>OX451737.1:883310195-884650562 GCA_948472305.1 Vicia faba
AATCCCATAGGTTTCTAATACCCCGCTTCACCTGATCATCTTATAATATATGATACGGTTAATGAGTTAATAATAACTTAAAGAATTATATATATTTTGTTTTCACTGTAGACATTATTATTCAGCAGCTACTTTTTAGTTCATTCAATAATTTCTACGAAATGAAATTATTATGTAAGGGAAAAACTTAGATACACACAATCATGTAAGGCCTTGCTAAATCACTAGATACCGTACAAATAAAAAACACACATTATGAGTAAATTTTCTAACCACTAGAGATACAAATGACCACAATGGTCCACATACTTTAGGACATATAAAATATGAAGTTAATCACAAATGTTAATTATGCAATTAATTCATGAGATGATGACAATATTATAAGGTTGGTAATCTGCAGAAATATTTGTAAAGAAAAAAAGGTAGAGATGTATGTGGGTTGGTTTCAAGTTTTGGGAAATTAAATAACAAAAGGCATGTGAAAAAGGCAATAACCTTTTTTGATGCAAAAGTCAAATATTCCCCTCCATCATAATAAATCATAATCATATCTTCCCAGCAGAGGGATGTGTATGATAGATTTGCACTCAAGATTTATCATCATCATTGTCCTTGTGATATTTGTTTTTCTTTTTACACATTGTGCTAAAAAAGAGATCGTCTTTTACAATAAAATGATATAAAAAAGTAACCCTACAAAGTGAATAATTACCCGCTCTCTTTTTCACTTTATTTTTTTGAGATAATCAATAGTGAATTGATGAGTGATAATTTTGATTATGTATCCTTTGATCTATTATTGTGCACTCAACGGGTTTCACTTTTGCCCATGTTATAATTATTATCTATAGTGATGGGGGATTTTGCATGTAAGTTTCATACATTTTTAAGGGCAAAGAGAGTAGAAACATAGCAACCTCTATATTAACTTTTTGTCTTGTATTGTTGACTTTCATTCTACAGTAAAACTCCACTAACTATAAAGGACATACTTTCAAAAATATTTATAGAACAATGCTTAAAGAGTTTCACATTCAATCAAATATGACAAAAATGAGCTTACAACGGAAATATATGTTGTATTTACAAGTCAATTTTATTAAACATAAATTAAATATATAAATTTATAATAATAAAGTTTTTTTTTTTTAAAATTATATAATCCATGGTGTTATTAAAACAATGGAGAATGATCAAATACTTAAATCAGCAGAGGTTCTTATCCACGGCTGGATAAGAACAAAACATACGTATATATAAATTTATTTGAGATTTATCTCCTAGTCGTACTATAGACTAAAGATTTTCAAGTAGAAGAAACTATTCTAAAATCATTTCAAATAAAATAGTTAAATATATGAAAATATATTTCGACAGTCAACACACTTTATATTATTTGTATTTGATAAAATAAACCTTTTATAAATAATTCAAAAGATAATAGATTAAAAATATTGTGTCTTTTAGGCTAATGAATATAATTTTTAATAAAATTTATTTTGTCATCCACAAATAAATACTTGTGCAATGATATAAATTTTAATAAAATTTATTTTATCATCGGTCGGTCCGAATCCACAATATTCCACTTGTTTGTTTTAAAGGATGAACTCCAAATAATAAATTATATATATATATATATATATATAATATATATATATATATATATATATATATATATATATATATATATATATATATATATATATATATATATATATATATATTATATATATATATATATATATATATATATATTATATATATAATATATATATATATATATATATATATATATGCTGATGTGTTGAAAGAAATATTAGAAATAATTATTATATCCTTTGAAGAAAGAAAAGAAAGGCAAAGCAATCGAAAAGGGAAAGTTAGTTGAGCAACGTTATAAGATATATTTTGAAGCTACAAGTTAATGGTGTAACCTCAACCAAAGTTGCAAAACAAACTCTCTCTATCCTGTTTCTTCAAAGAAACCCTATATCTACCACTTTTCAAGACCTTCTTCTTTTATTCATCCTCTCCAACTTTGGTTAGATCTAGAGATTGTTATAGGATTATATTAGCATGATGTCAACAACAAATATTGTTAACCACCACAGCTTGTTTGATGAAGAACAACAAGATCATGAGATCTCTATGCAGATGGGATTCAATATTCCTTTCCCTCCAAACATGACTTTACCTCCTTTAGGTAATTGCCATGATCAATCTTTGAAAGGTATCAGTGCAATAATAAGTCCTGAAGCTGCAACATTTGCTGAAACTTTACTAGCAACAGCTGTTCAAAAACCACGAGAATTCGAAGATCTTGCTTCTAGTTTTGGTTCTAGTGGAGGCCAAAACCTTGACTTGAACAGATCTAGAATGAATTCATGGTGAGAAAATAGTATATCCGTGTCGCACATAAAGACTTGTTAATACATCAAATTATTCAATTTTCAAATTATTACTGATATCGATATGTCACTGTCATGTTTGGTGTCTGTGTTTGTATCTCTGCTTATTAATCTATATGTTTTACCACTAACAAATCTAATTGGACTTAGGGCATGGGGAGATGTGAGTGATTGCTGGATGGGTAAAAGAAATAATGGAGGAGATAATCATAATCATATAGGGGTTTCTGCAGCTATAAAGATGAAGAAAATGAAAGGAAGAAGGAAGGTGAGGGAACCTAGGTTTTGCTTCAAAACAATGAGTGATATAGATGTGTTGGATGATGGTTACAAATGGAGAAAGTACGGACAGAAAGTGGTCAAGAACACTCAGCATCCCAGGTATTTCAAACTTTCTTTCTCTTTTTTCTTTGCCTTTATGCTCTCTCTCCACTTGCCTCATTTTGGTGCTTAACAAGATATTACAAATACAATCATTTTTCTTTGTTTTTTTTTTGAACAAGGATTCATTAAAATTTTTTTGACAATTAATGTTGAAAGTTAGGACTCTCAAATGGTAATATGTATGTTATTACAATGTGGAAAGTTTAGGACTATTATATGTTGTAGTGTATAATTGACTACCAAGAACTTTCTCCTTTACACTCATTGAAGATATATGATTGCTTTGCTATGGTTTCCTTTCACTTATTATTTTGCTTTTGGCAGAGGAAACAACCAAAGTTGTTTGGACAGTACATTTTAAAAAATGATTTTTAAAATTAAAACTATTTTTATTATTTTATTATTGTAGCAAGATGATGATTACTTTCACTTATAAATACATATTATCTTAAAATTGTAATAAAAGTTAATACAGTATGTAGTTAAGCAAATAGTATATAAATAATACTATTGTTTTGTATATGTTTTGGATACACTGGGTGTTTACAGAAGCTACTACCGTTGCACACAAGACAGTTGTAGAGTAAAGAAACGTGTAGAGCGATTGGCTGAGGATCCAAGAATGGTGATAACCACATATGAAGGAAGACATGCTCACTCTCCATCAAATGAACTTGAAGAATCACAAACTCAATCTGAACTTGCTAATTTCTTCTGGTAGCTACCTAGCTCTACTAAACAACAACATAGTGTGTTTTTATGTTTTAGAACATAAGTGTCTTGAACTCTTGACTTTTTATGGTGTTTTATAAGAACTTAAATGCAAATTATTTGTATAAACCGGTGTTGATTTGTAAATTTTCACCCCGTTGAGCAGTATCAATATTTGAATGGATAATGACAACTTGTGTTTATCACAAGGGAGCTATAAAACATAGACACATCTCCAGATTGTCTTGTCATGTTTTTTTTTTTGAAGGAATTGTCTTGTCATGTGTTAGACAATGCATGCGTCTTAAACAACAATACCTAATGGACACGTATGATATCTTGTGTTTTAAATTTTGTTTAAAAGAAAAATGCATATTTGTAAATTGAGAATGACATTTTTAATTAGTTTTAGATATTTAAATAAATATAAAATATATATATATATATATATATATATATATATATATATATATATATATATATATATATATATATATATATATATATATATATATATATATATATATATATATATATATAATATATTTTGTTTGATTCTCATGTATTTTACGTAGTTATCTTTGATTTGTTAATTTAATTTTAAGTTGTTAAAGGTGTGTATTTATTTTTAATGTAAAATAAAATGAATAGATTATTATAATTATTATCAAGTAAAACTTTATTATCTTAATAATATTGATATATATTTTTGTCAAATTTTAGTTATTTAATAAATAAAAAGTTGAAAATGTTAGTTGCTACAGTAGTTTAATTATTTTTTAAATATCTATTTTAATTTTATTAAAGGGATTGCATAAATGTATCAGTAAATTTATATTTTATAATAATTTATTGTGAAATATAATTGAGACAATGATATGAATTAAACACTATATAAAAATATACATTTTATTTGAAAATAAAATACATGTTTGTTTTTAGTGTGCTATTTTTTGGTTATTTTGATTTTGAGATTGGATTTTGAGAGACCACCTTGTGTAAATTATTTTTGAATTAATATATAATTTGGTTCAAAAAGTATATATGTTTGTAAATTGAGAATGATATTCGTAATTAATTTTGAAAATTTAAATAACTATAAAATAATTTTTGTTTTGTTTTGATTATAATGTCTTTTTATTAGTTATCTTTTTGATTTAGATATTTAATTTTAAGTTGTTAAAGTTGTGAATTTATAAAATGAAAGATACATTTTATTTGAAAATAAAATATATGCTTGTATATGGAGAATGATATTTGTAATTAGTTTGGTAAACTAAAATAACAATAAAATTATTTTTGTTTTGTTTTGATTTTATATCTTTTTATTAGATATCTTTAATTTAGATATTTAATTTTAAGTTGTTAGAGTTGTGAATTTATAAAATTAAAAACTTATTTTTAATTATTACATAATAAAAATTATTAACTTTATAAAATTTATATTTATTTTTGTTAAACTTTAGTCATCTAATAAATAAATAGTTGAAAATGCTAGTTGCTATAGCAACTTAATTATTATTTTTATGTACTTATTTTAAATTTATTAAGGAGTTTGTAATAATTTCTCTGATTTTATTGGTGATATCAATTAAAATTGTGTTTTTTTAGATATTATTTTTAATATTTTTATTATATTATCTAAGGTCACTATTATAAATGAAAAAGAAAAAAATATAGTTGACTTTGGTAATATATATTAATGAAAATAATATATTTATGTAAATTAGTAGGGAATTCATAGGTTAATATATATATATATTTTAAATTATAACTATTTTGAGATTAAAATCATTTCTTTTAAGGGTTATTTTTTAAATTATTTTAAAGAAAACATAACTCTAATTTTACTGAGAACTTTAGATTTACATATGTATTTTAAAATCGGAATTTAAGAATATATAAATAGTTAAACTAGTAATTGTCTTGTTAGATTATTTTAATTAAAAAAATAAGATTTTTTTTTGTCTTTTTCAAGGTTCAAACTCGTAACATTCAATAGAGAAAAAATTGTATTTGTCTATTTAAGAAGTGAAAGTAAGATTTTAGAGGTACCACATAGAACTATGAGATGATGTGACACAAAAGAAATAGAATTTTGTTAACACGTGTCGTGATATAATCCGTTGCTTCAAATTTAATATATTATATAGATATGTTTAAATATTTTTTAAAGATTTTAAATTTATATTTAATTATATTTTAAGTGTATTTAAAATTATGAGATATTGGATCGAACTCTATGTTGAAGAGTAGCTTCTGGTTCGACAAGATTTATGCATGCCGTCGAAGTATGTTCACATGCTGGTGTCGAAGACCTACATATTGTATTCAAAATGTGTTCTAGTATGTGGATATCAAAATGCTAGGGTTGTTAGTATTTCGAATAAGGTCAATTTGTTATGTCCAATTATTTAAGTTAGCTTGTACCTTAAGTTATCTTGTAATGGGTATTTGTGAAAAGTCCATTAGTTTAGTATGTTAGATTTATTATAAATGGCATATTAGTCTTTCATCATTGCATACTGAAAATCCTAATTTAGGTAGAGAGGGTTATTTTTTATTCTTGTGTACTTGTAATCTTATTCTAAGAGAAAGTAAAGAATATCAGTTAATAACCAATTCTTGTGTTCTTCTTGTTTTTCCATCTTTTCTACCCTTGATTGCTTCTTGATCATAAAGAAACAACTTATACTTTGTTTCCAAGGCATCATTTTCATAACAAATTGGTGTGGTGAGCGTGGAGAAGATGTCTTCAACAAACTATTAGATTGAAAAGTTCACCAGAGTGAACGATTTTGGTCTGTGGCGCTTGAAGATGAAAGCCCTACTAGTTCAACAGGGTTGTTTGGAAGCGTTGAAGGGAGAGGCAGCTATGAACGTTGTATTAACAACAGCTGAGAGGACAACAATGATAGAAAAAGACCACAACATAATCTTATTGATCCTTGGTGATAAGGTTATTTGAAAGGTGCCAATGGAGACTACGGCGGTAGGGTTATGGGTGAAACTTGAAAGTTTGTACATGACCAAATCACTGGTAAATTGATTCTACCTGAAGCAAGCTTTGTATTTATTCAAGATGATTGAAGACAAAGTATTGGATGAGCAGTTGGATATGTTCAACAAGTTGATTTTTTATCTTGAAAATATTAATGTGAAGATTGATGATGAAGATCAAGCAATGTTGTTGTTTTGCGCTTAGCCCGGATCACATACTCACTTCAAAGAAACCCTCTTGTATGGAAGAGAGTCCCTGACCTTTGAAGAAGTTCAATTAGCCTTGTATTATAAGGACTTGAACAACGAAAGGAGCATAAAACTTCGACGGTGGATGAAGCTTTGGATGTTAAGGGAAAATTCTTATGAAAGGATGGTAAGTTCGACAAGAAGAAAGGTAAAAGTTAGTAGAAGTCTTACAATGGCGAAGCATCGGGTATTTGATGTTATCATTGTAAGAAGGAGGGTCACACAAGAAAGGTGTACCCTGAAAGCCTAAAAGATCATGGATGTAAGGATAATGGCAATGCAACCATTGTTCAAGATGATTTTGACTCATCTGATGTTCTTGTGGTTTCAAGTAGCGACTAAAGTAAGGAGTGGATTATAGATTCAGATTGCACTTGGCACATGACTCCAAACAAAGACTTGTTCGAAGAATTATGTGACCAAGATGGTGGATCTGTATTGTTGGGAAAAAACTAAGTTTGCAAGATTGCAGGTGTTGGATCTGAGAGATTCAAGCTCCATGATGAGTCAATAAGGTTATTGATTGAAGTCATGTATGCACCTGATTTGAAGAGAAATTTGATTTCTCTTAGTGAATTCGACAAGAAAAGACATGCTTTCCAAGGAGATAAAAGTATCCTAAGAGTCATGAAGGGATCAAAGGAAGTCTTGAAAGGCGTGAAGATCTCCTTAAAGTTGGTGGTGGCATTCATCTTACCATCTAATCTAGGATTTGAGGGATGATTCTCTATCAAATGGTTCTCTAATAGATTGCAAGAGCTCAATCTTCAAGGTCATGTCTATGAATTTAAATATTTGTGGTTTAAGGAGCTCTCTCACTTTATTTAGGTCAATATCTCCTCAAAGTTGGTGGTGGCATTCATCAAGAAGATTCATAGGTTCATGTGTTAATTTCCATGCCTTCTTCAACTACCTTCATTGAGACTTAAGATCCATTTTTTATTGTGCTTCAAGACAACATCATTTTAAGGCCTCTTATGATTTATCATGCTTATTTTGCCAAAAATATCAAAAGATTCAAGGTTGGCTCGGGAAGTTTGACCTAATTGAGAAAATGCTTGATTCAGTGATAACAAGTGCATAACTCTCTCAATTTTCAAAATTTTGAGTTGGTTCTTTTTGCTATGGATTATTATTATCATCTACAATAACCTCTCTTCACATGACAAGATCCAATTGTGCCAGAAAAATCATCAAAAGTTGAAAGGGGTTTCAAGTCATTTTGACACTCTTTGAGCTAGGGTTTGTTTACTTCTAAAGACCATATCTTGCTCATTGATTGATATTTTTTATCGGTTCCAAATCCATGAGTCTCTTTAAAGGGTCCTTAACAAGCTCTCTTCATAAGTTTAAGGCTAATTTTGAATGGAAGATCACTAATAGTTGAGAAAGATTACAAGTCTCTTTGAAAGACCTTTGAATTTTAGGGTTTTGCTTCAAATAATCATAACTTGGTCAATTTTTATCTCCTTGAGGCCATTCTTTTTCCATAATAATCTTTGGATGTCTACTACAACTTTTTTATGTGCAAGATTTGAGGATGCGTGGAAAGTGGTTGAAGATTTGAAAAGATTATAGGTCTTTTGTGAATTTCCCCAAATTTGATCATCATCTTCCAAAGACCATAACTCTTTCAATTTTTATGATTTTTGAGTGATCTCAATTCCACACTTCAATTTGAGAGGTCTACTTCATGTCATCTTCAGATATCAAGATCAAGTTTTGCATGAAAAGTCATGTAATTTTGAAGAACATTATAGGTCATTTTGAAGTTCAATGCTTAGAATTTTTCTACGTACAAAATGTGCGTGTTTTTTTCACAAATTCAAGTGGACATAAATTTCAGCTCAATTATCGAAATGGAGTCTTTCTTGGAACATTGTAAAGATCGTGACCTCATCTTCCAAACGTTCAAGAATCATGTCATAAAGCCCCTTGAGTTGTTTGTACCATGGATTCAAATTTGGCAACATGAAACTGATTCGAAGTAGGCCTCTAATCACAAAATTGTTGCACGCTTTTACCTCTAATCATGCTTAAAAATCTTCCAGAAGTGTTTAACACCTTGAAACACAAGTTTTGTCTGAGTTTTGAGCAAATATGAGTCACACTTTTCATGCTTGCAACTTCACACGAATTCTCTCAAAATCTCATCATATCACACGCTTGAGCATTCCATTTGCTCAACTATAAGTAGAGGATGATATCCCACTTATTTGGCAAGCTTTAGAGAGCCAAATAACCCCTGCTGAACTTCCTCCATACCTCTCAATTCTGCAACTTCGAATTTAGTTCTAAAGCATTCTTTAATCAAATTTCTTTGCAGATTCTTCATCCTTGAACTTCACTGAAGCTAACAGAAGAAGAACCAAGTATTGAGGTATCCTAAATCGTGCTAGCTGATAGGTGCAAATTGTATCTATTTTGTATATACTTTTTGTTTCACTTATCGACTTTTTGTTATTAATATCGTTGAATAAACCCAACTTTTGTGTAAATACGTTTAGTTTGTGTTTATTTGTAATTTTGTGTATATAGTGTACCGTTTGATGTTTTTCCTATCACTTTGTAGGTTTTGGTTGCATTTTGGAGCATTGAGGAATAAAGTGTCGAAGGCATGGTTCCAGATGCGCGTTTTCAGAATAAAAGACCAATTTTGGGACATTCTATCCAGAAGAGCCCACTTAGCGCGTAGAAGGCTACTAAGCGCGAGTGCGCTCAGTGTATTTTGTATTGCGCTGCTTGTGTTTGATAATTTGGCAGAACAAATGTTTTAAAGACCTCTTTGCACGGATAACATGCTTAGCGCAGTTTAGGTCGATATGATGTGTAAAATAAGGAAGTCGCGCTTAGCGCGCCAGGCCCGCTTAGTGCAGTCTGCTGAGATTTGTTTTATAACTTTATTTGATTCATTTTTTAGGTTATGGTTTTGGGGATGTTTTGCTCCCAACCTCATCAACCTTAAATTTTGTTAGGATTAGCTTAGATAACAACTATGGAGCTTGCATACGGATGATCCGAGGTGGATTTCTCTTTGATCTAGCTGACAAATCGGAAGATTTGCGGTTCATTTCTCTTTTTCTCGGTGTATTCACTTTTGGTTGGGTTTGTATATGTATTTTCTTTGAACTGATGTATATTTGTCGCCCTTGGTGTTATATTAAACTTGTTGTATGAATCTTTGTGGATTATTGTCCTGGATTTTTCCTTTGTGTTAGGGATTTGAGTTATAAACATATACTGCTTAGATTCTTATCTAGGATGATTATCTGTTAGTTTATGAACTCTAGAGATATATTTATAGCTGACATCTACTTGGGTATCAGAGCTTAATGCCTTTGTTTTATTTGTGATGCAAGCGAGCTCGATTGACTTCTGTGTTGTTGAGATGGTTGAGAGATCGCTACCGAGGTGTTGTAGCCGGCCTCTCAATTTGGGTTAGAAATGACTTAGGTTGTGAGTGATACGTAGTGACATTGATGAATATTTTAGGTTGAGTATAATAGGTCGATAGTTTTAAGTCTGTGAGAAGTAGTATATATACATGCTTGATAAGTTATTCCTTTTTCTTTTTTATACATTCATTTTCTGTTGATAACATTTTCTTTTCAACCCATTTATCCCAAAACTCATTAACAAGAAATTTGTTGAACGACAATTCAATAACCAATCTATATGGACACAATACGATATAACCTAAATATCATCCGGTAAATTAATAAGTTACATTTTGCTTGCCGTTTTACCGCTTTAGTAAAATGGTGCTGTTGTCGGGGATTGGTTCAATTGTTTTCACATTGCGATAATTCTTTTGTTTTTGAGTTTTGTAATTAATGTATATGTTGTATAGAAGTTGTACATTAACTTGTATATGATACTTATGCATATATGTGCTTTTCTTTGTTTTCACATATTGTTGTAAATTGTATCGTTTTCGTAACGTTTGTTCTGTGGATGTTAAGAAACTTTCTTTAGGTTTACGTGGGGTGACAATACCATGGCATGACGATAGGAGGTTACTAGCTCGCACAATAAAGACGTCGAGCTTACGACGTAAAACAATCATGTTTTGTTTGTATTCTTTTTTGTCATGTGTTAACTTGTTTAATTCATTTTCACCCTTTACTTTTGTTATGTCAATTTGTGTTTTTCCACAAGCTTGCCGTGTTTATCTTGAGGAAGTTTGTATATTGTAAATATTATGTACATTGAGTGTGTAAGGTGATTGTGGAGCTTGCATAACAGCTGCACCAGTTGCTGTTCTGTTTTTCTGCAACTGGTGTAACGCACTAAGCCTCATTTGATCTTGGGTGTTGATAGGTTGGAAAACCAAATCCACCAAAATGGATGAATGATGTTGATGATATTTGAAACCCTAACTTCATATGATACATCCCTTTTCTCTTCATCTTATCCCTTTTTTACTTGTGCTACATGTTATTGGAGAATAATCTACATATAATTTATTTAACATGTGATACATAGATTGCTATTGACCGACCTCAAAATAGGTGTGACTTCTACATAAGCCCACTTACAATTTCTTAACATAGCGCTAAATTTGTCCCGATTTGAAAAATGATCATTCGTGGCCCAAACCTATGTTTGCAAGCCCAATTATGTTTAATTTGAAACCTTTGATCCAATAACCTTGAGGTTCATTGTTAGGAGGCTTTGATCTTATCAATTCGCTAATGAACTTTCATTTATTTTGGTCTAAGTGAATCATTTAAACATCATTTATCATATATGCTTGCCTTGAGTACTTGAAATGAATGATATATTTGACAAAAAACAAATGAAACTTGTTGTTGATAAGCTTTGATTTTATCAATCATCTAATGAGTTTTCAAATGAAAGTTTCAAGATGGTCATTCAACTAACCTCTAACTCCTAATTCATTAACAAATGACTTTACTTTGTGCTTTTAATTTGTTCTTTTACTTTATGCCCATTATTTTATTCCTTTACTTTTAAGCACCATTTACTTTATCATTTACATTTCATGCTATTTTAATCTTTGCTCACTTGATCCTTTATCTTTATGTCATTCTTATTTTGCTCACTTGAGCTTTCATTTTATTTTTGAAGACACTTAATAACCAACTTGAACATTAAAAAAATTAAGGTTACTTGGACTATTTGGTTACTATCCTTGGCATTATGGAGTTATGGACCTCTTGGACTTAGGATGAGAAGCCTTGATACCATTGGGACCTTGTGATTCTGTTGTTATTTTGTCTGAAGTTCTAGGGGTTTACCCCAAGATATTGGGTTGATTTTCTTTGTGTGCAGGTTATTCTGATTATATGCCTTGTCCGTGATTGAGAATTCATCTGTATACAGTTGTTACTCTGCCCAATTTTTTTAGAAGACTTAATTCATCTGAAGCTTGATATTGTTGAGAGGTTTAGTATCTTTACTTTCTTGGTTTCAATCCAAAGGATGAGAATTCTACACTAACTTCTTTATGTCAAGCGTTGACTTCTTGTTGGTTAGACGATTATTTCCTTAGATTTTACTTTATGTCGTAGGATAGTCCCTTCATCTCCTCCTATATTCTTTAATTTCAAAATCTTCTCCCTTCTTTTCAAAACTTTTCTTGTTTACTAACTTGAACCACTTTCATAATAAACTTGGACTTAGGTCCATGCATTTTTAAAAATCTATTCTTAATCAAACTTTAACCAACTTAATTATACTTTGAGATTTTTTTTTGTGAGAAGACTAAAATTCAATCAAACTCATTCAAACCATTTTTCCACTTTGGCTTTTCACTTTAAAAACTTTTTTTCTCAAAAAGATTGGACTCTTATCGATTCTTGTAGTAATGCGAGCTACTATACTTCTACGATATATAGTGAAGTGATATATTTTTCACTTGGGTGTTGAGTGAGGCTTTGTTCATTTTTAAATCCAACCCATATCCTCCACTTTGAGATGATGCAAATTCTCATTTCTTATAATCGTGGGTAATAAGTATGTTTTCCACTCGATGATGATGATGTCTCTTCTCTTAAAATTAACCAACACACTTGTGTTTTAAATTTTTTGAGGTGAACTACGAGTACTCTGATCCTCTATTGCACGGAAGGTGGTACTTAGGCACTAAAGGTTCGCAACAGTGGCGGGTGCAAAAATTGTAAAAATACTTATTTTCTCATCTCCACCATCTATTTTTCTATACACCTTTTATAGCCAAAATATTCAAATTTTCAAAAAGGTTAATGCGGAGTACCGTAGATGTTTAGGGTGCTACTACCTTCCATTTGCATAACCAACCTCCGTACCTAGATTCTCTCCCCCTCTTTTTGGGTTTATTCTCTCTTTTTCCATTTCCTTTAGAAATAATAAACACAATCTCAATTTTTGTTTGATTTGTGCGAGTTAAGTCAATCCAATGGCTTAGTCTCAACATTTCTACCGATACAAAAAAATGGCGACTTCACTGGGGATAAATCTACCAAATATTGGCCCATCTCTAAGTGGGTTGAGGTTATCTTTGTTTATTTGTGTATGTGCTATTATTATTGTATATTATGTGTTGTATATATGTTTGTATGGATTTTCCTGGTTTTCAAGGTGCTTGGTGATTTCTCGTAAGTCCTCTACCCGGACTTGGGCAAACTTAAGATAGGACGGGCGATATAGTCATGTTAACTTTGAGGGAGGAATCCCATAAAAGGAGAACTGAGACCCCCCACTCAGTGGAGGCCCCTTTGACTATAGTATTCGTTTACCGAGAAATCAGGTAGACGTGTTGCTTTTGACCTGGGAGCCTGCTAAAGCTGAGGACTGTAGAACCCTTAACCCATCTTGCCCTATTATATGTAGTGCGAAGACTATGACAGAGAAATCCGGAAGTGGTTGTCACACGATGCTACATTCAGACGAGTTTTTCCAGAGAATACTGCTGATTACCGGGTTAATCAGGACATTGGCAATATCTGAAGGAAGGATATAGACTCATGGAACCTTTTAGAACCTTGTTTGAAAGGTGATAAACTATTAGTCCTTACCTTGTGGGTAGTACCTTTGACTTCATGCTCGTGACGTCGAACTTATGAACCCCCATGTTTGGGATCTTACGTGTGATTGTTGCATCATGCATTCATGCACCCATGAGCATTCTTTAAAACACTTTCTTCAAGGAACTTAAGGGTTGGCTTTTGAAAATATCTCAGGTACTTTTTGACCATGGATTTTGGAAGAAGAAAGACTAGAAAGTACAATTTCAAGGATTCTAAGATAGAGGAACTGATGAGTTTGATTCCTGAGATTGAGAGTTCTATAGATTTTCGAAGAAGTATGGATCCGCTGTTCCTCTTATGAAGCTCAAGATGGAGGAGGGCATTCTTTCTACATTAGCTCAGTTCTGTGATCTGTTGTGCCAACGTTTTACTTTCCCTGATTATCAGCTGATGCACACATTGGAGGAGTATTCTTACTTACTTGGTTTACCTATTATTGATCATGTTCCTTTCACCAGCTTAGAAGGAGAGCCTAAATCTCATGAGATTGCTGTCATGACTCATTTGAAAAAGTCTGAGATTGAGGCTACTATGACTACCAAAGAAGGAATCAGGGGTTTACCTGCTCAGTTTCTATTGGATAATGCTCTTTACTTTTCCAAGATAAAGAGTATCGTTGCTTTTGAGGCTATCCTTGCTTTGCTTGCCTATGGGTTGTTCTTTTTTCCTAACATTGACAAATTTGTAGGTGTTAATGCCATTAGGATCTTTCTGATTGGGGATCCAGTCCCTACATTGCTGGGAGATATTTATTATTCCATCCATCTTCGAAATTTTTATCAGGGAGGGATGATCATTTGTTGCACACCGTTGTTATATCAATGGTTTATTTCTCACTTACCTCAGACTATTTCTTTTTGGGATATCAAGAAGGAGCATCATTGGCCCCCAAAGATTATGGCTCCCCGTCATTCTGAAATTGATTGGTATCATCTAAATTATTATGATATGGAGATTATTGATAGCTGTGGTAGTTTCTCCAATGTGCCTCTTCTTGGTATAGAGGGAGGAATTAACTACAATCCCGTTCTTGCATGTTGTTAACTTGGATATCTAATGAGAGACAAGCCAAAAAACATTCATCTGAGTGGTTTCTTTCTCAAAGAAGGAGAAAATCATAAGGAAGCTACAAAAGAGATTGAGAAGGATTTGCGCCATATTCATAGAAAAGGTAGAAAATATTTGGGACCGAGAGGAGCTGTTTCCTTAGAACCTTATCTCTGTTGGGCACAAGCAAGGGAAATTCAGTTGAAGATGCCTTATTCTCATGAAGAACCTTCATCTGATATGTTTATGAGGACTACTCCTCCTCTCTTAGATGATGTGGAAGAACTTCCGCTTGCCTTGGTTAGGATGCAGCAAGAGAAGGAATCATGGAAGAACAAGTACCAGACTTTGGAGGTGTCCTACTCAACAAAATTGAAAGAGAAGGATGACTTGATAAAGATTCTTGAGAGTCGTATTGTGGAGATGATGGAGAAGCAAGAGGATTTATTTTTCTCTAGAGCTCAACCAGGTCCTAGTCACTCATTTTCTAATTCTGGTAATTGGAAAGAGAACAAGCAGTTGAAGGCTCAGATTGCAAGACTCATGGGAAAGCGTTAATGTGTGGAGAGATTTTCATCAGCTCTGGCTCCTTATTGTTTTTAGATTCTATTCTTATTCACTTATACTTGGGATTGTTGAAACTTGTACTAAAAATTGTAATCCATTTCGAAGATATTATTAAAATGAAAATTTCAGTAGTTCCAAAAATGTTAGTGCTTTAATATTCGTAATTGTCTATAATTCTTTGAGTTCCTTGGATAAAAACAAAAAAATATACGCATTGCATACCATGCATCATTTTTGCACATATTTTTTGTGTTCCTGTTCATACCCAGGTGTCTTACTCATTTCCCTGCTTCATTCAGTCGGTAAGCTATCTCATCGCTACAATACTCGGGCTAATTATAGGAAAAAGATGGAAAATCTTGAACAAGAGGATTGCGAGATGCTCGAAGAAGTTACTACTTTGAGGGCTAGTATGGCCAATATGACTACTTTTGCAGAACCGTTGGTGTTTGCTCAAAATCAGCCACCACCTCCTCCTATGTCTCCTCATGCTACTCAGCTGCAACAAACGACTGGTGCTTCATAAGTTTTGTCAATTCCCATCCCTGCTACTCTAGTTACTGCTGCTCAATACTGTATGCCTCACGGTTATCCATGGCAAATGCCTGAGAACTTCATTCCAGAAGGTTACAATCCTGCTGCTCAAGTTTCTCCATTTGTTCAAACTAGTGTTGCTTCTGCACCTCATGTGGTGCATGCTACTCCTGTTGCCAATAATGAGATTCATCATGTTGAGCCTCTTATAGTGAATGATATGCCTATTATTAATGATTAAGTTTATCATCCAGCTCCTCCACCAAGTGAAAGTTTTGGCTTTTATGACCGATTGGATGACTTTTAGGATCAATTCAATGAGATGTAGAAAGAAATGAAGGCTTTCCGAGGGAAAGAGTTATTCAGACAGAATGTCAGTGACCTCTGCTTAGTTCCTAATATGAAAGTGCCAACAAAGTTTAAGGTTCCATAATTTGAAAAGTACAAGGGTAAGTCTTTCCCTCGTGACCACCCGGTGATGTATATCAGAAGGATATCCACTCACACTAATGACTAACACTTGCTTATTCATTTCTTCCAGAATATTTTAACTGATGTTGCTTTAAAATGATATATGGGATTGGACAGTAGCAATATCCTCACCTTCAATGACTTGGGTGAAGCTTTTGTGATACAATATAAGTATAAATTGTTTATGGAACCTGACTGTGACCAGCTAAGAGTAATGGCTCAGAAAGATAAGGAGTCATTCAAAGAGTTTGCACAATATTCACGAAGTTGCTGCCCAAGTGGTACCCCCGATGGGAGAGCAAGAAATGACCAAGGTCTTCTTGAAAACCCTTGGATCATTTTATTATAAAAGGATGGTTGCAAGTGCACCGAGTGATTTCACTGAAATGGTAAGTATGGGTGTTCATCTAGAAGAAGCTGTCAGGGAAGGACGCTTGACAAAAGACAAAGGTTCTCAGGAACAAGGAAATCATCATATGGGTTTTCTAAAAAGAAAGAAAGTGAAAAATGCTATTGTTAAGGAAAGAAAGGTTAAACCTCATAGGAAACATTATCAGTACCAACAACAAGTTGCTTCTGTGACTCCAGTCGTCAGTGTTGCTCTGACTACTATTTCCTATCAAAGAACACCTCCTCAAGGTAATCAGGGAGAAGGTCAGACGAGAGAAGCTTTTGAACCTATTCTAATGAGTTATGCAGAGTTGTTTCCGACTTTGATTCAGAAGAAATTGGTGTAAACTAGGCCTCCTATTACTATACCTTCACCTTTACCATGGTATTACAAGGCGGATCAGACTTTTGCTTTTCATCAAGGAGCCCCTGGACATAACATTGAAAACTTCTATCCATTAAAGTCTGAAGTGCAGAAGATGGTAAGGTCTGGTCTCCTTTCTTTTAAGGATGTTAGTCCCAATCTGAAGGAGAATCCACTAGCCAAACATGAAGGTGGAAATGTGTCGTACCACAAATTTGTCCTACCACGACGATTATATTTTGAGATTAAAATAGAAGAAATATTTAATTAAAGATGGTACATCAATATCTGATGACTCATCTTAAAATTTAAGCCAACCGGGGGTGCATTTTAATTCAGGAAGGTGAGGCCTTTTTGAATCAGAAAGAACCACAAACTTATTTGCAAAGCATGTTGGCTTATGGCCCCCCTGAGATTCGAAAATGGAAATTCATTTCAAAATTAATAATTACTAAGTTATAAAATTATTAAGGCGACTTAAGTTTAAGTCGCTATTAATAATTAAATTTACTAAAGATATTTTAGTGTTATTTATTTTTAGAAGATGAAAGGGGGTGTAATTGCGGAATCACATTAAATAACCCATTTGTCGTTCTGTCGTTTTTAATAAATTATTAATACCAATTGTTATTTTTTAGAGGGGATAACATTGTTGTTACGGCTAAGTTTTATTATCATTAAATAACAATATGTTAGATTTTATTTTGATAAAGAGGGTTTGTTTAAGATAATCCAGATTGGGCTACGAATGGCATTGGGCCTGACTGTATTAAAAAAAACATAATAATAAACTTTCACAATAATGGTCTCATTAATCCTCAATTAAAGCTGGCTTATTTATTAAAAGTTTTAGTTAAGTGAAACAACATTGGGCCTGGTCAAAGGAAAATTTTTGCTGAATAAAAAAAAAACAATTTTGTTGGGCTGTGTGATTAACTAAGCGCTGGCCCAATTAAACAAAAAAACACACTATTTTTCAATCATCCTGAGATCATGCGTGAAACACCTACTGTAGGAATCTAAAGCCCAAACTGAATCCAAACCTGCACAAGAATCAAATCATAAAATCTGGAAAAAACATGATCCCAGAATATGCGCATCAATTACCAATCACTGTTTGGATCCAAATCAAATCCCAAATTTACATACGGAAATCAAAATTACAGAAATGAGATGAACAAATCCAATCTTCACCAAATCATTACAAAATACAGAAATAAACTATACAAACTTGCTGTTACAAAACTATTATCAAATCTCAGAGTCAAAATCAAATCATAAAAGCTAAAAATAACATTACAAATCAGAGATTATATACAAAAAAAACCCTAATTTCTTCCTAATCTCTAAAATCAAGGCTAAGATTGCAACAACAATCAAAAACCCTAAATAAAAATAACTATTATAAATACGAAGAAGAAAAATACAGAGAGGGGGGGGGGGGGGGGTTCTGTTTTACAAAGAGAAAGCTTAGAGATGGAGATGAAAGCTTGACAAACCCTCGTGCTGAAGATCTAGAAGAGAAAGGGATTATAGTTTCCAGATCGAAAACCCTAATCACCTTTAACCGCCCTTGAACCCCCGCTGACTATCTCTTCGCCGTTGTGTCAACCTCATCCTCCATTGTTGTCCACTTCAAAGTCCTCTCCAGAACCTGCGAAGCAAAGAAGAAGAAGGGATCGGAAGAGAATCGGGACCCAGAACTCCAAATCGGAAAATGAGAACATGATGGGTGTTCGTAATTTTTTCTTGATTGTTGGTTTGGGGTTACAGGGTGCAATTCACATCGGTCTAGATGATTGAGCCGCCGCCGGGGCTTAGGAGTGTTAGGGTGTTTGGGAAGGAAGACGAAGGGGTGTTTACTGGGAGAAGGTGAAGGAGAGGGTTTCTGTGACAGATGGAAACTAAAATGAAAACGTGATGAAAGGGAAAAAGTATTATATGATTTTATCATCTTGTACCCGCGCGCCCACGTCAGTATTCACGTTCTCTCACTTGTCACCCGTGTGATTTCAATTGGGCGGCCATAAGGCCAGACCCCACTATAACGCATGCGTCCTCACACACTAGATCACCAGGCTTCCCTTCAAATTCGTTGGGCCTGAGCCCAGTGCTATGCGCACCCCCCTTTTCAATGATTGCTAAATGTCAAAATGATTCACACCCCTCCCGGCCTGGACTATCTTAGGCCCAAACCCAGATAAACTCTTCACACCCCCTTGTTAGGTTTATTTAAATGTATAATTATTTAATTATCATTTCTATTATATTAATCATTTATTTCTTTCTCTTTTACTTATGATTATAATTAGTATTATTAATTATTATTATCATATTTTTATATTAATTATTATTATTATATATACTATTATTTATTATATCATGAAGATAAATTATTTTATATTAAAATAACATATATTATGTATATCTTATTTGCATTAAATTTTTCTCTAATCATGCATTAATCAAGATCTTCGCAAATAACACGATTAAAAAACACAAACAAATCATTAAATTATTTTTTCGCAATAAACTAAGCTAATCAACAGTATTTTTTGCAAATGGGTTTCAAACTAATGTTGGCTTACTGCGTTCTCAGTCAAAATCTCCACAATCACTACTCCCGACTGAGTGCGAAGTGATTTAAAATATGTTTGCAAACCCCTAAAAGACACCAACCCATACGAACTACGAATTGGGACTCTGATTCCTCATAAGAGGATACGTAGGCATATGATCTAAAATCGCAGCGAGTCTTGCTAATTAAAACTTAAAACCATGTTTATCCTAAACCTAAACCTAGAGCTTAATATCCTTGCGAACAAGGTGGATGAAAGGTGCCTAACACCTTCCTTTCGTCTAGTTGAGTCCGTAACCTAGAATCTCTGTCCGCGAATTAGGGTTTACTGTTAGATTCCCTTCCCTAGGATAAAAACTAATAGTGGCGACTCTTGATTTAAAAAACTAGTTGCTATAGCTGGTGACTCTGCTGGGGACTCTCCTTAACCCTAGGTTTAGGTATTTTTTGGGTTTCTTATTTTCATTTATTTATTTATTTATTTCATTTATCTATTTTATCACATTTATTTATTTACTGTCAATTTCTCTTATCATCATATATACTGCGTGGCGGGTTTTTATTTCAAAAGAGTATTTTCAATAACCCTTAGAAAGAAGGTTCATCTATTAGCTTAGGGGGTACATCATCCCTGCGAGTTTGTGTGACGACTTCGCCTAGAGTCGGTGAACTTCCGAAAAAGGAATACTTATCAAGAGATATCCTCTTGACGAGTAGGACTTTGGAAGGTCACCCATGAATCTTTGTAACGACCTTAACCTAAAATCTCATGAAGCGACTTTTCACGAATTTGAGACGAAAGTTTCGGTCCGTAAAGAGGCTCCACCTAAGGGAGGCCCTTGTGCCTTTTCCCTATGGTGTTATTCATGACACCCTTAGGGAAGCCACCTTTTTGGAGGGTAGACTAACCGTAGGTCAAATTAAGGAACCTACCTTCTAAGGATACTTATCACAAAACCCCGACACTGAACCATACATCCCTACCTTATAGGGGTACTTATCACTAAAATCTTGTCACTCAACCCTACGTCTATGCATTCATACATTTCATATATTTGTCACCCTACATTTGTCTTATTCGCAGGAGGTATAAAAGATAAAAATAAAATCAAGATCTCGGTGACTGTCTTTAAAAACGGATACCGAAGGAAACAACTTGCCCGCGTCAACACGCCAAACATGCCTGAAATCAAGGCCACAAAAGGGAAGTAACGTGCTGAAGACTTTCTCAAATATTGCCCAGCAACAACGGATGGTTTCAAAAGCAGATATCTGCAGGCGTGCCTAGAAGACTTATTTCTTTGTTGCCTGATTTCATGCAAATAAAGTTTTGGCTAAAAGATTTTAATATTTTTCAATATCTGAATTACGTTACCTTTAATAAAGGAGTTTTGTTTATACACACCGTTTGCGTATCTATTTTAAAGATAGTCATCAAGTAAAATAATAAGCAAAAGATGGATACATACCAAAGAGAATAAAACAGTAACCATTTCATATTCATACGTATTCATTCACACACATGCATTCACAAACACCTGCATATCATATCAAAACCCATTTTTCAAAAAACAAAACTCTCGAGTTGAACCATTGGTAGGAGAAGATATCCACCTCCTTGGCCTCCATATCAAACAAGGGCCTATCAACAAAAAGTAATGGAGAAAATCGAGGAAACGCAGGCTGCATTCAAAGAGGACCTCGACCAAGTAAAGGGCAGCGTAAGGTCAATGAAAAGAGATTTGAGTCAAGTTCTTCTGGCTTTGAAGAACATTATTGACAGGCAAGACCAAATTCCCAGGGTAGCTTTCGAGGAAGTAGCCCAGACTATTGGTGCATCAAGCGGTCACCAACTAAGGAAAGAGTCAGGGGTAGGACTCCGGAAGTCCGTCATGGCCCAATAAGAAGCTGAAACTGAAGGGTTTGTCCTACCACCACCAAAAGCAGGGGCATCTCATACCCTACAGATTTAAACCAATAATGCGGACTCCCGCTAAGACACAATGAAGATTTCAAAAGAGCTCTACGAAGGATAGGGGACCAGGGGATAATCCAATTCGGACAATACCCTGAAGGAAAATATAAAGCTACTCTTAAGGGCGGAGCACATTTTCCTCCAATCCAAGAGACTTCTGTCAACACTAGAGTAGTGCATGGAAGACATGTGGCCAAGATATACAACAAGGCCAACACCAAAGGGGAAACTGAAGTCATCCAAGAATGCTCCCCAGGAGAAGAACTCAAAGGATGGACGACCGTGGAGATTCCTGAGATCTTTTTCTTTCTTAATTAGTTTTTCTTATTTTCGAAAGAACCTATGTCAAGCCCGAGACATAGGGGTTGCTTGTAAGGGTTTCCCCATTTTGTTTAAGACAATATCTGCGGTTAATAAAAGTTATATTTTGTTTTCAATCAAGATCCATGTATTTCTCTTGCATTTATATCTTAAATTTAAAAATGGCAATACTTTCTCTGCATATGCATTTTCAAATATTCAAATACTAAAGCTGCACCAAAACATGATAAAGGTGTAAATTCATGCCTAAAACCACCGATAATGCTATTGTTGCGACCCGATATAATTTTGACGCTCTTATCAACCAAGCTAAAGAGGAAGATGATAAAGATCTTGAACTCTATGAGAAAATGAAGAGGGAAATAAAAAAGGAGCTAACAATACGCAAGCATATCTAGAGGCTATTAAGACCATTAATATGAGTACATGGAAGACCTGGAAGAAACCAAGCTAAGGGGCAATGTTAGAGTGGATCCAAAGAAGATGATCAAGTTATTACGCATATCTGTTAAAACAAGCCAAAGTCAAATACAGACAGTGCCGTAAAAATAAACAACTTTGAAACACCAAGATCTGACGAAGAACCCGAGCCAGGGGCACGTTGGGTATCCACGTTCGACGAAGCTTCAGATACATTAGGGCATGATATATGGGCAATATGGACTCTCCCAAATAATGCTCACAAGCCATATACCAATTCAATGGTGAACGGGATACTAAACATCCAAAACTGATTCCCTATCAAGATCATATTTTAGAACAGACTGCGAAATTCACAAAGATCATTTCCAGTCACGTCCCACGAAAAGGATATCAAATGACAGATGCCCTGGCAGATATATCGTCTACATTCAAAGTAACTTGTTCAAACCACGAACCGCACATCACAGATAGACGGTTTAAAGAGCCCTCACTTTGCCTTGCTATATAACAAGCCTCGGTTTCACGACATCCGGAAAATGCCTCTATCATTGGCAAATAAACCTTACGAGAATTATCTGTAGAGTTCTTCCAAAGTAACGGTATACTATACAAGATGAACCACGACATGGTCTAGTACTCAAGAAGATTCTTCTACCTCACCTCCACTCACGTGGTAAATGGACACCTAATTACGAAGTTCCATACATAGTCAAAACAACATTCTCCGGTGGTGGTCTTATCTCCACAACAATGGATGGGGAAGAACTACCACACCTGGAAAATTCAGACGCAATCAAAAACACTATGTATAAGAAGCTCGCTAAGCTCGAACCTTAAACAAGTGACTTAGGCAAAAAGGAGCATCCCGGTGGATCGAAAACCCTAAAGGGCGATCCAGGCAAAAATTAGGGGCATATAACAAAAAAAATTATCCCGGTGGATTGAAAACCCGAAAGCGCAATTAAGGCAAAAATTAGGGATCATTCAAAAAAGAAATAAAGAAAAAAAAAGACTGCGATCTAGGAACTGTGACTACGAACCACGAAAGGAGAGACAAATATGAATCATTCAACTCAGAAGTAAAGGAGATAAGATCATTAAAAGGATGTTGGGGCACAACAGTAGCAATTATCATTTCTCATTTCCATTTACAGTCCTAAAAATTTATGTAATTACCTCTTCCTAGGAATTGCATCTTATACTCTCGCCTATTCAGAGGCATATTAATAAAACACTTGCTTCCTTGGTATTTTTCAAACTGCATTTTTTATTTTCTCAGACTTGTTTGCAATAATAATACGATCATTACTTGTGAATATTGTCTTGAAATCATTTCAGAGGATTAAAAAAATAAAAGCATTTGACAAAACATTAAAAACTATTTTGGTTAGAAAGATATCAAAAGAAAATCCAAGTCTACACACATGGCTACTCCTACGTCTTGAAAATCTATACACATGTTTACACCTGTATCTATGCATATCCATGCTCACGACGCAAAAAGTCTATGTCCATACACATGTCTACGCCTATGCTTACACTCAACAATACAAAGTCTATGCATATATCTACACGTCCCCATGCAAAGGCTACGTCCATGTTGGCACCTATGCCCGCACTTGCAACACAAAGTATACGTCCGCACATGCATCCACGCACATGTCTATTCCTATGTCTATAATACAAATTCCATACATGTGTCCATGTCTACACCTATGTCTACGCTCACGATGCAAAACAAGACTACATCCGCACCCGCGCCTATGCTTGCCCTCAACAATACCAATTCTATGCCTACGTCCCTAAGCAAAGTCTACGTCCATGTCAGCGTCTATGCCTACGCTTGCAACAAAAAGTCTACGTCCGCACATGCGTCCATGCACAGGTGTACTCCTGCCAATTCTACACATGCCTACGCTTACGCCCGTGCCTACGACATGCGAGTCTATGTACGCTCACGCCTGCGCCTACGATAAATGAATCGACATACGTCTATGCTTATGCCCGTGCCTACGACATACGAGTCTACCTACACTCACACCTACACATACGACAAAAGAATCGACATACATCTACACTTACGCCCGTGCCTACAACATGCGAGTCTACGTACGCTCATGCCTGCGCCTACGATATACGAATCTACATACATCAATGCTTACGCCTGAGCCTACAATGTATGAATCTACATACATCTACACTTACACCTATGTCTATAACATACGAATCCACATACATCTACGCTCACGCCCGCGCTTACAGAGACCACATACACACGTCTACACCGGAATACAAATCTATGCATAAGGCCATTACCTACGTCTACGTCTATGCCTGCATACAAATTTACACATAGGCTATCATCTACGTCTACGCCTACGTTTACGCCCACAATACAAAATCAATGCTAAAATTTTGATAACATTGTCCACTATGTTCAAGTTCAACAATACAATAACGACACAACATACAACGCAATGGATTGGTAACTCTAAGCTAATGGTTTAAAGGAGAGAATGCAGGAAATAGTATGCATATCATTTCGAGGCATACGTGCATCTTACGCCTATTTCATACATACAATTTGCATAGCATACATACACTATACATTTTTACACACATATTCAGGGTTCCATATCAATGACAAACATCATACATTTCACATACGTACAACATTCAATACACATGCATACACATGTATCGCCTAGCAAACAAACAAGTAATTTCACCCTCGATTCAACTATCTAAGGGTCAACCAATGCAATTTTTCTCCTACGATTCAACCCATCACTTCAGTCTTCATGCCGTGACACATTCACCCCATCACCTAAGTCTTCCTGCATTGATAAGCTCCTTACAAACTCAGTATGTCACCTCTAAGCCGCAAGATATCTCCAAGCCAACACATTGCTTCTAAGCCGCAGTGTATTCGCAAAACCCAGTATATTGCCTCTAAGCCGCAATATATCATCTAACTCAAACACATTGCCTCTAAGACGCAATGTATTTGCAAAATTCATCACGTTGCTTCTAAGCCGCAACGTATTAGCAAAAACTCATTACATTGCATCTAAGCCACAATGTATCTTCCCATATCAGTATATTGCCTCTAAGCCGCAATATATCGTCCGACTCAAACACATTGCTTCTAAGCCACAATGCATTCTCAAAACTCAGTACGTTTCCTCTAAGCTGCAACGTATTCGTAAAAACTCATTACATTGCCTCTAAGCCGCAATGCATCCACAAACTCAGTACATTGCCTCTAAGCCGCAACGCGTTGTCAAAACTCAATATATTGCCTCTAAGCCACAATATATCGTCCGACTCAAACACATTGCCTCTAAGCTGCAATGTATTCACAAAACTCAACATGTTGCCTTTAAGCCGCAACGTATTTGCAAAAAAATCAACACATTGCCTCTAAGCCGCAATGTATCTTTCCAGATCAACATATTGCCTCTAAGCCGCAATATATTATATAAATCAACACATTTCCTCTAAGCCGCAATGCATTCCCCAAACTCAGACCATCGTCTCAGACTTCAGGTAGCGATGCTCGAAAATAAAACCTAGCTTATCGCCTCAGACTTCACGCAGCGATTTGAGAACCTAATCCATTGCATTAGACTTCATGCAGCAATGTATTTCATTACCCAAACTCAGACCATCGTCTCAGACTTCATGCAACGATTTTCGAAACAACACATCTAGCTTATCACATCAGACTCCACACAATGATTTGCAAACATAACCCATTGCCTCAGACTTCATGCAACAATGTGTTCCAAACTCCCGACCATCATCTCATACTTCACGCAAAGATGTTCGAAAACCAAATTCAGCTTATCATATCAGACTTCACATAGTGATTCGAGAACCTAACCCATTGCCTCAGCCTTCATGCCACAATGTGTTTCTTCATTCCACAAAAACCAAACCTAGCTTTTCGTCTCAGACTTCACGCAGCGATTTGCGAACCTAATCCATTGCATCAGACTTCATGCAACAATGTATTTCATTATGCCAACTCAGAAATCGTCTCAAGCTTCATACAACAATGTTCGAAAGAGAAAATTTAGCTTATCACGTCAGACTTCACGCAATGATTTGCAAACATAACCCATTGCCTCAGACTTCATGCAACAATATATTCCAAACTCCTGACCATCGTCTCAGACTTCGTGCAACGATGTTCGAAAACCAAATTCCGCTTATCACATCACTGATTCATGAACCTATTGCATCAGTCTTCATGCCACAATGTGTTTCTTCATTCCATAAAATCTAGCCTATCGCATCAGACTTTATGCAGCGATGTCCGAAAACCAAATCTAACCTATCGTCTCAGACTTCACGCAGCGATTTGCAAAACTGTAACCCAATGCATCAGACTTCATGTAAAAATTCATTTCGCTATCGTTGCCTCAGACTTCATGTTGCGATGCTCAAAAGAAAACAAAACTCAACACATTGCCTCTAAGCCGCAATGTATTCGAAAACTCAACACATTGCCTCTAAGCCGCAATGCATTCTCAGAACTCAGAACATTGCCTCTAAGCCGCAATGCATTCTTCCAAACACAACACATTGCCTCTAAGCCGCAATGCGCTCTTCAAACTAAAAATACATAGCCTCTGAGCCACAATGTATTCATGCTCAAAACATCGCGCTGACATCAGACAACAATTCACAAACGTAATCCATGGTCTCAGTCTTCAAGCAGCCATGCATCATAACTCTTTACTATACTCACCCTCTAAATGGCGGAATAAGCCAAGAAAAACAAATTGCTCTATCTGCCTCATTATCAAACCCGGGTAAGCGATTTATCATCGGCTTTGCCTACTTCCTTGGGACTTATAAGGGTATGCTACATCAGCATAACTTTACTTTTGTTCAAATAATTTTGGGATACTTCAAGTATTCAATAAACTTTCAATCAAAATGCGCAAGACTCGAATTTTCTCACGCTATTCGATTGAAATATAATTGAATAGGGGCAGCTGTCGTACCCCAACTTTGTCCTACCACGATGATTATATTTTTTGAGATTAAAATAGAAGAAATATTTAATTAAAGATGGTACAACAATATCTGATGTCCCATCTTTAAATTTAAGCCAACTGGGGGTGCATTTTAATTCAGGAAGGTGGGGCCTTTTTGAATCAGAAAGACCCACAAACTTATTCGCAAAGCATGTTTGCATATGCCCCCCTGAGATTCGAAAATGGAAATTCATTTCAAAATTAATAATTACTAAGTTATAAAATCATTAAGGCGACTTAAGTTTAAGTCACTATTAATAATTAAATTTACTAAAGATATTTTAGTGTTATTTATTTTTAGTAGAAGAAAGGGGGTGTAATTGAGGAATCACATTAAATAACCCATTTGTCGTTCTGTCGTTTTTAATAAATTATTAATACCAACTGTTATTTTTTAAAGGGGATAATATTGTTGTTACTTCTAAGTTTTATTATCATTAAATAACAATATGTTAGATTTTATTTTGATAAAGAGGGTTTGTTTAAGATAATCCAGATTGGGCTACGAAAGGCATTGGGCCTGATTGTATTAAAAAAAACATAATAATAAACATTCACAGTAATGGTCTCATTAATCCTTAATTAAAGCGGGCTTATTTATTAAAAGTTTTAGTTAAGTGAAACAACATTGGGCCAGGTCAAAGGAAAATGTTTGCTGAATAAAAAAAACAATTGTATTGGGCTGTGTAATTAACTAAGCGTTGGCCCAATTAAACAAAAAAAAACACTATTTTTCAATCATCCTGAGATCACGCGTGAGATAGCTACTGTAGGAATCTAAAGCCCAAATTGAATCTGAACATGCACAAGAATCAAATCATAAAATCTGGAAAAAACATGATCCCAGAATATGTGCATCAATTAACAATCACTGTTTGGATCCAAATCAAATCCCAAATTTACATACGGAAATCAAAATTACAGAAATGAGATAAACAAATCCAATCTTCACCAAATCTTTACAAAATACAGAAATAAACTATACAAACTTGCTGTTACAGAACTAATATCAAATCTCAGAGTCCAAATCAAATCATAAAATCTAAAAATAACATTACAAATCAGAGATTATAGATAAAAAAAACCCTAATTTCTTCGTAATCCCTAAAATCAAGGCTAAGATTGTAACAACAATCAAAAACCCTAAATAAAAATAACTATTATAAATACAAAGAAGAAAAATACACAGAGGAGGGGGGTTCGGTTTTACAGAGAGAAAGCTTAGAGACGAAGATGAAAGCTTGACAAACCCTTGCGTTGAAGATCTAGAAGAGAAAGTGATTAGAGTTTCTAGATCGAAAACCCTAATCACCTTTAACCGCCCTTGAACCTCCACTGACTATCTCTTCGCCATTGTGTCAACCTCATCCTCCATCGCCGTCCAATTCAAAGTCCTCTCCAGAACCTGCGAAGCAAAGAAGAAGACGAGATCAGAAGAGAATCGGGACCCATAACTCCAAGTCGGAAAAGGAGAACGCGAAGGGTGTTCATAATTTTTTTCTTGATTGTTGGTTTAGGGTTACAGGGAGCGATTCACACCGGTCTAGATGATTGAGCCGCCATTGGGGCCTAAGAGTGTTAGTGTGTTTGGGAAGGAAGACGGAGGGGTGTTTACCGGGAGAAGATGAAGGAGAGTGTTTCTGTGAAAAATGGAAACGAAAATGAAAACGTGATGAAAAGGAAAAAAAGTATTATATGATGTTATCATCTTGTACTCGCGCGCCCACGGTAGTAATCACGTCCTCTCACTTGTCCCCCATGTGATTTCAATCGGGCGTCCATAAGGCCAGGCGCCACTATAATGCACGCGTCCTCACACACTAGATCACCAGGCTTCCCCTTCAAATTCGTCGGGCCTAAGTCTAGTGCTATGCGCACCCCCCTTTTCAACGATTGATAAATGTCAAAATGATTCACACCCCCCTCCTGGCCTGGACTATCTTAGGCCCAAACCTAGATAACTCTTCACACCCCCTTGTTTTTACTCATCAACTAATAACACACACCCCCAGGTTTATTTAAATTTATAATTATTTTATTATTATTTCTATTATATTAATCATTTATTTCTTTCTCTTTTACTTATGATTATAATTAGTATTATTAATTATTATTATCATATTTTTATATTAATTATTATTATTATTATATATACTATTATTTATTATATCATGAAGATAAATTATTTTATATCAAAATAGCATATATTATGTATATCTTATTTGCATTAAATTTTTCTCTAATCATGCATTAATCAAGATCTTCGCAAATAACACGATTAAAAAACACAAATAAATCATTAAACTATTTTTTCGCAATAAACTAAGCTAATCAACAATCTTTTTTGCAAATGGGTTTCAAACTAATTTTGGCTTACTGCGTTCTCAAACAAAATCTTTGTAATCACTACTCCCTACCGAGTGCGAAGTGATTCAAAATATGTTTGCAAACCCCTAAAAGACACTAACCCATACGAACTACAAATTGGGACTCTGATTCCTCATAAGAGGATACGTAGGCATACAATCTAAAATCGTGGCGAGTCTTGCTAATTAAAACTTAAAACCCTGTTTATCCAAAACCTAAACCTAGAGCTTAATATCCTTGCGAACAAGGTGTATGAAAGGTGCCTAACACCTTCCTTTCGTCTAATTGAGTCCATAACCTAGAATCTCTATCCGCGAATTAGGGTTTACTGTTAGATTCCCTTCCCTAGGATAAAAACTAATAGTGGCGACTCTTGATTTAAAAAACCAGTTGCTACAAAATGCTGTAAATATGGTTGCTGGTTGTCCTGGGGACTTCAGGGTTTGTTATATCAACCTAGTCAGAGGTGATTTGGTAAAGATGCATGATGATCTCTGTGAATTCAGATATTATACACATGACCATGCTGGTTGTAGTATTCACAGTTAATATATCCATGGATGCGATAAAGTGAGAGATGATCTTCAAGAAATGATGGATGAAGGTCTTATCCACATAATTATACCAAGGGTTGAATATGAAAAAGATGTGAATATGGTTTATGGTTTCCCTTGAGAATTTCAGATTTTTGATGTGAATTACATGAATGATGATCTGGTACAGTTGCATGCCACATTTTGTCACGTGAATGGCCAGGAGGTACATCATTATGGGTCCTATCAGATCTACTGTAGGGATTCCTCTGGTTGTTCTCTTGTAAGAAGAGGTGTTCAATTTCTATTAGATAATGGTACTATCATAGTCACAAGCAACATAGATGATTATAATTGAGTTAATATGATTTAAGGCTACTCTGTTGAGGCCACATTTGATGTTGAATATGTTTCTGCCGATGACATCTTTTCTTCTGATGAAGGTATATTTTTTGACAGTGATTATGCAATTCCTAAGTATTCTGAAGAAGTAGAGGTAAATGTCATTGTGCCGTGTTTTGGTGTTCCCGCTCATGTAGAAATTACATACCACAACAAGCCTGTTGTCACTCTCATAGTTAGTTGTCTGCGTAGTCATATCCCATATGAATCAAATAAAGATGTGCCTTATAAGTACAATGCAACTATCTTGGAAGATGGTGTGGAAATTCGTATCCAACCTTTGTCCCATGTTGAGAATATTGCTGAAGCTAGTCGGGTAACTCGTAGTGGTCGTGTCTTGGACCCTACCTTTCGAGGAGATGCTAATCCTGGAAAAAAAGATTGGTGAGACTTATGTTGAGCCTAAGAAAGTGGTAGGAGAATGTAGTGGCGCTGCTTTGAAAAAGGATGTTGATGATCTGCTAAAAATCATCAAGATGAGTGATTATAAGATTGTGGATCAGTTGTTGCAAACTCCATCTAAGATTTCCATTCTATCCTTGTTGATGAACTCCTCTGCTTATCTAGAATCTCTTATGAGGGTGTTGGATCAAGATTTTATTGAAAGCGATATGCCCCTGGATCAGTTCAATAATGTTGTGGGGAATATTGCATTTTATAACAATTTGAGCTTTTGTGATGACGAGTTGCCTGATGAAGGAAGAAACCATAACATGGCTCTGCATATATCTATTAATTGTAAGAATGACTCTTTTTCTAATATGTTGATAGACAATGGATCTGCTTTGAATGTCATACCGAAAAGTACTCTCATGAAGCTTAAGTACTAGGGAACTCCTATGCCCCTAGTGGCATTATAGTGAAAGCTTTTGATGGTTCGTAAAAGTATGTCATTGGAGAAGTGAATTTACATATTCACATAGGTTCTCACCTATTCCAAATCACTTTTAAGGTTATGGATATTATCCCCGCTTATATTTGTTTATTGGGACAACCATGGATCCATGAAGCATGAGTTGTTACTTAAACCATGCATCAGAAGATGAAATTTGTCTGTGAAGGAAAGGTAGTAATTGTGAACGGCGTGAAAGCTCTGTTGATATCTCATTTATCTTCCTTTAGAGTTATAGAAGCTGATGAAGCCACTGTTGGAACTCAGTTCCATGCTTTGTACATTGATAGTATAAGGAAGAATGAAGGTTCTATCACCTAATTTAAGGATGCACAACAGGTTGTGCAAAAGGCCCCTAGCAAGGTGTGGGGGCAAGTTATTAATCCACCTGTGAACAAGAATGGGACTGGTTTGGGTTTCTTCGTGAAGAAGGAAGTTGTGAAGCCGAAGTTTGCTTTGAGTAAATACCAAGACGTCTTTCACAGTGCAGGATATCTTCATCCGACTACTCCAAAGATCAATGCTATTCTTGAAGATGAATCGAGCAAGAGATGCCGATCTTTTTCACACATGAAGTCAGATTCCAGAATTGGATCACTCTTAATGTTCCTTCTTGCATTCACATTTCAAAGTAATTTGTTTGTTTTTCTTTTCAATATTCTTTCACTCTGCCTAAGATGAAAGTAATGTTGTTGTATGGGCATGTATGTCATTTTGATTTTTAAAATCATTAATAAAAGTTGTTTTTGATTTCTAAATTGTGTCTTTATTTTTTTTATTGGAAAATGGTAATCATAAAAAACCTTTCAAAATCAATAATAATTGTAAATAAATCTATATAATCACTTGTTACATGCGTCTGTTTCTAAAATCAATCATAAATGATAAGTGCAGATTAATTAAAAACCCCTTGAGTGCAATGACCCTTCACCCTCTCCCAACTTTGAATATCATGTGTATGTGGATGAAGAAGAAGAATATGATGAAATCCCATAAGATATTTCACGGTTGCTTGAGCACGGGGAAAATACTATTCAGCCGTATAAAGAGCTGTTGGAGACGATTAACTTGGGTTCAGAAGAAGATCCGAAAGAAGTCAAGATTGTGGAACTTCTTCATCCCAATGTGAAGAGAAAGTTGATTGAATTACTGAAAGAGTATGTGGATATCTTTTCCTGGTCTTATCAAGATATTCCTGGTTTGGATACTGATATTGTGGAACATTTTTTGCCACTAAAGCCAGAATGTCCACCAATCAAGTAGAAGCTGCAAATAACTCATCTGACATGGTAGTGAAGATTAAAGAAGAGGTTTTGAAGCAGATTGATGTTGGTTTTCTTGTGACATCTGTGTACCCTCAATGGATTTCCAATATTGTTCCAATAACAAAGAAGGACAGAAAGGTCTGCATGTGCGTTGATTATAGAGATTTAAATAAAGCACGTCTAAATGATGACTTCCCATTATTGAATATTGATATGTTGGTTTATAGTACATCAAAATAAGAAGTGTTTTCATTCATGGATGGATTTTCCAGATACAATCAAATTAGAATGGCTCATAAGGACATGGAAAAAGTAACGTTTATCAGGCCCTGGGGAACATTCTGTTACAGAGTGATGCTCTTCGGGTTGAAGAATGCTGGTGCAATGTACCAGAGGTCTATGACAACCATATTCCATGATCTGATGCATAAAGAAATTGAGGTATATGTTGATGATATGATCACCAAATCTCATACTGAGGAAGGGCATATAGAAGACTTGTTGAAATTGTTTCAACATTTGAGAAAGTATCGTCTATGCTTGAATCTAAATAAGTGTACTTTTGGGGTTCGTTCAGGAAAGTTGCTAGGTTTCATTCTCAGCCAAAAAGGAATTTAAGTTGGTCCTGATAAAGTTAAGGCAATTCAGGAAATTCCCGCACCAAGAACTGAAAAGCAAGTTAGAGGCTTCCTTGAACGTTTGAATTACATTTCCAAATTTTTCCCCATATGACTGCAATATGTGAACCAATCTTCAAGCTGTTGAAGAAAGATCAAGGTTGTGTATAGATGTATGATTGTCAAAGGGCATTTGAAAGCATTAAAGAGTATCTTCTTGAGCCTCCTATCTTGCTCCCTCCAGTTGAAGAAGGCCATTGATTATGTACCTGACAGTGTTAGATAACTCCTTGGGCTGTATTTTAAGACAACAAGATAAAACAGGAAAAAAAGAATATGCCAGTTATTATCTCAGCAAGAAGTTTACTAACTGTGAGTCACGATATTCTATGCTAGAAAAAACATGTTATGCTTTGGCCTGGGAGACAAAGTGATTGAGGAAATATAAGTATAATCACACTAGTTGGTTGATTTCCAAAATGGATCCAATTAAGTATATTTTTGAAAATCCTGCTCTTACTGGAAGAATTTCCCATTGGCAGATGCTTTTGTTTGAATATGATATTGAATACCGTACTCAGAAGGCCATTAAAGGCAGTGTGTTGGCAGAGTACCTTGCCCACCTACCAGTTGACGGTTATCAATATGTTAAGTATGATTTCCCAGATGAGGATGTGATGTTTTTGAAAGTAAAAGATTGTGATGAGCCTTTTCCTGACGAAGGTCCTAATTCTGAATCCCGGTGGGGTATAGTGTTTGATTGGGATGTAAATGCTTATAGAAAAGGAGTTTATGTTGTGATTATCACTCCCCATAGGTCACATATCCCTTTTACTAAAAGGTTGGCATTTTATTGTGCCAATAACATGGCAGAATATGAACCTTATATCATGGGTCTCGAAGAGGCTATAGATCTTACAATCAAAGTTATTGATGTATATGGTGATTCAACTTTTGTAATAAATAAGATCAAAGAAGAAAAGGAGACTCGTCACATTGGCTTGATTTCCTACAAATATTATGCAAGAAGATTATTACCTTTCTTCAATAAGGTTGAATTCCATCAGATTCCCAGAGATGAGAATAAGATGGAAGATTCTTTAGCTACTTTGGCTTCCATGTAGCAAGTAAATGCTTAGAACGATGTACCTCAGATTACAGTTCGACGTCTTGATAGACCAACTTATGTGTTTTCTATAGAGGGGGAGTTATATGGAAAACCTTGGTATTATGATATCAAGAACTTCCGTGAGACTCAATAATACCAGCTTGGTGCATCGAACAAAGATAGAAAGACATTGAGAAGGTTGGCAGATATCTTTTGCTTTAATGAAGATGTGTTATACAAGAGAAATTATGACATGGTATTGCTCAGATGCGTGGATAGACACAAAGCGGACATGTTAATGCATGATATCTATGAAGGTTCCTTTGGTACCCATGCCAATGGACATTCGATGGGAAAGAATATGCTTAGGACAAATTACTACTGGATGACAATAGAATCTGACTGTTACAAATTTGCGAAGAAGTGCCATAAATGTCAGATTTATGCTGACAAGATTCATGTGCCTCCGACGCTTCTCAATGTTATTTCTTTCCCATGGACTTTTTCTATGTGGGATATTAATATGATTGGAATGATTGAACCCAAGGCGTCGAATGGACATTGTTTCATCTAGGTGGAAATTAACTACTTCACCAAGTTGGTAGAAGCAGCTTCCTATGCTAATGTCACCAAACAAGTAGTAGTACACTTTATCAAGAACAATCTTATATGTCAGTATGGTGTGCCAAGTAGGATTATCACTAATAACGGCTCAAATTTGAATAATAAGATGATGATAGAACTTTGTGAAGAATTCAAGATTGTCCATCATAATTCGTCTCCTTACAGGCCTAAGATGAATGGGGATGTTGAAGTTGCTAATAAAAACATTAAGAAGATCATCTAGAAGATTGTTGTTACTTATAAGGATTGGCATGAGATGCTCCCTTTTCTTTACATGGGTATCGTACATCCGTCCACACTTCAACAAGGGTAATCTCGTTCTCTCTTGTGTATGGTATAGAAGCAGTGCTCCCTGTTGAGGTTGAGATTCCCTCTTTGTGTGTAATAATGTAAAACAAGTTGTCAGATGCTGAATGGGTCCAGAACATGTTAAACAGTTGAATTTGATTGAAGATAAAATAATGAAGGCCTTGTGTCATGGCCAGTTATATCCGAAAAGAATAAAGAAAGATTTTGATAAGAAGGTTAAGCCTTGTGAATTCAGAGAAGGTGACCTCGTACTTTGAAAGATCACGTCTTTTAACGCTGATTCTAGGGGAAAGTGGACACCCAATTATGAAGGCCCATATGTTATCAAGAAAACCTTCTCTGGTGGTGCAGTGATTCTTAAAACTATGGATGGTGAGGAGTTCCCACGTCCCATAAATGCTGACGCAATCAAGAAATACGTCGCCTAAGTAAATAAAATAACATCTCTCTAAGTTGAAAACCCAAAAGGGAGGCTTAGGCAAAAAATAGCGTCTCGGTAGGCTGAACACCCGAAAGGGCGGTCTAGGCAAAAGTTAGAGACACAAACAAAATAAATTTTCCTGGTAGGTTGAAAACACACGAGGGAAACCTAGGAAAAAGGTAGGGATTTCTTGGAGAGTAACTGCGTCAGACAAGACTTGATCATTGAAGTAACAATCATCTCAGATTCTCACCACCCTTCAACTAAAGCCTCTGCTGAGGAATTCAAAGTTGTTAGGGAGAATAGTGGTCATCGTATTTAAAGGTATCTTTTCCATGTATTTACCATTTTCCAAAACTTTGTAATCATCCATGGAGTCACGCCATTTGTGGACTACCATTCTATTAATAAATTTTGAGCCTTTATCCAATTCTTTATAGTTGTTATTATATTCTGTTTACAAAAATTTCATTTATTATTGATAGTAATTTTCAAAACAAAAAGACTTAAATAATAAAAACGTTTTTGAAAAGAATTCACAAATTACTTTTTACTTCAAATTTTGTGATTCAAGTGGAATAAAAGTAATGATTCAAAGGATGGATGAACTCCGAAGTTTTAAAAAGATCCTCCAAGAGGTATCCTGGGATTACTCTTGTTGATATGCACATGATCCACATTTGTTTCATTCCTTGGATAGTTGGATTTTATACCAATTGATATATGGTGCGATGTTAGACCTGTAATCCTATTTTCCCCAATTAAGTCTTGGTTCATTTTTTTTCTAGGTTGATTATTTTGTTTTGGGTTTCTACAATTGGATGCCTCTATCTCAGATTCTCTAGTCATGACTTGACGCGGATTTTTCCAGTTGAGTAGCCAGACAAGGGAGTATCTTTTCTAAGAAGTGTTAAGACATCTGTCAAATTTTTGGGTTTTCTCTCACCAAGTGCTGAGTTTGATTTAAAATCCCCATAATTTTGAATTCTTGTTGAGTTTTCAACTTCTTATATCCCCAAATGGAGCAAAGATGAGGCTCCTCTCTAAAAGTTGTTATCCCCATGAAGTTTCATAATTTCTCCCCAGAGAAGTTTTCACAACTATTACTCTTGACATTGAAGATTGTATTTGGGCTACCCTAGACGATGTGGCGTTGTTTTCCCTTATGAATTCAGTACGAAATCCACAATGAACTCTAGACGATATGACATCGTCTTCCCTAGAAAAGTCTGTATGTTATTCCCCGGTGAAACCTGGAGGAGGGTGTTATATCCCTGCACTTGTATTGTTTTATCGCTATTAAATTATGCTGTGATTATTTTCAAGCCATGTTTCTTCCCAGTGAAGTTAAGTCGTGAAGTAGGCATCTAATTCCTCAGTTGGTGCTTACTCTCTTATGGAATCTTCATCCTAGATGTGATTTAGCCGAGTGTTGTCTTTACCGAAGTTGGTTTTGTGTGGTTATTCCCAGTGCTGTATGTCTGTTTTGTCAGCATATACATGATAACATTCATACATTCATACATGTATCATGCATAATTGAGTTAAAATTCATTGCTCATTTACATTCATTTATGTTTTTGTTGGCATATTACCCTCTTTGCAGAGTTATGTTACCCTCTCTCCAATAGATTGTCAACCTTAAGCGGAAAGTGTATATCCTTTCAATTTCCCTACTGAGTTATCCCTCATAGAAGAATTTGTCTTTATCCTTCCTACCCAGTTCATTATCTAGATGGAATGTGATTCCCATTTGATCTTACTCCTCACTTGGGTGATGTCTTAGTTGTCCGTTTCACTCCGGTTTGTTCCTGGTTTGAATCTATGGTCCCCGACAAAAATATTGTTTTTATTTATGTAGGCTTTGAACCATGGATTGGGAATGTACATTTATTTTGAACGCGAAGACTTTATCTCCTCAGAAGGAATGTATTGGAACTTCCCCAAGACATCAAGATTCATTTCCCAGCAACGTTATCACGATTCTCTTTGTACAAAACAAGTGGCAGGTCTCTTTATTTGAGAAACTTGTTCTTCCCCAGTATGTATGAGAAGATTTGTACTCCAATGGATGGTAGTCTCTTCATTATGGGAGATAGTTCATTGTTGAGATGTTTTATTCTAATGGATGGTAGTCTCTTCATTATGGGAGATAATGCGTTGTTGAGATGTTTTACTCCGATGGATGGTAGTCACTTCTTTATGGGAGATAGTTCATTGTTGATGTGTTTTACTCAGATGGATGGTAGTCTCTTCATTATGAGAGATAGTTCATTGTTGAGATGTTTTACTCTGATGAATGGTAGTCTCTTAATCATGGGAGATAGTTCATTTTTGATATGTTTTACTTCAATGGATGGTAGTCTCTTCATTATGGGATATAGTTTGTTATTGAGATGTTTTACTATAATGGATGGTAGTCTCTTCACTATGAGAGATAGTTTGTTGTTGATATATTTTACTCCAATGGATGGTAGTCTCTTCATTATGGGAGATAGTTCGTTGTCAGGATATTTTCCTCCGATGGATGGTGGTCTCTTCATCACGGGAGATAGTTCGTTGTTGAGATGTTTTACTCTGATGGATGATAGTCTCTTCATTATGGGAGATAGTCCGTTGTTGAGATGTTTTACTCTGATGGATGGTAGTCTCTTCATTAAGGGAGATATATCGTTATTGATATGTTTTACTCCAATGGATTGTTGTATCTTCATTAAGGGAGATAGTTTGTTGTTAAGATGTTTTACTATGATGGATGGCAGTCTCTTCATTATGGGATATAGTTCGTTGTTGAGATGTCTTGGGGTATGGGAAACCCTTGTAGCTTGAGTGACCAAAAAAGTGAGGGAATGAGACCCTTCTTGCACTGACTGACAATTAAAACCATCTTCCAATGATTGGAGAAGACCAAATGAAAGATACCTTGACCCCATAACCAAAGAACCAATGATATGAATGCATGTGCATGTTAGAGAAACATAAGCCAATTAGGGTTAAAATGAAGAGCGTGAATTTTGGGGTGCAATAGCTGCCCCTAATCAATCAACTTAAACCAGAGAGTTAGATTGATGTTAACTTTTCGAGAAATCAAGGTAGAAGGGGATTTAATACTCAAAAGAACCATAAAATTTACGCTCTGAAGACATTTGGGTATTATCTATTTTGGTTTTCTGTATTTTATATATTTTTCTTATTTTTTTTCTTCTGTGGAGGAGATTATCAGGAAAGGTATGTCAGGTCAGGGTTAGACACACAAAAGAAAGAGACCAACAAAAGAAGGCTCTAACAAGGATACCAAATATACATGTTTAGTAAAGATATTAAACACATATAAGGATGAGACCAAATCTGAAGAGGACTCACACCAGGAAGGCCAATCGAAGTGAACCCCAATCACGAAAAACTAGAAGAAGAGATACCAGAACCTGAGGAGGACTCCCATAAGGAACGCCAATCGAAGCGAACCCAAACAAGGAAGGGAAGAAGAAGAGAGACCAAAACCTAAGGATGACTCTCACCAGGAACGTTAACCAAAGCGAACCCAAACACGGAAAATCGGAATAAGAGAGACCAAGACCAAAGGAGAACTCTCACAAGGAACGCTAATTGAAGAGAACCCTAACAAGAAGGATGCACCTGCCTAACCAAGGTTGTTAGCTAAGATAATAGAAGAAGAACCCGACTAAGAAGGTAAACCAAAGATAAGGAACCAACTAAGCAAAACCTTCCCAAAGGAGAGGAAACGACTAAGCATAACCCAACTAAACAATGTTATTTAAGTTAACAGAAGGAAAACCCGACTAAGCAGGTAAATAAAAGATAATGAACCGATGAAGAAGAACCTACCCAAAGGAGAGGAAACAACTAAGAATAACCCAACCAAACAATGTTAGCTAAGATAACGAAAGGAATACCCGACTAAGCAGGTAAACCAAAGATAAGGAACCAACTAAGCATAACCTACCCAAAGGAGAGGAAACGACTAAGCATAACCTAACCAAACAATGTTAGCTAAGCTAAAGGAAGAAAAACCCGAATAAGTAGGTAAACCAAAGGTAGTGAATTGACTAAGAAGAACCTACCTAAAGGAGAGGTAACGACTAAGGATAACCCAACCAAACAATGTTAGATAAGTTAACAGAAGGAAAACCCGACTAAGCATGTAAGCCAAAGATAAGGAACCGACTAAGCAGAACTTGCCCAAAGGAAAGGAATCGACAAAGCATAACCCAACCAAACAATTTTAACTAAGATAACGGAAGCAAAACCTGACTAAGCAGGTAAACCAAAGATAAGGAACTGACTAAGCAGGACCTATATCATAGACAAACAGTCACACATGACTCTGATGGGAACAACCTCATAGAAACTCTACCGGGGAATATCTGAGGTGTTGACTCCACTAGGGAAAATCCAAGTTGATGAATGGTAAACAAATACCTAACCAAGGAAATCCATCTAAGCGGACAAAAATAGAATAGAGGGCAAAAAGAGACCAAACAAAGGGGCTCAAATGGGGGTTTTCTGAACTAAGTCAAACTTAGATGAGGAATACCAACAAAATTGTCAAAAGATAATAGAGGGAAGAAGTCAAAATGGAAAGAATCACAATGGACTCGTTACAAGGATACCACAAGGATCACGCGAAAGGTGACAAAAACCCAAAGATAAACACCAGAGCTTAGGGTAAACAAACTGCTGAAGATAAAATCTACAAGAAATGCAGGTAATCAACCCATAATATGCTTATGCGTCAATGTATGTTTGAATTATTTTACTTTTTGGGGTAGATGCAATGCTAATGATACATGTTTAAATGATTCACTGAGGAACAAAAATATCACGAATAAGTTGCTGAGAAAATTAGGAACATCTAAGGAATCATCCTTGTGAAATTGGACTTCAATCAAGGAATAACCATTTTGAACTGACAACCACTGGGGATGAACTGTGATATGAGATTGCAATTCAAACACGTCAACTCCAAGGAGGGATGCCACTAAAAAGTGGAATTTAGAGAGAACATTATAAAAAAAAATTATAGTTCACCAAGGAGAGATATTTTCCTACTAACAACTCTTAACTTCCTGGGGATACGATCGATTATCTTGCTGTTGAAAATAAAGAGCACTTCGCTTGGGGAAATATATATTTTTGTGTGCAGAGTTCTTAATGAAAGCAGACTTTACTAGGGATAAGCAAAATCAAACTGGGTTGACGGGAATCCTTTAATAAAAGAAACTCGACGAGAAAATCCACTTTGAGAATGAATCTTCACCTGGGGAAGAAACATTTTACTAAGGGAAAACAGATCGTCCTGAATAAAGTCCTTGACAGAAAGAAACTTCTACAGGGGATAACACAACACCTTTCATCACTGAGGAATAAGAGAATTCTTACGAGAACCCTCACAAGTGTGAGCCATACTGGGAAGTGAACATTGAAAGGCTTTCATCTAATCAGAACCCCAATGAGGAGAAGATGACGACTCCTTGAAAAACATCAATGGGGAGTGAACTCAAGTGAAAATTCAACTAGAGATAGAGATAACTCTTTCTTTATTGGGAATAAGGGAGTTCATACTCACATAAACATCCACCACACTGGGGAAACCAAACATAGGATATCCAGCGCTGCATAATCCCACTAGGGAGAAAACTAGCTCTTCTGGGAAAGAATAACGAATTAGTGGAGATAATGATGATATCTTACTTATAATTCTTACAAGAATATTTAAGAGATGCAAACCACACTAGGAATAAAAACGCCAACCATACTGGGAAGATGGGTGCAAACTTTATGGGGAAGACGCGTGCCAACTTCACTGATGAAGTAGATGCAAACTTCATTGGAGAGATGGCGAACTATACTTGGGAATAAACAACAGTACTAGACCTCACTGGAGATAAATATGGTGGTACCCTACCTCACCGAGGATGCTCTTTTAGGGAGAGATCTCTGAAGAAAAATAACTTAGCGACCGAGCTTTCATTAAGAAACAACGCATATCACACTAGGGAAAAGATTCTACGTGAAGAAGCATTATTTACAACAAAGACGCTGTTATGGGTAACAACCTCAAACACTCCTTGCTTTTCTTGCTTGTACCTTATTTGTCATGAGCCGACACAAGGTACCTGCAAAAAAAAATCACAACAACATGTCCGAGGTAGGAAATGGAAAACTTTGGCCATCGCCCAAGGCACCTGAAATCTCAAGTAATTTCAACTGTTCATATCATGATTTGTGCAACTTAAATATTTTAAAATGCAAAAGTTTATAAAAAATTGGATGTTTCTGCAATCAAAATAGTAAAAGTAAAAATGCAACTTTTGGATAAAAGAAAATTTTATTGATATATTGGCCTGTAAATAGGAATTTACATCAAGAACCAATTCCTAAAAGAGGTAATTTCATACAAAACATAAGAGGAGATACAAAGATGGCAATGTGAAGATGGATTTCGATCGGGTTCCGACATTCCTTTGACTCTTATAACCTCAAGCTCCTTAATATCTTGCTTTTCGATGAAACTGATTGGAAGGATTCCTTATCCTTCCAAGTTAACCACTATGGTGGAGAATAGTGTTACAGATGCAACACAAACCATGGTAATTCTCTTTAAATCCATAACTTTTTCCTGGATCTCCCTTTCAGGTTTTCAATCCACCAGGATACCCATTTTTGCCTAAGCTGCCTTTTTCAGGTTTTCAACTTAGCGGGTGTACACAATTATTTTTTATTCTTTTAAATTCTTCTTTTTTGTCCATAATTTTTTCCCGAACCTTTTTATTCATTTTTTATGGTTCGCCAGGACGCCCTTTTTTGCTTAAGTTGTCGACTTAGCGGGTCATTTCATGCAAAGTATTTTTTTGACTACGTTTGCATTGACGGGGTGAGGGAAATCCTCTCTGTCCATAGTTTTAAGCATCATGGATTCTCTAGAGAAAACCTTGTTAAAAACATATGGACCTTCATAATTCGGAGCCCATTTATCCCGAGCATATGTATTATTGGGAGGAAAGATCCTCTTCAACACAAGATCACCAATTTGGAAATTCCAAGGACACACTTTCTTGTCAAAAGCTTTCTTCATCCTCTTTTGGTACAACTTCCCATGGAAAATAACTGTCAATCTCTTCTCATCAATGAGACTCAACTGATCAAGTTTGTTCTGAACCCACTCGACTTTATCAAGTTATACATCGATCATTATCCTTAAAGAGGGAATTTCCACTTCCACGGGCATGACTGCTTCTATACTGTATATCAAGGAGAATGGGGTTTTCCAATCGAAGTACGCACCAAAGTGAGATCACCTTGCAATGAAAACAACAACATCTCATACCAATATTTGTAGGTCACAACCATTTTATGTACAATCTTCTTAATGTTCTTATTTGCTACATCAACAACACCATTCATATTTGGATGATAGGGAGAAGAGTTGTGATACTTTATCTTGAAACAGTCACACAACTCTTTCATCATATTATTGTTGAGATTCAATCCATTATCAGTAATGATCATATTGGGAATCCAATAACTACAAATAATATTTTGCTTGATGAAACGAGTAACCACTTTCTTGGTGACGTTGGCATACGATGCAACTTCAACCTATTTAATTATGTAATCAGTGGTAACCAGAATAAAACAATGTCTGTTTGATGTAGTAGGCTTGATGCATCTAATCATATCAACGCCCCACATTGCAAAGGGTTGAGGAGAAGTCAAAACATTCAGCGGACTGGGCGGCACATGAATTTTATCGGTATAAATCTGACACTTATAATAGATTCTAGAGTGATTCTAACAATCATTTTCCATGGTAGACCAATAATAACATGCTATCAAGACTTTATTGGCCATAACGTGCCCCCTAGAATGTATTATGAAGGAACCTTCATGTATCTCTTCTAAATCTTATTTGCTTCGTGTCTATCCACGCATCTAAGAAAAACAGTGTCATAGTTTTTCTTGTACAAAACCCCATCATTGAGAAAAAACTTAGCTGAGTACTTCTGCAAAGTCTTCTTATCTGTGATAGATACATCCTCTGGGTATTCTTGCGTTTCAAGATATATTTTGATATCATAAAACCAAGGTTTCTCATCAACTTCTTCTTCTATCTCATAATAGAACGCTGGCTCATCCAACCTCAAGATATTGATAAAGGAGGCATCATTTATCCATCTGACTTTAAACATGGATGACAGAGTATCCAAAGCGTCTACCAAATTATTCTCCTCCCTCGGGATGTGCTTGAAAGTGGTTTAATTGAAGTACGTGATTAACTTTATAGCATGCTCTCGATACGAAATCAAGTTAAGGTGACGAGTCTCCCATTCTCCATTGATCTGAGTGATTACTAGAGAAGAATCCCCATAGACTTCTAAGATCTTGATTAAAAAATCAATAGTAGCTTTTAATCCGAAAATACAATCTTCATACTCAGCCATATTATAAGTACAATCAAAACAGATTCTGGAAGTGAAAGGAGCATGGAAACCTTCAGGAGAAGTAATACCAACACTAACACCATTACCCAATACATTAGAGGTACCACCGAATACCATTTTCCATCACGATCCTGGTTCGGGTCCTTCCTCTGGGCCGAGGATGTTACAATCCCATATGTACAAAATGTCCTCATTTGGAAACTCAAACTTCATCGGCAGATAGTAACTTTCATAGACTGGTGAGCAAGATAATCCGCCAATACACTACCCTTGATAGCTTTTTGGGTAGTATACTGGATGTCATATTCAGTTAAAATCATTTGCCAACGAGCTACTCTTCCCATGAGAGCTGGGTTTTCAAAAATGTACTTGATTGAATCCATCATGCATATCAAGAGAGTAGTGTGAGTTAACATATACTGTCTGAGACACTTTGCTGCCCACGTGAGTGCAGAACAAGTCTTTTCCAGCAATGAGTACCTCGACTCGCAATCAGTAAATTTTTTTCTCAGGTAGTAAATAACATGTTCTTACCTACCCGTCTCGTCATGTTGATCGACTACACAACCCATAGAATTTGCCAACAGTGTGAGATACATTATCAAAGGCCTGCCTTCCATAAAAGGTAAAAGAATTGGAGGTTCCTGCAGATACTATTTTATTTTATCAAATTCCGTTTGTCAATTGTCATTCTACCTGACCACTTGATATTTTTTTAATAACTTGAATATTGGTTCACATGTGGCTGTAAGATGAGAGATGAATCTAGCAAAGTAGTTCAACCTCCCTAGGAAACCAAAAACCTCTTTTCTGTTCTTGTCTCTAGTATTTCTTGAATTGATTTTATTTTAGCAGGATTAACCTCAATTCCCCTTTCACTTACTATAAAGCCTAATAACTTCCCTGATGTCACCCCGAAGGTGTACTTGTTAAGGTTCAGCCTCAGTCTGAATTTCCTTAATCTTTCAAATAACTTCAGCAGATGGACAAGATGTTCATCTTCTATTTGGGATTTAGAAATCATATCATCAACATATGACTCAATCTCTTTATGTATCATGTCATGAAAGAGAGTAACCATAACACGCTGATACATTGCACCCACATTCTTCAAAATGAAGGGCATCACTTTGTAATAAAATGTTCCCTAAGGTGTAATGAAAGTCATCTTCTCCATATCTTCAGGTTCCATCTTGATCTGATTATATCCACAAAAACCATCCATGAGGGGAAAAACTTTTAACTGAGCACTATTATCAACCAGAATGTAAATATGAGGAAGCGAAAATTGTCTTTAGGGCTTGCTCCATTCAAATCCCTATAATTAACACACATTCTTACTTTTACATATTTCTTCGGCACTGGCACAATGTTTGCAACCCATGGCGGATAAGACATAACCTTCAAGAAACCTGCATCAAATTTTTTCTGGACCTCCTCTTTAATCTTCTTAGACATCTCAGGATGAGTTCTTCGCAACTTTTGTTTCACTAGAGCACAATCTTCTCTGAGATGTAGCTTGTACACACCAATATTTGTATCTAACCAATACATGTTTTCATAGGACCAAGCAAAGATATAAACATACTCTCGGAGCATTTCAATCAACCTCTTCTTCGCACCACCTTCTAAAGTGGCCCAAATCTTGACTTCCTTCTTGACCTCATCAGTACCCAAGTTGATTACTTTAGAGTCTCTTGGTGCAGCTGAATAACCGTTTCCTCTTGCCTCAATAATCTGGCCAACTCTTCGGGGAGTTCACAATCTTCCTCAGCCTCTTCTTCGACTTGATAGATTGGATTATCAAAGTCATAGTGATCCATAGAAAAATCGTTATTGATAAAATCCTGGATAGATGAGGAACTGTTTTTGCATGATTGATGATTTTATTTTTATTTTAGTTTGAGATTAAAAAAAATAAAAATAAAAACACATAGCGAGATTCTCCATGAATGACGTCACCGTTGATAAATTTGACTGGAGGGGGCATACCCTGAATCTTAGAAGGAATATTCACTGGCACACTTCGTCTTGCCACAAAATACAAACCACCTTTATCTTTCTACATAGGGAGATCCAAAACTCTGTCCCGACCTTCGGGGTGCTCTGATTCAATAATCACTTGAGCTTTCTTATAAGATGCCATGGAGACCTCTGGCTTTATGACCTCTTGACAATAATTTTGACAACTTATATAGTTTCTAAATCCTGAAACAGAGTCTCATGCACTTTGCCTTAGATCTAACATATCACAAGGTGCTCAAATGGTTAACCACATAGTCTTCTTCACCATAGACGATGACAACTTTATCTCTAACCAAGAATTTCTGCTTTAAGTGCAAAGTGGATGTCACAACACCGGCCCCATGGAACCAGGGGCGCCCCAACAAGAAATAGTAAGAGGGATTTATATCCATGATAAAGAACATTGTATTGAAAGTATGAGGACCAATCTTCACTAGAAAGTCAACTTCACCGAATACTGATCTTTTCGATCCATCAAACCCTTTCACAACTAGATCACTAGGCCTTAACACAACCCCTTTGTAGTCCAATTTTAACAAGGCAAATTTTGGCAAGACATTCAATGATGATCCCGTGTCAACCAACACACAAGACAAAGTTGTACCCGTAATCTCCATGGATATATGCAGAGCCTTGTTATACTTCCTCCCCTCGGGAGGCAAATTAAAATCAGTAAACCCCAAACCATTCCTTGTAATGATACTGACTACAATTCCTTCAAACTGATTCACAGAAATTTCATGCGGCACAAAAGAGGTACCTAGCAACTTCATCAGTGCATTGAAATGAGAATCGGAGTCCCAAAGAAAATCTAGAATGGTGAGCTTGGCCGGTGTTTGGCCCAACTGATCGATGATCTTATAATCACTCTTCTTGATGTATAACATCAATTTTGTCGCATATTTGGCTATATCAGCACTCAAAGTCGGAACAAGGGGATTATGCATGGATTCTTCACCATTTACCATAGCCTGAATAGCCTTTGACCTTAGTCGAGGCATCAACAATGCTTTCTGGTGGATTAGGAGAAGAAAAGATTCGACCACTTCTGGTGATTCTGCTTTCACCTACAGTATCATGAACCTCAAACTTATCTTCTTCCGACGTTTCAGTCACGTACTTCTTTCCTTGACAATAATATTCACCTCCATAATTCCAGGGAACTTCTTTATCACTGGTATACAGAGTTGAACTAGGTAGAGTGATCGTTTAAGGAGACTGCTTAGTAGGAACTAGAATTGTTATAAGAGTGGCAATCCTCTTGGGTGTATATGGAATGGTGATCACATCAACTTCATTCTCTTCAGCCCGAGTTTCAACAACCAACCTATCAAATTGTAGATATCCTTCAACAATCAACCCCTGAATCTCTCTTTTCAAGCAACCAGAGCCCTCTGGATGAATCAAACATTATTCAAAATCAGTAGCACAACCCGGGAACACACCTTTACTAAACATTTGTTCCTTCATAAAAGATAAATGAGTCGTTAATAGGTTCACATCCATCACCAAATTCAGACCTTCTTCTTCAACATGGCATTTATAACAGTGCCCCCATGAGTTGGCAACGACTTCTAGAGAATATTTGGTGCCAAAATTGGCCCAAAGTTGATAGCTTAGGAATAAAGTAGATCATGTACTTTGTGCTTAAAAGCAATTTAGTTTTCAATGTTATGCCCCTGTCCTCCAGAGTGGAATTCACATCGAGCATTAGCCTCAAATCTTGGTGGCAATCTTTCGGGGTTAACATTCTAAGTTCACTTCTCAACCAATTTCAGATAGATTAAATGAGGTAGTAGCTCAACATTAGACATATGAAGTGTATTAAACTTTATCTGAGGTTGTCTCAGCTTCTATTGTTGATAACCCTGACAAGGTGCGTAGGTTTGTCATTGAGGCGCTATAGGTGGAATAGTTACAGCGACAACCTGATGACCTTGCTCCTGATAAGCCCTACCTTTCCCTTTTCGGGAATACATCGCACTAGCTTCACCTTCCTTTTTAATTTGATAGCCACCAAAATATTTCTTAGCATTATCAGCATTGTTACCAAACACAACATCCTGAATCTTCCCTATCTTGATTCCGACTTCAATTCTTTGACTATAGGTCACCATCTCAGCAAAAGATTCATAAGTGTTACATGTAGTATAAAAATGCCCCTGTAGCGTGCTGGTAAGCATATCCACCATTTCTCTTTCCATCATAGGAGGTTGCATCCGAGCCGCCATCTCGCACCACATTTGCACATACCCTTTAAACGACTCTTTCTGCCCCTGTGGAGACTCTTCATGATTAGAAAATTAGTCATCATAGTTATCCTATTCAAGATGCTGAACAAGTATCAAAACAACTCTTCAAATTTGTGGCTGAACAAAAGGATGCTCAATATCCTGACGAGGAGGAGTGGTTGGAGGAATATTTCCTACAACTTGAACCACAGGGGTACCTTAATTGTTCCCAACAGAATTACCATGGTTAACAGTAGGACCATTCCCAAGATTAACACCAACATTACCATTCAGATTCTGATAACCCGGATTACCAATGAGATTATTAACAATAACCCCTACGAGATTTCTAGCATATCCCTGAGGAGGACTCAGAGATCCATTCCCATTATCTGTAGTTACAACAGGCCTCAAAATTAATTCTCTCAACTCTTCCTGTTGACGGGCCATATTCTGTATGATCTCCATCAATTGTTCGACGCAATTGTCCATCTTGACACCCATAACTGCAACATCGGCATGAATCTGTTCCATTTATCTCTTTGAATTACCTCTTGTGTTGTATCATTGAGAGTTGAAAGTAGCAATCTCTAGAAAAAAGCAGATCATAAGTAAGAAGACTTGTTGGAGTAACTTGTTATGCATGATATGAATGAATGCATGAGTGCATGTTATGAATGCAATGACATGTTTAAATATTTCCAGGATACTAAAGCTTTGATTCAAGTTCTTAGGAGAGAGAAAAAGACAAAATAGTGAACACCAATAACCTAGATTCTCATTAAACAAGAATAAGAAGGAGTACAAATAGTTCAAAAATTAATACCAAGAGTATTATAATAGAAAATGAGAGATCCCATCAACATGTATGATGATGATCTTCTGAAAACAGAAAAAAATATAAAATCTAAACACCTGACAGCAGATTGCTCGTAGATCCTTGGCCTCCCATTTGAATCTTAAGCTTCACAATTTCTTCTATGACCTGTGTTATTTGAAAATTTCTCCCCTTGAGCAGGGTTTCTACCACGAGCCTATGGGTGCTTTCTTCCTCAAGTTGGGCGTCTTTGACTAGAAGCAACTTTTCTAACCCTTAAATCTTGGTCTTGTACCTCTTCTCTAGGTTTTGCGTTTGTTTTCGCAAATGTTTCAGTTTAGCAAGAGTCGCCACCTACTTTTTATTTTATCCTAAGGAAAGGTTAAAAAGCACAGGAAAAACCTTTGAGATGTTTTCGTGGGTTCGGGGAGTAGATTATAGAAAGGGAAGGTATTAGCACCCTTTCTAATCATGGTTATCCATGGGCTCTTAGTTACTTGCTTAGATCACTTGCCTTTGCTTTTCAATTGTTTGAAATGGTGCTTTGTGTGTGTGGTTTTAAAAATGTTTTGAAAAAGAGGCCTTGTCTAGGCAACCATTGTAACAATTCTTTACTCGAATGTTTTACAAAGGTGTTTGTCTTTTTGAAAAGATGTTTCAATGTTTTTGAAAGTTGTTTTGAAGTTGTGTTGTGATGTGTGTTTTGAAAAATGGCAAGGATTGTTTTGCAAGATTGATCAAGTAACTAAGAGATATCTACCCTAAATTTCTCAAAGATCTTTCTTATGTTTTAACCCTTTTAACAGTGTTGTTTCACCATTGTATTTGGTGAACAACCTTGTGTTAGGATGTTAACGGGACGGGCGCGGGTCATCGTTTAGACCATAGAGGCAATAGTGCCAAGTATCTTTGGCAATTTTCTTAAGGGACTTGATCATTTTAGGTAACTTGATAGCGTCATCGAGGGACTATGATCATTTGATTTGTTTTTGTTTTGCCAAAGACACTTAACATGCAACCATGGCCCATTTTTGAAGGCAATAAGTGGAGTAACCCTAAGGGTGCAAGTGTGCATTGTGTTTGTTTTTTCATGCATGTTTATCTTGGATTTAGGTCAAACTACTTGTTGATTTTATTTGCATACAAACCCTAAGTCTAAGCATGGCATAATTGAAAGCTTTTAAATGCGAAAATTTAAATGCTAAGCTATTACAACATGATATAGGGAGGGGGGTACGAATTTGGATTTCGGGGATATTTGACAAGGAAATAAAATTTAAATTATTACAACCATATCGAATATACAAATATTTAACATTTAAACAAATACAATTTAAATAAATATCAAAATGCAATGTATTATGCAAAAAAGGATTTTTTATGTATGTAAAAAAGGTTTTAATGTTTGAAGTATAAACAAAATAAAAAAAGTCATATTTTTGATTATTTTTGTTGTTTAGGGCAAAACCCTAATTTTGAATAAATAGTATTATTTATTAAGTGTATACAATATATATATTAATTTTATACAAAAAATAAAAAGTATATTGTAAAAAAGTATTTTTGATGTCAAATATTAAATAAAAATATAAATGTATTATTTCTATATTTTTGTCCTAAATATTTAATAAAATATACAAGTATTTATATATTATATATTAAATATACTAAATATGTACAAAAATAAAATATTGATTATTTACAAAAATATATTTTTTTAAGAAATGTTTTCAAAGTGTAAATAAAAAAATAATAACTAAAAATAAATATTTTTTATATTATTTTTTTAGGGTTTTAAAATGAAAAGGAATTATATTGTTTACATATATATGTTTAAAAAGTAAATAAATGCCAAATAAATGTAAACAAATGTGGAAAAATATTTTTAGTGTTTTTTATGTTTGAGCAAAAAATATAAAATCAGAATAAAAAAGAAAAATGCAAAAATGACAAGTATTTTACATAATGGGCCAGGGGGGTGCAAATGGAAAAAAAGAGTGTAAACAGCAAGACTGACTCAGGCCCAACCCAAGCCAGTCATCTTCAACCTTCAGTATTGTCAAACGCGCGCTTCCTTGTTCAAAATACAAACTCCTGATTCTTTGATTTTTAGCAAAAACTCATAACACAAACAATGTAGAGCATCAAACCACGATTCCAAATATGTAAAAAACTTGACCTAACTCTAAGAAACCAGGGAGAATTTCTTCACCCCCAATTTCTGACCTAGTTTTTCTTCAATGTTCATGGCTAAAATTCTCACAGCATGCTTGATATAAATGAAAAGTGAACACATGTATGGCTTCAGGGCTATGAGTAGAACATGTTTCATTCACAAACCTAAGCTTAATCATGCCTGGATAGAGAGATAGAAGTCCATAGATTACCTGTTTCAGCTTGACTTGAACAGAGCAATGTAGCAACCTTCAATGAAGTTTGGGCTTTGGTTGAGCTTGCCTGAAGTCCAAGGATGCTTCCCAAATGCCTAGCTTGCTTTGAAACCACCTGTGTGGTGCTATGGAAGTCCACCTTCACAGCTTGAAAGTTAAAATGGAAAACATGTTTAGTGGTGTTACAACTTGAGTTTAAGGCTTGGGATAGTTTCAGTGGATGGTATGGAATGTGTTTGGACAGGTTTTAGCCAAAGCGCACGAGTGGATTGAGTTGTGGACCTCAATCTGCAGCAGATGCCCTGTTTTTGCAGCAAAACAGTGTTTTTGTGTTTTGGGAGGTATGAGGAATGGTTGAATCGTGTTTTAGGATTGGATTAATGTATTGAAAATGTTAACAAGGTTTGTGCTTGGCTGTGTTGACAGGAAATAGAAAATGGCTTGAGTTTGCAAGGTTTCTTCTATTGTAAGCAACGATAGTGTGTAATGTGTCAAAGGCCTGTACATGCCATCTTGTATACTGAAAACAAACCTCTAGGCCCCCTCTAATCCATGGATTTGATTTTCAATCTCAGATCTTTGTCCAAGGCTCAATGCATAGTGGTTTGACATAAAGCTACTTTTGCAAAAATGGCAAAATCACTTTTACCAATTAAGGGTTAATTTGATGTGTAATGTCCAAATGGGTGAAATAATGCCTTAACACAATGGTTAGGCATTAAATTATTGAGTGTAAAGAGGTTTAGAGGCCTGAAAGATAGCATAAACCATACTGAGTTGAAAATGCAAGTTGTTGTGAACATGCTTTGGCCATGACCAAAAGTGAGTTTTGGCCAACTTTGCAAATTCGATTCTCTCTAACCACAAGGGTGTTTGAGAAGTTCTTGGATAATTTGGAAAGCTTGGAATGTTTACTACAATCCATCTTTGTAATTCAAATTGAAACTCCTAGTGGAACCATGTGAAAAATGGCCAAGAAGTTGGACAAAAATCCTGCCTAGAATAGGGCAAAATTTCTCTAAGTTAAAAATGTTTTGCACCCTTGTTCCAAAAATCATAACTTGAGATACAAGCTTCCTTTGAGAAAACTTTTGTGAATCAAAGTTGTAGATTTTGCAATGGAATAAAACTTTCATGTTTCAAGTTTTGTTTGAATCCATTTGCATCTTGGTTAAAAAATGGGACAAAGTTAGGAAAAAATAAGAAAATTTCATAACTTAGAAAATTTCTAAGTTATGAAATTTCTTCATTTTAAACCCTAATTTGCAATTTTGGGTTTCTTGATGAACAAGTTTTATAATTTGACATGTATTGATGAAAAATGAACCTTGGCACTTGATTTTGACCAAAAAGTCAAAGTTTGACTTTTTAGTATACAGTCAAATTTTGATCAGTTGATTGGAAAATTCATCTGTCAATCCTATGCATTTGAGATCTTTTGAACTTGTTGAATGGGTCAAGACAATGCCATTGAGTCCTTGAGTCCATATGTGAGCTTGGTTTGCCATTGGTTAGGTCAAATAGTCAAAAATTGCCTTTGTGCAGTCAAAACCCTAAAAATGACCATTTTGCCCTTTTGGTGATCTGATCAAATTTCTTGTGGAATTATGATCCAAACTTGACCAAATGGTTCATGTGAGTTCATTATGTTGATGTGTGTCAAAATTCATGAGGTTTGACTTTCAATTGGCCACAGTTGACTTTTTCCCCAATACAACTGATTTTTAGGTCAATTGCCCAATTGACTGGGCAAATATTGGAATCAAGGCTTGAAACTTGGTATGGATAAACTTGTAAGTCCAACATGAAGCATGAAAGTCACTTTGGGATTTTTTAGGTCAAAACATCCTTGTGAAAACTCAAACCCTAATTTGGGTCAACAGTGCAAGGAGGGGTCTTGAGCAGAGCAAACCCTAACTTGATCTTGAGTTCCAAGAGTCTTGTGGTGAGAAAATGTTGATGAAATGAGAGGGAAAATTTTGGGGTACAACAGTTGCCCCTGTTCAATCTTCTTGAACCTGAAGAGTTAGATTGGCAAGTTTTCCTTTCGCGTCTCGAAGGTAAAAGGAGATTGGACACTAGAGTGCCCGTAAATTTGCACTCGTCAAAACATAGGTGCGGGAATGGGCTTAAAGATTCCATTTGGAGATGGGCTTAAAGAAGCCATCTGGAGATGTGACAGAATCTTGTCGGGGGATGGGCTTAAAGATGCCATCTGGAATGTATGTTGAACTGTTATGTTATTGGTGAAAGAAATGAGTATCAGAAAGGTGTCCATGTTTTGGAACATCTCTGAGCTGGGGGTCTGAATAAGCAATAGATTAACATCCGTATTTGGAAGCATCCGAAAACTGTTTTCAGAAGTTGAATCTGAACAAGCGATAGATTAACATCCGCATCTGGAAGCACCCGTAAACTATTTTCAGAAGTTGAGTCTGAACAAGCGAGACATCCATATCTGGAAGCACCCGTAAACTGTTTTCAGAAGTTGAGTCTGAACAAGCGATAGATTGACATCCATATATAGAAGCACCCGTAAACTGTTTTCAGAAGTTGAGTCTGAACAAGCGATAGATTGACATCCATATCTGGAAGCACCCGTAAACTATTTTCAGAAGTTGAGTCTGAACAAGCGATAGATTAACATCCATATCTGGAAGCACCCGTAAACTGTTTTCAGAAGTTGAGTCTGAAAAAGCGATAGATTGACATCCATACCTGGAAGCACCCGTAAACTGTTTTCAGAAGTTGAGACTGAACAAGCGATAAATTGACATCCATATCTGGAAGCACCCGTAAACTGTTTTCAGAAGTTGAGTCTGAACAAGCGATAGATTGACATCCATATCTGGAAGCACCCGTAAACTGTTTTCAGAAATTGAGTTTGAACAAGCGATAGATTGACATCCATATCTAGAAGCACCCGTAAACTGTTTTCAGAAGTTGAGTCTGAACAAGCGATAGATTGACATCCATATCTGGAAGCACCCGTAAACTGTTTTCAGAAGTTGAGTCTGAACAAGCGATATATTGACATCCATATCTGGAAGCACCCGTAAACTGTTTTCAGAAGTTGAGTCTGAACAAGCGATAGATTGACATCCATATCTAGAAGCACCCGTAAACTGTTTTCAGAAGTTGAGTCTGAACAAGCGATAGATTAACATCCATATCTGGAGAACCCGGAAACTGTTTTCAGAAGTTGAGTCTGAACAAGCGATAGATTGACATCCGTATCTGGAAGCACCCGTAAACTGTTTTCAGAAGTTGAGTCTGAACAAGCGATAGATTGACATCCATATCTGGAAGCACCCGTAAACTGTTTTCAGAAGTTGAGTCCGAACAAGCGATAGATTGACATCCATATCTGGAAGCACCCGTAAACTGTTTTCAGAAGTTGAGTATGAACAAGCGATAGATTAACATCCATATCTGGAGAACCTGAAAACTGTTTTCAGAAGTTTGGAATCTGAACAAGCGATAGATTAACATCCGTGTTTGGAGAATCCGTAAACTGTTTTCAGAAGTCTTGAATCTGAACAAGCGATAGATTAACATCTATATCTGGAGAACCCGTAAACTGTTTTCAGAAGTTTTGGAATCTGAACAAGCGATAGATTAACATCCGTGTTTGGAGAATCCGTGAATTGTTTTCAGAAGTCTTGGAATCTGAACAAGCGATAGATTAACATCCATATCTGGAGAACCCGTAAACTGTTTTCAGAAGTCTTGAATCTGAACAAGTGATAGATTAACATCCGTGTTTGGAGAATCCGTGAACTGTTTTCAGAAGTTTAAGCTTATCAATCTTATCCTGAAAAGGGTAAAATATTAGCTGAAACACAAAGTTATGTTGCATGAAATGTATGATGCAATATATGTATATCAATGTTTATGTTATGAATGTAATGAATGCGCATGTAAGCTGATGAGCTGTCTTGCTGAGGATATATGAATCCTGGATAGCCGGAGATAATAGAATTTTGACTGCTGCCGGGGAAAGTGAATCCTTGACTGCTGCAGGGGATTGCAAGAATCTTTGATTGCTGAAGCTGAGACATCCTTGTTGACTACTGACTGCTTAGGGAACAAGATCTTCAGTTGTTGAGGGATCTTAGGATCACTGTTGGGGTTTGAAAAATCCTTGGTGACTTGTGGGGAATGAGAATTTTGATGATCTCTACTGGGGAATCCAGATCCTAGAGACTTCTGCTGGAGAAGTAAGACTGAGAATCTTCAATCTGATGGGAAGTATCTTTGTGGGGAGAATGTTTACTAATCTGGTTCCGCTGGGGATTGACAGTTTTGGCTCCTCTGGGGATTATGAAACTTACCTCTGAGGGGAATTAAGTTCTGGAAGGCTCTCTTGGCTAGGGAAATCAGCTTTGAGAAAGCTTTTGTTCTGCTGAGGATCCTGAAGTTTAACTCTGTTTGGGGAATTAAGTTCTGGATTTTAACTTTGTTGAGGAATTTGGAGTTTAATTCCGCTGGGGATTTCTTCTGAAATGGCATCAAGATATCTATCTATACCTTCAACCTATCAGCAATCATCTTTCTTGATTTGTAAGAAAATGATTATGTTCAAATGCATATGCCTATTTAATAAAACATTGGATGTTCTTCAAATAAAACATAAGTGTAAAAAGCAAAAGGAAGACAAAGCAAATTTATGTATTTGGAAAAGTGTTTGTATTAACTTTTTATGAGTATCTTTGTACAAAGGAGACAGGCATCCTAGTAAGAGGATGTTGTCGTAAAAAATTGAAAATTTTATACAAAAGAAAGATGTCTATGTGTAACAATTCCATGGGATTCCATTCTGTTATAGCCTTCACAACTCTGAATATCTTGTCCATTCAATGCTTCTTCCGCCGATGATTGGATTGATCAGAAGCTCGAAGCTTATTGATGAAGAGATTGTTCTTTAAAGTGATCCGACGAGACATAGTCATACGCTTTAATTCCCTAACTTTTGCCTGGATCGCCCTTTCGGGTTTTCAATCCACCGGGAAACCCTTTTTTTCCCAAGTCGCCCTTTCGGGTTTTCAACTTGCCGGGTGTACAATTTTTTTTTGTTTTATCCCTAATTTTTTCCTGAACCTCCCTTTCGGGTTTTCGGTTCACCGGGATGCCCATTTTTGCCCAAGTCGCCCTTTCAGGTTTTCGACTTGTCGGGTTATTTCATGCGTAGTATTTTTTGACTATGTCTGCGTTCACAGGGTGTGGCAAATCGTCGCCGTCCATGGTGGTCAGAATCATTGCACCACCAGAAAAGATGCTCTTGATTACAAATGGTCCTTCGTAAGTAGGAGTCCATTTTCCCCTGGGATCACTTTACGATAAGATGATCCACTTGATTACAAGATCTCCGACTTGATATACTTGACGTCTGACTTTCTTGTTGAAAGCCTTGATCATCCATTTTTGGTACGTCTGGCCATGGCAAACAGCAGTGAGTCGCTTCTCGTCGATCAAATTGAGTTGATCAAGTCGGGTCTGAATCCAATCGTCTTCACTCAAACCAGCGTCCCTCATAATCCTTAAAGAAGGAATCTGAACTTCCATAGGTAGGACAGCTTCCATGCCATATACCAAAGAAAATGGGGTTGCCCCTGTTGAAGTACGTGCCGTGGTACGATACCCATGCAGAGCAAACAATAACATCTCATGCCAGTCCTTGTAGGTAACTGTCATTTTCTGAATGATCTTCTTGATGTTTTTGTTCGCAGCTTCAACAACACCGTTCATCTTCGGCCGATAGGGAGATGAATTATGATGATAAATCTTGAACTGTTCGCATAGAGCAGTGATCATAGTATTGTTCAGATTTGTACTGTTGTCTGTGATAATCCTGTCGGGGACACCATACCGGCATATGAGATTTTGCTTGATGAAGCGGGCAACCACATTTTTTGTAACAGAGGCAAAGGAAGCTGCTTCGACCCACTTGGTAAAATAGTTAATAGCGACCAAGATGAAGCGATGTCCGTTGGATGCCGTGGGCTTGATCTCTCCAATCATGTCAATGCCCCACATTGCGAATGGCCAAGAAGCTGTCAGAACATTGAGAGGAATAGGAGGAATATGTATTTTGTCGGCATAGACTTGGCATTTGTGACAAGTACGGGAATGTTGATGGCAATCAGCTTCCATGGTAGACCTGTAATAGCCTGTCTTAAGAATCTTCTTAGCCATCATATGTCCACTCAAGTGGGTGCCAAATGTGCCGCTGTGTATCTCAGTCATGAACAAATCTACTTCAGCTTTGTCCACACAACAAAGTAAAACACAATCATGGTTGCGCTTGTAAAGGATGCCATTGCTTAGGAAGAACTTGGCCGCAAATCTCCTTAAGAACTTCTTGTCATTGATAGAAGCTCCTTCGGGATATTCTCTAGTATGGAGATACCTTTTGATTTCATGAAACCAGGGTTGTTCCACTACTTCTTCTGTATTAATCTCATGACAATGCGCAGGTTCATCCATTCGCTCGATGGTGATATGGGGAGCCTCGTTATCCCAATTGAGTTTAAACATGGAAGACATTGTAGCCAGAGCATCTGCTAACTGATTTTCTTCTCGCGGGAAATGCTCGAAGGTGATCTGCTCGAAATGAGGCAACAATGCTAGGACATGTTCTTTGTATGGGATAAGATTAGGATGTTTGGTGTCCCATTCTCCATTGACTTGACTGATAACCAAAGCCGAGTCCCCAAATACGATCAAAGATTTGATCCCCAAGTCTAAAGCAGCCTTGAGACCAAAGATGCAAGCTTCATATTCGGCCATGTTGTTGGTACAGCTGAAACAAAGTCGGGCAGTGAAAGGTGTATGGAAACCTTCTGTAGAAATGAGTATCGCACCAATACCGTTTCCAAGTGCATTTGAAGCACCATCAAAGTACAGGGTCCATCGGGATCCATTTTCAGGTCCGTCATACGGTCCGTTACCTTCAATGTTGTCCAATGTCATGATGTCCTCGTCCGGGAAGTCGAATCTCATGGATTGATAATCTTCGATAGCTTGATGAGCTAGATGGTCAGCTAGTACACTCCCTTTTATAGCTTTTTGGGTAGTATACTAGATGTCATACTCAGTCAGGATCATTTTCCATCTAGCGATTCTTCCAGATAAAGTAGGCTTCTCGAAGATATACTTGATCGGGTCCATTTTGGAGATCAGCAAAGTGGTATGAGTCAACATATACTGCCTTAGTCGGCGAGCAGCCCATACCAAAGCGCAACAAGTTTTCTCTAGCAGTGAGTAGCGAGTCTCACAGTCGGTAAACTTTTTGCTAAGGTAATAAATGGCATGCTCTTTTCGACCAGACTCGTCATGTTGGCCCAATACGCACCCCATTGAGTTATCCAAAACAGTCAGATACATGATCAGCGGCCTTCCTTCGACGGGTGGAATCAGAATAGGAGGTTCTAGCAAATACTCCTTGATCTTATCAAAAGCAATTTGACAATCATCGTTCCATTCGACTACCTGATCTTTCTTTAATAGTTTGAAAATTGGCTCACAGGTAGACGTCAGGTGAGAGATGAATCTGGCGATATAGTTCAAGCGGCCCAAGAATCCCCTAACCTCCTTTTTAGTACGGGGGGCAGGCATTTCTTGTATAGCCTTTACTTTTGCTGGATCGACCTCAATGCCCTTGTTGCTGACAATAAATCCCAGAAGTTTACCAGACCTAACTCCAAAAGTGCACTTACTTGGATTCAGCCTGAGTTTGTATTCCTTCAACCTGGAAAACAGCTTTTGCAAATGCTCAAGGTGTTCCTCTTCCGTTTCTGATCGAGCTATCATGTCGTCTACGTAAACTTCAATCTCATGATGTATCATATCATGAAACAAAGCTACCATGGCGCGTTGATAAGTTGCCCCTGCGTTCTTCAGTCCGAACGACATCACCTTGTAACATAAGGTACCCCATTGTGTAACAAAGGTTGTTTTCTCCATGTCCTCGGGGGCCATTTTAATCTGGTTGTAGCCCAAGAATCCGTCCATGAAAGAAAATACCTTGTGCTAAGCCGTGTTGTCAATCAACATGTCGATATGTGGCAGCGGAAAATCATCTTTAGGGCTAGCCCTGTTCAAATCCCGGTAGTCCAAACACATTCTGACCTTGCCGTCTTTTTTGGGAACGGGCACAATGTTAGCAACCCATTGCGGATAGGATGTAACAGCCAGAAAGCCAGCGTTGAATTGCTTCATTACTTCAGCTTTAATCTTCTCAGACATGTCGGGCCTTATTCGGCGGACTTTTTGCTTGATCGGTGGACAATCCTCTCTTTTAGGGAGACGGTGAACCACGATATCTGTGTCTAACCCCGACATGTCTTCATAAGACTAGGCAAAGATTTCAACGTATTCATTCAACAACTGTATTAAGCGCTCCTTGACACTTGGTTCCAGATTGGCACCCACTTTGACTTCTTTCCTGTCTTCCTCTGTTCCTAAGTTGACGGTTTCCAATAACTCTTCATGAGGCAAGATGGCCCTCTCTTCTTGTTGTAGAAGTCTGGCTAGCTCTCCCGGTACTTCACAATCTTCATCATCTTCGTACTCAGCCTGATTGACCAAATCTTCAGAGTTATTGAAGGATACAACAGAATAGTCACCCATGGAATCCAGAGTGGATGGGTACCTGCATTTGTGAGTGTGGGTGTGTGTAAGGGATAGCCATCCTTAAACAAACAAAAATGCAAAAGGAAAGAAAATGAACACAGTAGTTTATAAATGAAAAACTTCCAATGATTCATTTAAACATGGCATATGATTATGAAGAGAATCAAAACCCTTACAAATGGACCTACATGCCCCAGGCAAGGCATGAGGTGAAAAATAGTGTGCAGATTGTTTTAGTAATTATTACAGACCAACAGGAAATGTTCGAAAGATAAATTACTGATTGATGAAAGTAATGGGAACGAAGTCCTTCGCCTCCCAGTTGTGCAGTCCTCCTTCAATGGTTGGGAAGATCCAATATTCAATGTTACCCTCTTCGTCTTCGTCTTCTAAAGCATTAATTCCATGAGGAGAAATCTTGATGGGTGCCCTTTCAATTTTGGAGCGATGCATAGCCTTTTTCCCCGCAGCGGTAAAACCTAGCCCAAACTTGTCTGTCTTGTGAGGAAAGTCAGGAAACTGTCCCCATGTTGAGCTCTTCCCCTCCTTCATTGCAGCCTTTGCGTCTTTCAGAGATGCCATCTTGGCCACCTGCTTGGGTACCTCAGCTACTGCCTTTGCTACTGCAACCTCGGGGGAAACTTCTTCAAAGTGTTGAAAGGGTGTTTTGATGAATTCGCCATCCACTTCCACATACCGAAAGGAATTCAGATGACTGATCATGTACTCCTCCTCACCGTGTACAGTTATGATTTTACCCTTAACAGGGTATTTCAGCATCTGATGTAGAGAGGAAGTGACTGCCCCAGCATTATGAATCCACAACCTTCATAGCAAGCAAGAGTATGATGGGCGGATGTCCATCACATAGAATATGGAGTTGAACACCTCAGTGCCTACCTTGATGGGAATGTCGACCTCCCCATGCACCATTCTTTTAGACCCGTCAAAGGCCCTGACAATGATATTACTTGGTTTCAGCTCCAAGCCTTCACAATCCAACCGGTCCAGAGCTTTCTTAGGCAGCACATTTAGAGAAGAACCAGTATCGACCAAGACATGGGCGAGAGTAGTTCCACAGCATTCAACTGACACATGCAGTGCATCATTGTGCTTTCTTCCCTTCGGAGTTAGGTCAGCATCAGAGAAACCCAGGTCGTTGTCGGCGGTAAGGCTGACTACACAATCCTGAAATTGATCGGCTGAGGTTTCTTGGGGCACATGGGTTGTCTTCAGAAATCTTATCAACGCTTTGGCATGAGCCTCCGAACAAAGCAACAGGGCCAACATGGAGATCTTTGAGGGGGTTTTCCCCAGTTGCTCTATCACATCATAATCACTCTTCTTGATTATTTTCAGAATCTCCTCCATTTCTTTTTTAGAGGTTTCGGGGATGACCAATGGCTGAGTCCTCGTCCTGACGAGCTCTTCCTGGATCCCTTTTCCTTTATCATTGGCAGCAGCAGAAGGGACAACCACAGGAGTAACAGCTTCTTCAATCATTGGCGTTCTTCTAGATAGTTTTACCGGTGTAGGGGTAACCTTGGGAGCAGCTGAGGGTCCAAAGATTGCCTTTGGAGGGGAAATCTCTGGAGAGAAAATTCTTCCACTTCGGGTAATTTTGCTCGTACCGGCAATGTTTCTAATGTCGGCAGTTTCTTCGTCAGAGCTCTCTTCAGTTATCTCAATTTGCTTAACACCGTGGTAGTAGATTTCTCCACCATAATTCCACGGTATTGATTTGTCATATTTGTAGGGGACGGGCCCGGGAATGGTTATATTCAATGGTACAGTCTTCGGAGCGGATGTAATCTTAACAGGCCTTTTGGGGACCTTGGAAAGATTGGCGGAAATGGTTATTATTGAAACTTCATTGATAGGAGTTGGAGTAACAGGAGTCTTTTCGAAAATAATTTGTTGGTTGTCCATTAGGCGTTGGATGCCTATCCTCAGCAATGGACAGTCAATTGGTAGGGAGGAACAAAGGTAGCAATCTTCTTTACAACCTGGGAAAATCCCAGCCTTCAACAGATTCAACTTGATTGTCAGTAGTGGAGATATCAGATCATCAACAGTAGAAACAAACAGATCTTCTTCAACAGCATGGACATTGCGACCATGCTTTGGCATTGGAGCGGAGATTACATTCGGTTTTTCAGGGGCGTCGAACTCAACCTCTTTAGCGTCTATCAAATCCTGAATTTTATTCTTAAGCGCCCAGCAATCGTTAGTGTCATGCCCGGCGCTGTCAGAATGATAGGCACATTTTGCGTTGGGATGATAATGTGGGGAAGTTGTATTCACATTTTTTGGCGCCTCTTTGATATTGGTGAGATTCAGCTTCAACAAATGGGGAAGAACTTGTGCGGGCGTCATGTTGATGCGAGTGAACTGCCGTTGTGGCCGTTCTCCCCATTGCTGTCTAGGTCTAGACTGATTGTTACGAGGCTGATCACTTGACGAATTTTGAATCATCACGGCCCCTACAGTCGGCTGGCACTCAGTTCTTCCCGATCCTTTCTGAGAGTATATAACAGCTGCTTCCTTCTTGGCCGGGAATGGTTTTTTAACAGTTGTGGAGGCAGAGGCATCCCTTTGAATCTTCCCACTCTTAATACCAGCTTCCACCCTTTCGCCAGTCAGAATCAATTCAGTAAACCCTGCAGAAGAGCTCCCAATCAAATGGTTGAAGAAAGGGCCAGATAGGGTCCCCAAGAACATATCAACTAGTTCCCTATCTGAAAGTGGTGGTTGTACTCTTCCGGCCAAGTCACGCCATTTATGGGCGTATTCTTTGAATCCCTCATTTGAGGCCATCCCCATACCTTGTAGCTAAGTACGGGTTGGCGCCAAGTCGGAGTTGTATTGATACTGGCGATAAAAGGCAGCTGCCAAGTCTTCCCAGTTATGCACCTCTGACTTCTCAAGCTGGAAAAACCAATCTAGCTATGTACCAGACAGGCTGTCCTGGAAGAAGTGTACCCAAAGATTTCTATCGGATGAATGAGGTTGAATTTTTCTGACATACGACCTCAGGTGCATCTTCGGGCAAGACAGACCGTCGTATTTTGCAAAAGTTGGCACCTTAAACTTTGGAGGGATCACAATCCCAACAATCAATCCCAATTCTTCAAAATCTAACCCGGGAACCCTTTGCAGCTCCATAGCTGCCAGTCTATCCTCCGGGTTTTTGTATTTTTCGTCCGCTGGCGGGTATTACTGCTCTGAATAGTCTTCATCTTCCTCAACCTCTTCCTCTTCAGCCTCAGATTCAGAAGGTAATGCAGCCCCTTTTCCCTTACCGGTCCCCTCGTCAGATGTGGAGGGGAATTCAAGAACTCTCCCAGCTTCATTCTAAAATCTTCTTCCTAGTGTAGCTACCCCAACTCTTTTCTTCTTCTTTTTTCCTTTTTCTTGCTCTTTATTCCTTAACAGTGCTTTAAGATCCTCCTGACCCTTTGCCAAGGTCATAAGGAGCTGTTGAAACTGCGAGTTTTGTGACTGCAGATCTCTTACCGTCTGCTCAATATCCATCTTACTGAAATAAATAGCAGAAAGATAAGGAAACCTGGTGTGAAGACCTGTTTATGCATATGATGAATGATATGTTTATTCATGTAATGCATTCAAGGATTTAGAAATTCAAAGTTGTTGCAAACAAAAAGAACACACGTCATATTAATAAGAAGAAATTTTGTTAGTACATAAATGCCCCATGGGCCAAATATTACAAAAACTTCTTAAGGTAAAAAGACGTTGTGCATCCTCTTTGGTGCGATGTAAGTGTTGAGGGTCTCCTCCTCGTGAAGTCGGCGGGTAAGCTCCAAAACCTTCTTCTCACTGGCGTAGATGCTGGCTTCAAAAGTATCCCTTTCTTCCTTGAGTTGGATCTAACTCTTCTGCATTTCCGCCCATGATGTTGGCATGTCAGGATGTAAGATGGTGTATGGAACCTCTCCTTCCTTAACAGGCTCTTTGATCAAAGGGAGAATGTGAGGGTAAGGCATCATAAGACTCTGGGCGCGGGTTCGTACCCACTTGAGGTAAGGCTCAAGAGGGATGGAGTTCTTGTGTCCCAGTGTCTTGCTATCCACCTTGTTAGGCATCCTCCAAGCTCTGATGAATCTTTGGCGAAGTCCTTGCGCATCGTTATCGAAGTCAAAAACTAGGTCAGGAATCAGCATGTCATGAGGGCCATCCCTCCGAGCATATCCAAATTGTCTCAAAGCTAGACAGGGGTTGTAGGTAATTCCTCCTCTAATGCCAAGTAATGGAACATTAGGGAACTCACCACAGTGATCGATGATGATGGCATTTTCTCTGGACCGAGAACACCAATGTACATCAGAATGTGTGAGGGTCATCAATCGTTGCGACCACCTCAAGCCTTGTTCATTCTTCAAAACTGATTGTGGAAGGTGAGAAATAAAACACCTCGCAAGGAGAGGAGTACAACACATGAGAACACCTATTTTCCTCATTGTTCGTGTGTAAAATGAGTGGAGGATGTCCCCAAGCAATGTAGGTATGGGATTCCTGGATAGGAAAATCTTGACAGCATTCACATCTATAAGTTGGTCATGATTTGGGAACAAGACCAACCCATAAATAAGGAGTGCCACAATTTCTTCAAAGGCTTGCAGATCCAGGGAATTCCAACGCTCTTGTGCCTTCTCAAACAAGAACTTTGCCAAGAAGCCTTTGACACCACTTCTGGTTTCCCAATGCCCCTTGATGTCAGATGGTTGCAAGTGTAGTGCTTGAGCAACATCTTCAGGTTTTGGTTCTTTTTTCGTACCGTTGTAGGGTAGTTGATTAAGAATAGGAATCCTCAAGAGTTGAGAAACAGTGGTGAAGGGGGTCAAAGAATTGGAACAACACTTTCACCATGTCTTCTTCAATGCTGGGGTTGACTAGGTTGAGAAGTCTACCATGTCTTTCACTGAAGAGAGAACTTTCTGGAATTCTGGATGTAAGCTCCTTGAGTTGAGGAGGGATTCTCACAAGGTTGACTTGGATAGTTTTCCTGCGAAGAGTTTCCATGACCTACAAAACAAGAACAAAGATGAAGATCCAAACCCTTGAAATGGTTAGTGGATGCATATGATGTTTTATGATGTTCATGATGTATGCACAAACACATGTACAAGCAAGTCACACAAAACCCTAGTTTAAGGCTTGCATGGGGTTTCATAGGTAAGTACCCTCTTGAGTTTAGTTGGCTTAAAACCTGTCCTAAATAGTAACCGGGTTCTAAGGAGCTCAATATCATTGGATTGTTTTCTATGTTCATTGTTTTGGTTTAGCCACTTAACTAGCGACCAAAATATTCCAAGAAAACAACCCTCAATGAGTGTAGTATCGAGTATCTACCAACTTCGGACTGCACCAAAGTCGGTCATCTCACTACCCCTAATAAAAGGCCAAGATGGTCAAGTAAGGTTCTAGGTCATTAGTTCTTAGTGACATCACTTAGCGGCCCCATACTCTCCTTGATTGAACTCAAGGGTTACCGGTACTCACAACTATGTCGCACTAATATAGCTATTGCTTCAACCGTTTCAGTATACCCCGCACAGTTTCCATAACATATTGCTATCTATGAATGTTTCCCAAATCCGGGTGTAGGATTTCAAGCCCAAACAAGAGAACCAAAATGTAAAGCAATCAAAGCAAACAATTAATCATGCAAAAGGGTGATCTAGGCCCTAAGGTTACTCCACTTAAAAAGTAGTCCCCAGCAGAGTCGCCAGTTCTGTGATACGGTGGGAGAACTGACATGAGGTTTTGCGTTTGTTTTTGCAAATGTTTCGGTTTAGCAAGAGTCGCCACCGACTTTTTATTTTATCCTAAGGAAAGGTTAAAAAGCACAGGAAAAACCTTTGAGATGTTTTCGTGGGTTCGGGGAGTAGATTATAGAAAGGGAAGGTATTAGCACCCTTTCTATCCATGGTTATCCATGGGCTCTTAGTTACTTGCTTAGATCACTTGCCTTTGCTTTTCAATTGTTTGAAATGGTGCTTTGTGTGTGTGGTTTTGAAAATGTTTTGAAAAAGAGGCCTTGTCTAGGCAACCATTGTAACAATTCTTTACTCGAATGTTTTACAAAGGTGTTTGTCTTTTTGAAAAGATGTTTCAATGTTTTTGAAAGTTGTTTTGAAGTTGTGTTGTGATGTGTGTTTTGAAAAATGTCAAGGATTGTTTTGCAAGATTGATCAAGTAACCAAGAGCTATCTACCCTAAATTTCTCAAAGATCTTTCTTATGTTTTAACCCTTTTAACAGTGTTGTTTCACCATTGTATTTGGTGAACAACCTTGTGTTAGGATGTTAACGGGACGGGCGCGGGTCATTGTTTAGACCATAGAGGCAATAGTGCCAAGTATCTTTGGTAATTTTCTTAAGGGACTTGATCATTTTAGGCAACTTGATAGCGTCATCGAGGGACTATGATCATTTGATTTGTTTTTGTTTTGCCAAAGACACTTAACATGCAACATGGCCCATTTTTGAAGGCAACAAGTGGAGTAACCCTAAGGGTGCAAGTGTGCATTGTGTTTGTTTTTTCATGCATGTTTATCTTGGATTTAGGTCAAACTACTTGTTGATTTTATTTGCATACAAACCCTAAGTCTAAGCATGGCATAATTGAAAGCTTTTAAATGCGAAAATTTAAATGCTAAGCTATTACAACATGATATAGGGAGGGGGGTACAAATTTGGATTTGGGGGATATTTGACAAGGAAATAAAATCTAAATTATTACAACCATATCGAATATACAAATATTTAACATTTAAACAAATACAATTTAAATAAATATCAAAATGCAATGTATTATGCAAAAAAGGATTTTTTATGTATGTAAAAAAGGTTTTCATGTTTGAAGTATAAACAAAATAAAAAAAGTCATATTTTTGATTATTTTTGTTGTTTAGGGCAAAACCCTAATTTTGAATAAATAGCATTATTTATTAAGTGTATACAATATATATTAATTTTATACAAAAAATAAAAAGTATATTGTAAAAAAGTATTTTTGATGTCAAATATTAAATAAAAATAAAAATGTATTATTTCTATATTTTTGTCCTAAATATTTAATAAAATATACAAGTATTTATATATTATATATTAAATATACTAAATATGTACAAAAATAAAACATTGATTATTTACAAAAATGTATTTTTTTAAGAAATGTTTTCAAAGTGTAAATAAAAAAATAATAACTAAAAATAAATATTTTTTATATTTTTTTTTTAGGGTTTTAAAATGAAAAGGAATTATATTGTTTACATATATATGTTTAAAAAGTAAATAAATGCCAAATAAATGTAAAAAAATGTGGAAAAATATTTTTAGTGTTTTTTATGTTTGAGAAAAAAATATAAAATCAGAATAAAAAAGAAAAATGCAAAAATGACAAATATTTCACATAATGGGCCAGGGGGGTGCAAATGGAAAAAAAGAGTGTAAACAGCAAGACTGACTCAGGCCCAGCCCAAGCCAGTCATCTTCAACCTTCAGCATTGTCAAACGCGCGCTTCCTTGTTCAAAATACAAACTCTTGATTCTTTGATTTTTAGCAAAAACTCATAACACAAACAATGTAGAGCATCAAACCACAATTCTAAATATGTAAAAAAACTTGACCTAACTCTAAGAAACCAGGGAGAATTTCTTCACCCCAAATTTCTGACCTAGTTTTTCTTCAATGTTCATGGCTAAAATTCTCACAGCATGCTTGATATAAATGAAAAGTGAACACATGTATGGCTTCAGGGCTATGAGTAGAACATGTTTCATTCACAAACCTAAGCTTAATCATGCCTGGATAGAGAGATAGAAGTCCATAGATTACCTATTTCAGCTTGACTTGAACAAAGCAATGTAGTAAGTAACCTTCAATGGAGTTTGGGCTTTGGTTGAGCTTGCCTGAAGTCCGAGGATGCTTCCCAAATGCCTAGCTTGCTTTGAAACCACCTGTGTCGTGCTATGGAAGTCCACCTGCACAGCATGAAAGTGAAAATGGCAAACGTGGTTAGGGGTGTTACAGCTTGAGTTCAAGGCTTGGGATAGTTTCAGTGGATGGCATGGAATGTGTTTGGACAGGTTTTAGCCAAAGCGCACAAGTGGATTGAGTTGTGGACCTCAATCTGCAGCAGATGCCCTGTTTTTGCAGCAAAATAGTGTTTTTATATTTTGGGAGGTACGAGGAACGGTTGAATCGTATTTTAGGCTTGGCTTGATGTATGGAAAATGTTCACAAGGTTTGTGCTTTGCTGTATTGACAGGAAATGGAAAATGGCTTGAGTTTGCAAGGTTTCTTCTATTGTAAGCAAAGATAGTGTGTAATGTGTCAAAGGCCTGTACAGGCCATCTTGTATGCTGCAAACAAACCTCTAGGCCCCCTCTAATCCCTGGATTTTATTTGCAATCTCAGATCTTTGTCCAAGGCTCAATGCATAGTGGTTTGACATAAAGCTACTTTTGCAAAAATGGCAAAATCACTTTTACCAATTAAGGGTTAGTTTGATGTGTAATATCCAAATGGGTGAAATAATGCCTTAACACAATGGTTAGGAATTAAATTATTGAGTGTAAAGAGGTTTAGAGGCCTGCAAGATAGCATAAACCATGATGAGTTGAAAATACAAGTTGTTGTGAACATGCTTTGGCCATGACCAAAAGTGAGTTTTGACCAACTTTGCAAATTAGATTCTCTCTAACCACAAGGGTGTTTGAGAAGTTCTTGGACAATTTGGAAATCTTGGAATGTGTACTACAATCCATATTTGTAATGCAAATTGAAAATCCAAGTGGAACCATGTGAAAAATGGCCAAGAAGTTGGACAAAAATCCTGCCTAGAATAGGGCAAAATTTCTCTAAGTTAAAAATGTTTTGCACCCTTGTTCCAAAAATCATAAATTGAGATACAAGCTTCCTTTGAGAAAACTTTGTGAATCAAAGTTGTAGATTTTGCAATGGACTACAACTTTCATGTTTCAAGTTTTGTTTGAATCCATTTTAATCTTGGTGAAAAAATGGGGCAAAGTTAGGAAAAAATAAGAAAATTTCATAACTTAGAAAATTTCTAAGTTATGAAATTTCTTCATTTTAAACCCTAATTTGCAATTTTGAGTTTCTTGATGAAAAAGTTTCATAATTTGACATGTCTTGATGAAAAATGAACCTTGGCACTTGATTTTGACCAAAAAGTCAAAGTTTGACTTTTCAGTATACAGTCAAATTTTGATCAGTTGACTGGAAAATTCATCTGTCAATCCTATGCATTTGAGATATTTTGAACTTGTTTAATGGGTCAAGACAATGCCATTGAGTCCTTGAGTTCATATGTGAGCTTGGTTTGCCATTGGTTAGGTCAAATAGTCAAAAATTGCCTTTGTGCAGTCAAAACCCTAAAAATGACCATTTTGCCCTTTTGGTGATCTGATCAAATTTCTTATGGAATTGTGATCCAAACTTGACCAAATGGTTCATGTGAGTTCATTATGTTGATGTTGGTCAAAATTCATGAGGTTTGACTGTCAATTGGCCACAGTTGACTTTTTCCCCAATACAGCTGATTTCTAGGCAACTGTCCAATTGACTGGGCAAAGATTGGAATCAAGGCTTGAAACTTGGTATGGATAAACTTGTAAGTACAACATGAAGCATGAAAGTAACTTTGTGCTTTTTTAGATCAAAACATCCTTGTGCAAACTCAAACCCTAATTTGGGTCAACAATACAAGGAGGGGTCTTGAGGAGAGCAAACCCTAACTTGATCTTGAGTTCCAAGAGTCTTGTGGTGAGAAAATGTTGATGAAATGAGAGGGCAAATTTTGGGGTACAACAGGATGCTTTAAGGATCTCACAATCTTGGCACTTTTGTTTGTATTTCTTTTCAATCTTAGAAATAATTTTCAGGTGATCTTCCAAGGAAACAAAATTGTCTTCAACCCTTGGTCTCTTCTTTACAACCCCCGACGTCTCTCCCTTTAACTTTTTGAGTTGGTGGGTGTTGTACCCCAAAATTTTCCCTCCCATTTTCAAGACAAATTAATTCAAGATACCCCCTCATGCTCATGAAGGTCAAAATTGCACAAAATTGCTCAAAGATTGATCAAACAAACCCTCCGCTCTTAAGCATTGACCTACAACTAGGGTTTTACTTTTCTCAAAGTAAATTGAACTTATAATGCCTCAAGTGGATTTCATGGTTTCTCATATGCTTCAAAATATGCTCATGCCAAGTTTCAAGCCTTGAGTACAAGTTTTCTCAGTCAATTAGACAGATGATTGAAAATAAATTGTTATTGACAAAAAGTCAACTTTGACCAATTTAAAGTCAAAATTCAAGATTTTTGGTCAACATCAATATTTTGAGTTCAAATTCATCATTTGATCATGGGTTTATCATGATTCATCAAGAAAACTCAAGACTCATCAAAAGTCAAAAGTTACTAAATTACGGTTTTCTTTAGGAGAAGTCAACTGAACTTTGACCAAGCATAACTTTCACATACTTCATCAAAAATTTCTCAACCAAAGCACATATTAAAGGAAATACAATTATATACGACTTTGTATCTCTAATCTCAAGGCCATAAATGGTTCATTCAATAGATATGGGTCAAAACATTATAGGTCATTTTAAAAGTCAACAAAAAGACACTTTTTTTCAAAGCACTTTACATCAAGATAAAGGCTTCAAATGAAATTATGACCAACATGAAAGTTGTAGGAGACATGTTGAGTTTTAAAAAAATTAAAATATCCCCTTCATATGACAATAATTAAGCAAGATATGATTTGTGCAAGTTGGGAAATTTTGAGAAAATGCATGAAATCCAAATTGAGCAAATTTAAATTTTTGGGCTAATGGGCCTATCTTTTAAAGTCCAAACGTGTTCCTGACCTCATAATAGACCTATGAATCCATTAATTTATTTATTTGGTCTTTATTTCTTTTTATTTTGATTTTTTTCAATTAAAAGAAAAATAAATAAAATAAAATACCAAATAAATGATATAAGGCATGTGGATCTATTTTTGAATGAAATCATAAATCCAAAAAGTTGGTGACAACTTGGAAAAAACGTGTGAGATTTATTGGCATGAGATTGTCCTAAAAAAGAAATCTTTCATGCAAAAATACAATCAAAGATTTGATCATGAAATACAAAAGATTGTCTCTTATAAATACATAACATGTTTTGACCATCAAACACATGAAATTTCCTCAAGAACACACTCTCAAAATCTCAAATTTTCTAAAAACTAGGGCAACTTGAAATCCTTGTATCCATCCTCTTTCAATCCCTTCCAAGCACTCTATCATCTTCCTAAAGTTCCCAGGAATCCATCCCAACCATCCTCAAAGCAATTCCACGGCCAAAACAACCATATCCAGCTGCACCAGTTTGGGTAATTTTCGTGAATCTCAAACTTTTAATCTATGCATATTTAATAAATTTAATGCATGTATACATGTTCGTGATCATGTTTAGGACTGTTTTGATCCATTATTTGCAAGCTTTAACGCATGGATCGTGAGATGTCATTATTAGGGCATCTTGAAACTTTTTTATCGAGTCTCACGATACAAACATTTTCAGGCCAAACTAACACCACCATTGAATTCACAAGGCTCAAATTAGGAGGAAATGGTCCCTTTTATGATCTAACTCATGTTACTTTTACAGGTTGAAATTGAACTTACCGAAGAAGACGGCTAAAGCTAGGGCTCCGTCGCTTCTCTGATTCAGTTGTTTTTATTATATATATATATATATATATATATATATATATATATATATATATATATATATATATATATATATGTGTGTGTGTGTGTGTGTGTGTGTGTGTGTGTGTGTGTGTGTGTGTGTGTGTGTGTGTGTGTGTGTGTGTGTGTGTGTGTGTGTGTTTCTATTCTATAATAAAAATGCAGCGTAGCGCAGTTGGTTGGAGATGGAGGCCTGTAATGTAAGGACCGTGGGTTCGATTCCTGCGTTTTGTCAGTTTATTTTCTTTTTCAGGATTTCAACGCAGGTTTATTATATTTTGATCAATTCCTATTCCTAAACATAAAAGCAGTTTGGCCTAGTGGTAGGAGGACGCGCCTATGAGGTCTAGGGCGTGGATTCAACCGCCACCCCATGCAAATTATTTTTACCCTATTTTTTCTAACCTAATTTTCTTTCTTTTTCTTAATTAATTCTTTTTTAATCAATCAATCATTAACTAATCTAATCTTATTTTCTTAATACTAATAAATTAGGATTAGGGTTTTTAATTAGTAATTAAATTTTTATAAAATATTTTTATTAATTAATTAATTAACCTTTTCTTAATATTAAAATTAATTTGAAACAATTAGGTTTTAATTAATTATTAACACTTAAATTATTTTCTCCAAAAACACCAAAAACATTAACATTTAGAACTTTATGTCTTTAAACATTTTTCTAACATTCATTTATTTCTTATTGCTATTTAATTTTATTAGACAAAATGTATAGGTCGCACTATCGATGTAATAACTTAGATTTACATTCCCGCATTTTTTCTAATTATGTATTTGCTCCAAGGATGTAATAGCGTAGGTTTACTTTCCTGCAAATTTCTATTATGTAACTGCCTCAAAGCCATGTAATAATTTAGGTCTTTACATTCCGCACTTTAATTTCCTGTATTGTTAGTAACTAGGGTTTGTATGGAAAGACTAAAAACAAACGTAGAAAACCCTAATTTCCAAGATAGATGATTGAAATCAATACACTCTTCACACTTGCACCTCTAGGGTATCCTCTCTTGTTGCCTTACGATATTGGTAATGTTCCTCGAAAGTCGGGATACTTTAGTAAAAATACCCTTGATCAAATCATCATGTCCCTTTCGAATAAAGATCATAGTCCCTCGATGACCCTTCAAAGTTTCCAACAAAATGATCTACTCCCTCAGATATAATTGCTAAAGTATCCTTACATATTGCCTTCGATGACCATACGATGACCCTACGTCTGTCCCTTCATATTCAATAGATAGGGCTACCTACCAACTAATGGTATGGATGGCACTATCTATAAAGGAGAAGGAAAAGAATAAGAAAGACTTTAGTGCGTAAGAACTCCTAATTTCTTGCTCTCAAACTTTTCTCACAAATAAAACATTTTCAGACTACTTTTCAAACAAATATTTTCAAAAAAACACTTTATATACGTTCTTGAGGATTGATACAAGAATCATTACAAAGTTAGCCTTACATTGGCAATTTCAAAATATTTTCAAATCACATACACAAAGTAAATTTTTTAAAAGTGTGCTAAGAAATTAAGAGCCCGTAGATAACTACGGATGAAAAGGGTTTTAACACCTACCCTTTTCATGATTTACCCCGGAACTCAAAATCTATCAAAGGTCTTTCCTGTTCTTTTCACCTTTCCTAAATATTCTATAAAAGAAAAGTCGATGGCAACTCTTGCTTTAGGCACATTTGGATAAAACCAAAAAAGTCAGTTCTCCCACCGTATTATAGTGGACTAGCTGAGTCTTCTCTTGGGTAGCCACTAGACACTTTACCACCATATTCTCACATTCTTCAAGCAATCGTTCTGAGCTTTCACTAGCTCATAATCTCCCTTTGGTACCGCATCGAGTTAATCTAGTTCTTGAGGGTACAAAGGCTTTTCTATGGCAAAAGTCCAACGACGATCTTTATTTATTTTTTTAATCCACTGAATGTAAGGTGCATAAGATGTGGGATATTTACTACCAAAATATTGTTATCCTCCAAAGTGAATAATTTTACAAGCTTTTATATCTCTATCCATCCACTCGGTACTATTAGGCACATCATAGAACAAGATTCTCGCATGTTCTCCTTTTCAGGTGGTCCTCTCAGAGCATATCCTAATTGCCTTTGAGAAAAGGTTGGATTATAGTTAATGCCACCTATTATACCCATGAGTGGTACATTAAAGAATTTCCCGTAATGGAAGATTACTTCTTTACTCTCGATCCTAGACAAATCATCCCTATACGAGTCAATATCCTTGGAGGTGAGCCCCATCAACCTTGGTGCCCATTTCAAAGTACACTGAGTATCAACAAAAGCACCATGATAAAGAAGATGAAATCTAAACCAACGATACAACAATGGAGCGTAACAATGAAGAACTTCAACCTTCCCTTTTAAATTATGGAGTGTATGGAATGATAAATGTTCCCTAGGAGAGTTGGCACATGATTTCTTTGCATAAATATGGCAACAACATTCTCGTCAACAAACTTGATCTCATCGGATGAAAAAACCATCCCATAAATGTAACAAGCTAAGATACCATTGAAACCCTTCCAATCTTTCTTATCAGCCTTGGCTTTAGCATCCTTTAACATAAATTTCAAATGAAAACCGTGTACAAGTCCTTTCTTCACAAAGTTCGCCTTTATAACATATTCACCCAAAAAAATGCGGTAGCAATCTGAGCAGCATCAGGTTTCTTCAAAGAATTATGGAAAGGAACTTGATGCAATATAGGAATGTCAAGGATGGTGGAATATTCTTCCAAAGTCGGTGCCAAAAGATAGTCAGGGAACATGAAGCATCTCAGGCTGCGGTCATAAAACTAAAATAGAGCTCCGAGGGCATCCTTCTAGTACTCACTAAGAGGTGACTTTAGACACATCAGAATTCTTCCACAATCTTTCGTAAATGTATCAAAATTATCAAGAGGATACCTCTTAGCTAGCAGCAGAAGATTATCGAGAACTGGCGCAGGGAACTTGTAAATAATATGATATTTGTGATTTTCTTTCTGCTCAACATCCATCTTCAAAGGCGACCTAACCAACAAGACTCAAAGACAAGAGATCTTGGAAATAAGAAAACATGTATGTTAAAAATGCGGTTAACGAAATGTTTCATGAATGCAATGGATCATGGCTTCCATAAACTGAACCAATGTTGTGTGGATAATAGAGTCACAATAACATGTAATAGAATCAAAGGCCCGAATAATTTTAAAATACCAGAGAACCAAGTGTCAAAGAATCAACATATGTACCTGTAAGAATAATTCTCAGCCCACCTCATGGGTAAATTCTAATCAGAACAGGGTTTCTAGTGGCAACCAGAGTCGGGAGTCCCGTATTCTAACACCTCGTCTCTGCATAATAGATGCAAGACAACAAAATTGTCAAGAGAACCTTGTCTGAGTGTGGTATCTCATGCCTGCTCACACGTGTCAATGAAACATGGGATTCGACATGAGTATCTTCTCTAACCTATGTGTATATTGGCCTGGGTAATGGGCCTTTTACCTCATGTAACACCTCCCACCAATGAAACATCACAACATAACAACATGCAGAATAATATAAACAATAATCGAGATGCAGATGAATGCACACATATATACATATAAACATATACACAAATAAATATATATACATATGCACATTCCATAAGGCCAAAAGAAATAAACACCCAAAGAAAAAGAAAATAGGAGCTAGGACTATCTCACTAAGGATCCTCAGTGAAGTCACCAGCTGAAGCAACTCGAGAATATAAATCTCTCAAAACAAATAATGAAGTCACCATCAGACATTTATTTATCCCACAGGAAGGGAAAGGAAAACATCTAAGAAAACCTGAAGAGGATGAAATCAAGGTCTTGCAACCAAAAGATCGGGTAAGGGGGTCAATTATGCAAGGGGAAGGTATTATCACCCCTCACGTATGTGGTACTCTAAGGAATCTACTCTTGTTGTCTAATCTAAAGGGCGTGTTCAAATCTAAATATAGGCTGTAAAGGGAAAAATGCATGAATACAGAGAATTATATACAAAAAGAAAAGGTTTTATTAGTCGTGCCTGCCTCAAGTGTGAACCTTTGTGCCTATGTACCACCACCCGTGCAATGGGGATTAAGGCACTCGTAGTTCACCTCAAAAGTTTTGGTTAGTTGCATGTTTTTTATGAATGATTCTATTGAAGCGTGTCCTTTTTGAAAAGGTTTTAAAATAAAAAGTCCAAAGACAAAAAGGTTTGCATTGGTTGGTGTTTTTTACCTTGAAAAGGGTTTATTATTGTTAGAGTGTTTTAAAGTTTGAACAAATAAAAGAGATTTTTAGTTTTAAGAATTAAAAAAGGGGAATGAAAAAGTCTAAAGGAAACTATCTATCTCTATCCCTAATGTTATCATATAATGATGCTCCTAAGGTTTGGGAAACAAAGGGTAATCTCTACCTAAGTTAGCATGCATAGGTTACAACCTAATGTCCAACTTAAGTCTAAAACAAAACAAGCAATCCTAAGGGAGCATGCAAAGGTTATAACCTAATATCCAACTTGAATCGAAAACGAAACAAGAAATCCAAATGGAGCATGACAAGGTTTAAAACCTAATAAAAAAGCACAAACATAAGCGCAATCGAACAAAGTCGAAAAAAGTGCAAACGAACACAAGTGATATCGAACAAAGTCAGGCCAAAACCAAAGCAAAAATCAAGTGCAAACTAACAACAAACAAAGAATCAAATGGATTTCAAATTGGGATTAAGGAACTCTTTCCATTTCCAATTGATTTTCTTAAGAACCGACATCGAGTAACAACACGAAGCATCAACATTGAACAACATGAGCTAACATCATCAAAATGAATGGCAAAGTGTGGGGGTTGGCTACAAACCCTTTTCCACTTTATTTGACTCAATGGACAAGAATAGGAACAATTTGAAGCATCAACATATAACGTGAACTAAGAACGACATGGACTAGAATGTGTGGGGGCCGATTGCGGGCTTTTTTCTCTACTTATTGACTCGATAGCAAGAACAAAGTAAAAGGGGAGGGGAATTTAGTTATTTGAGGACTTTTGCACACAAACAAACACAAAAATTGCCTATTTTGAGTAATTTAAACAAACACAAACCTCATGGTCAAGAAGAAATTCAATTAGTCATTGAAAACATGGTACAAACACTAAAGTACACAAACTAGTTTCAATCAAAGTTGTGATGTGAAGTGGGAACAAGTGTGTGATCATGTGAACATGGCATGACATGTCAAGTATGTGTGAAGTCAGAATAAAACACATAGGATAACACATATCAATTACCTATAATATCCCTAAAGAATCACCAGTAAAGCACATTCAAAAGCTATTACAAGAATGGGACAATACCACACCCTAACATCCCCCTAAAGGTGAGTGAAGTACAAGAAATCTATATATGGACAGGGAACATGTTTATAAGGTGTCAAAGAATATAGGTCAATTTAAAATGACCCTTAATATCACACATTCAAACATCACAAGAATAGGGATAAATTTGCACACAAAACATAAAATGGAAGTGGCCAAAGGAGGCAAGCAAACTTGCTCAATTTAAACAACCAAATATCAAATGATGGATGCGTAATTGAATAATTATGGAATATGTGACTTGTGTAACAAGTTAAATCAAGATGAGATTCAAGAGTAACAAGGTAAGAAGATGAAACTTGATACACAAGAAAAATCACCTAATTGGTGAATAGCATCATCTAAAGATGGATGATACTTGTCTTAGATCAAATAAGATTGATAAAGATAAAGTAAGAGTGAAATGATATCTTATATGTAATAGGGTAATGTTCAATCCCTCACAAGACATCAATCATGAACTTAAAGACTTAAGAAATGTCAACAAAATAACACACTCAAGTGTCATGACAAATTGATAAAGTATAGTCCCTTAATGCACACAAGCATTGTTACTTAAGTAAATCAAAGTCAATGATCTTAGATGTTATGGGCAGTAGCCATCATCAAGATATACTAAAGATACATGACACAAAAGTTCATGAGGCAATCACTAGACAAGTATGCTCAAAACACAAGTAGAAAAGATAATGTGGCTTCTTATGTGTTACCATATTGGTTAGCAAGGGAATGCTTAACCAAGGATCAAAGAAGCATGAGAAATGAGATGAGAAGAGAGGTTAAGATCAATACTTAAGCACAAAGGTGTTGGACCATGGTCTTTTAGAGGATTCAAAACATCATCACCAATAAACTAGGTTAAAACAAGAATATGGCTTCCAATTGCATCACGATGGAATTTTAATTGAGTGCAAGCCATAGAATAATGGGAGCTATTCCTTAAAGGCATGATGAACTTAGAATTCAGTAGCTTCATTCAATATGGACCAAAGGTTTTTGACAAAGGAATGCATCAAAACAATCTCCTAACCTTGATCTCATTTGGTGAATTTAGGCACATAAACAAACACAAGTTAGGATGCTTAAATGTTTTAAAGGTTTTGAACTTAAGATCCTATACAAGTTGTGTGAATATAGTAAAGGGGAGGAAGTTTTATTCCTTATATGTTGCACAAGTGCATTCATTTTATTTCATATAATTAACAAGGAAACATAAGAAAGGATCAAGCTCAAAATGAAATGATAAATGATCCAAAGAGAGATAAAATACCTCTCAAGCCTTTACAATAATATCCTTGAGTTTATCATATCTCTAAACCTCAATGAATCCACAGTTATATCAAGATTAGGCTTAAAGGGTTCACAAAAAGTCACAAACTAGGGTTTAAGACTTAGACAATTAGGATTTTTTAAAAACAACATCAATAGCTAAAAAGGATCAATTAAATTTTTCAAAGCTAATGTGATGCTAAAGGAATCCAAGGATTACTAAGTGTCAAAAACTCAGCCCAAAAATGGTTCCATAAGCTAGAAAATGAAAAGCAAGAAGTTCATGCAAGCTTCAATGGTCAATTTCAATCAAAAATTAGTTTAAAAATAGAAAGACGTCTTGTAAATTCAAACCAAATTAATTCTAAATTCCTAAGGAGTTCTAAAAGTTAGAAGAAAAGCTTATGGTTCTTGTATTGAAGAATAAGTATGGTTTTGAAGTGCTAACATCAAGACTAGTTAACAAAGTGCTCAAACTAGACATGTTTAACAAAATAATTTGTGAAAAATGTAATGTAAAGGTTTCAAATTCAACAAAATTATTTTCATGACCTTAACTCATCCAAGAAACCTAATCCAATTGGTTTTGGATTTTACAAGTTGAGGAAGTTAAAGAATTAAATCAAACTTGTAACTTAAGCAAGTGAAATTATAAAAAAATGATATTCAGCCTTGATAAATTTTAAAATCAAAATACAAATCAATAAAAATGAGATAAAAATCTCAAGATCAACCTAACATCTAAAGGAATTCAGAAAATATTTTTGGATATTTTTTAGATCAATGAAAATTAGAAAATAAAACCAATACATTAAAATAATGAATAAAACAACAAATTAATGTACACAAATTAATTAATTAATAAAAATAATGAAAATGATGAAATAAAACTTATTAGAAGAAACTAGACATAAAATAAAGTCGAAAATATTTTTTTTGGTGATTTTGGAGTGAAGGAAAATATTTAAACAAGAAACTGATAAAACAATTGAAATAAAATAAAATCCAAAATAGATTTAGATCTATAACACCTAACATGTTAAGAAATCACTGTAAAAGGTTCAATCCAACAACCAATCAGAAGCGAGAACACTTCATCCCTACCATATGAACTTAAACCCTAAAACGATAGTAAAATAGATTCAGAAGCAACATTCAGATCCTTATAACTTGCTCATCTCTTAATGAAAGTGCACGATGTAAAGAGCAAATTTCAAGATCTCACAACAAGGGACACAATGGTACCATCAATTTTCAAAAACGAAGCAAGATAAGAGAGAAATATGGACTGAAAGTCACTGAAAAATGAAATTGCACACAATTGCAGAAAATTGTAAATCGATATCCAAGCTTAAGACACACAAAACCAATACATCAAACCTAATGTTTAGCCAGCTACAAGCATATGAAACAATTTATAAACATTGAATCAAGCTTAACATGAGAGTTTGAAGTTCAATGGAAGCTTACCTCAAAGTGACAAATAAATTCACTAAACCTCTAATTCTAGGAGCAAGAAACCCGATTGATCCTATTTCTTAAGCTTAAAATGAGTATAAATGAGTAAGAGTTGAGATCTGGAGCAAGGAATTTGAGCGATTCGAAGAAAACTCTTGTAGAGTGAGAGAAATGAGAAATATGACTTTGAGAGGATGTTAAGCTTGTTACTTAAAATGAATGAATGAAGACGCTTATATAGAGTGAGGAAATGAGGGTAGTGAGGTCATTGTGAAGTTTGAGACCGTTAGAGGGAAAATGTGTAAAATCAGATAATTTGAGAGAGAAAGCATGGTTCCTTGGGTTTTGTGTGTTATTGTTGAGCATCTTTGTGCATTTTCGTAAGCTGGTGATGTCATCAAGAAGGTGTGAAGAGGTGAGGTTGAAAGAAAATGCACATGGGTAAAATATTTTGTAATTTTCAAATTCCCATTTATGGAAAAGTTTTCAAGTTATCGTGCATGAGGTGTGTTTGCATTGTATGACCAGAAAAAACAAAGAAATAAGTTGTATTTCGTGGGAAAAGAGTAAGTACAAAAGGTTGTGTAGAAAAATGTCTCAATTTATGCATGAAATTAACACTTGGTTCATTTCTGTAGGCACACATGGTCAAAATCCTTGCCCTAGCCATTTCTCAAATATCTCACTTATCTCTGTGCGTTTTTCACAAACTTTGTATCTTTGGAAAGCTAAGATGATGAACTATAATGTTTATGTTGATTGAAATTAGATAAGAAGCTTATATATACATGGCAAATTGAAATTGAACACAGTGAGTGAAATATTACGGTTTGTTAGGAGCGAAAGGAGTTGCAACAGAGACTGAAGGAGTAGAGGTTTTGAGTGAAAGTTATTCTTATTGTTGTTGCAGGTCTTGTTTGCTGCTGGAAGTTGAGTGTGGCTGGGAGATAGGCAGAAGATAAAGGGAAAATTGGAGATCAGTGGACGCGATGGTGTTTGACGGAAGAGAAAAGTTGGCGAGGCTGGGTACTTCTTTAAACTAGCTTGCGATGCATTAATATCAGCATCGACAAATTTGAGGCATCATACCGCCAACAGAAACAAGTAAAGTTTGATGGATTACATTATTTGAGAGTTTGTTGTACCCCAAAATTTTCCCTCTCATTTCACCAACATTTTCTCATCACAAGACTCTTGGAGTTCAAGATCAAGCTAGGGTTTGCTCTGCTCAAGACATCTCCTTGCACTGATGACCTTAATTAGGGTTTGAGTTTGCACAGGGATATTTTGAACTACAATACCCAAGTTTATTTTCATGCTCCATGTTGGGTTCACATGTTTGCCCATACTAAGTTTCAAGCCTTGATTCAAATCTTTGCCCAGTCAATTGGACAGTTGACCTAGAAATCAGTTGTATTGGGGAAAAAGTCAATTGTGCCCAATTGACAGTCAAACCTCATGAATTTTGACCCACATCAACACTATGAACTCATATGAACCATTTGATCAAGTTTGGGTCACAATTCCACAAGAAATTTGATCAGATCACCAAAAGGGCAAAATGGTCATTTTTAGGGTTTTGACTGTACAAAGGCAATTTTTGACTGTTTGACCTAACCAATGGCAAACCAAGTTCACATATGGACTCAAGGACTCAATGAAATTGTCTTGACCCATTCAACAAGTTCAAAAGATCTCAAATGCATAGGATTGGCAGATGAATTTTTTAGTCAACTGATCAAAATTTGACTGTATACTGAAAAGTCAAACTTTGACTTTTTTGGTCAAAATCAAGTGCCAAGAGTTATTTTTCGTCAAAACATGTCAAATTATGAAACTTGTCCATCAAGAAACCCAAAAATGCAAATTAGGGTTTAAAATGAAAAAATTTCATAACTTAGAAATTTTCTAAGTTATGAAATTTTCTTATTTTTTCCTAACTTTGTCCCATTTTTCCACCAAGATACAAATAGATTCAAACAAAACTTGCAACATGAAAGTTGTAGTCCATTAAAAAGTCTACAACTTTGATTCACAAAGTTTTCTCAAAGGAAGCTTTTATCTCAAGTTATGAGTTTTGGAACAAGGGTACCTAAAACTTTTAACTTAGAGAAAATTTGCCCTAATCTAGGTAGGATTTTGACCCATCTTCTTGGCCATTTTTCACATAGTTTCACTTGGAGTTTCAAGTTTAATTACAAATATGTATTTAAGTACATGTTCCAAGCTTTCCAAATTGTCCAAGAACTCCTCAAACACCCTTGTGGTTAGAGAGAATCGAATTCTCAAAGTTGGCAAAAACTCACTTTTGTCCATGGCCAAGGCATGTTCATACAAACTTGCATTTTCAAATCAGCTTGTGTGATGCTAGCTTGCAGGCCTCAAAACCAACTTACACTCCATAATTTAATGCCTAACCATTGTGTTATGGTATTATCTTATTCATATGGACATTACATGCAAGTTTGAGCCTTAAGTAGAAAAAGGCAAATTGCCATTTTTGCCTAATGTCACTTTATGTCAAAAACTAAATCCTTGAGACATGGGGCCAGATCTTTGAGGCAAGATCAATTCCACTAATTCCAGTTACCAAGAACAAAAGTTGCAGCATGATAGGAAGGCTTGGACAGGGCTATAACATCATTTGCATTTTCTTGCTTCAAGTAGAAGAAAACTTGCAAAACAAACACCAACTCTCATTTCTGTTAACACAAGCTAAAACAAACTTTGCACACAATTTCCATACATCAAAACAAGCCTGAAGCACGACTCATTCATCCCTCATACCTCCTAATACTCAGAATCCCTGTTTTGCTGCAAAACAGGGCAAGTTCTGCAAACTTCAAGCCATAACCAATTCCTATCGTGCGTTTTGTCCAAAAGGGCTTCAAACACCTCCCATCCCATCCACCTGAACTATCCCAGACCTCCATTGCAAGCTGTAACACCTCTAACACACTTTGCCATTTTCATTTCAAAGCTTTGCAGGTGGAGTTCTACAGCACGATTCAAGGTGTTTCAAAGCAAGCCAAGCATTAGAGAAGCTTCCTTGGACCTCAGGCAAGCTCAACAGAAGCTCAAACACCATTGAAGGTTGCTGCATTGCCGTACTCGATTCAAAATGAAACAGGTATTTCATGGACTTCTATCTCTCTATTTAGGAATGGTTAGGCTTAGGTTTCTGAATGAAATATGTTGTACTCATAGCCCTGAAGCCATACATATGCTTAGTTTTCATTTACATTAATCGTTCTGAGAGAATTTCACCCATGAACATGTGAAAAAAACTAGGTCAGATTTTAGGCCCAGAGAAATTCTCTCTGGTCTTTGAGAGTTAGATTTAATGCTTTATATGGTTAGATTCGTATTTAAATTCTCTACAAGTTTCATGTTTTAAGTTTTGTCAAAAGATTAAAGAATCAGGAGATAACATTTGAACCAAGAAGCGCGCGTTTGGTTGCTGTCTCAAGGACAGGGATGAAGCAATGTGGGCTGGGCTTGGATTTCTCACTTTTGGCACCCTCCATTTACTGAATGCACCCCCTGGCCCATTTGATTGAGTATTTGTCATTTTTATGTTTTTATTTTTTATTCTGACTTTACATTTTTTTGTTCAAATATAAAAAATGCCAAAAATAATTTTCCATATATTTTCATATTTATTTGATAATTGTTTATTTTATTAGGCATATATGCATAAATAAACCATTTTCTCTTTTAATAAAACTCAAAAATAATTCAAAAAAATATATTTATTTTTATTTGTTATTTTTATTTACATTTGAAAACATTTTCTTGAAGATATCCATTTTTGTAAATAATTAATTTTTATCTTTGTATATTTAATATATATATATATATATATATATATATATATATATATATATATATATATATATATATATATATATATATATATATATATATATTTTTTTTTTTATTAGATAATTAGAACAAAAAATACAAAATAATACACTTTTATTTTTATTAATATTTGACACTAAAAATACTTTTTTTACAATATAATTTGATTTTTGTATAAATTAATAATTATTGTATATAATTAATAAATATTGCTATTTATTTGAAAATTAGGGTTTTTCCCTAAAATAACCAAAATAATTAAAATTTGACTTTTTTTATTTGTTTATACTTCACATTAAAAAATATCTTTTTCACATACATAAAAAATCTTTTTGCATAATACATTTTTATTTGATATTTATTTAATTGTGTTTATTTAAATGTTAAATATTGACTTGTACATTCGATATGGTTGTAATAACTTAGAATTTATTTCCTTGTCAAATATCCCCAATTCAAATTTGTATCCCCCTCCGTATATCATGTTGTAATAGTATAGCATTTAAATTCTCGCACATTTAAAAGCTTTCAATTATGCCATGCCTAGACCTAGGGTTTGTATGCAAAATGAAATCAACAACTAGCTTGACCTAATCCAAGATAAACATGCATGAAAAAACAAACACAATGCACACTTGCACCCCTAGGGTTTCATCCACTTATTGCCTTCAAAAATGGGCCATGGTTGCATGTTAAGTACTTTCGCAAAACAAAAACAAACAAAAAGATCATAGTCCCTCGATGACGCTATCAAAAGTTGCCTAAACAAAATGATCAAGTCCCTCAAGAAAATTGCCAAAGATACTTGACACTATTGCTATCATGGTCTATACGATGACCCGCGCCTGTCCCATTTAACATCCTAACACAAGGTTGTTCACCAAATACAATGGTGAAACAACACTGTTAAAAGGGTTAAAAACATAAGAAAAATCTTTGAGTAAAATAGGGTAGATAACTCTTAGTTACTGGATCAAGCTTGCAAAAAACATCCTTGCTACTTTTTAAAACACACTCCACAACACAATTTCAAAACCCTACTTTCAAACATTGAAAACTTTTCAAAAGACAAAAACACCTTTGTATACATTCAAACAAGAATCATTACAAAGGTTGCCACAACAATGGCCTCTTTTCAAAACATCTTCAAAAATCACACACAAAGCACCATTTCAAACAATTGAAAAGCACCATTTCAAACATTTGAAAATGCAAAGCAAGTGATCTAAGCAAGTAACTAAGAGCCCATGGATAAACATGGATAAAAAGGGTGCTAATACCTTACCTTTCTATAATCTACTCCCCGAACCCAAGAAAACATCTCAAAGGTCTTTCCTGTGCTTTTTGACCTTTCCTTAGGATAAAATAAAAAGTCGGTGGCGACTCTTGCTAAACCGAAACATTTGTGAACACAAACGCAAAACCCAAGTCAGTTCTCCCACCGTATCACAGAACTGGCGAATCTACTGTGGAAAATTTTAAAAGTGGAGTAACCTTAGGGCTTAGATCACCCTTTGCATGATTATTGTTTTCTTTGATTGCTTTACATTTTGGTTCTCTTGTTTGGGCTTGAAATCCTCCACCCGGATTTGGGAAACATTCATAGATAGCAATATGTTATGGAAACTATGCGGGGTATACCGACACGGTTGAAGCAATAGGTATATTAGTGCGACATATTTGTGAGTACCGGTTGCCTTTGAGTCAATCAAAGAGAATACGGGGCCGCTGAGTGATGTCATTAAGCACTAATGGACTAGAACCTTACTTGACCATCTTGGACTTTTATTAGGGGTAGTGAGATGACCGGCTTTGGTGCAGCCCGAAGTTGGTAGATACTCGATACTACACTCATTGAGGGTTGTTTTCTTGGAATATTTTGGTCGCTAGTTAAGTGGCTAAACCAAAACAATGAACATAGAAAACAATCCAATGATATTGAGCTCCTTAGAACCCGGTTACTATTTATAGGACAGGTTTTGAGCCAACTAAACTCAAGAGGGTACTTACCTATGAAACCTCATGCAAGCCTGAAACTAGGGTTTTGTGTGACTTGCCTGTACATGTGTTTGTGCATACATCATGAACATCATAAAGCATCATATGCATCCACTAACCATTTCAAGGGTTTGGATCTTCATCTTTGTTCTTGTTTTGTAGGTCATGGAATCTCTTCGCAGGAAAACAATTCAAGTCAACCGTGTGAGGATCCCTCCTCAACTCAAGGAGCTTACTTCCAGGATTCCGGAGAAATCTCTCTTCAGTTAAAGACATGGTAGACTTCTCAACTTAGTCAACACCAACATTGAAGAAGACATGGTGAAAGTTATCTTCCAGTTCTTTGACCCCCTACACCATTGTTTCACATTCCCTGATTATCAATTGGTGCCTACTTTGGAGGAATTTTCTCAACTCCTAAGAATTCCTATTCTTAATCAACTACCCTACAACGGTACGGAAAAAGAACCAAAGCCTGAAGATGTTGCTCAAGCATTACACTTGCAACCATCTGACATCAAGGGGCATTGGGAAACCAGAAGTGGTGTCAAGGGCTTCTTGGCAAAGTTTCTATTTGAGAAGGCACAAGACTGCTGGAATTCTCTTGATCTACAAGCCTTTGAAGAGATTGTGGCACTCTTTATTTATGAGTTGGTCTTGTTCCCAAACCCTGACCAACTTATAGATGTGAATGCTGTCAAGATTTTCATGTCCAAGAATCCCATACCTACATTGCTTGGGGACATCCTACACTCATTTTACACACGAACAATGAGGAAAAGAGGTGTTCTCATGTGTTGTACTCCTCTCCTAGCAAGGTGGTTTATTTCTCACCTTCCACAATCAGTTTTGAAGAATGAGCATGGCTTAAGGTGGTCACAACGATTGATGACCCTCACACATTCTGATGTACATTGGTGTTCTCGGACTAGAGAAAATGTCATCATCATTGATCGTTGTGGTGAATTCCCTAATGTCCCATTACTTGGCATTAGGGGAGGCATTACCTACAACCCCTGTCTAGCTTTGAGACAATTTGGATATGCTCGGAGGGATGGCCCTCATGACATGCTGATTCCTGACCTAGTTTTTGACTTCGACAATGATGCGCAAGGACTTCGACAAAGGTTCATCAGAGCTTGGAGGATTCCTAACAAAGTGGACAGTAAGACACTGGGGCATAAGAATTCCATCCCCCTTTAGCCTTACCTCAAGTGGGTACGAACCCGCTCTCAGAATCTTATGATTCCATATCCTTACATTCTCCCCTTGATTAAAGAGCCTGCTAAGGAAGGAGAGGTTCCATACACCATCCTACATCCTGACATGCCAACATCATGGGAAGAAATGCAAAAGAGTTGGATCCAACTCAAAGAAGAGCGGGATACTTTTGAAGCCAGCTTCTATGCCAGTGAGAAGAAGGTTTTAGAGCTAACCCGCCGACTTCACCAGGAGGAAACTCTCAACACCTACATCGCACCAAAGAGGATGCACAACGTCTTTTTACATTAAGAACTTTGTAATATTTTGCCCATGGGGCACTTATGTACTAACAATTTCTTCTTAATATGACGTGTGTTCTTTTTGTTTGCAACAAATTTGAATTTTTGAACCCTTGAATGCATTACATGAATAACATATCATTCATCATATGCATAGGTAGGTATTCAAGCCAGGTTTCCTTATCTTTCTGCTGTTTATTTCAGCAAGATGGATTTGGAGCAAATAGTGAAGGACCTACAGGCACAAAATGCGCAATTTCAGCAACTCCTCATGACCTTGGAAAAGGGTAAGGAGGATCTCAAAGTTCTGCTAGAGAAGAGTAAAGAGAAGAAAAAGAAAAAGAGACCGGGGGTAGCTACTTTCGGAAGAAGATTTGAGGGCGATGCTAGAAGGACTCTTGAGTTTCCTTCAACGTATGACGAAGGGATTGGAAAGGGTAAATGAGTTACTGTACCTTCTGAATATGAGGTAGAAGAGGAGGAAGAGGAAGCAGACGAAGACTATTCAGAACAACAGTATCCACCAGCGGATGACAAGTATAAGAACCTTGAAGACAAATTGGCAGCTATGGAGTTACAGAGGGTTCCCGGATTGGATTTTGAGGAACTGGGGTTGGTAGCCGGGATTGTAATACCTCCCAAGTTCAAGGTGTCGACATTCGCCAAGTACGGAGGTATGTCTTTCCCTAAGATGCAGTTGAGGTCGTATGTTAGAAAGATCCAACCACATTCATCCGATAAAGATCAGTGGGTGCACTTTTTCCAAGACAACTTGTCTGGAACTCAGCTAGATTGGTTTTATCAGCTCGAGAGATCAGAGGTCCACAATTGGGACTACTTGGAAGCCGCTTTCTATCATCAGTATCAGTACAATGCTGATTTGGCGCCTACCCGTACCCAGCTACAGAGTATGGGGATGGCTTCAAATAAAGGGTTTAAGGAGTATGCCCAGAAGTGGCGTGACCTTGCTGAAAGGGTGCAGCCACCGCTATCAGATAGGGAATTAGTTGACATGTTTTTGGGGACCCTATCTGGCCCTTTCTTTAACCATCTAATCGAAAGCTCTTCTGCGGGATTTACTGAGTTGATTTTGACCGGCGAGAGGGTGGAAGCCAGTATCAAAAGTGGAAAAATTCAAAAGGATGCTTCCGCATCCACAGCTGCTAGAAAACCTTTTCCAGCCAAGAAGGAAGCATCTGCTGTATACACTCAGAAAAATCAGGAAAGAGAGGAACGACGGCCAATAGTGGGGGCCGTATTAATACAGAAGTCCGCATCAGATCAGCTTAGAAACAGTCTACCGAGGAATGATCAGCCTAAAACTTATCAGCAAAGGCCACCACGGCAGTTTACCCCAGTAAATATGACACCTGCTCAAATCCTTCCACATCTCTTGAAGTTGAACCTTGCTAATTTAAAAGAGGCGCCAAAGAATGTAAATACCACTTCTCTATCCTATAACTCATAAGCCAAGTGTGCTTACCATTCCGACAATATTGGGCACGATACCAATAATTGCTGGGCACTCAAGAACAAAATTCAGGACTTAATTGATGCCAAAGAGGTTGAATTTGATTCCCCGGAAAAGCCCAATGTTATATCCGCACCGATGCCTAAGCACGGCCACAATGTGTATGCTGTTTTGGAAAATCTCCATGTTACTGATGTTGCCGATCTGTTGACTCCGTTGTTAGTGATAAAAGAAAATTTGTTGAGAGCCGGGATTTTTCCTGGTTGTGACGAAGACTGCTATTTTTGTTTGAACATTCAAGATGATTGTCCAATGTTAAAGTCGGATGTCCAACGCCTGATGGATACTCAAGAAATACTTTTCCAGAAAACCCCTGTTAACACTTTCAATCCAATTACTCCTGACACTTGTGATGCCTCAACCAACGATATTGCCATCATAACCATTTCCGACAATCCTCCCAAGGCTTGCAAAAGGCCTGTCAGGATTACACCCAACTCTGAATATGTACCTCTAAAGATCACAATGCCGGGACCCGTCCCGTACCAATCAAGCAAAATGATACCGTGGAACTATGGGGGAGAAATCTTCTACCACGGTATTAAACAAATCGAAACAGTCCAAGAAATCTCTGAAGAAGACCCTAATTTAGGGAACATCGCGGGTACAAGCAAGATCACCCGCAGTGGCCGGATCTTTTCTCCGGAGATTGCTCCTCCCCGAGCAGTCTTCGGACCCTTAAAAGCTTCTACACCTGTTGGACCCTCTATGCAAGGCCCAGTGATCGAAGAGTTAAACACTCCTGAAGAAAGACCATCCGCTGATAACACCGACAAAGGTAAGGGGATACTGGAAATGCCTGTCAAGACGAAGGCTCATGCTGTGGTTGTCCCTGAAACCACTCAGAAGGAGATGGATGAAATCCTTAAAATAATCAGAAAAAGTGACTACGACGTTGTGGAACAATTAGGGTAAACCCCTTCTAAAATTTCAATGTTAGCTCTCCTGCTCTGTTCAGAGGCCCATACTAAGGCCCTGATTAAATTCTTGAAGACCGCACATGTCCCCTAAGAGACCTCGGCTGACCAATTCCAGGATTGTGTGGCCAGTCTTACTGCTGACAATGGCCTGGGCTTTTCCGACGCTGACTTAACTCCCAAAGGAAGGAAACACAATGATGTGTTACATGTTTCAGTTGAATGCCGAGGGACCACCCTCGCCCATGTCTTGGTCGATACTGGTTCTTCCCTGAATGTGCTGCCAAAGAAGGCCTTAGACCGTTTGGATTGTGAAGGTTTGACCCTCAAACCTAGTAACATAGTCGTCAGAGCTTTCGATGGTTCCAAGAGAATGGTTCATGGAGAGGTTGATATTCCCATCAAGGTAGGCATTGAAGTGTTCAACTCCACCTTCTACGTGATGGATATCCGTCCGTCATACTCATGTTTACTGGGGAGACCGTGGCTCCATTATGCCGGGGCAATTACATCCTCCTTGCACCAGATGCTGAAGTATCCTGTTAAGGGTAAAATCATAACTGTGCATGGCGAGGAAGAGTACATGATTAGTCATCTCAATTCCTTTCTATATGTGGAGTTAGACGGCGAGTTCATCGAAACACCTTTTCAACATTTCGAGGAAGTTTCTCCCGAGATAGCAGTTGCGAAGACAGCGGTTGAGGTACCTATCATTCCCAAGCATGTGGCTAAGATGGCATCTCTCAAGGACGCATAGGCTGTGATTAAGTAGGGGAAGAGCACAATATGGGGACAATTTCCTGACTTTCCCCATAAGATGAACAAGTTTGGTTTAGGGTTTACTGCTGCAAGACAAAAGGCTACGTGCCGCTCTAAGATTGGAAGACCACCTGTCAAGATTTCTCACCATGGAGTCAATGCTGTAGAGGATAGAGATGAGGAGAGCCACTTTGAAGACTGGATCTTTCCGACTGTCGAAGGGGGTTTGAGCAATTGGGAAGCAAAGGATTTCGTTCCTATCACCTTTATCAACCAGTAATTTTATCTTTGAACAATTTCCCATTTTTATGGTCTGTAATAACTAAAACAATTTGCACACTATTTTCACCTCATGCCTTACCCGGGGCATGTAGGTCCATTTCTAAGGGTTTGATTTCCTTCATAATCATATGCCATGTTTTAATGAATTATTGGACGTTTTCATCTATAAACTGTTGTGTTCATTTTTCTTTCCTTTTGCATTTTGTTTGTTTAAGGATGGTTATCCCTTACACACACCCACACTCACAAATACAGGTACCCATCCACTCCGGATTCCATGGGTGACTATTCTGTTTTAGCCTTCGATAACTCTGAAGATTTGGTCAATCACGCTGAGTACGAAGTTGACGAAGATTGTGAAGTGCCGGGAGAGTTAGCCAGACTCCTACAACAAGAAGAGAAGGCTATTCTGCCTCATGAAGAGTTGTTAGAAACCATCAACTTAGGGATAGAGGAGGACAGGAAAGAAGTAAAAGTGGGTGCCAACCTGGAACCGAGTGTCAAGGAGCGCTTAGTGCAGTTGTTGAATGAATACGTTGAAATCTTCACTTGGTCTTATGAAGACATGCCAGGGTTAGACACAGATATCGTGGTTCACCGTTTCCCTACAAGAGAAGACTGTCCACTGATCAAGCAAAAGGTTCGCCGAATGAGGCCTGACATGTCTGAAAAGATTAAGGCTGAAGTAATGAAGCAATTCAACATCGGCTTTCTGGCTGTTACAACCTATCCACAATGGGTTGCTAACATTGTGCCCGTACCCAAAAAGGAAGGCAAGGTCAGAGTGTGTGTGGACTATCGAGATTTAAACAGGGCTAGCCCTAAAGATGATGTTCCGCTGCCACATATCGACATTTTGGTTGACAACACAGCTCAACACAAGGTTTTTTCTTTCATGGATGGATTCTCGGGCTACAACCAGATTAAAATGGCTCCCGAGGACATGGAGAAAACTACCTTTGTCACACAATGGGGTACCTTCTGCTACAAGGTGATGCCGTTCGGACTGAAGAACACAGGGGAAACCTATCAGCGCACCATGGTAGCTTTGTTTCATGATATGATACATCATGAGATCGAAGTTTACGTAGACGATATGATAACTCGATCACAAACAGAAGAAGAACAGCTTGAACATTTGCAAAAGCTGTTTGCCAGGTTGAAAGAGTATAAACTCAGACTGAATCCAAGCAAGTGCACTTTTGGAGTTAGGTCTGGTAAACTTCTAGGATTTATTGTCAGCAACAAGGGCATTGAGGTCGATCCAGCTAAAGTAAAGGCTATACAAGAAATGCCTGCCCCCCGTACTGAAAAGGAGGTAAGAGGATTCTTGGGACGCTTGAACTATATCGCCAGGTTCATCTCTCACCTGACGTCTACCTGTGAACCAATTTTCAAACTGTTGAAGAAAGATCAGGTAGTTGAATGGAACAACGATTGTCAAGTTGCTTTTGATAAGATCAAGGAGTATTTACTAGAACCTCCTATCCTGATGCCACCCGTCGAAGGAAGGCCGTTGATCATGTATCTGACTGTTTTGGACAACTCAATGGGGTGCGTACTGGGCCAACATGACGAGTCTGGTCAAAAAGAGCATGCCATTTATTACCTTAGAAAAAAGTTTACCGACTGTGAGACTCGCTACTCACTGCTCGAGAAAACTTGCTGCGCTTTAGTATGGGCTGCTCGCCGACTAAGGCAGTATATGTTGACTCATACCACTTTGCTGATTTCCAAGATGGACCCGATCAAATATATCTTCGAAAAGCCTGCTTTATCTGGAAGAATAGCTAGATGGCAGATGATCCTGACTGAGTATGACATCTAGTATACTACCCAAAAAGCTATAAAAGGGAGTGTACTAGCTGACCATCTAGCTCATCAAGCCGTCGAAGATTATCAACCCATGAGATTCAACTTCCCTGACGAGAACATCATGACTTTGGACAACATCAAAGGTAACAGACCGTATGAAGGACTTGAACAAGGATCCCGATGGACCTTGTACTTTGGTGGTGCTTCAAATGCACTTGGCAATGGGATCGGCGCGGTACTCATTTCCCCAGAAGGTTGCCATACACCTTTCACTGCCCGACTTTGTTTCAGCTGTACCAACAACATGGCCAAATATGAAGCTTGCATCTTTGGTCTCAAGGCTGCTATAGACTTGGGAATCAAATCTTTGGTCGTATTTGGGGACTAGACTTTGGTTATCATTCAAGTCAAAGGAGAGTGGGACACCAAATATCCTAATCTTATCCCATGCAAAGAACATGTCCTGACTTTGTTGCCTCATTTCGAGCAGATTACTTTCGAGCATTTCCCGCGAGAAGAAAATCAGCTAGCAGATGCGCTGGCTACAATGTCTTCCATGTTTAAACTCAACTGGGATAATGAGGCTCCCCAAATTACCATCGAGCGAATGGACGAACCTGCACACTATCATGAGATCAATACCGAAGAAGTAGTGGAACAACCCTGGTTTCATGAAATCAAAAGGTATCTCCAGACTAGAGAATATCCCGAAGGAGCTTCCGTCAATGACAAAAAGTTCTTAAGGAGATTTGCTGCCAAGTTCTTCCTAAGCAATGGCATCCTTTATAAACACAACCATGATTGTGTTTTACTTCGGTGTGTGGACAAAGCTGAAGCGGGGTTGATCATGACGGAAATACACAGCGGCACATTCGGCACCCATTTGAGCGGACATACAATGACAAAGAAGATTCTAAGGGCAGGCTACTACTGGTCTACCATGGAAGCTGATTGTCATCAACATTCCTGTACTTGCCACAAATGCCACGTCTACGCCGACAAGGTACATATTCCTCCTGTTCCTCTCAACGTTCTAACAGCTCCTTGGCCATTCGCAATGTGGGGTATTGACATGATTGGAGAGATCAAGCCCACAGATTCCAATGGACATCGCTTCATCTTGGTCGCTATTGACTATTTTACCAAGTGGGTCGAAGCAGCTTCCTTTGCCTCTGTTACAAAGAATGTGGTTGCCCGCTTCATCAAGCAGAACCTCATATGCCGGTATGGTGTCCCCGACAGGATCATCACAGACAACGGTACAAATTTGAAAAATACTATGATCACCGCTCCATGCGAACAGTTCAAGATTTATCATCACAATTCATCTCCCTATCGGCCGAAGATGAACGGTGTTGTTGAAGCCTTGAACAAAAATATCAAGAAGATCATTCAAAAAATGACAGTTACCTACAAGGACTGGCATGAAATGTTACCGTTTGCTCTGCATGGATATCGTACCATGACACGTACTTCAACAGGGGCAACCCTATTCTCTTTGGTGTATGGAATGGAAGCTGTCCTACCTATGGAAGTTCAGATTCCTTCTTTAAGGATTATGAAAGATGCTGGTTTGAGATAAGACGATTGGATTCAGACCCGACTTGATCAACTCAATTTGATCAACGAGAAACGACTTACTGCTGTTTGTCATGGTCAGACGTACCAAAAACGGATGATCAAGGCTTTCAACAAGAAAGTCAGGCGTCAGATGTATCAAGTCGGAGATCTTGTAATCAAACGGATCATCTTGCCGCAAAGTGATCCCAGGGGAAAATGGACTCCTACTTACGAAGGACCATTTGTGATTAAGAGCATCTTTTCTGGTGGGGCGATGATTCTGACCACCATGGATGGCGAGGACTTACCGCACCCTTCAAACGCAGACATAGTCAAAAAATACTACGCATAAAATAACCCGACAAGTCGAAAACCCGAAAGGGAGATTTGGGCAAAAATGGGCATCCCGGTGGACCAAAACCCGAAAGGGCGATTCAGGCAAAAATTAGGGATAAAACAAAAAATCTATACACCCGGCAAGTTGAAAACCCGAAAGGGCGACTTGGGCAAAAAAGGGTTTCCCGGTGGATCGAAAACCTGAAAGGGCGATTCAGGCAAAAGTTAGGGAATTAAAGCGTATGACTGTGTCTCGTCATATCACTTCAAGAACAATCTCTTCACCAACAAGCTCCGAGCTTCTGATCAACTTAGTCATCGGCGGACAAAGCAACGAATGGACAAGATATTCAGAGTTGTGAAGGCCATAACAGAATGGGAATCCCATGGAATTGTTACACATAACCATCTTTCTTTTGTATAAATATTTTTCAATTTTTACGACAATATTATCTTACTAGGATGTATCTCTCCTTTGTATAAAGATACTCACAAAATTTAATACAAATACACTTCCGAGTGCAGAAATCTGCTTGCCGTTCTTTTCTTTTTACACTTATGTTTATTTTGAAAACGTCTAATGTTTTGTTAAATAGGCATATGCATTTGAACATAATCATTGCTTACAAATAAAACGAAAATTGAGAAAGGATAGTTACTGATAGGTGGAAGGAATGGGGAGATATCTTTATGCCATTTCAGAAGAAATTCCCTACAATACATCATTCAGATCCTCAACAAGGATAAATTTAGACTATATTTCCCCAGCGGAGTTAAGCTTCAAGATCCTTAGCAGAGCCAGCGTATTCCAAAACTTATTTCCCCTCAAAGTCCAGTTTCAAGATTCCCAGTGGAGCCCAAAAACCCTGAAAATCCTATCCCCAGCGGAACCAGAATAGTGAACATTCTCCCCACAGAGATGCTTCCCCGGCAGATGGGAAAATTCTCAGTCTCTTTTCTCCAGCAGGAGTCTCCTAGATTTTGACTTCCCAGTAGAGATGTCCAAACTTTTCCTTATTCCCCAAGTAGTCAGCAGTCAGCAGTCAACAGTCAGCAAGGAATTCTCATCTCCAGTAATCAAAGATTTTTGGAATCACCAATTTCAGTCTTGGATTCATTTTCCCGGCAGCAATCAAAGATCCTGTTACCTCCAGCTACCAGGATTTATCTTTCTCAGCAAGACGGCTACTCAGCTTACATGCATAATCATTACATTCATATATCATAAACATTGATGAAACACAATTCATTGCATCATGCATATCATGCAACATAACTTTGTGTTTAGCTAACATTTTACCCTTTTCAGGATAAGATTAAAAGGATATCATTAACAATTATTCAGATACAATATGGATACACCCCAAACACGACAGTCATTCTATTACTCATTCAGAATTTCAAGTCAAATACAGTACAGATACACCCCAGGCACGGAGGTCATTCTACTACTCATTCAGACTTCGGCAATCCGATACAGACTAGATACGCTCCAGACACGGTGGCTATTCTATCTCTCATTCATATTCAATTATCAACCTCAAGTTCAATGCATTCCAAACACGGATACCATTCTGACCCTTACATCAGCAGTTTGATTCCCTCAGTGCAGTCGCCACGGAAGTCATTTTGTCACTTAATCAGATCCCAGATACAGGCTGGATACACCCCCAGACACGACGATCATGCTACTACTCATACAGATCTCAACTTCAGATACAGTCCAGATACGCTCCAGACACGGTTGCCATTCTATCACTCATTCAGAGTTTGTCCCCAGCACACAGTTGCTCCATACACAAATATTTCTCTGTTACCCGGATACAATACGGATACACTCCAGACACGACAGTCATTTTGGTATTCATTCAACGTTCAAATACAGTTACAGCTCAGATACGCGCCAGACACGGACGCCATTCTCTTGCTCATACAAACTCAGTCTCCAGATACAGTTCAAGTGCATTCCAGATACGGATACCATTTTGATCCTCATTCTTCTGACCTACGATATTGCAGTTCAACAAACATTCTTGGATGGCATCTTTAATCCCATCTCCAGCAAGATTCTGCCATCTCCAAATGGCATCTTTAAGCCCATTCCCGCACCTATGTTTTGACGAGTGCAAATTTATGGGTACTCTAGTGTCCAATCCTCTTTTACCTTCAAGTCGCGAAAGGCAAGCCTGAAAATCTAACTCTTCAGGTTCAAGAAGATTGAACAGGGGAAACTGTTTTCCCCCAAAATTTTCCCTCTCATTTCATCAACATTTCTCATCACAAGACTCTTGGAACTCAAGATCAAGCTAGGGTTTACTCTGCTCAAGACACCTCCTTGCACTGTTGACCTAAATTAGGGTTTGAGTTCTCACAGGGATATTTTGACTTACAATTCCCAAATTGACCTTCATACTTCATGTTGTGTTCACAAGTTTTCCCATACCAAGTTTCAAGCCTTGATTCAAATCTTTGCCCAGTTAATTGGACAGTTGACCTAGAAATCAGCTGTATTGGGGAAAAAGTCAACTATGGCCAATTGACAGTCAAACCTCATGAATTTTGACCCACATCAACATTATGAACTCATATGAACCATTTGATCAAGTTTGGATCACAATTCCACAAGAAATTTGATCAGATCACCAAAAGGGCAAAATGGTTTTTTTTAGGGTTTTAACTGCACAAAGGCAATTTTTGACTGTTTGACCTAACCAATGGCAAACCAAGCTCACTTATGGACTCAAGGACTTAATGAAATTGTCTTTACCCATTCAAAAAGTTCAAAAGATCTCAAATGCATAGGATTGGCAGATGAATTTTTCAGTCAACTGATCAAAATTTGACTGTATACTAAAAAGTCAAACTTTGACTTTTTTGGTCAAAATCAAGTGCCAAGAGTTATTTTTCATCAAAACATGTCAAATTATGAAACTTGTTCATCAATAAACCCAAAAATGCAAATTAGGGTTTAAAATGAAAAAATTTCATAACTTAGAAATTTTCTAAGTTATGAAATTTTCTTATTTTTTCCTAACTTTGTCCCATTTTTTCACCAAGATAAAAATGGATTCAAACAAAACTTGCAACATGAAAGTTGTAGTCCATTACAAAGTTTACAACTTTGATTCACAAAGTTTTCTCAAAGGAAGCTTGTATATCAAGTTATTAGTTTTGGAACAAGGGTACCTAAAACTTTTAACTTAGAGAAAATTTGCCCTAATCTAGGCAGGATTTTGACCCATCTTCTTGGCCATTTTTCTCATAGTTCGACTTGGAGTTTCAAGTTGAATTACAAAGATGTATTGAATTACATGTTCCAAGCTTTCCAAATTGTCCAAGAACTCCTCAAACACCCTCGTGGTTAGAGAGAATCGAATTCTCAAAGTTGGCAAAAACTCACTTTTGTCCATGGCCAAGGCATGTTCATACAAACTTGCATTTTCAAATCAGCTTGTGTGATGCTAGCTTGCAGGCCTCAAAACCAAATTACACTCCATAATTTAATACCTAACCATTGTGTTAAGGTATTATCTTATTCATATGGACATTACATGAAAGTTTGAGCCTTAAGTAGAAAAAGGCAAATTGCCATTTTTGCCTAATGTCACTTTATGTCAAAAACTAAATCCTTGAGACATGGGGCCAGATCTTTTAGGCAAGATGAAGTCCAATAATTACAGTTACCAAGAACCAAAGTTGCAGCATGATAGGCAGGCTTGGACAGGGCTATAACACCATTTGCATTTTCTTGCTTCAAGTAGAAGAAAACTTGCAAAACAAACACCAACTCTCATTTCTGTTAACACAAGCTAAAACAAACTTTGAACACAGTTTCCATACATCAAAACAATCCTAAAGCATGATTCATTCATCCTTCATACCTCCTAATATTCAGAATCCCTGTTTTGCTGCAAAACAGGGCAAGTTCTGCAAACTTCAAGTCATAACCAATTCCTATCGTGCGTTTTGTCCAAAAGGGCTTCAAACACCTTCCATCCCATCCACCTGAACTATCCCAGACCTCTATTGCAAGCTGTAACACCTCTAACACACTTTGCCATTTTCATTTCAAAGCTTTGCAGGTGGAGTTCTATAGCACGATTCAAGGTGTTTCAAAGCAAGCCAAGCATTGAAGAAGCTTCCTTGGACCTCAGGCAAGTTCAACAGAAGCTCAAACACCATTGAAGGTTGCTGCATTGCCCTACTTGATTAAAACTGAAACAAGTATTTTATGGACTTCTATCTCTCTATTTAGGAATGGTTAGGCTTAGGTTTGTGAATGAAATATGTTGTACTCATAGCTCTGAAGCCATACATATGCTTAGTTTTCATTTACATTAATCGTGCTGAGAGAATTTCACCCATAAACATGTGAAAATAGCTAGGTCAGATTTTAGGGCCAGAGAAATTCTCTCTGGTCTTTGAGAGTTAGATTTAATGCTTTATATGGTTATATTCGTATTTAAATTCTCTACAAGTTTCATGTTTTAAGTTTTGTCAAAAGATCAAAGAATCAGGAGATATCATTTGAACCAAGAAGCGCGCGTTTGGTTGCTGTCTCAAGGACAGGGATGAAGCAATGTGGACTGGGCTTGGATTTCTCACTTTTGGCACCCTCCATTTACTGAATGCTCCCCCTGGCCCATTTGATTGAATATTTGTCATTTTTATGTTTTTATGTTTTTATTCTTACTTTATATTTTTTTTTGTTCAAATATAAAAAATGCCAAAAATAATTTTCCATATTTTTTCATATTTATTTGATAATTATTTATTTTATTAGGCATATATGCATAAATAAACCATTTTCTCTTTTAATAAAACTAAAAAATAATACAAAAAAATATATTTATTTTTATTTGTTATTTTTATTTACATTTGAAAACATTTTCTTGAAAATATCCATTTTTGTAAATAATTAATTTTTATCTTTGTATATTTAATATGTTTAATAAATATATATATATATATATATATATATATATATATATATATATATATATATATATATATATATATATATATATATATATATATATATATATATAATTAGATAATTAGAACAAAAAATACAAAATAATACACTTTTATTTTTATTAATATTTGACACTAAAAATACTTTTTTTACAATATAATTTGATTTTTGTATAAATTAATAATTATTGTATATAATTAATAAATATTGCTATTTATTTGAAAATTAGGGTTTTGCCCTAAAATAACCAAAATAATTAAAATTTGACTTTTTTTATTTGTTTATACTTCACATTAAAAAATATCTTTTTCACATACATAAAAAATCTTTTTGCATAATACATTTTTATTTGATATTTATTTAATTGTGTTTATTTAAATGTTAAATATTGACTTGTACATTCGATATGGTTGTAATAACTTAGAATTTATTTCCTTGTCAAATATCCCCAATTCAAATTTGTATCCCCCTCCCTATATCATGTTGTAATAGTGTAGCATTTAAATTCTCGCACATTTAAAAGCTTTCAATTATGCCATGCCTAGACCTAGGGTTTGTATGCAAAATGAAATCAACAACTAGCTTGACCTAATCCAAGATAAACATGCATGAAAAAACAAACACAAGGCACACTTGCACTCCTAGGGTTTCATCCACTTATTGCCTTCAAAAATGGGCCATGGTTGCATGTTAAGTACTTTGGCAAAACAAAAACAAACAAAAAGATCATAGTCCCTCGATGACGTTATCAAAAGTTCCCTAAACAAAATGATCAAGTCCCTAAAGAAAATTGCCAAAGATATTTGACACTATTGTTATCATGGTCTATACGATGACCCGCGCCTGTCCCGTTTAACATCCTAACACAAGGTTGTTCACCAAATACAATGGTGAAACAACACTGTTAAAAGGGTTAAAAACATAAGAAAAATCTTTGAGTAAAATAGGGTAGATAACTCTTAGTTACTTGATCAACCTTGCAAAAAACATCCTTGCTACTTTTCAAAACATACTCCACAAAACAATTTCAAAACCCTACTTTCAAACATTGAAAACTTTTCAAAAGACAAAAACACCTTTGTATACATTCAAACAAGAATCATTACACAGGTTGCCACAACAATGGCCTCTTTTCAAAACATCTTCAAAAATCACACACAAAGCACCATTTCAAACAATTGAAAAGCACCATTTCAAACATTTGAAAATGCAAAGCAAGTGATCTAAGCAAGTAACTAAGAGCCCATGGATAACCATGGATAGAAAGGGTACTAATACCTTCCCTTTCTATAATCTACTCCCCGAACCCAAGAAAACATCTCAAAGGTCTTTCCTGTGCTTTTTGACCTTTATTTAGGATAAAATAAAAAGTCGGTGGCGACTCTTGCTAAACCGAAACATTTGCGAACACAAACGCAAAACCCAAGTCAGTTCTCCCACCGTATCACAGTGTTTTTAGCAGAAAAACAAAGTTGTTGAGTTCTGATGCAGGTTTGATTTTGTTAATAGGTTAGGAATCTTTGAGGAAAAATAATTATATTTGATTTGTTGTTTTAAAAGATTATGCAGGAATACGGTATGTTAACAGGTTAACAGGTCGATGTTTTTTTTATTTTGATATTCTGTCCCTTTGGCTAACATGGCCTAATAGTTATGGTTTTGCTTGGCATCAATAGGTTGAGCATATATAAGTGATCCATGCATGAAAATGAATAGCTATGAAAATAAATTTGGCAGGCATGGATGTATATATGAAAAAGTTTGCAGAAATAATAGGAAGAAGAATACCTATCAGAGTCTCTTCGATGGAGCTTCAAAAAAAAAAACAGTAAGTTCTCCCTCCTTTAATCTTCTATGTGTGTTTTCTGTTTTTCTCCTGCTGTGATTCTTGAACAAAAGCTCTTTTTCTGTTTTTTCTTCTTGCTGAATTTTGTGTTTCTCTTATTGTATCTCCTTTCTTTTGTGTTGTTCCCCCTCATTATATTCATGAATAGGCCTCTATTTATAGTGAAATATATGCGGTTTTAGGGTGGGGAAGTAGTCGAGATTTGAACTATTTTAGGTTCTGTTTTGAGGTTTTATGAGACAACTTTTTGAAGTGTGCATTTTAGTGCAATGTTTGGAGTTTTGTAGACTGGTTTTTGTAGCAGCAAATATGCAGATTTTTGTCTTATGGGCTACATTTTGGACTGTTTTACAGGGAAGATTAGGACAGCAACTTGGCATGGTTTTTGTTGAAACAAGGTTGGAGAAAATGGACAACATTATACTCAAGAATTGGACTGTTATTGGATTAAAAAGTGCTGGAAAAAATGGGCAGCATTGTGGCTGTTTTGCAGCAAGAATAATAGCTTAATTTTCATGTACAAAATTTTAATTTCTGTTGTAACTTTGTAACAATAAATCCAAGTAAATTGTAACATGAATGGATATGTATTCTTCAATATATTCGCAATTCCCTTGTAATTGTAAACAACTTTGAATCTTCATTTGAAATTGAATCTTGATATGTCTTGATAAAATATCAAGGTCTTCCATTTGAGTTGGGAAAGAATTAAATAATGCTTGAATAAATTGTTGAATGATGAATAAATGATAATGCAAGCCTTAGACTTTAATCTTGAATTTGTAATAGAGATCCAAATAAATCACATGAATTGATTTTGTAATCAAATAGAAACCATCATGTAATTAAACTTTTGATGAACAATCATTTGAATCGAATTTCTTTTTATAATATCTCCTTAGTAAATGCTTCATGTGTGTTCAAATAACCATAATGTAAATCCACCAAAATAATCATACAAAATAATCTTGAATAAATATTTCATGCGATAAATGATTATTCTTGAATGAGATCTCTTGGTAGCTCCTCTTTAATTATCACTTGAATTCAAATAAAGAAAATTCCAAGTATTTTGAATAAATTCTTCTAGAACAGTTTTGAATTTAATCATCCCATTTTGACGAAATTCACCCCGCGTCATGAGAAAACTTGCAGATGACTTTTGGTCGAAGTGATCGGAAATGACTGGCATAACTTGGTTTTCTTGTATTTTAAAGAAATGTGAAACACACATGAACCAATGGCAGTAGAACTTCGACTGTTCTTTATGAAAAATTTCATAGACACTTGAGACCATCTGTTGGACAGAGTGTGGAAATAAACACACGATTCTCTGAAATTCTATTGATGAACCAGCCTTTAAGAATCAACGATCGACCACATTTCTATCTCGAGACTCGAAACCCTAATTGATATATGACGTCTGATGCTCTTCTTTCATACCTATTTCCTGCACATGAAATCAAAAGAAACAAAACATACACTTCGTGCTTGATTAGTGGTTATCCATTCATAAGATAAAATGCTCACAACACTCGATAATCTCTACACAGTCAAAGCTCGAAGGCGAAACATTCGAAACCTACCATATTCTATGACCTTGATGTATATATAAAACAATGCAAATGAAGCAGGGATCTTAGGTCAAAAATTGGGGTATGACAAACATCCATCAGATCTCGACAAACTGAGAGTATTTGACTGTGTATCCTATGCTCGCATTATGAAAAAGAAGGTCAAACTTAGAGCTATAAAATGCATGTTCATGGGATACGGTGAAGGAGTTAAAGCTTATAGGATATGGTGCCTAGAGCCAGGTCACGGGAGGTGTATCACCATTTGAGATGTAGTTTTCAATGAACCTGAAATGGCTTTCAAGAAAACTGATGATGATGATGGTCGAAGTGTAGAAATATCTGACGAAGAGCTGGAACAAGGGGAAATTACTATTGAGGTAGAGCATGTGGATGATCAATTGCGTATCCCATATGAAGTCGAAGAAGAAGCAAAAGATGTTAAGGAAGTTGAGGAAATTTTCTATGACTACCTATTTGTAAGAGATAAGATGAGAAGAGTCATCAAGCCACCTCTGAGACTTGGGTATGCAGATCTTATAATTTATGCCTTAATCTCTACAAGTGAGGTTATAAACGAAGAGCCTAGAGACCATAAGGAATTTATGAGGAGTCGAAATAAGACTGAATGGATGAAGGCCATGGATGATGAGATGAAATCTCTTCATGATAACAACACTTGGGACTTGATCAAGAAACCTGCTGGAGCCAGGTTAATAATCTTCAAATTAATTTTCAAAGTTAAGGAAGGAATCAAAGGAGTGACATCGAAAATATACAAGGCAAGGTTGGTTGCAACGGGTTTCACTCATAAAGAAGGTGTAGACTTTAATGATGTGTTTTCTCCTATTGTGAAACATAGGTCTATTCGAATGTTTCTTGCCATGGTGGCCCAGCTAGACCTTGAACTGCAACAAAGGGATTTGAAGACTGCGTTCTTGTATGGTGATCTAGATGAAACAATCTCGATGAGGCAACCTGAAGAGGAAGATTATGTATGCAAGTTGAATAGATCTTTATATGGTCTAACATAATCTCCTTGACAGTCGAATATGATATTTGGCAAGTACATGGCACACATAAGTTTCGTTAGAAGCCAGTTTGATCACTGTGTTTACTTCATATTTCGATATGGTAATTCATTTGTTATTTTGTTGCTTTATGTTGAGGATATTCTCATAACAAGCAAAAATGTCGAATATGTAATAAGGGTGAAGGTTGAACTCAATAAAGAGTTAGAATGAAGGATTTGGGAGTTGCCACTAGGGTTCTTGGGATTGACATTCGAAGGGATAAAAAGCAACCAAAAGTATGCTTATCTCAAGAGGAATTCCTACGAAAGACTCTCGATAATTTTGGTATGTCGAATTCAAAGCCTGTTGTGACTCCAACAAACCCTCAGTTCAAGCTGATTATAGATCAGTGTCCCATTACTGAGGTCAAAAGAGCTTATATGAATAACATCCCAAATGCTAACATAGTGGGTTCTTTGATGTATACTATAGTATGTACTAGACACGACATAACATATGCAGTAAGTCTTGTAAGCAGGTACATGGTGAATCCAGTAAAGGCTCACTGACAAGAATTGAAGTGGATTCTAAGGTACATAAATGGGTCTTTGAACATAGTCCTAATTTATGGTGGAGCCTTGGGTGAAGATAATAAAGCAATAATATAAGGATATGTCGACTATGATTATGCATGATGTATGAATTCCAGAAAATCTATTTCTGGATATTGTAACACGGTGGAAGAACTGACTTGGTTGTTTTCGTTTAATCGTAAATGTTGCGGTTAGCAAGAGTCGCCACTGAATTTTATTTTGTCCAAAAGGAAAGGTTGAAAAGAACTGGGAAGACCTTTAGAGATTTTTTCTTGAGTTCGAGTGGTAGATTATGAAAAGGGAGTGTATTTGCACCCTTTTCATCCGTAGTTATCTACGGGCTCTTAGTTGGTTGCTAGATCACTTGCTTTTGTTTGAAAATGTGCTTTGTGTGGTTTTTGAAAGTGTTTTGAAAATGCGCCATCGTTTAGGAAAACTTTGTAATGATTCTCGTTCGTGAGAATGTATACAAAGTGTTGATCTTTTGCAAATGTTTCAAGTTTGAAAGATGTTTTGAAAAGTGTTGGTGTTTGTTTTGAAAATAGAAAAGATGTGTTGGTTTGAAAATGAGCAAGCAACTAGGAACATTCTACCTACTCAAAAGTATTTCTTGTTTATTTCCTCTTTCCTTTGACATTATTATTTTACCATGGATTGGTAAGTAACCTTACCTTTGGATGTAAAAGGGACGGAAAAGGGTCATCGTATAGTCATGAATAGCAATGTTGTAAGATATCTTAGCATTTTCTTTTAGGGACTAAGATCATTCATAAGGAAACATATGTAGCGTCATCGAGGGACTAGGATCTTTTATCGAGGGTCTTTTCTAAAACGCCCATATTTGAGGGACATGACTATTTTTTCGATAGGCAACAAGTGAGATTACCCTAAGGGTGCATGTGTGTAAAGTGTGTTTGATTGCATGCATTTAGTCTTTGATTTTCGTGTTGTCTATTTGTTGTTTTCATGTCTTTCCATACATACCCTAATTACTAACAATATATGAAAGCAATAAAAGTGTGGAAAATTAAAGTCCTACACTATTACATCATTAAGGGGATGGGGTGTACAAATTTACAAATGGGGATTGCAAGAAATTAAAGTCCTAATTAAAGTACATATGTATTACAAATGTACAAGATATATATATATATATATATATATATATATATATATATATATATATATATATATATATATATATATATATATATATATATATATATATATATATATATATATATATATATATATATATATATATATATATATATATATATATATATATATATATATATATATATATATATATATATATATATATATATATATAATGGACTTGTTTTATTTTTGTTAAGAAAAGAAATAAGTTGGCTTAAGAAAGTATTTTTGATCTTTTGGTTTTAAAAAGAGATAAAATAAAGTAAGTAAATATAAAACGTTTTTGGTTATTAAAGCTAAAATAAGATAAATAAGAGAAAAGGGAGTAAGAATCAACACGTTGCTGAAACGAGAAGGAACATAAGTTCTGACTCTGATACGCTGCAAGAGAGAAAATGTTAGTAGGAAAGTAAAGGGTCAGAAGTTATGGGTCTGGTGTTGTACCCCGAAATTATCCCTCTCATATTATCAAGATTTCCCCTCACAAGACTTCTTGGATTCAAGACCAGATTAGGGTTTGCTCAGCTCAAGACATCATCTTGCACTGATGACCTGAAATTAGGGTTTGAGTTTGCACAAGGATTTTTGGACCACCAATTCTTCATGTGACTTTCATACACCATCTTGGACCCCTAAGATTGCTCATGCCAAGTTTCAAGCCTTGAATCACATTTTTGACCAGTCAATTGGACAATTGACCTAAAAATCAACTGTATTGGGGAAAAAGTCAACCATGGTCAATTTACAGTCAAACCTCATAACGTTTTATCCAAAACAACATTCTTGACTCATATGTACCATTTGATCAAGTTTGGATCATAACTCCTCAAGAAATTTTATCAAATCATCAAAAGGGCAAAATGGTCAAAATTAGGGTTTGGATTGAGAAATCGCAATTTCTGATTTTTAACCTAGCCAATGGCTAATTGGGTTCAAGCATGATATCAAGGACTCAATATCATCATCTTGACCTAATCACATAGTTCTAAAGATCTCAAATGAATAGGGTTGACAGATGAATTTTGCAGTCAACTGATCAAAAGTCAATTGTACACTGAAAAGTCAAACTTTGATTTTTTTAGTCAAAATCAAGTGCCAAGGGTCATAATTCATCAAGATATGTCAAAATGTGAAACTTGTTGATCAAGAAACCTAAAATTGCAAGTTAGGGTTTTAATTTGAAATTTTTCATAACTTAGAATTTTTCTAAGTATGGAAAATTTCTTATTTTTTCCCAACCTTTCCCAACTTTTACACCATGATGCAATTGGATTCAAAGAAACCTTCCAACATGAAAGTTGTAGTCCTCCATGAAATATACAACTTTTATACACAATGTTTTCCCAAAAGATGCATGGATCTCAAGTTATGATTTTGTGAATAGGGGTCCATAAACTTTTTAACTTAGTGAAAATTTGCCCTAATTTAGGCAGGTTTTTGACCCAATTTCATGGACATTTTCACCTAGTTCCAAGAGGTATTTCCAAATGCATTTCAAAGATGGATTGTACAACATGTTTCAAGCTTTCCAAAATTTCAAAGAACTCTCCAAGATCATTTGTGGTTAGGGAGAATCGAAGAAGAGAAAATGGCATTTTGTCACTTTTGTTCAAGCCATTTTCACAATGCTTCAAGTTGAAAATCAGATCCTAGCATGCTTGTACCTTGCATTACAGGTCCTAATCCTTTCTACACTAAATAATTTAATGCTAACTCAGTGGTTAAAGCCTTTGTTTTAACCTTTGGACCATTGCACAAGAGATTAATCCATAAATGGCATAAAGGGCACTATGCCATTTTGATAAAGCAAGCCTTTTACAACTTTGCAATTCTTGAGCCATGGACCTGATATTTTGTTGCAGGAAATATCCACAAATATCAGGAAATGTTTACCAACTATTATCAGTCATAGAACTAGCAAGTACAGGCTTTTGGGCATAGTTATTTCAACTTTCTTCAAAAGCAAGAAAGGTGGCAAAAGTCAAGATAACTTGTCCATCTGATAAAGAGAAGACTTGGCTTCATTCTAGAGGGATTCAGAAACTTGTCACAAGCCAATACACGATTGCCTAACATCCCAAAACACTCAAAAACACCAAAACCACATTTTTCTTCCCAAACAGGGCAGCTTCTGTAAAACTCAAGCCAAATCATATTTTGCTCGTGTGTTTCTTGTTTCAATACTTCAAACATCTTCCATATACCACATCCAAACTATCCAAGCCCTTGCTTTGCAATTGTGAGCCCTATTTCAGACATCACCATTTTCATTTTTGAAGATTTCAGGTTGACTCGTGCAGGAAGTTTCAGCCATCCACAAGGCCAACTAAGCATTGGAATAGCTTGAGGGAACTTCAAGCAAGCTCACACGATCCTCAGGCCTCACTCAAAGTCCCCACATTCCCATATCCAAACTCAGCTGAACAAGGTATTTTTTAAAACCCTATCTCTCTATTTAGGAATCCTCAAGCTTTGATTTGTGAAGCAAAAATGTAGTCCTTAACTTGCTGAAGTTGTACATATGCATAACTGTCATTTATATCAACTGAGCTAAGAGAATTTGATTGTTGAACATGCTGAAAAAACTAGGTCAGAAATTAGGGGTGATTAAATTCTCTCTGATCTTTGAGAGTTAGTTTACAAACTTTATATCACTGGAATCGTGAGATCATAAACTACATTTTTTGTGTTATGAGTTTTTGATTTTATGCAAGCATGAGCAAGTTCCAGATTTGAGGCAGAACGCGCGAAAATTGTTTGGCTGGAGGACAGGGACGAAGCCAGCTTGGGCTTGGCGCGCTTGGGCCTTCTGTTTTACTTCCCATACCCCCTGATCCACTATCCACGAATTTTATTTATTAATAACCATGTATTAAAAAAATATTTCGTAAATAACCGGGTTTCGGAAAAAATTATGCAAATAACCATGTTTGAGATGGCTCCACAAAGGAGGAGCCATCTCAATTGGCGCATGCACCTCCTTTTTTAAGGGAGGCGCCATCTCACTTGGCGCCTAAGTGCTTAGGGCATGCCCTAAGCCAAGTGAGATGGCGCCTATGTACAAAATTAGGGCAAAAATTTTTTTTTTATTTTCTTTCCTGTGCGTTGCCTATTAGACAGAGATCCACAAAATGGATTTTTTATTTAAAAAAAAAATAATTACATTCAACTGTTTTACATTAAAAGAACAGTAAAAAAATGGATACAAAAAATACTGGGAAAAAAAAAGATACATCAGTGATCCCCCGGAACCCGGTAATGACCCCCGGTTCCGCATCCCTGTCCTCGCCTTTCTCTTGCTAGGTGTCGTCGCGTTTCCTGCTGCGGCAAGGTCAATGGCTCAGCGAAGTCAATGCGATCCGAATCCATAAAATCAGTAAGATCTCCATATCTCGAAGATCCGCTCTGGTACAGTCGGTTACCCATACCCTCAAAGTTTGGTCGTGTTGGCGGTGGGTGGGGTTCCATGGTTGGTCGGTAGCATTGGTCGTCTGAGTATGGGGGGTAGAAAGGAAATGGATCTTAGGGTGTTTGGTATTGTGGATGTTGGGTTGTTTAGTGATATGGTGGTTGATGGTAGGTTTGGTCGGCTTGGTCATAATCTTCTGACATTCCCATATCAGGGCTAAGGTTGGATGTTGAGGGCGCCATATTGGGATATGTGGAAGACTGAAATTTTGTCTGGGGTATGTGGGTGTGCTGGTATTGGGGTTGGTATTATGGTTGGGTTTGAGGCATATCCGGGTATTGGTAGTTTGGTGGTGATTGTGGTTGGTAGTACGACATTTGATTGTAGTTGTGTTGTGGTGGGGAATGTGGTTGTGTGTTTGTTGGTCTGTTTCTTCTTGGGGGTTGGTTTGAGGTTGATGGATTTTGGGTTTGTTGATGGGGAATCGAGGGTTGTGCCCATTGTGTGCGTGGGTCAACCAAGTACCTCGGATGAGACACGTGCATTTCTGGGTTACTAACCGACCTGTACCACGACATATATTGATCAGTGTGTCGCATGTTACCTTGAGTAAGGAAAACCGAGGATTGCAAGATGTAGCAGTGACGCCTTTGCCACATTTTACACCATTCCAGAGCGAAGTCTTTCCAGTAGGTAAGACCCCACTGGGCGTCGACCCTTTTTAGATGCCAGGGGGACAAATCTGTTGGATCACTTGGTATCTCTTGATGCATTCCGAACTGCATCTTCACACGGTCGCTGTGGTGCATCTCCACAATGTTGAACCGAATGAGTGCAGTCTTTGCAGTCCAAGTTGCTGCATCCTCTGGGTTTGGAGAATGGCCCAAACCCAAATATGGTCTCCAGACGAACTGCGATAAAATTTAAATCAGGTTAGCGCAAAAGTAATGTATATATAATTAAAATGAACAAAAGTGAAAAGCTACGACGTACGTCATCTAGGCCTAAGTGATCCAACAGATTCCGGTAGAGTGCGACATTGAATCTTGGATTCTTGCCGTAATCCATACCCCTCACGCAGTACCTAAAGGAAATGAGAAACATGTTATTTTTAGCATATATTTTGGAAAGAGCAGAATATTTATAAATGCTATAACTTAATGACTTACTTTGTTGCGTACGGGAAACCAAAAGTGTTGTTGTTGATGGGGTTTAAGGACTCCATCCTCCACCAACCCCAGGCTTGTAGTAAAAATGCGCACCCATAAAATGTACATTTTTCCTTGACTGCGTTTTTGCACAAGGAACTGTACAGGTGGGCTAATACTGTAGAACCCCAACTATATTTTCTAGTTTTTTCAAAATTTGTTAGTAAATGTAAGTACATGAAATTTACACTATTTCCCGTACTTTCGGGAAATAAAAATGTACCAAAAAGTATCATAAGATACGTTCTGGCTTTTACTACTCGGTCATTCTCTGAGGAATTTTCATTTAATTCCATACTTGCATAATGTCGTTTCAGGTCAGTGAGTAGTATTCCCTGCCCTCTTGCTCCACCACCTTCTACCATATCCCTACCCAACAGTTCTTCACACTGTGAGTTGGGTTGTTGAACCGACCCGTTCACCGCTTTACCGTCGATAGGGAGGCCCAGTAGCATGTACACATCCTCGAGAGTGATGGTACATTCACCTATTGGTAGGTGAAATGTATGGGTCTCCGGTCTCCACCTCTCCAACATTGCAAGAATGAATTTTGAGTCAATGGTGCAGTTGAAGATATTTATTACATGTCCAAAACCTGCATATTCCAGATAAGGGACGATAAATGGGTCCGGAGCCAGGTAGTTGTGCAAACGGATTCTGAATCTTTTTGTATCCTGAGATCATAATTAAACAAGTGTAAGATTAATTAAGATGAACAACACGTTATTTGAAGTATGAAAAATGTATAACCAAAGAAGAGACTTACAAATGCAGCAATGTTTTCCCTTGTGCCTCTGTGAGTATCGCCAATTGTTAGAAGAGCCATTGTTCAGAATGCTTGTGAGTATGAAAGACTTAGGAAGAAATAGAGAGTATGATAGACTTAAGAAATATTTCGTAGCAAAGAGTGAGAGTTGTGTGGGTGTGAGAGATGCTTCATAAGGTATGTATTTATAGGCAAATAAGTTTGATGTAGTGGTTGCTTGTGCTTGCATGCCTGCGATGTGTCACATTTGCATGCTTAGGGTGTTACACATATGCATGCATGCATTTACAAAAAATGTAAGGTGTCACTCTTGCAGGCTAGGTGGCAGCCCATGCATGTATCACGATTGGACAGTAAGGGAGACGCCATCTGACTTGGCGAAAGAGTACAAAAATGAATGGTGTCGCCACCCCATTTGGCGAATAAGAGGTGTCACTTCTTACAACATTGGCTCAGGCTACGTGACAGCCTTTGGGATTCCTTTCTTTGTTGCATGCAATGCCATTGGAGTTGATGGGTGGAGTCTTACACAAAACATTTATGTGTGCAGAATAGGGCCAGGATAGGTGGCAGGCTAGGTGGCTTCATAAGCCCATGCATGTATCACGATTGGACAGTAAGGGAGGCGCCATCTGACTTGGCGAAAGAGTACAAAAATGAATGGTGTCGCCACCCCATTTGGCGAATAAGAGGTGTCACTTCTTACAGCATTGGCTCAGGCTACGTGACAGCCTTTGGGATTCCTTTCTTTGTGGCATGCAAGGCCATTGGAGTTGATGGGTGGAGTCTTACACAAAACATTTATGTGTGCAGAATAGGGCCAGAATAGGTGGCAGGCTAGGTGGCTTCATAAGCCCATGCATGTATCACGATTGGACAGTAAGGGAGGCGCCATCTGACTTGGTGAAAGAGTACAAAAATGAATGGTGTCGCCACCCCATTTGGCGAATAAGAGGTGTCACTTCTTACAGCATTGGCTCAGGCTACGTGACAGCCTTTGGGATTCCTTTCTTTGTTGCATGCAAGGCCATTGGAGTTGATGGGTGGAGTCTTACACAAAACATTTATGTGTGTAGAATAGGGCCAGGATAGGTGGCAGGCTAGGTGGCTTCATAAGCCCATGCATGTATCACGATTGGACAGTAAGGGAGGCGCCATCTGACTTGGCGAAAGAGTACAAAAATGAATGGTGTCGCCACCCCATTTGGCGAATAAGAGGTGTCACTTCTTACAGCATTGGCTCAGGCTACGTGACAGCCTTTGGGATTCCTTTCTTTGTTGCATGCAAGGCCATTGGAGTTGATGGGTGGAGTCTTACACAAAACATTTATGTGTGCAGAATAGGGCCAGGATAGGTGGCAGGCTAGGTGGCTTCATAAGCCCATGCATGTATCACGATTGGACAGTAAGGGAGGCGCCATCTGACTTGGCGAAAGAGTACAAAAATGAATGGTGTCGCCACCCCATTTGGCGAATAAGAGGTGTCACTTCTTACAGCATTGGCTCAGGCTACGTGACAGCCTTTGGGATTCCTTTCTTTGTTGCATGCAAGGCCATTGGATTTGATGGATGGAGTCTTACACAAAACATTTATGTGTGCAGAATAGGGCCAGGATAGGTGGCAGGCTATGGGGTTTCATTATTGCATGTAATATTATTGGCAGCCTTGGGGGGTTGCATCCCTTACTTAATTGAAATTTTTTGCCTTACGTTGAACATAACATTCTTTCACATAATCTGTAAAATTTTCCAACCTTCGAATCAGTCATCTAACCTTCAAACATTCCAGCATTCATACCTTCATACAATCAATAAACCTAAAACATTCCAACCTTCAAACCTTAAAACAATTATACACAATGGCCTCTTCACCACAATTTGTTGTCAAAGCACATTTCAACGGTGAGACATACATGTGTCCCACAGTTGGGTTTTTGTTTAGAAACACCGACAACGTTCGATTTCTCTTAAACGGGAAAGCAAATTTCTCGTACTTTAAGAAAAGATTGGAGGCCAAACTTGAACGAGGCCCGGTATCCCAGATATTTTATCAGAGTCCAGTCTTTTTTGGAAACAACCAAGTTATTTTTTATAAGGTTGAAGTTCAAGATGACGAGGATTTCCAGAACATGATTTCCAGCCATGTCTATTATGGAAACGACTCTATTGAGTTGTACGTTTTGCTTCAAGAGCCTCCAGTGACACAGGAGGTAGAGCCTCCGGTGACACAGGAGGTTGATCCTTTGGAGAATGAGCAAGATGAGGTGGATGCAGTTGATGATGAAGAAGAAGATAACGAGTTAGAGTTTGATGAAATGGTGAACGACGATTCTGACGATGATGGCATCCCAAGTATTCCTACTGACAAAATCTACACACCACCTACGCACATGACACACTTCAACATGGGCGGAGATGAACCTTCTACGGACTTGTTTTTCCAACCGTATATGCAGTCGGATGAAAATTTAAAAGAGAAGGACAAGTTTCGTAACAGAGAGGAATCCATAAGGGCCATCAAAAAATTTCACATGCTCAACTCGGTTGATTATAAGGTGGATCGTGTAAACCCGGAAAGGTACAAGATCAAGTGTGTCCACCCTGACTGTATGTTCAAGCTGACCGCATCATACAGACTAAGGGGTGACTGCTGGGTCATAGGTTCCATGACTACCCATACTTGTGTAAGTTCCACTCAATCACAAGACCACTGAAAACTCAACCATGATCTAATCTGTCAAGAAATCCTACCCCTGGTCAGCAACGACCCTTCTTTGAAGGTGAAAACAATCATCTCCCACATCACCACGGTTTTTAACTACACTCCGTCTTACCGTAAGGCGTGGTTAGCAAAGATTAAGGCGATTGAAAGGGTGTACGGAAACTGGGAGGAGTCATACCGAGAACTTCCCCGCTACCTAAATGCACTCAAGACATATTCTCCAGGTAGTGTTTATGTTCTGGAAACATTGCCAGCGTACGCCCAAGATGGTAGTCTACTGCATGGCAACGGAATATTCAGTCGCATGTTTTGGGCATTTCAACCATGCATCACAGGGTTTGCATCATGCAAACCAATTCTACAAATTGACGGGACTTGGTTGTATGGGAAGTACAAAGGCACGCTTTTGATGGCAGTTGCACAAGATGGCAACAATAACATTTTCCCCGTTGCGTTTGCCCTTGTCGAGGGGGAGACCGGTGGTGCTTGGAGCTTTTTCCTGAAAAATCTTCGTACACACGTGGCTCCTCAACCAGATCTCTGTTTGATCTCGGACAGACATGCCTCCATTGAAAGTTCCTATAATAATCCAGCAAATGGTTGGCATGACCCTCCTTCTACGCATGTCTATTGCGTCAGGCATATCGTCCAGAATTTCTCGAGGGAGGTCAAGGACAAAACATTGAGGAAAGCGGTGATGAATGCGGGATACGCACTGACACAACCCACATTCAAATATTACCGCAACGAGATCCGTTTGTCTAACCCAGAATCCGGTACGTGGATCGACAATATACCGGTCGAAAAGTGGACTAGGTCATACGACAATGGCCAAAGATGGGGGCATATGACAACAAATCTTATTGAATCAATGAATGGGGTATTCAAGGGCATACGAAACCTCCCAATCACTGCCTTGGTGAAATCCACGTATTTTAGGATGGCTGCGTTATTTGCCAAAAAAGGTGAAATGTGGTATGCGGTCTTGTAATCAGGACAACTATGGAGTGAAAGCTGTATGAAATACATTAAGGCTGAAAGTGCTAAAGCCAACACTCACATGGTTACACGGTTTGACCGCCATAGCCACAACTTCATTGTGAAAGAGACAATCGACCACAATGAAGGCCTGGCAAGACAAGAATACAGGGTCATTTTACCTTCTCAATGGTGCGATTGTGGCAGGTTTCAAGCTTTTCGTATGCCTTGCTCTCATGTCATTGCCGCTTGTGCTCATACCCATCAAGACGCGCTTCAACTGCTCTTAAACGTTTATAAATCTGAAACGTTGCTCACTGTTTACAACAACAACTTTCCTTTGGTGGCAAAACCGGACTATTGGCCTGAATACAACGACGATATAGTTTGGCACAATGACCAAATGCGAAGGAACAAGAAGGGTCGTCCCAAAAGCAGGCGCATCACAACAGAAATGGATGATCTTGACAGGTTGGAAAGAAAGTGTGGTTTATGCCGTCAGGTCGGACACAATCGCAAAAACTGTCCGAATCGGGCGTCTGACTCGACCACATAAATTTTGTAATACAATAAATCTTTTCAATATTTGTGTTGTAAACATTATGGGTTTTCCGTTAATAAAACTGTTAACACAATTTAAGAAATTCAATATAGGAAATTACATTAGGGTTTTCGCGTACAATAATGATTAACGATATTCAATCTAGGAAATTACAACTGTTAACACAATTTCATCTGACCCATGCATCATCAGCATTACATCACTGTCTGTTTTGACTTCCTCCAACCACACATTAGGTCTTCCTGTCGCATGCGAGGTTGTTGTTCGTTTTCGCTGGATCCTTCGAATTTTTTCCCCCTCCGCGATGTCTCCATCTAGCCACCGCATCAACTCCCGCTTCAGACGCTCCATGGAGTGAATGTGCCAGAATTTCATTTTCATCGCAGGTTTCGTGGCGGAGAATATAACGTAACCATCTCTGCTAAAAATCATAGGCGACGTCATTACGTAAATAAGGGAGTACAAAATAAAAATACAGTGCGAGAAAGTGTGAGAAATTTCAAAGAAACGGACGAATTATTTATAAAACAGCAAAAAACCCTAGTTTTGCCCTAGGCGCCAAGTGAGATGGCGCCTCCTCTCATTTTTAAGGAGCATGCGCCATCTTACTTGGCTAAAAGACAAGGGAGGCGCCAAGTGAGATGGCGCCTAGGGCAAAACCCTAGGTGCATGCGCCAATTGAGATGGCTCCTCCTTTGTGGAGCCATCTGAAACATGGTTATTTGCATAATTTTTTCCGAAACCCGGTTATTTGCGAAATATTTTTTTAATACATGGTTATTAATAAAAAAAATTCACTATCCACACCCCTGGCTTTATTTTATTTATTTTTCATATTTTCTTTTCATTTTTATATTTATTGTTTTATTTATTTTTTCTGAACCATAAAAAATCATGAAAAATATTTTCTTTATTTCTTGCATTTTATTTTATTTTTTTATTATTTTTTGGCATAAAAATTAGTTTATTAGTAATAATATACTTTATTTTCTTAAATAAAACTTGTAAATAATTTAAAAAAACTATACATTTTTATTTTTATTATTCATACACATAAAATATTATTTCCACATATATTTTAATTTTTAATACTTGTAAATAATTTTATTTATTATTTATTGTAAAAAATGGACAAATAAATAATATAGAAAACATATATTTCTTTTAATAAAAAATTAGGGTTTTTCACCCTTTCAAAAAATAATAACATTATTTTTTCTTATTTTTAGGACTTGAATAATTTATTTTTGCATACATAAAATTAATACAAAACATTTTGCATAAATACATTTTATTTGCATATTTAAATAATTGTTTATTTATTTATCTTGTACAATAATTCAATTGGGTTGTAATAATTTTTACGGTTTTATTTTGAGCAATATCCCCCATTCAAAACTTGTATCCCCCCTCCCATAATATGGTTGTAATAGCTTAGATTTACTTTACGCAATTGATCGCATTTATACTATGCTAGTAAATTAGGGTTTTGCATGATAAGACAAAAATCAAACAAATAGCATGACCTAATACAAGACAAAAGCATGTAAAATGACAACACATTGCACAAAAGCACTCCTCTAGGGTTTCACCCACTTTGTTGCCTTAAAATTGGCCATGGTATGCATGCAAAGTATCTTGGCAAAGCAAAACAAAACAAAAGATCATAGTCCCTTGATGACGCTATCAAAAGGTTGCCTAAAAAAATGATCTTGGTCCCTTAAACAAGCTAAGATACTTGGCAACATTGCTATCATGGTCATACGATGACCCACGCCCGTCCCGTTTAACATCCAAAGATAGCGTTGTTTACCAAAACAATGGTAAATCAACAATGTCAAAGGAATAAAAATGTGTAGGAAAGACTTTTGAGTAGGTAGATATGCTTCTTGTTACTTGATCAATTTGCAAACAAATCCTTGCTATTTTCAAAAACACACAACACATTTCAACACATTTCCAAACAACTTTCAAAACATTGAAACATTTTTCAAAAGACAAACATCCTTGTATACATTCTTACGAACGAGAATCATTACAAAGATTTCCTAAACGATGGCCTCTTTTCAAAATACTTTCAAACCACACAAAGCAACATTTCAAACAATTGGAAAAGCAAAGCAAGTGATCTAAGCAAGTAACTAAGAGCCCATGGAAAACCATGGATGAAAATGGGTGCTAGCACCTTCCCTTTTCATAATCTACCCCCAGAACTCAAGAAAACACCTCAAAGGTCTTTCCTGTGCTTTTTTACCTTTCCTTTTGGATAAAATAAAAGTCGGTGGCAACTCTTGCTAAACTGAAACATTTGCGATGAAATGCAAAACCTCAAGTCAGTTCTCCCACCGTATCACAGAACTGGCAACTCTGTTGGGGAACTGTTATAAAAGTGGGGTTACCTTAGGGTTTAGATCACATTTATTTGCTTACAATTGCTTGACTTGATTGCTTTACATTTTGGTTCTATTGTTTGGGCTTGAATCCTCTACCCGGATTTGGGAAACATTCAAAGGTAAATAGCAATACGTTGTGGAAACTGTGCGGGGTATACCGACACGGTCTAAGCAATAGCTATGTTAGTGTGACATATTTGTGGGTACCGGTAGCCTTTGAGTCAATCAAAGAGAATACGGGTCCGCTGAGTGATGTCATGAAGCACTAACGAACTTCTAGAACCTTTACTTGACCAACTTGGCCTTTTTAGAATGTAGTGAGATGACCGACTTTGGTGCAGTCCGAAGTTGGTAGATACTCGATACTACACTCATTGAGGGTTGGTTCCTTGGAATATTTCGGTCGCCAGTAAAGAGGCTGTATTGAAACAATGAACAAGGAAACAACCCAGTGATATTGAGCTCCTTAGAACCCGGTTACTATTTTTAGGACAGGTTGAGCCAACTAAACTTCAAGAGGGTACTTACCTATGAAACCCCATGCAAGCCTAAACTAGGAACTTGTGTGATTTGCTTGTACATATATACCTGTGCATAACATCATGGACATCATGAAGCATCATATGCATCCACTAACCATTTCAAGGATTTTGGAAATTCATCTTTGTTCCTGTTTTGTAGGTTATGGATTCAGTTCGCAGGAAAACTATCCAAGTCAACCTTGTGAGAATTCCTCCACAACTCAAAGAGCTAGCTTCGAGGATTCCTGAGAACTCTCCGTTCACCAAGAGGCATGGTCGTCTTCTCAAGTTAGTCACTTCCAACACAGGGGAAGACATGATGAAAGTTCTTTTCCAGTTCTTTGACCCTTTGCATCAGTGCTTCACATTTCCTGACTACCAGCTTGTGCCCACTTTGGAAGAATTCTCTCAACTCTTGAGGATTCCTATTCTCAATCAACTACCTTTCAAAGGTACGTAAAGAGATCCAAAGCCAGAAGAGATTGTTCAAGCCCTGCACTTGCACTCATCTGATGTCACAACCCATTGGGAAACTAGGAGTGGTGTCAAAGGCTTCTTGGCAAAGTTCTTGTTTCAGAAGGCCCAACGCTACTGGAATCTTTGGACTTACAAGCTTTTGAGGAGATTGTAGCTCTTCTCATCTATGGGATGGTCTTGTTCCCTAACCCTGACCAACTCATAGATGTGAGTGTTGTCAAAATCTTCATGGCTCGCAACCCGGTTCCTACATTGCTTGGAGATATCTTGCACTCTTTTCACACTCGAACAATGAGGCAAATAGGTGTTCTCATGCGTTGCACTCCTCTACTGTCAAGATTGTTTATTTCTCATCTTCCCCAATCAGTCTTGAAGAATGAGCAAGGTTTGAGGTGGTCACAACGGATGATGACTCTTACACATTCAGATGTTCATTGGTGTTTTCGATCCAGAGAAAATGTTATCATCATTGACCGTTGTGGGGAATTCCTTAATGTCCCTCTACTTGGCATTAGGGGAGGCATCACCTACAACCCCTGCTTGGCTCTGAGACAATTTGGTTATGCCCGAAAGGATGGCCCATATGACATGCTGATTCCAGACTTGGTTTTGGATTTCGACAACAATGATCAAGGACTTCGACAAAGGTTCATCCGAACTTGGAGGATGCCAAACAAGGTAGACAGTAAGACTTTGGGACACAAGAATTCCATCCCCCTTGAGCCTTACCTCAAGTGGGTATGAACCCGCGCCCAAAGTCTTATGATGCCTTACCCCTCTATTCTCCCAGTGATTATAGAGCTTGTTAAGGAAGGAGAGGTTCCATACACCCTCCTACATCCTGACATGCCAGCATCACTCGAAGATCTGCAAAGGAGTTGGATACAACTCAAGGGAGAATGCGATACTTTTGAAGCCCAATTCTACGCTAGTGAGAAGAAGGTTTTAGAAATCACTCGGTTACTTCACGAAGAGCAGACTCTCAAAACCTACATTGCACCGAAGAGGATGCGCAACGTCTTTTTATCTTAGAATTTTGTACTATTTTGCCCTAGGGGCATTGATGTAAACAAATTCTATTTTATTAATATAACGTTTGTTCCTTTTTGTTTGACACAAATTTGAATTTTCTGAATCCCTGAAATCATTACATGAATACATATCATTCATCATAGGCATAAACAGGTCTTTACAAGAACTTTCCTCATCTCTCTGTTGTTTATTTCAGCAAGATGGATATTGAACAAACGGTCAAAGATTTGCAAGCTCAGAATTCACAATTTCAACAGCTACTCCTGACCTTGGCTAAGGGGCAGAAGGAGCTCAAAACTATGCTAGAGAAAGAGAAAGACAAAAAGAAGAAGAAGCGATCCGGTGTAGTTATCATGGGCAGAAGGTTTGAAGGACAAGCCATACGGACTTTGGAATTTCCATCAACCTCTGAGGAAGGAGAGAGAAAAGGTAAAGAGACTGCAATACCATCTGAATCAGAAGCTGAGGAAGAGGAAGAAGAGGATTACTCCGAACAACAATACCCTCCGGCCGATGACAAATACAAAAATTTGGAAGAGCGTCTAGCTGCTATGGAGATACAGAGAGTACCCGGGCTGGATTTTGAGGAGCTAGGGTTGGTGTCTGGAACTGTAATCCCTCCTAAATTTAAAGTGCCTCTATTCGCCAAGTATGATGGGTTGTCTTGTCCTAAGATGCACCTACGATCTTATGTCAGGAAAATTCAGCCACATTCTGCTGACAAAGATTTGTGGGTCCACTTTTTCCAGGACAGTTTGTCAGGAACCCAACTTGATTAGTTCTACCAGTTGGAGAGGTCTGATGTTCATAATTGGGAATATTTGGCAGACGCCTTCTATAAACAGTATCAATACAACGCCGACTTGGAACCAACCCGTACTCAACTCCAAAGTATGGCTATGGTGTCCAATGAGGGCTTCAAAGACTACGTCCAAAAGTGGAGGGATTTAGCCGAAAGGGTGAAACCACCTTTATCTGAAAGAGAGCTAGTGGACATGTTCTTGGGGACTCTGTCAGGTCCTTTCTTTAATCACCTGATTGGAAGCTCCTCTGCAGCTTTCACTGAGTTGATTCTAACTGGCGAGAGGATTGAAGCCGGTATTAGAAGCGGGAAAATTCAGAAAGACGCGTCTACCTCTGCAGTTGCAAAAAAACCCTTCACTGGAAAGAAGGAAGTGTCTACCGTCTATGCCCAGAGAAATCAGGGAAGAACCGAACAACGACCATATGTGGGGGCTGTTATGATTCAGAAGTCTGCATCAGACCAGCCGAGAAACAATCAACCTAGAAATGATCAGTCGAGGAATAACTAGCAAAGGATGGAAAGGACTGTGAGGCAATTCACCAAGATAAACATGACTCCTGATCAAGTCCTACCACATCTCTTGAAGTTGAATTTGGCCATGGTAAAAGAGGCCCCTAAAAATCCCAATACTACATCTCCACACTACCATCCGAATGCCAGGTGTGCTTACCATTCAGAAAGTCCAAGGCATAACACTAACAACTGTTGGGCTCTGAAGAACAAGATTCAAGATCTGATTAACGCAAAGGAAGTTGAATTTGAAGCTCCTGAAAAACCGAATGTTATCTCCGCTCCAATGCCTAGGCATGGATACAATGCCAGTGCTGTGGAAGAAGATTTGTTTGTTTCTACTGTCGATGAACTGTTAACTCCTCTCCTAACCATCAAGTTAAATTTGCTAAAAGCTGGGGTGTTCCCAGGTTGTGACCAAGATTTCCATACTTGCCTGTCCTCATCATTTGACTACCCTCTGTTGAAGAAGAGGATCCAATAACTGATTGATAACCAGGAAATTTTGTTTGAGAAAGCTCATATCTCACCCATTCCAGTTCCAGAAGTTTCAATAATAACCATATACGCCAATCCTTCCAGGGTTCCTAAAAAACCCGTTAGGATTACATCCGCTCCTATGACTACTCCGTTGAAGATGACAATGCCCGGGCCTGCCCCATACAAATCAGATAAAATGGTACCATGGAACTATGGTGGAGAAATCTACTACCATGGTGTCAAACAGATTGAACAAACTTCCGGAGATGAGAGTTCTGACGAAGACAATTCTGACATCAGTAACATTGCTGGCACAAGCAAAATTACTCGTAGTGGAAGCATTTTCTCTCCAGAGATTGTGCATCCAAAGGAAGTCTCTGGACCCGTGGTCGTTCCGAAGATTACAGCTGTACCAGTGATTACACCTGCAAGTGTACCCGCCAACATTGACAATGCAATTCCTATCCCTACTTCCGCTGCTGAGAATAAAGGAAAGAATGTTCAAGAGGAGCCTGTCTTGACGAAGGCTCAATCACTTGTTATTCCTGAGACATCCAAGAGGGAGATGGAAGAAATCCTGAGGATCATTAAGAAAAGTGATTATGATGTGGTTGAACAACTGGGGCAGACCACCTCCAAAATCTCTATGTTAGCCTTGCTGCTGTGCTCTGAGGCACATGCTAAGGCTTTGGTGAAATTTCTTAAGACGACTCATGTGCCGCAAGAGACTTCGGCTGATCAATTCCAAGAGTGTGTAGCTAGTCTGACAGCTGACAATGGCCTGGGTTTCTCCGATGCTGACTTGACCTCCAACGGGAGAAAACATAACGATGCGCTGCATGTATCAGTGGAGTGTAGGGGAACCACCCTAGCTCATGTTTTTGTTGATACTGGATCATCTCTGAACGTCTTGCCAAAGAAAGCCTTGGATAGATTGGATTCTGAGGGGCTGACTTTGAAACCTAGCAACATCATTGTGAGAGCATTTGACGGCTCTAAAAGGATGGTCCATGGGGAGGTGGACATCCCGATCAAAGTGGGTACCCAGACGTTCAACTTAACATTTTACGTGACGGACATCCGTCCTTCTTACTCTTGCCTGTTGGGGCATCCTTGGATTCACAATGCCGGTGCAGTCACCTCGACTTTGCATCAGATGCTGAAGTACCCTGTCCAAGGGAAGATCATAATTGTCCATGGTGAAGAGGAATACATGATTAGTCATCTGAATTATTTTCGATATGTAGAATTGGATGGCGAATTCATTGAGACCCCTTTCCAACATTTTGAAGAAGTTTCTCAGGAAATAGCAGCGACCAAAGCAGTATCCTCAACTCTTATGATCACAAGACCTGTTCCGCAGATGTCTTCTCTAAAAGATGCAAGGGAAGTAGTGGAAGAAGACGGATCCACTATTTGGGGGAAACTTCCCAACTTTCCTTTCAAATCAGACAAATTCGGCTTGGGATTTAACTCAACTGCTAAGAAGGCCGTGCGCCGCTCCCGTGCCGGAGGGCCACCTGTGAAGATCAGCCACCAAGGGGTTAATGCACTAGAGGACAATGATGAAGATGGCAGCTTGGAAGACTGGATTTTTCCTACTGTTGACGAAGGACTGTGCAACTGGGAAGCAAAAGACTTTGTTCCGATTACTTTCATACCGCAGTAATTTATCTTTTCCATTTCTGTTGGATCTGTAATAATTCACAAACAATTCGTACTTTTTCAACCTCGTGTCTTACCCGAGACACAACGGTCCATTTGTAAGGGTCTTTATTTCATTTTCATATGTCATTTCAATGAATCATGGACGCTTTTCATATTTAAAACTTTTGTGCTCATTGTCTTTCTTTTAGATTTTGTTGTTTAAAGATGGCTATTCCCTTACATACACCCACACTCACAAATGCAGGTAACCATCCACTCCGGAACCCATGGGTAACGATTCTGCTATAGCCTTTAGTGACTCTGAAGATCTGATCAACCAAGCCGAATACGAAGGTGAGGAAGATTGCGAGGTGCCAGGGGAATTGGCCATATTGCTACAACAAGAGGAAATAGCAATTCTGCTTCATGAGGAGTTGTTAGAGACAATCAACTTGGGTACTGAGGAAGACGGAAAATAAGTCAGAGTGGGTGCCAACCTAGAACCAAGTGTCAAAGAGCGCCTAATTCAGTTGTTGCATGAATATGTTGAGATCTTTTCCTGGTCATACGAAGACATGCTGGGACTCGATACAGATATTGTGGTTCACCGTCTACCCACAAGAGAAGATTGTCCACCAGTCAAACAAAAAGTCCGCCGCATGAGGCCCGACATGTCAGAAAAGATCAAAGCAGAAGTTGTGAAGCAATTCAACACTGGATTTCTGGCTGTTACTTCCTATCCACAGTGGGTTGCTAACATTGTTCCTGTGCCTAAGAATGACGGCAAAGTGAGAATGTGCATGGACTATAGATACTTAAACAGGGCTAGCCCTAAAGATGATTTTCCACTTCCACACATTGACATCTTGGTTGACAACACAGCTCAACACAAAGTGCTTTCTTTCATGGACGGATTCTCAGGCTATAACCAGATCAAAATGGCCCCTGAGGACATGGAAAAAACTACTTTTGTTACACAGTGGGTTACGTTCTACTATAAAGTGATGCCATTCGGACTGAAGAATTCCCGGGCAACCTATCAACGTGCCATGGTATCTTTGTTTCATGACATGTGTTGTACCCCAAAATTTACCCTCCCATATTCCTCAAGACTTGTCAAGAAGAAGCTTCAAGTTGCTTAAGTTGGCTCAAAGATTGGACAGTCAAGTCACCTCCTAAGGCAGTCAAGTCAAAATTAGGGTTTTGTGTTGCATCAAGGTCCTCACATCCAAATGACCTCAAGTGTTCCCAAATGTCCTAATATTTTCTTAAGTTCATCCATGTCAAATTTCAAGCCTTGCAGAGGAAGTTTGGTCAGTCAATTGCTCAAGAGACCCAAAGATCGACTGTGCTAGGGCAAAAGTGAACTGTGTCCCAAATACAGTCAAACCTCAAGATTTTTGTCAACATTCTCATTTTGAAGGATAATTCATCATTTTATAAAGGGTTGATCATTATTCATCAATGATTACTCAAGATTCATCAAGATTCAAAAGTTGCTAAATTAGGGTTTTGTAGGAAAAGTCAACTCAACTTTGACCAAGCATAACTTTATCATACTTTATGATAAATGACCCATCCAAAGCCCATTTTGAAGAGGATGCAATTTCCTACAATCCATTTTCACACCCCAAGATCAAGAAATACAATCACAAGAAGTAACAAATTTGGACATTATAGGTCATTTTTGAAAGTCAACAAAAACACCTTTTTTCCCAAAGCTTATAACTTGAGCATGGAATATAAAAATTATCTGAAACCAAAAGGTTTGGTTATAGGACATCTCAAGGTTTCTAAAAAGTCCAAGAACAACTCCAAAAGTTCAAAATTGAAGACGTTATGCATTGTTGAAGTTGGGCAATTTTCCAAATTTGCCAAAAGTCAACTATCCTCAAAACTCCAATTTTTGACAAAAGGGCCCACTTTTTTCCACTTGATATAGTCTTGCCCTGCACCACATGTGTCCCATACTTGATTTCATGGCCATTCATTTATTTTTCTATTTTATTTTATTTTTATTGATTTAATTCATTTTAAATCAATATTAAATCAAATAAAATCTAAAAATTGATGAAATCATATCTTTGTGATTTGTACAACTTGCAATTATCATTATGAATCAAATCAAACTCGTGCCAAGTCAATTCAAGCACAAAATCTCAGATTGGATGCAAATATGGCAACTTGGTTATGGTGATCAAAATCAAATATTCCATCTTCAATGCATAAGGATTATGGCCCATGTTTTAACCTAAATTGATTCTATTATATGCACACAAGTCACACAAAGCAAGAACACGCACAAGGAGCTGCAGAAACAGCCACACAACTTTGGAAAAAAAGCTTGGAAACTTGAATTCTGAAATCCATCTTGGAGTTCGATACAAAGCAAAATCACAACGCAACCCTCTTCCTTGACATCCAGTGAAGCTATACCAATTGAAACCAAGCCTTTTATTTGCCTAAAATGCCCTGTAAGTCACCACGAACTTGGCCCTGTACATGGGATCGTGAATCAGTTATCTTGCGTCCTTTTGCCAAATCTTTTGAATAATTATGCTTAATGTCAAATTTCTGACATGTCTGCAATATTCAATTTCATTTTCATGCCCTGAATCGTGATGCTCGAACCTAGGGTTTTCTTGTTTTGTTTTTAGGCATTTGCATTGCAGGTAAAATTAAGACAAATAATGGTTATAGGGATACTCAGGAGACATAGACGATCACATCCATGTTCTTGGATGGTATTTTTATGGCCTAGGAAGGATTTTTGAGAGATGCTACGAATCTTCCTGCGGAACAAAATTCGCAGGTAAATGAACTAGGGCGTTTGAAGAAGACGAAGATGTGGCTGGGCGTGGTTGGTTCATTTGAATCAATTGCGCGCTTTTTTATTTTTTTGGCCAGGCATAATTAACTATTTTGCATATAATATTTGTTTCCCATTCCACTAACGAATGTGCAAGCTGATTGGATTGGTGAGCGTGCTATTGCAAAACCCTCTAGGACCTGGGTTCGAATCCCAGGTCCCCCAAAATTTTATTTGCAATTTTATTTCAGGCGCTCATATGCAGCATGTCAAGCATGGACTACCATATATCCTCAGATCTCAATGTGCCAAGTGGCCCACCAGGAAGATCTATTGGCCAAAGTTGAAGGACCACCATGCTCCTTGGTCAACAAGCATGTGTTGGATCTCAAAGGGTCAAAGCAGGCTGGTGTTGATGGGCCAAGAATTGCTGATCACACTCCCTCTTCAAGCCCAGCACCCCCCTGAGTTTGTTCTTCATTTTATTTTCTTTTTATTATTTTTTCTATTTTATTATTATTAATTAATTAACTAATTAACTTTTTTTTCATAAAATCATAAAACAAAAAAATAATATTTTTATTAATTCCATTAATTTTATTATTTATTTTTCTAAATAAACATTAATTAATTTATTTAGTTTAATTAGGTGCAATTTTAAATCTTTTTGCATTAAATTAAAATTAACATAGAATTAGGGTTTTAATATCTTTTAACCATTCTTATTTTATTTCCTTAAATAATAAAAAAACCAAAAATATTTTCTTTTCATTAATTAATTCAATTATTAATTTAGACTAATTTTTAATTCAAAAACAACAAAAATATGCTTTATTTAATAAAAAGGGTCAAAACCCTAAAAACACTTCGATTTAATTTTCTCGCGCGCGAATTATTTTTGATCCATATTTCAATATTGTAACTGCTTCGGGAATGTAATAGTTTTAAATTAGGATTTTATTTATCGTTTTATTTACTTTTCGCAATTTAATTTTTATGGGTTTGTTTTTGGCGATGTAAATACCCGACGCTTTGTAATAGCTTAGATTTATTTTCCGCAATTTAATTTTTGCAACCATTAATTGTTAGATGTTTGAATAATAGGCAATGCATGACAAGATCAATTTTAATTTAAAATCAACAGTAGCTCACCATTAACATGTACAAAGATAATATAACTGAAAACCAATACACTCGCACATGCCACTCTTAGGGTACACCTCACTTGGTTTCCTCGAATGTAGTCATTGAGTATAGGAAGTTTTAGAGGTCACCCTCTTGTCCAAAGATCAAAGTTGCCTCGAAACGATTTCCTCGGATAAAAATGATCTAAGACATTAGGGTTACCGCTAAGGCGTCCTAACATTGCTTTAGTGACCACACGTCCCTTAATCGAATTGACCCGAAAACTCCAACGACGATGCTACCTACTCCTCAATAGTGGGATAGTGTTGTCTAAAGGAAATTTGCACAGTTTAATTCCTTTTTGAGTAGGTAGATGGTTCTTGAGTACTTGCTCCTTTTTAAAACAAAACAAAACTTTTCGCACTTACACTCCTTTCAAACAAAAAACTCTTTTCAAACCCACAAACACAAAGAAAAGCAAATTTTGAAAACATAATGAGCAAGTACCTAAGAGCCTGTGGATAACCACGGATAGAAAGGGTGCTAACACCTTCCCTTTATATAATCTACCTCCCGAACCCGAGAAATATCTCAAAAAGGAATTTTTATGTGCTTTTGTCCTTTCCTTGTTGGATAAAATAAAAGACGGCGGTGACTCTTGCTTACCGCGACATTTTGTGAAACAAACGCAAAACGCGAACCAGCATTCCAAAAATAGTCAGTTCTCATTCCCACCGATCATAGAACTGGCGACTCTGTTGGGGAATTGTTTATAAGTGAGGTGTACCTTAGGATTAGATCACTATGTTTTCAATTGTATGCTTTAATTTTGTGGGCTTGTATCGGAGTTCTATAGATCCTAACCTGGATCTGGGGATACCACTTAGGTAAGTAACAATAAACTGTGAGAGATCTGTACGGCGTAGACCGATATGGATGAAGCATTAGTTACGTTGGTGTGGTACCTTGGTCTGTACTGATATCCCTTTTGTTGGAACGAGGAGAATATGGGTCTTCTAAGCAGTCATTAAACACCAACTGACCTTAGAACCTTAAATTGACCAACTTGGCCATAGAACAGTAGCAGTATGCTACACTCATTGAGACTAAACTCTCGCGATGATTTCGGCCGCAAGAAAAGGTTGCTAAACTGGAATTATGACCGATTAAGGGTAGTCAGTGATATTGAGATCCTCTAGAACCCGATTACTATTTTTAGGACAGGTTTAAACCAACTAAACTGAAAGAGGGTAGTACCTAAGATCCATGCCAGCCTGAAATCTAAGGGCTCTTTTGTGTGACTTGTGTGCCTTTACCATGTTTGCTTTTTGTGGATACTTGTGGTGTTCCTTTATCATGACATCATGACATCATAACATTGCATACATCTTGCATAAGGACTAACCTATTTCAAAGACAGAAGGGTTTCATCTTTGCTCTGTTTTGTAGGTCATCATGATGCCCATGCGTAGGAATACTATCCGGATCAACTTTGTCCAAGTACCTACCCTGCTTAAAGATTTGGTTGTCAGGATTCCAGACACTACTTCCTTCATCAGGAGGCATGGTTCTCTTCTCAGTTTGGTCACCTCCAAATTGGATGAACAAATGATGAGTGTTATGGTCCAGTTTTATGATCCTCTATACCATTGCTTCGCCTTTCAAGACTTCCAACTGGTTTCTACCCTGGAAGAGTTCTCTGAGTTGCTTGGTATATCTGTTTTGGAGCAGACCCCGTTTACTGGATGAGAGAAGACTCTTAAGCCCGAAGAAATTGTTGCAGCCCTTCACTTGACCAAATAAGAGGTAATGACTAACTGGGAGACTAGAAGTGGAGCTAAGGGTTTTCTGACTAAGTTTTTGGTTGACAAAGCTAATTACTTCTAGGATAGCCTAGACTTTAAGGCATTCGAGGATATTCTGGCTCTCTTTATTTATGCTCTGGTATTGTTTCCAAATCCTGACAATTTTGTTGATATTAATGCCATCAATATCTTCATCTCTCAGAATCCGGTACCCACTCTCTTGGGTGATATCCTTCATCAGCTCTATGCTCGTACTGCCCGAAAGCGGGGAACTTTGATGTGTTGTGCTCCTTTATTATCGAGGTGGTTTATTTCGCACCTCCCTAAGTCCGTACTGAAGAATAAAGAAGGAATGGGTTGGGCTTATAGGGTAATGTCTCTTTCTAATAATGACATTGTCTGGACTCTCAAAGGAATGGATGAGGCGACTATCATTGATCGCTGTGGAGAGTATCCTAATGTTCCATTGATCGGGACCCATGGAGGGATTTCTTACAACCCTTGCTTAGCTCTCCGTCAGTTTGGAAGAGCCAGAAGAGAAGGGCCTCATGAGATGCTGATGCCTCATATCATCTTTGATTTTCAGGGAGATAGAAACGAACTGCGTCGTAGATTCATAAGGGCTTGGGACAAAGTTCACCAATCTGATCCACACGAGTTAAGACCAAAGACCTCTCTGCCAATGAAGCCATATCTCAGATGGGTCCGTATCCGCACCCAAAAGTTAGGTATGCCATATGAAGCTGTCAGGCCTGTTACTCTTGAAGTTGCCAATGAGGAGGGGGTTCTTCCAACTATTCTCCACCCTTACATGCCCACTGATATTGGGACACTGAAGAGGTCTTGGATGCAACTGCAGGAAGAACAGGATTCTTATCGGGAGAGGTTCAATGAACAAGAACAGAAGATCCAGAAGCTGACTAGGCAACTGGAGAACGTGCAGATCCTGAATGATTATGTCCGCACTGAGAAGAAGAGACCATGGGAGCATTGATGGACCTTTGATGATTTCTTTACAGTTTTTATTTACTTTTCAGTATTTCCATTCTTGTAACGCCTAAGGGCAGTTTGTTGAACAATTTAAATTTCAAAGTTTAAATCTAATAAAGTGTGTTTCCTTTCTTGTTTACAAATTTGAATCCCATTTGTCTTTGAAATCATAAATCATACGCATTTCATCCCATGCACTTCATAAACAGGTACCCTTTACAGGTTTCTTATCTTCTTCGCTGTTTATTTCAGCAATCATCATGTCTACTGAACCTTCAACTGAGCAAGCTATCAAGGACCTCCAGGCCCAGAATGCCCAGTTTCAAGAGTTGTTCATGAATCTAGCTAAGGGTCAGCAGGACCTGAAGACCTTGATTTTGAAGGAGAAGAAGAAGAAGAAGAAGAGGACCATCCTGTTCAACACTAGACGCAGGTTTGGAAACGGGCTGCGGAATGAAGTTGATCTGACCACCTCATATGGAGGGAAGGATAGTCCACAAGAAAGGAGGGCTCCTAGCCCTATGGTCTCCGACAACGAGACAGACTATGATGAAGAACAATATCCTCCTGCTAAGGATAAGTACAAACAGCTGGAACACCGTTTGAGCGCTATGGAAATACAGAAGGTACCCAGTCTGGACTTCGGAGATCTAGGTTTATCATCTGGGGTGGTGATTCCCCATAAATTCAAGGCACCTGCCTTTGCCAAGTATGAAGGAGTTTCCTATCCGAAGTTGCACCTCCGGTCATATGTGAGGAAGATCCAGCCTTACACTGCTGATAAGAACTTATGGATCCATTTCTTTCAAGAAAGTCTCTCAGGGACTCAGCTTGAGTGGTTCTATCAGTTGGACGGAGCCAGTATCCGCAGCTGGGAAGATTTGGCTACTGCATTTTACAGGCAGTATCAGTACAACTCCGACCTTGCTCCTACGCGTACCCAACTCTAGGGTATGTCAATAGGAACGGATGAAGGATTTAAAGAGTATGCTCATAAATGGAGAGACCTTGCCGGAAGGGTGCAACCACCGTTGGCTGATCGTGAGCTTGTTGACATGTTTTTGGGGACCCTGTCTGGCCCATTCTTTAACCATCTAATCGGAAGCTCTTCAACTGGGTTTACAGATCTTATTTTGACTGGTGAGAGGATTGAAGCTGGTATTAAGGCTGGGAAGATACAGAAGGGTGCCTCACCGAGCACCGAGAAGAAACCATTCAAGAAAGAGGCCAGTGATGTCTACAGTTCGAGAAGACAGAATAGACCCGAACACCGCCAAGCTGTCAATGCGGTTGTTATTTCAAAACCTGTTGGTGCTCCTCAGCATCACAATCAACAAAAGGACGAGAGACCTCGAAGGCAGTTCACTCGTCTCAGCATGACTTTGTCTCAGATTCTGCCACAGTTGCTGAAGACCAATCTGGTGACTCTAAAAGAAGCTCCGAAGAATCCAAGTACGACGTCACCAAAGTACAACCCTAATGCCCGCTGCGCTTTTCACTCTAATAGCCCGGGGCATAATACAGATGATTGTTGGGTTTTGAGGAACAGGGTGCAAGACCTAATTATTGCAAATGAGATTGAGTTTGAGCCGCCCGAGAGGCCTAATGTTGTAACTGCTCCCATGCCAAAACATGGAGTAAATGATGTAGAGGAAGACTTGTTTGTAGTTTCTGTGGATGATATTGTTACCCCTCTGATGACTGTCAAGAAGAACCTGTTGCTAGCCGGTTTATTTCCGGGCTGTGGCGAAGGTTGCCATATGTGTTCTGTTTTACTTACTGATTGCCCATTTCTGAAGTCAGGTATCCAAAACCTGATGGATAATAAAGAGATCCTGTTTGAGAAGATTGATGTTTCTTCCATTCCTATTGAAGAAGTTTCCATTATTACCATTTTCTACAATTCTTCCAAGGCTCCCTCGAGGAAGCCTGTTAGAATTACATCTGTCTGAAGATCGCGCCTGTAATCTTCACTATTCCGAGGCCCATCCCCTATACCTCTGACAAAGCTATCCCCTGGCACTATGGGGAAAATGTTTATGTTCTTGGAGTTAAGCAAGAGTTGGATGCTGATACCGGTGTCAGCAACATTATTGGACCTGGTAAGGTCACCCGCAACGGTAGACTTTTCTCACCTGATATTGCTCCACCAACTGTCCGAAGACCTGTTGTCATTACACTTGCAAGTGTACCTATCACTATTCCTGATCAAGTTCCTATCCTTACCCCTGTCGCCGAGTCATCTAACGCTCGGGGCAAAGGGATCACCACTGATGTGCCTGCCCAGACGGAGGCACCGAAGACTATTACTGTTAAAGCTTCCAAACAGGAGATGGAAGAGATTCTGAAGATTATTAAGAAGAGTGATTATAACGTAGTTGAGCAACTGGGGCAAACCCCATCCAAGATTTCTATGTTGTCACTATTTTTGTGTTCAGAGGCCCATGCTAAGGCTCTGATTACCTTCCTGAAGTCTGCCCACGTGCCACAAGAGACACCAGCTGATCAGTTTACAGATTGTGTGGCTAATTTAACTGCTGATAATGGTTTGGGTTTCTCCGATGCCGATTTAACTATTAAAGGTAAGAACCACAACGATGCCCTACATGTCTCCATTGAATGCAAGGGCACTACTCTTGCACATGTACTGGTTGACACTGGTTCCTCATTGAACGTCTTGCCCAAGAAAGCTCTAGACCGGTTGGATTGCGAATGGTTAGAGTTAAAGCCAAGTAACATCGTTGTCAGGGCCTTTGACGGGTCTAAAAGGATGGTACATGGTGAGGTTGATATTCCAATTAAAGTTGGTTCTCAGGTCTTCAATTCTACATTCTACGTGATGGACATTCGGCCATCCTATTCTTGTTTGCTGGGTCGTCCATGGATCCACAAAGCTGGAGCCGTAACCTCAACGCTCCACCAGAAGCTGAAGTACCCGGTCAGAGGGAAGATTGTGACAGTTCAGGGGGAGGAAGAGTACATGGTCATCCACCTTAACTCGTCCAGATACGTAGAGATGGATGGGGAGTTCATTGAGACCCCATTTCAGCACTTTGAAGAGGTTCCTCAGACACTGGCATCAGCCGAGACTGTGATTGAAGATTCTCCTATGAAGATGGCTTCCTTAAAGGATGCCCGGGCTGTTATTGAGAAGGGTGAGGGTGCAAATTGGGGCCGACTTCTTGATTTCACTCAGAAGACTAACAAGTTTGGTTTAGGTTTCACTGCAGAAGCTCAAAAGGCTGTTCGAAGTGCAAGGATTGGAAGACCTCCTGTGTTCATCAGCAACTCAGGAGTAAATGCCATTGAAGATGATGTGGAGGAGTCTGAATTCGATAGTTGGATCTATCCTACGACCAACGGTGGACCAAGCAACTGGAAAACAAAGGACTTCATCCATATTACTTTTGTTACCCAGTAATGAACTCTTTGTTTTGAACTTGTAACAGACAATTTTTTAAACTTTATGGCCCGGTGTCTTACCCGGGGCACTGTGGCTTCATTTGTGAGGGCTTTTATGTGTCATTTTCATATATCATTAATAAAAGCATTGGACGTTTATTGCATTTCAAATTTTGCGCTCCTTGTTTTTCTTTATTATATTGCAAAACAGCTATTTTACACACACTCACATATACAGGTCCACTTCCACTCTGGATCTCACTGATAACGACTCTGCTACTGCCAGTTATGACTTCGAAAATCCAATCAACTTAGCCGAAGAAGAAGGTGAATATGATTGCGAAGTGCCGGGTGAACTTGCAAGACTGCTACTCCAGGAAGAGAGGGCCATTCAGCCACACGAAAAGCCAGTGGAAACGGTGAATCTGGGTACTGAGACAGACAAGAAAGAAGTCAAGTTCGGTGCAAACTTGGAGCTTAGTGTGAAACATCGGTTGATTCAGATGCTGCATGACTACGTTGAGATCTTTACCTGGTATTACGAAGATATGCCTGGGTTGGATACTGACATTGTGGTTCATCGCCTGCCTACCAAGGAAGACTGCCCTCCTGTAAAACAGAAGGTTCGCCGTATGCGCCCAGAGATGTCTGAGAAAATTAAGGCCGAAGTTATGAAACAGTTTGACGCCGGTTTTCTAGAAGTGACTTCTTACCCTCAGTGGGTTGCCAATGTGGTTCCGGTACTGAAGAAGGACAGTAAGGTTCGAATGTGTGTTGACTACAGGGATCTGAACAGGGCCAGTCCCAAGGATGACTTCCCTCTACCTCATATTGACGTTCTGGTTGACAACACTGCTCAGCACAAGGTCTTCTCCTTTATGGACGGTTTCTCCGGTTATAATCAGATTAAAATGGCTCCTGAAGACATGGAGAAGACCACCTTTGTTACTCAGTGGGGCACCTTTTGCTACAAGGTCATGCCTTTTGGATTGAAAAATACAGGGGCAACATATCAGCGTGCCATGGTGGCTTTGTTTCATGATATGATCCATCATGAGATTGAAGTATACGTCGACGATATGATTGCGAGGTCCCAGACTGAGGAGGAGCACCTTGACCATCTTCAGAAGTTGTTTGACAGGTTGAAGTTGTACAAGTTAAGGTTGAACCCGAACAAGTGCACCTTCGGGGTAAGGTCTGGTAAGCTACTGGGTTTCGTCGTGAGCGACAAAGGTATTCAAGTGGACCCTACCAAAGTGAAAGCCATACAAGAGATGCCAGCTCCCAAGACAGAGAAAGAGGTCAGAGGCTTCCTAGGACGACTGAACTACATTTCCCGATTCATCTCTCACCTGACTGCTACTTGCGAGCCAATCTTCAAGTTACTGAAGAAAGATCAAGTGGTACATTGGAATGATGAATGCCAGGCTTGTTTCGAAAGGATCAAAGAGTATCTCCAGGAGCCACCTATTCTAATGCCACCAGTTGAAGGGAGACATCTTATCCTATACTTGACAGTACTTGACAACTCAATAGGGTGTGTGCTGGGGCAGCATGACGAGTCTGGCTGAAAAGAGCATGCTATTTATTACCTTAGCAAAAAGTTTACCGACTGTGAGACCCGATACTCACTGCTTGAGAAAACTTGCTGCGCTTTGGCATGGGCTGCTCGCCGGCTAAGACAGTATATGCTGACTCACACTACTCTATTGATTTCAAAGATGGATCCAATCAAGTATATCTTCGAAAAGCCTGCCCAGTCCGGAAGAATAGCAAGATGGAAGATGATCTTGACTGAGTATGACATCCAGTACACAACTCAAAAAGCAATCAAGGGAAGTGTATTGGCAGACCATTTGGCACATCAGGCAGTGGATGATTACCAGTCTATGAACTTTGAATTCCCGGACGAGAATATCATGTTGATAACTGATTGTGAGACACCTGGACTGGATGAAGGACCTGAGGAAGGATCCCGATGGTCTATGTACTTTGATGGAGCTTCAAACGCTTTGGGAAATGGCATTGGCGCCGTGATCATATCTCCTAGAGGCTCCCATACTCCGTTTACCGCCCGATTATGTTTCAACTGCACCAACAACATGGCGGAGTATGAAGCATGCATCATGGGTCTTCGAGCAGCAATTGACCTAAGGATTAAGTATCTGAGTGTCTTCAGAGATTCCGCTCTCGTGATCAGTCAGATCAAAGGCGAGTGGGATACGAAACACCCAAATCTTATTCCTTATAAGGAGTATGTGTTAACATTGCTTCCCCATTTCAAGGAGATAACCTTTGAACACTTTCCTAGTGAGGAGAATCAGTTGGCAGACGCGCTGGCTACGATGTCTTTTATGTTCAAAGTCAATTGGGACAACGAGGCTCCCCGGATCATTATTGAAAGATTGGACGAACTTGCACACTGCTGTGATCTTGAGACGGAAGAAGTAACAGAAAAGCCCTGGTATCATGAGGTGAAGAGGTATCTTGAAGCTCAGGAGTATCCCGAGGGTGCATCTGTTAATGATAAGAAGTTTCTGAGGAGGTTCGCGGCGAAATTCTTCATCAGCAATGGCATTCTTTACAAGCATAACCATGATTCAACCTTACTACGTTGTGTGGATAAGAATGAAGCAGAAAGGATCATGGTAGATCTACATGAAGGTACTTTCGGGACTCACTCCAGTGGACACACCATAGCAAAGAAAATCCTTCGGGCAGGATATTATTGGTCCACAATGGAAGCCGACTATTATCAGCATTCTCAGACATGTCACAAGTGTTAAGTCTATACTGATAAGGTGCACATACCTCCAGTTCCTCTAAACGTCTTGACAACACCTTGGCCTTTTACAATGTGGGGCATTGATATGATCGGCGAGATCAGACCTATGGAATTCAACGGGCATCGTTTCATCCTGGTAGCGATTGATTACTTTACGAAGTGGGTTGAAGCAACTTCCTTTGCTACGGTAACCAAGAACGTCGTGGCACGGTTCATTCAGCACAACCTAATCTATCGATACGGTGTACCAGAGAGGATCATTACGGACAATGGTACCAATCTTAATAACAAGATGATCACTGAGCTCTACAAGCAATTCAAGATACAGCATCACAACTCTTCTCCCTACCGGCCGAAGATGAATGAGGTTGTTGAAGCGGCTAATAAGAACATTAAGAAGATTGTGCAGAAGATGACAGTGACATACAAAGACTGGCACGAGATGTTACCATTTGCTCTTCACGGGTACCGTACCTCAGCACGGACGTCAAGAGGGGCAACACCCTATTCCTTGGTATATGGCATGGAGGAAGTCTTGCCCATCAAAGTTCATATACCCTCTCTCTGGATCATGAAGGATGCAGGTTTGAGCGAAGATGACTGGATTCAGACCCGACTTGATCAACTGAATCTAATCGATGAAAAGAGACTTACTGCTATTTGTCATGGTCAGACGTACCAAAAACGGATGATCAAGGCATTTAACAAGAAAGTCATATGACAAGAGTATCAAGTCGGGGACCTGGTAATCAAGCGCATTATCTTACCTCAAGGTGATCCCAGGGGCAAATGGACCCCTACTTACAAAGGGCCATTTGTGGTTAAGAACATTTTCTCAGGAGGAGCGATGATTCTAACCACCATGGATGGTGACGACCTTCCTCACCCCGTCAATGCAAACATAGTGAAAAGATACTATGCATAATCAAAGACCTGCTAGGTTGACTGGCCTAGGAAAAAAATAAGGGCTTCCCGGCAAACCAAAAGGGTTTGGGCAAAAATAAGGGACGAAAATGGAAAAATCTGTACACCCGGCAAGTCGAAAACCTGAAAAGGTGGCTTGGGCAAAAATGGGTATCCCGGTGGACTGAAAACCCGAAAGGGCAGTCCAGGCAAAAGTTAGGGATCAAAGTGTAATACTATGTCTCATTGGATCACCTCGCATCCAGATATCGGTATCAACATTCAGGCTCGGACGACACCAATCAATCAGATTCATCTTCAACTAAGCAGCAAAGTGATGAGACGCTCGAAGATATAAAGGCAATAGAAGAGTTGGAACCCAGTGGGATTATTCACATAGCTGTTTTGTTTTCTTTTCACAAGTTATATAAATTTTATTTGTTCGGTGGCATTCTCTTACTAGGACGTCAGCCTCTTGTACAAAAATGCCTATTTTCAGGAAAACTTCAAAATCAATACAAATTCATTTCCAGACAAATTTCAAATTGTTTTTCCTTTATCCGTTTTGTTTTGCAAAGAACGTCCAATGTTCATTTTTTATATATGCATTTGACATTAATTGCTGCTCATAAATATTTGAAACAAAGGACGGATTACGGGTAATATCAGAAACAGGGGCATAAGAAATGTCCAAACTGTGTAGTTACTTTGTCCACCAAGGTACCAAGGTAGGTTCAGCTGAAGAATATGACCAAGATACTGTCACCCCGCAGAGTAAAACGGTAAGGGTAGATTTCCCAGCTGAGGCTTGCGGCTATGTACAAATCAGTAATACTCTCCCCAAGAAGAGTTAATCTACCATCAACCTCAAAAAATCTGGGTATCCCCAGAAGGTCTTAATATTCCCCAGCGGAGTATAAAGATATTCCCCAGCAAGTATAAGAACATCCCCGATAGTCTTAATATTCTTCAACAGAATATAAGATTATTCCCCGACGGAATACAAGATACCCCTAATGGAGTCATTTCCCCAGCGCAGTCTAAAAGGCTTCCCCGCTAGAGTTGAATCATCTTACCCAGTAGATTCTGGAAGCTTATCCCCTGCAAAGCACAAATAAATCTCCCCAGCCAAATTCAGAAGGTTATCCTCACAAGAATCTAACGGGTTTATCCTCAGCAAGTTGCAACTGAAAGATCATCCCCAGTGAAGTTCTTTCTATCCCCATCGGAGTTCATCATTAAAATCCCCAACAGAGCTTATCAACAGAATCCCCAGTGGAGTTATCGTTAAAATCTTCAACATAATGTCTCTTCCCCACAGAGTAATTCCCCTCGGAGTAATCTCTTCATTAGTTTATTCCCCTAACGGAGTTCTTCTCTCCTACACGTTTATCTTCTTCATTCATCATCCCCAGCAGAAACGAAGAACTCAACTCTATTCTCCAGCAGCTCCGGGATTTATTTTCCCCAGCGAAAACATCATATTCCCATACATCACGATACATGCATATACGCATCATACCATACAATCTCATTTATGTTGAGAACATCATTGCTGGATTCATCTCATGCATTGCATATGACTGACCTTTTACTTTTCAGGAAGGATGCAGTTAAATTCTCAGCTTAGTCGAAGACCTGACCAGTTCTTAAATCTCAATTGAATTATCCTCGGTTGAACTTCAGATAAGGTTCTCAATCTCGGAAGTTTCCCTACGTCATAGTGTGGACGAGTACTATAACCTCAACGATATACTCCATTGAGCACGAGTCAGTTCCTAGATCTTGATGTTTTCCTCCGTCATGGTGTGGACAAGTTCTATAACCTCAACGGTATACTCCATTGAGCACAAGACAGTTCCTAGATCTTGATGAAGATGTTTCCCTATGTCATAGTGTGGACGAGTACTATAACCTCAACGATATACTCCATTGAGCACGAGTCAGTTCCTAGATCTTGATGTTTTCCTCCGTCATAGTGTGGACAAGTTCTATAACCTCAACGATATACTCCATTGAGCACGAGACAGTTCCTAGATCTTGATGAAGATGTTTCCCTACGTCATAGTGTGGACGAGTACTATAACCTCAACGGTATACTCCATTGAGCATGAGTCAGTTCCTAGATCTTGATGTTTTCCTCCGTCATAGTGTGGACAAGTTCTATAACCTCAACAGTATACTCCATTGAGCACGACACAGTTCCTAGATCTTGATGAAGATGTTTCCCTACGTCATAATGTGGACAAGTACTATAACCTCAAAGGTATACTCCATTGAGCACGAGACAGTTCCTAGATCTTGATGAAGATGTTTCCCTACGTCATAGTGTGGAAGAGTACTATAACCTCAACGATATACTCCATTGAGCACGAGTCGGTTCCTAGAGCTTGATGTTTTCCCTACGTCATAGTGTGGACAAGTACTATAACCTCAACGGTATACTCCATTGAGCACGAGTCGATTCCTAGATCTTGATGTTTTCCTCCGTCACAGTGTGGACAAGTTCTATAACCTCAACGGTATACTCCATTGAGCACGAGACAGTTCCTAGATCTTGATGAAGATGTTTCCCCCCCAATTGAATGATGAACATGTTCTTAAAACTCAGCTGAAGCATTCTCTCAGTTAGAATACAGGCAAGTTCCTCAATCTCAACAAAGGTTAGACTTCCCCAGCAGAATCTTTTACAACAACAGGTATGCAAATTCTCGCTAAGGAATCTCTTATGCGATCGACACTCCTGCAGATGGCATCTGTAAGCCCATCCTCCTACCAACAATCTCCAAATGGCATCTGTAAGCCCATTCCCGACATCACAATGTTGATACTGTACCATGTGAGTGCAAATTTTTGGGCACTTTAATGTTCAATTATCTTCCACCTTCGGATTACGAAAGGCTCAAAAGCCAATCTATATCCTCAGGTTTAAGAAAATTGAACAGGGGAAACTGTTGTACCCCAAAATTTTCCCTACCATATTCCTCAAGACTTGTCAAGAAGAAGCTTCAAGTTGCTCAAGTTGGCTCAAAGATTGGAAAGTCAAGTCACCTCCTAAGGCAGTCAAGTCAAAATTAGGGTTTTATGTTGAATCAAGGTCCTGACATACAAATGACCTCAAGTGTTCCCCAATGTCCTAATATGTTCTTAAGTTCATCCATGTCAAATTTCAAGCCTTGCAGAGGAAGTTTGGTCAGTCAATTGCTCAAGAGACCCAAAGATCGACTATGCTAGGGAAAAAGTCAACTGTGCCCCAAATACAGTCAAACGTCAATATTTTTTGTCAACATTCTCATTTTGAAGGATAATTCATCATTTGATCAAGGGTTGATCATGATTCATCAAGGATTACTCAAGATTCATCAAGATTCAAAAGTTGCTAAATTAGGGTTTTGGAGGAAAAGTCAACTCAACTTTGACCAAGCATAACTTTCTCATACTTTATTAGAAATGACCCATCCAAAGCCCATTTTTAAGAGGATGCAATTTCCTACAATCCATTTTCACACCCCAAGATCAAGAAATACACTCACAAGAAGTTACAAATTTGGACATTATAGGTCATTTTTGAAAGTCAACAAAAACACATTTTTTCCAAAGCTTATAACTTGAGCATGGAATATAAAAATGAGATGAGACAAAAAGGGTTGGTTATAGGACATCTCAAGGTTTCTAAAACGTCCAAGAACACCTCCAAAAGTTCAAAATTGAAGAAGTTATGCATTGTTGAAGTTGGACATTTTTCCAAATTTGCCAAAAGTCAACTATCCTCAAAACTCCAATTTTTGACAAAAGGGCCCACTTTTTTCCACTTGATAGAGTCTTGCCATGCCCCACACGTGTCCCATACTTGATTTTATGGCCATTCATTTATTTTTCTATTTTATTTTATTTTTATTGATTTAATTCATTTTAAATCAATATTAAATCAAATAAAATCTAAAAATTGATGAAATCATATCTTTGTGATTTGTACAACTTGCAATTATCATTATGAATCAAATCAAACTCGTTCCAAGTCAATTCAAGCACAAAATCTCAGATTGGATGCAAATATGGCAACTTGGTTATGGTGATCAAAATCAAATATTCCATCTTCAAATTTTTTCTTTGTATAAATTTTTTCTCATTTTTACGACACCATCCTCATACTAGGGTGACTGTCTCCTTTGTACAAAATACTTAATCAAAGTAAATACAAAGATATCTCTTTAAAGTGTAGTAAACCTTTTGTCTTTTTCTTTTTTACACATGTGTTTTATTTGCAAAAACGTCCAATGATTCATTAATGAACATATTCATTTGAATATAATTACTGTTTACAAATAAACAGGATGAAAAATAACAATTACTGACAGGTTGAAAGGATAGGAAAACGTCTTTGGGCTATTCCATAAGCAATCCCTATAAGTATGTCAATAAGATCCCCAGCGGAGCTAAATTTCAAACCCTTAACCCCCATAAGAGTTAAAACTTCAAACTCCCAATCCCCAGCGGAGCCAAAACTTTGAGCTACAGATCCTCAGCGGAGATGAAACCTTCTTCCCCAGTCGAGTCAAAATTTCCAACTATCAATCCACAGCGAAAACCATCTGGTTTCTCAAAATTCCCCAGCAAGTTGCCTTGAAGTCTGAAAAGAAACTAGATAACATTTAACTATTGTCTCTCCCCAACCTAGATTGATTCCCCAGTAGAATGGCATACAACCCAAACTCCTAAAATTACTCCCCAGCAGTAAGCCTTTCTTTCCCACAAAGTTTTCATTGCTCCCCAGTGAAGTCGCCAGAATGAAGATTCTCATTCTTAACTCCCCGCAGAAGTCAGCAGAGTTTTCTCTATTCCTCAACAGAATAAAGATTCCCTTTGTGTAATCCCCAGTAGGTGTCATTAAAGTTCTCGGGATTCTCCAAGAAGATTCCTCAGGCAGTACATGGCATTACTTCTCCAAGCTGATTTTTGTCAAATACTCCAAGACATGAAGGATCCTCATATCCCCAAAGAAGTTATCAAGGATTTTAATCCCCAATAGTCGCCAAGTATTTCTCATCCTTAGCAATCAAAGATTTTGAATCTCCAGCAGTGGTCAAGGATTTATTTTCCCGGTGGCAGTCAAAGATTTTAATCTGCAACAGTCGCCAAGGATTTCTCATCCTCAGCAATCAAAGATTTTGAATCTCCAGCAGCGGTCAAGGATTTATTTTCCCGGCGACAGTCAAAGATTTTATTATCCCCAGCTGTCAAGGATTCATTTTCCTCAGCATTACAGCAAATCGGCTTACATGCGCATACATTACATTCATATATCATAAACATTGATAAAGCACATTTATTGCATCATACATTTCATGCAACATAACTTTGTGTTTCAGCTAACATTTTACCCTTTTCAAGATAAGATTAAACAACTATCATTAACAATGATCAAAGATTTCAGATACAGTAAAGATACACTCCAGACACGGAAGTCATTCTATTACTCATTCAGAATTCAAAGTCAACATACAGTACAGATACGCTCCAGACAAGGATGCCATTTTGATACTCATTCAGAGCCCGACTATCAAGATACAGTCTTCAGATACACTCTAGACACGGAAGTCATTCTGTTACGTATTCAATTTCAAGTTTAGATACACTCCAGATACGGATGCCATTCTGTTACTTAATCAGATTTCAACTTTAGATTACAGTTCAGATACACTCCAGACACGGAAGTCATTCTGTTACGTCTTCAATTTCAAGTTCAGATACGCTCCAGATACAGATGCCATTCTGTTACTTATTCAGATTTCAACTTCAGATTATAGTTCAGATACGCTCTAGACACGGTTGCCATTCTATCACTTATTCAAATCTCAAGTTCAGATACACTCTAGACACGAAAGTCATTTTGTTACTCAGTCAGATCCTAGTTCAGATTTTAGTTCAGATACGCTCCAAACACGGATGCCATTCTGGCCCTTACACCAGTAGTCTGATTCTCTCCAGCTAAGAGACGCTCAAAACACGGATGTTATTCTATTGCTCATTCAGACTCGACTTCAGATACAGTCCAGATACGCTCCAGACACGGTTTCCATTCTTCCACTTATTCTGATTTTCCCAAGCTCGGATACGCTTCAGACACGGACGCCATTCCATTGCTCATACAGATTCAGTCTCTAGATACAACTCAGATACGTTCCAGACACGGACACCATTCTGATACTCAATCTTTTGACTTACAACTTACAGTCCAACAAACATTCTTGGATGGCATCTACAAGCCCATCTCCAACAAGATTCTATCACCTTTCTAAATGGCATCTTTAAGCCCATTCCCTCAACTACAATTTGACGAGTGCAAATTTACGGGCACTCTAGTGTCCAATCATCTTTTATCTTCGAGTCACAAACGAAAAAACTCTCCAATATAACTCTTCAGGTTCAAGAAAATTGAACATGGGCAGCTGTTGTACCCCAAAATTTTCCCTCTCATATTATGAAGATTTCTCCTCACAAGACTTCTTGGATTCAAGACCAGATTAGGGTTTGCTCAGCTCAAGACATCATCTTGCACTGATGACCTGAAATTAGGGTTTGAGTTTGCACAAGGATTTTTGGACCATCAATGCCTCATGTGACTTTCATACACCATCTTGGACCCCTAAGATTTCTCATGCCATGTTTCAAGCCTTGAATCACATTTTTGCCTAGTCAATTGTACAGTTGACCTAAAAATCAGTTGTATTGGGAAAAAAGTAAACCATGGCCAATTTACAGTCAAACTTCATAATTTTTGATCCACAACAACATTTTAGACTCATATGTACCCTTTGATCAAGTTTGGATCACAACTCCTCAAGAAATTTGATCAAATCATCAAAAGGGAAAAATGGTCAAAATTAGGGTTTTGACTGAGAAAGGGCAATTTCTGATTTTTAACCTAGCCAATGGCCAATTGGGTTCAAGAATGATTTCAAGGACTCAATAGCATCATCTTGAATTAATCACATAGTTCAAAAGATCTCAAATGCATAAGGTTGATAGATGAATTTTGCAGTCAACTGATCAAAAGTCAACTGTATACTGAAAAGTCAAACTTTGACTTTTTGGTCAAAATCAAGTGCCAAGGGTCATAATTCATCAAGATATGTCAAAATGTGAAACTTGTTGATCAAGAAACCTCAAATTTCAAGTTAGGGTTTTAATTTGAAATTTTTCATAACGAATTTTTCTAAGTATGGAAAATTTCTTATTTTTTCCCAACTTTTCCCAACTTTTTCACCATGATGCAATTGGATTCAAAGAAAACTTCCAACATGAAAGTGGTAGTACTCCATGAAATATACAACTTTGATTCACAAAGTTTTCCAAAAAGATGCTTGGATATCAATTTATGATTTTGTGAATAGGGGTCCATAAACTTTTTAACTTAGTGAAAATTTTCCCTAATTTAGGCAGGTTTTTGACCTAACTTCATGGACATTTTTCACCTAGTTCCAAGAGGTATTTCAAAATGCATTTCAAAGATGGATTGTATAGCATGTTTCAAGCTTTCTAAAATGTCTAAGAACTCTCCAAGATCATTTATGGTTAGGAAGAATCGAAGAAGAGAAAATGACATTTTGTCACTTTTGTTCAAGCCATTTTCACAATGCTTCAAGTTGCAAATCAGATACTAGCATGCTTGTACCTTGCATTACAGGTCCTAATCCTTTCTACACTCAATATTTTAATTCTAACTCAGTGGTTAAAGACTTTGTTTTCACCTTTGGAGCATTGCACAAGAGATTAATCCATAAATAGCATAAAGGGCACTATGCCATTTTGATAAAGCAAGCCTTTTACAACTTTGCAATTCTTGAGCCATGAACCTGATCTTTTGTTGCAGGAAATATCCTAAAATATCAGGCAATGTTTAACAACTATTATCAGTCCTAGAACTAGCAAGTACAAGCTTTTGGGCATAGTCATTTCAACTTTCTTCAAAAGCAAGAAAGGTGGCAAAAGTCAAGATAACTTGTCCATTTGATAAAGAGAAGACTTGGCTTCATTCTAGAGGGATTCATAAACTTTTCACAAGCCAATACACGATTGCCTAACATCCCAAAACACTCAAAAACACCAAAACCACATTTTTCTGCCCAAACAGGGCATGTTCTGCAAAACTCAAGCCAAATCATATTTTGCTCATGCGTTTCTTGTTTCAATACTTCAAACATCTGCCATATACCACATCCAAACTATCCAAGCCCTTGTTTTGCAACTGTGAGCCCTATTTCAGACATCACCATTTTCATTTTTGAAGATTGGAGGTTGACTCGTGCAGGAAGTTTCAACCATCCACAAAGCCAACTAAGCATTGGAATAGCTTGAGGGAACTTCAAGCAAGCTCACACAATCCTCAGGCCTCACTCAAAGTCCCCGCATTGCCATATCCAAACTCAGTTGAACAAGGTATTTTTTCAAAACTCTATCTCTCTATTTAGGAATCCTCAAGCTTTGATTTGTGAAGGAAAAATGTAGTCCTTAACTTGCTGAAGCTGTACATATGCATAGTTGTCATTTATATTAACTGAGTTAAGAGAATTTGATTGTTGAACATACTGAAAAAACTAGGTAAGAAATTAGGGGTGATTAAATTCTCTCTGATCTTTGAGAGTTAGTTTACAAACTTTATATCATTGGAATCGTGAGATCATAAGCTACATTTTTGTGTTATGAGTTTTTGATTTTATGCAAGCATGAGCAAGTTCCAGATTTGAGGCAGAACGCGCGGAAATTGTTTGGCTGGAGGACAGGGATGAAGCTAGCTTGGGCTTGGCGCGCTTGGGCCTTCTGTTTTACTTCCCATACCCCCTGATCCACTATCCATACCCCCTGGCTTTATTTTATTTATTTTTCATATTTTCTTTTCATTTTTATATTTATTGTTTTATTTATTTTTTCTGAACCATAAAAAATCATGAAACATATTTTCTTTATTTCTTGCATTTTATTATTTTTTGGTATAAAAAATAGTTTATTAGTAATAATATACTTTATCTTCTTAAATAAAACTTGTAAATAATTTAAAAATACTATACATTTTTATTTTTATTATTCATACACATGAAATATTATTTCCACATATATTTTAATTTTTAATACTTGTAAATAATTTTATTTATTATTTCTTGTAAAAAATGGACAAATAAATAATATAGAAAACATATATTTCTTTTAATCAAAAACTAGGGTTTTTCACCCTTTCAAAAAATAATAACATTATTTTTTCTTATTTTTAGGACTTAAATAATTTATTTTGCATACATAAAATTAATACAAAACATTTTGCATAAATACATTTTATTTGCATATTTAAATAATTGTTTATTTATTTATCTTGTACAATAATTCAATTGGGTTGTAATAGTTTTTAGGGTTTTATTTTGAGCAATATCCCCCATTCAAAACTTGTATCCCCCTCCCATAATATGGTTGTAATAACTTAGATTTACTTTACGCATTTTATCGCATTTATACTATGCTAGTAAATTAGGGTTTTGTATGATAAGACAAAAATCAAACAAATAGCATGACCTAATATAAGACAAAAGCATGTAAAATGACAACACATTGCACACAAGCACTCCTCTAGGGTTTCACCCACTTTGTTGCCTTAAAAATAGCCATGGTATGCATGTAAAGTATCTTGGCAAAGTAAAACAAAACAAAAGATCATAGTCCCTCGATGACGCTATCAAAAGGTTGCCTAAAAAAATGATCTTGGTCCCTCAAACAAGCTAAGATACTTGACAACATTGCTATCATGGTCATACGATGAACCACGCCCGTCCCGTTTAACATCCAAAGATAGGGTTGTTTACCAAAGCAATGGTAAATCAACAATGTCAAAGGAATAAAAATGTGTAGGAAAGACTTTTGAGTAGGTAAATATGCTTCTAGTTACTTGATCAATTTGCAAACAAATCCTTGCTATTTTCAAAAACACACAATACATTTCAACACATTTCCAAACAACTTTCAAAACATTGAAACATTTTTCAAAAGACAAACATCTTTGTATACATTCTTACGAACGAGAATCATTACAAAGATTTCCTAAACGATGGCCTCTTTTCAAAATAATTTCAAAACCACACAAAACACCATTTCAAACAATTGGAAAAGCAAAGAAAGTGATCTAAGAAAGTAACTAAGAGCCCATGGAAAACCATGGATGAAAAGGGTGCTAGCACCTTCCCTTTTCATAATCTACCCCCCGAACTCAAGAAAACATCTCAAACGTCTTTCATGTGCTTTTTTAGCTTTCCTTTTGGATAAAATAAAAGTCGGTGGCGACTCTTGATAAACCGAAACATTTGTGACGAAATGCAAAACCTCAAGTCAGTTCTCCCACCGTATCACACCTGGGTACACCAAGTTTTGAGGTTGCTGGGAATAATGGAAAACCTAGAAGTTCTGATTGCTGAGGGGGTTCAGAAGCTATAGTGTAGCTGGGAACCTAGAAGTTCATATATCACTGGCAAATTAGAAGTTCTGACTGTTTGAGAGAGTGAGGTGATAATGCTGTTGGGTAAGGTTGTCTAGAAGTTCTGATTTAGGAATATTGTTTGATAGGTAAATGGGTGAACATGTCACTAAATAAACCTAAAAAAAGATGCTTTTGGGGCTAGAACCCAGGACCCTTAGCATTAATGTCTTATGCGCACACTTTCTACCACTGGGGTGGCTGTATATCCGGTATTAGAAGCAAAAGCATAAACATGTATCACAAAGTAAACTTTGATGATGAATTTCCTCTCCTTCCCCACGCCAGTCAGAGCATCTGCAACTTAGTCATTTCTCAACAAAACAGAAAATGCACACATAGCAGTTATGGCAGGTTTCATCATGGTTTCAGAAATATAAGTTATCAGAATTGTACATCAGAAGCAAGTATGAATTTTTCTAATCCTAATTCTGAATCCTAATTTCCTCAAGAAGTTATGAATTGAAATTCTCTCTACTTAGGTAAAAAATACATGAAACCTAATGAATATGTACAACATCAGAATCAGGATGTCTACATTGTATTTTGAACATGCAAGTTTAACAATGCCTAAGTGATATGATGAGAGTCAGCAGAAGCTTACCTTGCAGCTGGAGAAAGTCCCGTGAACTGGAGCCTGTTTCTGACTTCTTGTAATGTTCTGATCAGATTCCTCATGTGCTCAGCGGACTGGAACAACCTTTAACTTAGGTTAGGAATGGCTGGAAAATTTAGAAGCTGTATGAATTATTTTGTCAAGAAACACTTGAGGGAAGTTGGAGTTTGAATGCAAGAATAAAAAAAACCAACAGGTTTTGTATTTGTGTTTGCAGTTTCGGATTCCTGGAATTTTTAGCAAGGTTCCAAACTTGTTCTTTTCAATTTTTCGACCGGCCCCCTTCATAGTTGCAAATGAAGTTCAATTTATAGGCAAGAATTTTGTAGCTTGGAGAAGTCAAAAGTACTACCATCATGCTAGCCCGCTGGCTTGTTATTGAAGCAAGTTAAACAAGTATGGTGGTTAACAGCTTTTAGCCGTGCCTAAGCTAGATTTGTAAGCATGAATTAAGGAAAAGTACCCTCAACAGCAAAAGCAAAGCATGGGCCCAATGTACTCTTGTATAAAAGTTTGTTTTTCAAGGACAACAATGTACTTCTATGCCACACGTGGGGAAATCCTTTGGATAAAAACTCAAAAGTGGTTGTGAGCATTAAATGATGATGAGATTTATCAAACCAGAAATCCTGCAATGTGAGATTATGCATCATAGCTTAATTTTGGTTAGAAGTTCAGCATTATCACAACTTAGAATAAACATCCAACTTCCGATCCTTGAATCTTTTTGCTCCAACATGTTCTGAGCGAGTTCTCAGACTTTCCAGAAAGCTTATGACATTCTTTGTAAGCCCTTTTTGAATTACTCTTGCAACTTCTGACTGAACCTACAAGAAAACTGTCCCAAAAGTTGTAGACAACTTCTGACTTGAAAAATGCTCAGAATCTACTAAATGCCTAAGCTTCAGAGACGTGTCTTTGAAGACGTACAACTTGAAATCCCAACACTTCTAGAAGAAGTTCTGTTATGCAATATTTTGGGTCTCATTGATATATAAAACTCTTGTGTTAGAATTTTTCCATAATCAGCTTGCATTGTGGTGATAATCTGGCCAGAAGTTCTGAGCTTGTCATATTTCTTAAACACTTAGAAAAATTCTAAGTATTTAGAATTTTGACTTTTCCAAAGTAATTTTGACTTTTAATTTTCTTGATGAAACAAACTTCATATTTCAACATGTCTTGATGAAATATGACTCTTGAAACTTGATTTTGATCGAAAAGTCAAAGTTTGACTTTTCAGTAAGCAAATGACCATTTTGTCGTTGTGAATGACTTTCTTAGAAAATTTGTAATTCAAGGCTTGGAATTGGATGGAAACAAACCTGAGGGTCCAGGGTGATCCTTTGAGAAATGAGAGGGCAAATTTTGGGGTACAACATATATGTTTTACTATGTTTGGTTCATCAATTAGTTGGAAAGCAACACTTTAGAAGGTTGTCGTATTATCAACCACTAAAGCATAATATATTTCCTTAACTGAAGTTGTGAAAGAAGAATTGTGGCTTGAAGGTTTTGCTAAGGAGCTGAAAAGTTAGGGTCAAGTTATCACTGTTAAATGTGATAGTCCAAGTGCAATACACATGTAAAAGAATTCAACCTATCATGAGATAACCAAGCACATCAATGTGAGGATGCATTTCGTCAGAGGAGTAATCGAGCCTGGAGAAGTCCAAGTGCTGAAGGTTTCGACAAATCACAATTTTGTTGATATTATCACCAAGACATTTCCCAGTTGCATGTTTTTCAACTATATGCATTAGATAAAACTCCATGAAGAAAGCTAGTTTGTTCTTTGATATTAGAGTTTGTTCCATAGTGGAGATTTGTGAGATATTGGATCGAACTCTTTTGGTTGAAGAGTAGCTTCTGGTTCGACAGGATTTATGCATGTCGAAGAAGTATGTTCAAATGCTGTTATCGAAGACCTACATACTATAGTCGAAGTGTGTTCTAGTTTGTGGTTGTCAAAATGTTAGGGTTGTTAGTATTTCGAATTGGGTCTATTTGTTATGTCTAATTGTTTAAGTTAGCTTGTACCCTAAGTTATCTTGTAATGAGTATTTGTGAAAAATCCCATTAGTTTAGTATGTTAGGTTTATTATAAATAGCATACTAGTGTTTCATCATTGCATATTGGAAATATGAATTTAAGGTGAAAGGGTAATTTTTTATTCTTGTGTACTTTTAATATTGTTCTAAGAGAAAGTAAAGAATAACAGTTAATAACCAATTCTTGTGTTCTTCTTGTTTTTCCATCTTTTCTACCCTTGATTGTTTCTTGATCATAAAGAAAACGTTTATACTATGTTTCCAAGGCAATATTTTCATAACAAATTGGTGTGGTGAGCATGGAGAAGATGCCTTCAATAAAGTATGAGATTGAAAAGTTCACTGGAGTTAACAATTTCGGTCTGTGGCGCTTGAAGATGAAATCCCTACTGGTTCAACAGGGTTTTTTAGAAGCGTTGAAGGAAGAGGCGGCCATAAACATTGTGTTAATGGAAGCTGAGACGGAGATGATAGAGAAATTCCATAATGCAATCTTGTTGAGCCTTGGTGATAAGGTTCTTCAAAAGGTATCAAAGGAGACGGCATCAACAAGGTTATGGGTGAAACTTGAAATTTTGTACATGACCAAATCACTAGTAAATCGACTCAACCTGAAGCAATCTTTGTATTCATTTAATATGATTTGAGATAAAGTGTTGGTTCAGGAGTTGGATATGTTCAACAAGCTGATTCTTGATCTTGAAAATATTGGTGTGAAGATTGATGACGAAGACAAGCGCTGTTGTTGTTGTTGTGCTTTCCCAGATCACATGCTCAATTCAAAGAAGCCCTCTTGTATGAAAGAGAGTCCCTGGCATTTAAAGAATTTCAATCAGCCTTGTATTCTAAGGACTTGAATGAATTAAAGGAGCATAAACCTTCGAAGGTTGGTGAACGTTTGGCCATTAAGGGAAATTCATGCGAATGGATGGTAAGTTCTACAAGAAGAATGGTAAAAGTCAATATAAGTCTTACAATGGCGAAACATCGAGTATTCGATGCTATCATTATAAGAAGGAGGGTCACACAAGAAAGGTATGCCCTGAGCGTATGAAAGATCATAGAGGTAAGGATAATGGTAATGAAACCATTGTTAAAGATGATTTTTACTCATTTAATGTTCTAGTGGTTTCAAGCAGCAATTCAAGTAAGGAGTGGATTATGGATTCAGGTTGCACATGGCATATGACTCCATAAAAAGACTTCTTTGAAGAGTTATGTGATCAAGATGGTAGATCTCTATTGCTGGGAAACAACAAATCTTGCAAGATTGCAGGTGTTGGATCTGTGAGATTCAAGCTCCATGATGAGTCAATAAGGTTATTAATTGAAGTCAGGTATGTACCTGTTTGAAGAGAAATTTGATTTCTCTTGGTGAATTTGACAAGAAAGGATATGTTTTCCAAGGAGAGAAAAGAATCTTATGAGTCATGAAGGGGTCGAAGGAAGTCTTGAGAGGCGTGAAAAAAAAAGGCTTGTATACCTTTGAGGCTAAAGTTGTAAGTCGTTCGACAAATGTTGCATCCAAGAAACCTTTTTTGAAGACAGAAATTTGGCACATGAGATTGGGCCATGATAGTTAAATGGGTCTGGTCAAATTGAAGAAACAAAATTTGCTTGGTGGAGTCAAAGTCGAAAAGATGAAGTTTTATGAATCATGCGTACTTGGAAAATCTTGCAGAGTGAAGTTCAATAAAGGAAAACAAATAATACATGGATCCCTTGATTACATCCATCCTGATCTTTGGGGACCTGAAAGGTGTCCATCACATTCAGGAGTAAGGTATTTTCTATCCATATTTGATGAATATTCCAAAAAGTTATGGGTATTCATCTAGAAGACTAAGGATGAAACTTTTGAGAATTTGAAAAGGTAGAAAACTCTGGTCGAAAATAAAACTAGCATAAAGGTCAAGAGGTTGATTACCGATAATGGCCTTGAATTTTTCAATGAGGTTTTCTACAACTTTTGTGCTACCTCTCGTATTGCAAGGCACAAAACTACTGCAGGTACTCCGTAGCAAAATGGTTTGGCTGAAAGGTTTAATCGAAATTTTTTGAAGAGAGTTAGATGCACGTTGTCTAGTGCTAGATTAAAGAAGGTGTTTTAGGCTGAGGCTGTTTCAACAATAACATATCTGATAAACAAATGTCCTTCGATTGCATTACAAATGAAGATACCTGAAGAAGTTTGGTCGAGACATCCACCAGATCTCGACAAACTAAGAGTATTTGGATGCGTAGCCTATGCTCACATTAGGAAAGACAAGGTTGAACCTAGAGCTCTAAAATGAATGTTCATAGGATACATTGAAGGAGTCAAAGCTTATAGGATATGGTGCCTAGAGCTAGGTCACAATAGGTGTATCACCACTCGAGATGCAGTTTTCAATGAAGCTGAAATGGATTTTAAGAAAACTGATGATGATGCTGGTCAAAGTGCATAAACATCTGACGAAGAGCTGGAACAGGGAGAAATCTTGTTGAGGTGGAGCATGTTGATGTTGAATTATATATCCTAGATGAAGTCAAAGGAGAAGTAGAAGATGCTAAATAAGTTGAGGAAATTATTAATGACTACCTATTGGAAATAGATAGGATGAGAAGAGTCATCAAGCCACCTCAGAGACTTGGGTATGCAAATATTATAACTTATGCCTTAATCTCTATAAGTGAGGTTATAGACGAATAACCAATATACCATAAGGAAGTTATAAGGAGTCAAAATATGACTGAATGGATGAAGTCCATGGATAACGAGATGAAATCTAATCATGATAACAACACTTGGGAACTGATCAAGAAATCTGTTGGAACCAGGTTAATTAGATGTAAATGAAATTTTAAAGTTAAGGAAGGAATCAAAGGAGTGGAGTAGAAAAGATACAAGGCAAGGTTGGTTACAAGGGGTTTCATTCAGAAAGAAGGTGTAGACTTTAATGATGTGTTTTCTCCTATTGTGAAACACATGTTCATTCGAATGTTTCTTGCCATGGTGGCACAGTTTGACCTTGAACTGCAACAAATGGATGTGAAAACTGTGTTCTTGTATGGAGATCTTGCTAAAACAATCTCAATGAGTCACCCTGAAGAGGAAGATTATGTATGCAAGTTCAATAGATCTTTATATAGGCTACAACAATCTCCTCGGAAGTAGAATAAGAGATTCGAAAAGTTCATGGCACACATAAGTTTTGTTAGAAGCCATGTTGACCACTATCTTTACTTCGGATTTCGACCTGGTAATTCATTTTTTATTTTGTTGCTTTATGTTGATGATACTTTAATAGCTAGAAATAATGTCGAAGATGTAATAAGGGTGAAGGTTGAACCCAATAAAGAGTTCGACATGAAGAATCTCGGAGCTGCATCCAGGATTCTTGCGATTGACATCTGAAGATATATAAATAGTCAAAATTATGCTTATCTCAAGAGGCATACCTACGAAAGATTCTTAACAAGTTTGGTATGTTGAATTCAAAGCCTGTTGTAACTCCAACAATCCCTCAATTCAAGCTGAGTATAGATCAGTGTCCTGGTACCGAGGTAGAAAGAACTTATATGAATATCATCCCATATACTAACATAGTGACTTGTTTTATGTATATTGTTTTACCCCAAAATTTTCCCTCTCATTTTATCAAGATTCCCCTCACAAGACTCTTTGGACTCCAGACAGGATTAGGGTTTGCTCAGCTCAAGACATCTCCTTGCACTAATGACCTGAAATTAGGGTTTGAGGTTGCACAAGGAATTTTGGACTTACAATGCCCCATGTGACTTTCATGCTTCATGTTGGACTTATAAGATTTCTCATACCAAGTTTCAAGCTTTGAATCAAATTTTTGCCCAGTCAATTGGACAGTTGACCTAAAAATCAACTGTATTGGGGAAAAAGTCAACTGTGGCCAATTTACAGTCAAACCTCATAATTTTTTTATCCACATCCATATTATAGACTAATATGAACCATTTGATCAAGTTTGGACCACAACTCTTCAAGAAATTTGATCAGATCATCAAAAGGGCAAAATGGTCATTTTTAGGGTTTTGACTGTAGAAGGGCAATTTCGGATTTTTCTCCTAGCCAATGGCAAATTGGGTTCAAACATGGTTTCAAAGACTCAATGGCATCATATTGACCTAATCACAAGGTTCAAAAGATCTCAAATGCATTGGATTGACAGATGTATTTTCCAGTCAACTGATCAAAAATCAACTGTACACTGAAAAGTCAAACTTTGACTATTTGGTCAAAATCAAGTGCCAAGGGTCATTTTTCATCAAGATGTGTCAAAACATGAAACTTGTTCACCAAGAAACCTAATTTTGGAAATTAGGGTTTAAAATGGAAAATTTTCATAACTTAGAAATTTTCTAAGTTATGAAAATTTCTTATTTTTCCCCAACTTTGCCAAACTTTTCTACCATGATGCAATTGGATTCAAAGAAAACTTCCAACATGAAAGTTGTAGTCCTTCACAACATCTACAACTTTTATTCACAAAGTTTTCACAAAAGATGCTTGGATCTCAAGTTATGATTTTGTGAATAGAGGTCCAAAAACTTTCTAACTTAGTGAAATGTTGCCCTAGTTTAGGCAGGATTTTGACCTATCTTCATGGAAACGTTTCACATAGTTCCATTTGTAATCTCTAAATTCATTTCAAATATGGATTGTAGAGCATGTTACAAGCTTTCCAAAATGTCAAAAAACTGTCCAAGATCATTTTTGGTTAGGGAGAATCGAAGGATTGAAAATGGAAAATTATCACTTTTGGCCAAGGCATTTTGCACATAGATACAACTTGTAAATCTATCCAAAGCTTGCTTGTACTTGGTTTACAGGTCTTAAACCTTTCCACACTCATAAATTAAATGAAAACACATTGGATTAAGGCTTTGTTCTGAGCTTTAGAACATTACACATTGAATTAATCCATTTTTGGCAAAAAGATAACAATGCCATTTCCATAAAGGTCACTTTATGCAATTTTGTTTCTCTTGAGTTGTGAACCAAATCTTTTGCAGCAAACAAAGTCCACAAACTTAGGGCAAAGCTCACCAACTATGTGCAGCTAGAATACATGCCTGTACATCCTTGGCATTGTCACTTCTTACTTTTTGCTTCAAAAAACAAGAAACCTTGCAAAAACTCCACAACTCTTCAATCTGATAAGAGAAAGCTTTGTAAACATTTCAAACAACTTCAGCACAATATACCAAGCCTAATACACGAGTTACATGCCTTTAAAACACCCTTAAGCACAAAATCACAAGTTCTTGCAAAAATAGGGCAGGTTCTGCATATTCACTTCCAAAACCAATTTGCCTCGTGCGTTTTGTCCCAAATCACTTCAAACACATTCTAAACAATACACCTAAGGTGTACAAACCATTCTCAAGCAACTGTAACCTTGTTTTCACACTTCACCATTTTCAAATTCTGAGTTTATAGGTTGAGTTCTATAGGGAGATTCAAGCTAATTCAAAGCAAGCTAAGCATTGGGAAAGGTCAAGGGAACATCAAGAAAGCTCAAAAGTCCTTCAGGCCTCACCAAAAGTTGCTACATTTCCATACTCGAGTTTGACTAAAACGGGTATTTTCCAACTTTCTATCTCCTTATTTAGGAATCATTAGGCTTAGGTTTGTGAAGCAAAAATGTAGTCCTCATTGTCCTTGAGTTGTACATATGCATATAATTCATTTATGTTAACTGAGCTAGGAGTATTTGATAGTTGAACTTACTGAAAAAATAAGGTTATAAATTAGGGGCACTGAAATTCTCCCTGGTTTCTTAGAGTTAGATTACGTTTTTTACATGGTTGAAATCGTGGTTTCAAGCTCTATAATTTTCAGGTTATGAGTTTTTAATTTCATGCAAGAACAAAAGAGAACAAGTTTCAAGTTGCAGGTGCGCATATTTTTGTTCAGAGGTTAGAGATGAAATGAACATGGACTGGGCCTGGCTTTGTCCTACTTTTGACACCCCCTAGCTTGCTTTTTGCACCCCCTTGGCCCATTTCTTTTATTTTGTACATTTTTTATTTCTTTTTACATTTTCTGACTTTTATTTATTTTTCTAAATATTAAAAATCACCAAAAATATTTTCTTAATTTTTAAATTTTATTTTATTATTTTTATTATTTTTTTATGACAAAATATAGTTTATTAGGTTAAATACTTTTATTTTCTTAAATAAATTTATAAATAGTACAAAAATATCATATATTTTTATTTTTATTATTTATACACTTAAATAATATTTTCTCACACATTTTAATCTTTTAACTCTTTTGTATATATTTTTATTTATTTTCTTGTACATAAATAAATAATATAGAATATATATTTTCTTAAAACAAAAACTAGGGTTTTCTACCCTTTCCAAACAATCATTAATATTTTTATTATTTTTAGATAAAAAATAATTTATTTTATATACATAAAAATAAATACAAAAACATCCTCTGCATATTTATATTTGTTTGTACATTTAAATATTTGTTTATTTATTTATCTTGTGCAATATTTCAATTTGGTTGTAATAATAGTTTTAGGGTTTTATTTTCTTGCAAATATACCCCTATTCAAACTTGTATCCCCCTCCCCATAATAATATTGTAATAGTCTTAGATTTACTTTTACGCATTTTATTACTTTTATATGCATGCTTAGTAAATTAGGGTTTGTATGATAACAAAAAAATCAAACAAATAGCATGACTAAACACAAGACAAAAATGCATGAAAAATGACAACACAATGCACACAAGCACTCCTAGGGTTTCACCCACTTGTTGCCTTAAAAAACATGGCCATGATATGCTTGATAGGTATCTTGGCAAAACAAAACAAAACAAAAGATCATAGTCCCTCGATGACGCTATCTTGGTTGCCTATACAAAAATGATCTAGGCCCTCAAAAAACTTGCTAAGATACTTTGAAATATTGTTATCATGGTCATACGATGACCCACGCCCGTCCCGTTTAACATCCAAGTACAAGGTTGTTTACCAAATACAATGGTAAAACAACAATGTCAAAGGGTTTAAAATGTGTAGGAAAGATCTTTGAGTAGGGTAGACAACTCCTAGTTACTTGATCAATTTTCAAACATCCTTTCTATTTTCAAGACACACACACAATTTCAAAACAATTTCCCAAAACAAACTTTCAAACATTGAAACATTTTTCAAAAGACAAACACCTTTGTATACAATCAAACAAGAATTATTACAAAGGTTGCCTAAACAAAGGCCTCTTTTCAAAATACTTTCAAAACCATACAAAGCATCATTTCAAACAATTGAAAAGTAAAAGCAAGTGATCTAAACAAGTAACTAAGAGCCCATGGATAAAAAGGGTGCTAACACCTTCCCTTTTCATAATCTACCCCCCGAACCCAAGAAAACATCTCAAAGGTCTTTCCTGTTCTTTTTGACCTTTCCTTTGGATAAAATAAAAAGTCGGTGGTGACTCTTGCTAAACCCAAACATTTGCGAACATAAATGCGAAACCTCAAGTCAGTTCTCCCACCGTATCACAGAACTGGTGACTCTGCTGGGGATAATTTAAAAGTGGGGTTACCTTAGGGTTTAGATCACCTTTACATGCTTATCTTGTTTGCCTTGATTGCTTTACATTTGGTTCTATTGTTTGGGTTTGAATCCTCTACCCGGATTTGGGAAACATTCATAGGTAAATAGCAATACATTGTGGAAACTGTGTGGGGTATACCGACACGGTCTAAGCAATAACTATATTAGTGCGACATATTTGTGGGTACTGGTAGCCTTTGAGTAAATCAAAGAGAATACTGGGCCGCTGAGTGATGTCATGAAGCACTAATGGACTTTTAGAACATTTACTTGACCATCTTGGCCTTTTTAGGGGTAGTGAGATGACCGGCTTTGGCGCAGTCCGAAGTTGGTAGATACTCGATACTACACTCATTGAGGGTTGTTTTCTTGGAATATTTCAGTTGCCAGTAAAGTGGCTAAACTGAAACAATGAACACAAAAAATAATCCAGTGATATTGAGTTCCTTAGAACCCGATTACTATTTATAGGACAGGTTGAGCCAACTAAACTTCACGAGGGTACTTACCTATGAAACCCCATGCAAGCCTAAAACTAGGAACTTGTGTGGTTTGCTTGTACATATACTTGTGCATAACATCATGAACATCATGAAGCATCATTTGCATCCACTAACCATTTCAAGGATTTTGGATCTTCATCTTTGTTCCTGTTCTGTAGGTTATGGAATCACTCCGCAGGAAAACAATCCAAGTCAACCTTGTGAGAATTCCTCCTCAACTCAAGGAGCTTACTTCCAAGATTCCAGAGTATTCTCCACTCACTGAGAGATATGGTCGACTTCTCAACTTGGTAAACTCCAGTACAGAGGAAGACATGGTGAAAGTTCTCTTCCAGTTCTTTGACCCCCTACAGCACTGCTTCACATTTCCTGATTACCAGCTAGTGCCTACTTTGGAGGAATTTTCTAAACTCTTGAGGATTCCTATTCTACATCAACTACCCTATAACGGTATGGAAAAAGATCCAAAGCCTGAGGATGTTGCTCAAGCCTTACACTTGCAACCATCTGGTATCATAGGTCATTGGGAAACCAGAAGTGGTGTCAAGGGTTTCTTGGCAAAGTTCCTGTTTGAGAAAGCTCAAGAATGCTGGAATTCTCTAGATCTGCGAGCTTTTAAAGAGATTGTAGCACTTCTCATCTATGGGTTGGTCTTGTTCCCAAACCTTGACCAGCTTATAGATGTGAATGCTGTCAAGATTTTCATATCCCGGAATCCTGTGCCTACATTGCTTGGGGATATCCTACACTCATTTCACACATGAACAATGAGGAAAAGAGGTGTTCTCATATGCTATACTCCTCTTCTAGAAAGGTGGTTTATTTCTCACCTTCCCCAATCAGTCTTGAAGAATGAGCAAGGCTTGAGGTGGTCACAACGATTGATGACTCTTACACATTCAGATGTTCATTGGTGGTCTCGGTCCAGAGAAAATATTATCATCATTGATCGTTGTGGGGAATTCCATAATGTCCCTCTACTTGGAATTAGGGGAGGCATTACCTACAACCCCTGCTTGGCTCTGAGACAGTTTGGGTATGCCCGAAGGGATGGCCCACATGACATGCTGATTCCAAACTTGGTTTTTGACTTCGACAACAATGCTTAAGGACTTTGAAAAAGCTTCATCCAAGCCTGGAGGATGCCCAACAAGGTGGTCAGTAAGACCCTGGGAAACAAGAATTCCATCCCCCTTGAGCCTTACCTCAAGTGGGTACAAACCCGCGCCCAAAGTCTTATGATGCCTTACCCCTACATTCTCCCTGTGATCAAAGAGCCTGTTATGGAAGGAGAGGTTCCATACACCGTCCTACATCCTAACATGCCAACATCACTAGAAGATTTGCAAAGGAGTTGGATACAGCTCAAGGGAGAACGCGATACTTTTGAAGCCCAATTCTACGCCAGTGAGAAGAAGGTTTTGGAACTTACTCATCGACTTCACGAAGAGCAGACTCTCAACACCTACATTGCACCAAAGAGTATGCGCAACATCTTTTTACATTAGAATTTTGTATTATTCTGCCCATGGGGCATTTATGTACTAACAATTCTATCTTATTAATATGACGTGTGTTCTTTTTGTTTAAAACAAATTTGAATTTCTGAATCCTTGAATGCATTACATGAATACATATCATTCATCATATGCATAAGCAGGTCTTCACACTAGGTTTCCTTATCTCTCTGCTATTTATTTCAGCAAGATAGATATTGAGCAGACGGTCAAAGACTTACAAACGCAGAATTCACAGTTCCAACAGCTACTCATGACCTTGGCAAAGGGTCAGGAGGAGCTCAAAGCTCTAATGGAAAAGGAAAAAGAGAAAAAGAAGAAGAAGAGAGTGGGTGTGGCTACTTTGGGTAGAAGATTTGAAGGTCACGCCAGAAGGGTCCTAGATTTCCCATCAACATCTAAAGAGGGTGAAGGAAAGGGTAAAGGAGTTGTCGTGCCATCCGAATCTGAGGCTGAAGAAGAGGAGGATGAAGACTATTCTGAACAGCAGTATCCTCCTGCAGATGAAAAGTAAAAAAATATGGAAGAACGTCTAGCAGCCATGGAGGTTCAGAGAGTGCCTGGGCTGGACTTTGAAGAGTTGGGGTTAGTTTCTGGAATTGTTATCCCTCCTAAATTTAAGGTGCCACTGTTTTCTAAGTACGATGGGATGTCTTGCCCAAAGATGCACCTACGGTCTTACGTTAGAAAAGTTCAACCACATTCTTCTGACAAAGACCTGTGGGTCCATTTCTTCCAGGACAGTCTGGTGGGGATGCAGTTGGATTGGTTTTACCAGCTAGAGAGGTCTGATGTGCATAATTTGGAGGATTTGGCTTCTGCCTTTTACAACCAGTATCAATATAATGGAGACTTAGCACCTACCCGTACTCAATTACAGAGTATGGGCATGGTCTCCAATGAAGGATTTAAGGAGTATGCCTAGAAATGGAGAGACTTGGCGGGACGAGTACAACCACCTATATCTGAGATAGAGCTTGTAGATATGTTCTTGGGTACACTGTCAGACCCCTTTTTCAATCACCTGATTGGAAGTTTGTCTGCGGGGTTCACTGAGTTGATTCTTACTAGTGAGAGAGTTGAAGCCGGCATTAAGAGTGGTAAAATTCAGAAAGATATATCTGCTTCCCCTGCCATCAAAAATACTTTTCCAGCAAAGAAGCAAGTCTCAGTTGTCTACTCCCAAAGAGGTCAAGGAAGAGTCGAGCGCCAGCTAGCGGTGGGGGCCGTAATGATTCAAAAGTGCGCAGCTGATCAGCCCAGAAACAATCAACCCAGAACCAACCAAGAAAGGGTGGAAAGGCCTGCACGACAGTATACCCGGACAAACATGACTCCCACTCAGGTTCTACCCCATCTCTTGAAGTTAAACCTTGCCAGTTTGAGGGAGGCCCCTAAAAATCCTAACACTACATCACCACACTACCATCCCAACGCCAAGTGTGCTTATCATTCAGACAGCCTGGGGCACCACACCAACAATTGTTGGGCCCTCAAAAATAAGATTCAGGATTTAATAGACGCTAAGGAAATGGAATTCGACGCCCCTGAAAAGCCGAATGTGATCTCTGCTCCAATGCCAAAGCATGGCCACAATGCCCATGCTATTGAAGAAGATCTTTTTGTTGCTACTGTTGATGATTTGATGACTCCGTTGCTGATAATCAAGCTAAATTTGTTGAAGGTTGGGATTTTCCCAGGATGTGAAAAAGATTGATGCCTTTGTTCATCCTTACCAACCGACTGTCCGTTGTTGAAGTTAGGCATCCAATGCCTAATGGATAACCAAGAAATCCTTTTTGAAAAGACTCTTGTTACACCGACTCCTATCAATGATGTTTCAATAATTACCATATCCGCCAATCTTTCCAAGGTGTCCAAAAGACCTGTTAAGATTACATCCGATCCAAAGATTACACCTCTGAAGATAACCATGTCGGGGCCCATCCCGTACAAGTCCAACAAATCGATATCGTGGAACTATGGGGGAAAGATCTTCTACCACGGTATTAAACAGATTGAATTTATTGAAGAGAGTTCTGATGAAGAGATTTCCGACATTGGAAACATTGCTGGAATGAGTAAAATCACCCGCAGCGGAAGAATTTTCTCTCTGGAGATTTCTCCTCCAAGGGCAATCTTCGGACCCTCAAATGCTCCTAAGGTTACCCCTGTGCCGGTCAACATATCTGCAAGAAATTGAGTTATTGAAGAAGTTGTAACTCCTGTGGTTGTACCCTTTGTTGTTGCTGATGATAGAGGGAAAGGGATCCAAGAAGCGCCCGTCAGGACGAGGGCTCAGCCTTTGGTCATCCCCGAGACCACTCAAAAAGAAATGGAAGAGATTTTGAAAATAATTAAGAAAAGCGACTATGATGTTGTGGAACAACTGGGGAAAACCCCCTCAAAGATCTCTATGCTCGCCCTGTTGCTCTGTTCAGAGGCTCATGCCAAAGCTTTGATCAGATTCTTGAAGACGGCCCATGTGCCCCAGGAAACCTCAGTGGAATCAGTTCCAGGAATGTGTAGCTAGCCTAACAGCTGACAATGGTCTTGGCTTCTCTGATGCCGATTTAAAATCTAAAGGGAGAAAGCATAATGACGCTCTGCATGTCTCGGTGGAATGCGGAGGGACTACTCTAGCTCACGTTCTGGTTGATACTGGGTCGTGTTTAAATGTCTTACCTAAGAAAGCATTGGACAGATTGGACTATGAAGGTTTAACTCTGAAGCCCAACAATATAATTGTTAGAGCCTTTGATGGTTCTAAAAGGATGGTCCACGGGGAGGTGGACATCCCAATTAAAGTGGGAACTGAAACCTTTAACTCTACATTCTATGTGATGGACATCCGTCCTTCCTATTCTTGCTTGTTGGGAAGACCCTGGATTCATAATGCTGGAGCCGTCACTTATTCTCTGCACCAAATGCTCAACTACCCAGTCCAAGGGAAAATTATAACAGTTCATGGCGAAGAGGAGTACATCATAAGCCATCTAAATTCTTTCCGCTATGTGGAATTGGATGGTGAATTCATCGAGACCCCTTTCCAACACTTTGAAGAAGTAGCTCAGGAGATTGCGGCAACCAAAACAGTGACTCCTGTGCCCATGATTACCAAACCTGTGCCTCGGATGTCATCCCTCAAAGATGCAAAGGCTGTGATTGAAGAAGGAGGAAGCACAATCTGGGGTCAGCTACCTGACTTTCCTTTTAAATCTGATAAATTCGGCTTAGGTTTCACTGCTTCTGCTCAAAAGGCTGCACGCCGCTCCTGGGCTGGAGGGCCACCAGTGAAGATCACCCATCATGGAGTCAATGCTTTGGGGCATAGTGAAGAGGAGAGCAACTTGGAAGACTGGATTTTCCCTACTGTTGACAGAGGACTGGACAACTGGGAGGCAAAGGACTTTGTTCCCATTACTTTCATAAATCAGTAATTTATCTTTCAAACACTTCTGTTGGTCTGTAATAATTCTTAAACAATTCGTACACCTTTTGAGTTGTGCCTTACCCGAGGCATATAGGTTCATTTGTAAGGGTTTGATTTTTCATCTTCATATGCCATTTTAATGAATCATGGACGTTTTCACATATAAACTTTTGTGTTCATTTTCTTTCTTTTTACATTTTATTTGTTTAAAGGTGGACATCCCTTACACACACCCACACTCACAAATGCAGGTACCCTTCCATTCCGGATTCCATGGGTAACAATTCGGCTATGGCCTTCAGTGACTCTGAAGATCTGGTCAATCATGTCGAATATGAAGGTGATGAAGACTGTGAGGTGGCGGGAGAGTTGGCTAGACTTCTACAACAGGAAGAAAGGGCTATTCTACCCCATCAGGAGCTGTTAGAGACAATCAACTTAGGTACCATTGAAGACAGAAAAGAAGTCAGAGTGGGTGCCAACCTAGAACCAAGTGTCAAGGATCGCTTAGTTCAGCTGTTGAATGAATATGTTGAGATCTTTGCCTGGTCTTACGAAGACATGCCGGGACTCGATACAGATATTGTGGTTCACCGTCTCCCTACAAGAGAAGATTGTCCACCAGTTAAACAGAAAGTCCGCCGAATGAGGCCCGACATGTCTAAAAAGATCAAAGCAGAAGTAATGAAGCAGTTCAATGTTGGGTTTCTTGCTGTTACTTCCTATCCACAATGGGTCGCTAACATTGTGACTGTGCCTAAGAAGGACGGAAAAGTGAGAATGTATGTGGATTACAGAGACTTGAACATGGCTAGCCCTAAACATGACTTTCCACTACCGCACATTGACATCTTGGTTGACAATACAGCTCAGCACAAGGTATTTTCTTTCATGGATGGATTATCAGGTTACAACCAGATTAAAATGGCACCTGAAGACATGGAGAAAACTACTTTTGTTACATAGTGGGGTACCTTCTGCTATAAAGTGATGCCATTCGGACTGAAGAATGTCGGGGCAACCTATCAGCGCGCCATGGTAGCTTTGTTTCATGACATGATACATCATGAGATTGAAGTCTACGTAGATGATATCATAGCCCGTTCACAAATAGAAGAAGAACACCTGGACCATATGCAAAAGTTGTTTGTCAGGTTGAAGGAGTACAAGCTCAAACTGAACCCTAACAAGTGCACTTTCGGAGTCAGGTCCGGTAAACTCTTGGGATTCATTGTCAGCAACAAAGGCATCGAGGTTGATCCTGCCAAAGTCAAAGCTATACAAGAAATGCCTGCCCCTTGCACTGAGAAGGAGGTCAGAGGTTTCTTGGGACGCCTAAACTACATTGCTAGGTTCATCTCTCAGCTAACATCTACCTGTGAGCCAATCTTCAAGATGTTGAAGAAATATCAGGTGGTTAAATGGAATGATGACTGTCAAGTTTCTTTCGATAAAATCAACGAGTATTTGCTAGAACCTCCTATCTTGATGCCACCCGTCGAAGGAAGGCCGCTAATCATGTATCTGACTATTTTGGATAACTCAATAGGGTGCATATTGGGCCAATATGACGAGTCTGGCCGAAAAGAGCATGCCATTTAATACCTTAGCAAAAAGTTTACCGACTGTGAGACCCGCTACTCACTGCTCAAGAGAACTTGTTGCACTTTGGTATGGGCTGCTCGCCGGCTAAGGCAGTATATGCTGACTCATACCACTCTACTTATATCTAAGATGGATCCGATCAAGTACATCTTCGAGAAGCCTGCTTTATCTAGAAGAATAGCTAGATGATAAATGATCCTTACAGAGTACGATATACAATACATGACCCAAAAAGCTATAAAGGGGAGTGTACTAGCTGACCATCTGGCTCATCAGGATGTCGAAGATTACCAATCCATGAAGTTTGACTTCCCCGACGAGGACATTATGACTTTGGATAACATTGAAGACTTCAGACCATATGAAGGACCTGAACAAGGATCCCGATGGACCCTGTACTTTGATGGTGCCTTCAATGCAATTGGCAACGGTATCGGCGCGGTACTCATCTCTCCATAAGGTTGCCATACACCTTTCACTGCTAGTCTTTGCTTCCACTGCACCAACAACATGGCCGAGTATGAAGCTTGTATCTTTGGGATCAAAGCTGCAATAGACTTGGGAATCAAATCTTTGGTTGTGTTTGGAGACTCAGCTTTGGTCATCGGTCAGATCAAAGGAGAGTGGGACACTAAACATCCCAATCTCATCCCTTACAAAGAACATGTCTTGACATTTCTACCTCACTTCGAGCAGATTACCTTCGAGAACTTCCCGCGAGAAGAGAATCAGCTAGCAGATGCTCTAGCTACGATGTCATCCATGTTTAAACTTAACTGGGATAATGAGGATCCCCAAAGCACCATTGAGCGGACAGACGGACCTGCACATTGTCACGATATTAATACCGAAGAAGTAGTGGACCGACCTTGGTTTCACGAAGTCAAAAGGTATCTCGAGAATCAAGAATATCCTGAAGGAGCTTCAGTCAACGACAAAAAATTATTGAGGAGATTCTCTGCCAAGTTCTTCCTGAGCAATGATATCCTATACAAGCGCAATCATGATTGCATTCTGCTCCGTTGTGTGGACAAAGTTGAAACTGAACAGATCATGGCTGAACTGCACAATGGTACCTTCGGCACCCACTCAAGCGGGCATACGATGGCTAAGAAGATCCTGCGGGCAGGCTACTACTGGTCTACCATGGAAGTTGGTTGCCATGAATATTCCCGTACTTGTCACAAATGTCAAATCTATGCGGACAAGGTACACATACCTCCAATTCCTCTCAATGTCTTAACAACTCCTTGGCCATTCGCTATGTGGGGAATCGATATGATTGGAGAGGTCAAGCCTACAGCATCCAATGGACACCGCTTCATTCTGGTGGCCATTGATTACTTTACCAAGTGGGTTGAAGCAGCTTCCTTCGCCTCCGTTACAAAGAATGTGGTTGCCCGCTTCATTAAGCAGAACCTCATTTGCCCGTATGGTATCCCCGACAGGATCATCACGGACAACGGTACAAACCTTAACAACACTATGATCACCGCTTTGTGCGAATATTTCCAAATTCAACATCACAATTCATCTCCCTATCGGCCAAAGATGAACGATGTTGTCGAAGCCGCGAACAAAAATATCAAGAAGATCATACAAAAGATGACAGTCACCTACAAGGACTGGCATGAGATGTTACCGTTTTCTCTACACGGCGCGTACATCAACTGGGGAAACACCCTATTCTTTGGTATACGACATGGAAGCTGTTTTGCCTATCGAGGTTCAGATTCCCTCCTTGAGAATCATGAAGGATACTGGTTTGAGTGAAGACGATTGGATTCAAACCCGACTTGATCAACTTAACTTGATTGACGAGAAGCGACTTACTGCTGTTTGTCATGGTCAGACGTATCAAAAGTGGATGATTAAGGCATTCAACAAGAAAGTCAGGCGCCAGATATATCAAGTCTGGGATCTTGTAATCAAGCGAATCATCTTGCCGCAAAGTGATCCTATGGGAAAATGGACTCCTACTTACGAAGGACCATTTGTGATCAAATACATCTTTTCTAGTGGGGCAATGATCTTGACCACCATGGACGGTGATGATCTGCCGCACCCTGCGAACGTAGACATAATCAAAAGATACTATGCATAAATGACCCACTAGGTTGACACACCTAGGAAACAAAAGGGGCATCCCGGTGAATCGAAAACCCGAAAGGGCGGTTCAGGCAAAAGTTAGGGATAAACAAAAAAAATCGATACACCCGGAAAGTTGAAAACCCGAAAGGGCGACTTGGGAAAAAAGGGTTTCCCGGTGGATCGAAAACCCGAAAGGGAGGTCCAGGAAAAAGTTAGGGAATTAAAGCGTATGCATGTGTCTCGTAGGATCACTTTAAGGACAATCTCTTCACAGACAAGCTCCGGGCTTCTGATCAACTCAATCATCTTCGGACGAAGCAACGAATGAACAAGATATTCAGAGTTACGAAGGCTATAGCAGAATGGGAACCCCATGGAATTTTTACACATAGCCATCTTTCTTTGTATAAATTTTTCTCATTTTTATGACAACGTTCTCTTACTAGGATGTCTGTCTCCTTTGTACAAAATACTTACACAAACTTAATACAAAGATACTTCAAAATGCAGAAAACTATTTACCTTTTCTTCTTTTTTACACTTGTGTTTTATTTGAAACCGTCCAATGATTTATTAAATGAGCATATGCATTTGAATATAATCACCTGTTTACAAATAAACGAAATAGGAAAGAATAATTACTGACAGGTTGAAAGTATAGGAAGACGTCTTTAGGCTATTCCAGGAGAAATCCCCTACAATATATCATCTAGATCCCCCAGTGGGGCTAAAACCTTGAAATACATGTCCCCAGCGGAGCTAAATTTCAAATCCCTTAATCTCCATCAGAGTTAAGTTTTCAAACTCCCAATCCCCAGCGGAGCAAAACTTTGATTTACAAACCCTCAGTGAAGATGAAACCTTCTTCCCCAATGGAGTCAAATTTTCTACTATTAATTTACAGCGGAAACCATTCAGTTTTCCCCAGATTCCCCAGCAAGTCGTCTTAAAGTCTTAGAATCAACCAGATAACATTTAACTTTTGTCTTATCTCCAACCTAGGATAATTCCCCAGTAGATTGGCATACAACCCAAACTTCTGATCTCCCCAGCGGGATAGCTACTCCCCAGCAATAAGTTTTTTCTCCAAAGTCCTGAACTTACTCCCAGCAGGATAGCTACTCTCTAGCAGTATAGCTACTCCCCACAGAGTTCTTACTCCCCAACAGAATGAAGATTCTCATTCTTGATTCCCCAGTGAAGTTACCAGAGTCTTCATTACTCCTCAACATGAATTTATCAGAATCTTTTTCCCTACAGATCGAAGATTCTCATTCTTGACTTCCCAGCATGAAGCCCCCAAGGATTCAAATTCCCCTAGTAGAATGAAGATTCTCATTCTCAGTTCCCCGTAGAAGCCATCAGAGCCTTCTTTATTCTCCAGCAGATCAAGGTTTTCCTTTGTTTAATCCCTGGTAGAGATCACCAGAGTTTCCTTATTCCCAGCCGAGAAAGGATTGCCATTGTGTAATCCCCAACCATATTCGTCAACGTTCTCTGGATTCCCCAAGAAGAATGTTTATCATCCTCCAAGGACTTGAAGGATCCCTATATCCCCAGGAAAGTCATGAAGGATTCTCACATCCCCACAAAAGTTGTCAAAGTTTTTGATAAATCCCCTCGAGTTGCCAAGGATTTTCTATCCCCAACAATAGTCAGCAAGGATTTCTCATCCTCAGCAATCAAAGATTTTGAATCTCCAGTAGAGGTCAGGGATTTATTTTCCCCGACAGTAGTCAAAGATTTTATTATCTCCAGCTATCAGGGATTTATTTTCCTCAGCAAGACAACTAATCAGCTTACATGCGCATACATTACATTCATAAATCATAAACATTGATAAAACACATATATTGCATCATACATTTCATGCAACATAACTTTGTGTTTCAGCTAACATTTAACCCTTTTCAGGATAAGATTAACAAGCTACCAATATGCAATCATGAAAACAGCTTACAGATGCTCCAGACACGGATGATATTCTATTGCTTATTCATATTCAAAGCTCAGAAACAACTTAGAGATGCTTCAGACACGGATGCTATTCTATTGCTTATTCAGATTCAAAGCTCGGAAACAGCTTATAGATGCTCCAGACACAGATGCTATTCTATTGCTTATTCAGATTCAAAGCTCAAAAAATAGCTTAGAGATGCTCCAAACACGGATGCTATTCTATTGCTTATCCAGATTCTATTTCTCTCAAAACACGGATGCCATTATGGCCCTTACACCAGAAGTTCGATTCCCCAGTGTAGTCGCCACAGAAGTCATTATGTCAATTATTCAGATCCCAGTTACAGTTTCAGATATACTCCAGACACGGAAGTCATTTTGCTACTCATACAAATTTCAACTTCAGATACGGTCCAGATACGCTCCAGACACGATAGCCATGCTGATCACTCATGCTGATGTTCCCTAGCTCAGATACACTTCAAATATGGAAGTCAATTATGTCACCTATTCAAGATACAGTCTAGATACACTCCAGACACGGTAGCCATGTTGTCACTTATTCTGACCTTTTCCCCAGCTCAGAGATGCTCCAAACACGGATGCTATTCTGTCGCCTATTCAGATTTCAGATTCAGATACAATATAGATACACTTCAGACACGGCAGTCATTCTGTTATTCATTCAGATTCAAATACAGTTACAACTCGGATACGCTCTAGACACAGACGCCATTCCTTTGCTCATACAAATTCAATCTCCCGATACAACTTAGATATGTTCCAGAGACGAATACCATTCTGATGTTCATTCTCTCGATTTTCAACAAACATTCTTGGATGGAATCTTTAAGCCCATCTCTGAAAAGATTATGTCACATCTCCAAATGTAATCTTTAAGCCCATTCCCTTAACTACATTTTGATGAGTGAAAATTTACGGGCACTCTAGTGTCCAATCATCTTTTACCTTCGAGTCACGAACGGAAAACTCGCCAATCTAACTCTTCAGGTTCAAGAAGATTGAATAGGGGGAGCTGTTGTACCCCAAAATTTTACCTCTTATTTTATCAAGATTCCCCTCACAAGACTCTTTGGACTCCAGACAGGATTGGGGTTTGCTCAGCTCAAGACATCTCCTTGCACCGATGACCTGAAATTAGGGTTTAAGGTTGTACAACGAATTTTGGACTTCCAATTACCCATTTTACTTACATGCTTCATGTTGGACTTCTAAGATTTCTCATACCAAGTTTCAAGCTTTGAATCAAATTTTTGCCCAGTCAATTGGACAGTTGACCTAAAAATCAACTGTATTGGGGAAAAAGTCAACTGTGGCCAATTTACAGTCAAACCTCATAATTTTTTATCCACATCCATATTATAGACTCATATGAACCATTTGATCAAGTTTGGACCATAACTCCTCAAGAAATTTGATCAGATCATTAAAAGGGCAAAATTGTCATATTTAGGGTTTTGACTGTAGAAGGGCAATTTCTGATTTTTCACCTAGCCAATGGAAAATTGAGTTCAAACATGGTTTCAAAGACTCAATGGAATCATCTTGACCTAATCACAAGGTTCAAAAGATCTCAAATGCATTGGATTGACAGATGAATTTTCCAGTCAACTTATCAATAATCAACTATACACTGAAAAGTCAAACTTTGACTTTTTAGTCAAAATCAAGTGCCAAGGCTCATTTTTCATCAAGATGTGTCAAAACATGAAACTTGTTCACCAAGAAACCTAATTTTGGAAATTAGGGTTTAAAATGGAAAATTTTCATAACTTAGAAATTTTCTAAGTTATGAAAATTCTTATTTTTTCCCAACTTTGCCCAAGTTTTCCACCATGATGAAATTGAATTCAAAGAAAACTTCCAACATGAAAGTTGTAGTCCTTCAAAAAATCTACAACTTTTGTTCACAAAGTTTTCCCAAAAGATGCTTAGATCTCTAGTTATATTTTTGTGAATAGAGGTCCAAAAACTTTCTACCTTAGTGAAATTTTGCCCTAGTTTAGGCAGGATTTTGACCTATTTTCATGGCAACTTTTCACATAGTTCCATTTGGAATCTCAAAATAAATTTCAAATATGGATTTTAGAGCATGTTACATGCTTTCCAAAATGTCCTAAAACTCTCCAAGGTCATTTGTGGTTAGGGAAAATCGAAGGATTGAAAATGCTAAATTATCATTTTTGGCCATGGCATTTTGCACATTGATACAACTTGCAAATATATCCAAACCTTGCTTGTACTTGGTTTACAGGTCTTAAACCTTTCCACACTTATAAATTAAATGCAAATACATTAGATTAAGGCTTTGTTTTGAGCTTTAGAACATTACACATTGAATTAATCCATTTTTGGCAAAAAGATAACAATACCATTTCCATAAAGGTCACTTTATGCAATTTTGTTTCTCTTGAGCTGTGAACCCAATCTTTTGCAGAAAAAAAGTACACAAACTTGGAGAAAATCTCACCAACTATGTGCAGCTAGAATACATGCATGTACAACCTTTGCATTGTCACTTCTCACTTTTTGCTTCAAAAACAAGAAACCTTGCAAAAACTCCACAACTCTTCAATCTGATAAGAGCAAGCTTTGTAAACATTTCAAACAACTTCAGCACAATATACCAAGCCTAATACATGAGTTACAAGCCTCTAAAACACCCTTAAGCACAAAATCGCAAGTTCTTGCAAAAACAGGGCAGGTTCTGCAGATTCACTTCCAAAACCAATTTGCCTCGTGCGTTTTGTCCCAAATCACTTCAAACACATATACACCTAAGCTATCCAGACCATTCTCAAGCAACTGTAACCTTGTTTTCACACTCCACCATTTTCAAATTTTGAGTTTACAGGTTAAGTTCTATAGGGAGATTCAAGCTATTTCAAAGCAAGCTAAGCATTGGGAAAGGTCAAGGGAACATCAAGCAAGCTCAAAAGTCCTTCAGGCCTCACCAAAAGTTGCTACATTGCCATACTCGAGTTTGACTGAAACAGGTATTTTCCAACTTTCTATCTCCTTATTTAGGAATCATTAGGCTTAGGTTTGTGAAGCAAAAATGTAGTCCTCATTGTCCTTGAGCTGTACATATGCATAGAATTCATTTATGTTAACTGAGCTAGGAGTATTTGATAGTTGAACTTACTGAAAAAATTAGGTTATAAATTAGGGGCACTGAAATTCTCCCTGGTTTCTTAGAGTTAGATTAAGTTTTTTACATGGTTGAAATCGGGGTTTCAAGCTCTATAATTTTCATGTTATGAGTTTTTAATTTCATGCAAGAACAAGAGAGAACAGGTTTCAAGTTGCAGGCGCGTGTATTTTTGTTAAGAGGTTAGAGATGAAGTGAACGTGGGCTGGGCCTGGCTTTGTCTTACTTTTGACACCCCCTAGCTTGCTTTCTGCACCCCCTTGGCCCATTTCTTTTATTTTGTACATTTTTTATTTCTTTTTACATTTTCTGACTTTTATTTATTTTTCTAAATATTAAAAATCACCAAAAATATTTTCTTAATTTTTAAATTTTATTTTATTATTTTTATTATTTTTTTATGACAAAAAATAGTTTATTAGGTTAAATACTTTTATTTTCTTAAATAAATTTATAAATAGTACAAAAATATCATATATTTTTATTTTTATTATTTATACACTTAAATAATATTTTCTCACACATTTTAATTTTTTAACACTTTTGTATATATTTTTATTTATTTTCTTGTACATAAATAAATAATATAGAATATATATTTTCTTAAAACAAAAACTAGGGTTTTCTACCCTTTCCAAAACAATCATTAATATTTTTCTTATTTTTAGACAAAAAATAATTTATTTTATATACATAAAAATAAATACAAAAACATCCTTTGCATATATATATTTGTTTGTACATTTAAATATTTGTTTATTTATTTATCTTGTGCAATATTTCAATTTGGTTGTAATAATAGTCTTAGGGTTTTATTTTTTTGCAAATATCCCCCTATTCAAACTTGTATCCCCCTCCCCATAATAATATTGTAATAGTCTTAGATTTACTTTTACACATTTTATTGCTTTTATATGCATGCTTAGTAAATTAGGGTTTGTATGATAACCAAAAAATCAAACAAATAGCATGACTAAACACAAGACAAAAATGCATGAAAAATGACAACACAATGCACACAAGCACCCCTAGGGTTTCACCCACTTGTTGCCTTAAAAAACATGGCCATGATATGCATGCTAGGTATCTTGGCAAAACAAAACAAAACAAAAGATCATAGTCCCTCGATGACGCTATCTTGGTTGCCTATACACAAATGATCTAGTCCCTCAAAAAACTTGCTAAGATACTTGGCAATATTGTTATCATGGTCATACGATGACCCACTCCCGTCCCATTTAACATCCAAGTACAAGGTTGTTTACCAAATACAATGGTAAAACAACAATGTCAAAGGGTTAAAAATGTGTAGGAAAGATCTTTGAGTAGGGTAGACAACTCCTAGTTACTTGATCAATGTGCAAACATCCTTGCTATTTTCAAGACACACACACAATTTCAAAACAATATCCCAAAACAAACTTTCAAACATTGAAACATTTTTCAAAATACAAACACCTTTGGATACATTCAAACAAGAATACAAAGGTTGCCTAAACAAAGGCCTCTTTTCAAAATACTTTCAAAACCACACAAAGCACCATTTCAAACAATTGAAAAGCAAAAGCAAGTGATCTAAATAAGTAACTAAGAGCCCATGGAAAACCATGGATGAAAAGGGTGCTAGCACCTTCCCTTTTCACAATTTACCCCCCGAACCCAAGAAAACATCTCAAAGGTCTTTCCTGTGCTTTTTGACCTTTCCTTTGGATAAAATAAAAAGTCGGTGGCGACTCTTGCTAAACTGAAACATTTGCGAACACAAATGCGAAACCTCAAGTCAATTCTCCCACCGTATCACATATACTATGGTATGTACTAGACATGACATAACATATGCAGTGAGTCTTGTAAGCAGGTACATGGTGAATCTTGTATAGACTCACTGGCAATCATTTAAGAGGATTCTAAGGTACATAAGTGGGTCTCTGAACAAAGTCTTAATTTATGATGGAGCCTTGGATGAAGATAGTAAAGCAGTAATTGAAGGATACGTCGACTATGATTATGCAAGTTGTATGGATTCTATAAAATCTATTTCTGGATATGTTTTTACTATGTTTGGTACATAAATTAGTTGGAAAGAAACACTTTAGGAGGTTGTCGCATTATGAACCACTGAAGCAGAATATATTTCCTTATCTGAAGATGTGAAAGAATCAATGTGGCTTGAAGGTTTTGCTAAGGAGTTGAAAATTCAAGCTCAAGTTATCATTGTTAAATGTGATAGTCAAAGTGCAATACACTTGTAAAAGAATTCAACCTATCATGATCAAACAAAGCACATCAATGTGAGATTGCATTTTGTTAGAGGAGTAATCGAGCATGGAGAAGTCCAAGTGCTGAAAGCTTCGACATATCACATTGCTGATGATATGATCACCAAGACTATGCTTAGTTGCATTTTTTCCATTCTATGTAGTTGATAAAACTGCATGAAGAAAGCTATTTTGTTCTTTGATATTAGGGTTTGTTCAAATATGGAGATTTGTGTGATATTGGATTGAACTTTATTGAGTCGAAGAGTAGCTTCCGGTTCGACAGTATTTATGCATGTCGTCGAAGTATTTTGACATGCTAGTGTCGAACACCTACATACTGTAGTCGAAGTGTGTTCTAGTATTTGGGTGACAAAATTCTAGGGTTGTTAGTATTTCAAATTGGGTCTATTTTTTATGTCCAGTTGTTTAAGTTAGCTTGTACACTAAGTTATCTTGTAATGGGTATTTGTGAAAAATCCCATTAGTTTAGTATGTTAGGTTTATTATAAATAGCATACTAGTCTTTCATCATTGCATCTACAACTCCGAATTTAGGGTAAGAGGGTTATTTATTATTCTTGTGTACTTGAAATCTTGTTGTAAGAGAAAGTAATGAATAACTATTAATAACCAATTCTTATGTTCTTCTTGTTTTTCCATCTTTTCTAGCCTTGATTGTTTCTTGATCGTAAAGAAACCGTTTATATTTTGTTTCCAAGGCATTGTTTTCACAACAAAAATAATTTTGGGAAATAATATATATAGTTAAAATAATTTGGGGGAGATAGCATTTAATATTGGTTCGTGAGAAATATACAAGTGAGAGAGACACCACATATTCACCCTAAACCTTAAGGTGATAGGTACATGAATTCTCTCACATATAAAGTGTTCAATCTTTCATTTTCTAATCAATGTGAGACTTCTTCCTCCTACTTGATTCTTAACACTCCCCCTCAAGTGTCATCTTTAATGGGACACCTTCTACCACCACCTGTGGGGAGTACTTTTGATACAAGTGGACTGGTTACTTACCTCGAAACCAAAGGCTATGATACCACTATTGGTTCTTGAGGAAGAGCATTTAACATTGGGGAAAAAGCAACACACGAGTGATAGAGACACCACATATTCACCATAAACCTTAAGGTGATAGGTGTATGGATTCTCTCACATATAAATTGCTCAATCTTCACTTTTGTAATCAATGTGAGACTTCTTCCTCACACTTGATTCTTAACTATTTAAAATATATTTTCTTTTGCAAATTAAATTTATGTATATTTTAATATAAAATTAATATCTTTGTAGAAGTTGAAGTTTTTGGTTCGATCTAAAACGTTGTGCATTTCTACATAAAATAATAAGCATTTTTTAGTTACTATCTCAAAATCATAGTCAACATATTTGCAAGTGGAACAAATTTTTTAAATAGATATAGATGAGAAACATTTTTGGAGACACTTCTAAGTATCTTGTGATTGATTCATTTTTGTGATGAAAAAGTGAGAGATTTTATTCTTAAATGAGTATAATTATTTGATGTTCTTATGATTATCTCTTGATCAAAACTCTTGATTGTGGAAGTGGATCGAAAATATGCATTTCTCTGAAGTAAATCATTTTAAACCGAACTATATAAACAACTTTATATATGTTTAGTATGGTTTTTCTTACACATTAATTGATGAGTTATTATTGCTTGAGATTGTTTTGTATTGTTGCTTTTGTTGTTTGTCCCACATGTCAGTGTTCTTGGTATGCTTTACTCCTTAATTTCATAACAAGTGACACCCACTACAGAGCAAGGGGTCTAAGTGGAAAAATGAAGATCCAAACAATTATAATCCAATAAAAAGTGTGAAGAAGCATTTAAAGAAGATTCCTTGATGCCCCGACAAACTTTACATAAGTAGATAAGATCAAGATGGTGGATAAGGCTGGGATTTTCATTATCTTATGTCTTAAAGATAAGTAATTGAGAGAAGTTTCAAGAGAGAAGACTCTAGAGTAAATGTGGATCAAGCTTGAATCATTATATATGACCAAGTCCTTAGATCGTAGATTATGTATAAAACAACAACTCGACTTGTTATTTCTTTAAAGTTATAATTGGCATACATTTTGGTAAAACCAACTTGGCAGCAACATGTTGAGCAAGATGTTCCAACTTGCAGTTTTCAACATGTCGAGTAAAGATGTCCCAACCAGAAGATAAGACATCACGTCTGGAGTAGCTGGAAGTTATGGTTCAGTTGATTTGTTGGCTAATGAATATTCAGGGAATATTTAGTTGCTTTTGTGGCATCCAAGATTGAAAAATCAGAATATTTTATGTTGGTTTTCGAAGATATGCTTAGTTTATAAATATGGATACGTTTTAGGAAACTAATGATTGAATACCTATTTTCTTGGAGAAGAATTTGCAGACTTTGTGCAGCCTCACTACTGCGGTTTTGAATCTAAACCCATTCCAAAATAAAGTTATAAATAGACTGGTGTATACCTAGTATTATGTGGAATTTACATGTGTGTTTTATAAGGGTTTTAGAATCCTTATTATTGGGTTGTAAGTTTTGTATCGAATGTTCATAAGTTTTTAAGCATTGAACATTTGTGTTTTAGATGCTCATAAATTGTTAAGCATTGAGTATTTATGTGTCAATTCTCATAAGCTTTTAAGCGTTGAGTTTTGTGTGTTTTGGAAGAGTGGCTTCTGGTTTTGTTCCCTACTTGTGTTTAGAGTTTCTCCAATTGCTTAGTGTAATTGAAGAGGTATTTGAAGAGGGCCTTATACCTAGGTATGTCTTAGGTATAAGTTAAGAAAAGGGTAGTGATTAAGTGCGCGAGCTTTAAACTGGAATGTTTGCTGTAAGGTTTACAAATTGATACTATCTGTTTAATTTCGTCCCTGACTTGGTAGCCCCCAGAGTTGGAAAGTTTTTCCGAACTGGGTAAGCATATCTTCGTCTTCTTTATATTCATCATTGTTTATTTTGTTCATACATCTTAATGTTGTGTGTTGAAGTCGCATATGGAGTCTCGACATCTTTTAGGACATCTGAGATCTGATAGCCAGAATTTCAATTGGTATCAGAGCAGGCATCCTACTCTGACTTTGGGTCAGATTCTGGGAAGTTAACTTTTGGTGCAATGGACAAGGATAGTAGAATTGTGGTTAAAATACCAATTTTGGATGGAACAAACTATGACAGTTGGAAACCACATATGGAGGTGTGCATAAAATCCCTTGGCAACAAGGCTTGGAAAATTTTGTCAAAGGATGGGAAACACCTAAGTTGTGGATGTAGATGGTAAGGTCACTAATATGTTGAAGCTTAAAGAAGATTTGGATGATAATAATGAGGCATCATCTCAAGGAAACTCCAAATCTTTGAATGCCATATTCAATAACGTTGATAAGAATGTGTTCAAGCTCATAAAGAATTGTAAAAGTGCTATGGTTTCTTGGGAGACCTTGAGGAAAGTTTATGAAGGAAGTTCTAAGGTAAATATGGAAAATATATAACTTCTCTCTACAAAATTTGAGAACTTGAATATGAGGGAAGATAAATTATCCAGGACTAATGACTCAAAAGACTGGGAGAGAAGATATCAGAGGATAAGCTGATCAAGAAGATGCTCAGATCTCTCCCAAAGAGATTTGACATGAAGGTAATTGCTATTGAAGAGTCCCAATATTTAAGCACTATGACAGTAGATGAACTTGTAAGTTCACTTAAGACTTTTGAGTCTGCTATCAATGAAAGATTTGAAAATAGGAAGAGTATAAATTTTTCTTCTAGTGAGAAAGACTCGAAGGATAAAGGAAATATGAACTCAGAAGGAGTAATGAAGGATCTCGTGCTACTGGGGAGACAATTTAATAGGGTGTTGAGGAAGTCCAGGTTAAGTGCTAAGAATATGTCATTCGACATCAACAAAAAAAGGACATGGGAAGGAAGTAAAGATTTGAAGAAAATGTAAATCAAGGGAAAGGTGTCCAGTGCCATGAATGTGAGGGATAAGGACACATAAGAATTGAATGTGCCACCTATCTCAAAAAGAAATGGAAAAACTTATCTATATTATGGTCAGATAGAGAATCTAAAAGTGACCGTGAAGAAGAATCAACCAAGTAGGTGTCTGCCTTGAGTATGATTTGCAGGTATGATCAAGAATCCTATGAATCAGATAAAGAATCACGTGTTAGAGAACTCACTGTTAGTGAACTAGATGTTGGGTTCACAGAGATATGCCTCAAGAATGAGAAAATGTGTCATAGAATATAGGAGCAAAAGCTAGTTATTACTCAACTGGAGGCTGAGAAAGAAGAGCACATATCTATCATTGCAAATTTTAGAGAGGAGGTAATATTGCAAAATTCAAAGTTTGACAATATGACCAAATTCATGATAATGCTAAATAATGCCACTACTATGCTAAATGTGATTCTTCAAACTAAGAAGAATGTTGGGAATGTAAATGGTCTTTGTTACAATAACCAAGTTGTGATGAACAACAAGAAAGTAGTAGAGTTTGTTCCCCAAAAGATGAAATAAGATTTGAATATGTCAAAGCATGTGCTCCAACATCAGTCAAGACATCAGAGAAGATATTATAGTCCCATGTATCAGCCATGAAGATGTCACTATTATGGATTGGTTGGTCATTTAAAGTCCTCTTGCTATATATTGTATGGTTATCCCAACCATAGATCTCCTTACGGAAGGGAAGATGATAATACTAAGACAAAGTATAGAGGAGCTCCTCACCATGACTCATGTGGACTCATAGCTTAAACTTTTCTCAAAGCCTCAACTAGAGAGGATTCGTATTTTGATAGTGGTTGTTCTAGACACATGACTTGGGTTAAGAAATTTCTAGTGGACATTAAAACACGTGCTACTAGCGATGTCACTTTTATAGATGGGTCAAAGAGTGAAATCAAATGTGTTAGAAATATGGATTATGTTAGATAACCTAGTCTTGTTAATATATTAGTTGTAAAAGGGCTACCAGGAAATATGATTAGTATCAGTCAACTCTGTGATCAAGGTCTCAAAGTTAACTGTACTCAATCTGAATGCTTGATAACAAATGATAAGAATAAGGTAGTGTGATACGGTGGGAGAACTGACTTGAGGTTTTGCGTTTCTTCGCAAATGTTTCGGTTTAGCAAGAGTCGCCATCGACTTTTATTTTATCCAAAAGGAAAGGTAAAAAAGAACAGGAAAGACCTTTGAGATGTTTTCTTGAGTTCGGGGGGTAGATTATGAAAAGGGAAGGTGCTAGCACCCTTTTCATCCATGGTTTTCCATGGGCTCTTAGTTACTTGCTTAGATCACTTGCTTCGCTTTTGAAATTGTTTGAAATGGTGCTTTGTGTTTGATGTGATTTTGAAAGTATTTTGAAAAGAGGCCTTTCGTTTAGGCAATCTTTGTAATGATTCTCGTTCATAAGAATGTATACAAAGATGTTTGTCTTTTGAAAAATGTTTCAATGTCTTGAAAGTTGTTTGGAAATGTTTTTGAAATGTGTTGTGTGTGTTTGAAAATAGAAAGGATTGTTTTGAAATGGAGCAAGTAACTTAGAACCATCTACCTATTCAAATGTCTTTCCTATGCATTTCTATTCCTTTGACATTGTTGATTTACCATTGATTTGGTAAACAACCCTATCTTTGGATGTAAACGGGACGAGCGTGGGTCATCGTATGACCAGGATAACAATGTTGCCAAGTATCTTAGCATGTTTGAGAGACCAAGATCATTTTGTTTTAGGAAACCTTTTGGTAGCGTCATCGAGGGACTATGATCTTTTTTTTTGTTTTGATTTGCCAAGATACTTTGCATGCACACCATGGCCATTTTTGTTTAGGAAACCAAGTGGGGAAACCCTAAGGGTGCTTGTGTGCAATGTGTGTCATTTTACTTGCATTTGATTGTCTTGGATTAGGTCATTCTATTTGTTTGTTTTTGGTCTTATCATGCAAAAACCCTAATTTACTAACATGGTATATGAAAGTAATAAATTGCATAAAGTAAACTAAACTATTACAACAATTATTATGGGAGGGGGGATACAAGTTTTTGAATGGGGATATTTGCACAAAATAAAATCCTAGAATACTATTACAACCCAATTTAATTATTGTGCGAAATAAATAAATATACAAATATTTAAATATGCAATGCAAAAATATTTATGTAAAAATGTTTTGTACTTGTTTTATGTATGAGAAAATAAAATTATTTAAGTCCTAAAAAATACGAAAAATAACATTATTATTTTGGAAAGAGGAAACCCTAATTTTTGATTTAAAAGAAAATTATGTTTTCTATTATTATTTTGTCCATTTTTTATACAAGAAATAATAAATAATATTATTAACAAATATTAAAAATTAAAATATGTATGAAAATAATATTTTATGTGTATGAATAATAAAAAAAAAGTGTGGTATTTTTAAATGTATTTACAATTTTTTATAAGAAAATAGATTCTATTTATTAAAATAAAACTAATTTTATATATGGAAAAAATAATAAAAATAAAATAAAATTGCAAAAAATTAAGAAAATATTTTTGTGATTTTTTAATGTTCATAAAAAATAATTAAAATCAATAAACATAAAAAATATGAGAAAATATGCAAAATATAAAATATGAAGCAGGGGGTGTGGATATCAAGTCAGGGGGTGTGGACATCAAAAACAACAATCCCAAGGCGCGCCATGCCCAGGACAATCATCCCTGTCCTCCAGCTTCATCCTTCTGCGCGTGTTTTTTTCAAACCTGCAACTGTCACATACTTGCACAAAAGCAAAAACTTACAACATGAAACATGTAGCATTTTTTATCACGATTCCAACCATATCCATTTTGTGACCTAACTCTCAAAGGTCAAGGAGAATTTTATAACCCCTAATTTTTGACCTAATTTTTTCAGCATGTTCAACATTCAAATTCTCTTAGCTCAGTTAATATAAATGACAACTATGCATATGTACAGCTTCACCATGCTTGAGACTACATTTTTTCTTCACAAATCATGGCTTGAGGATGCTTAAATAGAGAGATAGATTTTTTAAAAATACCTCCTTCAACTAGATTTGGATACGGCAATGTGGGGACTTTGAGTGAGGCCTGAGGATCGTGTGAGCTTCCTTGAAGTTCCCTCAAGCTATTCAAATGCTTATGGGGCTTTGTGGATGGCCAGAAATTCCTGCACGAGTCAATCTGCAACTTCCAAGTTTGAAAATGGTGATGTCTGAAACAATGCTCACAGTTGCAGGATGAATGCTTGGATAGTTTTGGTAGGATGTATGGAAGGTGTTTGAAGTGTTACAAGGCAAAATGCACGAGCAAATATTGAGCTTGCTATGATTTTGCAGAAACTGCAATGTTGGGCAGAAATTTTGAATTTTGGAGTTTTGGAATGTTTTAGAGGTCAAGCCTTCGTGTTCAGCCTTGTGATAAGTTTGTTAATGTCTATAGAATGATGCCAAGTCCACCCTTTATCAGATATACAAGTTCTTTGGACTTTTGAAACTTTTCTTGCTTTTGAAGAAAAGTGACAAGACTTATGCAAAAGGCCTGTACTAGCTACCTCAAGGGCTGATAATAGTTGGTATGCTTTGCTTAATTCTTGTGGAAATTGTCTGCACCACAAGAACAAGTCCAAGGCTCAAGGCTGATAAAGTTGGAAAAACTTGCTTTATGAAAATGGCATTGTGAACTTTTGGCCATTTATGGAATTATTTCTTGTACAATGCTTCAAAAGCCAAAATAAAACCATTATCCACTGAGTTAGCATTTAATTATGGAGTGTAGAAGGATTTTAGTACCTGTAATGCAAGGTACAAACATGCTTGATCAGATTTGCAACTTGGTGCATTGTGAAAATGGCTTGAACGAAAGTGATAAAATGCCATTTTCTCTTCTTCGATTCTCCTTAACCACAAATGATCTTGGAGAGTTCTTGGACATTTTAGAAATGTTGAAACATGCTATACAATCAATATTTGAAATTCATTTTGAGATACCTCTTGGAACTAGGTGAAAAATTCCCATGAAGTTGGGTCAAAAACCTACCTAGATTAGGGCAAATTTTCACTAAGTTAAAAAGTTCATGGACCGCTATTCACAAATTCATAACATGAGATCCAAGCATCTTTTGGGAAAACTTTGTGAATCAAAGTTGTAGATTTCATGTAGGACTACAACTTTCATGTTGGAAGTTTTATTTGAATCAAATTGCATCATGGTGAAAAAGTTGTGAAAAATTGGGAAAAAATAAGAAAATTTCCATACATAGAAAAATTCTAAGTTATGAAATTTTTCAAATTCAAAACCCTAATTTTCAAAATTGGTTTTCTTGGTCAATAAGTTTCATATTTTGACATATCTTGATGAATTATGACCCTTGGCACTTGATATTGACCAAAAAGTCAAAGTTTGACTTTTCAGTGTACATTTGACTTTTGATCAGTTGACTGGAAAACTCATTTGTCAATCCAATGAACTTGAGATCTTTTGAACCATGTGATTAGGTCAAGATGATTCCATTGAGTCCTTGAAAGTATTATTGAACCCAATTGGTCATTGGCTAGGTTAAAAATCAGAAATTGCCCTTTCTCAATCAAAACCCTAATTTTGACCATTTTGCCCTTTTCATGATTTGATTAAATTTCTTGAGGAGTTGTGATCCAAACTTGATCAAATGGTACATATGAGTCTAAAATGTTGTTTTGGATAAAAAATTATGAAGTTTTACTGTAACTTGGCCACAATTGACTTTTTCCCCAATACAATTGATTTTTAGGTCAACTGTCCAATTGACTGGGCAAAAATGTGATTCAAGGCTTGAAACTTAACATGAGAAATCTTAGGGGTACAAGAAGTCTTGTGAGGAAAATATTAATAAATGAGAGGGAAAATTTTGGGGTACAACAGGTAGTTATAAAGGGAACCATATCAAAAGACAACTTCTACCTATGGAGTTCTCCAAAATGTCTCTCAACGTGCTTAATGTCAAAAGATGATGAAGTAAATTTATGGCATCAAAAGCTTGGACATCTACATCTGAAGGGTATGAAAAAGATCCTGTCAAAGGAGGCTATTAGAGATATTCCCAAGCTAAAGATTGATGAAGGGAGAATCTATGGTGAGTGTCAAACTGGGAAGCAGACAAAGATGTCCCATAGGAAGATTAAACATCTTGCCACCTCAAGAGTTCTAGAGCTTCTTTACATGGACTTGATGGGACCTGTGTAGGTTGAAAGTCTTGGAGGAAAAATGTATGCCTATGTTTTTGTTGACGACTAATCAAGATTCACTTGGGTGAAGTTCATCAAAGAGAAACCTAAGGTGTTTGAATTGTTCAATGAACCATGTCACAAGATTCAAAGAGAAAAGAACTGTGGTGTTTTCAGAATCAAAAGTGACTACGAGAAGGAATTGGAGAACAACAAGTTTGAAGAATTTTGTGCATCTGAGGGGATTAGTCATGAGTTTTCCTCACCCATCACTCCTCAACAAAATGGTGTGGTTGAGCGAAAGAACATGACCATTCAAGAGTGTGCCAGAGTTATGCTGAATGCTAAGAAATTAACCCTTTACTTTTAGGCTGAAGCCATGAACATTGCCTGCTATATTCACAATAGAGTGAAAATTAGAACTGGAACTTCAATTACTCTATGAATTGCGGAGAGGAAGAAAGCCAACTGTAAAGTATTTCTATGTCTTTGGAAGTAAATGTTATATTCTGGCTTATCGTGAGCCAATAATGAAGTTGGATGCTAAGAGTGATGAAGGAATTTTTTTGGGATACTCTACAAACAGTAAATCATATAGATATTAAACTCCAGAACCAAGGTGATGATGGATTCTTCAAATATGGTTGTTTATGACTCAGCTAAAGAAGATGATGTCCCAAAATAAGTTGAGACAACTATTCCTACAGAAGATGCGGTTCCTAAAGAAAATGTCATAACATCTACCATAGAGGTTGCAGGTTCAAGTGCTGAATCTGAAGTTGAAGAACCTCAGGTAACTGACAAAGAACCTTCTTTCATAATTCTAAAGGATCATCCTAATGAGCTGATAATAGGAAGTCCTAAACAAGGATTAGTCACCAAATCAAGGGAAGTTGTATCAAATGCTTTTTTTTTGGTCAAAGATTGAGCCTAAAAATGTGAAGGAAGCTTTGAAAGATGAATTATGGTTAAAAGTTATGCAACACAAGCTTGGTCAATTTAAGAGATATAAGGACTAGGGTTTGGTACCAAGACCTGAAGGGACGAATATCATTGTTACAAAATGGGTGTACAAGAACAAGACAAATGAACAAGGATGTGCCATCAGAAATAAATGTAGACTTGTTGCTAAGGGGTACACTCAAATTGAGGGAATGGACTTTGATGAAACATTTGCTATCGTGGCTCACTTGGAGTCTATTAGATTACTACTTGGAGTATCCTGTCATTAAAGGTTCAAGCTATATTAAATTGATGTCAAGAGTGTCTTTCTAAATGGGTAATTAAATGGAGAGGTTTATGTTGAACAACCAAAAGGTTTTGTTGATCCTTCCTTTCTAGATCATGTGTTTTCACTGAAGAAGGCCTTATACGACCTAAAAAAAGGTCCAAGATCTTGGTATGAGAGGTTAATTGAATTTATAGTCCATCATGGATATAAAAAGGGTGGAATTGACAAGACACTCGTTGTCAAAGAAGAAGCTGGAAAATTGTTGATAGATCAGATCTATGTGAATGACACTGTTTTTGTGGGAATGTTGGATGAAATGGTCCAACATTTTGTCAGGCAGATGCAATCTGAGTTTGAGATGAGTTTGGTAGGTGAAGTGACTTACTTCCATGGATTTCAAGTCAAGCAAATGGAAGACTCCATTTTTCTCTGTCAAAGTAAATATGCAAGGAATATTTTGAAAAAATTTTGGTTCGAAAATTGATTCCATAAGAAGACTCCAGCTCCTACACACATGAAGGTAACCAAAGATGAAAAAGGAGTTAGTGTTGATCAAAGTTTGTATAGAAGCATGACTGACAGTCTTCTATATCTTACTTCTAGCAGACCAAACATCAAATTTGTTATTGGAGTATGCAAAAGACATCAAGTTGAACGTAAGGTAAGTCGCATTAACCAAGTAAAAAGGATTCTTAAGTATGTGAATGGAACATGTGACTATGGTATGTTGTACTCCCTTGATAAAAATTCCTCGTTGGTGGGATTTTGTGATGCTGATTAGGATGGAAGTGTTGATGATAGGAAGAGTACCTCTGGAGGATGTGTATTTATGGGAAACAACTTGACTTCTTGGTTTAGTAACAAGAAAAATTATGTTTCTCTATCTTGTGTTGAAGTTGAGTACATAGAAGCAGGAAGCAACTGCTCTCACTTGGTATGGATGAAGCAAATGCTATCTGAATACAATGTCACACAAGATGTTATGACATAATTTTTTGACAATTTGAGTGCTATAAATATTTACAAGAATCCTATTCACCATAGTAGGACCAAGCACATTGACATCATGCATAATTTCATCAGAGAACTTGTGGAGGACAAAGTCATAAAGCTTGAGCATGTCAGTACGGAGAATCAACTTGTTGATATCTTTACAAAAGCTCTTGATGATGCTCAGTTTGAGAACCTAAGGAGGAGACTTGGGAACTGTATCTATGAAGAGTTATAACAATTACTCTTGGTTCTACATCTTCTGTTGAGGATGCTAAGTATGATGCTGCACCTGATGAACATTCTTCCAGTGCTATTGAGAAAAGGAAGATTCTAATGCATGACATTTTGTCATGGGATTTTTTTTGGATTTATCTTAAGATTCAGTTTATTTTGGTTTATGATTTTGTAAAGGTTAAATTCCCAAGATATTTTTAATTTTTGCACCCTGATACTCAAACTTTAGGTGCTTAAATTCTTTTTCTAATATTGTCTACTTACCTTTGTCATATTATGGCTAAAAAGGGGGAGTAGTATGATATTTAGGGTGCTAGAGTTTGCACTATCTGGTGCTACTGCTGAGGGGAAGAATTTTATGATTCTGTATTTTTGATAGCAGGTGTTGAGGGGGAGTAACTACTACTGTTCCAAAGAGATGTTAGACATGATGTATTGACATCATGGGGTTGTGAACTTAGGTTCTCTGATTTGTGTGCTGCTAACCTTGCTTCTATTTTTTCCGTTGTTATACCTCTGATGTGTGTGTTTGATTTATTTTCAAGCATAATTTATGTAGTTTTTTTTCTTGAGCAAGGGTTATTTGGGTGTTTTAGCCAAAATGAGCCAACGGGGGAGATTGTTATTTCTCTGAAGTTATGATTGGCATACATTTTGGGAAAACCAACTTGGCACCAACATGTTGAGCCAGATGTTCCAACTTGCCATTTTCAACATGTCCAGTAAAGATGTCCCAACCAGGAGATAAGACATCACGTCTGGAGTAGCTGGCAGTCATGGTTCTGTTGATTTGTTGGCTACTGAATATTCAGGAAATATTTAGTTGCTTTTGTGGCGTCCAAGATTGAAAAATCAGAATATTTTATGTTGGTTTTCGAAGATATTCTTAGTTTATAAATATGGAACATTTTAGGAAACTAATGATTGAATACCTATTTTCTTGGAGAAGAATTTGCAGACTTTGTGCAGTCTGGCTGCTGCATTTTTGAAGCCCAATCCAGTCTAGAATAAACACTACTATAAAACACGTAAACAACAATGTCATGGTCACTACAGTTCTTCACTACACCGTGGTGACGTCTCTAAAATAAGGCACTCCCATATTATTTTTGTTTTTTAATTAAAAATTATTTGTATATAACAATAGTTGAGAAGCCAATCTTGGTAAAACCATCAAGCTTTCATGGGTTCGAACATCAGCGCCATCATATATATTATTCCTTTAATGTTTGTGAGCGTGTTTTCTTTTTTATTTATATTTATATAAAAAACATAAAGGGACGTGACTAGGGTTGGTAAGTTCCACCGTTGTGATTTATTTATAATAAATAAATACTTATTAATACAGTTGCCAAAGAACTGTTGTGAAATATTTTTACCCATATATAAGCGAAATAACTCTCACTTATTGACAATAGCCCCGTTTCCTTCATCGTGAAACCTTAGCACCTATTTTTTCTCTTCTTCTTCGCCATTAGTTGTGGATATTTTGCTTCATACATTAAGGTATTCTTCTTCTTCATTCTTCTTGTTATCTATTATCTCGTTTGTTGCATGTTCTTTTTGTTGATTGTTCTCATTTTTTCAGATTCGTCTTCACTACATTAACAAAGAACACTTGTAAACTTGATGAAGCTATAAGAAGAAATATAAGTATGAAGCTACTGTGTAAACTTAATCCATCTTATATTTATTTTTCATGGCTTCACAAACTAGATGAACCTCAAATGGTGATGATGATGGTGGTAGATAGCGTATAGTATGAGTATATAAGGCACATATGATTTGTGCAACAATGTTTTGTTGTTTAAATTCTTATACATGTTGACATGTCAAGATGAAGCATAGTTTATTATATAGTATATATATTGTTAGTTTCACTATCCATGTAAATTAATTTGATGTTTTTGTTGATAAATGTTGTTAGAGAGTTTGTTATATCATATGATATTGCTTGTTTCACTAATCCCTCATGGAACTTACACTTATTTAAAAAGATTTTTAAGATAATAATTTAAATAATTAAGATATTCTTGAAAATCAACTTAGACAGTCCAATGTCTTTTTCAACTTACAACAACAGTCACTGAACCATGATTGTAAGTATCGCATATACAATCACACTCTAAACAACAACAACTGGACCCGCGTGATTATATGTGTTTCCGAACCATTGTTAGATGAGTTTTCCGTAGTAGTGAAAGTTATAAATAGACTGAGGTATACCTAGTATTAAGTGGAACTTACATGTGTGTTTTGTTAGGGTTTTTAGAATCCTTACTGTTGGGTGGTAAGTTCTGTGTCAGATGTTCATAAGATTTTAAGCATTGAACATTTGTGTGTTCAATGCTCATAAGCTGTTAAGAATTGTGTATATGTATGTCAACACTCATAAGCTTTTAAGCATTGAGTTTTGTGTGTTTTGGAAGAGTGACTTCCGATTTTGTTCCCTACTTGTGTTTAGAGTTACTCCAATTGCTGAGTGTAATTGAAGAGGGGTTTGAGGAGGGCCTAATATTTAGGCGTGTCTTAGGTAGAATTTAAGAAAATGGTAGTGATTAAGTGCGTAGGCTATAAACTGGGATGTCTGCTGTAAGGTCTACAAATTGATACTATCTAGTTAATTTCGTCCTTGTCTTGGTAGCCCCCAGAGTAGGAAAGTTGTTCCGAGCTGTGTAAACATATATGTGCGTTATTTATATTCAACATTATTTATTTTGTTCATATATCTTGTTGTTGTATGTTGAAGTCAGATACAATGTTTCGACATCTCTTAGGACATCTGGGATCTGATAGCCATAATTTCACTACTCTTTTTTTTGGATTGTGGAGAACAAATACATTGTGGAATAATTGACAAGATTTCACAAAATTATTTATATCTCTCAAAATATGGAGATGTAACTTGATGATGAAAACATGGATTTACTCTTTATGAGCTCATTACTTAAACTTTTCAAGCACTTAAAGGATTCCATTTTTCATGGTAAGGAAGTCACTATCTACTTGGAGGAGGTCCAATTGGCTTTAACCAAAATGAAAGAGTTGAAGTATGATAATAGTAGAGAAAGCTTGAATGTTTCAAAAGGGAATAATGCGAGTATGAGAAACCAAAAGGAAAAGAAATCTAGGTATAAGTCCAAGTTCAAAGCATTTAACAAATTGAAGTATAAATGCTTCATTTGTCATGAAACTGCCTAGTACAAGAAGTTTTGTGTTAAGAGCTAAAACAAGGGTGGTTATGTTTATGTTGTGGTTTCTTAGGATAAGATGATAATGAGTGTTGGTGTACTAGTGATAACTAGTTTAGAGACAAAGAAGAGTTGGGTCATGGACATGGGTTTCTCTTATCATATGTATCCAAAAGAATAATACTTTGAGACTTTGGAGCTAAAATAATGTGGATTTGATAGAGTCATTAATAATAAGACTTGTAATATTTATTGTTATAACATTTTGAAACCAATAGTGGCTCTAGGATATCAGTTTGCTCGTGATAGGATAATAAGGGAGATTGTAAAACCTAACATATGGTTATATTGATCTTAATTGTTATTCTTTAAGTTAGATAGAAAGGCTGTAATACTCACAGACAAATAACTTCAAGGAGACATTTGAAAGCAAATAGATTCTAATATGGTTGACGATCATGAATGAAGAAATGAATTAATTGGATAAGAACGAGTGAAACTACTTGTGGAGAAAAAGGACAACTTAAACAAGTTAGTCCAGAAGAACTTAGTAATTGGTTTTCCTAACTTGCATTTGTAAAAGAAACAACTATGTGATGCTTCCAAAAAAGGTAAACTAGTAAGGGTCTTTTTAAAACCTAAAAGTCTCATTTCTTCAAATTGGCCCTTATAAATTTACATGTGGATCTTTAGGCTCATCAAAAGCCAAGTGTTTATGAATAAATTTCTATGACCTTGTAGTTATGGATGACTACTCTCTCTATACTCTAGACATTATTCTTATCTAAAAAAAGAGGCATGTTTGTTACCTTTAGAAAACTAGCCAAGATTATCTAGAATGAAAAAGGATTAAGCATTACATCAATCTGAAGTGATCATGGTGGAGAATTCCAAAATGAGGATTTTGAAATTTTTTGTAATGAAAATGGAATTCAACACACCTTCGCCACCCTATGAACTCCTATAAAAATGGGGTAGTGGAGAGGAAAAATTGATCTCTCGAGGAGCAAGCAAGGAGGATGCATAATGAGACAAATATTATTAAATCTTTTATGCTGATGTAGTAAGCATTGCATGCTATGTAATGAATCATGTCTTGATAAGATCAATTCTAAAGCATATTCTATATGAGTTAAATAAAGTGAATATTTTTTCATTTACATATCTTCAAATGCAAATGCTTTGTACTTAAAAATCGGAAGAATAATCTGCGAGAAATGTGACACAAAAGCTAATGAAAGGGTATTCCTTGGATATTCCACTTCTAGTAAAGATTTTAGAATTTTTCAATAAAAAAACTGTGACCAAATAAGCATCAGTTCATCTTACCTATAATGAGACAAAATCCAATTATGTAGAGTTAGAAGTTGTTGATTGTGCAAGTATCTTGGATAAGGAATTTTTAGAAGATAAAGAACACAATAAATATCAAGTAATAAATCAATAGAAAAAACAAAGTCAAATTGAAGGCAATGAAAATGAAGAAACAAACTTAGATAATCAGGATCTACCCAAGAAATAGAAAACTGCCAAGAACCATCAATCCTGAATGTCATTGGAGACATTTCTAAGGGAGCTACAACTCGACACTCCTTTAGTAAGGTATGCAACTTTATGGGTTTTGTTTCCCAAATTGAGCACAAGGAAGTTGATGAAGCTCTTGAACTTATGTTCTCAAGAGGACAAATGTTAGACACGATTTTAGGACAACTGGTCCAAATGGTTTAAGATAGATTACATATTTAGGGAACATATGTCAGACACGGTGTATAGGGCATTGTAAATGGGTTTTACTACCAAGTTATAACAACTTAGCTTATTCAATATGATGGAGAATAAAAGCAATAAATAACACGAGAGATTGGTTACCCAGTTCGGTGAAACCACACCTTCCTCTAAAAGGCACTCTACCCAAGAAAGGAAATTCTCTACTTCGAATTAGTATAATTAGTCTCATAGGAATACAAACCCTGTGGTGTTTAATGCCTCTTTCTAATCCTAGTGAATTTCTATTTATGACTCCCCCTAAATATGTGAACACCTCCAACTTTCTCCCAATTACTAATCCCAAGTGATTAACTTTAATAACAACAATATTTGATTTTTAATTTACAACTCAACTAAGACAAACCAACAATTATGCCAAGTTATTGAAGCAATAGTGAGGTGTAAATAAACACATAGTTCTCAAAATTATAAAAGTAGTGTCTAGGAACAATGTTTTACAACTCAAATAACAAACTAATCTCTATTCCATAAGATATGAATGGTGGATCTAGAGTTATGCACAAAAATAACACAAGTAAAGACTAAAGATAAATCCTAACAAAAGGTATCTTCAAAACATGCACCCCTAACAAACGTGAGGTTTCGGTCTCCTTAAATAGCAATGAAATTTTAAGTTTTTCTCCTTTGAATTTTCTTGCACCAAAAAATTTACCCTCTTGATTTAGGCTTATGTTTCATCATAAACATCATATTGCATTGCATTCATACATGGTGTAGGGATCAAGGTATTTTGGTTTATCAAGCCTCCCTCACGCTTTGGAAGATTGATTGTATTGACAAGTTGCTCAAGGAGAGCCTTATTATCTAAACCTCTAGATATTTCAAGCCCAAAGGTTTCACATATCTCAAGGGGATTTTGGTGATTCTTTTTTCCAATTGAAGAGGGGAAAAAGATCTACAAGGGCCCACAGAGGACAAAAACGCACTTCTTACTCAAAATAAAAAGTTATGAGCCTTTGAAGTTCGTGGAAAATTGGTCAAATGTTGGGCATCATGGGCAAGCGAAACAACAATCCTGAGGAATCTTGCCCAGGCATTTAATCAAGCAGGTGGCACAATAAATGTGCAATCCATTTTCTTATAACTCAAGCTAGGTTTTGATTTGATTTTGGGTTTAATTAGAAGTATTACATGTTGGCTTTCCACTGTGAGAATAATTATTGGAGATGGTATGGGTTTGATCAAGTTATAACTTCTGAAAGTGAGCATCCTCAGCTGATCAGGCATGGCACGCAAGATGCAAGGCATGACCAAGCCAGCTGCACATCAGCACCAGATTTAACATAAAATGCATTTTTGTGATTTGATTTCATCACACACGAGTGTCTCACGTATGCACTCAGCTCCCACATCACTCTATACCTCATTTGGCTAAACATTCTCACATACCATGCCTCACATCACTTCCCTCATGCCTTTCCATTTTTGGCAACTTTCTCTCAAAAATATCCCAAATTCCCTGTGCATCAGTTAGACACCTCAACAATCACACTTATTTCCTCTCATTTTCACTCACTCTTTACTAATCAAAACGGAGGTCATTAAGGATCTGCAAGGGAAAAAACACAATTTCCACTTTTTGAATTTTGGATGAAATCAGAGAAAACTAAAAAAATCTTAAATGAACTTCAACATTGTTTCGATCCTCACTATCCATTTTCCATATGGATTTTCTTATTCAAAGGCCAGTATCACTTCAACTGTAACAAACTTTTGCTGCTATATAACAAGCTTTCTCTTTCAATCTCAATCATTCTGGAGTCGTTGGAGGAATCACCAAAAAAAGAGCTCTCTCTTTCTCTCTACTTTCTCCTTCAATCTTCAACCTAAAGTTTTCTCCGACTGAATCTTCAACCTCCTCAAATCTTCATCAATTCTCAAATGGAATTTTCAACCTCCAAAATCCTCATTATCTCCCTGCAAATCTTCATCCAACATCAACATCATCTTTATCTCCTTGCATCTATAACAACATCAACATCATATTCATCTCCTTACATCTATAACAACATCAACATCATCTTGATATCACTGCAAATCGTCAACAACTTCAACAAATCCTCATCGTCATCAAGAACTTGAAGCAACTCCTCTCCTCAATCCTACACCCTTAGTCGAAAGGAAGCAGTATTTTCCAAGAGTTCCAGATCTGAAGTTCAATTTCCTCTCAGGAAGTCCAGTTCTCGAATCCTCTCATTTTCCTAGACTGTTATTTCATTTTCTTGTTGATTCATTTTCAGTGAAGTGAGTAGATCATAGTGGAAGCATTGGTTTGCATCTGGAGCAACGGAATCGAGTTTCCGGATTTTTCATCAAGGTAAGTTTTCTTGGACTACAATTTGTGTGACTCATCTTGAATTAGTGATGTAGCTCTTGTGCATTGTGTTTTACTGGCCGGACTATAGGTCTGATGTATATATTTCTCTTTGTATGATGCTAGAATCATGTGGTGGAGTTTCTGAAATTCTGTGTGCAAATGCTTATCTTAGAGTTTTCATGAGCTTTGTTCTTGATCCGTGGTTAATGATTTGAGATGATTTGAGTTGCATGATGTAGAGTATTTTGCTAGCTTTCTATTGCATTTTATTTTACTAAATCTAATGGAGAATTGAGTTCGTAAGTTGCACGATGTAGGGTGTTTTGCTAGCTTTTGATTGAATTTGATTTTACTAAATCTAATGGAGAATTGAGTTCGTAAGTTGCATGATGTAGAGTGTTTTGATAGATTTCGATTGCATTTGAATTTACTAAATATAATGGAGAATTGAGTTTGTTTGAATGATTTGAGAATGAGCCTTTGCACAAGTTTCATTTGTGCTGGAGTTTAGAATCAATGAAGCTTCAAAGGATGAGTAGAAGCATTGAAATTCTAAGTCAGTAAAGCTTCATTCGAAGGAGGTTGAAGCTTCATTCGAAGGAGGTTGAAGCTTCATTTGAAGAATGAAGTGAAGTAAATCGAAGAAGGTTGAAGCTTCGTTCGAAGAAGGCTACGGGTTGAAGTTAATCAAAGAAGGCTGATTTGAAGTCAATCGAAGAAGGCTGCATGTTACTGCAGGTTGAAGCCAATCGAAGGATGCTACTGCTGTAGGTTAAATCCAATCGAAGGATGCTACTACTGCAGGTTGAAGCCAATCGAAGAAGGAAGAATTGAAGCCAATTGAAGGATGTTGCTGCTGCAGGTAGAAGCCAATCGACGGATGCTACTGCTGCAGGTTGAAGTCAATCGAAGAAGGTTTATTTGATGTTAATCAAAGAAGGATGATCTGAAGTCAATCGAAGAAGGATGAAGTGAAGTCAATTGAATAAGACAAGTTGAAGCCAATCGAATGATGCTACTGATTGCAGGTTGAAGCCAATCGAAGAAGGATTCTATTGTTGCAGAGTTGAGGCCAATCGAAAGAGGCTGCTGCTACAAGGTTGATGCCAATCAGAGACTCTCACGGTAGAAGTTGAACCATCACTCCAACTTGGAACTCTAATCCCTTTTATTTTTATAATCATTTAATTCATTTTGGTTTTATGGTTTTAATTTTCATTTATTTAATTCTAATCCAGTTTTGGAACCTAATTGGATAATTGTTGAGATAAGATGCAGACCCAAACTAAGGTGGTGGTTGGGCCCTGAGCCTATTAGTTTTTTCAGAAATCAATTAATACCAACAAAAGGGCTTCATGGATCACTTTTCAGATGGGCCTAGCACTTAACTTCTGATTCATGCACATCTGGGTCCAATATATGCCCCTGGCTGTTTAGAGTCTGTCATTTATTTTCTCATGGAATTTTCTTTTTCATAGTTTTGATGATAACAATATTACAAAAAAATTAAAATATTTTTAGAGCTGATTTTTAGGACTTTAGAATTTATTTGAAGTTTCCAAATTATTCTTTCCATGTTAATACTCATTTTGTTATTACTCTATTTCCATGAGTTCGTGGTAAGAGTCTGGTTTGTGATATCGAGCGCCTGAAGATTAGTCCGATTGTTTATTGGTGAAGCTTTCACGAAGGTTGTCGGGTTTCTTTGTTCTAATACGCTCTGCTACGGATTAATAACCGTTTGGTTTTTTCCCTCGTTTGTTACATTTCACACTTCACTGCTTTCTAGAGATCATCAGAAGTAGGGTTGTCTGTTGCTTTTATTTGCTTAACTAAAAGACACAAACCAACCAAAATATATGAGCTGAACTACATATGCTCTGATTCCTTAAAAGGGATACTTAGGAACTGGGGTAGGGCCCAAGCAAGCACAACTCTTATTTTCCCTACATTCTTTTCTCATTTCTTTTCCATGCATTCCCTATACAACTTAGATATATATTTTTACACATCCATTAGATTAGACAACAAGAGTAGATACCGTAGAGTACTACGGGCGTGTGGGGCGCTAATACCTTCCCCTCGCGTAACAGACTCCCTTACCCGATTTCTCAGTCGCAAGACCGTGATTTCACCCTCTTCAGGTTTTCTCGATGTTTACCTTTCCCCTCTCGGCGGCATAAAAGACGTTTGGTGGAGACTTCATTGATTTCTATTATTGGATGACGGTTCGGCCAGTTGTTTCAGATTCCTAATTTGATTTTGTCCATAATAATAACATATATAGTTGGATTGATTTGCCCCATAAAATTATCAAGAAAAAGATATTATTTATTATTAATTCAAATTCAAATTTCAATCTCCATTTAGATTTATTTGATCTTCAATAGTTGTGAAACAAATTATACAAACGCATTGCTAAAATATAACAACAAATTTAATTGAATCTCAACCAAAATTTCACTCCAAAAAGGCAGCAACATTGGTCTATTGACAAAGATCATATGTTGGAGCACACATGTTATAACATCTTGTTTCACATGTTGCACCAGAACATCCAAAATCAAGCTCTTCATATAAATACTCTTTGTATAGTAAATCTTGAACGACATCTTCCTTCAAAGTACATCCAATCAAATCTTCAAATCCAAATCCTTTAATTAAATCATATTCTCCAAATTCATGATTTAATAATTTCTTTTCTAAATTTATTTGGATAAACATACTTCTTCCAAACGCAAACTTTTGCATCTTTTGAAGAAATTAACACCACAACAAATATGAAGGTACTCTGAAGATAATCAGAACCCACTTATGCCAAGTTGATACACAATCACATATTGAACATTATGACAACGATTCAAGATGGTTTAAAAGGGGAAAAAGAGCCTATATTTATATGCAAAAGGTGTGCCCAAAATGGAGTTTTCGATCAATGAATTTTCTTGTTACCTAATCGATTAGAATTTATTATAATTGATTAGATTCTGAAAAATAATTGATTGTAAGTACTTTAAAAGGAAAGAAAATATATCTAGTTGTTATACATCATTAAGCTGCTATCTAAATGGATTGGGGCGTAAGTTCAAACTAATCTAATTGATTAAATGAAGGACCCAATCGATTAAATAAGTAAAATATTTCCCTCTATCTATTTCTACAATTACTAAGTCATCTGGCATAACTCTAAGATATTTTATCTTTGATAAAAACATTTTAAAACGCTAGAAAAAAATCCTTTGCTTACATACCTTCACTCACTTACTAAATTGGGAGATTAAACTCCTTTCCTACAAGCCCTTTGTCAGATACTATATTTGTGTTGATACTACTTGAGATCACTTGAGGCTTTTGATATTTTCAAGTTTTCGCGCCTTCTTTGGATAGTTTTTCAAACCATAATACTTAGGTTTGTATCTATTTGTTTTCTTTCTTCGAATGGTGATGTTCATCAAACTATAACATCTAGGCTTGCATCTTTAATTGCTTAAGTGTTGTGTTTGAATAATCATTAGTTATCCTTAGTTGTGATCAATTATCATCATCAAAAACTGATGTCTTAATTAAAGTTCTGTTACCTGCAAAACAAGTTTTCACATAGTGTACACTTGGCTCGCAATGATTACTCGTCTTCAGTAAAAATAAATCTTTCAAAAAAGTAATTTTTGATTAAAGAGGGAATGTGCGAAAGTACATTGGTTTATTATTAGAGTATCAAAGGCTTAGTTTACACTTAACTCACACCAATTACTCGCCTTCCACCTTAAAATCAATATTAACCAATCAAAACTATCTTTTTCTACCCGAGCACGACGTGAACTTTTCTTAATGAAAGATGCTTCGTCTATTTCAAGATAATGCAAACAACACATGGTTCCTATTATATGCGAATAAAAAGTAATTTTTTCAGCTCGAATGCGATGAGAATATAAGTCTATGAGAATGAAGATTATGTTATCCATTCCAAATGCGATGAAAATGTTCATTTCTCCATATTTTGGATAGAAAGCATTCTTTTCCATTCGAATGCGGACAAATATCTTTTTCTAAAATCGACCAACCAATAAACATATGCTACCCATAACTACGTAGCCTTGAGTTCCCGATCGTACTTGGGGATACGTAAAAGCGAGACTCAACGTCTTGTAAGACACATTAATAAAAAATCTAAAAACTCCCCCCTTTCTGTATATTTGTAAATAATACATAATAAAGATCGAAAATGACATCACACTAACATTCTTTCACAAAACTAACTAAAAGGTTCTCATTGAGTACAACCAGTGTGAGGGGTGTGAAACAACCAGCTGAACAAATCATCAAGATGAAATCAATGAAGTCTCCATTGAACATTTTTCATCCCATGGGAGGGAAAGGAAAATATCGACTAAACCTGAGAAGGGTGAAATCAATGTATTGCGACCGAGAGATACGGGTAAAGGATTCAATTACGCGAGGGGAAGGTATTATCACCCCTTACGTTCATGGTACTCCACGGGATCCACTCTTGTTGTTCAAATCAAAGGGTGTGTTCAACTCTACAACTTAAGGTCTAAAAGAAAGAAAATAAAGAGGAATGCATGCAAAAGAAAACATGGGGAAAAGAAGGAAATATTTACAAAGTTTTGCTCGACTGAGCCCCGCGACAATATACCTATGTATCCCTTTTAAGGAATCAGAGCGCCGTAGTTCGACTCAATAGTTTCTGTTTGTTTTGTGTTTTTTATGGATAATGCTGCATTCGCATCCTTACCGTTAGGATTGCAATTTTTTCTTGGCCTAGCAGCTCGTAAAGAGACTCGTGCTCATCCCCTCGCACACTTGGAAATTCCAAGTTTTAGAACATAGTTTGATTCTACAACCCTTGGTTAGAGTTTTAATGATAACAAATACAAAGAATACATACATAGAATAAATACATATCAACCAAGTCATCAATATTCTGAAGCGTCATCAGCAGTTAAGGAAAGAAGACTCTGAAGCATTGCTGAACATTCAAGACAGAATTAATTCTAACGGCTTTCTTCAGACAAGATCTTCTCCAAAAGGAAAGTGTGTTAATAACATTAAACTTGCTTTATGGACAAAATCATTATATTGTCTATATAAACAAGTCAGCTTGCAAAAAGAAGCACATACGTACACACAACAATTTGCTAAGAACACCAATCACGCATATTCAGGCTTTAGCAAATTCATTCTTTATTCTAAGCTAAACCTGTGTAATTTATCACAGTTGTGATAAACTGCTTTTTGTTAGAAAACAACAACACGTTTTGTTTTAATCATTTGTAAAAGAAATCCTTGAGATTAACCGGATTGTGGTTGTACTCAAGAAGACTTTAACAGTTGTTAAAGTAGCTTTGTAATCTTGTTGAGATTAGTGGATTAAGACCTCGTTGGAGAGAGGCGAAATCACCTTGACGGGTGGACTGGAGTAGTTTGAGATCAAACGAACCAGGATAAAAATACCGTGTCATTAAGCTGTTTTAGATCCAAGTTTTCAATTCAACCCCCCCCCCCCCATTCTTGTGTTTTTCACATCTTCACCAAGTTGTTCGAATTTGCAATAACACATCCTTTGTTGAAAAAGTTGTAAAAGGAAAAGAAATTGTGAATTCAAAAAGATTTTCATTGGTTATTATTTTTTTCCTTGAAAAGGATTTAAGAAGTTTTAAATATTTTATGCATTTTACAAGAAAAAGGTTTTAGTTTTAGGGATGAAAAAGAGGAAGAAAAAGTCTAAGGGAAACTATCCTAACTCTAATCCCTAATTTTATCATACAATGATGGCCATAAGGTCAACGATAAAAGGGTAACCTATAACTAAGTTATCATGAAATGATTACAATCCTAATGTCTATCTCGAATCGCTACCAAAGGTTGAATCGAGAGATCCTAAGGGAACATGGCAAAGGTTCAAAACCTAAAGAAAAATAAAAACACAAGGTGCGAACAAGCAAATATGAAACCAAAACAAGCAAACAAAGCTTGAGAATCATCCAATGATCCAAGTATCACACACCTAACCGAGGTATCATGGCACCAAGGTAGGATAATGAGAGGGAGACCTAACCGCGATATTGTATCATCGAGGCAGAACAAAGGAAATGGGGAACCTAACCATGATATCAAATCACCAAGGTAGGATAAAGGGATGCTTAGCCAAGACATCAACTCATCAAGGCAAGGGAAAATGGGGGAGTAATGGTTCTTAATCGTGATATCAAATCATCAGGGCAAGAAAGAAAGAGGTATCGACTCCAAACTAAGATATCAAATAGTCGAGGCAAGAGAAGAACAAAAGTGAGTCGTCATAAGCGACTAAGCACCTGGCCAACATAATTTGAATCGAGGTAGGAGATAGAAGCCAATAATAATATCACATCAAAGTGTCAATGTTTCACAAATGCGAGCAAAATACAAAGTGTGAGGTATTGGTTACAGATCCCTTTTCCATCTGACTGACTCGATAACGTGAGTAGCACCATTCAAAGCATCAATGCACAACGCGTGCTATGGATGACACAAACAAGAAATGACATGTTTGATTGCGGACCCTCTATCGCCATGCCTTCTTTGAGGACTTATTAATGGGGAATGGGAATGTGACTCCTTCATCGAGGTCTTTGGCACAAATGTAAACACACAAAATAGTAAAAAAACACAAGAAAGAATTTCCTTAAATAGGTCTTTAAATAAACCACATTTTCCTCAAAGGGACTCCCAAAACATTCATGTATATCCTACTTCCCATGGCAAGGTAAAAGGCAAATGATGCGGAAAAATAAACCAGTATCAGTGTAATACCAAACAATTAAGAGTTCGTAGCAAGCAAGCAAAAGCATAAATACTTCAGAAAACTTTGCTCAAGCTAGCATCAATAACATAATAGTCAGAATGTGCGTCGATCAATAAAGCACAACGGAAATGCATGTCAGACACATCCGTAATAAACATAACGTCTGCATACAAATTCACATCCAGACAAAAAACGCAAACAGTGCATATTTCTCATGAAATGAGAATCATAGTAAATCGTGTCAGACGCAAGTCCATAAATCCATAAATAAAGTAGTATATCATGCTTTTAGATCGAATATTCAATGCATTAATTAAACAATAGAAAGCTCTCAAAGTACATTTCACAAGTCAACAAACACGTTAAAAATAACAAGGAAACGAAATAAGAGTTATTCCCCCTCAATACAATTCAATATATGATTAAATCATGAAGAAGTAGAAATTAAATGCAAATTGAAATTATTAATGTAAACTCCGGACAGCATGTCATCACAAACATGAGTGCACGAAAAAGTCGGTATAAAACCACTCCAAAACAATATTGATAGCTACCAAACATACCAAGAAGCACACATAAGCAATCACCTTGCAATTGCTATTTATCATTTTCGGGCAGTAACATCATTAAAACATAAACTGCACGAAAATTTGATCTAAAATCGAGAAAACATGGCATAAATGTTGTCCAAGTACCAAAACCTAGTACCATGAGTATTAACCATCAAAGTAATTTTGCCTTATCGAGTCTAAAATCTAACTGCAAGTGCACAACCTATCAAAGTAATATAAAGGATTGTCGAACCACAAAGACCAATCATCAATCTATCAACTCTATTGTTAAGTTGCTTATATAAGGTGGATCAGTTTAGTCAGGGGAGTATAATGCAAAGGAAATAAATAGATAAGTAAATTCAGACGAAACACAGGCTAAAATGCAAATCACATTGGTCAAATAACATTTCAATTTGTATTTGATAGAACTACTCATGGGGAAATATTTTCTACTCTAGTAAGGGAAACAATTGATGGGAACTTGTCACTTTCGCTAACTAAGAACCAAGTTTACTCTCTAATCAAATACTTTTATTGTCACTTATAAAAGGGCGCTTGAAATGTTAAAGAAGCAATTCTATTTTTAATAAATTAGTTTCTTAACTTAGTAAAAAAGTGGTTTCAACTCGGAATGATTGACATAAAGAGTTTCTTGGCTTTCGCTCGAGAATCGGATTGTAAACCTATAAACGTGATTGAATAAAATAAAGAACTTAAATAGAAACCTACTCCAAATTAGAGTCTTTAAATCTGGTACAACTGGAAAGTAAATGCTATAAGTAAAATGGCAGAAAGATTATAAATAAAAGAAATGCTCCAACCAAATCAAGACTACGGTGCAATAATCATCTGATGTGGCAAATTATTGCTTTTACACAAGTAAGTATAGGCTTAGCTTTGCAAGACTAAGATGGATAATTGAAAAATAAATGAAAATTACTATTTATAAAAGTATTACAGGCTATGTTTTTACATAATTTCCCCCCAACTCCTTTTGTGCGGGAAAAAGCTTTGCAAAGACCACGGGCGCCGAGGCCCCTCCACGGGCGCTGAGTGAACTAATTGAGAGATCTTGGGGGACTTAGAAGTTATCCCCTGGGTGGAGTGGGACACGCCTCAACGCCCCCTATAGCGACCGCTGAGCTGAACGCCATGTGTAGGATTTTGCTAAAAATCCCAATTTTCTTGGCCTTTTCGGTTTGTTTCTTCAAGAAGAGCTCCAAATGTGCAAGTTGCCTAAAAACAAGACAAATACAAGCATAACGCAAGAAAACAGTACTAAAAACAATAAAAGACATGTGTTATTTGATTCAAATAGGCAGTGCGATCAGGTGTTATCAGTAACGTGTACATATACCGGCATTGAAGAGAAATGAGTTTAAAAACTAATAAACGGATGCAAAAGCGTTTACCGGTTCATGTATCGTTGCTTAGAAACTATAAACACTTTACAAATGAATAAAATCCACATAATTCAAGCCAAAAATAAAATAATTCAAGTGTTAATACTACTTAGCAGCTTTGAAGTTTTAATGTCGAAAAATTGTATTTATCAACAAATCGATCGAAAGTTGCATCAACTCATGAATTTATAACTCAATTCTCAACAAAATTACATAATCGATATTAGATCTAAAATTTGGTGTTCCAAAAATCAACATCAGTTTTCCAAATAAAATTCAAGATCTATATCGATTATGTAATTACTCAACAAAATCTCGATTTCAACATTATCACAATCTCATGAATCAAGTATCTCAAGTAACTTCCACAATTCAATTCAAATTATGTTAACTCAAATTAATCTTAACAACCAAGTATAATTCAAGAATTTCAACTCAAATTAATATCAATTCACATAATCAGTTATATAATATGCAATTAAGTGCAAGAGATTATGTGAAATTATTGTAAAATCAGGGAAGGAAGAAAATACCTGAAGTATGATCAAGGAGGGAGGAGATCATGGCGAACTTGCAATCAGATGGAGGGAGGCAACACCACGTGGATTCGTGTTAAGAGGCGGACGAAGGGAATTTCGACTTCGGCCGACAATAGAAAGGGCGGCGAACAGAGGCTTCGCGGATATCTGGTGAGGCAGAGGGAGATCAGGATTGAAGATCGGTCATCGGATGGAGAATTGATGAACTTTTCTGATTTTGGTTTTTGGATGTTGAGATTATTGAAGAAATTGATGAATATCTTGAAAAAAAAGTTGATAGAATTGGTTTTGATCTTTGAGAGAAGAGAGATAATATTTTTTAGAGGTTTGTGAGAATGACTGGAAGTTATGTTTGAAATTTGATTTTTCAAATATATATTTCCTCCAATTGGGCCTTGGATTTGAATTCAGATTGGGCCTTATTTTGACAGTGTTAGCAAATTTAATGCATAACGCGAGAAGAAAATACAAAGTCATCATCGGTGCGAAATATCGACTCGAGCCCTGAAGCAAAAATAAAGATGATGAAATTTGTGACACGATGACTAAAAACAGACGCGATAAGTCAAAAACTGAGAAGTTATGACCATCAGAGTGATGAGAATTTCTGCCTCAGATAAACTTCTTTTCAGTTTCAGCTTATTTTACTGTTCCACTTGTGAAACAGGCCGTAAAGGGAAGCCTTCGGAATACCGTTTGAACTCGAGGTCTGAAGCAAAGTTGTAGTACACAAAATTTGTGAACCAATTCTTCATGAATCAATGTGATACGATAAAAAAATGAGAGTTGTATGATTTTTACAATATCGTAAAACAGTCTGATAAAAAACAGTTTCAGCATGCAATTTTGGAAATCTTCTCCAAAGAATTAGCTCCTGACCCGAACATATGGATCAAAAATAAAATCAAGACAGATCACCCAGAGAACCACTCAATAACCTTGAACCGGGAAAAAGTTATGATTTACCAAACGTTTGAAAAATAACGATTCAAGATAGCATTTTCACTGTTTTTCATTGTATAGCTTCAAAGTACTTGCGCATTCTAAGATCTTCCTCAATGAATTGACATATGATTAAAATTATTGAATATGCACTCAAAGGTGATATTCCAGTAAGAAGTTACAAAATTTTAAGCATTTGAAAACCAGAGAAACGGTAAATTCACTATATACTACATATCGAGTATTTTGCGCTTTAGAAAATCTTCCACACAAAACTAACCCCCGACATGAACCGATGAAATGAAGAAGCCCTCAAGACGGTTCCAAAGATTGAAGAATCATTCCCAAACTATTTTCTGGTATGAATTTATGAATTTATGAGCTTGAAACGCACAATACTGAATTTCCCTCTACACTTGACTTTCTGCACCATTCAAAGCGCGTTGAGACACATGAGGTTGATACGATGATGACTTGCTTGGTTATTGATTGGATAGCTTAGAAACCCTACAGAGTGCATTTAAAATATGAGAACCCTGATTTCTGTTTCACAATACTTTTAAACGGAACAATCAATTTTTGCAACTATTTCTTGCAGTGATATGCCTGATTCCATGAGTATTTGCCTAATGACATATATGGATGCATATGACGATGAAGTATATGCCAATTATTATAAAAATGAAGAGGGATTGTATAATTAATAGAACCGTGAAATTTTCACTCTGAAGAAAGTTGGGTATTATTTATTTTCACTTTTCTGTATTTTTTTGATTTTTTTGCTTTTTGGTGAATAATGGTTATCAGGGGTAGTGCCAAGTCAAGATTAGACACACAAAATAGAAATTGGATATCATGAATCATGTGTCCGGAGTTGGTAGCGACCACATAACAAGAAAGAGAAAGGAGGAAAGGATTCTAAGAAAGATATCAATAACATATGTCCGGAGTAAAGGACATATGATAGGAAAGAGGCTGGAAGAAGGACTCTAACCAAAGATATCAAGAATATATGTCTGGAGGAAAGGATATATAACATGAAAAGAGGCTGGAGGAAAGGACTCTAACCAAAAATGTCAAGAATATATGTCTGGAGGAAAGGACATATAACAGGAAAGAGGCAGGAAGGAAATGGCTTTAACCAAAGATATCAAGAATATATGTCTGGAGGAAAGGACAATAACAGGAATGAGGCCATAGGAAAGGACTCTTGATCGCGACTTTAAGAGTCTATCAGGTGTATTAACTGCAACTGCATAATTTAATCATATATTTTTAAAAGATATCGAACCCACAAGGACTGATAATTAAATTACTGCTATCTAAAGTTAATGTGTCAAGCTAAGGCTAATAATAAATCATAGGTTTTGGGTTAGACGAAAATAAGCTTAATCTTAATTGAAATATTTATTAACTGGACACTGGTACGTAATACATCTGATTTCGGGAATTCAGTAAATCATTGGCATAAATTTGAGTATTCAAATCACTGTTCAGTAGAAACTATCAGTTTAAAAACCTTTATCTCACACTCTCGTGATTATTGATTTTAGCCTTAGTTTGTCTCTTACTCTCATAACAAAAAAGTTTTAATAATAAAATTGGAAACCAACCCAGAAAAGTATTTTATAAAAGGTTTATGCCAAATTATTACCGAACTCTCTTGGTTTGGGACCTTACATACCGGTATCAGGGAAATTAGCCGAACATACTATATATTATGAACAAAAAATAGTTGCTAACATATAATAATTCAACCATGATTGATAAATAGAAAACAATAATATAATTGAATTAAAAACATAGAATTAAATAATGGAAAATAGAATTTCTGCAACACTTCTAGTACTGATAGCAATCCTCCACAATATGCAAGAAAAATTTGCTTGTGAAAAAATAACTTGAATGCAGAACAAAAAAATATAAACCTTAAAGAAAAATTTAGGAGGCTTTGAAAAGAAACTATGATGCAATAGATTTGTGGTTTAGAAAACTATTGTTGTTTAGGTGAAGGTTTTATCTGCTTAAAGATTCTAAACAAAGCTCTGGACTGTTGAAATTTGAATTATGGTATGAAAAAGAGAAATGCGAAATAGCATAAAGAAAAATGAGAGAGAGAGAGCAGAGAGAACTTCTATTGTAAAACTGTCCTTCTATTATAGTCCTCCCATTAACAAATTTATTGAGATAATCTAGGAGTTGTCACTTCATGGCCTCAGAAAAATCCTTGCATGGGGAAAGACCATGAGAAAATAATGTAGGAGTCGTTGGAACAGGCAACATGGAGAATTATGGAGAAAACTTTGCGTCAAACAAAAAAAACCTGTGCCGAATGGCATGCATTTTGTGTCGTGGGGCACACATACTTTTATCTTGTGTCGTTCGTCATGGCATGTGCGCTGAGGAGCACACATGTTTAACTTGTGCTGAGCGTTAGGGAAGGTGTGACGATAGTCATAACCTTCTGATATGAATTCTCTACTATTTTATGCTATTTTCTAATTTTTGGTATGTTTCTTTTCCATTTCTTCTCAGTTTCTCATGTAGGCCTTTAAAAAATATTTACGTGAAACAAACTTGAAATGCCACCATAATTGAGATAAAACGGTAACTTTATTTATGCAAATGGAGTCGAATGTGCTATGTATTTCCGTGTTATCAAACTCCTTTATACTTGAATCTTTGCTTGTCCTCAAGCAAATAATCAATATGGTAATCTTTTAAGCACATGTTAAATGTAACTACATGACACAAATCAATTCGTACGTGGTTGCGCGGTGTTTTTGTTAGAATAATATAAGCTCAATATTAACACCAAAGATACAGTAATGACACTAAACAACCCCTTCTTATGCATACCAGTTCCAATCATGCTATTATAGCTCAACCTAATTCTTTTTCTTTGTTTCACTCTTTTTGTTCAAGCGCAATCACATTCAGTTCTTTATTTTATTTTACACACATAATAGAGTAGCCATTTTAGTGATGGTCATTTTAAGCTCAACATTGCTTGGGCCACCTTGATCATCTATGACATTTTTAGCATGAGCAGGAGCATTTAGATCATAACACCACCTTTCCATATTTGTTAAATTGGTGACTTGGGGATTAGGAAAAATAATACTTGGAACTACTTTGTTATGTACCATAATATTGTATCTTCCATCATCTCTAGCCTTGATTAGGTTCCCATCACGACAATTGTCAACATCGATAAATAGAGCTAGTAGTGAAGGAAAATTCTCTAGTTTGTACACCAAGTTCAAAGTAAGTGCTATAGGGGTGACTAACCCTCCATTAAGATAAGGGGTAGTACCTCTTGCACATACGACTTGGATGTGTGCCAAGAGCAACGCACTAGCATTAATCTTCCAACCACGCGTGAAGATGCAGTGTAGGAAAAACAATTCTTTAGTATTAACTTTGTTGTTGTTTGCTCTCCCGAAAATGGTGTTGGAAAGGATGCGATCGAGGATTATGGATAGATAAAGAAAAAAGTCTCTCCCAACTAGAAGGTCGCTCACCAATTAAAGTGTGCCATAGACCGGATGTTGTTAATGCCTAATCTGCTTCTGAAGGGATTCAGTAGTGCACTTCTCCTCCACGAGGGAAATGTCACAAATCACTCAAATCTTCTTAATTTATAGAATATTCAACGTTAAAAAATGTAAATTTTGCAGTGCTGGTGAGGTACATGTTGTCATCTACTGGAGTTTTGTAAGGGAGGGAGCTCAAAAATTCCAAGGTCAAAGATTCATAAGTCGGGTGGTTCAGTGTGCAGACATAAGATAAGTCAGAATTTTGAAGTAGCCATTGCACACTGTCTAACAATCCCAACTCACGTAGATAGTTAACATTAACATACCTTGTAGCGGTAACCGAATATTGATAAAACTTCAGGTACTAAGCTTCTTGATTTATCTTAACTTCACGGTTTCTGAATATGATTCCTTAAAGGTTAGGCTCTCCTCTTCGGTGTTGAACTCTTCAAGACATAATTAGATGCAAGGAAGGTGAATGGGTTCAGTTACGAGATTGACAGAAGGTTGTGGGTTTTGATATTTGTTTCTCAAGTGATTAAATAATAGAAAAATATAGAATGTAGAGATTGGATTTTAATGGTGTTTAATGATAATTTTCGAAATAGAGGAGGTGGGATGGTCACGGGAGAATAATATGGAGAAAGGGTTTTAATGGGGTTTAATGATAGTTAAAGAGGATGCTAGAAAATAATGAGTCTGATATCCTTTTAAAACAAATACATGCGCTAGTTTTTATTCTGTCCCGAGGGGCACATAATGGGTGTCGAGCGGCACACTTTAAAAGGGTCTGGCGGTCGTCACAAAATGTGTGGCGAACGACACAATACAAAACTCATAAATTCCATACTGTTAATAATAAACACTACAGAGCGATACGTCTAGACACACAAAGAAATTTTATATCAGTATGAAATAGAGTAATAGTGTAACATTAAAGTATCGCGTAAATGTAAATATCAGATATAGTGCCTAATATTTTAATATAATCCAGAAATTTCGAACTTTACAATCAATAGTCTGAGAAGAAAAAACAAAAAGTAAACATAGAGTAAATAGAAAGAAATAAAATCTAGAAATGAAAAATGTCTAGAAATATCAGCCACTACTGTTTGTATTGAGAGCAGAGGAGTATATATGCTGAAAAATGTGATCCACCTGCTCTATCACTAAGTCCATAAAACCATGAAACTCGATGCAAAATTTAGCGAATTCCTCTCTCAAGCAATTTAACCCTATTTGCACAGTAAGTAAGGCAGCATCTTGATCAGCAAAGGGAGGTGTAGAGGCAACTGGAGCAACAGAAACACGTGAAGGGGTAGGTGGTTCGATGGATGGAAAATGATGATAAAATGGAGGTGTTTCGGATCTGTTTCAGTATCAGAAAGAAAAGCATCATTGTGATCATATATTTGTGGTGTCTCATGAGGAACTAGAGGTGAAGCTTGCTGAATTTCCAAATCATATACCCAATTATTTTGGTTGTTAATAATAGTTCTTTGATTTGGCAAAGTGAAGAGTTGCATAACCTGATTCCTAGAAGTGGTTGTCGCATTCCAGTAGCATTGGCTATCATGGTCATAAAACCTCCCACCAAGATAGGCGCATGATAGGTTTGTGCAATACGGTCAATGTTAGCTATCATAAAGGTAGATGCATTAATGGGGCGGTTTATGGAGGCACAATACATGATGAAGAGATCATCTTTGGAAACAAAAGTAATGTTTTGTTCTTTTCCGAAAAGAGTGTGAGAAAGGAACTTATGGAAGTAGCTGATAACAGGGTTATGGATGCTTTCAGAAAACATGTTATCAGGCTCAAGGTTGCTATCTCTGGTTATACTATCCCAAAAGTATCCAATTTCACGGTCCATAAGAATGTCCTCTTGGGTACAAGTAAAAACATGTGAGCCACTATGAAATCCTAACAGATTTTCAAGTTCAGGGTTATTATAACGGTATTCAATACCAAACATTTTAAAGGTGGTTAGGCCTCGATTGAATCCTAATCCACGGTCAGGCAAAAAGATGAGTGAGCTTTGGAATTCCAAGGTCAACTTTCTATAAGAACTAAATCTTATTCTCAAAGGAGAAGTATCCCAACCTACCTGGTTCAACAAATATATTACACTATCTCTAATAGCCAAAATGGTCATGGTAGGGCCGTTAAGGTAGAAAGTTAGTTCCATTTCTCTTGTAGCCAGTTCCTAAAAATGCCTCATCTGGGCTCTTCCTCTGAAAGCTATTTCCATTGTGTCAACTTCTTGCATCGTTAGTTAGTACGGTTAGCTAAAAATTAAGTTAGCCTGTAAGTAAGTTGACAATTAGAATTAAGTTAGTAGTGGTTAACATTAAAGAACAATACTGCAAAACTATTATGAAAAGAAAAAGAAAGAAAAGTAAGAAAATGAAAAGATAAAAATTAGTAAATCAAAATAAAAGACTAGAAAGTGGAGTGACTCCCACCAAGCGCTTTATTTTATGTCGTAAGCTCGACATAATTTTAGTAGGTGATTAAATCCAGGAGTGAGCGGGTAGCTCTACAAGATGGAAACTAGCGAAGTAGTCTTATTGAAGTTTTGTTCTTTCTTTATAGATCCTGGCATTTTCATATGCATCTAGTCTAAGTTCTTCTAACTCAGGATATCTAGGATTCACTTTTTGCCTGCAGCAATGTAACTTAAGTTGAGGGTTTTGATTTCCCAATAGGATTTATGCTCAAGTTCTACCAACAGATGACACGATTTTCCATAAACTAGTTTGAATGGTGTTGTTCCTATGGGTGTCTTATAGGTTGTTCTATATGCCCATAATGCCTCGTGTAATTTGGATGAACAGTCTTACTTAAAAGTGGCAACTATTATTTCTAATATTTTCTTAATCTCTCTGATGGAGACTTCTACTTGCCCACTTGTTTGGGAATGATAGGGTGTTGTTACACAGTGTCAGACTCCATATTTCACTAATAGTTTTTCAAATATTTTCGAAATAAAATGAGAACCACCATCATTGATGAGAAGCCTTGGCACGCTGAATCTAGGAAAAATTAATTTTTTTTAAGAGCCTGATTACTAATGGTACGTCATTTGTTGGGGAAGCTATGGCCTTGATCCATTTTGATATGTAATCTACAACAACGAGTATGTATCTATTTCCAAAAGAGGATGGGAAAGGTCTCATGAAATCAATTCCCCACACATCAAAGACTTCTACTTCTAAAAGGCCTTTTTGAGGCATCTCGCCGCGTCTAGAGATATTTTTAGTGTGTTGGTGCCAATCTCAATTTATGATGCTCAATACAATAATATTATTTAAGATCGTGGAAGAGCTTCTTCTTTTGTTGATAGGGTAGATCCGATGGAAGCACTCCAGCGGCAAAATCGTTAACAAAGTCGACGTACCATGGAAATATGGTTTTTGTGTAGACCCCTTCCACGACTTCATTTGTCTTATTATTAAAAGTTATGGGGCGTTCAATGGTGTTGTTTTCTAACTGCGCTATGAGTTGTTCGTAAGGGAAATCATCGTTTATAGGTACTTGTTCAAGGTTAATGCCTTCCATTCTAGATAAGTGATCAACTACTACATTTTCAGTGTTCTTTTTGTCCTTGATTTCTAAATCAAACTCTTGTAGGAGTAAGATCCATATGAGTAATCTTGGTTTGGCATTCTTTTTGCTTAATAGGTATCTAATCGCAGCATGATCGGTATAGACAATTATCTTTGTTCCTACTAGGTAAGGTGAAATTTATCTAGAGCGAAGACGACAACTAAAAGTTCTTTTCGGTGTGGCGTAGTTCATTTGTGCAGGATCTAAGGTTTTACTAGTTTTATAGATCGCATGAAGCTTTTTATCTTTTCGTTATCCTAAAAATGCGCCTACAACATAGTCACTAGCATCACACATGATTTCGAACGGTAATCTCCAATCAGGTGGTTGCATAATAGGTGCGGTAATAAGAGCTGTTTTTAATTGTTTGAATGCTTTTAAGCATTTGTCATCAAAATTAAATTTAACTTCCTTCATTAACAGGCCAGTTAGTGGTTTGGTAATTTTAGAGAAATCCTTAATGAATCATAGATAAAAATCAGCGTGTCCTAAGAAACTTGGTATTTCTCTTACGATTTTCGGAGGTTAAAGGTTTTCTATAACTTCTATTTTTGCTTTGTTAACTTCAATCCCCTTGTTGTATACTATGTGTCCAAGTACGATTCCTTGTCGGACCATGAAATGACATTTTCCCAATTTAATACAAGATTAACTTTGACGCATCATTCAATAACCATTTCTTAGTTCGATAAGCATCCTTCAAACTTTGCCCACAAACAGAGAAATCATCCATAAATACTTCCATGATATCATCTATAAAATCAGCGAAAATTGACATCATGCACCTTTGGAATGTTGCGGGAGAATTGCATAGTCCAAATGACATTCATCTATAGGAAAGTGTACCATAAGGATAAGTGAATGTAGTCTTTTCTTGATCTTTGGGGTGTATAAGGATTTGGAAAAATCCTGAGTAACCATCCAGATAGCAAAAATGGGAGTGTGTAGCAAGTCGTTCGAGCATTTCATCAATGACATGTAAAGGAAAATGATATTTTTGAGTGGCTTTATTTAACTTCCTATACTCAATGCACATTCTCCATCCGGTTTGAGTACGTTGTGCTACAGATTCACCTTTTGCATTGCTGACAACTGTAACACCTCCTTTCTTTGGTACAACATGTATTGAGCTAACCCAATTATTGTCGGATATTAGATATATGATTCCTCCTTCTAATAACTTTTTTACTTCTTGCTTAACTACATCACTTAGAGCTGGGTTTATTCTTCTCTGGTGTTCTCTTTAGGTCTTTCTGTGTTCCTCAAGCATAATGTGATGCATGCATATTGAGGGGCTTATTCCTTTTAGATCAAAGATGTTATAGCCTAAAGCACTCGGGTATTTCCTTAGGACATGTAGTAATTTTTGTGTGTCTATTTGTCCTAAATTTGTGTTGACTATGACGGGTTGTTCGAGTTCTGTGTCTAAAAATTCATATCTTCGATATTATGGTAATGTTTTAAGTTTGCAGGTGGTTTCCTTAAGCAAGACATAGGGTCAGGAGTTAGCGCGAGGATTAGAGGTATTGAAATTTTTAGAGCTTATGAATGTTTGGTCTATTGTTTCTCCATTTCTTTAACGCATTAATCAATAACATCCAAGAAACAACACAAATCATCTATAGCTGGTGCCTTGAAGAGTTGTGAGAGGTTGAATTCAACTTTTTCTTCACCAACCTCAAATGTGAGTTTACCTCTATTTACATCTATGATGGCTCCGACGGTGGTGAGGAATGGTCTTCATAATATAATATAGATGTTGTAATCTTCCTTGATATCCATAATAATGAAATCAGTGGGGATATAAAATAGTCCAATACATACAGGAACATTTTCGAGCATTCCTAAAGGAAACTTCACTAAACCATCAGCTAGTTGTATGGACATTCTCGTTGGTCGCAATTCTCCCATATTTAATATTTTGAAGATTGATAAAGGCATTAGACTAATGCTGGCTCCGAAGTCGCACAGATATTTGTGTATGACAAATTTTCCAATTACACATGGTATGGAAAAGCTACCAGTGTCTTTCATTTTAGGGGACATGTTATTTTGGATTAAAGCACTACACTCTGCAGTAAGCATAACAATTTCATTATCCTCGAGCATTTTCTTATTAGATAAGATTTCTTTAAGGAACTTAGCATAGGAGGGAATTTGTGTGATGTCTTCTGTAAAAGGTATAGTGATATTTAGTTGTTTCAGAAGTTCAACGAATTTCTTAAATTGCCCTATATTTTTAGATTTAGCTAACCTTTGAGGGTATGGTATCAGTCGTTTGTACGGTTGCAGAGGTACATTGGGTTTTTCTTTCTATTGTACCTCTGCACTATCATTTCTCTTCTCATCTTCTTTTGGTTCATCTTCCTTATCAGTTGGTTTACCAATATTTTGGTACATGGCTGGATTTTTGGTTCTTGGGTCAGTTGGTCTTTCTAATTCCGTTCCACTCCGAAGTATTATAGAATTAGCATGACCTTTCGGATTTTGTTGTGGTTGGCCAGGAAAAGTTCCAGCTAGAGCAGTTGTAGCCGCTTGTTATTGAGCGAATTGAGAGATTTACGTTTCAAGCATTTTGTTACGAGTGGTAAGGGCATCAACCTTGTTTGATAGCTGCTTTATTTGTTCACTAGTGTGTATGTTTTGATTTAGAAAATCTTTGTTTTGTTGAGCTTGAGTGGCTATGAAGTTTTCTATCATGATCTCTATATTGGATTTCCAAGGAACACTTGGAGTAATTTTGGAGGCTTTCTGGTATCCCGGTGGTGTAGTAGGAGCTTACTCAGGTGCATATAATGCATTGTTATTCTTGTACGAAAAGTTTGGATAGTTCTTCAAGGTAGGATTATAGGTATTCCCGTATGGGTTTCCTTGAGCATAATTCACTTGATCAACTAGTACTCCTGTTAAAAGTAGACATCCAGACGCAACATGTGAGTGAAGTCCTCATAAATTGAAGTTAGAGCTACTGCAGCCACGGTGGCTGCGGGAGTTGTGGTCAAGTTTTCTATCTTTTGGGTGAGAGCTTTTACCTTAGCGTTAACTTGGTCTAAACTGCTAACTATGTACATACCGCCTTTCATTTGAGATTTCTCTACAATGGCTCTATCGCTTCCCCACTAGTAATGGTTTTGAGCCATACCTTCGATAAGCTGATAAGCGTTATAATAAGGTTTATCCATCAGTGTGCCGCCAGCTGCAACGTCAATTGTTAGTCTTGTGTTATACAAGAGACCATTGTAAAAGGTGTAGATGATCAACCATTCTTCTAGACCACAATGTGGACAGAGTCACAACATGTCTTTGTATCTTACCCATGCTTCGAAAAGAGATTTGCTTTCCTTTTGTTTAAAACCATTGATTTTGGCTCTTAGCATATTTGTCTTACTCGGCGGAAAATATCATGCTAGGAAAAATTTCTTCAACTCGGTCCATGTGGTAATAGAGCTGGATGGTAGAGACTGGAGCCAAGCTCTAGCTCTATCTCGTAATGAAAAGGGGAAAATACAAAGTCTTATTGCTTTGCGGCTGACACCATTTGCTTTCACTGTGTCTGTGTACTGCACAAACACGGATAAATGCATGTTCAGATCATCTGTAGGACATCCTGAAAACTGATTTTGTTGGACAACTTGTAATAACGAAGGTTTCAACTCGAAATTGTTCCGACTGATAGCAAGATCAACAATGTTGTTGTGAGGTTCCTCTTGTGCTGGGGCAGCATAATCCTTCAGAGGACGATTTTGGGGTCCTTTGGCCATTCTTGGTTCAGGAAGAGATAAATCAGAAAGATTGAATTCGGGAAGATTGCACTTAATTTAGTATTCTCGGATTCCGCGTCTTATACTAACAAAATGCTCGAACTCGTCGATTGGTTACTCTAATTCTTCGCCTTGAGAGAGAGTGCTTGGAATGCAATCTACAGATGAAAGGGAATAAAATTGGTTTCCTTAGTCTATACTGCATAACAAAGGATTCACAATATCGACTAAATCATTCCCTGGAAACGACGCTAAAAACTTGATTGCAACTTTAAGAGTCTATCGGGTGTATTAACTGCAAGTGCACATTTTAATCGCGTAGTTTTAAAAGATATCGAACCCACAAGGACTGATAATCGAATTACTGCTATCTAAAGTTACTGTGTAAAGCTAAGGCTAATATTAAATCTTAGGTTTTGGGTTAGACGAAAATAAGCTTAGACTTAATTGAAATATTTAATAACTAGACACTGGTGCGTAATACGTCTGGCTTAGGGAATTCAATAAAACATTGGCATAACATTGAGTAATCAAAACACTGTTCAGTAGAAACTATCAGTTTAAAAACCTTTATCTCACACTATCATGATTATTTATTCAAATTATATAATTAAACTTAAATTCTTGCTCTTGCTGTCTCATTTAAAATCCAAAAATACTTTTTGAAAATAAATATAATCTAATTAATCCTAAACCGCTCTCACTGTATTAAAACTAATGTTTGATTACTACTATCCGACTAAAAACTCACACTCTCGTGATTATTCATTTTAGCCTTCGCTTGTATCTTACTCTTGTAACAAAACAGTTTTATATTAAAAGTTGGAAACCAAACCAGAAAAGTATTTTTTAAAAGGTTTATTCCAAGTTATTACCGAACTCCTTAGGTTTGTGACCATTCATACCGATATCAGGTAAGGTAGCCGGATGTATTAATCATTACGAACACAAAATAGTAGAAAACATATAATGATTCAACCATGTTTGATAAATAGAAAACAGTAAGATAATTGAATTAAAAACCAAGAATTAAATAATGGAAAATAGAATTTCTACAACACTTCTAGTACTGATAGCAATCCTCCACAATATGCTGCAGAATTTTCTTTCGGAAAAATACCTTGAATGCAGAACAAAAAAATTTAAAACTTAAAGAAAAATTAAGGAGGCTATGAAAAGAAACTAATGATGCAATAGATTTCCAGTGTAGAAAACTATTTTTGTTTAGGTGAAGGTTTTATCTGCTTAAAGATTCTAAACAAAGCTATGAACTGTTGAAACTGGAATAGTGGTGTGAAAAAGAGAAATGCGAGATAGCGTAAAGAAAAAAAAGAGAAAGAGAGAGAGAGAGAGAGGAGATAACTTCTATTGTAAAAATGCCCTTCTATTATAGTCCTCCCATTAACAAATTTCTTGAGAGAATCTAAGAGTTGTGACTTCATGTCCTCATAAAAATTTGTGCATGGAGAAAGACCTAGAGGAAATAATGTAGGAATCGTTGGTACTGGAAACATGGAGAATCGGGGAGAAAACTTCGCATCAAACATAAAAATAGCCTGTGCCGAGTGGCATGCATTGTATGTCATGGGGAACACATATTTTTATCTTGTGTTGATCGTCATGGCATGGGTGCCAAGGGGAACACATGTTGAACTTGTGCCGAGCGTCAAGGAAGGTGTGACGACCGTCACAACCTTCTGATATGAATTCTCTTCTACTCTCCGCTATTTTCTGATTTTTCAATCTGTTTCTTTTCCATTTCTTCTCATTTTCTCATCTCGGCCTTGGATAAAATAATTACTTGCAAAAAAATTGAAATGCCAACATAATGCAACATAATTGAGATAAAACAATAACTTTATTTATGAAAGTCAGAGAGAATATGCTTTGTAATTTCTTGTTATCAACTCTTACCAAAGATATCAAGAATATATGTTCGAAGGAAAGGACATGTAACAGGAAATAGGCTGGAGGAAAGGACTCTAACCAAAGATATCAAGAATATATGTCCGGAAGAAAGGACATATAACAGGAAAGAGGCCGGAGGAAAGGACTATAACCAAATATATAAAGAATATATGTCTGGAGGAAAGGACATATAACAGGAAAGAGGCCACAGGAAAGGACTCTATCCAAAGATATCAAGAATATATGTCCGGAGAAAAGGACATATAACAGGAAAGAGGATGGGGGATAGGACTCTAACCAAAGATATCAAGAATATATGTCCATAGGAAAGGACATATAACAGGAAAAAGGCCGAAGGAAAGGACTCTAACCAAAGATATCAAGAATATATGTCTGGAGGAAAGAACATATAAACAGGAAAGAGGCCGGAGGAAAGGACTCTAACCCACAAATATCAAGAATATATGTCCGGTTGAATGGACACATATAAAAGAGGCCGGATGAAAGGAATATTACAAAGGATATCATAACTATACGTCCGTAGGAAAGGATAAATATGAGAGAGAACAGAAGAAAGGACTATATCAAAGATACCACGAATATATGTTCGGAGGAAAGAAAATATACAAGACAATGACTAGCCATAGAAAGCGATATCAAAGATATCATCAATACATGTCCGAAGAAAATGACACGTACGAAAGATATCAAAGATATATATATATATATATATATATATATATATATATATATATATATATATATATATATATATATATCGGGAGGAAAGGACAGATAACAGGAAAGAGACTGAACAGGGATGACTCTCACAAAGGAATCCTGGACAAAGGTGAACCTTAAATGACAAGGAGTCTATCCAAAGGTAGACTCTTGAGGAAAGAAACGTTGATCAAAAGCAGATTTTCCGGGTATTAAGGTTCATTTTGAACCGAAATAGAACGTCGGTCGAAGGTAAATGTGAAACTAGAAGAGAGACTAATTGTAAGGACTCTAAACAAGGATTTCCAAAACACGTTGGATTTTAAGAGGTTTAAAATGCATGATAACTACAATATCCCTCATGACAAAGGCAAGGTACAATTCTCCAAGAGTGGCAATTATCTTAATTACCACACACCAAGTATGGATACTCAAATACTTGAGAAATAAGAAAAGTTATACACCAACTTTTACTCACATTATGATGGCAATGCAGTTAGGTGTAAAATAACCAAAGACTTACAAAGGAAAGGAAAGACCACGATTCATTGGGGAAAATGGGAAATGCCAAAGACCCGAATAGTGGTAAACCAAAATAGACTCCGCTAGGGAAACGGGAAAGGATACCCCCCGAGGCAAGCTGCAGAGGTAATTCAAATCTTAGCACATAACAATATGGTTATTTCAAGTAAACATAATTGGCTTATACCAAAATTCATGTTTGAATTTTTCTTTGTTAGATTTAACATGATGATGCATGTTTAGTGATGCACTAGGGAAACCACGGTAATAATTGACTGCTGAGAAGACAAAGAAATTCTAGATGACTATCTTCGCACATTTGATCTCCTGTAGAGAAAAGTCAATTTGAACTTCATTGGGAGATTAAAAATCTGAAACATCAACTTCCAAGGATCAAAATCAGTGGGGAAGTAACTCTTGGGAGAAATACTGCAAAAATAAATTGCAGTCCAGAGAAAATATCGAACTCTGGTCCACCTTTTAACTCTTGGGGAATAGATTCCTGGCCTCCTGCCTGGATGAGGAGAACTTCATTGGGAATGGAAACTTTCTTGTGTATATTTTATTGATGAATACAACTTCAACTGGGGCAATCCTAGAAATTCTTAAATAAAAAGAATTATACTCAGACTACACTAGGGATATTGCCGTTGGGATACACATCTTCACTTGGGGAAGAAGAGAAAATCTTTGGAACCAAAACTTGAGGTTTGAAACTCCATTAAGGATATCTCTAACAATCCTCTATCACTGGGGATAAAATAATTCCAACAAGCACATAACATGTATACACCTCCCTGGGGATACGATAATTTATACAATATTCATTATCACTGAATTTTACCCAGGAAAGGAAACTTACTCCCCTAGGAATACGAGGAAAACTGATCAAAATAATCCTCGACACTCGGCTCCAACCGGGGATAAAAATACATCTTCCACTGGGAATCAGAAGAGATCTTGGTAGCAATATCAGCGATACCAATTACACTAGGGAAAGCCATCCTTGTAAGACCCATACCAACATGGACTTGCAATGGGAGAAGAATTATTCCACCGAGTATAAAAGTCGTAATAATGGGGATACAAACCAGCATATCCTACAAGTAAATATAAATCTTCAAAAACTCTGACATAGGGAGACTGCACCAGAGAGAAAAAGTGCATACTTCACTAAGGAGGAGAATATACTCCATGGGGAAGACGAACGCCATCCTCATTAGGGAATCAGAATGTCGACTTCAAAGGGAGAACAAGTGGAAACCACACCAAGGAGGAAAATTTCAACTTCACAGGGATATATCAAGAGCATTCAGTCAACAAAATAAAAGGATTCCCTTAAGAATCCTTGAAATGAACATACTGTGCTGGGGAAAAAAGTTGCATAGAATCCTATGATGATTGCGTCTTTTCCTGAGCATGGGTGCACACCTTAGTGGGGATTTAAGCATAAATATGCCTTTACTAGATATAAAGGATTCTGTTCGGGTGAGAGCATGCCATTAGTGAGGATACTAGATTATGTTTTGAGAAAACCTCCCTTCCATTAATAATCTCTTACTAGCCACAGACGAGCTTTCCTTTGTTCATTTGCTGGCAAACTTCTTGTCATCAAAGACCGACGATACCTACAAAAAGAAAAATTACAGCAACATGTCTCGGGAATTAAATGGAAACCTTAGTCGTCATCTTGGACACCCAAAAAATTCAATCAATTTTAGATATTCATATCATGTGCTGTAAAGCTTCAATGATTTTAAATAAAAAGTATATCAAAAATGTTGGACGTCTTTTCACAACAAAACGGAAAAAGCAAAAACAAAGGGGCACATCAAAAGAATTTTATTGACTGATTGGCTTGTAAATACGCAATTACACCAAGAGGAAATTCCTAAAAAAGAGGTAATTGCATACACAAAATACAAAAGGAAGTACAAACATGGCAATGTGAATGCAGATTTAGTGGGTACCGACTCTGCTATGACTCTTATAATCTCAAAGCTACTTAGTATCTCTCTTTTTGAGAAATATGATTGGATTGATTCTGTATCCTTCCAAGCTAAACCACTGTAGTATAGAATAATAGCACAGACGCAACGTAGACTGTAGTCATTTGCTTTAAATCCCTAACTTTTGCTTGGATCTCTCTTTCGGGTTTTCTATCCTGAGATACCCATTTTTTCCTAAGTCGCCTTTTAAGGTTTTCGACTTAACAGATTTACATCATTTACTTTTCATTCTTTTATTAATATATCCCTAATTTTTGCCCAAACCTTTATTCTTTTTTTTTGGTTCGCTGGGATGCCCTTTTTTGCCTGAGCCGTCGACTCAGCGGGTTTGTTTATGTGAAGTATTTTTTAACCACGATTGCATTGACGGAGTGAGGAAAGTCCTCGCCATCCATAGTTGTGAGCATCAAAGATTCTCCTGAGAAGAATTTCTTCACAATATATGGTCCTTCATAATTAGGATCTCATTTTCCCCTAGCATCTGTATTGTTGGGATGCTAGATCATTTTCAGTACAAGGTCACCAGCTTGGATGTTCCAAGGACGCACCTGATCAGAAAAAATAGCAAGTGTACTATTCTTTTTTTGCGGTGGAGTAATAGTAGGAAATTCCGAAGATATCGATCTCAAGGACTGCGTATAATTATGAGTGTAATACATGGTTTAATTGAACAAAAAACAAAAAGATTGGTTTTGGTTTGGAACTTAACTTAAAAATTAGAAAATTTAATAAAATAAAACTTGTGACATTTAAACTATTAAGAGAATGATATTCTAAGGGCAAGTGTATGATTTGTCATATAATGATCTTGACGTTGATTTCTTCAACAAGTTCTTTGTACTTCATTACCTGTTCTTATGATTATTTTCCCCTAAGTCCTTAGAGAAAAACCTTCAACCTTTATCCTAATCCCAATGTCACTCAGAACTAGTGATAAGTTAAATGTTTGAATAACAAGAATTATCCAGGTTATTGCACTGTATCCATAGTCCTAGGTGATATCGTTTATAACATAATTATTTAGAAAACATCTTAACACGGTTGTCCAGCCTTAATGTGTCAAGAAGAATGTAACCCTATTGGTCTGATGAAGGTAACAATGAAGCAAACTGAACAATTAAATGAAAAGATAAACTATTGTACCAAAGAAACCAAGAATTTAATATCAATTACATAAACAAATTAGGGACTCCACCTAGAATTGGAGGGTTTAGCCTCTCATAATATTTAAAAAAAAATTTAATAAACAGATTAGACATTACAAGAAAAGAGGATGGCTTTGATCTTCAATCGTATATGCTCCTTAAGATCTATGTTCTCCAAAACCCTTGAGAGCTCTATTCTTTCTTCTGCAATTATTTCGTATGATCAAAAAAGGTTCCTCACTCTTCTAAAAAACAAGCTTAAATAGTCCCCAATACACCATAGCTGTCAGAAATATCCAAAATACCATTCAGGATGGCTAAACAACCAAGTTGGTGAAAAGTCACATTTTTAACGCCCTGGCCAACGGGCCGTGCCATCTGACACAGGGAGCTGTGTTAGCCATTGTCCCTCATTCCAACAAACTGCTCGCCCAAACCTTATGGCATGGGTCATGTCAACTGACACGGGCACCCATGTCATCCTCTGCTTCTTCTCCCAATCTGTGTTGTGCATCCTCTCTTGACACGGCCCGTGTTAGGTGACACAGGTGGCCATATCAGGACCCTGTAGCCTCCAATGATCTTCATCTCAACACCAGAACTCCTATTTTCTTCGCACAAGTCCATTAGGGCTTTTTTCCTGAATCTGACAACCTAGAACACTACCTAGAAAACACATAAAATTCAACAAAAAGATATAAAGTTATACTAAAAACACTACGAGAATGGAAAATTGAAAAAGTCAAACATCTTTGAAAAACAATAGACAAAAGAAATAAATTATTACCAATTTTCATGGATTCATACTGAATAAATTAATGAAAACTAGTAGAATTGGTGACTAATCACAACCCTAAACTTATCTCATTGCTTGTCCTCAAGTGATGCTCGAGAGAGCATAAAAGTCACCCCCGAATTTTTCATAATTCTTACCACAATACTACCTTGATGTTTCATGACTTTCTTTTCACTTTCCTTTCAACATTTCCTTCTTCCCCGACTTTTTATATTCTGCTACACTTCCACGTCGAGGTATCTCTTTACTTGTCATCTTTTCACACTCTCACAAAATCTCTCGGGTTAAAGTGTTTACACTCAATAATCAGAGCATGCAAAGTCAACTCATAAGCTTGAATAACATTTATCTTCATCTCATACACACACTTCACACACTTTTTATGGGATTTTACAGTTGTAAGAAGGCTTGGGGCAAGGTGGGATAAACAAACAAAAAGGAAAATGAGTGGTTTTTGGCTCAGACTCAGTGTTTCTACTTTTATCATTATATTATTTACATTGCTCACAATCGCGAGTATCATACACCATTCTCTTAAGATTCTTTATTTCTTACTCAAGTGTTTCTTTGAGCATAACTTTTCTTTCAAAACTCTCTTTTCATACTAAATCCTCCTCTAGGTAAGTGCTTTTATTCTACTTCCCCCTTCTTTTTTCTTTCTTTTTTTCAAAATTTTTTTTCAAGTTTTTCTTCTTCTTTTTACTGCACTTACCTAGTTTTTATAACTATTTTCAGTGTCCCAACCCCAAACCTAAGATTGTTCACAACTGAGAAATCAACAACACTTATCTAAGCAGGGTGAGGGAGTGTTTAGGCTCATGGTTAAATTATGCGGTTAACAAATAAACAAAAGTGTACAAGGCTCGAGAGTGTTTAACAAAGGATAACATGACAAGGTTTGTTGAAAAGGCTTGTGGTTGAAAAATAAACAAGGGCCTCAGTGTGTATACGTGGTCATAGAAATTCTAACAAATATTTATGCAAACTAAGAGTGACAGTTACATACATGAAGAACTCTCATGATGATATGGTGTTTGGATTTTTATGAGACACACCATGATTGGTATAGCTCACAAGTTCCAAAATACCTCTAGTGTAATGTAGCTTCGTCTCAGACTCGGGTGCACAATACTCCCGTCTCAGTCCAGTGTCAGAAAGTCACGATTAATCCTTACCTAAGCAGTACCAACTTTCAGGGGTTTCTTAGAGAGCATATATGAGTTGCATATCTTCACCCACAAACTACAAGCCTCGTCATTCATCCTACAAAAATACCCTTAATCTGTAACCAACTAATACCAAGACGAAACAAAAAATATCGAAATTAACAATTCTAACAAAAACCAAAAAACTACAAACAAAAATAGGAAAACAATAATCCCCCCCCCCCCCCCCACACACACACACATTTGAACTAAACATTGTCCCAATGTTTTTGTACAAGAGCAAAGGGGAACTCACAGGAAATCATTGCGGGGGAGGAGGAAATTGTAACATCAAATGTTGCATCATCTTAGGCATTTCATTTACGAACTTTCCCTGCCGAACCTTCTCCACTCCTAGACGTGTCCGCTCCTCCTGGAGATCTCCAAACTCAGCATGCATCCATGTTAACTGGTCATGAGTCATAAATTGTGACCTTGCACCGGATTGAGTAGGCATCTCTTAGGAAGGATCCACTTGCTTTGATCCTTAGTATCCGCATCCATTTGGTCTTTTGCTTCATGGTCCTCAACATTATCCTCCTCTTGATCATCCTGGAGATCGCTCACATATTCCCGATTGTTCCTTTCAGCAATAGTAATTATTTTAGGGGTATGGAGTGCAAGAATAAACCTTTTCTAACTTATTACAACATACTAATCACTCTTAACCTGAATCATACCTTGATTGACTAGAGCAGTCATGTTCAGCTCATCATTACCTACTACTTGGGATTCATTAGGCACAACAGGATCATAACCAAAGTGGTTGGCTATTTGGGTGATGATTCCTCCAGCCAAAATGCCACCATAGGTCGCTCAACCTACTCTTCCCAAATGATTGGCTGCAAAGGCGCAACATTCATAAAATTCCTATGGGCCATGGCATATAGCCAATATAGTTATTTTCGCATAGCCACCCCTGTACTATCACCTCTGTCGAACAGTGAATAATAAAAACTCTTATGAGCATATCTAAAGCATGGGTTATGGATACAAGATACCTTTGTGCCCTTAGCAACATGCTGGGGTAAATCTGTAATACCCAACCAAAAATATTTTTCCCTAAATGTGTCTGGGATGGTCCCGGGTCCATAAATAAGTAGACATAGGATTCCACATAATTCCTCAACTGTCAACTGATGGCCAGTGTTATACGACCTGAACGTCATGGTGTTGGTGTGGTGTCTGATGGTACTTGTCCAAGTTATTTTCAACCTAAAATCCACAGAACTAAAAAATTCAAGGGTTATGCGCTCAAAGGTGGGCGCCTAGAAATTCATGACTTCTAAAATTCCTATCATATGAAACATTCTATTAACTTCATCCAACAAACCTAGATCAGATAAAGTTTTAGAACAAATATACCTTATTGGAAAAATCATACGCTTAACATGGCACGAATATCGTGCCTCATGCTCCGGATTGTCGAAGATGATTCCATGGTCATTAGTTTGGAGATTGTGCCTCATCCTAGGCCTTTACAGTTCAGGGGTAGGATGCTTTCCATGGATAATTCGCTTATAGGCAATTTGGGGTGCCTGAAAAAAATTATGAAAATACACGAGAGAATTAGTGGAAAAAACTACCGGAATATGGAAGAGGCCGAAATTTGGGACAGGTTTTGTCAAGAGGTTTTTGTGATGAAGGTGCTTTTGGTGAAGGTGGTTATGGAGTATATAGAGAAGGAGGAAGAAGATGAGGGATTACGTCAAAAGTGAGAGAAAAAGAAAAGAAATAAAGGAAATAGGGCTTTAAAAACACAAATTCTGTATGGGGCCCCTTCTTAAAAAAATTTCGTTTTTCCCAGATGGTCTGACACAGATTGTGTCCCATAACATGACCGGCTGTTCCAGGTGATGCCTCATGTTTAAAATTTCCCAACTTTCCTGACAAGGTCGTGTCCTGTGACATGACCGACCATGTCAGGTTCTGCCCCATGCTATCCACGTGTCGTGTCATGTCCTGTGACCTGACCGGCCGTGTCAGACCCTGTTTTTGTCAACCTCCTCCTTTTTCTTTATCATAATTTTATTCCAATCGACACTCAAATAACTCACTCTTTAGCAGAAAAGAAAACCTGAAGAACATCATGAAAACAAAACACAAGAAATATTTAGAAATAAAGCATGTGGGTTGCCTCCCAAGAAGCGCTACGTTTAACATTGCATGGCTTGATTGTCGTCAATCTTAACCTATAAGATGAAGATTATCAACCAGGCTACCTGATTTCCTAGTGCAATAAGGCTTCAATCTCTGTCCATTTACTTTAAGTGTATCCATATTGGATTGATTTTTAAATGCTATTTCTACATGGGGAACACTTTGTAAACCACCAACAGTCCTAACCATCTGGAGTTTAACTTTCCAGGAAACAACTTCAACCTGGAATTAAACAATAAAACCAATTGTCCTTCCCAAAATTCCTTCCTTAGGATCTTCTGATCATGCCAATTTTTTGTTTGTTCTTTATATATCTTGTCATTATCATAAGCTCGATTCCTAAACTCTTCTAACTCATGAAGTTGAAGAGTTTGGAACTCGCCAGCTTTCAAAAGATCATAATTCAGGAACTTGGTACCACAAAAGGCTTTATGCTCAAGTTCGAGCGGTAAATGACACACTTTATCGTAAACCATTTGATAGGGAGACATACCTATAGGGATTTTGAATGCAGTTCTGTATACCCAAAGTGAATCCTCCATATTTATTGCCCAATCTTTCCGAGAAGCATTAATAGCTTTCTCAAGAATATGCTTTATATTCCTGTTAGACACTTCCACCTGGCCACTTATCTGAGGGTGATACGGGGTGGAAATCTTGTGCTTCACATCATACTTTTCAATAAATGCTCCATCAACTTGTTTGTTAAGTTTGTACCGTTATCACTGGTTAGAGCCCTCGGTACCCCAAACCTAGAGAAAATGTTATTTATAAGGGAATTGACCACCACTTTAGAATCATTTATGGGTAATGCGATAGCTTCCACCAACTTTGACACATAATCAACCGCGACCAAAATCTAATTCTTTCCAAAAGAGGGTGGAAACGGTCACACAAAGTCTATTCCGCACACATCAAACAACTCTACCTCTAACATGGCATTCTGAGGCATCTGGTTGCTTTTTGAAATGTTACCCATCCTCTGACATCAGTCACAATGCTCTGAGCATCTTAAAGAAAGTTGGCCAATACAACACAGACTAGAGGACTTTTGCAGCTGTTCTATCTCCACTAAAATGTCCTCCATAGTTTGAGTCATGAGAAGCTCTTAGTACATCTCTTTGTTCTTTCTCTGAGACACACCTTTGAACCAATCCGTCTATTACCTTTTTGTACTGGACTGGTTCGTCCCACAAATAAACATTGTAATCATGCAAAAACTTTTTCTTTTCGTTAGAGTCAAAATCAACATGTATTATTCAAACTACCAAATAATTCACATAGTCAGTGAACCAAAGAGCACCAATCACAGCTAGGATTCATTTATCAACAAACTCATCCTTGATTGGGTGCTCCTCCTTTGTTTCTTTTATCGGAGACATCCAGGATAAGTGATCAGCAATAGTGTTTTCACATCCTTTTTTGACCTGAATCTCTAGATCAAATTCTTACAGGAGTAAGATCCACCTCATCAGCCTTGGTTTTGACTCCTATTTAGAAAAAAAGATATTTCAAAGTAGTATGGTCAGTATAAATAATTACCTTCGACCCCAACATGTAGGACCTAAATTTGTCAAAAGTACACACCATTGTTAACAATTCCTTTTTAGTGGTTGCATAGTTCATCTGAGCTGGATTTAACACATGGCTTGCATAGTAGATCACATGCAAGAGATTTTCTTTTCTCTGTCCTAGCATTGCCTCTAGTCCTATATCACAAGCATCATACATGATCTCAAATGGTAGAGACTAATCAGGAGACATTACTAAAGGGGCAGATACAAGCTTATTCTTCAAAGTTTCAAAGGCCTCACCATACTTTTTATTGAAGAGAAATGGTGTATCCTTCACCATGTTAGAAGATATTAAACATTATCTTCCTTAAAGGATTACTAGTTAGAAGGAACTAATACATAAGTATACTGGAGACATCTGTCCAAAAATCCAATTGATACTTAAAATGAAGAAGAAATTTGTAGAAAGGAAGACTCTTACATGGCATGGTGATGATGACTTAGCCATATATGGTGTAAACAATTACATTGAAACATATTATGTTATATACATCCCAGAAATAACAGACCTTACTAGGTAGTGTGATCAACAAGAAGAAAAGGGTAAACTGGTAAACTACTTAAGGTGAAGATACCTGAGGTACAACCCAGCAGAGGGAATACCAGACGTCCCATAAGCCCGGGTAGCAACTCACCCTCATTGTCAACCTAGAGGATGAAGATGATTGGGTAGCACTAGCTCATAACCGATCATCATCTCGGCCCATTAAATCACGTAACCACTGGTGGAGCATTCATTGTTGTGTTACACAACACTAATTATCTTCATTCATAGAGACGACGGTGGATAAACAATTATGGAACTCAAGAGTCCCTCATTAACCGAGGCTCGTGATGAAGCCAAGACACTCACTATAAAAATGGGCTCGCATGAGGGATAAGCAAGATATTCATCTTAGGATGCACACATTAACGTCGTAGCTCCCAAATCCCCTAATCATTTCATAAACTCACTCTGGTAGGCTCTTCCTAATTGCTTTCTCGGAAGTCGGCCAAATATTTGTTCTATACATGAACATTGGCACCCACCGTAGGGACTTGGTAAAAATATTCCTAGGCCACACCTCAACTCACCTCCTGTAAAATATCATCACCTGAAGATCCACCAGATATAGCCAAACTACTAGCCATGGTAGAGGCCCTCAGGGAACAGATCAGAACTCTGCAGGATAACGTTACAGACCTGTAACAAATAATCATAGGGGAAAACGGTATGAATGAGGAGCTTCTGGAATCTTAACCTCTATCGTAGGATATCTAGGACAACCAACTCCTAGAGAACTTCAAATCCCCATCATTAATGGCATATGACCGAAAAATTGACCCTAAAGAGCAAGTTATAATCATCAACAACTAAATGGAAATAATCGGCTCCACCAATTCATTGAAATACAAACTAATGGCTAACACCTTCAAAGACATGGCCCTGCGATGGTACATGAGCTTACCATGACTATCCGTGGAAATCTACACATACTTGACAAAGATGTTACTCCAACACTTCTCTGCTAACAAACATCACAATGTGTCTACAACGTACCTGTTCAATAACTGAGAAGGTCAGGAAGAGTCTCTCTAAGAATACCTGGCTCGGTTCAATGAGGAGACCATCAAAGTGTATCACCCAAACCAAGAGCTATTCGTTGGAGCATTCCAACACAGCCTCTGAGCAGGACAATTCAATGAATCGTTAGCCCAGAAGCTTGCGTCCGACAAGAATGAAATCATATCTAGGGCGGAATGTTGCATAAAAGACGAAGAAAGCAATCTTGAAAAACGGTCCAGAGATGCCCCAAAGAGAAACAAGACAAAATAAGAGGGACCAGGAAAGAACAAGAGTATTCTCGAGAAACATCAAGAGACAGGTTCCGAGAATGCACGACTCATAGATCTAACTGGTGCCCTTTTAATTCAAGTGACACAGAAACACCCTTAAACAGGAGGAGAAAAAAATCCTATAAGAGGTGGCACAGTTGAACCTGATCCCCGAAGCACCCCCTAGTCAGAGAGTGAATGCCATACTGGGGATTGATACTGGGGCTTGGTGTAACTATCACTGGCTCTGAGGACGTCACACTGACGATTGCCTCCAGCTAAAGAAAGAAATTGAGAAATAGATAGAAAGTGGGAACTTGCTATCGTATGTAAAAGAGTGCAAAACCCCATCTGACAAAAGAGATGCTCGTAAAAAAGAAACAGATTCAGAGGAGCCTTCTCAAAAGAAGGGAAAAGGTGCCAAAGATGTACATGAGACTAAGACAACTCGCCACACCCTCAACACCTTCTCCGGTGGATTTGTTGGCGTCGGCAAAACCAGCTCAGCCAGAAATAAGTACACCCACACCGTGATTCACATACCTGAAGACATAGCCTAGGTCCGGGAACAAGACCTCAACCCGGTTACATTTTCCAAGAAAGACGCGTTCAGTATCATGGCCCATGAAAATGACCCTATGGTCATCAAAGTGCAAATTCGGAACTAGAGTGTAAAAAGGGTGTTGGTGGATCCTGGTAGCTCAGATGATGTAATCTACTGGGAAGCCTTCCAAGGAAGGGAATTAGATATGTACGGGTTGATGCCCGTCAACGAAATTTTGGTCGGATTCACCAGAGAACAAGTGCAAGTATTGGGAAACCTCTCGGTGATCACTATCCTCGGGAGTGATGCAAATGATAAAATTGTAAGAGTAAGGTACTTGATCGTCAATGATGCGTCACCATATAATGTCATCATAGGGAGACCTTCCTTCAATGCACTATGAAATATCCCTTGGGGGACAGCCAGATCGGGATGGTCAAGAATGACCAAGGGTTATCCAGGAAATGCTACAAGGATAGCCTAAAGTTAAAAAAAGGTATAGTCTGAAGGGCCCAAATGATCCAATGAGCTGAAAATCAACATGATCAAAATAGATCCTCGAGATGATACACGGGAAGAAAGCCTTTCTCCCCATTATGAAACAAAGAAAGTCTAAATCGGTGCCACATCCTCCGAGGTAACTTACATTGGATGGAATCTTTTCCAAGAAGAAGAAACAGAGATAACAGAACTGTAAAAAGAAAACTTACACATGTTTGCTTGGAAGCCGTCGAATATGCCCGAGATAGATCCCAACTTCATATGCCACCACCTTGCCTTGAATCTAGATACGAAAACAATATCTCAGAGGAAAAGGAAGGGTGGAGAAGAGAAGAAGAAGGCCATAAAAGACAAGGTCGAGAAGTTACTTGATGCCGGTTTCATCAAAGAAGTCAAATACCCTACATGGACGGCTAATATGGTAATGGTCAGGAAGAAGACAAGAAAGTTGCGCATGTGTGTCAGCTTCACAGATCTCAACAAGGTGTATCCCAAGAACTTATAGCTATTGCCGCAAATAGATAGACTCATCGATGACACCTCAGGGTATAGGCTACTCAGCTTCATGGATTCCTACTCGTGTTATAATTAGATTCGCATTAGCCCAATAGATGCGCCAAAGACCACCTTCATGATAGACCAGAGCCACTATTAATACGAAGTAATATCGTTCGGTCTGAAGAACGCGGGAGCCACCTACCAGAAATTAATTAAAAAGGTATTCGCCACTCAAATAGGTAGGAACTCGGAGGTATACGTAGATGACATGGTCGTCGAAACCACTGTTAAAAAGCGGCACGTGACATACCTTAAATAAACATTCTCATTCATAAGGCAATATGATATGAAGCTCAACCCAGACAAATGTATCTTCAGAGGTTAAGCTGGAAAGTTCCTGGGGTTCATGCTCATAAACCGGGGAATAGAAGCCAATCCAAACAAGTTTCAAACAATCATAGATATACACAGTCCATCTTCAAAAATGGAAGTACAACAACTTAAGGGAAGATTGGCCGCTTTGACCTGTTTCCTGTCATGATAAGGGGATGGTGCAATCAAATTCTTCGTAACCCTTAGGAAGTTGGAAGATTTAGAATGGATGGCAGGATGCGAGGAAGCTTTTCAAAGAGTAAAAAACCATTTATCCCCTCCACCGATTCTGATGAGACTATAAGAGAATGTACACTTAATCTTATACTTGGCGGTTTTTGAAAAATCTATAAGCTCAGTACTCGTCCAAGAAGGAGAAGAGGGGGAAAGACCGCTGTACTTTGTTAGCAATATTCAGAAAAGAGTCGATATGTGATACCCGAATATTGAAAAGCTGGCGCTGCCATTGATTATGACGGCTCGAAAGTTAAGACACTACTTACAGGGTCATCTGATAACCGTGAAAATTAAATACCCTATCAAGCAGATATTGAAGAAGTTGGATCTGGCCAGCAAGATGGTTACTTAGGCGATAGAGTTGTCAGTATATGATATCGATTTAACCTAGAGGACATCCATCAAGTCACTAGCTGGCATTGTAGTGGAACTAAGAGACCTGGTACCCGAAGAAAATATGAGCAAATGGAACCTTCACTTTGACGGTTCATCCAACCTTAAGGGAAGGATGGTCGGGGTCATCCTCGAGGGACTCGACAATTTTACGCTGGAATACTCACTGAGGTTCAACTTTAAGGCTGACAATAACCAAGAAAAATACAAGGCCCTCATAGCAGGGATGAAATTGGCTAAGGAGGTGGGAGCCACCCATCTAGCCGCTAATAATGATTCTCAATAGATTGTAGGAAATATGAAAGGAGAGTACTAGACAAGGGATTTAACACTGTTGAAATATCTCCAGATAGTGCAAGGGATATCAAAAACATTTGAAATTTTTTGGATTAATCACATCCCCAGGGAAGAGAATATACGGGCTGATGTACTAGCCCGACTTGCAAGTACCAAAGGACTAGGGTTAAATAAAACTGTAATACAAGAGATATTAGAAAAGTCGAGCATCGAGCAGGAAGAGACCATCTAGATCGAGCACATCACTGGCTGGATGGTCCCGAAAATCCAATACCTATGAGGAGTTCCAAACTCATGCTGAGATGTGTGATGGAAGCAGAGGTTACCTTAGTAATGAAGGAGGTCCACGAAGGAGCCTGCAGAAACCACATCGGAGGAAGAGCCCGATTCGAGAAGATACTCCGAGCTGGATATTATTAGCTTAGAATATTACAGGACTGGATTAAGTTCATAGGCAAATGTGACAAGTTTCAGGTATACTCACCGCTCATTCACTCCCTAGGAGAATTACTACACTCCATATTCTCTCCATGGTCGTTATATCAATGAGGAACAAACATATTGGAACCATTCCCCGTAGCACCAGGGAAATTAAAGTCTCTCATTGCAGTTGTTGACTATTTCACAAAAAGGGTGGAAGTCATGGCCGTAGTTCGTATTACCACTGAAAGAGTACATCACTTCTATTGGAAAACATCATTTACAGGTTTAGATTGGCTAGAATCATAGTTTCTGACAACAAAACACATTTGGCAAGCTCGGTTATGGTAGAATTATGAAGCAACTTAGGGATCCAAAACAGGTTCACATCAGTGGAACACCCTTAAGCTAACAGTCAATCCGAAGCATCCAACAAAATCATCCTAACAGAAATGAAAAAGAAGTTGGAAGACGCTAAGGGACTATGGGCCGAATACTTACCGAAGATCCTTTGGTCATACCATACAACCCCCACTCCCCTACCATTGAAACGCCTTTCTGAATGGTGTACGGGGTGAACGCCATGATACTGGTCAAGATAAACACCCCTACATGGAGGAGTGAGCACTTTTATGAAGGAGCCAACAAGGAAGACTTGAATAGTTTGGCCGATATGGTAGAGGAAATCCGAGAAATGGCACGAGTTAGAGAGTTCAACTTAAAAGTAAGACATATAGGTTTTTAACTAGGGGATCTGCTCCTCAAAAAGATCACCGATCCTAAGAACAAGGGAAAGCTTTCTCCGAATTGGGAAGGCCCCTACCGGGTACTTCATAAGATGAATAACGGGGCTTACAAATTGGAAACTCTAGACGGGGTAGAGATTCCTAGGACATGGAATGTAGCCAATCTCATGCTTTATTTTAGCTAAAAACTATGTAATGAGACTTCTAAATAAATGTACGGGATACACTTTTTTCCCTTGCAAGGGAAAGGGTTTTTAATGAGGCACCCAAGAATAAAAACAAATGTCTATAAATACCTCTCTCACAACTCGACTTCAACCTTGCTAAGGCTCTAGACCAACTCAGCCAACCCTTAAAAGGGGCTCTGTTCTGGAAAAAAGTCGAAGCACACTTTACGCATCTTGCAACTCGGTTTCAGCCTCGCTAAGGCTCTGGACCTACTCGGTCAACCATTAAAAGTGGCTCTGTTCCTACGAAAATTAGAAGCACACTTTACACATCTTACAACTGGGCTTCAACCTCGCTAAGGCTCTGAAACTACTCGTCAAACCCTTACAAGGGGCTCTGTTCTGGAAAAACGTCAAAGCACACTTTACACCTATCACAACTTGACTTCAACCTTGCTAAGGCTCTACACCTACTTGGCTAACCATTACAAGGGGCTCTATTCTATTAAAAAGTAGAAGCACACTTTACGCCTCTCGCAACTCGACTTCAACCTCGCTAAGGCTCTAGACCTACTCAACCAACCCTTACAAGGGGCAATGTTCCGGAAAAAAAAGTCAAAGCACACTATACACCTCTTGAAAATCTGCTTCAACCTCGCTAAGGCTCTGGACCTACTCGGCCAACCCTTACAAGGGGCTCTATTCTGAGAAAATGGTGAAGCACACTTTATGCCTCTTGCAACTTGGCTTCAACCTCACTAAGGCTCTAGACTTACTCGGCCAACCCTTACAAGGGGCTTTGTTCCGATAGAAGACAAGGCGCATTCAATTCCTCTCACAAAAATAGCTTCCAATACTACCTAGATATGGGTCTAGTTCTTCAAACAACTCCCCTCATCAGGGTCGAGTTCTTCAAACTACTCCCATCATCTAGGTCGAGTTCTTCACAAATAACTCCCCTCATAAGGGTCGAGTTCTGCAATATACTCCCCTCATCTGGGTCAAGTTTATAATCATACTCCCCTCATTTGGGTCGAATTCATAAACATACTCCCCTCATCTGGGTCGAGTTCATAAACATACTCCTCTCATCTGGGTCGAGTTTATAAACATACTCCCCTCACCATAGTCGAGTTCTATGACTAAGTCCCCCCTCTGGGTCGAGTTCATAAAAGTGTTAAATATGTGAAACACTCGTAGAGATGGTACCCAACAATACATGATCAGACATGATCAACCCTATGGACTTCGAATCCGAGAGGCTTATACATATATCCTGTTATCTTCAAAAATAAACAAATACAACGCATAAAGATAAAACTGCAGATAAATGAAAAATGAAAAGCAACGATTACATAAAATGCCACGAAGAGCCATCAAAATTAAAAATCCTGTGGGTGATAAGCCCGAAGGTAATAGTTCAGGAGCAACAAAAGAATGATGGCAAAACCACTCCTTACAAAAAATATTACGTAAATACATCCTTATCATATGACTAAAAAATCAACAAAACAACATCACAATATCATAACTAAGGGTTTTCCTTCTCGACTTCATTGTTGATATTTTCCTTAACAATAGGATCCTCGGGATTCGGTTGAGGAGAGGAAGTCTTCTCCACTTATTCAATATCAACTTGGCGGCAATCCTGCACCACCTTGAAAAGGTCTGATAACGCGAAATTACACTGTATATTCAACACGAATCACATGAATTATGTTATTGTTTTTATTTATTTATGTCATATTATGCAGGTATTTATATTGCATTTTAGGTACATGCTAACAAATGGCTTCCATAAGTAAAAGAGATGGAAATGGATAAGACTGAGAAGAATTAAAGAAATATTGAAGAGAAAAGGCGCATGAACCACTTTCTAAACTTGTGGCCCTCGCTACTGGTGGTGTGGCCCTTGCCATGAAGCTGGGAGCTTTGGCCCTCGCCACGCATTATGTGGCCCTCACCACACCTTATTTTCACACAACCATGTATTCTGTTATATGGTTATTCTCCACGTCAACACTCACGAAGCCCAGTCTCCTGAAACTTCTCCACAAGCAACGTCTCCCGATATATTATCCATGTTACCACTAGTTCCAGATTCTTCTCTCTGTAAGTTAGAAGGGAGTCTATAAAAGCAACAGTCCTTCAAAGTTGAGGGGGGGGGGTATATTTTTCTTTCGTTTAGAGAATTATTGTTGTTAGATTTTAAGCAGAAAAATCACCATTAAAAGTGATATCCTTCCACATAGGGGGACTATCTAAACTTTAGTCTTAGGATTATTTCTTCGTTCTTCAATTGTAATTTCCGTTTAAGCGAATCTTGCCGACATTTGGGGAGGATAGTAATTTTAATTCATGTTTGTGGAAAAGCCTATCGTACTCGAAGATTTATTCCAGTTATTCATTTCAGTTTACTTCTAGGTTTTCTATTTAGTTTTTATAGTTTCTTTTTCTATTAGAAATCATGTTCTGCTTTATGTTTAATTATTGGTATCTTATGTGAACGTTTAAAACCATGACCGGTTAATCCCCTTGATACCGGTGTGTGCAAGTAGTCTCACGGACGAGTTTTATAAATTTAGTTTCGTAAATATTTCACAAACTATTTTTCTGGTTTAATTCCTAATTTTAATTGACATAGTTTTGTTACGAGAGTAAAAGACACACAAAGGTTATAATCAATAAAAAGAGAGTTTGAGTTTTTTAATCGGATAGTAGAAAATAGACATTAATTCTAAACACAGCAATAGCACTTTGGAGTTAATTAGAATATATCGATTTCCAAAAATTATTTCTAAACTCAAATGAGACAGCGAGAGCAAAGCATTCTAATTTAGGAATTTAGTCAGGGTCAATAAACACGAGAGTTTGAGACAAAGACTTTTAAATTGATATTTTCTACTGAAGATTATTTTAACATTTAAAGATTACACCAACGATTTATTGAATCCCTGAAGTTTGACGAATTGCATACCGGTATCCCATTATCGGGTATCTTAATTAAACCTTAATTTATTCCTCGTTTCTCTCAAAACCCAAGATTAATCATCAGTCTTAGATTTACATAGTAACATTAAATAGGATTAGTTTTATTATCAGTCCCTGTGGTTTCGATATCTTTTAAAACTACATGATTAGACTGTGCATTTTCAGTCAATATTTTCGATAAACTCTTAATGTCAGAATCATGTTTTTGGCGTTGTTGTCGGGGACTTATTTAGTCAATATTGTGTTCCATTGTTATGTAGTATCGACTAAGGCAACAATTTTTATTATTTTTATATCGTTGATTGTATGCCAAGAACTTTCTCCCAAGGCGAAGAATTAGAGCAACCAATCAATGAAACCAAGCATTTTGTTAGTATAAGACGCCGAATTAGAGAATACTAAATTAAGTACAATCTTCCCGAATTCAATCTTCCCCATTTTTCTCTACCTGAACCTGAACCAAGAATGGATGAAGGACCCTAGAATCGCCCTCTCAAGGATCATGTTGTCCCGTAACAGGAAGAGCCTCACAGTAGCATTGTTTCCCCCACTATAACCCGAAACGATTTTGAGTTGAAACCTTCATTACTATAAGTTGTCCAACATAACCATTTTTCAGGAAGTCCTACAGACGACCCAAACCTATATTAATCGGTGTTTGTGCAGTACGCAGAAAAAGTGAAAGAAAATGGTGTCATCCCCGAAGCAATAAGACTAAGTATTTTCCCTTTCTCATTACGAGATATATCTAGAGCTTGGCTCCAGTCTCTACCATCCAACTCTGTTACCACATGGAACAAGTTGAAGAAAAATTTCCTAGCGCAATATTTTCCTCCAAGTAAGACTACTACACTCAAAACCAATATTAATAATTTCAAACAAAAGGAAAGCGAATATCTTTTGAATCATGGGAAAGATACAAAGACATGTTGCGACTTTGTCCACATCACGGTCTAGAAGAATGGATGATCATCCACACCTTTTACAATGGTCTTATTTATAACACAAGATTCACAATAAACATTACAGCTGGCAGCGCACTGATGGATAAATCTTTCCAAGAGGCTTATCATCTTATCAATAGTATGGCTCAAAATCATTACCAATGGGGAAGTGATAGAACCATTATGGAGAAACCTCAAACAAAAGGCGGTATGTACGAAGTAAGTAGTTTAGACCAAGTTAAAGCTAAGGTATAAGCCCTTACCCAAAAAATAGAAAGCTTTAACATAAACCCCGTAGCCACCGTAGTTGTAGTAGCTCCAACCTTCTATTTATGCGGACTTCATGCACATGTTGCACCCGAATGTCCACTTTTGATAAGAGTACTAGTTGATCAAGTGAATTATGTTCAAGGGAACCCTTATGGTAATAATTATAACCCTTCCTTGAAGAACCATCCAAACGTTTTGTGCAAAAACAACAATGCACTACACGCACCTGGCCAAGCTCCCGCTACACCGCTAAGATATAAGAAAACCGCCCCCAATTGTTCCAAATGTTCCTAGGAAATCCAACATAGAAATTATGATAGAAAATTTTGTAGGCACTCAAGCTCAAAAAAAAAGGATTTTCTAAATCAGAACATACACCCTAGAGAACAACTCAAGCAATTATCAAACAAGCCCTAGCCACACATAATAAAATGTTGGAAATGCAAATCTCTCAAGTGGCTCAACAGCAAGCAGCTACCACTGCTCCAGCTGGCACTTTTCCTATACAACCTTAACCAAACACAAAAGGTTATGCTAATTCTATAATACATCGGAGTGGGAAAGAACTAGATGGACCAACTGATCCAATAATTAAAAACCCATCCATGTATCAGAATTCTGGAAAAGAGAATGGAAAAGAAGACGAACCAAAATACAATGAGAAGGAAGATAAAAGTGAAGAGGCCGAAGAGAAAAAAAAACCTTATGTGCCTCCGCCACCTTACAAATCACTGATACCATACCTCAACGGTTAGATAAGTCTAAATTTGAAGGGAAGTTTAAGAAATTTGTTAAACTTCTGAAACAATTGAATATCACTATACCTTTCATAGAAGTTATCACACAAATTCCCTCTTATGCTAAGTTCCTCAAAGAAATCTTATCCGATAAGAAAAAGCTCGAGGATAATGAAACCGTTATGCTTACTGTAGAGTGTAGCGCTATAATTCAAAATAACATGCCTCCTAAGCTAAAAGACCCATGTAGTTTATCCATACCCTGTGTAATTGGAAAGTTTGTCATAAACAAAGCTCTATGCAATTTAGGAGCCATTATTAGTCTAATTCCCTTATCAATTTGAGAAAGGGTCAACATGGGAGAATTGAGACCAACATGAATGTTTGTTCAACTAGCTGATCGTTCACTGAAATTTCCTTTAGGTATGCTAGAAGACGTTCGAGTACGTATAGGAAAATTCTATATTCTTACTGATTTCATAATTATGGACATTAAGGAGGATTCCAACATCCCTATTTTATTAGGAATAACATTCTTATCCACCTTCGAAGCCATTATAGATGTAAAAAGGGGAAAACTAACTTTTGAGGTTAGTGAAGAAAAGGTTCAATTCATTCTCTCATAATTCTTCAAGGAACATGATATAGATGATTCATGCTGTTTCTTAGATGTCATTGATGAATGCATTAAAAGAATGGAGAAACAACAAACTAAATATTTCGATGTTTTTAAAAATTCCTATACCTCCTATTCTTGAAGATGATCATTGGTGTGATGAATACCAGGATGACAATCTAAGTGAATGTCTCGCACTAACTCCTGGCCCTATGCCTTATCCAAAGAAATCATATTTAGAACATAAAACACTACCCAAAGATCTAAGGTATGAATTCATAGACACAAAACTTGAACAACCTGTTATAGTCAATGCAGATTTAGGACAGATAGAAATTGAAAAATTATTACATGTGCTAAGAAAATACCCAACTGCTTTAGGGTATAACATCTCATATCGAAAAGGAATAAGTCCCTCTATCTGCATGCATCGCATTATGATTGAAGACGACTATAAGACTTGGAGAGAACATCAAAGAAGAATAAATCCTGTTCTGAGTGATGTACTCAAGAAAGAAGTAAAGAATTTCTTTGAATCAGGAATCATATACCCTATATCCGATAGTAAATATGTTAGCCCAATACATGTTGTACCAAAGAAGGGAGGTGTTACAGTTGTCAGTAATGCAAAAGGAGAATCTATAGCACAACATACTCAATCTGGATGGAGAATATCATTTACTATAGGAAATTAAACAAATCCATTCAAAAATATCACTTTCCTTTACCTTTTATTGATCAAATGCTCGAATGATTGGCTAAGCATTCCCACTTTTTCTATTTAGATGGTTATTCAGAATTCTTTTAAATCCCTATTCATCCTGACGACCAAGAAAAGAAAACCTTCACTTGTCATTATGGTACATTTTCCTATCGACGAATGTCGTTTAGATTATGTAACGCTCCCGCAACATTCCAAAGATGCATGATGTCAATTTTCACTGCTTTTAAAGGAGACATCATGGAAGTATTTATGGACGATTTCTCTGTTTATTGGAAAAGTTTTGAAGTATGCTTATCGAACCAATAATTGGTACTTGAACGATGCGTAAAAGTAAATCTTGTGTTAAATTGCAAAAAATGTCATTTCATGGTCCGACAAGGAATCGTGCTCAGACACATCGTGTGTGATAAGGGGATTGAAGTTGATAAACTAAAATATAAGTTATAAAAAATATTTAATCGATCACCAATTCGACTTAGTCCCCGTCAGTTATTCGGTAATAATCGATCAAATGGGTAACAAGTTTGTGTGTTTTTTATCATGTTTATTTTAAGTATTTTATATTTCTAAATTTATATTTTTGAATTGAATTAGTTTAATTTCATGACTATAAAGTTGCATTTGATGTCTTGGTTAGGTAGTGTTGGTGTTTTCAAATGTAGGAGAATTGTCTAAGGAACTGGTGTGATCGGGAAAAGTTTGAAAGCCTTCATACTAAAGGGAAGATGCTTGAAGAAAACCAGTACTTTTTGGATGATTGAAGAATTGCACGCTAAAGGAGTAAGTTTCAAGAGTTTCGGAGACGGAGAATATTTCATACGTGATAGCAATTAAAGATCTACAAATCCAACTTTTTGTAATGTCTAACTCTAGTATTATCATTGTTGTTTGTTTGAATTCTATGAGAGGCTAAACCCCCTAATGTATGGGGGTATCCATGATTTGGCATTGTAATGATATTGATCTCTTTGTTTTATCAAGATATTAGTTCTTTTTTCATCAATTTAATTTTTTCAGATTATAATATTGTTTTTCCCTATCGTACAAATAAGGTTTACTTTTCTTAACTAAGTAGAACTAGACAATCATGTTAAGGTTTTATTAAATAATTAGATTGTAGAAGATTCCACCTAGGACTAGGGTAATCCTATAATAACCAGATAAATTCTTGATAATCAAATGCTTGACTTCTTCAGTAATTTGAGTGGACATTGAAATTAGGGCAAAAGGATAAAGGTTTTTCACTAAGGACTTAGGAAAATTAATCTTAAGAATTCATAGTTGAGGTTAATGAACTTATTGAAAAGAGAAAGATTCAAAGTTATTAGTTGGAAATTCATACACTTACCCCTAGCATGTTACTCATTATTATAAAAAGCCATAATTTACTTTCTGCTCATTATTAGCATTGTTAAAGTTTAAATCCCAAATCCAAACCCACCATATTTTTTTGTTTAATTGTACCACGTATTCAACTCGGTATTTATACGCAGTCCCCAAGATCGATATCTCAGGAAATTCCCACTATTACTACATCAAGAAAATAGTACACTTGCTATTTTTCCAATCACACACGTCGATTTCTACCGAAGATTCATTAAATATTTCTCTAAAATCACCAAACCACTAACTGGCTTATTAATGAAAGACGTCGAATTCATCTTTGATGAAAAATGCTTAAAATCATTCAAACGATTAAAAATAGCTCTCATTACCGCACCTATTATACAACCACTTGATTGAAGATTACCATTTGAAATCATGTGTGACACTAGTGATTATGCCGTAGGCGCAGTCTTAGGACAAAGAAAGGATAAAAAATTTCATGCAATTTATTACGTAAGTAGAACCTTAGATCATGCGCAGATGAACTACGCCACCACAGAAAAGGAACTTTTAGTTGTCGTGTTCTCTTTGGATAAATTATGTTCTTCCATAGTAGGAGCAAAGATAATTATCTCTTTCGATCATGTTGCAATTAGGTACCTATTAAGTAAAAAGGATGCCAAACCAAGATTACTAAGGTTGATTTTACTCCTACAAGAGTTTGATTTAGAAATCAAAGATAAAAAAGGCACTGAAAATGTAGTAGTTGATCACTTATCTAGAATGGAATGCATTAAACCTAAACAAGTGCCTATCAATGAAGATTTCCCTTACAAAGAACTCATAGCCCAATTGGAAAATAATATAGTTAAATGCCCCATAACTTATAATGATACTGAAACAAATGAAGTTATGGAAGAGATTTACACAAAAACCACACTACCATGGTATGTTGACTTTGTCAAATACTTATCAGTTGGAGTGCTTCCACCAGATTTTAACTTACCAACAAAAGAAGAAATTCTTCCATGATCTTAAACAATATTACTGGGATGAACCTCTACTTTTCAAGAGAGGCGCAGATGGTATGTTCCGTCGATGTGTCCTCAAAGATGAAGTAGAAAGTATAATTTCCCATTGTCATTTTCCCCCTATGCTGGACACACAAGCACTTCAAAGAATTGCATAATGATCTTACAAGCTTGCGTCTTTTGGCCCAATCTATGGAAAGACGTCCATATCGCAGTCATAAATTGCGACTAGTGCCAATGCACTAGAAACATCTGTAGATGCGACGAGATACCACAAAAAGACATCTTAGAAGTATAAGTTTTTGACGTGTGGGGAATAGATTTCATGGGACCATTCCCATCTTCTTTTGGTAATAAATACATACTCGTTACTGCTGATTATGTATCGAAATGGATCGAAGCTATTTCTTCTCCAACAAATGACACATGAGTAGTAATTAAGCTCTTCAAGAATATATTTTTTCCTAGATTCGGTGTCCCGAGACTTGTCATCAGTGATGGTGGCTCCCATTTCATTTCAAAGATCCTTGAAAAACTATTACTGAAATATGGAGTCCGACGCCGTGTAGCAACACCCTATCACCCAAAAATAAGTGGGAAAGTAGAGGTCTCAAATAGAGAAGTTAAGCAAATCTTAGAAAAACCGGATGCCACCTCTAGTTAAGATTGGTTTTGAAAGTTACACGAAGCACTGTGGGCATATAGGACAACCTATAAGACCCCAATAGTAACCACACCATTTAAGCTAGTTTAAGGTATATCATGTCATCTACCAGTAGAATTAGAACATAAAGCTTATTGGGCCATTAAGACCCTTTATCTAAATTATACGCCCATAGGCGAAAAGAGAATTTTAGATATTCGTGAACTGGAAAAACTTAGATTAGACGCACAAGAGAATGCTCAGATATATAAAGAAAGAACCAAAAAATGGCATGACAAGTGGAGATCGAGAAAAGAGTTTAATGAGGGTGACGTAGTACTTCTGTTTAATTCTCGACTTAATCTTTTTCAGGGTAAACTTTGTTCTTGGTGGTCTGGTCCCTTTAAAATTACCAAATTTTTTCCAAACAGCATAATAGAAATAAAGGGTAAATCTAGTAAACCATTTATCTTAAACGGGCAGCGCTTGAAACATTATAATTGTGTTGACAACAAAGACTGTTGTTGTAGTCTAAAGCTCATAGAGCTTCTCGCCAACCCCTAGAATTAATCTTTTTCTTTTGTCGAGCTTACGAAATTAAACAAAGCGCTTGGTAGGAGACAACCCTTATTTTAAATTTAATTTTAATTTTCTTTTATTTTTTCTAACTAAATACTTTTTATTTTTCTTTCATTTGCAATATTATTCTTTACAATTAGTCATTACTGACTTAGTATAATTGTTTACTTACTTTCAGGCTAACTTAACTTTAGCTAACTACTAACTCTCAGGATTCAACAAGTAGACTATATGGATATCGTTTTCAGCAGTAAACTAACTATCTACCCTGATAGAAGCACCATGACCTCACTTGGCATTAAAGATAGTGTCATGTTTTTGCTTGACCAAATAGGTTGGAACAATGTTACTGTAGGGAGGAAATTTAGTTCTTAGCGTAGGCTAACCCTTGAATTCCTAAGTTCGCTTACTTTCATGCCTAACCATGGATTAGGATTTAACCATGGCCTAATTATTTTTAAGATGTTTGGTATTGATTTCCAATATAATAGCCGAGAGTTTGCTAACAGTTTAGAAGTCTCCGGTGGCCCAGATGTCTTTGCTAGTACCCAAGAAGACCGTCTTATGGACCTTGAGCTTGGATATTTTTGGGGTAGCATAGCTGGTGATAATAATCTTGAGCCTAACAACATGTTTTCTTAAAATATCCATAACCCGTCTATTCTTTACTTTCATAAGATCCTTACTCACTCCCCATTCGAAAAAGAAAAAAACACAATCTCCGTGACTAGAGATGAACTTTTCATCATGTATTGTGCTTCCCAAAACCGTTCCGTTAATGTTGTTACCTTTATGTTAGCCAATTTTACTCGTCTTTCACAAGATAACCATGAACCAATCCTAATAGGAGGCTTAGTAACCATGATTACAAATTCTATTAAGTTGAGACAATCACTTGTCATCCTTGACCCTCTAGGAGAAATCCGTCCCATGAACATTCAATTTTGTTTTAACACTTCCTTCATTAGAAACCTAGGCCCGAATGAGTTTGAACTTCTTATATACAATAAAGTTCTATACCTTTTTACCTTTCCAAATCCTAGAACTAGTCTACAGACATAAATAATTAGCTGTTTGATTTGGATGTACCCCAAAATGACCCACAACTCCTCCTAAGACACCCTAAATTATTGACCACATTGATAACTATGTCTATGATGCTAAAACCGACCCTGAGACTCCTTCATTCTACCATAATCTTCCATCCCCAGACCATGCCAACCCTCTGGTTGCCTCTCAAATCATTGCAACACCCCAAATGAAGGCCATCTCCCTGCATGGCTTCTTGTGCCTCTATTGCACCATTTAATCCACCTCTTGATCACATTGCTACCATCAATGCACTCCAATATGACATTGCTAGCATTAGAGACGAGTTGACATCCTTGCGCGTTAATTCTCATGAGTTTATGGACATAGTGAAAGAGCAATTTGATAACATCTATCAGCATATATATTTTGTCGCTCCTCATTTTGGCCCTAATAGTGGCTAATTCTTATGGATAGTACTTCATTTCTGACTCTCACACTCAAACAGTAAGGACATTGTACTGTTTTAAGCATGGGTGAAGGACTGTCTTTATATTTAGGATTTCCATTGTTTCCTTAATTTAAGATTTCTATTTTTCTATGTTAGATTTAATATTTTGTAGACTATTTTGTATTTTTCCGCATTTTTATTGATACACTAACAATTTTTATTGATTCAATTAAATTTAAGCATTTTATTTAATTCATGTATGTCCATTATATATCAATAATGTTCCACCATTAAGTAATGTTGATGTACGGGGGAAATGTATTAAACATTTCAGAGTTTTCAACTTGTGGCCCTCGCCACACAACCATGACCCTCGCCATGGTTTCCAACATCTATGGCCCTCGCCACACATGAGCGTGGCCTTCGCCACACCATTAAGACATAAGAAAAATTTCAATGCCCTCGTTTTTGTCTTCTTCCTTTCCATTCTTCCCTTTTTCCCCCAATAAACATCTCAAATTAAAACCCACGTAACATTCAACCTTCATAACCGTCCTACTCTCTTCGTTTCTAACTTCCCATTAATACCCACTCATGGTCCACCTACCAATTTCCTCTTCTTCTATAAATTTCATGAATTTCCAAACCCTACGTATCACAAGTTATCTCTCCACTTACAGACACCAAAGCAAAATCCATTTTCAAATTCGTTTATTCATCATGTCTTGAAGGACTCAACCAACCAACAGAGCATCACGACCAACGCCGAACTTGTTAACAATTGTTTTTTTGTCAAAGGGGAAGCCAGTGAACTGCAAGGAGAGAAGTACCTGAGATTTTATCAAGGCTCGATTATACCTACAATGTATGTTGATGAATCATGCCTACGTGAATTAGGACTATTAGATAGTGTCAACTAGATGCTTGATAATTCGAGTCTAACACACATCTATATGTTGAACCACCCCACCTATGAACCATTAACTTTGGAATTTTTAAGTTCTTTTATTTTTGAGTTCTTTTCTTTTTTAGTACTTTTTGTACTTAAAAAAATTCTAAATTTTTTCTTCGAAAATGACCTATAACGTTTTGAGTCCAAACAAGGCCTTCCTCAAAAATTGAGCTTTGATAATTGATGCTAGCTTGAAGTAGACTTCCTAAAGAGAATTGTGTAACTTGAATCACTCAAAAATACCAAGTATTGAAAAAGTTATGGAGTTGCCAAAATTGGTGAAAATTCATGAGGTGACCTATAATCTTTTGGGTTCTTAGGGAATCCTCCACTCATTTTCAAGATTTTCACATAAAAAAATAGTTGAAGTTCACATACTTAAGATCATTTTGGGAAAATAATGGGCTCAATAAGATATAAATTTACCAAGTTATGATCTTTTTAAGTCACATAATAGAATTTGATGGCCTATCTAGGGGACTTGTACTCTTTCTTCATCATTAGGCATCTTCCACATAAACGTTTCTTGAAACTCTTGAAGTGATTGTTTTATAACTATTTAAAGAGTAACATTTCTTTGGAATCACTCAAAAATACCAAAAGATGAGAAAAATATAGCCCTTAAAAGTTCAAAACCCTAACTCCTAGAGCACCAAAATGACTTGGAAACCCTTTCAACTTTGACAATCTTCCATGCACAATAATTCTTTCCATATGAATAGAAGTTGTAATGGATTATAATAAGAAACCATAGCAACAAAAACCACCTCCAAATATTAAGAATTGAGAAATTTATGCACTTGTGATCAAGAAATCAAGAACTTATCCAATTAGGTCAAACTTCTTAAATCAACTCTTGCATCTTTTGATTTTCTTTGACAAATTGAGGCATGATAAATCATAGTAGACCTTGTGATGATATTATTTCAAAGTATCTTCAATGATTAAGCTTGAATCTCTATAAACTTTGTTGAAGAAGGCATGGAAATAAACTCATGAACCTATAAATCGAACTGATGAAATTTGTTGTGCCCTTATCTATAACATCATCAATTAGAGTAAACATTTATTCTATTTATTAGTTAAAGTTAATCAATACAAAACATAGATGATCACAATATATAAATCTAGGTGCTTGGTGATTCCTCATGAGAATACCTAGAGGTATGGAGAAGAGCCAAACTCTAGTATGATCTTGATATGATTGAGTTGATATGAGATGATAAAGGAATCTTAGGGGAAAAATTGGGGTACAAAAGCTGTCCTTATTTAAGTGTCTTCTATCCGGAGACACGAAGGTTAAAATCTTTGTGTCGATGCGATTGGAGATAATTAAATATAAAACAAACCCTATTTTTGGCCCTAACATGCCATGCAATGCATATGATTGTGCATGCAAATAAACAAATCCAAATGTGACAAGGGACACCACTGGGGAAATAGAAAATAAAAGATCAAAAGAGAAATAGACCAGGAAAATAAATCACTAGTGAACAGAAGACTCGACTCTATTGGGGTAAAGCCCAAGGAGGAGACAAAGTGACATCAACTCAAACATTGAGGAGAGAAAATAAAGGATAACAGTGATCACAGATAACTACAAACTATCTATTCACTAAGAAAATAGCAAAAAGGTAATGTCGACCCATAGGGGGGAAAGAAGTGGTAGGATAATACCAACAAACTTAAATATTAGGGTAAGCCACAAATGACCAGCATCAGTACTTATGATTGGAAACAAACAAACTTCTTAAGATCAAAGTGAATCTCAACGACTAACTATCTCCTATAATGAGGAGACTACCATTCATCGGAGTAACAAATCTCAACAACGAACTATCTCCCATAATGACGAGACTACCATTCATCGGAGTAAACAAATCTCAACAACGAACTATCTCCCATAATAACGAGACTACCATTCATCGAAGTAACAAATATCTATAACAAACTAACTCCCATTCTGAAGAGACTACCATTCATCAGAGTAGAAAATCTCAACAACCAACTATCTCTTATAATGACAAGACAATCATTTATTGGAGTAACAAATTTCAACAATGAACTATCTCCCATAATGACGGGACTACCATTCATCGGAGTAACAAATCTCAACAAAAAACTATCTCCCATAATGATTAGACCACCATTCATCAGAGTAAAAAATATCAACAATGATCTATCTCTCATAATGACGAGACTACCATTCATCGGAGTAACAAATCTCAATAACAAACTATCTCCCATAATAATGAGACTACCATTCATTGGAGTAACAAAACTCAAAAACGAACTATCTCCCATAATATCGAGACTACCATCCATTGGAGTAACAAATCTCAACAACGAACTATCTCCCATGATGATGAGACTACCATCCAATAGAGTAACAAATCTGAACAATGAACAATCTCCCATAATGACGAGACTACCATTCATTAAAGTAAAAAAATCTCAACAAGGAACTATCTCCCATAATGACGAGACTACAATTCATTAGAGTAAAAAAATATCAACAACGAACTATCTCCCATAATGACGAGACTACCATTCACCGGAGTAACAAATCCCAACAACAAACTATCTCCCATAATGACGAGACTACAGTCCATTAGAGTAAAAAAATCTCAATAACAAACTATCTCCCATAATGACGAGACTACCATCTATTGGAGTAAAAATCATGAATCTTCTATGGGAACTAACAAACTTATCGGGAAGTACAAGTTGCTCAAATAAAGAGACCTGCCACTTTCTATTACAAGAAGGAGTTGTAATAATGACTTCATGGGGAAATGCCAATATATTCTTGCTGAGGAGATAAAATATTCTCGTGCAAAATAAATGAACATTCTCAAATCATGGCTCAAAGCTTGCAAAAATCAGAATAATAATGTTTCCAAGAACCACAAATCCAAATCAGAAATAAACTGGAGTGAAACAATCAACCAAGATAGCACGTGATGAGAAATAAACTCAAAAAGGGATCACGAATCCATTCAAATAGTGAGCTGAAGAGGAAAGTTAAAGCGAAATTCGTCCACGAGGGATAACTCAGTGGGGAAATTGAAAGAATATAAAATTTCTGCTAAAGGTTGTCACTCTATTGGGGAAAGGGTAACATGACTATGCAAAATAGGGTAATATGCCAACAAAAACATCAATAACTACAAATGAGCAATGAATGGTTAAATTCAGCTAGGCATGACGTATGTATAAATGTACGAATATTATCACATATATGCCAACAAAACAAACACACAACACTGGGAATAACCAAACAAAACAAGCTTGGGTAAAGTCAACACTTGACTAAATCACATCCAGGATGAAAATTATAAGAAAGTAAGTTCCAACTGAGGAAACAAATTCCTATTCCATGACTTAACTTCACTGGGAAGAAACATAATCCGAAAATAACCAATTTAAAATAGCGAATCGAAACAGATACATGGATATAACATCCTCCTTCAAGATTCACTAGGGGAAGTCACACTGACTTCAATGGGGAAAACAATGCTTCAACTTTTGTACTTCCACTAGGGATTACAATACTGACTTCATTAGGGCAGATGAAAACCGCATCATCGAGATATCAACTAGGGATCTCGTGCTAACTTCATTGGGGAGGGAAACACCACATCGTCGAGAGGATCCAAAAATACATTCTTCAATACCAAGAGTGATGATTACACAGACTTCCCTAAGGAGAAATTATGAAATCACACGGGGATAACAACTTTCAGAGAGAAATAGTATCTCAGCTTTACTTGGGGATCTAAGAACTAAAATAATACAGCAAGAAATCAAAATTATGGGGATTTTAAATCAAACGCAGCACTTGGCGGGAGAAAACCAAAAAAAGTTGACAAATGTTTCAACACTTCTTAGAAAAGATACTGCCCTTGTCTAGTTTCCTATGAAACAAACAACAACAATAATGCCATACTACAAAGGGCGATGTTTTGCAAATGACTCTATCACGGAACATAAAGGGAGAAAGAAATTATTTCAAATGAGTAAAGACCTTGCTGGGTGAAACAACCGGCTGAAAATCATCAAACAATGAAGTCGCCATCAAACGTCTTTTATCCCACATGTAGGGAAAGGTAAACATCGAGAAAAACTGAGAAGGGAGAAGTCACGATCTTGCGACCTAGAGATTGGGTAAGGGAGTCTATTATGCGAGGGGAAGGTATTAGCACCCCACATGCCCGTAGTACTCTACGGTATCCACTCTTGTTGTCTATCTTATGGGTGTGTTTAATCTATGCTTACTGTTTACTATACTACTGAGGGGAGAATTCATGCAAAAGGAAGGGGAAAAGAATGTAGGGAAAATAAAATTGTGCTCGCCTGGGCCCTACCCCAATGCCTACGTATCCTTTTTGAGGAATCAGAGCTACTGTAGTTCGGATCACATGTTTTTGTTTGTTTGTGTTTTTTATGGACAATGTTAATTCCGCCTTCTGCCACAGCTCGACCTTTGGAGACTTATGCGTTGACACAGAAGTAAACTAATCATGTCCTTACCTGAAAAGGGCTTAGAGAAAAGGTGCTCGAGCGCACAAAATGATTTGAATTGATTTGTATTTTATTACCTTGAAAAAGGGTTTAAGTGAGATTAGCATGTTTTTGATTTTCTAAGAAAAGAAGTTTTTGTTTTAGATACAAGGATGCAAAAAGGGGAAGAAAAGAGTCTAAGGGAGACTAGCCTATTTCTAACCTAATGTTATCATACAATGGTAGCCCTATGTCAAGGATGAAAGGGGAAGTTTCTACCTAATGTTAGCATGCATGGTTTACAACCTAAGGTCTAACTTGCGTCCGAACAGAGCAAGCGCATCCTAAAGGAACATGGTATGTACAAGGATGAAGCAAGCATGCCAGCAAAAAAAGCACACCTAAGGAGATCCTGCCTAGGTTAACATGTCGAAGAAAGTCTAAAAAAATTATCCTATAGGGAACATGCAATGAGAGCGAAGTCGTGATCTCAATTTCTAAATTGAGTGACTCATCGATCAACAAGAAAGAATGGAAAGCGATAAAATCCTATAGGGAGCATGCACTGAGAGCGAAGTCGTGATCTCAATTGCTAAATTGAGTGACTCATCGATCAACAAGAACGTAAACAAACAAAAGCACAACACATATAGCAAATGAAGTGGGGAATGCCTGCTACAGGTCTTTAAACATCGACTTCGAGCGCACGCTCTTTATTTCCTACTTCTCATGATATCTAGAAAGAGGTAAAGTACGGAAATGAAGAATAAAATAGAGTTATGGCGATACCGAACGAAGAAGGTCTGTTGCCTCTTCGAAGCCACGCAAGTAATAGAAAACTCTACAGAAGTTGCCCCGCATGAGTGATCAAAAATTAATCTCTAAATATTCCCAATCGCGAAAGATTACATCAATACTATCACAAACTCTTTGCAAAACATGACAACAAAATGATTACTAAATATGAAAATAATAGAAAACTCTAATGAAAATTTTAAAAGAGGTCCTAAAGAATTCTAAAATGTTTTAATATTTTTATATCATTTTTATAATCGATTAAAAGAAAAGATAAAACTAGAAGAAAAAGCTAAAATAAAAAAGAAGTTAGAAGAGTCATGGGGTGTAAACTGCATATAATGGCACTATTTAGTAAACAAAATGAAACATTAAGCCCATGTAAGAATAATCCAATAAGCCTTTTTTTCTGCTCAAAATCCAAGAGCTGCCAAAAAATTGGTGATGGGCCTGGGGAGATTTTTCGGTCCACCTACACCATTTCAAACTTTTTCCAGCATTACTGCATTCCTATTAGTAATTGAAATCTCAAATCAATAAAATAAAAAAATGAACGGTGAAACGACAGCGTTTTGTTGTGGTTAGGTCAGAGGTGGTGATCAGATTCACAAGTTCTTCTTCCTTACTCTCTCAAGGTAGCGCCGCCAAGATGAACTTTCCGATTTACTCAGTCTGTCGTCCAATCGATGCACTCTTCTCTTGGCGTGTCCGTCTCGTTACATAGCAGCTTCATTGATTCATCTCTCGCACATTCTTGATTGCTTTAGCGTATTGCCGATTGAATCGCTATTCAGAGCGATCCTCTCTCACGACTACAGTCTCCGACAACCTGAACACAATGTCGCCACTGTTTTCCTTGCGATTACCGTCAACTCTCAAACTCTGAACTCGTCTCTCTCTCTCTCTCTCTCTCTCTCTCTCTCTCTCTCTCTCTCTCTCTCTCTCTCTCTCTCTCTCTCTCTCTCTCTCTCTCTCTCTTCTTCGTTTAGTTAACGACGACTTCTTCTATGAATACAACATCTCCTCCATGACGGATCTTCGACCGCCTTTCTTTATGCTTCAAGTCTCCATTAACAATCTCATCACCCACTTCACTACATTGCACCCAATTCGAGTTTTTCGCCTTCGACAAACTCAATTCTGATTTAGGTAATCCCTTTTTGTCTCTTCGAACTTCGTGAGTTTGTTGCTATTGCCTTCCCACGTTGTTGAATGCGTTAAGGTTCTTGTTGTAGAGAATGTGTTACGAAATCAATTATATAAAGTAAAGTTGATGATAAAGATTGAAAGATGCTTTGTGAATATGATGATGAAGAGTTGCAGAGACGATTGAAGATGAAAATCAGAATTGAAGGCCGTTGAGAAAGTATAGTGAAATCGCAAAGATTACAAAGGGAAGGTGAAATCGGAAGGTTGAAGATGATGATTTAGGCGAGAGAGAAGAGTGCAATTTTTGTGGTGATTTTCTGAGGATTCAAGAATGAAGATGATGATAGTTGAAGATGCAGAGAGAGAGAGAGAGAGAGAGGAATTTTCTGTGATCTCTTTTTGGTGATTCTCCAAGGTGTGTTGAAGAATGAAGATGAAGATGAGAGGAGAATAGAGAGTTTCTGTGTGATTCTTCTACAGATTGTGAAGAATGATTGATTGAATGGTAAAATCTATTTTATAATTCTGTTAGATATGAGATAGTTATTTAGACATTTGAGCAATCTTGACCATTGGATATGAAGTTTTTGTTATAGGAAATGAATGGTGAGATTGAACTGGTTTTGGTTAATTACAACTGGAATGAGATTTGTTTATTTCCTATTCTTTCTCTATTTTCATGGTTTCCTCTTTCCATCTATATGTTTCTCCTGATTTTTCTGTGTGATGTGCTGCGTGGATAATCAATGTTGAGAAACAGTCTGGTTTTTACTTGGATTTTCTCTCTTTTTTGGAATCTGTTATCTCTGCTGCTTCGTTTCTTGATTCTGAATTGTGATGTTGATGAAGATGCAGTGACATGTAGATCTTTGAAATCATGATGAAGATTATGCCGAATGATCAAGATTTGGTTATGGGAGGTAAAGATGGAGTATAATGAAGATGATGAAGAATCGTGTGCAGAGAGAGAAGTGCAACTTTGGAGGATTTTCTGGTAGTGGTTCTTCTACAGATTGAAGGATGATCTAAAAGAGGTGAGCCATTCTCTTCTGAGTTTTCCTTTTCTGCTTTATGTTATCTGAAATCCAAACCCTCTTCTATTCTCTTACCTGTTCTTTTATGTTGGAAGTTTGTTAGAGCCTGTTGTACCCCAAAATTTGCCTTCGCGCTTTTCCACAAGAAATCTCAGCTTCAAACATTTCCTGACTTTTCAAATTGGCTCAAGAATCGGACAAACGGACTTTTCTTGACAGTCAAGCAAAATTAGGGTTTTTACTGATTTTCAGAGCTTTGGATTGTTTTATACAGTGGGCTTAGGGTTTGGTTGATTTTTGGTCCAAATTTGATCAAGCGAGCGTGATTTGGCATTTAATCGGGAATTAGGGTTTTATGGGCATATTCTCAGAAGAATTTGAATTCCACAGCACTTTGCGGTTTATTTCAAGATTCGGACTAAAATTCGCGTTATCTTGGTTTAATCAGCAAAAGAGACAGTGGTTTTGAATTCAGTACGTTTTGATTGGGCCAGTCAGATACAAGATGCAGTCTTGAATTCACAGTGTTTATGTGTTGATCAGTTTACTTGGTTTAATTGCTGCTTTGCTTTGGATGTGGGATAAGACAGGTTTATTGGATCAATGTTGTTTTATTTTAGTTATTTATTATTCTGAAATTAAATGATTGAATTTATTTTTCAATTGTTTTAATTTTAAGAATTTTAAATAAATAAATAAGCAATAAAGAAAGTTAGAACCAATTGGATAATTTGATTTTTATTGATATTCGAATTATTTGTACAAATTATTGTTACAAACAATAATTTACATTTAATTTAAATATTACATAGAATGAAAAACTATCCTATTTTCTAAATATTCTTCGTTCTTCATTCCGCTCCGGTATTCCATTTTTCATCTGCAAAAAGAAATAAGAAAAGTCAGAAAGCATTAAAATTGGAAAAAAGACAGTTAAAAATTGCTCATCATTAGGGGCCACTGACTGGGATCAGTTGACCCTCTTTGCAAATCACGGGATTTCTCCCGGTTCACAGAGAGGGAAGATTATTTTATTTCATGAAATGCAAATGGCAAAAATGCATAAGTTACAAATTTCAAAGTGCATAGAAATTCAAGATTCAAAATCCAATCCAAACTGAAAAGTTCAAATCCAAACTTTCTATCCAAAAGCAAAGGCTACTGTCAAAATGCCCAAAGTTTACTCAAAGAAAATCAAGAAAGTACTCAAGGCTGTCATAAAAGATTTTGGCCAAGATATCAAGGAAGAGAAAAAAGCACACAAACTGTCAAAAGGAGATGCAAGATGTATTATGCAAGCTAAACAATCTTAACTCATCATTTCCCATAGAACCCCTTCAGAGCAAGTACAGAATATAATCATATTAAAATTCAAACTGTACTTTGAGAGAGAGTAAAGAGAGATAAAGCAGGAAGGGTTAGACTGAGTTCAATGGCAGTTCAGCAGCAGAGATAGACAGTACAGTAGGCAGGCAGACAGAAAAAAGATATACAAGCCAAGACAGTTCAGTTCAGCATAGCAGTTCAGAATAGAGAGGTTAGGATAAATACACAAAAGCCAAACCAGTTCAGGAGAGGTACAAAGCAAACATAGACAGTTCAGGAGCAAGATAGCAGAAGATATACAAAATCATCAAAAGCCAACTCAGCAAAATAAAGGCAGTTCACAGCAGACAGTAGAGAGTGAATATAGAAAAGAAAATAGCTAACACAGTTTAGGCAGCTCAGAATAGACAGAAGTAAGGTGAGAGAGGAGAGAAGCATAAAAAACTGTCAAGGCAAACACAACTGGGTAGCTGCATCAAGCACTTAACTCTGCCTCACCACAATACACACTGGCCAAGAGAGAAGTGAAGAGAATAGAAGAAATATACAAAACTCAAAACATTCTCAAACACAAAACCCCTAAACCATTAAACCTGCACCAGTAAAAACCAGTTTCTCAACCATTACCCTGTCTCAACTTTTAAACACACAAAAAACCTGACAAAACCAGAATCACAAACACCATTACTGTCATCATAACCCTCAAACTGTCCCAAGCCTTCAAACACCCACAAAAACTGACTACCAAAAACAAACTAATACCCTGTCATAAGTCAAAGCCTACTGTCCAGAATCACAAGACACATAACACGTCTCAAACTCAAACCCAAACCATTACTGTCATACCAGTATCAAACCTCTCAAACAGGTACCAACAACCATACCCATCATCAAAAATGCAAGCAAGCGAGGCAACCAGAAGAAGGAGATAAAGCAATATCAACATAGGCAAAAGCAACATACAAATCCAAAGGGGCAACACACAGTGGAAGAAGAAGATAAAAAGAGTGAATGTTAAGAAGGGTTTTCAGGCAAATCTAGCAACATCATCAAAAGCCCTAACATAAGCAAAGAACGAAGTTACCAGGGTCATCAGAAGCAAAGACTCATCAAGTCCATCACGACGATCCGGCCTCCTAAGCGCCATAGCTCCCTCCACCTCTCCTCCATCCCCAAAGTCAGGTAGTCCATGTTCTTCCCATTTCCCCTTCATTAGCTCATAATAATGCGAATTCAGGAATCAAGACTCAAACATAAATTCGTAAAGAACAGAACATAAGCACTAAAGCAAACCTTAAATCGATGACGCTGGGCTCACGTCAATGGGGGGAAGAAAAGCTTCAGGATGGGAGCAGGTGGCCGGAATCGAGCGTTCAGGGAAGTGAGGTTTAATCGGAGAAGATGAATGCAACGAACGCGCCGTCGTCATCTCACAAACCCTAATCTTCATTCTGAAAACAAAATGCCTAACCCTAAATCTCGTTTTTTGATCAATATGGGCTTGACCCGTTTCTGCCTTCCTAAGCCCATTGAAAATACTTCTCCTCTTTCTTTTTTAACAACATTAAAAAAACTAATCTCTCTTTTTATATAAATACTTATTCTTTTTTTATAAAACACTAATTCTTTTTTTTATTTTACAAACAATGTTTACCCTTTTTTTATCTTAATTAAAAATACTTTTTATCATAAAATTAAAATATTTTCTTTAGATTAATACACATTTGTACATAAAAATAACCAAATACTTTTATACATAATTAAATTGAAAATATCATTTTTTTAATTAGAATACATTTGTATATATTATCTTTTCTTTTTTATATACATAATTAAAAGTGAAATTCTTTAGTTAATATACATTTCTGTACATAATAATTCAATACATTCATTTTCTCTAAATATTAAACTCACAAACATTTTGACTAAAATACTTTCCAATTAGAAATTTAACACTTAATCAAAATACTTCATTTCATTTTTGTACATAATTAAACATACAAAAATCAAGATTCATCAAAAAACATTTATCTAGGTCAAAACCCTAATACGACTCAATTACACATTTCGCACTCGTACATATTTACACTTACACAAATACATTCACATTGCCCTACACACATTTTATCTTATATTTGTATATTTGATATTCATTTTGATCGCACATTCGATTTGGTTGTAATTATTGGGTACTATAAGTCTCATCCCCTTGTACATTTATACCCCCACTCCTGGATATTATTGTGTAATAGCGTAGATTTACATTCCGCAATTTACAGTTTTCCAAATTATACCATGGTTAGACCTAGGGTTTGTATGTACCTAAAATCAAAACGCTAGATAACCTAATACAAAAACAAATGCATGTAATCAATACACAATCACACTTGCACCCCCTAGGGTAATCCCACATGTTGCCTTCCAAAATGGGCCATGCTTGCACGTCGAGTATCCTTGGCAAAACGAATCAAATGATCATAAGTCCCTCGATGACGCTTTCGAAAGTTGCCTAAACGGAATGATCATAGTCCCTTCAAAGCAAATTGCCAAAGACACTTGGCACCATTGCATTCATGGTCCATACGATGACCCGCGCCCGTCCCGAATAAACTTCCTAAACGCAAGAATTGTCTACCAATTTCAATGGTAGAACAAAATTGTTAAAAGAGGTTAAAGCATGACAAAAACCTTTGAGTACAATAGGGTAGACAAAAACTCTTAGTTACTTGAGATCAAACTTGCAAAAACACTCGCCTTCTTTTCAAAAACCACAATCCACAACACTTTCAAAAATCAACTTTTCAAACTTTTGAAACATCTTTTCGAAAAGATATGCACCTTTGTAAAACATTCGAGTAAAGAATTATTACAAGGTTGGCCTAAGACAAGGCATCTTTTTCCAAAACATTTTCAAAAAGCACCCACACACACACCATTTTCAAAGCAATCGAAAAACAAGGCAAGTGATCTAAAAAACCAAGTAACTAAGAGCCCATGGATAACCATGGATGAAAAGGGTGCTAACACCTTCCCTTTTCATAATCTACCCCCCGAACCCACGAAATATCTCAAAAGGTTTTTGCTGTGCTTTTTTAACCTTTCCTTTAGGATAAAGTAAAAAGTCGGTGGCGACTCTTGCTCAACCGCACAAGTGCGAATACGAACGCAAAACACAAGTCAGTTCTCCCACCGTATCACAGAACTGGCGACTCTGCTGGGGAATAGACTTTAAAGTGGGGTTACCTTAGGGTTTAGATCACCTTTACTTTCAATTGATTGCTTTGTTTGCTTTACATTTGTGGGCTTTGCATCGGAGTTTTATAGATCCTAACCCGGATCTGGGGAAACCCTTTTAGGTAGCAACAAGGCTGTGAGGGAACTGTGCGGGGTATACCGACATGGTTGAAGCAGTCTGCTACATTGATGTGGCACTTTGGTGTGTACCGGTAACCCTTGAGTTCAGTCAAGGAGAGTACGGGGCCGCCGCGTGGTGTCGTGAAGCATCAACTGACCTTAGAACCTTAATTGACCATCTTAGCCTCTTTAGGGTAGTGAGATAACTACTTTGGTGTACTCCGAAGTCGGTTGATACTCGATACTACACCCAATTGAGGGTTGCTTTCCTGGGATATTTCGGTCGCCAGTTCAGTGGCTAAATCGAAACGATGAACAATGAAAGCAATCCAGTGACATTGGGATCTCTAGAACCCGGTTACTTTTGGTAGGACAGGTTTTAACCAACAAACTGAAAGAGGGTAGTACCCGGACCTCATGCAAGCCTAAACCTAAGGCCTTGTGTGCTTTTTGTGAATATTGTTTGCCGGTATATACACCCACCTGCTTGGGCATACATGTACATAACATCATGACATCATACCATAGCATTTTAGCATTTTCAATAACCATTTCAAGGATCTCGAGGGTTCTGTTAATGCAGGGTTACGTTGAACCAGACATCTATCAAAGGGCAAGAGATTTCTCCTCTAACCAATCCAGTCAAAGTTCAAGTGCAACAACTTGAATCAGGGGCTATGACCCACTCGACATGGTGAGCTTGATTCTCGTGGAAAGACATCCACCAACACAAAGCTCTCCAAACAAAGATTGAGGACAACAACTTGAATCGGTGGCTATGACCCACTCGACATGGTGAGCTTGATTCTCGTGGAAGGACGTCCACCGGTGCAGAGATCTCCAATCCAAGAGCAAAGTTCAACCTCTAACATTTTCTTGTGTTTACCCCAAGAGATCCCTGAAATCATACATCCACATGTCATGCATTTCGTTTTAACAATCTTTCCTTTTTCAGGGTTCCTTACTCTCCTGCTGTTTATTTCAGCAAGAGATGGCTCTAGAACGGTCTGTCAAAGACATCCAAGACCAGACTGCTCAGCTGCAGGAGATGTTCATGAACTTGTCTCTGGGGCAAGAAGAGATGAAAGCTCTCCTCACCAACGGCTTGGGGAATTCCAACAATGCCAGGAATGATCAGATTGCGGAGCTGCAGTTTGATCTGACAACACTGAGGACCCAAATGATGGGATATTTGGTGGGCCAGATGGCTCTCATCCAAGACCTATCTCAAAGACAAGAGGAACTCGGAGTTCTGGTCCGCCAACTGCTCCCAAACAACCAGCTGGGGCAAACATCTGAGGTCGAAGAGCAGGTCACCGCTCAGCCTCCATCAACTCAAGAAGACAAGGGGAAAGCTCCTCTGCTAGCTTCAGGGTCACAAACCCATCAACAACCTCGCCGGCGTCAGCGGGGCAATCGGCGTAGACAAGAAACATCGGGAAGGCAGTTCACAGAGACTGACATACCGTCATCTCTAATTCTGGAGCGCTTGTTGGAGGTTAATCTGACTGCTTTGAGGGATCCTATCCGGAACCCAAACACCTCCGCTCCTGACTATCATCCCGATGCATTTTGTGTTTACCATTCCTATAGCCCAGGACATGACACCGATAGCTGTTGGGCCTTGAAGAACAAGATTCAAGATCTGATTGACATTGGAGTGCTGAGGTTCATGCCAGACGGCGAGATGAAGATCTTCCGTTAAAAGGGTTCTCCGCTTGAAGTGACGAGGCTCGAAGCTGAAAGACTTTTGCTTCTTTTTGAATTTTCAAAGTTGTAATTTCTTTTGCTGTCAAACAATTATCTGTTGATGTTAAACTCTGTTTTCATTAATGCGTTGCATATGTTTGTCTTGAATTCATCCATTCGTTTCACTACTTTTATGCTTTTCTTTATGATATTTGACTCTTGATAAAAAGCTGCAAGCCTTTAGAGGGAGGATGACGAAACAATACCGTGATCTTATACAGTATGTTTTTGAACAGACCTGGCTGATGATGTACAGGCATTTCTTTCAATTCCCAAACACTGGAGTTATAAGGAAGTTAATCCCTAGTCAACCCCTTCGAGCCAAAGAAGTAGGAGTTTCCCGTTCTAAACAATCGAAACCTTTGATATAAACCCGGGGCAGGGTAGTATCTCAGTTAATTCAAAAGAAAACGCGCATTGAAGTCGCAAACTCTCAGTTCGTAACACAACGAACGACGTCAAGAAAGAAAGCATTCCTTCGGAATCAAAAGACAAGGGTGGTTCCCTATCACATAGACAGTCAATCTCTCAAAAGAGAAAGAGCCCACCAAGCCAAAACCTATGATGGAGGCTTAAGAAAGCTGGGGCATCCCGCTGACAGTAATCCCGAAAACGGTAACAGTCAGGCAAAAGTTAGGGATAACGAATCAAAATCAAAATAGTGAGGTCACTACAAAATCCTCAACAACATGAAAAATGTTGGAAAAGAAGAGGAGATGATGACTGTCTCCCAAATTCAAACTGGTGAACCATCACCCAAAAGTCGTTCCAAACTCAAAACAGAGTATGACGCATAATTAACTGAGCTTAGGTTGAAGGACATCACGAAGAGCGGGTGGGTACAAATATACTTTGAGCCTTTACCCTTTGTTTCTTAAACCGTGAACCTGACCACGTTACAACCCTTCAAAAGTCCTAATTGAAGCATGGGTTAGTTCGAAAGCATACTGTTACAAAAGGTATCCTGACTCCTGTAGGGCTTTGCTCTGAATCTTGTGTTAACTTGTCTTATAGTTTTCTGCTAAAAACGCATTTTTCAAAACTTCGAGACAAACATAAACTTCGCGTTGCTTGAATATCACTGTCTGTATTTACCCCTTTTGTTTGACAGCGAAGAAATTCATACAGCGAATGTTCGGAGGAACGAAAACTCTCTCAGTAAGTCAAAATCACCTCAAAAGGATGACACTTCCATCAAATCTCCTATCAACAAAGGGGCATGACATGTCACAATCTAATTAACCTGGGGCAGTCCAGTCAAGATTTCAAGAAATCTCTCAATATGCAGAGTAATCTGATTCAAGACTCCTTCTTCACCACTTGGGGCATTCGAATGTCAAAAGTGTTCAAACCCGATGCAGTCTTACACAAGCTCATCATCAGGGAGCCCTACACCGGTTATTCTTCAAGACTTCTGAAACAAGTTTACGGATTCTTCCCAACAACGGACGCCAATCTACCAACTTGTTCAGATTCTTATCAAGACTTCTGAAAACAGTTCATGGATTCATCCCAACAACGAATGTTAATCTATCAACTTGTTCAGATGCAACCTTTGAATTTAGTTTACGGACGCTTCCCAACAACGGATGTTGTTCTATTGCTGATTCAACTTCAAGACTTCTGAAAACAGTTTATAGATTCCTCCCAAGTAACGGATGTTAATCTATCAGCTTGTTCAGATGCAGACTTCTGAAAACAGTTCATGGATTCTTCCCAAGTAACGGATGTTAATCTATCAACTTGTTCAGATGCAACCTTTGAATTTAGTTTCCGGACGCTTCCCAACAACGGATGCTGCTCTATTGCTAATTCAACCTCAAGATTTCTGAAAACAGTTCACGGGTTCTCCAAGTAAACGGACGTTAACCTATCACTTGTTCAGATTCTTCTCAAGACTTCTGAAAACAGTTCATGGATTCTTCCCAAGTAACGGATGTTAATCTATCAGCTTGTTCAGATGCACCTGTGAATTCAGAAGCCTCCCAACAACGGATGCTGCTCTTTACTGATTCCACTTCAAGACTTCTGAAAACAGTTCATGGATTCTTCCCAAGTAACGGATGTTAATCTATCAGCTTGTTCAGATGCACCTGTGAATTCAGAAGCCTCCCAACAACGGATGCTGCTCTTTACTGATTCCACTTCAAGACTTCTGAAAACAGTTTATGGATTCTTCCCAAGTAACGGATGTTAATCTATCAACTTGTCCAGATGCACCTTTGAATTCAGAAGCTTCCCAACAACGGATGCTGCTCTTTACTAATTCAACCTCAAGATTTCTGAAAACAGTTCATCAAAATTCCCCAGCAGTAACTTATCTGTGCAAATCCCCAGCCAGGGAATCCCCCGGAATTCAATTCCCCTCAGAGTTTAAGCTTCAGTATCCCCAGCAGATCAAGAGCTTCAAGTGGACAATCCCCAGCGGAGTCAGACTTTTAAACCTTCTCCCCACAGAATTTTGGAAGGACAAATCTTGAGTTCCCCAGCGAGGTCTCCAGAGTTACCTCCCATCAAGCTAACGATTCTCAAATCTGACCTCCCCAGCACGAGTCTACTAGTTGGAACTCCCCAGTAGAGGTCATCAGGAATTCTCTTCCCCAGCAACAGCCAAGGATTTATTTTCCCCGGCAGCAGTCAAGATGCTTTTATCTTCAGCCATCTCGGATTCGTGTATCCTCGGCAAGATTAGCTCATCAGCCTACATGCGCATCCATTACATTCATATCATAAACATTAATGTCACATGCGTTGCGTCATGCATCATAACATTGCATACAACTAACCCTTCACTTTTTCAGGTAAGATCAGTCGACAGACACAGATCAACTCCCAGGATTCATCCAGAAATAGTTCAGATGTGACCCGGACACGGCGACATTCTGATACTTATTCCAGATCCATTCAGACGCATCATCAAGAAACCCTACACCGGTTCCTCTTCAACTTCAAGATTTCTGAAAACAGTTCACGGGTTCTCCAAGTAAACGGATGTTAACCTATCACTTGTTCAGATTCTTCTTCAAAACGTCTGAAAATAGTTTACGGATTCTTCCCAACAACGGATGTTAATCTATCGGCTTGTTCAGACTCTTCTCAACCTTTGAATCTAGTTTACGGATTCTTCCCTACAACGGATGTCAATCTACCGACTGATTCAGACTCTTCTCAATTTTTGAAAATAGTTTACGGACGTGTCCCAACAACGGATGCTGCTCTATTGCTTATTCAATCTCAAATAGTGTACAGATTCTCCAGACACGGACGTCAATCTGTTGCTTATTCAGACCCCAATTCAGAGATGTCCCAAAACATGGATGCCCTTCCGACACTTGTCCACTCACCATCGACCTACAGTTCAACATCACCATATGGCATCTATAAGCCCATCCTCCTACCAGCAGTCGCCGAATGGCATCTGTAAGCCCATTCTCAGATGGCATCTCTAAGCCCATCCCCCGACAAAATTCTTTCGCACCAGGTGGCATCTTTAAGCCCATCACCAAATGGCATCTTTAAGCCCATTCACCTCCACCGTCACATCGACGAGCGCAAATTTTCTGGGCACATTAGTGTTCAATCTCCTTTTACCTTCAAGTCGCGAAAGGCAAGCTTGCCAATCTAACTCTTCAGGTCCAAGAAGATTGAACAGGGGCAACTGTTGTACCCCAAAATTTGCCTTCGCGCTTTTCCACAAGAAATCTCAGCTTCAAACATTTCCTGACTTTTCAAATTGGCTCAAGAATCGGACAAACGGACTTTTCTTGACAGTCAAGCAAAATTAGGGTTTTTACTGATTTTCAGAGCTTTGGATTGTTTTATACAGTGGGCTTAGGGTTTGGTTGATTTTTGGTCCAAATTTGATCAAGCGAGCGTGATTTGGCATTTAATCGGGAATTAGGGTTTTATGGGCATATTCTCAGAAGAATTTGAATTCCACAGCACTTTGCGGTTTATTTCAAGATTCGGACTAAAATTCGCGTTATCTTGGTTTAATCAGCAAAAGAGACAGTGGTTTTGAATTCAGTACGTTTTGATTGGGCCAGTCAGATACAAGATGCAGTCTTGAATTCACAGTGTTTATGTGTTGATCAGTTTACTTGGTTTAATTGCTGCTTTGCTTTGGATGTGGGATAAGACAGGTTTATTGGATCAATGTTGTTTTATTTTAGTTATTTATTATTCTGAAATTAAATGATTGAATTTATTTTTCAATTGTTTTAATTTTAAGAATTTTAAATAAATGAATAAGCAATAAAGAAAGTTAGAACCAATTGGATAATTTGATTTTTATTGATATTCGAATTATTTGTACAAATTATTGTTACAAACAATAATTTACATTTAATTTAAATATTACATAGAATGAAAAACTATCCTATTTTCTAAATATTCTTCGTTCTTCATTCCGCTCCGGTATTCCATTTTTCATCTGCAAAAAGAAATAAGAAAAGTCAGAAAGCATTAAAATTGGAAAAAAGACAGTTAAAAATTGCTCATCATTAGGGGCCACTGACTGGGATCAGTTGACCCTCTTTGCAAATCACGGGATTTCTCCCGGTTCACAGAGAGGGAAGATTATTTTATTTCATGAAATGCAAATGGCAAAAATGCATAAGTTACAAATTTCAAAGTGCATAGAAATTCAAGATTCAAAATCCAATCCAAACTGAAAAGTTCAAATCCAAAATTTCTATCCAAAAGCAAAGGCTACTGTCAAAATGCCCAAAGTTTACTCAAAGAAAATCAAGAAAGTACTCAAGGCTGTCATAAAAGATTTTGGCCAAGATATCAAGGAAGAGAAAAAAGCACACAAACTGTCAAAAGGAGATGCAAGATGTATTATGCAAGCTAAACAATCTTAACTCATCATTTCCCATAGAACCCCTTCAGAGCAAGTACAGAATATAATCATATTAAAATTCAAACTGTACTTTGAGAGAGAGTAAAGAGAGATAAAGCAGGCAGGGTTAGACTGAGTTCAATGGCAGTTCAGCAGCAGAGATAGACAGTACAGTAGGCAGGCAGACAGAAAAAAGATATACAAGCCAAGACAGTTCAGTTCAGCATAGCAGTTCAGAATAGAGAGGTTAGGATAAATACACAAAAGCCAAACCAGTTCAGGAGAGGTACAAAGCAAACATAGACAGTTCAGGAGCAAGATAGCAGAAGATATACAAAATCATCAAAAGCCAACTCAGCAAAATAAAGGCAGTTCACAGCAGACAGTAGAGAGTGAATATAGAAAAGAAAATAGCTAACACAGTTTAGGCAGCTCAGAATAGACAGAAGTAAGGTGAGAGAGGAGAGAAGCATAAAAAACTGTCAAGGCAAACACAACTGGGTAGCTGCATCAAGCACTTAACTCTGCCTCACCACAATACACACTGGCCAAGAGAGAAGTGAAGAGAATAGAAGAAATATACAAAACTCAAAACATTCTCAAACACAAAACCCCTAAACCATTAAACCTGCACCAGTAAAAACCAGTTTCTCAACCATTACCCTGTCTCAACTTTTAAACACACAAAAAACCTGACAAAACCAGAATCACAAACACCATTACTGTCATCATAACCCTCAAACTGTCCCAAGCCTTCAAACACCCACAAAAACTGACTACCAAAAACAAACTAATACCCTGTCATAAGTCAAAGCCTACTGTCCAGAATCACAAGACACATAACACGTCTCAAACTCAAACCCAAACCATTACTGTCATACCAGTATCAAACCTCTCAAACAGGTACCAACAACCATACCCATCATCAAAAATGCAAGCAAGCGAGGCAACCAGAAGAAGGAGATAAAGCAATATCAACATAGGCAAAAGCAACATACAAATCCAAAGGGGCAACACACAGTGGAAGAAGAAGATAAAAAGAGTGAATGTTAAGAAGGGTTTTCAGGCAAATCTAGCAACATCATCAAAAGCCCTAACATAAGCAAATAACGAAGTTACCAGGGTCATCAGAAGCAAAGACTCATCAAGTCCATCACGACGATCCGGCCTCCTAAGCGCCATAGCTCCCTCCACCTCTCCTCCATCCCCAAAGTCAGGTAGTCCATGTTCTTCCCATTTCCCCTTCATTAGCTCATAATAATGCGAATTCAGGAATCAAGACTCAAACATAAATTCGTAAAGAACAGAACATAAGCACTAAAGCAAACCTTAAATCGATGACGCTGGGCTCACGTCAATGGGGGGAAGAAAAGCTTCAGGATGGGAGCAGGTGGCCGGAATCGAGCGTTCAGGGAAGTGAGGTTTAATCGGAGAAGATGAATGCAACGAACGCGCCGTCGTCATCTCACAAACCCTAATCTTCATTCTGAAAACAAAATGCCTAACCCTAAATCTCGTTTTTTGATCAATATGGGCTTGACCCGTTTCTGCCTTCCTAAGCCCATTGAAAATACTTCTCCTCTTTCTTTTTTAACAACATTAAAAAAACTAATCTTTCTTTTTATATAAATACTTATTCTTTTTTTTTAAAACACTAATTCTTTTTTTTATTTTACAAACAATGTTTACCCTTTTTTTATCTTAATTAAAAATACTTTTTATCATAAAATTAAAATATTTTCTTTAGATTAATACACATTTGTACATAAAAATAACCAAATACTTTTATACATAATTAAATTGAAAATATCCTTTTTTTAATTAGAATACATTTGTATATATTATCTTTTCTTTTTTATATACATAATTAAAAGTGAAATTCTTTAGTTAATATACATTTCTGTACATAATAATTCAATACATTCATTTTCTCTAAATATTAAACTCACAAACATTTTGACTAAAATACTTTCCAATTAGAAATTTAACACTTAATCAAAATACTTCATTTCATTTTTGTACATAATTAAACATACAAAAATCAAGATTCATCAAAAAACATTTATCTAGGTCAAAACCCTAATACGACTCAATTACACATTTCGCACTCGTACATATTTACACTTACACAAATACATTCACATTGCCCTACACACATTTTATCTTATATTTGTATATTTGATATTCATTTTGATCGCACATTCGATTTGGTTGTAATTATTGGGTACTATAAGTCTCATCCCCTTGTACATTTATACCCCCACTCCTGGATATTATTGTGTAATAGCGTAGATTTACATTCCGCAATTTACAGTTTTCCAAATTATACCATGGTTAGACCTAGGGTTTGTATGTACCTAAAATCAAAACGCTAGATAACCTAATACAAAAACAAATGCATGTAATCAATACACAATCACACTTGCACCCCCTAGGGTAATCCCACATGTTGCCTTCCAAAATGGGCCATGCTTGCACGTCGAGTATCCTTGGCAAAACAAATCAAATGATCATAAGTCCCTCGATGACGCTTTCGAAAGTTGCCTAAACGGAATGATCATAGTCCCTTCAAAGCAAATTGCCAAAGACACTTGGCACCATTGCATTCATGGTCCATACGATGACCCGCGCCCGTCCCGAATAAACTTCCTAAACGCAAGAATTGTCTACCAATTTCAATGGTAGAACAAAATTGTTAAAAGAGGTTAAAGCATGACAAAAACCTTTGAGTACAATAGGGTAGACAAAAACTCTTAGTTACTTGAGATCAAACTTGCAAAAACACTCGCCTTCTTTTCAAAAACCACAATCCACAACACTTTCAAAAATCAACTTTTCAAACTTTTGAAACATCTTTTCGAAAAGATATGCACCTTTGTAAAACATTCGAGTAAAGAATTATTACAAGGTTGGCCTAAGACAAGGCATCTTTTTCCAAAACATTTTCAAAAAGCACCCACACACACACCATTTTCAAAGCAATCGAAAAACAAGGCAAGTGATCTAAAAAACCAAGTAACTAAGAGCCCATGGATAACCATGGATGAAAAGGGTGCTAACACCTTCCCTTTTCATAATCTACCCCCCGAACCCACGAAATATCTCAAAAGGTTTTTGCTGTGCTTTTTTAACCTTTCCTTTAGGATAAAGTAAAAAGTCGGTGGCGACTCTTGCTCAACCGCACAAGTGCGAATACGAACGCAAAACACAAGTCAGTTCTCCCACCGTATCACAGAGCCGGTTAGTTTGAGCTGGCCGTTTCTATTAGAGAGGAGGTTAGTTTCTGTTTTTTTCTATTATGATAGTTGGTTAGGGAATTTATAAAATTCTGTTTTGGCTAGCAGTTATAGAGGTTATATGGCAATTAGAGATGGTTAGGGTTTGTTAAGAATTGGTTAGAAATTAGGATACAGTTACAGTTGGAAGAGTTAGGTAGAATTCGGTTAGGCGGTTGTCATTCTGTTTGGTTATTGTTATAGAACTTAGGAAATGGTTTTGTTGTTTGTAAATCTGTTATGGACTTTTTGGTTGTAAACATCATTGGTTTGAACAAAGCTTTAACGCAATTTTCTGGTTGTGTTTGGACAGGTAACGTGGTAAGTTCTTAAAGAATGGATTCTTGCGGATTCTCGCTCCATTTGTACAGTAAGATTACAACTTATACATAGTGTACTTAAAGGAAATCGTCGGAGCTTTAGCATGAAGTGGATTTTGAATGAAGTTTGGAGGATTGAAAGCTTGAAGATTAGGCTTAGGAACACTTGATGAATCAACACATGTTTAGATCTTGTGGACCTCTTGAAAAAGTTCATGTAATTTTATTGAAACTTCCATTTGGGACTCTTTTGTGAAAGTAACATGATAAGGTTTAATGGCTTGTATCTGGAATAGTAACTTCATATTCTCCCCTCGAACAATGAAATGATTCTTTCCATTCTCACAAATTCATAAAATGCTTGTATGGGATTAAGAATAATATTGAATGAAGTTCTGTAATTTCATGAGCTTGTTTTGAGAATTATGGATGACATTTGAATAAGTCTTGTGTGAATGCAACCACCTTGAATCTAGCTTAATTCCATGGACATGTTGTATTAATGTTTTATAATTTCACTTGTCCTTCAAGAAATCTGAATGCCCCTTCTTATTTTGCAATCTCCAAGCAAATCTAACCCATGTCATTAGGTAGCATTCCAAACGATTCTAAATAATGGACCCATAAAAGCCAAACCAAGTCAATCTCGCCTCCTTGCAACAACTCTTAATTTTCCTCTTAACCTCACCTTTTACAATCGAAGTAATAAATAATAATAATGCCTTGATCATATTACACGTCCACAACATCATCTTTATACCACGATTTAAACTTTGTAATCCATTCCACTAATGCACCTCAATAGACAACCAATGATCTTGAAGCAAATGTCATGGAGAAAATCTTGTAGATAGGAACAATTAGAAGCATATAAATGATGATGATCACAAGGTCCTGAGATCCCTTGAGATGCACTTTGATGGTTTAAAAACCCATGGTGAAGATGCCATTGTAGCTTGATAAGAAAGAAGTCCACAATAGCCATGCATCCAAAACCCTATCTTTAAACCATAATTGTCGAAGAAACCAATTGATTCCCCTGCATGAAGATGAGAGCCTAGAAGCATAGAGAAACCCTAATTCCTCAATATCCTTCACCTCATGCCATGTTTTATTGATTAATGAATGAATGATGTGTTAGATGACCTAATGGGGATTATATACATGAGGAAAGTGCGAGAATGCATAAACCAGACAAAAGTGAGAGGGTAGGACAAATTTGGGGTATTACACTGGGGAATCTGCCATAGAGGCTCCTGACCATGCAAACCCAAAATGAAAATTAACAACTTGGAGGAAAAAAATTGAACTAAGACTTGACTGTGGAAAATGGGATTACAAACCCAACATCGCACCATACATCAATTGGTATCATCTCCAACTATTTGAGAAACACAAGATCATGCGCATATTAGCGAGAGTGGCCTGGGAGAACTTTCCTGGGGAATTTACATTTCTGAAATTTCAGAGTTCGTCCATCCTTAGAATCACCATTTTTGTTTTTCTTGAGTCACAAAATCTAAAGTAAAAAGTAATTTGTATTTTTTTTACAAAAAACAGTTTTGTTATTTAATCTTTTTATTTTTAAAATTAATATCAATAAGAAATGGAGTCTTTGTAGGCAGAATAAAATAAGAATTGCAGAGAATTGGGTAAAAGCTCAAACTTTATTAATAGAATGGTAGTCTGCGAATGGCGAGACTTCATAGATGATTACAAAGTTCGGAAAATGGTAATACATTGGAAAAGATACATTGAAACATAATGACCACTATTCTCCCTAATAACTTTGAATTCCCAAAGACATTGTTGCCTCAATAATCAAGTCTTGTCCAATGCAGTTACTTGCCATTAAAATCCCTAACTTTTGCCTAGGTTTCCATTGCGGGTTTTCAACCTAGCGGGAAGAATTTATTCTATTTATGTCTCTTTTTTTCGCCTAGACCGGCCTTTCGGGTTTTCAGCCTACCGGGACACTTTTTTTTGCCTAAGTCGCCCTTTCGAGTTTTCAACATAGGACGTGGGAACTCCTCGCCATCCATAGTTTCAAGAATCAATGCACCGCCAAAGAAGGCTTTCTTTACAACTTATGGGCCTTCAAATTTATCAGTCCACTTGCCTCTAGAATCAGCGTTAAAAGACATGATCTTCCTGAGCACGAGGTCGCCTTTTCTGAATTCGCGAGGCTTGACCTTCTTATCAAAAGCTTTCTTCACCCTCTTCTAGTATAACTGAACATGACACAAGACCTTCATTCTTTTCTCTTCAATCAAATTCAATTGGTCAAACCTGTTCTAGACTCATTCAGCCTATGAAATCTTGGTTTCCATTATTACACGTAAAGAGGGAATCTCAACCTCGACGGGGAGCACTACTTCCATACGGTACACAAGAGAGAATGGGGTTTCCCATGTTGAAGTGCGGACAAATTTATGGTACCCATGCAAAGCAAAAGAGAGCATCTCGTGCCAATCTTTATAAGTAACAACCATCTTCTGGATGATTTTCTTGATGTTTTTATTAGCAGCTTCGATAGCCCTATTCTTATTTGGCCTGTAAGGAGATGAATTCTGATGGACAATCTTGAATTCTTCACAAAGTTCTGTCACCATTTTGTAATTTAGATTTGATGCGTTGTCGGTGATAATCCTGCTAGGCACACCATACTGACATATAAGATTATTCTTAACAAAGCATACTACCACCTGCTTAGTAGCATTAGCATATGAAGCTGCTTCTATCCACTTGGTGAAATAGTCTATTGCCACCAAGATAAAATGATGTCCATTCGACGCCTTAGGTTCAATCATTCCAATCATGTCAATACCCCACATAGAGAAAGGCCTTGGGGAAGACATAACATTGAGAAGCGTCAGAGGCACATGAATTTTGTCAGCATAGATCTGAAATTTATGGCAATTCTTTGTTAATTTGTAACAATTAGATTCCATTGTTAGCCAATAGTAACCTACCCTAAGCATCTTCTTTGCCATCGAATGTCCATTAGCATGAGTTCCAAATGAACATTCATGGATGTCATCCACCAACATGTCTTCTTTGTGTCTATCCACGCATATGAGCAAGACCATGTCATAATTTCTTTTGTATAACACATCTTCATTGAGAAAAAAGTTGCCTGCCAACCTTCTCAATATCTTTCTATCTTTATTTGACACACCAAACGAGTATTCCTGAGTCTGGAGAAAATGATTGATATCACAATACCAAGGTTTTTCGTATGATGTTGCCTCTGTTGAAAACACATGAGACGACCTATCCAGACTTCACACGGTGATACGAGGCACGTCGTTCCAAGTATTCACTTGATACATAGAAGTCATAGTGGGTAAAGCATCCGCCATCTGATTCTCATCTCTGGGAATATGATGGAATTCAACTTTATCAAAGAATCTTCTATCATAGTCTTTAAAGGGAATCAAGCCAGGGTGACGAGTATCCCATTCTTCTTTAATCTGATTTATTACCAAAGCCGAATTACCATACACATCTAGAATTTTGATTCTGAGATCAATAGCCTCCTCGAGTCCCATGATACAAGCTTCATACTCTGCCATGTTATTGGTGCAATTAAATACCAATCTTGCAGTAAAAGGGATATGTGATTTATGATGAGTGATAATCACGGCACCAATTCGTTTCCCATACGCATTTATAGCTCCATCAAACACCATGCCCCACCGAGATTCAGGATCAGGACCTTCCTCAGGCAAAGGTTCATCACAATCTTTTAATTTCAAAAAGCATAACATGCTCACTAGGGAAATCATATTTAACAGACTATTAATCATCAACCGGTTGGTGAGCAAGATAATCCACCAACACACTTCTTTTTATAGCCTTCTGAATACGGTATTCAATATCATATTCAGACAACAACATCTGCCAATAGGAAATTTGTAACGTCCATTAATTTATTTAATTATTTAATTAAATTATAATTTTGGATTATTTATGATTTTGCGGGATGTTAAGAAGTATTGGTAAAAGTTGTTGGATTGTTATCAATTAATTAAATAGTTGATTAATAATAATTCTTATGTTGAGATTAATGAAATATTATTTAAGTGGTAGATTGATTAAGTGGTAGAAATATCATAGTATTAATCTATTGGAAATAAGAATAGAATTAGTAATGGGCTTATGTTATGGCAACAAAAAGTAAGAGTGGGGTGTAGCATTCAGGTCCAATTGGATTTATTTGGATTAATAAAATAATATTATGTTATTATTAGAAACAAGAGAGGAAGAGAAGTTAGTTATCAGTATGAAGAGGAAGGCATGGTTTTTGGAGAAGAAGAGAGATACGTGAAATTGAACCAAGATGCGAAGAGGAGATTCAATTGGAGACCCATAGAGTTGCCTTCAAACCAAACCATGTAAGGGTGGGGTTCCTTATCCTATAATGGGGCTTATGAGAAATTGTAAGGGGGATTATAAATTTATAAGGGTTTGAATAATGATGGGTTATGATATAGTTTATGTTCCATGGTTGTAAGTTGTTGATTTCTCCATATGTGGTTGTTTTGGGGTTTTATCCTTTGATGATTGATTTTGATGTATTATGTGTATAATTGATGTTATATATGTGTGGTAATTGATGTATGTTGAGAGACATGATAATTGGATATTGGATTGTGTATTATTTCATGAGGTTTGTGTTGTTGGGTTTGAGATAAAAGGATTTTCGTACTGTACCTTACAAAAATTTTAAAACTGTTTTTCACAGGGTGCAGTCGATTGTAACAAAAGAGAAATCGATTGCACTGCTTAAAAAATTGGATTTATGCTTCTGTTTCAGTAAGAAATCGATTGTAGCAGGAGAGCAATCGATTGCACTGCTTAAAAATTGTGATTTTTGACCTCTGAAACAGGGTGCAATCGATTGTTGTGTTAGTGCAATTGATTGCTCACTGTTTGACAGCATTTTGAAAACTTGAAAACTCCATAACTTTTGACTCGGGTGTCCGTTTGACGCGCCATTTGGACTGTTGGAAAGCCAAAATTATTTTCTACAATGTGGTAATAATTTTTATGGAATTAGACTAATATTTTATTGGAATAATTTTTAATGTGTGTGTATGTTGTATTGTGTTGTAATGCAAAATACTGTGATGGGATGTATTCATATGTATAAACGGTGTACGAAGGATTTTGCATGATGTATTGCATGATAATGATGATAAATATGGCCTGTATTGGTGAGTCATTGATGAGTATGAATGATCAATGTAAATTAAGTTATTGCATGTCAGTGTTGCATGCATTCATGGAGCGATGGCCTGTATTGGCGAGCTATGGCCTGTATTGTTGTTATGATGTTATAGCCCTAAGCTGGCATTATTATGATAAGGGTTGTACCCTGTTGGTACCATGTGAATTTGCATAGTTCTGTCTCATCGAGTCTTGCATAAGTAATAATGATGTGAATTGCGATGATAAGTTATGCATAAAGCAAGTGAGGTTTGTGAAAAGATGTATTGTGAGGGGAATGACTATGTTGACAATTGCAAAGTGAGGGTTTTATATTCCTGAATCCTAATATATGACTTATCATGCGCTCACTTATTTGATTTGAGAATCTTACCCCTTTTGTTTGAATATTACCCTGATGTTTGTAACGTGCAGGTAATCCAGAGTGAAGGTGGCTTACCTTAAGTAGTTCGAGTCAGTGTCATTGCTTTGATATGTAACACTCGGGGGGTGAACGGTTGTTGCTTTAGTATTTGTTATTTCGGTTGTTGAACTTTAAGTTGATTGTTGTTAAGTACTTGCTATTCAAAAGTTTTTGTCATGTTGGATAAATATGCTATTAAGATTCTGCTGCATAGTTGTACAAGTTGTTGGTTTAAAAGATTAATTTATTTTGCGGTTGGTTCATCCGAAGTTTTAAAGTGTTATGTATCCATATTGAATGCAATGGTTTTCAAGTTGAATTTGTGGCATCCTGATTCAGTTGTATAATTTTTATAACCCTGATTTACATTTATATTTTTCAGGTAGAATTAGGGGTTTACAAAGTTAGTATCAGAGAAAAGTTGGTATGTCCGACCAAGTTGTTGAGTCATTGTTTAACCATCGAGCATTCTTAATTTGAGTTCTAATCGTTGTTTATGTTGTAGTGATAAGTTGAGATGGCTGGAAGGAATGATGTTGTACTTGTTGCTGCTTTAGAAGCAATGACACATGCTATGGAGAATCAGCCGAACACTGACTGGAATGCTGGATCTCGTAGTTTGGAGACTTTCCAGAGGGAGAGTCTGCCTATGTTCAAGGGAAAGTATGATCCTGACAGAGAGTTGGATTGGTTGAAAGAGATTGAGAGAATCTTCCGTGTGATGGACTGCACTCTAGCACAGAAGGTTCGGTATGGTACTCATATGCTAGCAGTCGAAGATGATGATTGGTGGTTAGAGATGTGTCAGAGGTTCGAAGTTGCAGGTGAGAATGTTACTTGGGTTGTGTTCCGTAGAGAAATTATGAGGAAGTATTTTCCGGAAGACATCCGTGGTAAGAAGGAAATTTAGTTCCTTGAACTGAAGCAAGGAGGTATGTCGATTATGGAGTATGCTGCAAAGTTTGCTGAGTTGGATAAGTTTTATCTGCACTATGGTGAGGAAAATGTTGAGTTTTCAAAGTGCATCAAGTTTGAGAACAGGTTGCTCCCAGAGATCAAGAAGGCAGTTGGATACCAGAAGAACCGTGTCTTTGCTGATTTAATTGATAGTTGTAGGATTTATAAAGAGGATAATAATGCTCACTACAAGATTATCAGTGAGAAGAGGGGTAAGAACCAATATAATTGTGGCAAGCCTTATGATGCCCAAGCTGGTAAAGTAAACAAAAATTTGCTCAGGGTCAGAGGACTAGTGGGGGAGATGCTTCTGCTGGTGTGGTTTGTTTCAAATGTGGAAAACCTGGGCATAAGAGTAATGTGTGTGCTGCTGAGGTGAAGAGGTGTTTCCGTTGTGGTAAGAACGAACATGTTGTATCTGAATGCAAGCATAAGGATGTGATATGTTTCAATTATGGTGAAGAAGGACACATTAGTATCTAGTTTCAGAAACCGAAGAAGGTGCAAACCAGTGGTAAACTATTGGCTTTGGTCAAGGATCAGACAGCTACTGAGGACAGACTCATCAGAGGTACATGTTTCATTAATATTACTCCTTTAATTACTATTATTGATACTGGTGTTACTCATTTCTTTATTGTTATTGATTGTGTCGAAATATTGGGTCTTATGTTGTCTTCTATGGATGACAAGATGGTCATCGACACTTCAGCCAAGGGGTCGGTGACTACTTCTTTTGTGTGTTTAAGGTGTCCTTTGTCGATTTTCGATAGAGACTTTGCTATTGATTTTGTTTGTTTGCCTTTGAGAGGGTTGGAAGTGATTCTGGGTATGAACTGGTTAGAGCATAACTCTTTTCATATTAATTATGTTAATAAGTCTGTGAGGTTTTCTACTCCTGAGGAAGAGGAAGCTGGTCTGTTGTCTGCTAGATAGTTGAGGAAGTTGATGCAAGAAGAGGCTCAAATGTTCTCATTGATGGCATCGCTATCTGTCGAGACTCAAGCTATAATTGAGGAATTGAAAGTGGTGTGTGAATTTCCTGAAGTTTTTCGTGATGAAGTCCCAGATGTACCGCCAGAGAGAGAAGTTGAATTTTGTATTGATCTTGTACCTGGTACCAAACCTGTGTCTATGGCACCATACAAGATGTCTGCATCTGAATTGTCATAATTAAAAAAGCAATTGGAAGAGTTACTTGAAAAGAAGTTTGTAATACCAAGTGTATCGCTGTGGGGAGCTCCAGTGTTGTTAGTAAATAAGAAAGGTGGAAGTATGAGGCTTTGTGTTGATTATAGTTAGTTGAATAAATTGATGATTAAGAACAAGTATTCACTTCCAAGAATAGATGACTTGATGGATCAATTAGTTTTCTTGGTCATGTTATCTCAGGTAGTGGCATTGTTGTAGATCCATCTAAAGTAGATGATGTGTTGCAATGGGAAACTCTGAAGTCGGCTACCGAGATTAGAAGCTTTTGGGGATTAGCTGGTTATTATAGAAGGTTTATCAAAGGTTTCTCTAAGTTGGCACTTCCGTTGACTCAGTTAACTTGTAAAGGTAGAACTTTTGTGTGGAATGTTTAGTGTGAAGAGAGTTTTACATAATTAAAGAAGAGATCGATGTTCGCTCCTATTTTGACATTACCAAATCCAGGAGAACCTTTTGTGGTATATTGTGATGCTTCTAAGATGGGTTTAGGAGGTGTGATTATTCAAAATGAGAAGTTAGTTTCTTTTGTGTCAAGGAATTTGAGGACTCATGAGAAGAACTATCTTACGCATGATTTAGAGCTTGCTGCAGTTGTTTTTGTGTTGAAGATTCGGAGGCATTATCTTTATGGTTATAGATTTGAAGTGTTTAGTGACCATAAGAGCTTAAAGTATCTATTTCATCAGAAGGAATTGAATATGAGACAACGAAGATGGTTGGAGTTTTTAAAGGATTATGATTTCTGTTTAAATTATCTTCCAGGAAAGGTGAATATGGTAGCTGATGTGTTAAGTCGAAAGACTTTACATATGGAAACAATGATGGTTAAAGAGTTGAAATTGATTGAACAGTTCAGAGATATGAGCTTAGGTTGCGAGGTGACACCACAGAGTGTTATGGTGGGAATGTTGAAGATTAATAATTAATTTATGGATAGTATCAGAGAAGCTCAGAAGTTAGATGTGAAACTGGTAGATTCGATGGTTGGGATCAATCAGTATGAGAATAGTGATTTTAAATTAGATGCACAAGGTGTGTTGAGATTTCGTAATCATATTTTTATTCCTTATGATGCATAGATGAAGAAAGTGTTTCTTGAGGAAAGTCATAGAAGTAAGATGAGTATTCATCTAGGAGCTACAAAGATGTATCAGGATTTGAAGAATTTGTTTTGGTGGCCAGGGATGAAGAGTGATGTGGCTCGGTTTATGTATGCATGTTTGACTTGTCAGAAGTCGAAAGTTAAACATCAGAAGCCTGCAGGGTTGATGCAACCGTTAGAAGTTCCAGAATGGAAATGGGATAGCATTTCGATGGACTTTGTGACGGGGTTACCAAATACGTCAAGAGGACATGATTCTATTTGGGCGATTGTTGATAGGCTTATGAAGTCGGCTTATTTTATTCCTATTAATATCAGTTTTCCAGTATCGAAGTTGGCTGAGATTTACACTAGTGTAATTATGAAGTTGAATGGTGTTCCTTTGTGCATTATTTCAGATAGAGATCCGAGGTTTACTTTTGATTTTTAGAAGAGTTTGCAAGAGGAATTGGGTTCTAAGTTGAAGTTGAGTTCGGCGTATCATCCTCAGTCGAATGGTCAAACAGAAAGGACTATTCAATCATTGGAAGATTTGTTGAGAGCATGGGTTGTTGAGCAGGTAGGTTCATGGGATACTTATCTTCCGTTGATATAATTAACTTACAATAACTGTAACCATTCTAGTATTGGAATGGCACCTTTTGAAGCGTTGTATGGTCGGAGATGTAGAACTCCTTTATGTTGGCATGAATCTTGAGAAAGTGTAGTACTTGAACTTGAACTTGTTCATGAGACTTCTGAGAAGGTGAAGTTGATTCGAGAAAATATGAAAGCTTCCCAAAGTAGATAGAAGAGTTATCATGACAAGAAAAGGAAGGACTTAGAATTTCAAGCAGGTGATCATGTGTTTTTGAGAGTTACGCCTGTATCTGGTGTTAGGCGAGAATTGAAGTTTAAGAATCTCACTTCTCGTTTTATTGGTCTGTATCAGATTTCGGAAAGAGTTAGAAATGTTTCTTATAGAGTGGCTTTACCTCCTAATAATTCGAATTTACATGATGTGTATAATGTGTCGCAACTGTGAAAGTATATTTAAGATCCATCTCATGTGATCCATATGGATGATGTGCAAGTAAGGGATAACCTTAATATTGAGACGATGCATGTACGGATTGCAGACCGTGAAATGAAGACTCTGAGAGGAAAGGAGATTGCTTTGGTGAAAGTAGTCTGGTTAGGAGTTGCCGGGGAAAGCATGACTTGGGAGTGGGAAAGCAAGATGCGGGACTCCTATTCTGAGTTGTTCGATTAAGTTAAATTTTCGAGGACGAAAATATTCTAATTAGGGGAGAGTTGTAACGTCCTTTAATTTAATTATTTATTTAATTAAATTATATTTTTGTAAAAGTTGTTGGGTTATTATCAATTAATTAATTAGTTGATTAATAATAATTCTTATGTTGGGATTAATGAAATATTATTTAAGTGGTGGATTGATTAAGTGGTAGAAATTTCATAGTATTAATCTATTGGAAATAAGAATATAATTAGTAATGGGCTTATGTTATGGCGTGAAGAAGTAAGAGTGGGATGCAGCATTCAGGCCCAATTGGATTTATTTGGATTAATAAAATAATATAATGTTATTATTAGAAATAATAGAGGAAGATAAGTTAGTTATCAATAAAAAGAGGAAGATAGGGTTTTTGGAGAAGAAGAGGGATACGTGAAATTGAACCACTAGGCCAAGAGGAGATTCAATCGGAGACCCATAGAGTTTCCTTCAAACCAAACCAGGTAAGGATGGGGTTCCTTATCCTATAATGGGGCTTATGAGAAATTGGAAGGGGGGATTGTAAATATATAAGGGTTTGAATAATGATGGGTTATGATATAGTTTAGGTTCCATGGTTGTATGTTGTTGATTTCTCCCTATGTGGTAGTTTTGGGGTTTTACCCGTTGATGATTGATTTTGATGCATTATGTGTATAATTGATGTTACATATGTGTCGTAATTAATGTATGTTTATATCCATGATAATTGGATACTGGATTATTATTATTTCATGAGGTTTGTGTTGTTGGTGTTGAGATAAAAGGATTTTCGTATTGTACCTTACAAAAATAGTAAAATTGTTTTTCACAGGGTGCAATCGATTGTAACAGAAGAGCAATTGATTGCACTGCTTAAAAAATTGGGATTTTTGCTTCTATTTAAGTAAGCAATCCATTGTAGTAGGATAAAAATTGATTGCACTTCTTAAAAAAATGTGATTTTTGGCCTCTGGAACAGGGTGCAATCGATTGTTGTTTTAGTGCAATCGATTGCTCACTGTTTGACGACATTTTGAAAACTCCATAACTTTTGACTCGGGTGTCCGTTTGACGCGCCGTTTAGACCGTTGGAAAGCTAAAAATATCTTATACAATGTGGTAATAACTTTGATGGAATTATACTAATATTTTATTGGAATAATTTTTAATGTGTGTGTATGTTGTATGTTGTAATGCAAAATGTTACGATGGAATGTATTTGTATGTATAAACGGTGTACAAAGGATTTTGCATGATGTATTGCATGATAATGATGATAATGATGGCTTCTATTGGTGATACATTGATGAGTATGAATGATAAAATAAAATTAAGTTGTTGCATGTCAGTGTTGCATGCATTCATGGAGCGATGACTTGTATTGGCGAGCGATGGCCTATATTGGCGTTATGATGTTACTGCCCTAAGTTGGCATTATTATGATGAGGGTTTTACCCTGCTGGTACCACATGGATTTTCACAGTTGTTTCTCATCGAGTCTTGCATAAGTAATAATTATGTGAATTACGATGATAAGTTATAAATAAAGCAAGTGAGGTTTGTGAAAAGATGTATTATGAAGGGCATGACAATGTTGATAATTGCAAAGTGATGGTTTTATATTCCTGAATCCTAATATATGATTTATCAGCACTCACTTATTTGATTTGAGAAATCTCACCCCTTTTGTATGAATGTTACCCTGATGTTGGTAACGTGCAAGTAATCAAGAATGAAGGCGGTTTACCTTCAGTAGTTCGAGTCAGTATCATTGCTCTGATACGTAACACTTGGTGGATGAACGCTTGTTTCTTTACTATTTGTTATTTCAGTTATTGAACTTTAAGTTTATTGTTGTTAAGTACTTGTTATTCAGAAGTTGCTGTCATGTTGGATAAAGATGCTATTATGATTCTGCTGCGTAGTTGTTCAAGTTGTTGGTTTAAAAGATTAATTTATTTTGTTTTTGGTTCATCCGATGTTTTAAAGTGTGTTGTACCCCAAAATTTTCCATCCCATATGTCTCAAAACATTGCAAGAAGAATCTCCAAGTTGCTCAAGTTTGCTCAAGAGTTGGTCAGACAAGCTATCTCCTAAGACAGTCAACCCCAAATTAGGGTTTTGTGTTGTATAAAGATACTTGAGTCCAAATGACCTAAAGTGCTCCCTATTGTCCTAATATGCTCTCAAGATCATCCATGTCAAATTTGAAGCCTTACAGAGGAAGTTTGCTCAGTCAATTGCTCAAAAGGTCCAAAAATCGACTGTGCTAGGGCAAAAGTCAACTGTGACCTATAAACAGTCAAACTTCAATATTTTTTTTCCAACATTCTCATTTTGAAGGATATTTCATCATTTTATCAAGGGTTGATCATGATCCATCAAGGATTGCTCAAAATTCATCAAGACTCAAAAGTTGATAAATTAGGGTTTTGTAGGAAAAGTCAACTCAACTTTGACCAAACATAACTTTCTCATACTTTATGATAAATGACCCATCCAAAGCTCATTTTTAATAGGATGAAATTTCATACAATCCATCTTCATACTCCAAGATCAAAAAATGCATTCACAAGAAGTTATGAATTTGGACATTATAGGTCATTTTTGAAAGTCAACAAAAACACCTTTTTTCCAAAGCTTATAACTTGAGCATGGAATACTAAAATGGGATGATACCAAAAGGGTTGGTTATAGGACATCTCAAGATTTCTAAAAAGTCCAAGAACACCTCAAAAAGTTAAAAATTGAAGAAGTTATGCATTGTTGAAGTTGGACTTTTTTGCAAAATTGCTAAAAGTCAACTATCCCGAAAACTTCAAATTTTGTCAAATGGGCCCATTATTTTCCACTTGATTTGAGCTTTCATAGTTTCACACGTGTCCTAGATTTAGCCATGACCCCAAATTTCATTTTTATTATTTAATTTGATTTTTAATTGAATTTATTTATTTTAAATCAAATAAAATCATAGAAAATCCAAAGCTTTGATAATTCATGATCACTTGGCTATTTCAGGCTCCACATTCAATCATTATCATCATCAAATTCGAATCAAACCAAATCATGTGCAAAAATATTGAAATGAATCAAATTTGGAAGGTTTTTAATGGAGAATCAAATCAAATTTGCAATCATTATTGGAGCAAGATTTGAACCAAATTTGTTACCCTAATACACTGAGCATTACATAAGCAAGCACAAGGGACGAAAATCAGGGTTGGAAGTTATGGAGAGAGGGAGAACAAAAGTGCAAAAATTCACAAAAAAATGGGAGATCAAAGTCCAAGCTAGAGGCTGTTTCAGGACACGAGAGTGGTCTCAATCGCTTCCTGACCATTCACACAAGCTACCTAGATCCAAAGAAAGCATTTTCAGACGTCAAAACGCACTGTAAGTCTCACGAAACATAGCCCTGTTCTTGGAATCGATTTGACTTCTTATTGCATCGTTTGAGAAAACTATTGGCATATTTGCAATCACAAGAACATTTCCAAGCTTTTTGCATTATTTAATTTCATTTATATGGTTTGTATTGAAATTCGCCATAGCTAGGTTTTGCTTGTAGTTTTTGGGCGTTTTTATTTCAGGAACAATTGACCTCCATGAAGGGTATTGTTAGGACCGGGAGATTGAGACGAGCATGGCCATGACCTTGAAATGCATTTTTGTGGCTTGTAGCAAATTTTGGAGGTGGACTTGCTTATAGCTACAGACTCCTGTCAGTTGGTATAGGTTTGTGATCTTTTAGCCACGGACGAGAGGTTGGGGACGATGCGTGGCGTCCCATCATTGGGCCATTCAAACCAAGCGCGCGTTTTTATTAAGTTTCTTGCAATCGCTTTGTTTTTATATAATATATATCATTTATATTAATATAACAAATGAAGCAGCGTGTCCCAATGGTCAACAAGTCAATTTCCAAGGTGTTAGGGGCTGGAGGTCAGGGGTTCGATCCCTGCCTCCAGCACTTTTCATTTTCTTGTTTCTTTTTAGGTATTCACATGCGTGCGTTAGCTTGCTATCCACCATGCACCCTCATCCATTCAGGCGCCAGAGGGCCAAAGGCCAGATCTGGTGGTCCATGATTAGAGGTCCACCATAGGCCAAGTCCAAGTGTGCATACTGGATCCCAGAAAGTAAAAAAGGCCAGCATAATTGGGCTTAAGAAATTGCTACCAACACCCCTAAAATCAGGCCCAATACTCCTCTCTTCTTATTTATTTTTGTTTAGTTATTTTAATTGTTTTATTTTATTTTTACTAATTTCTAACCAATCATAAAATTCTCTTTCATATAAAATCACAAAAATTGTTTTTTATTTCAAATCAAATTTTAAACTTTTATTTTTCTTAATAAATTTATTAATTAATTAGGATTTAATTAGAGAACTTTATTTCCTTTTGAAAAATAAATAAAATTAATTAGACTTAACTAGTTTTTAACCATTAATTTAATTATTATAATTTCTTTCCTAAATAATCAAAAATTCCAAAAAAATAATTTATTTTTATTAATTAATTTATTTAAATTTAATTTAGTAATTTAGGATTTATTTCTTTCTTAAAATAAAAACAAAAAAAAACCTAAAAAATATTTTCTTTAACCAAAAGGGTCCAAACCCTAATCACGTGTCCGATTTAATTTTGCGCTGCAATTGACTTATTTTTATCCAATAATGTACCTGCTTCTGGATTGTAATAGTTAAATAGGACATTGAATTATTTTTATTCGCTTTATTTTATTTTTCAAAGGGTTTGTCTTTGGCGATGTAAATACCTGACGCCTTGTAATTTAAATTCCACATTTTATTTCCGCAAATTATAACTGCTAGATGTTTGTTAATAGGGTTTGCATGACAAGACTGAATGCTTAAACTAAAATCAAATTAGATAACCCTTAACATGTACAAAGATAAGAATAATCGAAAGCGACACACTCGCACATGCGCACTCTTAGGGTACACCCCACTTGGTTGCCTTCGTACACGGTCATTGAGTATAGGTCGCTTTAGAGGTTGCCCTCTTGTCTAAAAGATCATAGTTGCCTCGAAACGGTTGCCTTGGATATTTTTGCCTCAAACACATGATCAAAGACATTAGGGTTACTGCTAAAGCGTCCTAACATTGCTTTAGTGACCATAAGTCCCTCATTCGAATTGACCCTTAAACTCCAACGACGGTGCTACCTACTCATCAATAGTGGGATAACATTGTCTAAAGGAAATTAGCATAGAAGGATTCCTTTTTCGAGTAGGTAGATGGTTCTTAGGTACTTGCTCTTTCAAAAAAAAAAATCTTTTTTACACTTACACCCCTTTTCGAACAATGTTTTCAAAAACACTTCATACGCTCTTGAGGACAGAAGCAAGAGTTAAATCAAAGTTTTCAAAACAAAAACTTTTTCAAACCCACAAGCACAAAGAAAGCAATTTTTGAAAACAATCGAGCAAGTACCTAAGAACCCGTGGATAACCACAGATAGAAAGGGTGCTAATACCTTCCCTTTCTATAATCTACCCCCCGAACCCGAGAAATAATCTCGAAAAAGGAATTTTTCTGTGCTTTTTTTCCTTTTCTTGTTGGATAAAATAAAATTCTATGGAGACTCTTGCTTACCGCGACATTTTGCGAAAACAAACGCAAAACGCAAACCAGCATTCCAAAAAACAGTCAGTTCTTCCCACCGTATTACAGAACTGGCGACTTGCTGGGGAAAATTTCATAAGTGGGGTGTACCTTAGGAATAGTTCATAATGTTTTCAATTGCTTGACTTGTATGCTTTATCTTTGTGGGCTTGAATCGGAGTTACTATAGATCCTAACCGGGATCTGAGGGACACCCTTTAGGTAAGAAGCAATAAACTGTGAGGGAATTGTACGGTGTAGACATATACAGTTGAAGCAGTAGCTACGTTGGTGTAGCACTTTAGTATGTACCGATATCCCTTGTGGCGCAATGAGGAGAATATGGGTCTGCTAATGGGTCATTAGGCATCAACTGACCTTAGAACCTATAATTGACCAACTTGGCCATAGAAAAGTAGCAGTATGCTACACTCATTGAGACAATACTCTCGCGACGATTCCGGCCGCAAGAAAAGGTTGCTTAATTGGAATTATGACCGATCGAGGATGGTCAGTGATATTGAGAACCTCTAGAACCCGGTTACTATTACTAGGATATGTTGAACCAACTAAACTGAAAGAGGGTAATACCTAAAATCCATGCCAGCCTGAAATTTAAGGGCTATTGTGTGACTTGTGTGCTTTCAACTTGAACTACTTGCACATGTTTGTTATCTAACAACATGAGTTCTTTGCAGGTTTTGTTTACGGTCCTTATCCAATAACTTGGATTTCTTGCCAGAGTTACTTGTTTACATCACCTTGAACTTTTGCTTAAACGCATAGCATACACATCATAACATTGTACCATAGCATTTCCTTAACCATTTCAAGGATCTCAAGGGTTTGTGATGCAGGTTATGGTAAATCAAACATCCAGCAAGGGGAAAAGGGGATTTATTTTCCTCTAGAAAATGCCGTCTATAGATCAAAACGCGATAACTTGAGTCAGTGGCTATGACCCACTCGATATGGTGAGTTTGACTCTTGAAGAAGGACTCTTAACAAAACGAAGTCTCTTCAATCAAAGCTGCAAAATTCAAATTCTAACAAGTTTCTTGTTTACCCTGCGAGATCCTTGAAAACATTGTATACATACATATCATTGCGTAACAGGTCTTCCAATACCAGTCTCTCATGTTCTCGCTGTTTATTTCAGCAATGGCTTTCCAACAAGGCAACCAAGATCTTCAAACCCAAGAAGCTCAGTTCAGGGACGTATTCCTAAACCTATTCAAGGGGCAGGAAGAGTTGAAAACACTCCTCATCGGGAACTTGGTCAAGAAAAGTCCTGAAGACAATAAGGACGAACGGCTGGAACAATTGCATGCTGAGGTAGATGCAATGAGAACCCAGATGCTGGGTTCAGATGGCTTGTATCCAAAGCTTAGCCCGAGAACAAGAAGAGTTGAGAACCATTATCAGCCAGCTTCATCAAGACAAATACAACAGTATGAAGCAAACAGTCGAGGCCGGGGGCCAAATCATTGGTCAGCCTCCAAGAAGACAAGAGTTTGGTATGGTGAAGAATGGACCTCTCCAAGTTGCTACTACCTCACGGGTCCAACAAAACCTTGCCACAAACAATGGGTTAATCAGAGGCAGTTTACCAAGCTCAACATGCCGTTGTCTCAAGCTTTAGAACACTTGTTGAGATTGAATCTGGTAACGTTAGTAGGGCCTCATCCGAATCCTAAGACTTCTTCACCCAACTACAATCCTAATGCAAGGTGTGCATACCATTCTAACAGCCCAGGACATGATACGGACAACTGTTGGAAGTTGAAGTACAAAATTCAAAACCTGATTGATGAAGGAGCATTGGAATTCACACAAGATGGTCAGGCTGAGTTCTTCTACCATCCTTCCAAGGCTCACCATTTGAAGTGACAAGACCAGACGAGAAGACTTTTGTTCATTAGAATTTTCAATTTGTAATTTTCTTTTGATTGTTCAAACATTTATTCATGTCAAATTTTGTTACTTTATCAATGCATCGCATATGCCTGTTTTGAATCAAGCCATTTGTATTCACTATATTCAAATTGCTTTCATTTTTGTGATGATCAACTCTCGATTAAAAAATTCTAAGCCTTTAGAGGGAGGATGACGAAAATGATACCAAAATCTCTACAGTATGCTTTTGAACAGACCCCGTTGACGATGTATAGGCATTGTTTCAAATCCTAAACAGTGGAGTTATAAGGAAGATAATCCCTCGTCAACCCCTTTGAGCCAAAGAAGTAGGAGTTTTTCTTTTCACACAAATTAAAACCCTTAATTAGAACCCGGGGCAGAGTAGTTTTCTCAGTTAATCCAGGTGCACAATGAATGGCATCAAAAAGGTCCTTCCAAAACAAGAGACGGTGATGGTTCCTTATAATCGTCAAGACAGGCAATCATTATCTCTCAGAAATAAAAACCCATTAAGTCAAAACCTATGAAGGAGACTTACAAAACTGGGGCATCCCGCTGACTGTAATCACAAAAAGAAATAGTTCAGGCAAAAGACAGGGATAATAAAAATCAAAAGGAAAGACATCCTGCAAACTCTCAACAAAATGACTACCTGTTCAAAATAAATTGTCAGTATCTGAACCATCACTAGTATATCAGAGCAAAGACTCAAACAAGATCTAATGCACGATTAGCTGAGTTTAGGATCGAAGAACATCACGAAGAACGAGTGGGTACAAATAAAATTTGAGCCTTTATCCTTTTATTCTCGAACCGTTAACTAGACCACGTTATAACCCTTGAAAGTCCTAGCTGAGGCATGGGTTAGTTTGAAAGCATATTGTTACAAAAGGTATCCTGACTCCTGTAGGGCTTGCTGTAAATCCTGAGTTGACATCACATCTTACAAAAAATCGCTTATTTTATTGAAAACTACATTTTCAAAGAACATCAAAACAGACATAAGCTTTGCATTCTTAAAATAACATTGTTTGCATATGACATTTTTGTTCAACATCATAGAAATTCACACGATGAATATCTAGTGAACAAAAAAAACATTTCCAATAAAAAGGGTCACCTCAAGTGGAATAAAGAATTTCCAACCAAGGGGCAGACATGATCATTGTCCATCATCTGGGGCAGTTAAGTCAAGATTCAAGGAATCTCTCAAAGATGCCAGATAGCCAGGGGCAAATCTGCATCTGAATCGCTTGGGGCATTGGACATGAATTCCAGCAACGAATCTTGCATGATCAAACGAACATCTTTGGGTAGTATGGCAATACAACACTACCGACAGTGACACCTCCCTACACCCTGAGAGCGCAGACATAGTAAAAAAGTACTATGCATAATCAAATACCCGCTAGGTCGACTAGCCTAGGAAAAAATAAGGGCTTCCCGACAAACCAAAAGGGTTCGGGCAAAAATAAGGGATGAAAATGAAAAAATCTGTACACCCGGCAAGTCGAAAACATGAAAATGCGTCTTGGGAAAAAAAGGGTATCCCGGTGGACTGAAAATCTGAAAAGATAGTCCAGGAAAAACTTAGGGATTAAAGCGTACGACTATGTCCCGTCATCTCGTCACTTGCCTACCTGAAGAAGATTTTTCCTTTCAATCGGCAATTACCAAGCAACTCATAGGTTGGGATAATACTCAATCAACAGGGCCTCCTCAGACACCGTCTCCCGCAAATACAGGGGAAGAAAAGTCCCGATGCAAAGTCATCGTCATATCCTCAGCATGCATCCCAGTAACATTCACTCCTGCAGAGTAAGAGAAAGACAATAATGTTAACTCTCCCCAGCTGAGACTTGCAACTGTGAATGAGTTGGTAATATTCTCCCCAAGCAGAGTATATCTACCATCGACACTAAAAGGTCTTAATATCCCCAGCGGAGTATAAAAAACATATCCCCAGTGAAGTTTGAAACTGTTCCTAGCACAGCCTGAAAAAGCTTCCCTAGTGGAGTTTGGAGAATTATCCCCAGTAGAATTTGGAAGATTGTCCCCGGCAGAGCTCAAAGGATTATCCCCATTAGAGTCTAAAAGGTTATCCCCAGTGAAGTCGCAACTGAAAGATCACCCCCAGCAGAGTGCTTTCCTTTCACAAACAAGAAATTCAATCTCCAACAGGATTCAGTATAACCAGCAACGGTAATTCATCCCCAGCGGAGTTTATCGGTGGAATCCTCAGCAGAGCATCTCTTCCCCACAGAGTAATCTCCTCATCAGTTTATCCCCCAACGGAGTTATCCTGTCTCGCAGGTCTATTCTCACAGTCATCTTCGTTCTTTATCCCCAGTGAAAACGAAGAATTCTACTCTTTTCTCCAGCAGTAACCCGAGATTTATTTTCCCCAGCTACAAACATTACATTTTCATACATCATGACACATGCATATACGCATCATACAACACGATCTCATTTATTTTGAGAACATCATTGCCTGATACATATCATGCATTACGTACAACTAACCTTTACTTTTCAGGAAGGATGCAGTTAAATTCTCATAAAAATCAAAATCTATGAAGCTTTTACCAAGTCGAATTACTGACAAGTTCTTAAATCTCAACAGAGTTTTCTCAGTTGAATTACAGACAAGGTCCTAAATCTCGACAAAGTTCCCCCGTCGAATTACAGACGAGTTCCTAAATCTCAGCAGAGTTTTCTCAGTTGAATTACGGGCAAGTTCTTAAATCTTGATGAAGATGTTTCCCTCAGTCGAAGTACTGACCGGTTCTTAAATCTCAACTAAATTATCCTCGGTTGAATTACAGATAAGGTTCTAAATCTCGGCAAAATCCTCCGTCGAATTACTGAAAGTTCTTAAATCTCAACAGAATTATCCCTCGTTGAATTACAGACAAGTCCTAAATCTCGATGAAGATGTTTCCCTCAGTCGAAGTACTGACCGGTTCTTGAATCTCAACATAATTATCCTCAGTTGAATTACAGATAAAGTTCTAAATCTCGGCAATTCTCCTCCGTCGAAGTACAAACAATTCTTAAATCTCAACATAATTATCCTCTGTTGAATTACAGACAAGTCCTAAAATCTCGATGAAGATGGTTCCCTCAGTCGAAGTACTGACCGGTTCTTAAATCTCAATAGAATTATCCTCAGTTGAATTACAGATAAGGTTCTAAATCTCAGCAATTCTCCTCCGTCGAAGTACAGACAATTCTTTAATCTCAATAGAATTATCCTCCATTGAATTACAGACAAGTCCTAAATCTCGATCAAGATGTTTCCCCCAGTTGAAGTACTAACCGGTTCTTAAATCTCAACTGAATTATCCTCGGTTGAATTACAAATAAGGTTCTAAATCTTGGCAATTCTCCTCCGTCAAAGTACAGACAGTTCTTAAATCTCAACAGAATTATCCTCTGTTGAATTTCGGAAAAGTCCTAAATCTCTATGATGATGTTTCCCTCAGTCGAAGTACTGACCGGTTCTTAAATCTCAACCGAATTATCCTCAGTTGAATTATAGATAAGGTTCTAAATCTCCGCAAAATTCCTCCATTGAATTACAAACAGTTTCTAAATCTCAGCAGAGTTTTCTCAATTGAATTACGGGAAAGTTCTTAAAGCTTGATGAAGACGTTCCCCCCAGTTGAATTACAGACAAGTTCTTAAAACTCAACAGAGATTTTCTCTCGGTTGAAGTACATGCAAGTTCCTAAATCTCAACAAAAATTCGACTTCCCCAGTGGAATTTTCTACAACAACAGGTATACAAGCTCTCGCTAAGGAATCTCTTATGCGATCGACACTCCTGCAGATGGCATCTTTAAGCCCATCCTCCCGCCAACAATCTCCAAATGGCATCTGTAAGTCCATTCACGACATCACAAGGCTGATACCACTTCATGCGAGTGCAAATTTCTGGGCACTCTAGTGTTCAATCATCTTCCACCTTCGGATCACGAAAGGCATGAAAGCCAATCTACATCCTCAGGTTTAAGAAGATTGAACTGGGGCAGCTGTTGTACCCCAAAATTTGCCCTCCCATATATCTCAAAACATTGCAAGAAGAATCTCCAAGTTGCTCAAGTTTGCTCAAGAGTTGGTCAGACAAGCTATCTCCTAAGACAGTCAACCCAAAATTAGGGTTTTGTGTTGTATCAAGATACTTGAGTCCAAATGACCTAAAGTGCTCCCTATTGTCCTAATATGCTCTCAAGATCATCCATGTCAAATTACAAGCCTTGCAGAGGAAGTTTGCTCAGTCAATTGCTCAAAAGGTCCAAAAATCGACTATGCTAGGGCAAAAGTCAACTGTGACCTATAAACAGTCAAAATTCAATTTTTTTTGCCAACATTCTCATTTTGAAGGAAATTTCATCATTTTATCAAGGGTTGATCATGATTCATCAAGGATTGCTCAAAATTCATCAAGACTCAAAAGTTGCTAAATTAGGGTTTTGTAGGAAAAGTCAACTCAACTTTGACCAAACATAACTTTCTCATACTTTATGATAAATGACCCATCCAAAGCTCATTTTTAAGAGGATGAAATTTCCTACAATCCATCTTCATACTCCAAGATCAAAAAATTCATTCACAAGAAGTTATGAATTTGGACATTATAGGTCATTTTTGAAAGTCAACAAAAACACCTTTTTTACAAAGCTTATAACTTGAGCATGGAATACTAAAATGGGATGATACCAAAAGGGTTGGTTATAGGACATCTCAAGCTTTCTAAAAAGTCCAAGAACACCTCAAAAAGTTAAAAATTGAAGAAGTTATGCATTGTTGAAGTTGGACTTTTTTGCAAAATTGCCAAAAGTCAACTATCCCGAAAACTTCAAATTTTGTCAAATGGGCCCATTATTTTCCACTTGATTTGAGCTTTCATAGTTTCCCACGTGTCCTAGATTTAGCCATGACCCCAAATTTCATTTTTATTATTTAATTTGATTTTTAATTGAATTTATTTATTTTAAATCAAATAAAATCATAGAAAATCCAAAGCTTTGATAATTCATGATCACTTGGCTATTTCAGGCTCCACATTCAATCATTATCATCATCAAATTCGAATCAAACCAAATCATGTGCAAAAATATTGAAATGAATCAAATTTGGAAGGATTTTCATGGAGAATCAACTCAAATTTGCAATCATTATTGGAGCAAGATTTGAACCAAATTTGTTACCCTAATACACTAAGCATTACATAAGCAAGCACAAGGGACGAAAATCAGGGTTGGAAGTTATGGAGAGAGGCAGAACAAAAGTGCAAAAATTCACAAAAAAGTGGGAGATCAAAGTCCAAGCTAGAGGCTGTTTCAGGACACGAGAGTGGTCTCAATCGCTTCCTGACCATTCACACAAGCTACCTAGATCCAAAGAAAGCATTTTCAGACGTCAAAACGCACTGTAAGTCTCACGAAACATAGCCCTGTTCTTGGAATCGATTTGACTTCTTATTGCATCGTTTGAGAAAACTATTGGCATATTTGCAATCACAAGAACATTTCCAAGCTTTTTGCATTATTTAATTTCATTTATATGGTTTGTATTGAAATTCGCCATAGCTAGGTTTTGCTTGTAGTTTTTGGGCGTTTTTATTTCAGGAACAATTGACCTCCATGAAGGGTATGGTTAGGACCGGGAGATTGAGACGAGCATGGCCATGACCTTGAAATGCATTTTTGTGGCTTGTAGCAAATTTTGGAGGTGGACTTGCTTATGGCTACAGACTCCTGTCAGTTGGTATAGGTTTGTGATCTTTTAGCCACGGACGAGAGGTTGGGGACGATGCGTGGCGTCCCATCATTGGGCCATTCAAACCAAGCGCGCGTTTTTATTAAGTTTCTTGCAATCGCTTTGTTTTTATATAATATATATCATTTATATTAATATAACAAATGAAGCAGCGTGTCCCAATGGTCAACAAGTCAATTTCCAAGGTGTTAGGGGCTGGAGGTCAGGGGTTCGATCCCTGCCTCCAGCACTTTTCATTTTCTTGTTTCTTTTTAGGTATTCACATGCGTGCGTTAGCTTGCTATCCACCATGCACCCTCATCCATTCAGGCGCCAGAGGGCCAAAGGCCAGATCTGGTGGTCCATGATTAGAGGTCCACCATAGGCCAAGTCCAAGTGTGCATACTGGATCCCAGAAAGTAAAAAAGGCCAGCATAATTGGGCTTAAGAAATTGCTACCAACACCCCTAAAATCAGGCCCAATACTCCTCTCTTCTTATTTATTTTTGTTTAGTTATTTTAATTGTTTTATTTTATTTTTACTAATTTCTAACCAATCATAAAATTCTCTTTCATATAAAATCACAAAAATTGTTTTTTATTTCAAATCAAATTTTAAACTTTTATTTTTCTTAATAAATTTATTAATTAATTAGGATTTAATTAGAGAACTTTAATTCCTTTTGAAAAATAAATAAAATTAATTAGACTTAACTAGTTTTTAACCATTAATTTAATTATTATAATTTCTTTCCTAAATAATCAAAAATTCCAAAAAAATAATTTATTTTTATTAATTTATTTATTTAAATTTAATTTAGTAATTTAGGATTTATTTCTTTCTTAAAATAAAAACAACAAAAAACCTAAAAAAGATTTTCTTTAACCAAAAGGGTCCAAACCCTAATCACGTGTCCGATTTAATTTTGCACCGCAATTGACTTATTTTTATCCAATTATTTACCTGCTTCCGGATTGTAATAGTTAAATAGGACATTTAATTATTTTTATTCGCTTTATTTTATTTTTCAAAGGGTTTGTCTTTGGCGATGCAAATACCCGACGCTTTGTAATTTAAATTCCGCATTTTATTTCCACAAATTATAACTGCAGATGTTTGATAATAGGGTTTGCATGACAAGACTGAATGCTTAAACTAAAATCAAATTAGATCACCCTTAACATGTACAAAGATAAGAATAACTGAAAGCGACACACTCGCACATGCGCACTCTTAGGGTACACCCCACTTGGTTACCTTCGTACACAGTCGTTGAGTATAGGTCGCTTTAGAGGTCGCCCTCTTGTCTAAAAGATCATAGTTGCCTCGAAACGGTTGCCTCGAATATTGTTGCCTCAAACAAATGATCTAAGACATTAGGGTTACTGCTAAAGCGTCCTAACATTGCTTTAGTGACCGTAAGTCCCTCATTCGAATTGACCCTTAAACTCCAATGACGGTGCTACATACTCATCAATAGTGGGATAGCATTGTCTAAAGGAAATTAGCATATAACTATTCCTTTTTCGAGTAGGTAGATGGTTCTTAGGTACTTTCTCTTTCAAAAAACAAAATCTTTTTTACACTTACACCCCTTTTCGAACAAAGTTTTCAAAAACACTTCATACACTCTTGAGGACAGAAGCAAGAGTTAAATCGAAGTTTTCAAAACAAAAACTTTTTCAAACCCACAAGCACAAAGAAAGAAATTTTTGAAAACAATCGAGCAAGTACCTAAGAGCCAGTGGATAACCACGGATAAAAAGGGTGATAATACCTTCCCTTTTTATAATCTACCCCCCGAACCCGAGAAATATCTCGAAAAAGGAATTTTTCTGTGCTTTTTTCCTTTCCTTGTTGGATAAAATAAAAGTAGATGGCGACTCTTTCTTACCGCGACATTTTGCGAAAACAAACACAAAACGCAAACCAGCATTCCAAAAAATAGTCAGTTCTTCCCACCGTATCACAGAACTGGTGACTCTGCTGGGGAAAATTTCATAAGTGGGGTGTACCTTAGGAATAGTTCATAATGTTTTCAATTGCTTGACTTGTATGCTTTGTTAGAACAAAGTTTGAATCTACTACCCTAAGTTTAAGTTTTGATGATAACAAAATGCTAAGATACATTAATTGTATGATTCATGTAAGACACATATGCTATCTAAAAATTACATTCTGTTTTACAGAAACTCTGATGGGTATAAGCATGAGAACATCCTCATCAGCATCAGAAAATTGGATATCAACATCAGCATCAGAAGATGTTATATCAAATACCAGAATCAGAAGATCAACTTGCGCTTATGCTGAAGCTTGATGAACAGATCTGCGCTGAACACTCTGAACTCTGATAAAGACAACAACAGTTCATCAGCACCTAAGCAGCGTCAGAATGAGCCAAAGCCAGAACACGCTTAAGTGGCAATGGTACTGTGCATTCAAGATGATTTATTACCAACGGCATCATTCCAGACAAGATCTGCTTAATAAGGAAAGAATGTTATTGGCATTGAAACAGAATTATTACTCCAACATACACTATTTCCAATGCTATATAAACAAGTCAATGAAGATTAAATTGGCTAATGCTCTACAACAATCTACACGCCAAAAAGCTATTCATCATCTTCCTCACTCTAAGTTTGCTAAAAGCTCTCAAATTCCTTACTCAATTATTTTAGCAATCTAGTTCTCATAAGCTTAAGTTGTGTAGTATCATAGTTGTGATAAACAGTTTTATAACCGGTTTGTGGTTTGCATCAAGAAGGCTTTAGCAGTTGTTAAAGCAGATTGTAATATTCAGTTGAATATAGTGGATTAAGACCTCGTTGGAGAGAGGCGAAATCACCTTGACGGGTAGACTGGAGTAGTTTGAGATCAAACGAACCAGGATAAAAATATCGTGTTGATTGCAATTGATTTCCAGTTTTTACAATTCAACCCCCCTTCTTGTGTTTTTCACTTCTTCAATTGGCATCAGAGCGCCTGGTTCTGAGCTAAAACACTTAACCGTGTCAGTACAAGATCCAGCGTCAGAAAAACACAATGGTAGGAACTTATCAACACACCAACAATGACAACAATGAAGACAGAGACAGATTCAGCGGCAAACCTCCAGTCTTTGATGCAGAAAATTTTGATTACAGGAAAGACAGAATTGAAAGCTTCTTTCTGGCACATGATGCTGATCTGTGGGACATGGTGACAGATGGATACATGCACCCAGTGAATGCATGCGGTCAGAAGATTGACAGGAAAGCAATGTCTGACCAACAAAAGCGTGACTTCAAAAATCACCACAAGGCCAAAACCATTCTTCTCAGCGCCATCTCTTATGCTGAATATGAAAAGATCTCTAACAGAGACACAACAAAGAACATGTTTGACTCACTCAGAATGACGCATGAAGGCAACATTCAGGTCAAATAAACTAAAGCTCTTGCGCTCATTCAGAAGTATGAGGCATTCAAAATGGAAGAAAGTGAATCCATTGAAACAATGTTCTCAAGATTCCAAATTCTGGTGGCTGGTCTCAAGGTTCTTGACAAAGGATACTCTACTGCTGATCACGTCAAGAAGATCATCAGAAGCTTACCAAAGCAATGGAGGCCAATGGGAACAGCTCTGAAGCTAGCAAAAGATCTCAACAAAATTTCTCTGGAGGAACTTATCAGCTCCCTCAGAAGTCATGAGATAGAGCTAGAAGCTGATGAACCTCAGAAGAAAGGTAAGCCTTTAGCATTAAAATCTAACAAAAAATCTGAGTCTAAAGTTTTGCAGGCAGTTGAAGAAACATCTGATGGATCCTCATCAGAAGAAGATGAACTTTCTCTCCTCTCCAGAATAGTGAACCAACTGTGGAAGCAGAGGCAAAGGAAGTTCAGGAATCACAGAAGATCTGATCAGAACGAGTCTTCTTCCAGATATAGAAGGACAAATTCTTCCTCTGGATACAGAAGATCTGAAGGCTCCTCAGGAAGCAGAAAGCCAAACACCAAGGACATCATCTGCTATGAGTGCAATGAGCAAGGACACTACAAGAGTGACTGCCCAAAGCTTTAGAGGGAAAAGCCCAAAAAGAAGTTTGGAAGAGAAAAGAAGAAAAGTCTCATGGCTACATGGAATGACTCTGACTCGTTTGAAGCTGACTCAGAATCAGATGATGAGAGAGCAAACATAGCTCTCATGGCCAACATTTCAGAAGATAGTGAAGCTTCTGAATCAGACTCAAAATCAGATACTGAAGAGGTATTTCCTGACTTTGCAATTAATTTTACTAAGGCTGAACTTGCTGAAAGCCTTAATGAAATTCTGGAAAGGTACCAGCAGATTAGAGTTAAATTCAGAAACCTGAAAAGGAATCTTGAATCTGACTCTGATAAGACTGAGAGTCTTAAATTGGAAAATTCTGAGCTGAGAAATAAAATTTCAAAATTAGAAAATGTTTTACAAAACTCTCAGAAGGAACCAATTTCTGAAACTCCCAGCAGCGCTGATGAGATCATCAAGGAGTATGATCACAGTTTCCAGAAGTTCCTTGCTAAAAGCATAGATAGAAGCAAAATGGCTTCAATGATCTATGGAGTTAGCAGAAACGGCAGGAAGGGAATAGGATACCAAGGTAAGGTTCCTACACCAAAGAATGCCATGGATTTAACCATTAAACACACTCCTCTGAACTCACATTTTGTGTATGGTCACACACATGATATTAAATACACTAGCAGTAAGTATTCTGTGAAACCAAAATTCAACCAGAGTTTTGGTAAATCTAACAAATCAGGACCCAAGAAAATCTGGGTTCCTCCGGATAAAATAATACATGTTGCAGATATCTTTAGCAGCAAATCAGAAACACCAGTCATGGTACCTGGACTCTGGCTGCTTGCGACACATGACGGGAAGAAGGAATATGTTCCAAAGCCTGGAACTTAAGCCTGGAGGCCACGTTGGCTTTGGAGGAAATCAGAGGGGAAAGATCATTGGCTCTGGAACTGTAGGTAATGGAAATCTTCCCTCTATAAATAATGTTCTGCTAGTAGATGGATTAATGCATAATCTGTTATCCATAAGTCAATTAAGTGATAACGGTTATGATATAATCTTTAATCAAAAATCATGTAAAGTTGTTAGTCAGAAAGATGGGACTATCCTGTTTAATGGAAAGAGGAAAAACAACATCTATAAAATCAAACTTTCTGAACTGAAAAGTCAGAATGTAAAGTGTCTTCTGTCTGTTAACAACGAGCAGTGGATATGGCATAGAAGATTGGGGCATGTTAGTATGAGAAGAATATCTCAGATTAACAAACTCAATCTGGTCAGAGGACTTCCTAATTTGAAGTTCAATTCAGATGCTCTGTGTGAAGCATGTCAGAAAGGCAAGTTTGCAAAACCTTCTTTCAAATCTAAAAATGTTGTTTCTACCTCTAAGCCATTAGAACTTCTGCACATTGACTTATTTGGACCAGTTAAAACTGCTTCAGTCAGTGGCAAGAAGTATGGGTTAGTAATCGTAGATGACTATAGCAAATGGACATGGGTAAAGTTCTTAAGACACAAGGATGAGTCACACTCTGTGTTTGTTACCTTCTGTAACCAAGTTCAGAATGAAAAGGATCTTAGAATCGTTAAAGTCAGAAGTGATCATGGTGGAGAGTTTGAAAACAAAGATTTTGAGTCATTCTTTAATGACAGAGGCATTCTGCATGATTTCTCTTGTCCTAGAACTCCCCAACAAAATGGAGTTGTAGAACGAAAGAACAGAACATTGCAAGAAATGGCCAGAACCATGATCAATGAGACAAACGTAGCTAAGATCTTCTGGGCAGAGGCAATAAACACAGCGTGCTACATTCAGAATAGAATCTCAATAAGACCTATTCTGGAAAAGACTCCATATGAATTGTGGAAGAACAGAAAGCCCAACATTTCATATTTTCATCCATTTGGATGTACTTGTTTTATGTTAAATACAAAAAATTATTTGAACAAGTTTGACTCTAAAGCACATAAGTGTATTATGTTAGGATACTCTGAACGCTCAAGAGGGTACAGAGTATACAATACAGAAACACAGATTGTGGAAGAATCAATCAGTGTTCGTTTTGATGATAAGCTTGACTCTGAAAAGTCAAAGCAGAATGAAGTTTTTGCAGGTATGGAAATTGAATTTACAGGTTCTGAAGACAAGTCATTAGAAGCTCTCAACACAGACACTCCTTCAACATCTGAAAGGAGCACTGCTAGCAATCCTACAACAGCTGCTGATCAACCTCAGAAGAGACTACCCAGAAGCAGCTTGGATCACCCAGAAGAAACTATCTTAGGAAGAAAGGAAGATCCAATCAGAATAAGAGCCAGCTTCAGAAACTCTGAAGAATCCCTCATGGGACTTGTGTCTCTGATTGAACCTTCTTCTATCAATGAAGCACTTCTGGACAATGACTGGATTCTAGCAATGCAAGAAGAGCTGAATCAATTCACCAGAAATGACGTATGGGATCTTGTTCCCAGACCAAAGGGATTCAACGTCATTGGAACAAGATGGGTGTTCAGAAACAAGCTAAATGAGCAAGGTGAAGTTATCAGAAACAATGCACGACTGGTAGCACAAGGTTATAGTCAGCAAGAGGGGATAGACTATACATAAACCTTTGCTCCAGTCGCCAAGTTAGAATCCATCAGACTTTTAATTTCATTTGCTGTTAATAGAGGCATCACTCTGTATCAGATGGATGTCAAGAGTGCATTCTTAAATGGTTATATAGAAGAAGAGGTTTATGTGCACCAACCCCCTGGTTTTGAAAGTACAAAACATCCAGAACATGTTTTCAAACTAAAGAAGTCACCATATGGTCTGAAACAAGCTCCCAGAGCTTGGTATGAAAGACTAAGTAACTTTCTGTTAGAAAATGAATTCACCAGAGGGAAGGTGGACACTACCTTATTCTGTAAGTCAGTTAAGAATGACATCTTAGTCTATCAAATTTATGTTGATGATATTATTTTTGGATCTACTAATCCTTCTCTTGGAAGAAAATTTGCTAAGTGTATGCAGGAAGAATTTGAGATGAGCCTCATGGGGGAACTGAAATTCTTTCTAGGAATTAAGATCAATCAAACTCCAGAGGGAACTTACATTCATCAGAGCAAATATGTCAGAGATCTTATGAAGAAATTTGACCTCTCAGAATGTAAGCCATCAAAGATTCCAATGCATCCCACGTGCATTCTGGAAAGAGAAGAGGTAAGCAAAAAGGTAGAACAGAAGGTCTACAGAGGTATGATTGGTTCTCTCCTTTATCTGACAAATTCAAGGCCTGATATCTTATTCAGCGTTTGTATGTGTGCTAGATTCCAATCAGATCCTAGAGAATCTCACTTAACAGTTGTTAAGCGAATTTTCAAGTATCTGAAAGGTACTACTAATCTGGGTTTATTTTATAGAAAATCTAGTGATTACAGCTTAGTAGGCTACTGCGATGCTGACTTTGCTGGAGACAGAGTAGAGCGTAAAAGTACTTCTGGAAGCTGCCAGTTTCTGGGAGAAAATCTGATCTCTTGGTCCAGCAAAAGGCAATCCACAATTGCGCTATCAACAGCAGAAGCTGAGTACATAGCAGCAGCAGGATGTAGCACACAAATGCTCTGGATGAAAAGTCAGCTTGAAGACTTCCAGATTTTTGAGAGTAACATCCCTATACTCTATGACAATACTTCTGCCATTTGCTTAAGTAAGAATCCCATTTTACATTCTAGGGCTAAGCATATAGAAATAAAACATCACTTCATTAGGGACTATATTCAGAAAGGAATTTTGAACTTAAAATTTATTGATACAGACCATCAATGGGCTGATATCTTCACTAAACCCCTTTCTGAAGATAGGTTCAATTTCATTCTGAAACATCTCAGCATGAAACTCTGCCCAGAGTGAAAATGTTTTAATTTTATATATTAACCTTCAGAATGTATTTGTTTTACTGTGAACTTCTGGTCAATCTTCTTTCAGAAAGATAGACATGCAGATTGCATCAGATTCTATTCTTAAAGATCTGAGCGTTTCAGCTCAAGGATAGACGTGCTGCTCACTAAATCAAACAAGTGTCATCCAATCATCAGCAAATCTCTGAAGCAGAACGCGTGCACGCTTCTGAGAAGGCAAAATGCTGATTGGGTGCATTGAGACACATGTCTGGCAACCGTTTCAAGTATCTTTCTCAAATCCCCCAAAATCAGCAAGCATTAAATGCACGTAATCATGTTTTAAAATGTAATCATGAATTATTTCTCTTTCTTGAAACCATTTACGCTTTCAAAACATATTTTGAAATTTATTTAAGCACATTAACATCATTCATTAATCCTTTACCGTTTCTTACAATCTTACAAATATTTTCTGCATTTTCCTTGTGTGTTCATCTCTCTCAAAAGAAACCCATTTTTCAAGTTTTTCCCAGAAAACCCTAAGTGTGAACATGGCAACCTCCAGCAACGTTTCTGCAGGTTCTCAGAAGGAGGCTTCTTCTGAACAATACCAAGTTCCTTTCAGAACACTCCTTACACCAATGAAGAATTTGGAAGTGTTGTCTGAACTGATTGTTGACTTCTCCAGTCTGAAAGAAAATGGATTCGACTTGACAGAAGAAGTTAGGGCTCAGGGATGGGAGAGATATTTTGATAGGTTGGTGGGACCAACGTTCCCAATCTTGGTCAAGGAGTTCTGGATTCATGCGTACTCATCAACACATCAAGTTACCTCCTACATAATGGGAAAGAAGATTGTGATCACTGAGGATCACATAGAAAGATTGATTGGATACTGTGGTGGTGGTATCCGCTGTATCGACATGGCTGAAAGATGCTCTGACGTTGCTGTCATTGCAAGGCAGATTTTCACCCATGGGGTTCCCAGCAGCAAAATCAGAGACTTAAAGGATCAGGACAGAATATGGGCGAAGATTATTCTGGGGTGCTTTAATCACAGGAAGCCAACAAGCTCTCCTGATTATATAAATATAGATCAGCAATTTCTGATCTATTTTATTAATCAGAAGGTAAAGATTAACTTGGCTCATCTTCTGTTTAATCACCTCAGGACCAGCGTCAAGGAGACAAGGGAAGAAGAAATGACAAAAAGGGATTGGATACCCTTTGGTAGGTTAATATCAGATATTCTGACGGAGAGTAGGCTGATAGATCACCTTACAGAAGCACAGGAATTAAGTTCTATTGAACCTACTGTTGGCAAGCCTCTGAACGCCAAGAATCTGAAGAAAATGAAACTGATAGAGAATATCAGAAACGAGCCCAACGTCACTCCTCTGGCTGACATCACCAGCAGAAGAGTCCCTCTGGACGACTTTCCACTATTTTCTGAGATTGAATCAAAACCAGTAGTTATTCTCAGATACTTGGACGCGTGCAAGGCTGATGGTACAGATCCCAAACTGAATATCAAAGATCTGCACCAACAACCTCCAGAAGTTTCTGTGAAGAAGATGAAGAAAAGAAAGGCCACTTCAGAAGGACCATCCCAGCAGACCCCTAAGAAAAGAGGTAATCTATCTGCTGCTAATGTTTTAAATTCTTCTGCTATTCCAACATTAATCCCAACCCCAGCTTCACATGAACTTCCAATCCCCATACCAAATATTGATGAAACCGAAACAGAGGATGACCCTTCTGAGTCACTGACTCTCAGGAGATCCCGCACCAAATCCAAAAATCCAAAACCCACAACATCAACAGAATCAGAACTTGACAAAGTTCTGTCTGAAATTGATGAACCTGTTTCCGCTCACCTCTCAGATAATCCAAACACTCAACCAGAATTTGCCCACTCTCCTCAACCAGAACATACTCTTTCACCCATACCAGAAGAACCACAAATTCCACAACAACCAGAAATTCCTCCTCCTTCTCCACAACCAGCAATTCCTCCTCCCTCTCCATAACTAGAACTTCATCCACCATCACCTCAACCATCACCTCCACAACCTGAGTTTCACCATTCTGAAACTCCATCACCTGAACCTCATTATCCTCAATCCTCTGAGCCACAACTCTTGGCAATTCAGCTTCCACATGGTACAACTATAAACATACCCCAGCTGCCATCCTCGCCAGAAACTACCCCTCCAAACACTCCAAACAGTCCTATTATCATCTCTGATTCTCCCACTCCATCTCCCAAACAAAATACTGAAGACCACAATAGGACCTTCATTGATTTAACAATCCTTGACCGTCTTGCTGACCTTAAACACAAAATAGCCATCCCCAAACCCAAACCATTAGATGTTGGTGTTGGCATTGTGAATTTTGAAACAGGCTTGCAGTAGTGGATTGCTTCTCTAAAGCAAGTTTTCCCTGGAATGATTGATCCTGCTGCCTCATACCAACTCTGGACACGTTTCAGAATGTAGGTACGCGCTGAAGCCTTCAAATTGCAAGACATCAATTATGAGCAGGCACAACAGAACTTCAGCAAGCTGCTGAAGGAAGTTGAAAGTCAGCTGCCACAGGACGAAGTGCTCTTTCTGGATAGCGAGCCATGGTCTGAGAAGCATCCAGCTTCAAAAGTTCAGCAAGCAGAAGATCAGACTATTCAAGCTGAAGAGGTCAGTCAAGCTGAAGATGTTGCAGAAAGCTCTCAGAAGCTTCCTGCTTCTGACGTTTCTCAAGCTACCTTGGACAGGCAGACTCTGGAAGAGCTGAGGCTGAATGATATTCGTCTGCAGCAAAGAATGGATGAAAATGATCAGAAGATGAAGGAAAGGATGGATGTGCAAGATAGCAAGATAGATACAGTAGTCAGCATGGTGCACAAGCAGAATGAAACTGCTGATCAGATTAAGACAATGCTGGAGACTCTGTTAACACGCTTTCCACCCCAACCTTAGTTTTTCATTCATGATATTTTAAATGTTTTCTTTGCATATCATCTGTACTGTTTTGTCTGGTTCTGAATTTAATATAACAAGTTTTTCTGCTCTGATCGTTTTAGCTTATATCACTTACACTTTTTGATTGCTAACAAAAAGGGGGAGAATAAGAATGATATTTTTCAATAACGGATTACTGAGACAAATAGTCTCAAACATTCTAACACTCTGATATACTTGAATGATTTCTGTTTTTGCATAAGGCTACGGGTACAAGAAGTAAATCACCTCTGATACACTGAAGCTCTGATATTCTGATCTGAAGCTCTGATATTCTGATGTTCAAAGAAAGTCAATAAAGATCTGATCCTGAAGAACTCTTGGAATTAAAAAGGGAAGTAATAAATTCAGGGGGAGTATCTCCGATCCAAACTCTGATATCTCTTTATCCCTTATCTTTGATAACTTTCTAATTAATTCTGATACAACTTATTATTTAGTTATCTCTGATACTTTTCACGCTTATTTTCAATTAAAAAATATCTAGTTTTTGTCATCATCAAAAAGGGGGAGATTGTTAGAACAAAGTTTGAATCTACTACCCTAAGTTTAAGTTTTGATGATAACAAAATGCTAAGATACATTAATTGTATGATTCATGTAAGACACATATGCTATCTAAAAATTACATTCTGTTTTACAGAAACTCTGATGGGTATCAGCATGAGAACATCTTCATCAGCATCAGAAAATTGGATATCAACATCAGCATCATAAGATGTTATATCAAATACGAGAATCAGAAGATCAACTTGCGCTTATGCTGAAGCTTGATGAACAAATTTGCGCTCAACACTCTGAACTCTGATAAAGACAACAACAGTTCATCAGCACCTAAGCAGCGTCAGAATGAGCCAAAGCCAGAACACGCTTAAGTGGCAATGGTACTGTGCATTCAAGATGATTTATTACCAACGACATCATTCCAGACAAGATCTGCTTAATAAGGAAAGAATGTTATTGGCATTGAAACAGAATTATTACTCCAACATACACTATTTCCAATGCTATATAAACAAGTCAATGAAGATTGAATTGGCTAATGCTCTACAACAATCTACACGCCAAAAAGCTATTCATCATCTTCCTCACTCTCAGTTTGCTAAAAGCTCTCAAATTCCTTACTCAATTATTTTAGCAATCTAGTTCTCATAAGCTTAAGTTGTGTAGTATCACAGTTGTGATAAACAGTTTTGTAGAAAACATTCACACACCTAGATTTCAATTCTTTGTAAGAAAGTAATTCCTTGAGAAACCGGTTTGTGGTTTGCATCAAGAAGGCTTTAGCAGTTGTTAAAGCAGATTGTAATATTCAGTTGAATATAGTGGATTAAGACCTCGTTGGAGAGAGGCGAAATCACCTTGACGGGTGGACTGGAGTAGTTTGAGATCAAACGAACCAGGATAAAAATATCGTGTTGATTGCAATTTATTTCCAGTTTTTACAATTCAACCCCCCTTCTTGTGTTTTTCACTTCTTCATGCTTTATCTTTGTAGGCTTGAATTGGAGTTACTATAGATCCTAACCCAGATCTGGGGGATACCCTTTAGGTAAGTAGCAATAAACTGTGAGGGAACTATACAGCATAGACCGATACGGTTGAAGCAGTAGCTACGTTGGTGTGGCACTTTAGTATTTACCGATATCCCTTATGGCGCAACGAGGAGACTATGGGTCTGCTAAGGGGTCATTAGGCATCAACTGGCCTTAGAACCTATAATTGACTAACTTGGCCATAGAAAAGTAGCAATATGCTACACTCATTGAGACCATACTCTCGCGATGATTCCGGCCCTAAGAAAAGGTTGCTAAACTGTAATTATGACCGATCGAGGATGGTCAATGATATTGAGAACCTCTAGAACCCGGTTACTATTACTAGGACAGGTTGAACCAACTAAACTGAAAGAGGCTAATACCTAAACTCCATGCCATCCTGAAATTTAAGGGCTATTGTGCGACTTGTATGCTTTCAACTTGAACTACTTGCACATGTTTGTTATCTAACAACATGAGTTCTTTGCAGGTTTTGTTTACGGTCCTTATCCAATAACTTGGATTTCTTGCCAGATTTACTTATTTACATCACCTTGCACTTTTGCTTAAACGCATAGCATACACATCATAACATCGTACCATAGCATTTCCTTAACCATTTCAAGGATCTCAAGGGTTTGTGATGCAGGTTATGGTAAATCAAACATCCAGTAAGGGGCAAAGGGGATTTATTTTCCTCTAGCCAATGTCGTCTAGAGATCAAAACGCGATAACTTGAGTCAGTGGCTATGACCCACTCGATATGGTGAGCTTAACTATTGAAGAAGGACTCTTAACAACACGAAGTTTCTTCAATCAAAGCTGCAAAATTCAAATTCTAACAAGTTTCTTGTTTACCCCGCGAGATCCTTGAAAACATTGCATACATAAATATTATTGCATAACAGGTCTTCCAATACCTGTCTCTCATGTTCTCGCTGTTTATTTCAGCAATGGCTCTCCAACAAGACAACCAAGATCTTCAAACCCAAGAAGCTTAGTTCAGGGACGTATTCCTAAACCTATCCAAGGGGCAGGAAGAGTTGAAAACACTCCTCGTCGGGAACTTGGTCAAGAAAAGTCCTGAAGACAATAAGGACGAACGGTTGGAACAATTGCAAGCTGAGGTAGATGTAATGAGAAACCAGATGTTAGGGCAAATGGCTTTTATCCAAAGCTTAGCCCGAGAACAAGAAGAGTTGAGAACCATTATCAGCCAGCTTCATCAAGACAAATACAACAGTATGAAGAAAACAGTCGAGGCCGGGGGCCAAATCATTGGTCAGCCTCCAAGAAGACAAGATTTTGGTATGGTAAAGAATAGACCTCTCCAAGTTTCTACTACCTCACGGGTCCAACAACAACCTTGCCACAAACAACGGGTTAATCAAAGGAAGTTTACCAAGCTCAACATGCGGCTGTCTCAAGCTTTACAACACTTGTTGATATTGAATCTGGTGACATTAGTAGGGCCTCATCCGAATCCTAAGACTTCTTCACCCAACTACAATCCTGATGTAAGGTGTGCATACTATTCTAACAGCCTAGGACATGATACTGACGACTGTTAGAAGTTGAAGTACAAAATTGAAAACCTGATTGATGAAGGAGCATTGGAATTCACACAAGATGGTCAGGCTTAGTTCTTCTACCATCCCTCCAAGGCTCACCATTTGAAGTGACAATACCAGACGAGAAGACTTGTGTTCATTAGAATTTTCAATTTGTAATTTTCTTTTGATTGTTCAAACATTTATTCATGTCAAACTTTGTTACTTTATCAATGCATCGCATATGTCTGTTTTGAATCAATCCATTCGTATTCACTATATTCAAATTTCTTTCATTTTTGTGATGATCAACTCTCGATTAAAAAAATTCTAAGCCTTTAGAGGGAGGATGACGAAAATGATACCAAAATCTCTACAATATTCTTTTGAACAGACCCCGCTGACGATGTGCAGGCATTGTTTCAAATCCAAAACAGTGGATTTATAAGGAAGATAATCCCTCGTCAACCTCTTTGAGCCAAAGTAGTAGGAGTTTTTCTTTTCACACAAATTAAAACCCTTAATCACAACCTGGGGCAGGGTAGTTTTCTCAGTTAATCCAGGTGCACAATGAATGGCATCAAAAAGGTCCTTCTAAAACAAGAGACGGTGATGGTTCCTTATAATCGTCAAGACAGGAAGTCATTATCTCTCAGAAATAAAAATCCATTAAGTCAAAACCTATGAAGGAGACTTACAAAACTGGGGCATCCCGCTGACTGTAATCACAAAAAGAAATAGTTCAGGAAAAAGACATGGATAATAAAAATAAAAAGGAAAGAGATCCTGCAAACTCTCAACAAAATGACTGCCTGTTCAAAATAAATTGTCAGTATCCGAACCATCACTGGTATATTAGAGCAAAGACTCAAACAAGATCTAATGCACGATTAGCTGAGTTTATGATCGAAGAACATCACGAAGAACGGGTGCGTACAAATAAAATTTGAGCCTTTATCCTTTGTTTCTCGAACCGTGAACCAGACCACGTTATAACCCTTGAAAGTCCTAGTTAAGGCATGGGTTAGTTTGAAAGCATACTGTTACAAAAGGTATCCTAACTCTTGTAGGGCTTGCTGTAAATCCTGAGTTGACATCACATTTTACAAAAATTCGCTTGTTTTATTGAAAACTGCATTTTTAAAGAACTTCAAAACAGTCATAAGCTTTGCATTCTTAAAATAACATTGTTTGTATATGACTATTTGTACAACAACAGAGAAATTTACACGATGAATATCTAGTGAACAAAAAAAATCTTTTCCAATAAAAAGGTTTACCTCAAGTGAAATAAAGCATTTCCAACCAAGGGGCAGACATGATCATTGTCCATCATCTGGGGAAGTTAAGTCAAGATTCAAGGAATCTCTCAAAGATGCCAGATAGCCAGGGGCAAATCTCCATCTGAATCGCTCGGGGCATTGGACATGAATTCCAGCAACGAATCTTGCATGATCAAACAAAGATCTTAGGGTAGTATGGCAACACAACACTACTGACATTGACACCTCCCTACACCCTGAGAGCGCGAACTTAGTCAAAAAAGTACTACGCATAAACAAAGACCCGCTAGGTCGACTGACCTAGGCAAAAATAAGGGCTTCCCAGTGAACCAAAAGGGTTCGGGAAAAAATAAGGGATGAAAATGAAAAAATCTGTACACCCGACAAGTCAAAAACCTGAATAGGCGGCTTTGGAAAAAAAGGGTATCCCGGTGGACTGAAAATATGAAAAAATAGTCCAGGTAAAAGTTAGGGATTAAAGCGTACGACTATGTCCCTTCATCTCGTCACTTGCCTACCACAAGAAGATTTATCCTTTCAATCGACAATTACCAAGCACCTCATAGGTTGGGATAATACTCGATCCACAGGGTCTCCGCAGGCACTGTCTCCCGTAAATACAGGGGGAGAAAAGTCCCGATGCAAAGCCATCATCATATCCTCAGCACGCATCCCAGTAACATTCACTCCCGCAGAGTAAGAGAAAGACAGTAATGTTAACTCTCCCCAGCTGAGACTTGCAACTGTGAATGAATCGGTAATATTCTCCCCAATCAGAGTCTATCTACCATCGGCACTAAAAGGTCTTAATATCCCCAGCGGAGTATAAAAAACATATCCCCAGTGGAGTTTGAAATTGTTCCCAGCGCAGTCTGAAAAAGCTTCCCTAGTGGAGTTTGGAGAATTATCCCCAGTAGACTTTGGAAGATTGTCCCCGGTAGATCTCAAAGGATTATCCCCATTAGAGTCTAAAAGGTTATCCCTAGTGAAGTTGCAACTGAAAGATCATCCCCAGCGGAGTTCTTTCCTTTCACAAACAAGAAATTCAATCCCCAACAGGATTCAGTATCACCAGCAACGGTAATTCATCCCCAGCGGAGTTTATCAGTGGAATCCTCAGCAGAGCATCTCTTCCCAAAAGAGTAATCTCCTCATCAGTTTATCCCCCAACGGAGTTATCCTCTCTCGCAGGTCTATTCTCACAGTCATCTTCATTCACTATCCCCAGCGAAAATGAAGAATTCAACTCTTTTCTCCAGCAGTAATCCAGGATTTAATTTCACCAGCTACAAACATTACATTTTCATACATCATGACACATGCATATACGCATCATACAACACGATCTCATTTATTTTGAGAACATCATTGCCTGAAACATATCATGCATTACATATAACTAACCTTTACTTTTCAGGAAGGATGCGGTTAAATTCTCATAAAAATCAAAAGCTATGAAGCTTTTACCAAGTCGAATTATTGACAAGTTCTTAAATCTCTACAGAGTTTTCTCAGTTGAATTACAGACAAGGTCTTAAATCTCGACAAAGTTCCTCCGTCGAATTACAGAAGAGTTCCTAAATCTCAGCAGAGTTATCTCAGTTGAATTATGGGCAAGTTCTTAAATCTTGATGAAGATGTTTCCCTCAGTCGAAGTACTAACCGGTTCTTAAATCTCAACTGAATTATCCTCGGTTGAATTACTGATAAGGTTCTAAATATCGGCAAGTTCCTCCGTCGAATTACTGACAGTTCTTAAATCTCAACAGAATTATCCTCCATTGAATTACAGACAAGTCCTAAATCTTAATGAAGATGTTTCCCTCAGTCGAAGTACTGACCGGTTCTTAAATCTCAACAGAGTTATCCTCAGTTGAATTACAGATAAGGTTCTAAATCTCGGAAATTATCCTCCGTCGAAGTACAGAAAGTTCTTAAATCTCAACAGAATTATCCTTCGTTGAATTACAGGCATGTCCTAAAATCTCGATGAGGATGTTTCCCTCAGTCGAAGTACTGACCAGTTCTTAAATCTCAACAAAATTATCCTCAGTTGAATTACAGATAAGGTTCTAAATCTCGGCAATTCTCCTCCGTCGAAGTACAGACAGTTCTTAAATCTCAACAGAATTATCCTCCGTTGAATTACAAACAAGTCCTAAATCTCGATGAAGATGTTTCCCCCGGTCGAAGTACTGACTGGTTCTTAAATATGAACTGAATTATCCTTGGTTGAATTACAAATAAGGTTCTATATCTCGGAAATTCTCCTCTGTCGAAGTACAGACAGTTCTTAAATCTCAACAGAATTATCCTCCGTTGAATTACAGACAAGTCCTAAATGTCGATGAAGATGTTTCCCCCAGTCGAGGTACTGACCGGTTCTTAAATCTCAACTAAATTATCCTCGGTTGAATTATAGATAAGGTTCTAAATCTCGGCAATTCTCCTCTTTCGAAGACAATACTTCCTCATAACATCAAATGCTGAAACAATTTTAACAAATCTTCTATATGCCCTTCTTTAATCTGGGACTTAGGAATCATAACATCAACATATTCCTTAATTTCCTTGTGCATCAGATCATGGAATAGGGTTGTCATTGCCCTCTGGTACGTTGTACCAGCGTTCATCAACCCAAAGGGCATCACTCTGTAACAAAATGTTTCCAGGGTGTGATAAACGTAATTTTTTCCATGTCCTCAAGAGCCATTTTTATTTTATTATACCCAGATAATCCGTCCATGAACGAGAATACTTTGAATTTTTCTATAATGTCAACATACATATCAATATGTGGCAATGGAATTTAATCTTTTAGACTATCTTTGTTTAAATCTCTATAATCCATGCACATGTAGACTTTTCTGTCTTTCTTTAGTACTGGGACAATATTGGCAATCCAATGAGGGTACACTGATGTCACAATAAAACCGACATTAATCTGCATTAAAACTTCTTCTGTAATTTTCACTGCCATATTAGGGTGAGTTCTTCGCAATTTCTGCTTGATTTGTGGGCATTCTAGCTTTAGCGGAAAATGATGTTCCACAATGTCAGTATCCAACCCCGGAACGCTTGGAAAGACCAAGCAAAGATGTCCACATACTCTTTCAACAATTCAATCAACCCGATCTTCACGTCGGGATGATGCAATGCTCCAATCTTGACTTTTTTTTATCTTTATTATGTACCTAAATTGATTGTATCCAACAAGTCTTTATACGGATGAATTGCACTTTCCTCATGCTCAAGCAACCGTGAAACCTCTTTTAGGATTTCATCATATTCTTCTTCTTCAGCCACATACACAAGATATTTAAAGTTGAGAGAGGGTGCAATGTCATTGTATTCAACGGGTTTTTTTAATTAGTTTGCACACATGATTTATGATTGCTTTTAGAAACTAACACATATAACAAGCGATTATGCAAATTTATTTACAGTTATTATTTATTTTGAAAGGTTTTTTCTGTTTACCATTTTCCAAGAAAAAGCAGAAAATAAAGACACAATTTGGGAATCGAAGACAACTTTTATTATTGATTTTAAAGATCCAAGCAACAAATAAGACCATACAATATCAATACTTTCACCTTGGGCGGAGTGAAAGATTTTTTAAAAGATTAACAAAAACAAATTACTTTAAAATATGAATGAAAGAGGGAACATCAATAGTGACCCAGTTTTGGACTCTGACTCCATGCGTCACATAGTTCGACATCTCTCGCTCTTCTTCACCTTCCACAATAGCATTGATCCTCGGAACAGTTGGATGAAGGTAACCTCCGCTATGAAAGATATCATGATATTTTCCAAAAGCAGACTTCGACTTCATATTCTCACCTTTACCATTCTTCACAAAGAATCTTAAACCAACTTTATTCTTATTCACAGGAGGATTATTAATCTTCCCCCATATTTTACTAGGGCCATTACATACCACATGCTTAGCATCCTTAAATGAATCTATAGAATTCTTATTTTCCCTTAAATGATCAATGGATAAAGCTTGGAACTAAGTTCCAACACAACTTCATCCGCTTCCACAACACTAAAAGAGGATAAATGAGATATTAACAATGTCTGTTCTCCATTTATGTTAACCACCTTTCTTTCACGAACAAACTTCAGCTTCTGGTGCAATGTTGAAGTAAAAGCCCATGCCCGTGTATCCATAGTCATCCAAATAAACAGTTGTAAGCGGGCACAATATCAATATCCTATAAAGTAATCTGAAATAAGTATGGTGCTATGTGAATAGGCAAATCTACTTCTCCGATGATAGACTTCCTCGATCCATCAAAAGCTTTCACAATTATGCCACTCGGGCGCATGGGAGTTCCTTGGTACTTAAATTTCATAAGCTTGCTCCTCGGTATGACATCTAAAGCGGACCCATTATAAATCACCACATTGGACAATGAATCGTTTTTACAGTTCATGGAGATATGGAGAGCCAAGTTATGATTCCTTCCTTCATCGGGAAATCCGTCATCACAGAAACTCAGGCTATTACAGGATGTAATATTCCCTACCACACTGCTGAAATGGTCCAAAGGAATATCACTTTCCATGAAAGCTTGATTCAATTCTCTCATCAAAGATTCCCTGTGGCCAGAAGAATTCATTATCAAGGCTAGAATAAATATCTTTGATGAGGTCTGCAACAATTTATCTATGATCCTATAGTCGCTCATCTTTATAATATTCAATAAATCGTCCACATATTTTCCCAGAGTAGTACCACTAGATTCCCCCACTTCCTTTTTGGGTTCAGTATTTTCAACAATCTTTTTATTAACATTCTCTCGAACGACAGGTGCGAGAACACAACCATTATGGGTCACTCGGCTGGCTTCAACAATATTCCTGACATCATACAAAGTTTGGATGGGAACTTCCACACCATCCTCCAAGAGTGTAGCATTGTATTTGTATGTGTTGTACCCCAAAATTTGCCCTCCCATATTCCTCAAGACATAGCAAGAATCATCTCCAAGTTGTTCAAGATGGCTCAAGAGTTGGACAGTCAAATCACCTCCTCAGGCAGTCAATTCAAAATTAGGGTTTTGTGTTGCATCAAGGTCCTTACATCCAAATGACATCAAGTGCTTCCCATTTTCCTAATATGTTCTTAAGTTCATCCATGTCAAATTTCAAGCCTTACAGAGAAAGTTTGGTCAGTCAATTGCTCAAGAGGTCCAAAAATCGACTATGCTAGGGAAAAAGTCAATTGTGTCCCAAATACAGTCAAACTTCAAGATTTTTTGTCAACATTCTCATTTTGAAGGATAATTCATCATTTGGTCAAGGGTTGATCATGATTCATCAAGGATTGCTCAAGGTTCATCAAGATTCAAAAGTTGCTAAATTAGGGTTTTCTAGGAAAAGTCAACTCAACTTTGACCAAGCATAACTTTCTCATACTTTATGAGAAATGACCCATACAAAGATAATTTTGAAGAGGATGCAATTTCCTACAATCCATCTTCACACCCCAAGATCAATAAATGCACTCACAAGAAGTTACAAATTTGGACATTATAGGTCATTTTTGAAAGTCAACAAAAACACCTTTTTTGTCAAAGCTTATAACTTGATAATGGAATATAAAAATGAGTTTATACCAAAAGGGTTGGTTATAGGACATCTCAAGGTTTCTAAAAAGTCCAAGAACACCTCCAAAAGTTCAAAATTGAAGAAGTTATACATTGTTGAAGTTGGGCATTTTTCCAAAATGGCCAAAAGTCAACTATCCTCAAAACTCCAATTTTTGACAAAAGGGCCCACTTTTTTCCACTTGATATGGTCTTGTCATGCCACTCACGTGTCCCATCTTTAATTTCATGGCCATTCATTTATTTTTCTATTTTATTTAATTTTTATTGATTTAATTCATTTTAAATCAATATTAAATCAAATAAAATCTAAAAATTGATGCAATGAGATTCTTGTGGTCATTGCAGCTTTCAATTATCATGATTCATCAAATCAAATTTGTATCAAGCCTTTTCATGCATAAAAAATCATATTTGATACAAATATGGAATCTTGATAATGGAAGATCAAATCACATCTCAATTCTTCAATGCTCATGGATTAAGGCCCATGTTTTGACCTAAATACATTCCCTTATACACACACAAGCGATACAGATCAAGGACACGACCCAAGCATTGCAGAAACGGCCATACAAAGTTTGGAAAAAGTGTGAAAAAGGGGAAGATCAAAATCAATATTAGAGCTCGATTCAAAGCAAAAGCTGGACACTGATCTCTTGCTGGCAATCCCCTGAAGCGATACCAATCAAAACCAAGCCTTCTCATCGCCTGAAACTCACTGTAAGTGTCCACGAACCAAGCTCTGAACATGAAATCCAACCCTCTGATTCTTGCATCTTTTTGCCCAAATAATTGCATATTCATGCTTTGCGTTGCATTCTGAAACTTTTGGCATAACTGAATTTTATTTTCATATCCTGTAACGCCATGCCCAGTTCTAGGGTTCGTGCATCTTGTTTTTGGGGTGTTTTAGTTGCAGGGAAAATCAAAGCCAATACTTGACATGGATGAAACCAGGAGGAAGAGACGAACGTATTGGTGCTCTTAGATTTCGTTTCCATGGCCTATGGTGAATTTTTGAAGCAAGCTACGAATCTTCCTGCGGATAAAAATCCACAAGTAAATAACCAGAGACTTTGTGAAGAAGACGACCACGCGTCATCTCCTTACTGGGCCATTCAAAACTCGCGCCATATTTTTTAATTTTTAGGCATAGTGTTATATTTTCCATATATTATTTGTTATGTATTTTGTTAACAACTATGAAGCGTTGGTGGAGTGGTTGGAGCGCTGGAATTTGAGCATTGGGACCTAGGTTCGAATCCCAGGTCCCCCAATATTTGTTACAATTTTGTTTCAGGTTATTCCATGTAGCATCCAAGGCGTGGACCATCATGTTCTGCCAAGATCTCAAACGCGAGGTGGCTACAAAGAAAATCCAATGACCTAGGTTTAAGGACCACCATGGTCTCAAGTCAGCAAACATGCGCTGGATTCTGAAAGTCAACAAGGCTGCCTACGTTTGGGCCCAGACAATTGCCATTCAGACCCCCTCTTTGGGCCCAACACCCCTTGGTTTATTCTATTTTCTTTTCATTATTTTTTTAATTTACTTACTTGTTTTATTATTCTTAATTAATTGCTAACTAAATAATTATTATTTTTCTTAATAAAATTAGAAAAAACATAAAAAAAACATTATTTTTATTTATTAAACTTAATTTCATTATTTTATTTCTTTTTGTAAATAAATAATTTAATCAATTTAGTTCTTTTTAATTAGGTATAATTTTAACATATTTTTGCAATAAATTAAAATAAATTTAGAATATTAGGTTTTTAATAATTTTAATCATATTATTTTATTTCCTTAAATATAAAAATCCAAAAATATCTCTTTTTTATTAATTAATTAATTAACTTAGGTTTAATTTAATTTAATTCAAAAAAATAATAAAAATATGCTTTCTTTAATAAAAAAGGGTCAAAACCCTAAAAATGTTCCGATTTAATTTTCTCGCACGCGTATTATTTTTATCCAATAATGTAATTGCTTCGGGAATGTAATAGTTTTTAAATTAGGATTTTATTTATTTATCGCTTTTATTTACTTTTCGCAATTTAATTTTAAAGGGTTTGTCTTTGGCGATGTAAATACCCGACGCCTTGTAATAGCTTAGATTAATTTCTCGCAATTTAATTTCCGCACAATATAACTGTTAGATGTTTGATAACTAGGCAATGCATGACAAGATCAATCTTTAACCTAAAATCAACATAGCTCACCATTAACATGTACAGATAAAATTAACCGAAATAACACACTTGCACATGCCACTCTTAGGGTACACCTCACTTGGTTGCCTCGAACGTGGTCATTGAGTATAGGAAGTTTTAGAGGTTGCCCTCTTGTCCAAAGATCATAGTTGCCTCGGAAAAATGATCTAGGATATTAGGGTTACTGCTAAGGCGTCCTAACATTGCTTTAGTGATCACATGTCCCTTAATCGAATTGACCCGAAAACTCCAACGACGGTGCTACCTACTCTTCAATAGTGGGATAGCACTGTCCAAAGGACATTGGCACAGTTTAATTCCTTTTTTGAGTAGGTAGATGGTTCTTAAGTACTTTCTCCTTTTAAAACAAAACAAAACTTTTTCGCACCTACACTTTCTTCAAAACAAAAACTCTTTTCAAACCCACAAGCACAAAGAAAAGAAAACTTTTGAAAACACAATGAGCAAGTATTTAAGAGCCCATGGAAAACCACAGATAGAAAGGGTGCTAACACCTTCCCTTTCTATAATCTACCTCCCGAACCCGAGAAATATCTCAAAAAAGGAATTTTTCTGTGCTTTTGTCCTTTCCTTGTTGGATAAAATAAAAGACGGTGGCGACTCTTGCTTACCGCGACATTTTGCAAAAACAAACGCAAAACGCGAACCAGCATTCCAAAACAGTCAGTTCTCATTCCCACCGATCACAGAACAGACGACTCTGCTGGGGAATTCTTATAAGTGAGGTGTACCTTAGGATTAGATCATTATGTTTTCAATTGTATGCTTTGTATGCTTTAATTTTGTGGGTTTGTATCGGAGTTCTATAGATCCTAACCCGGATCTGGGGATACCCTTTAGGTAAGTAGCAATAAACTGTGAGGGATCTGTACGGCGTAGAACGATACGGATGAAGCAGTAGCTACATTGGTGTGACACTTTAGTCTGTACGGATATCCCTTGTGTTGGAACGAGGAGAATATGGGTCTTCTAAGGGGTCATTAAGCACCAACTGACCTTAGAACCTTAAATTGACCAACTTGGCCATAGAACAGTAGTAGTATGCTACACTCGTTGAGACTAAACTCTTGCGATGATTCCGGCTGCAAGAAAAGGTTGCTAAACTGGAATTATGACCGACTGAGGGTAGTCAGTGATATTGAGATTCTCTAGAACCCGGTTACTATTTTTAGGACAGGTTTAAACCAACTGAACTGAAAGAGGGTAGTACCTAAGCTCCATGCCAGCCTGAAATCTAAGGGTTCTCAGTGTGACTTGTGTGCCTTTACCATGTTTTCTTTTTGTGGATACTTGTGGTGTGCCTTTATCATGATATCATGACATCATAACATTGCATACATCTTGCATAAGGACTAACCTATTTCAAAGACAAGAGGGTTTCATCTTTGCTCTATTTTGTAGGTTATCATGATGCCCATGCGTAAGAATACCATCCAGATCAACTTTGTCCAAGTCCCTACCTTGCTTAAAGAGTTGGTTGTCAGGATGCCAAACACTACTTCCTTCATCAGAAGGCATGGTTCTCTTCTCAGTTTGGTCACCTCTAAATTGGACGAACAAATGATGAGTGTCTTGGTCCAGTTTTATGATCCGTTGTACCATTGCTTCACTTTTCAAGACTATCAGCTGGTTCCTACCCTAGAAGAGTTTTCTGAACTGCTCGGTATCTCTGTTTTGGAACAGACTCCGTTTACTGGTTGGGAAAAGAATCTTAGGCCTGAAGAGATTGCTTCAGCCCTTCACTTGACCAAAGAGGAGGTAATGGCTAACTGGGAGACTAGAAGTGGAGCTAAGGGTTTTCTGACTAAGTTCTTGGTTGGCAAGGCTAACTACTTCTGGGACAGCTTAGACTTTAAGGCCTTTGAGGGCATTTTGGCTCTTCTGATTTATGGTCTGGTATTGTTTCTGAATCCTGACACTTTTGTTGATGTGAATGCTATAAAGATCTTCATTTCTCAGAACCCGGTACCTATTCTCTTGGGTGACATCCTTCATCAGCTCTATGCTCGTACTGCCCGAAAGCGGGGAACCTTAATGTGTTGTGCTCCTTTATTATTGAGGTGGTTTATTTCGCACCTCCCTAAGTCAGTATTGAAGAACAAAGAGGGAATGGGTTGGGCTTATAGGGTGATGTCTCTTTCTAATAATGACATTATCTGGACTTTCAAAGGTATGGATGAGGTGACTGTCATTGATCGCTGTGGAGAGTATCCTAATGTTCCCCTACTAGGAACCCATGGAGGAATATCTTACAACCCATGCTTAGCTCTCCGTCAGTTTAGAAGAGCCAGAAGAGAAGGGCCTCATGAGATGTTGATGCCTCATATCATCTTTGATTTTCAGGGAAATAGCGACGAGCTACGTCGTAGATTCATCAGGGCTTGGGACAGAGTTCACCAATCAGATCCACATGAGTTGGGCCCAAAGACTTCTCTGCCAATGGAGCCTTATCTCAGATGGGTCCGCATCCGTTCCCATAAGCTAGGTATGCCATATGAAGTCGTCCGGCCTGTCACTCTTGAAGTTGCTAATAAAGAAGGGGTTCTTCCAACCATTCTCCATCCTTATATGCCCACTGACATTGGGACACTGAAGAGATCTTGGATGCAATTGCGGGAAGAACGGGATTCTTATCGGGAGAAGTTCAATGAACAAGAGCAGAAGATCTAGAAGCTGACTAGGCAACTGGAGAACGAGCGGATCCTAAATGATTATGTTCGTACTGAGAAGAAGAGACCATGGGAGCATTGATGGACCTTTAATGATTTCCTTTCTAGTTTTTGTTTACTTTTCAGTATTTCCATTTTTGTAACGCCTAAGGGAAATTTGTTGAACAATTTAAAATTTGAAGTTTAAATCTAATAAAGTGTGTTTCTTTTCTTGTTTACAAATTTGAATCTCGATTGTCTTTGAAATCATAAATCATACGCATTTCATCCCATGCACTTCATAAACAGGTACCCTTTACAGGTCTCTTATTTTCTTCGCTGTTTATTTTAGCAATCATCATGTCTACTTAACCTTCAACCGAGCAGGCTATCAAGGCCCTCCAGGCTCAGAATGCCCAATTTCAAGAGCTGTTCATGGATCTTGCTAAGGGTCAGCAGGACCTGAAGACCTTGATTCTAAAAGAGAAGAAGAAGAAGAAGAAGAGGACCATCCTGTTCAACACTGGACGCAGGTTTGGAAACGGGCTACAGAATGAAGTTGATCTAACCACCTCATCTGGAGGGAAAGATAGTCCACAAGAAAGGAGGGCCCCTAGCCCTGTGGTCTCCGACAAAAAGACGGACTACGATGAAGAACAGTATCCTCCTGCTGAGGATAAGTACAAACAACTGGAAGACCATTTGAGCGCTATGGAAATTCAGAAGGTGCCTGGTCTGGACTTCGAAGATATAGGTCTATCATATGGGGTGGTGATTCCCCATAAGTTCAAGGCACCTGCCTTTGCCAAGTATGACAGAGTTTCCTGTCCGAAGCTGCACCTCCGGTCATATGTGAGGAATATCCAGCTTTACACTGCTGATAAGAACTTATGGATCCATTTCTTTCAAGACAGTCTCTCGGGGACTCAGCTTGAGTGGTTCTATCAATTGGACGGAGCCAGTATCCGCAGCTGGGAAGATTTGGCTACTGCATTCTATAGGCAGTATCAGTACAACTCCGACCTCGCTCCTACGCGTACCCAACTCCAGGGTATGTCAATAGGAACGGGTGAAGGATTTAAAGAGTATGCTCAGAAGTGGAGAGACCTTGTCGGAAGGGTGCAACCACCTTTAGCTGATCGGGAACTTGTTGATATGTTTCTGGGGACCTTGTCTGGTCCATTTTTCAACCACTTGATTGGAAGCTCTTCAGCTGGGATTACAGATCTTATTTTGACTGGTGAGAGGATTGAGGCTGGTATTAAGGCTGGGAAGATACAGAAGGGCGCCTCATCGAGCGCCGAGAAGAAGCCGTTTAAGAAAGAGTCTAGTGCTGTCTACAGTGCAAGAAGACAGAGTAGACCTGAACACCGCCAAGCTGTCAATGCAGTTGTTATTTCAAAACCTGCTGGTACTCCTCAGTACAACAATCAACAAAAGGACGAGAGACTTAAGAGGCAATTCACTCGTCTCAGCATGACCTTATCTCAGGTTCTGCCACAATTGCTGAAACCTAATCTGGTGACTCAAAGGGAACCCCCAAAGAATTCAAATACAACATCACCAAGGTATAACCCTAACCCCCACTGCGCTTATCACTCCGATAGCCCGGGGCATAATACAGATGATTATTGGGCTTTAAAGAACAAGATACAAGACTTAATTGATGCAAAGGAGATTGAGTTCGAGGCGCACGAGAGGCCTAATGTTGTGACTGCTCCCATGCCCAAACATGGGGTAAATGTTGTAGAGGAAGACTTGTTTGTAGTTTCTGTGGATGACATTGTTACCCCTCTGATGACTATCAAGAAGAACCTGTTGCTAGCCGGTTTATTTCCGGGCTGTGGCGAAGGTTGCCATATGTGTTCTGTTTTACCTACCGATTGCCCATTCCTGAAGTCAGGTATCCAAAACCTGATGGATAGTAAAGATATCCTGTTTGAAAAGACTGTTGTTCCTTCCGTTCATTCTGAAGTAGTTGCCATTATTACCATTTTCGACAATTCTTCCAAGGCTCCCTCGAGGAAGCCTGTTAGAATTACATCTGTTCCGAAGATCGCACATGTAATCATCACTGTTTCGGGGCCCATCCTCTACACCTATGACAAATATGTCCCTTTGCACTATGGGGAAGATGTTTATGTTCATGGAGTTAAGCAAGAGTTGGATGCTGATACCGGCATCAACAACATTACTGGACCTGCTAAAGTCACCCGCAGCGGTAGACTTTTCTCACCCGATATTGTTCCACCAACTGTCCGAAGACCTGTCGTTATTACACCTGCAAGTGTACCCACCACTATTCCTGATCAACTTCCTATCCTTACCCCTGTCGCCGAGTCATCTGACGCTCGGGGCAAAGGGATCGCCACTGATGTGCCTGCCCAGATCTAGGCACCAAAGACAATTATTGTTGAAGCTTCCAAGTAGGAGATGGAAGAGATTCTGAAGATTATTAAGAAGAGTGATTACAACATGGTTGAGCAATTGGGGTAAACCCCATCCAAGATTTCTATGTTGTCACTACTCTTATGCTCAGAGGCCCACACCAAGGCTCTGATTACCTTCCTGAAGACTGCCCACGTGCCACAAGAGACATCAGCTGATCAGTTTACCGATTGTGTGGCCAATTTAACTGTTGATAATGGTTTGGGATTCTCCGAAGCCGATTTTACTGCCAAGGGGAAAAATCATAATGATGCCCTGCATGTCTCCATTGAATGCAGGGTCACTACTCTTGCACATGTATTAGTTGATACTGGTTCCTCATTGAACGTCTTGCCCAAAAAAGCTCTAGACCGGTTGGATTACGAAGGGTTAGAGCTAAAACCAAGTAGCATCGTTGTCAGGGCCTTTGATGGGTCTAAAAGGATGGTGCACGGTGAAGTTAATATTCTAATTAAAGTTGGTTCTCAAGTCTTCAATTCTATGTTCTATGTGATGGACATTCGACCATCCTACTCTTGTTTGCTGGGTCGTCCATGGATCCATAAAGCTGGGGCCGTAACCTCAACTCTCCACCAGAAGTTGAAGTACCCGGTCAAAGGGAAGATTGTGACAGTACAAGGGGAAGAAGAGTACATGGTCAGCCACCTCAGCTCGTTCAGATACGTAGAGATGGATGGGGAGTTCATTGAGACTCCATTTCAGCACTTTGAAGAGGTTCCCCAGACACTGGCATCAGCTGAGACTGTGGTTGAAGATTCTCCTATGAAAATGGCTTCCTTAAAAGATGCCCGGGCTGTTATTGAGAAGGAAGCTCAAAGGGTTGTTCGAAGTGCAAGGATTAGAAGAACTCCCGTGTTCATCAGCAACTCAGGAGTAAATGCCATTGAAGATGATGTGGAAGAGTCTGAATTCGATAGCTGGATCTATCCTACGACCAACGATGGACCAAGCAACTGGACAGCAAAGGACTTCATCCCTATTACTTTTGTTACCCAGTAATGAACTTTTTGTTTTGAATTTGTAATAGACAATGTTTTGAAACTTTATAGCCCGGTGTCTTACCCGGGGCACCGTGGCTTCATTTGTGAGGGCTTTTGTGTGTCATTTTCATATATCATTAATAAAAGCATTGGACGTTCTTGCATTTCAAATCTTGCGCTCCTTGTCTTTCTTTATTATATATTGCAAAACAGCTATTTTACACACACTCACATATACAGGTCCACATCCACTCTGGATCTCACTGGTAACGACTCTGCTACTGCCAGTTATGACTTCGAAAATCCGATCAACTTAGCCGAAGACGAAGGTGAAGATGATTGCGAAGTGCCTGGTGAACTTGCAAGACTGCTACTCCAGGAAGAGAGGGCCATTCAGCCACATGAAGAGCCAGTGGAAACAGTGAATCTGGGTACTGAGACAGACAACAAGGAAGTCAAGATCGGTGCAAATCTGGAGCTTAGTGTGAAACAACAGTTGATTCAGATGCTGCGTGACTATGTTGAGATCTTTTCCTGGTCTTACGAAGATATGCCTGGTTTGGATACCGACATTGTGGTTCATCGCCTGCCTACGAAGGAAGACTGTCCTCCAGTAAAACAGAAGGTCCGCCGAATGCGTCCGGAGATGTCTGAGAAAATCAAGGCTGAAGTTATGAAATAATTTGACACCAGTTTTCTAGCAGTAACTTCTTACCCTCAGTGGGTCGCAAATGTGGTTCCAGTACTGAAGAAAGATGGTAAGGTCCTAATGTGTGTTGACTACAGGGATTTGAACAGGGCGAGCCCTAAGGACGACTTCCCTCTACCTCATATCGAAGTCCTGGTCGACAATACTACTCAGCACAAGGTATTCTCCTTTATGAACGGTTTCTCCGGTTATAATCAGATAAAGATGGCTCCCGAAGACATGGAAAAGACCACCTTTGTTACTCAGTGGGGTAACTTTTGCTACAAGGTCATGCCTTTTGGGTTGAAGAATGTTGGGGCGACATAACAGCGTGCCATGGTTTCTTTGTTTCATGACATGATCCATCATGAGATTGAAGTATACGTCGACGATATGATTGCAAGGTCCCAGACTGAGGAGGAACACCTTTACCATCTACAGAAGCTGTTTGACAGATTAAAGTTGTAAAAGTTGAGGTTGAACCCGAACAAGTGCACCTTCGGGGTGAGGTCCAGTAAGCTACTGGGTTTCGTCGTGAGCGAAAAAGGTATTCAAGTGGACCCTGCCAAGGTGAAATCTATACAAGAGATTCCAACTCCCAAGACAGAGAAAGAAGTCAGAGGCTTTCTGGGACGAATGAATTATATTGCCCGATTCATCTCGCACCTAACTGCTACTTGTGAGCCAATCTTCAAGCTACTGAAGAAAGATCAAGTGGTATGTTGGAATGATGAATGCCAAGCCGCTTTCGAAAGAATCAAAGAGTATCTCCAGGAGCCACCCATCCTAATGCCACCAGTTGAAGGGAGACCTCTGATCTTATACTTGACAGTACTTGACAACTCAATGGGGTGTGTGCTAGGTCAGCATGACGAGTCTGGCCGAAAAGAGCATGCTATTTATTACCTTAGCAAAAAGTTTACCGACTGTGAGACCCGATACTCACTGCTCGAGAAAACTTGTTGCGCTTTGGCATGGGCTGCTCGCCGGCTGAGATAGTATATGCTGACCCACACTACCTTGTTGATTTCAAAGATGGATCCAATCAAGTATATCTTTGAAAAGCCTGCCTTGTCCGGAAGAATAGCAAGATGGCAGATGATCTTGACTGAGTATGACATCCAGTACACAACCCAAAAAGAAATCAAGGGAAGTGTATTGGTAGACCATTTGGCACATCAGGCAATGGATGATTACTAGTCTATGAACTTTGAATTCTCGGACGAGAATATCATGTTGATAACTGATTGTGAGACACCTGGACCGAATGAAGGACCTGAGGAAGGATCCCGATGGTCTATGTACTTTGATGGAGCTTCGAACGCTTTGGGTAATGGCATTGGCGCCGTGATCATATCTCCTAAAGGCTCTCATACTCCGTTTACCGCCTGACTATGTTTCAACTGCACCAACAACATGGCGGAGTATGAAGCATGCATTAAGGGTCTTCGAGCAGCAATTGACCTAAGGATTAAGTTCTTGAGTGTCTTCGGAGATTCCGCTCTCGTGATCAGTCAGATCAAAGGCGAGTGGGATACGAAACACCCAAATCTTATTCCTTATAAGGAGTATGTGTTGACATTGCTTCCCCATTTTGAGGAGATAACCTTTGAACACTTCCCAAGAGAGGAGAATCAGTTGGCGGACGCGCTGGCTACGATGTCTTCTATGTTCAAAGTCAATTGGGACAACGAGGCTCCACGGATCATTATTAAAAGATTGGATGAACCTGCACATTGCTGTGATCTTGAGACTGAAGAGGTAACAGAAAAGCCCTGGTTTCACGAAGTAAAAAGGTACCTCGAGGCTCAGGAATACCCCGAGGGTGCATCTGTTAATGACAAGAAGTTTCTGAGGAGGTTCGCGGCGAAGTTCTTCATCAGCAATGGCATTCTTTACAAGCGTAACCATGATTCGACCTTACTGCGTTGTATGGATAAGATTTAAGCAGAAAGGATCATGGAAGAGCTGCATGAAGGTACTTTCGGAACTCATTCCAGTGGACACACCATGGCAAAGAAAATCCTTCGGGCAGGATATTATTGGTCCACAATGGAAGCCGACTGTTATCAGCATTCTCGGACATGTCACAAGTGTCAGGTTTATGGTGATAAGGTGCACGTACCTCCAGTTCCTCTGAACGTCTTGACAGCGCCTTGGCCTTTTGCAATGTGGGGCATTGATATGATCAGAGAGATCATACCTACGGCATCCAACGGACATCGCTTCATCCTGGTAGCAATTGATTACTTTACAAAGTGGGTTGAAGCAGGCTTCTTTGCTACCGTAACCAAGAACGTCGTAGCATGGTTCATTCAGCATAATCTGATCTGTCGATACGGTGTACCAGAGAGGATTATTACGGACAACGGTACCAATCTCAATAACAAGATGATCACTGAACTCTGCGAGCAATTCAAGATACAACATCACAACTCTTCTCCCTACCGGCCAAAGATGAATGGGGCTGTCGAAGCGGCAAATAAGAACATTAAGAAGATTGTGAAGAAGATGACAGTGACATACAGAGACTGGAACGAGATGTTACCATTTTCTCTTCATGGATACTGCACCTCAACACGGACGTCAACCGGGGCAACACCCTATTCCTTGGTTTATGGTATGGAGGCAGTCTTGCCCATTGAAGTTCAGATACCCTCTCATCGGATGATGAAGGATGTAGGTTCAAGCGAAGATGACTGGATTCAGACCCGGCTTGATCAGTTAAACCTAATCGACGAGAAAAGACTTACTGCTATTTGTCATGGTCAGACATACCAAAAACGGATGATCAAGGCATTTAACAAGAAAGTCAGACGACAAGAGTATCAAGTTGGGGACCTGGTAATCAAGCACATTATCTTACCTCAAGGTGATCCCAGGGGAAAATTGACCCCTACTTACGAAGGGCCATTTGTGGTTAAGAACATCTTCTCAGGAGGAGCTATGATTCTAACCACCATGGATGGTGACGACCCTCCTCACCCCATCAATGCAGATATAGTAAAAAGATACTACGCATAATCAAAGACCCGCTAGGTTGACTGGCCTAGGAAAAAATAAGGGCTTCCAGGCGAACCAAAAGGGTTCGGGCAAAAATAAGGGATGAAAATAAAAAAAATCTATACACCCGGCAAGTCGAAAACCTGAAAAGGCGGCTTGGGCAAAAATGGGTATCCCGGTGGACTGAAAACAAGGAAGGCCGGTCCAGGCAAAAGTTAGGGATTAAAAGCGTAACACTATGTCTCATTGGATCACCTCGCATCCAGACTTCGGTATCGACTATCAAGATCGGACGACACTAATCAATCAGATTCATCTTCAACTAAGCAGCAAAGTGATGAGATGCTTGAAGACATAAGGGCAATAGAAGAGTGGGAACCCAGTGGGATTTTTCACATAGCTATTTTGTTTCTTTTTACAAATTGTATAAATTCTATTTATTCGGCGGTGTTCTCTTACTAGGACGTCAGCCTCTTGTACAAAAAACGCCTATTTTTAGGCAAACTTCAAAATCAATACAAATTCATTTTTCAAACAAATTTCAAATTGTTTTTCCTTTATCTATTTTGTTTTGCAAAGAACGTCCAAAGTTCATTTTTGATATATGAATTTGACATTAATTGCTACTCATAAATGTTTACATGTGAAACAAAGGATGAATTACTGGTAATATCAGAAACAGGGGCATAAGAAATATCCAAGCCGAATAGTTGCTTCTTCCACCAGGTACAAGGTAGATCCAGCTGAAGAATATGGCTACGATATCTTCACTCCCCGCAGAGCAATACAGTAATGGTAGCTCTCCCAGCTAAGACTTGCAGTCGAACGAATCAATAATACTCTCCCCAAGAAGAGTTAGCCTACCATCAGCCCTAAAAAGGCTTGATATCCCCAGAAGATCTTAATATTCCCTAGCGGAGTATAAGAATATTCTCCAGCAAGCATAAGAGTATCCCCGACAGTCTTAATATTCCTCAACAGAGTATAAGAATGTTCCCTGACAGGAATACAAGATACCCCAGTGGAGCCATTTCCCCAGCGCAGTCTAAAAAAGCTTGCCCAACAGAGTTGAATCATCTTCCCTAGTAGATTCTGGAAGCTTATCCCCGGCAGAGCGCAAATAAATCTCCCCAGCCAAATTCAGAGGGTTATCCCCACAAGAGTCTAACCGGGTTATCCTCAGCAAGTTGCAACTGAAAGATCATCCCCAGAGAAGTTCTTTCTTTCCTCGAGCAGGAATTCAATCCTCAACAGATTCAGTATCACCAGCAACTGTAATCCATCCCCAGCGGAGTTCATCATGAAAATCCCCAACAGAGCTTATCAATGGAATCCCCAGCGGAGTTTATCGTTAAAATCTTCAGCAACACATCTCTTCCCTACAGAGTAATTCCCCTCGGAGTAATCTCTTCATCAGTTTGTTCCCCAATGGAGTTATCCTCTCTTACAAATTTATCATCCTCGTTCATCATCCCCAGCGGAAATGAAGAATTCAACTCTTTCTCCAGCAGTTATCCGGGATCCATTTTCCCCGGTTGAAACATCACATGTCCATACATCATGATACATGCATATACGCATCATACCATACAATCTCATTTATTTAGAGAACATCATTGCCTGATACATATCATGCATTACATACAGCTAACCTTTACCTTTCAGGAAAGATACAATCAAATTCAAGTTATGAAGTCCGGGTACGACCGAATAGTATCTTGATTTCTACAGCACATTGTGAAGCCCGAATTACGACCGAATAACAATATCAGAGCCGCGAAGCCTGGATTACGACCAGATAGTGACAACTCTCAAAAGCAAGCTATGAAGCCCGGAGAATGACCGGATAATAGTTTATTCCCCAGTGAGTCGTAAAGCCCGGATTACGACCGGATAGCAGCTCAGTAAGCACCATGAAGCCTGGATTCGACCAGATAGTGGTATATCATAAAAACAAGCCGTGAAGCCCAGATTACAACCGGATAACAGCTCGGCAAGTTATAGTGAAGCCTGGATTACGACCAGAAAGAAATACAAAATCATGAAGCCTGGATTACGACCAGATAATGGTATAAGATGATGTGAAGACTGGATTACGACCAGATAGCAACCAAGAATACTACGAAGCCTGGATTTCGACCAGATAGTGGTATGATACATCATGAAGCCTGGATTACGACCAGATAATGATAGAAGATGTCGTGAAGCCTGGATTGCGACCAAATAAGCGTTAAGGGACACTGTGAAGCTTGGATTACGACCAGATAACAGTTTACCTAGCCAGTTACTGTGAAGCCCGGATTCGACCGGATACTAGTAAACCCAATAGTCAGAAGGAAGCCCGGATGCGACCGGATAACCACTTGATTTGTTCTGAAGCCTGGATTCGACCAAATAACAGTACATGACACCATGAAACCTGGATTCGACCAGATAATGGTATAACTTATCGTGAGGCCTGGATTACGACCAGATGGAGGTACAAGGCACTATGGAGCTTGGATTCCGACCAAATAGCAGTTTACATGGATAGTTACTAAGAAGCCCGGAGTCGGCCGGATATTAGTGTGCCCTAAATTCAAGTTGAAGCCCGGATGCGACCGGATAACCACTTAATTTGTTCTGAAGCCTGGATTTCGACCAGATAAGAAGTGAGGTATTGCAAAGCCTGGATTACGACCGGATAACAAGTTTAATCTCATCTCCCCAGTAAATCACTGTAAAGCCTGGATTACGACCAAATAACAGTCAGTCTTATCACTATGAAGCCTGGGTTACGACCAGATAATAGTTCACTCTCACCTCTTCAACAGAGATGATTCCCCAGTAAAATAACGGACGATCGAAGCTCCTAAAGTTCTATTTCTCATAAGAAAGAGAACAACATTCCCCAGTGGAATCTCCCTCAACAACAGGTATACAAGCTCTCACTAAGGAATCTCTTACGCGATCGACACTCCTTCGGATGGCATCGTTAAGCCCATCTCCCATCATCAATCTCCAAATGGCATCTGTAAGCCCATTCCCGACATCACAATGCTGAGGCTACTTCATGTGAGTGCAAATTTCTGGGCACTCTAGTCTTCAATCATCTTCCACCAATCTATATCCTCAGGTTTAAGAAGATTGAACAGGGGAAACACTGTATAGGGATGGACCGACATTTTGTCGATCTTTCCCTAGTGAAGTCGCCATTTTTTTCTATAATGGTAGAAATGTTAGGACTAAGACATTGGATTGACCTATCAAATAAAAATCGCCAATGCACTTTATTGTTTCTAAAGGAATGAGAAAAGAGTGAATAACACAAAAGAAGGGGAGAGAATCTAAGTTCGGGGGTTGGTTATGCAAAAGGAAGGTATTAGCACCCTAAACATCTATTGTACTCCACAAGAACCTCTTTGTAAATTTGTGTATTTTGGCTTTAAATGTTGTATAAAAATAGGATATGGGGATGAGAAAAGAAATATTTTTATTTTTTATTTTTGCACCTACCGCGGTTGCGAACCTTTAGTGCCTACACACCCCTTTCCGTGCAATAGGGGATCATGGTACCCGTAGTTCACCTTTAAAAAATTTAAAACACATGTGTGTTGGTTAACTTTAAGAGATGAGACATCATCGTCTTATCCTAGTTGAAAACCATACTTACTACCCACGATTATGAGAAAGGAGAATTCGAATCATCTCAAACTGGAGAATATGGCTTGGATTTTAAAATCCACAAAACCTCGCTCAACACCCAAGTGGGAAATATCCCACTTCACCACATATCATAGAAGTATAGTGCTTGCATCACTACAATGATTGACAAGAGTCTATCCTTTAAGATAAGTTTTAAAGTAAAAAGCCAAAGTGGCAAAAATTATTTGAATGAGATTGATTGACTTTTAGTCTTCTCACAAAAAATGTCAAAGTATTGTTAAGTTGTTTAAAATTTGATTAGAGAAAATATTTTTGAAAATGAATGGACCTAAGTCCAAGTTTATTATGAAAGTGATTCAAGTTTAGAAAACAAGAATAGTTTTGAAAAGGATAGAGAATATTTTTGAAATGAAAGAAGATGTGATGAGATAAAGGGACTATCCTAAAGCATAAGGTAAAAGCTAGGGAAAACAACCGTCTAACCAACAAGAATCTAACACATGACACAACGAGTCAATGTAGAATTCCCATCCTTTGGATTTGAAACCAAACAAGAAAATATAATAAAACCTCTTAAGAAAACCAAGCTTCAAAGGCATTAAGTCTTCACAAAAATTAGGCAGAGTAACGACTGTATACAGATGAATTCCTGATTACAGACAAAGTATATAATCAAAATTATTTACAAGCAAAGAAACAAACAACCCAATGTCTCGGGGTAAAGCCCAAGAACACCATACAAAATAGTTATAGAAGTTACAATGTCTCAAGGTAGGTCAAGGTCTCTAATCCTAACTCCAAGAAGACCATAACTCCAAAATGTCAAGAATAGTAACCAAATAGTCCAAGTAACATTAAAGTTTTTTTTATAGTTCAAGTTGATTATTAGTTATCTTCAAAAAGAAATGAAAACCTCAAGTGAGCCAAATTAAAAATGACATTAAGATAAATGCTCAAGTGAGCAAAGATGAAAATAGCATGAAATGAAAATGCTAAAATAAATGTGCTTAAAGTATAAAGCATAAAATAAGTCAATTGTTAGAAATTAGAGGTTAGTTGAATGACCATCTTGAAACTTGCATTTGAAACTCATTAGAAGATTGTTAAAATCAAAGCCTCTCAATAACAATTTTCAATTTCTTTTTGTCAAGCATATCATTCATTTTAAAATCTCAAAGAAACATTAAATGGTCAACGATGTTTAAATGATTCACTTAGTTCCAAAATTTATGAAGATTCATTAGAGGATTGATAAGACCAAAGCCTCCTAACAATGAACCTCAATATTATTGGATCAAATGTTTCAAGTAAAACATACTTGGGCTTGCAAACTTAGGTTTGGGCCACGACTGATCATTTCTTGAATCGGGACAAAATTTAGCGCTATGTTAAGCAATCGTAAGTGGACTTATATAGAAGTCGCACATATTTTGAGGCTGGTCAATAGTAATTTATGTGCCATATGTTTGGAGTAATGATATGTAGATCATCCTCTAATAACATGTAGCACAAAAGAGAAGAGAATGAGATGAAGAGGGAGGGGATACATTTGAATCAAAAACTTTGATCAAACTATCATTAAAATCATCTATCCATTTTTGTGGAGTTGAACTCAACACCCAAGATCTAATGATGTTAATTAAGTTTTTGATCAACAATCACATAGTCAGAATATATTAAAAAACTAAATGGCATTTGATGAATAAAATAAAAAAAGAAAAATGACTTTTAATTTGTTTTTAAAATGAAAATAAGAGGTAAAATAGCAAACTATTTTTAAAGTATCAAAGAAAATTTTAAAAAGACCATAGAAAATTCAAAAACGACCTTAAATATTTTTATAAAATCTTTGGTAATTTTTTTAAAACAGAAAAAGTATTTTAAAACTAATTAAAATCACTCAAATAGGTGAAGAAAAAGATCAAAAATAATAGAAGTCAAGATAAAATTCTAGGAAAATTTCAGAAAGTCAGAAATGAGCAAAATGATTTTTATAAATTTTTTCATAATTTAAAAATATCAAAAAGTAATTTTAAATAATTAAAAACAAGTTAAAGTAAAGGGAAAATTATAAAAAAAATTCAAATCTGAAAATAAAATTATGAAAAAATAAAAATCAGGAAGAGAATATTTGAAAATATTTTTGTGAATTTTTTCATAATTTTTGGGTCAAAAATGGATTTTCTATGATTATTTGAAGTTTAAAACAAATAAATATAAAAAATCAGAAAATAAAATAAAGTCAAAAAAATATGGACCATTGGATCATTGTCAAAACGTGTTCGTAAGCAGATCTAAGGGATCTGACATGCAGTGCATGATATGATCAATATTGGAAATCACACGAAATCAATTATTAAATAATATTTTAATAAAATAAAAGGAAAAAATATAGTCAATTGGATGAAAAGTCAAAACGCGTTAGTAAACATATCCAAAGGACCTGGCGCACTGTGCATATCATGGACCCTCAACCAAAACACACTGAATCAAAAAAGAAGCAACCAATGAAAATAAAACAAATGTCTAACATTCATTGGTTGAAGAACGAGACATAAGTCGTCTTCAACCTCCAGACATCCTGCGCGTGGGATTTTCTGAGATTCTTCAAACAGAAACGTTAGAAGCTCAAAATAATATCATTGGATCTGTCTCTTTAAGACGATCCTTGAAGAAGGGAAAAACACAAGAAGGGGGGGTGAATTGGGATCTCAAAACAAAATGAAATTAACACGTTGATTTTTATCGTGGTTCGTTTGAACTCAACTACTTTTGTACACCCGCCAAGGTGATTTCCCCTCTCTCCAATGAGGTCTTAATCCACTAATCAATCTTGATTACAAATCTACTTTGACTACTGCCAAAGTCTTCTTGAGTATAACCATAACCCGATTTTCTCAAGGAATTACAAAATAATATAGTTGAGTATGTACAAATATGTTTTCTAAATAAAAAATATCACAACCGTGATGTATTACAAAATTTAAGATTGCTAGGTAGAGTTGGGTAAATATGCTTTTCTTTTACGTGCGCAGTAGTTCATCAACTGAATTATTCTTTTTGTATTCTTTATATAGGCCAGGCAATAGTGACATAAAGAAGATGCTTTTGGCATGTTTATAACACAAATTAATGAACTTTCTAAACAAGGAGATCCTTGTCTATTTGTAGTCGTTACTTTTGATATGCATTGATAAATTGTAACACTTCATAACTTCTCACATTAGAGGATGAATGTTACCATTGAGAGTCCCTTACTGCTTGTATGAGAAATTTACAGATAAGAGTATCAGAGATCCTGTTTCTCAGTGCTGGTGCGTTCAGAAGTTGTAACAAAACATATTCATATAAGCGTGTCACAAAGATTTGCTTCTAAGAAGGATGCGTCTGATTCTATCATAGTACTCTCATCTTCTATGCTTGCATAATCAGAACTTCTAGTGATGTTCTGGCAGATCGTCTATGGTCCGTACATAAGAACATCTTTTCACATCAGAACTTCCTGCATATAAATATACTTTTATTGGCGAGCATATTTGTTCTTTATATATATATATATATATATATATCATGTGTTTGTTATCATCAAAACTCTTACAGGAATGTAGAACCAAATTATGTTATCACAATCTCCCCCTTTTTGATGATGACAAAAACCGGTATATTTTGATGGAATATAAAGAACAACGAATAAAAAGAAGCCCCCCTAAGTATAATACTCAGATAACGAGAAAATAAAATATGTCCTTGAAGATCTTCTGATAATTCACATTTTCTTCTGATAGGAGTCAAAATATTCTATCATTCTCCCCTTTTTGTCAATAATGAAAAAGTAGGAAAACAACTCTATTTGCCTTGCTTTGATAGAAGTTGCTTGAGAAGGTGTGACATCCTCTTCTAGATTTAATTTAGATTCTATAGAGAGCATATGATGATGTATTCTCATTACCATTCCCAATAGTTCCAGAGCCAATAACTTTTTCTTTCTGATTGCCCCTGAAACCTGCGAATCCTTTAAATTACAGGCTTTGGAACATATGATTTCTTCCCTCCATGTGTGGAGAGCATCCAGAATCTAGGTGTTAAGACTGGTGTTTCAATCTTGCTGTTAAAAATATCTGCACCATAGATGATTTTTTCCTTCGGTACCCATATCTTTTTGGGTCCATGATTGTTAGAGTTTCCAAAATTCTGTTTGAATTTTGGTTTAGCATAAAACGCCTTACTAGTATATTTTATATCATGTGTTTTCCCAGTAGTGAAGTGAGAATAAAGAGAAGTGCATTTAATAACCAAGTCCTTAACTTTCTTAGGTTGGGATACTTTACGTTTGTATCATATACTTTTTCTGTCATTTCTGCTGACTCCATAGATCATTGAAGCCATCTTGCTTCTATATATGTTTTTAGCAAGGAATTTCTAAAAGCTTGATCATATTCCTTTATGATCTTATCAGGGTTACTAGGAACTTATGAGATGGTTTCCTTCTGAGTATTTTGTAATTCATTTTCAAGTTTTGAAGTTTTTTCTTTTAACTCAGAGTTTTCCAATCTCAGAGTCTTAGTTTCTTTAGAGTCAGAAAGTAGATCCTTTTTCAGGTTCTTGTTTATGACTCGAAGTTTTTGATACCTTTCTATAATTTTTGACACTCTCTTCTAATTGAGATATTTTAAAGTTAGAAAATACTTCTTCTAACTCCGAGTCTGATTCTGATTCTGATTCTGATTCAGAGGATTCAGAGACATCTGATAAGTTGTCCATTTGAGTTATATTGGCTCGTTCATCTTCTAATTCTGTTCCATCTTCAGAAGATTCAGAGTTATCTCATATTGCCATAAGACTTTTCTTCTTTTCCTTAGAGAGCTTCTTTTTAGGTTTCTCTATTTGAAGATTTGGACAGTTTCTCCTGTAGTGACCTTGTTCATTACATTCATAGCAGGTAATGTTTCTGTTACTAGATTTTCTGTATCCAAAAGATTTTTCAGAGTCATTCCCTGTTCTTCTGGAGTTTCTGAATTTCCTCTGCCTTTGCTTTGCTTCAACAGATGATTAATTGTTCTGTGTATAAGGAACAATTCGTCTTCTTGTGACGCGGATTCACCATAGTTTTTTGCTTCTGCTTTTTCCTGCAAAAATTTGGTTTCATATTTATTAGATTTCAGAGCGAGAGACTTACCTTGCTTCTGGGGCTCATCATCTTCTCACTTTATCTCACGACTTATGAGAGAGCTGACAAGTTCTTCTAGAGATATTTTGTTCAGATCTTTTGCTAGTTTGAGAGTAGTGGCCATGGGTCTCCATTTCCTTGGTAAACTTCTGATTATCTTCTTTACATGATTAGCAGTTGAGTACCCTTTGTCCAGAGGTTTTTTCCCAACCACCAGAATTTGAAATCTTGAGAACATTGTTTCAATGGTTTCATCTTTTACCATTTTGAAGGCTTCATATTTATGAATGAGCGCAAGGGCTTTGTTTCTTTGACTTGCGTGTTGCCTTCGTGCGTCATTCTCAAGGAATCAAACATATGCTTTGCTGTCTCTCTATTTGTGATCTTCTCATACTCTGAGTATGAGATGACACTCAAGAGAATAGTTCTAGCCTTGTGATGATTTCTGAAATCCCTCTTTTGATGATCTGTCATTCTTTTTTTGTCAATCTTTTGATCGCTTTCATCAATAGGATGTATGTACCCATCCGTTACCATATCCCAAAGATCAACGTCACACGCTAGGAAGAAACTTCTGATTATGTCTTTCCAGTAATCAAATTTTTCACCGTCAAATATTGGGGGTCTACTGCTGATTCTATCTTTCCCATCATGGTAATCCTTGCTGATGTTCTTACTTGGTCCCACCATAGTGTTTTTCCTCCTTGGATCTTTTTCTGACATGGTTAAGTGTTTGCACCCAGATCCAGGTGCTTTGATACCAATTGAAGAAGGGAAAAACACAAGAGGGGGGGGGGGGGAGGGGTTGAATTGGGATCTCAAAACATTATGAAAATAACACGTTTATTTTTATCCTGGTTCGTTTGAACTCAAACTACTCCAGTCCACCCACCAAGGTGGTTTCACCTCTATCCAAAGAGTCTTAATAAACTAATCAATCTTGATTACAAATCTACTTTGACTACTTCCAAAGTCTTCTTGAGTATAACCACAACCTGGTTTTCTCAACGAATTACAAAATAATATAGTTGAGTGTGTACAAATATGTTTTCTAAATAAAACAATATCACAACCGTGATGTATTACACAATTTAAGATTGCTAGGTAGAGATGGGTAAATATGCTTTTCTTTTACGTGCGCAGTAGTTCATCAACTGAATTCTTCTTTTTGTCTTCTTTATATAGGCCATGCAACAATGACATAAAAAAGATGCTTTTGGAATGTTCATAACACAAATTAATGAACTTTCCAAACCAGGAGATCCTTATCTATTTGTAGCCGTTACTTTTGATATGAATTGATAAATTCTAACGCTTCATAACTTCTCACATTAGAGGATGAATGTTACCATTGAGAGTCCCTTACTGCTTGTATCTGAACTTTACAGATCAGAGTATCAGAGATCCTGTTTCACAGCGCTGGTGCATTCAGAAGTTGTGACAAAACTTCTTCATATAAGCATGCACACAAATTTTCTTCTAAGAGGGATGTGTCTGATTCTTTCATAATACTCTCATCTTCTATGCTCGCATAATCAGAACTTTTATTGATGTTTTGAAAGATCGTCTATGCTCTTTACCTCATAACATCTTTTTCACATCAGAATTTCCTGCATATAAAGATAATTTTATTAGAGAGCATATTTGTTCTTTATATTTATATATATCATGTGTTTGTTATCATCAAAACACTTACAGGGATGTAGAACCAAATTATGTTCTAACAATCCTAACCTCACCCTCGCAAAAAATTTATATAAATAGAGCCAAGAGAAAAATGTAGAAAACCAAAAATAATAGCGAGCACTTTAGGTTAGGATTTTTCACTCAATTCTTAATGATTTTAAAAATTGTAAGAAGATCAAGGATCAGATGGATGAGTAGAGTACAATAGGCTTTTATTTGGAACGATTTGGTTAAGAAAACTACCTAAACGAGACTCGAGATAATAGCTCTGAAAGTGAACTTTTGTAACCCAAAATATGGCTTTCTTTGCTTTGTTTGAGTGTTGGAGAGTTTGTGTGTTTATGGAAGATGATGAATATGTAAATAAATTTTGAAGAGAGAGATTGAAACTGTGAAATGGAAATTCAAATTTTTAAGTTATGAATGATCTTTGGAAGGGTGTATTTGGCTCTCCAAGCTTGAGAAAACGAATTCAATATGTCCCTCTATTTATAGGGAAGTGAATGGGAGTGAGAATTGAAAGAATTAGTGGAGTTTGGAGGGAAATCGTATGAAGTTGAACACATGAAAAGTGTGACTCGTCTTTTGCTCAAAAATCAGTAAAAACTTGTGTTTCAAGATGCTAATAACTTCTGGTAGATTGTCAAACATGATTAGAAGTAAAAACGCGCAACAATTTGGTGATTAGAAGCTAAATTGTGCATTTTAAATTCTGACTTGGAGGAAAAAGTCAGTGTCAAGGTACCAACTTTGAATCAATAGTATTCATAACTCAAGGAGTCTTAGGGCATGAATCTTGAAGCAATTGAAATATAAGGTCACAAAATTTACAATGTGCAAAGAATGGGCTCAGCTGGATACTTAAGCTAGAAGTTGTGATGAGTCAATGTTGAGAAAAAGATGCTGACTTTTTGTACTTAGAAAAATTCTATGTTTTTTCTTAAAAAATGACCTATAATGTTTTGAATCTAAACAAGGAATTCCTCAAAAATTGAGATTTTATCATTGATTCTAGCTTGAAGTAGACTTCCCAAAGCTCATTGTGAAACTTGAATCACTCAAAAATACCTAGTATTGAAAAAGTTATGGTCTTGCAAAAATTGGAGAAAATTCATGAGGTGACCGATAATCTTTTGGGTTCTTAGGGCATCTTACACTCATTTTTAAGCTTTTCACATAAAAAAATGGTTGAAGTTAACATCCTTAAGATCATTATGGAAAAATAATGGGCTCAAGGAGATAAAAATAGGGGACTTGTAATCATTCTTCATCATTAGGCATCTTCCACATGAAATTTTCTTTAAACTCTTGAACTTATTGGTTGATAATTCTTTAAAGAGAAGCATGTCTTTGAAATCACTTAAAAATACTAAAATATGAGCAAGATATAGCCCTTAGAAGTTCAAAACCCTAGATCCTACAACACCAAAAAGACTTGGAAACCCTTTCAATTTTGACAATCTTCCTTGCATAATAACTCTTTCCATTTGAATCAAAGTTATTGTGGATGATAATAAGAAACCATATCAACAAAATCCACCTCCAAATATTAAGAATTGAGAGAGTTATGCACTTGTGATCAAGAAATCAACAACTTGTCCAATTAGGTCAAACTTCTTCAATCAACTCTTGCATCTTTTTATTTTCTTTGACAAATTGAGGCATGATAAATTATAGTAGACCTTGTAATGATATTATTTCAAAGTATCTTTAATGATGAAGCTTGAATCTCAATAAAGCTTTATTGAAAAAGCACGGAAATAAGCTCATGAACCTATAAATAAAACTGATGAAATTTGTTGTGCCCTTACCTATAACATCATCAATTAGAGAAAACATTCATTGTATTTATTAGTTAAAAGTTAATAAATAAAAAATATAGATGATTGTGATCGGTGGATCTGGAACTGACTGTTTTAAAGCTGGTTCGCGAAATGTCGCGGTAAGCAAGAGTCGCCACCGTCTTTTATTTTCTCCCATAGGAAAGGACAAAAGCACAGAAAAATTCCTTTTAAGAGATTGCTCTCGGTTCGGGAGGTAGGTTATAGAAAGGGAAGGTGTTAGCACCCTTTCTATCCATGGTTATCCATGGGCTCTTAGGTACTTGCTCAATGTGTTTTCAAAATTGTTGTTTGCTTTTCCATTGTGGGTTTCAAAAATATTCTTTGAAAAATTTCAGTTCGACTCGTACGTCAGAGTGTTTGAAAAGTTTGTTTGAAAGTTTTTTTGAAAGTGTGTTGGTGTGAAAAGAGTTTTTGTTTTGTTTTGAAGAGAGCAAGTACCTACGAGAACCTACCTACCCTAAGGAATTCGTCTGTGTAAGAGTCCTTTAAAGTAGTGCCATCCCACCATTGAGAGGTAGGTAGCACCACCGTTGGAGGTATTCGGGTCAATTCGAGTTTTAGGGACGTGGTGGTCACCGGAGCAATGGGAAAGCACCTTAGAAGCTACCCTCATGCCAGGTTCCCGGACCATGAGGACTTACTAAGACGTTTTCTACTCGACGACCACCTTTCGAAAGGCAACAGTGAGGCGTACCCTAGGGGTGGTGTGTGCGAATTGTGTGTCATTTTCAGTTCATTATTTGTCTTGTCATGCATTGGTGATCTAACGATTCAATTTTATTTTTCGGGCATTCATTCTTTCATGCATATTTATTAACAGTTATATTTGCGAGAAAATAAATCTAACTATTACAACTGGCGCGGGTCCACATCGCCAAAAAACCGAACCCGATTTGACTGAAAGTAAAATAAAGCGAATAAATAAAGAGTCCGAGAGTTTTTAATTACATGGCTTTGGGGCATATACAAAGGTATTTAATAAATGCGCGAAATAAAGACTAAACAAAATTAGGGCGTTGGACCCTTTTACAAATAATTAAAATAATCAAGGAAATTAAAAATTAAAAATAATGTTTTTGTGTTTTTAATGTTTAAAAGAAAAAAGAGAAAAGTTAATTAAAATGAAAATCCTAGTTCTATCATTTTTTTTAAGTTTATTATGAAAAAAAAAGATTTAATTTCTAACCTAATTAAATTCTAAATCAATTTATGTACAATTTTGATTTATAGAAAATAAATAATAAATAATAACATTGTGAGAAAAAGGTTAAAGAATTAAAAAAGGAAATTAAAAATTAAATGAACCTAATTCTACATTTTTTGGGATTTTTATTATGAAAAAAGAATTAAAATTAAAATTAAAACCTAATTAAACTAATTGAATTACATTTTAATTTAAAAAAAGAATCAAAATTAATTATATTTTTTTTTGTCTTTTCTGTATTTTTTGAATATTTTTATATTTTTATGAAAATAGTTAATTAAATAAAAGAAAAGAAATAACAAAAAAGAAAAAAATAATTAAAGAAAGAAAAAAAAACAAAACAATAAGGCAAACCAGGGGGGTATGGATTTGAATTTGGAAGTGCAAATCTGAAAGGCCTGGCCCAGTTGATGGCCACTTGTTGACTTTTTCCATTCAAGTGTGCGCCTGCTGACTTGCCCTCATGGTATACCTTCAAGCTGGACCCTTGATCAGGCCCCCTGGGACACGTGGATAACGCTTCTTGAATGTGCATGGTGAGTCCTCATGTGGGCGTTGCATTGAACCTGGAAAGGAAAAAAAATATTGGAAATGTGTGAGACCTGGGGTTTGAACCCAGGTCATTGTGATCCTTAGTGCGCGTCCCTGCCAGCTGAGCCAATTGTTTTCATTTAACATATAATAATCAATAAAGTATATAAAGGAAAATGGTTAGTGCTTGGTTAAACGCGCGAAAATTCAAATTCATCCAACCAGGGTACGCCACGATGCCATCTTCTTCCTCATGTTTTCCTGAAACAAATTTATTAAACACTTAACGGGGGTTTTGAACCCCCTCAGAATATGCCCATTCCATTAATAGCGATTAGAACCCTGGCCTTCATAAATTGTTCGCGAGGGTACAGGTCTCTTCGTTTTGAGACGCTGAGTTCAATGGTGGCACTGAGGACGTCCAATTTTTCCTCTAATGAGAACCCCTAATTCACAGGCCTGCAAAACCCTAGTATGTGACAATGGTGGATTCGCATAGGTGGCTCAAAAACACAATTAAACGTATCAATTAGTTCAGAAGCATCAAGATAAACATGAATCCATGAAAAAAAATGCATAAAAGTGATGGAATCATGCTATGTGATTTCAAAATTTCCAAGGTACGGTTGGACTCATAGATACCAGTTCAAGGTGTTTTGCGTGTTGTGAACGATTGAGAAAGGTCCAGGAATGTCCCAGGATGCTATTGGAATAAAAATTTTGGCTTAAAAAACCTCCCTAGCTATGAAATCAGTTTTGCTTTTTATGTCCAAATTTTCAAATTGCCAAATGGACTTTGAACGAGTTTTGTGCTATGTTCTTGGTAGGGTTTGACTCAATGATCATTAGGGAATTGAATAGGCATGCTAACTCCCCTTAATCTATGCTTGAGAAAGAATTGGCATTAGGGTTTCATTCATTAACCATTTTTCCTATTTTCTAGTCAAAACCTAGACTTGGTATGAAAATGAACCTTGGCCTGATTTTTGAGTTGATTCATGATGTATAGAACTTGTCCAAATTCATTTGACACCATTACATTGACTTTTAAATTTTATTTGAATTTTTAATGAATTAAAATGAATTAAATCATCAAAAATTAAATAAAAATGAAAAAGTCAACATTTGGTCTTGAAATCAACCATGGGCCACGTGTATGGCATGACAAGGATGGACAAAGTGAGAAAAATGGGGCCCTTTTGTCAAAATTGGATTTTCAAAGATAATTGACTTTTGCCATTTCACAGAATTTTCCCAACTTCTACAAGGCACAACTTGCTCAATTTTTAAGCTTTTCACATGTTCTTGGACATTTTGGAAAGGTCTTTGAGTCCTTTAACCAATGTCTTTGGTCCCATGTCATTTTGATTTACCAATCTCAAGTTATGGCCTTTGACTTAAAGTCCCTTTTTGTTGACTTTTGAAAATGACCTGTAATGTTGAGATTGATAACTTTTTGTGAGAGCATTTCTTGGACTTGAAGTATGAAGATGAGTTGTAGGAAATGTCTTTCTCTTCAAAATGAGCTTTGGATGGAATTTTTCTGATAATCCATGTGAAAGTTATGCCCTGGTCAATTTCAGTTGACTTTTTCAGCTGTCCAAATATAGCAACTTTTGCATCTTTGATGATTTCTGAGCCAAATTTTGAGAATCATGATCAAGCATTGATCAAATGATGTTTGTGGCTTCAAAATGATATATTGACCAAAAATTTGAACTTTTGACTGCCAAATGACCATTTTGCCCCTACAGTTGACTGTAGTGCAATTTAGGGTTTTGACTGTGCAATCTTGAGCTGAATGCCTTGAAACTTGATATGAGGATGCTTGACCATCTTTGTAAGCATATGAGACTTGATTGGACCTTTGAACACTTCCTTTTCTTGATCAACACACAAACCCTAATTTGGACTGTTTAGGAGACTGTTGAACTGCACAACCCTTGGGGAATTTTGTGACTTGGCTTGGCAATCTCTTGAAGAATATGGGAGGGCAAATTTTGGGGTATAACAGTTGCCCCTGTTCAATCTTCTTAGACCTGAGGATGCAGATTGGCTGACGTGCCTTTCGTAATCCGAGGGTAAAAGATGATTGGACACTAGAGTGCCCGGAAATTTGCGCTCACATGTTGGCAATGATGGGGATGGGCTTATAGATGCCATCTGGATGTTTGATTGCGTAGGAGATTCCTTAGCGAGAACCTGCATACCTGCAAAATAGAAAATGAGTACCTGACACGTTGCAGGGATGATTACTTCCTTAGCATGAATGGTAAGAGAGCCTTGGGCGACTTTAACTTCAACAACGCTCGTTGAGAAAAATCTGGGGTGTCTTCTGCTGGGATAAGAATCAGGGAGATCTTAAGGTCGATCTGACTGAACCAGAGAGGCCTTTGACTGGATAAGTCTAGGTCTTGAAATGTCTTCCACTGGATAAGCCATCAGGAAAATCTTGGGACGATTTAACTGAACCAGAGGAGGCCTTTGACTGGATAAGCAATCAGGAAAATCTTGGGACGATTTAACTGAACCGGTCTAGGTCTTGAAATGTCTTCCACTGGATAAGCAATCAGGAAAATCTTGGGACGATTTAACTGAACCAGAGGAGGCCTTTGACTGAACCAGTCTAGGTCTTGAAATGTCTTCCACTGGATAAGCAATCAGGAAAATCTTGGGACGATTTAACTGAACCAGAGGAGGCCTTTGACTGGATAAGCAATCAGGAAAATCTTGGGACGATTTAACTGAACCGGTCTAGGTCTTGAAATGTCTTCCACTGGATAAGCAATCAGGAAAATCTTGGGACGATTTAACTGAACCAGAGGAGGCCTTTGACTGGATAAGCAATCAGGAAAATCTTGGGACGATTTAACTGAACCGGTCTAGGTCTTGAAATGTCTTCCACTGGATAAGCAATCAGGAAAATCTTGGGACGATTTAACTGAACCAGAGGAGGCCTTTGACTGAACCAGTCTAGGTCTTGAAATGTCTTGAGAACTTAACTGAATTTTCCCTGAAAGATAAAAGTCAGTCATGTGCAATGCATGATATGGATCAAGCAATGATGTTCTCAACATAAATGAGATTTGCATGATGCAGTGCGTTATGCATGCTATAATGATGTATGTGATGTTTTATGTATGTTTTCGTCTAGGAAAGTAAATCCTTGACGGGTGCCAGGAAGTCCTATCCCGGGCTGATGTTGAAGAATAGATTTTGCTTCCGCTGGGGATGATAACTGCAAGGATACCGGTAGGAGAAGATGACTCCGTTGCGGAATAAACTTGGCGAATGGGAGATTCTGCAGGGAGAAAAGATACTTTAGTGATCATGCTGGGAAGCAATACTCTGTGGGGAGAGTGATGCTTTGCTGGACGTTGATAATAACTCTGTTTGGGGATACCATTGTCGTATTGGAAGTGTGAATAGACTTCGCTGGGGATAGGAAAGAACTACGTTGACGACGACTTTCCCTTGGTTTTCGGCTGAGGATAACCCAGTTATATCCTGTTGAGGAAATAACTCTTTAAATCAAGCCAGACGATGCGTTCGTGTTCTGTGAAGGATAAGCTTCCAGAATTTACTGGGGATAAGCTTACTGCTTGGGGAGATGAATTCCATCTTTCCTAGGGAACTTGGATGGGACTCTCCTGGGGAATTTAAGATATGCTTTGATATGCTGGGGAAGAATGCACTGACTTGCTGTCCCACTCTCTGGGGAACTTAAGATATCTGGTTGGATTCTTTAGCTGAACCTACCTTGGTACCTTGGAAGATAGAACAATCAGACATCTCAGACAACTCTTTATTGCCCCTGTTTCTAGTGTCACCTGCAATCAATTCTTTGTTTCGTATGCAAATATTTATGAGCTAGCAGATTATTGTCAAATGCATATATCACAAATTGAACCTTGGACGTTCTTCGCAAAACAAAACGGAAAAAGAAAAACAGTTGGCACGTTTAACTGAAAAGTATATTTGTATTGATTTTGAATAGCATGTGAATAGGCGTTTTGTGTACAAGAGGCTGGCGTCCTAGTAAGAGGTACGTCGCCGAACAAGAGAGTTTATTATAAGTTTTATACAAAAGAAAATAAAACAGCTGTGTGAAAGATGAATGATCCACTGGGTTTCAACTCCGCCATTGCCTTTATAACTCCGAGCGTCTCATCACTTGGTGACCTTGGTTGAAGGTGAAGCTGATTGATCGATGCCGTCTTGATGTAGATACCGGATTCTGGATGCAAAGTGATCCAATGAGACATAGTATTACGCTTTTATCCCTAACTTTTGCCTGGACTGCCTTTTCGGGTTTTCAGTCCACCGGGATACCCATTTTTGCCCAAGCCGCCTTTTCAGGTTTTCGACTTGCCGGGTGTACAGATTTTTTCATTTTCATCCCTTCATTTTGCCCGAACCCTTTTGGTTCGACGGGAAGCCCTTATTTTTGCCTAGACATGTCAGCCTAGCGGGTCTTTTTTTCATGCGTAGTATTTTTTAACTATGTCTGCATTGGCGGGGTGAGGAAGGTCGTCACCATCCATGTTGGTTAATATCATTGCTCCTCCTGAGAACACATGCTTAACCACAAATGGCCCTTCGTACGTAGGGGTCCATTTGCCCCTTGGATCACTCTGAGGAAGGATGATTCGCTTGATCACCAGATCCCCGACTTGATATTCCTGTGGTCTGACCTTTTTGTTAAATGCCCTGATCATTCGCTTCTGATACGTCTGACCATGACAGATAGCAGCAAGTCTCTTTTCGTCAATAAGGTTGAGTTGATCAAGTCGTGTCTGGATCCAATCATCTTCGTTCAGATTTGCATCCTTCATTATCCGGAGAGAAGGAATTTGTACTTCGATTGGCAAGACGGCCTCCATGCCATAAACCAGAGAGAAAGGAGTTGCCCCGGTTGACGTCCTAGCTGAAGTACGATACCCATGTAGAGCGAACGGTAACATCTCGTGCCAATCTTTATACGTTACTGTCATCTTCTGCACGATCTTCTTGATGTTTTTATTAGCTGCTTCTACAGCCCCATTCATCTTCGGTCTGTAAGGAGAAGAATTGTGGTGCTGTATCTTGAACTGTTCGCAAAGCTCGGTGATCATCTTATTGTTCAGATTGGTACCGTTGTCTGTAATAATCCGCTCAGGGACGCCATACCGACAGATCAGGTTGTGCCGAATGAACCGTGCCACAACAGTCTTGGTTACCGTAGCATAGGATGCTGCCTCAACCCACTTCGTGAAATAATCAATTGCCACTAGGATGAAGCGATGCCCATTGGATGCCGTAGGTTTAATCTCACCAATCATGTCTATGCCCCACATTGCAAATGGCCAAGGCGCAGTCAGAACATTCAGGGGAACCGGAGGAACATGCACTTTGTCTGCGTAGACCTGGCATTTGTGGCATGTCCTGGAATGTTGGTAGCAATCAGCTTCCATGGTGGACCAGTAATACCCTGCCCGTAGGATCTTCTTTGCCATTGTATGTCCACTGGAGTGTGTACCAAAGGTCCCGTCATGTAGCTCTTCCATGATTCTTTCTGCTTCAGGCTTATCTACACAACGCAGTAGGGTTGAATCCTGGTTTCGCTTGTACAAGATGCCATTGCTGAGAAAGAACTTGGCTGCAAACCTCCTCAGGAATTTCTTATCATTGACAGATGCTCCCTCAGGGTATTCCTGTGCTTCCAAGTATCTCTTTACTTCGTGGTACCAAGGCTTCTCAGTTACCAATTCAGTTTCGAGATCACAACAGTATGCCGGTTCGTCCAGTTTCCAGATGGTGATCCGGGGAGCTTCATTATCCCATTTAACCTTGAACATCGAAGACATTGTAGCTAACGCGTCCGCCAGCTGATTCTCTTCTCTTGGAAAGTGCTCAAATGTTATCTCTGTGAAGTGGGGGATCAGGGCCAACACACATTCTCTGTAAGGAATCAAGTTTGGATGTTTCGTATCCCACTCTCCTTTGATCTGATTGATCACAAGAGCGGAATCTCCGAAGACACTCAGAAATTTGATCCTCAGGTCGATCGCAGCTTGAAGACCCATGATACACGCTTCATACTCCGCCATGTTGTTGGTACAGTTGAAACACAGCCGGGCAGTGAGTGGGGTATGAGTACCTTGTGGAGATACAATTATGGCACCGATACCATTTCCCAAAGCGTTGGATGCTCCGTCAAAGTGCATAGACCATCGGGATCCGGGTTCAGGTCCTTCATCCGGTCCAGGTATTTCACAGTCAGTTACTATCATAATGCTTTCATCTGGAAACTCAAAGTTCATTGATTGGTAGTCATCTACAGCTTGATGTGCTAAGTGGTCGGCCAATACACTTCCCTTGATGGCTTTTTGGGTCGTGTACTGAATGTCGTATTCCGTCAAGATCATCTGCCATCTTGCAATTCTCCCAGACAGAGCAGGCTTTTCGAATATGTACTTTATAGGATCCATTTTTGAGATTAACAAGGTAGTGTGAGTCAGCATATACTGTCTCAGCCGGCGAGCAGCCCATACCAAAGCGCAGCAAGTTTTCTCAAGCAGTGAGTATCGGGTCTCACAGTCGGTAAACTTTTTGCTAAGGTAGTAAATGGCATGCTCTTTTCGGCCAGACTCGTCATGCTGCCCCAGCACGCACCCCATTGCATTATCAAGTACTGTCAGGTAAAGTATCAAAGGTCTCCCTTCAACTGGTGGCATAAGGATGGGTGGTTCTTGGAGATATTCTTTGATTCTGTCAAAAGCAGCCTGGCATTCATCATTCCAACGTACTACCTGATCTTTCTTCAGCAGCTTGAAGATTGGTTCACAGGTAGCAGTCAGATGCGAGATGAACCGAGCAATGTAGTTCAGACGTCCTAGAAAGCCTCTGACTTCCTTCTCTGTCTTAGGAACTGGCATCTCTTGAATGGCTTTGACCTTAGCAGGGTCCACTTGAATTCCCTTGTCACTGACCACGAAGCCTAGCAACTTTCCAGATCTTACCCCGAAGGTGCACTTGTTCGGGTTCAATCTCAGCTTGTACAGTTTCAACCGGTCGAACAGTTTCTGCAGATGATCTAGGTGCTCTTCCTCAGTCTGGGACCTAGCGATCATGTCGTCCACATATACTTCTATCTCATGATGGATCATATCATGAAATAAGGTAACCATGGCACGTTGGTAGGTTGCCCCAGCATTCTTTAACCCGAACGGCATGACCTTGTAACAGAAGGTGCCCCACTGAGTAACAAAGGTAGTCTTTTCCATGTCTTCAGGTGCCATCTTGATCTGATTGTAGCCTGAAAAACCATCCATGAAAGAGAACACTTTATGCTGAGCTGTATTATCAACAAGGACATCAATGTGGGGTAGAGGGAAGTCATCCTTGGGACTGGCCCTGTTAAGATCCCTGTAATCAACACACATCCTGACCTTGCCGTCCTTCTTAGGTACCGGCACCACATTAGCAACCCACTGAGGGTAAGAAGTCACTGCAAGAAACCCGGCATCAAACTGCTTCATAACTTCGGCTTTAATCTTCTCAGACATCTCTGGACGCATCCGACGAACCTTTTGCTTAACCGGAGGGAAATCTTCTTTAGTTGGTAAATGATGGACCACAATGTCGGTATCTAATCCGGGCATATCTTCGTAGGACCAGGCAAAGATTTCTTTATAATCCCGCAGCATCTGAGTCAACCGTTGCTTCACGCTGAGTTCTAGGTTGGCACCAATCTTCACCTCTTTCTTGTCTTCCTCCGTACCCAAGTTTATCATTTCCACTGGCTCTTCATGGGGTTGAATTGCCCTCTCTTCCTGTTGTAACAGTCTTGCAAGTTCACCAGGCACTTCGCAATCATCTTCACCTTCGTCGGCGGCTAAGTTGATCGGATTTTCGAAGTCATAACTGGCAGTAGCAGAGTCGTTACCAGTAAGATCCAGAGTGGATTGAAACCTGTATGAGTGAGTGTGTGTGTAAATACAGCTGTTTTGCAATATGTAAAGAAAGGAAAGAAAAGGAACGCAAAATTTGAATTGTGAAAAACGTCCAATGCTTTTATTCATGATATATGATGGTGACAAACAAAAGCCCTCATAAATAAAACCACGGTGCCCCGGGTAAGACACCGGGCCATATAGTCTCAAATTATTGTTTATTACAAATCAAAAACAAAGAAATTCATTACTGGGAAACAAAAGTTATGGGAGTAAAATCTTTGGCAGTCCAATTGGTCAATCCACCGTCGGCCGTTGGGTAGATCCAGCTATCGAACTCTGACTCTCCCACTTCATCTTCCTCTCCAATAGCATTCACCCCATGCTGAGTGATGAGCAACGGAGGTCTTCCAATTCTTGCCTTGCGCACCGCTTTCTGAGCTTCCGTGGTGAAACCCAGCCCAAACTTGTTAGTCTTAGGGGTAAGATCAGGGAGCTTGCCCCAGTTTGCACATTCGCCTTTTTCGATCACAGCCCGGGCGTCCTTTAAGGAGGCCATCTTCATAGGAGAAACCTCTTCATCTTCTGCTGTTGCCGAGGTTTGTGGTACTTCCTCAAAATGCTGAAAGGGGGTTTCAATGAACTCCCCATCCATTTCCACGTATCTGAAAGAGTTGAGGTGGCTGACCATGTATTCCTCCTCCCCTTGCACTGTTACTATCCTCCCCCTGACCGGGTACTTGAGCTTCTGATGCAATGTAGAAGTCACAGCTCCAGCTTTGTGGATCCATGGGCGACCCAGCAAACAAGAATAGGACGGATGGATATCCATCACATAGAACTTTGAATCGAATACCTGTGACCCAACCCTGATTGGGATGTCCACTTCACCATGCACCATTCTTTTGGACCCGTCAAAGGCCCGGACAACAATGCTACTTGGTTTGAGCTCTAGACCCTCACAATCCAGCCTATCCAGAGCCTTCTTGGGCAGCACATTTAATGAAGAACCTGTATCAACCAGCACATGAGCAAGAGTAGTGCCCCTGCATTCAATGGAGACATGCAGGGCATCATTATGGTTCTTCCCCTTTGCTGTCAGATCGGCATCAGAGAAACCTAGGCCATTATCAGCAGTTAGGTTGGCCACACAATCGGTGAACTGGTCAGCAGTCGTATCTTGGGGTACATGGGCAGTCTTTAAGAAAGCAATCAGAGCCTTTGCATGGGCCTCTGAACACAGCAGCAGTGACAACATGGAGATTTTAGAGGGGGTGTGCCCCAGCTGTTCCACAACATTGAAATCACTTTTCTTTATTATCTTGAGAATTTCTTCCATTTCCTGCTTGGAAGCCTCAACAATGGTCTTTGGTGCCTCCGTCCTGGCAGGCACATCAGCAGCAGTTCCCTTGCCCCGAGTATCAGATGACTCAGCAGCAGGGGTGGATACTTGGTCAGAAGGAGAAACAGGCACTCTGGCAGGTGTGAAGATCAAAGGCCTATGAATTGCTGGAGGAGCAATGTCTGGTGAGAATAGTCTTCCACTACGAGTGACCTTAGCAGGCCCGGTGATGTTGGAGACACCAGTATCAACGTTGCACTCTTGTTTCACACCCAGAACATAAACATCCGCCCCATAGTGCCATGGGACAGCCTTATCAGATTTGTAGGGTATAGGCCCCGGAACAGTAATGGTGATGGGAACATTCTTGTGAACTGACAAAACTTGTATAGGCTTCTTTGAAGGAGCCTTGGAATAGTTGTTGAAGATGGTAACAATTGACACTTCTTCAACAGGAGCAGCAGGAACAACAGTCTTTTCGAACAAAATCTCTCTACTATCTATCAGGTTTTGGATGCCTGACTTCAACAGAGAACAACCAGCAGGGGAAGCAACACATAGAGGGCAACTTTCGCTACATCCCGGAAATAAACCGGCTAGCAACAGATTCCTCTTAACCATCAGCAACGGAGTAGCAACATCATCCACCGAAGCTACATACAAATTTTCCTCAACAGCATTCACTCCATGCTGGGGCAAGGGAGCATTTACAACATTTGGCCCCTCGGGCGCCTCAAACTGTATCTCCTTGGCATCAATGAGGTCTTGAACCTTATTTCTTAGGGCCCAACAGTCATCTGTGTTATGCCCCGGGCTATCAGAGTGATAAGCACAGCGAGCATTTGGATTGAACTTGGGAGATGCAGTGTTGGGAAACTTTGGAGCCTCCTTGACAGTCACTAAATTGGTGGATAGCAACTGTGGCAGGATTTGTGATAAGGTCATGCTTAACCGGGTAAACTCTCTCCGGGGTCTTTCAAACTTTTGGGGATTAGTTGGCCGAGGAGCGGCAGCAGGTTTGGCAATCATTACCGCACTGACAGATTGGCGGTGTTCAGGTCGCTCTGTTCTCCGGGAGTTATATACAGCACTAGCCTCCTTTTTGAAGGGCTTCTTCTCAGTACTGGAGGAGGCAACTTTTTGTATCTTCCCTGATTTTATACCAGCCTCAATCCTTTCACCAGTCAGGATTAGATCGGTAAACCCAGCAGAGGAATTACCAATGAGATGGTTGAAAAATGGACCAGATAGGGTCCCCAAGAACATATCTACCAGCTCCCGATCCGTCAATGGTGGCTGCACCCTGCCAGCCAAGTCTCTCCATTTCTGAGCGTACTCCTTAAAACCTTCACCCGACCCTAGCGACATACCCTGGAGTTGGGTACGCGTAGGAGCGAGGTCGGCATTATACTGATACTGCTTGTAAAAAGCAGTGGCCAGATCCTCCCAGTTACGAATGCTGATTCCATCTAGCTGATAGAACCAATCGAGGTGAGTCCCTGAAAGACTCTCCTGGAAGAAGTGGATCCAAAGGTTCTTGTCTGCTGTGTAAGGCTGGATCTTCCTTACATAAGAACGGAGGTGCATCTTGGGACAGGAAGCCCCATCATACTTCACGAAGGCAGGTGTTTTGAACTTGTGCGGGATCACCACTCCAGTAGATAACCCCAAGTCTCCGAAATCCAATCCAGGTACTCGTTGAACTTCCACAGCCTTTAGCCTGTCTTCCAGCTGTTTGTACCGGTCTTCAGCAGGAGGATACTGGTCGTCATTGAAGTCTGTTTCAGTATCAGAGCCCACAGGAGTAGTGATCTCCCTTTCTTGGTGACTACCTTCTGTCACAGATGGAGGAGTCCTTTCAGCTTCAATTTGCAAGGTGTTCCCGAGTCTGCGCCCAGTGCTAAATAGCACAGTCCTCCTCTTCTTCTTAGTCTTCTTCAACAGCATGGTCTTTAATTCTTGTTGACCCTGAGACAAGCCCTTGATCAGCTCCTGAAATTGAGCGTTTTGCGCCTGAAACTGGACGTTCTGCGCCTGAAGAGCCTTGATAGCCGCATCGGTTGATGATTCAGGAGGGTTCATGATGCTGAAATAAACAGCGAAGAACGGTAAACAACCTGAAAAGAAGAGTATTTATGATGCACATGATGAATGATATGTGTTTATGCAATGCATTCAAGGGTTCGAAAATTCAAATTTGTTGTAGACCAAAAGGAACACACTTTATTATTAAGAAAATCATTGTTTTAATACATCAAAGCCTCATGGGCAAAAGTACAAAAAGATCAAATCACATCCAAAATATGTTGCGCATCTTCTTTGGAGCTATGTAAGTGTTGAGATTCCTTTCCTCGTGCAACAGGCGGGTGAGCTCCAAGACCTTCTTTTCACTGGCATGCAAACTAGTCTCAAGAGAATTCCGTTCTTCCTTAAGCTGGATCCAACTCTTCTGCATCTCTTCCCAGGATGTGGGCATATCAGGGTGCTGAATAACATGAGACACCTCTCCTTCCAAGGCAGGCTCTTTGATTACTGGAAGCATGTGAGGATAAGGCATCACTAACTGCTGAGAACGGGCTCGTACCCACTTGAGGTAAGGCTCCAAAGGGATGGAGTTCCTGTGCCCCAGTGTCTTGCTGTCTATCCTACTAGGCATCCTCCAAGCTCTGATAAATCTCTGGCGAAGTCCTTGAGTATCATTGTCGAAATCAAAAACTATGTCAGGAATCAACATGTCATGAGGACCATCCCTCCGAGCATAACCAAACTGTCTCCAAGCCAGGCATGGACTATAAGTAATACCCCCTCTGATTCCAAGTAAAGGAACATTAGGATACTCCCCGCAACGGTCAATGATAGTGACATCTTCTCTGGACCTAGGGCACCAATGTATATCTGCATGTGTAAGAGTCATCAACCGTTGTGACCATCTTAAACCCCGCTCGTTCTTCAGGACTGATTGTGGAAGGTGCGAAATAAACCACTTTCCCAGGAGAGGAGTGCAACACATTAGGACACCTCTTTTTCTCATGGTTCGAGTGTAACATGAGTGAAGGAGGTCCCCCAGCAACGTAGGTATAGGATTCCTGGACATAAAGATCTGGACAGCACTGATATCAATGAGATGATCTGGGTTAGGGAACAACACCAGACCATAAACAAGGAGGGCCACAACCTCTTCAAAAGCTTGCAAGTCAAGGGAGTTCCAACAATCATAGGCCTTTTCAAATAGAAACCTGGCTAAGAACCCTTTGATACCACTTCTAACTTCCCAATGTCCCTTGAGGTCAGATGACTGTAGGTGCAAGGCTTTAGCAATCTCTTCAAGCTTAGGTTCCTTTTCTGTACCGTTGAAGGGTAGCTGATCAAGGATAGGGATCTTCAGGAGTCGGGAGAACTCCTCCAAGGTAGGTACCAACTGATAGTCCAAGAAGGTGAAACAGTGATGCAGAGGGTCAAAGAATTGGAACAGGACTTTTATCATATCTTCCTCAATGTTGGTGTTGACCAAGCTGATGAGGCTTCCATGTCTTTCACTGAATGAAGAGTTCTCAGGAATTCTGGATATAAGCTCCTTAAGCTGAGGAGGGATCCTTACAAGACTGATTGGAATCGTCTTTCTACGAACAGTTTCCATGTCCTACAAAATAAGAACAAAGATGAAAATTCGAACCCCTGAAATGGTTAGCCAATGCATATGATGCTGGATGATGTCATGATGCTATGATTAAACACAGATATTTACAAAGACAAACATGTAAGGCACACAAGGCACACAAGACAGGCCCTTAAGGTTTAAGGCCAGCATGGGGTCTGGGTAGTACCCTCTTGAAGTTGGTGGGTTCATCCTGTCCTAATCAAAGTAACCGGGTTCTAAGGTTCCCAATATCACGGGATTGCTTTCATTGTTCATCGTTTCGATGTAGCCACTGAACTGGCGACCGAAATATTCCAGGAAAGCAACCCTCAATTGAGTGTAGTATCGAGTATCAACCAACCTCGGACTGCACCAAAGTCAGTTATCTCACTACCCTAAAGAGGCCAAGATTGTTCAATTAAGGTTCCTAAGGTCTGTTGATGCTTCATGACACCACATGGAGGCCCCGTACTCTCCTTGACTGACTCAAGGGTTACCGGTACACACCAAAATGCCACATCAACGTAGCAGACTGCTTCAACCATGTCGGTATACCCCGCACAGTTCCCTCACAGCCTTGTTGCTACTTTCTAAAAGGTATCCCCAGATCCGGGTTAGGATCTATAGAACTCCCAAGACAGTCCCACAAATTTAAAGCAAACAAGGAAAGCAATTGAAAACACCGTGATCTTAGTCCTAAGGTACACCTCACTTTAAGTTTTGTCCCCAGCAGAGTCGCCAGTTCTGTGATCGGTGGATCTGGAACTGACTGTTTTAAAGCTGGTTCGCGAAATGTCGCGGTAAGCAAGAGTCGCCACCGTCTTTTATTTTCTCCCATAGGAAAGGACAAAAGCACAGAAAAATTCCTTTTAAGAGATTGCTCTCGGTTCGGGAGGTAGGTTATAGAAAGGGAAGGTGTTAGCACCCTTTCTATCCATGGTTATCCATGGGCTCTTAGGTACTTGCTCAATGTGTTTTCAAAATTGTTGTTTGCTTTTCCATTGTGGGTTTCAAAAATATTCTTTGAAAAATTTCAGTTCGACTCGTACGTCAGAGTGTTTGAAAAGTTTGTTTGAAAGTTTTTTTGAAAGTGTGTTGGTGTGAAAAGAGTTTTTGTTTTGTTTTGAAGAGAGCAAGTACCTACGAGAACCTACCTACCCTAAGGAATTCGTCTGTGTAAGAGTCCTTTAAAGTAGTGCCATCCCACCATTGAGAGGTAGGTAGCACCACCGTTGGAGGTATTCGGGTCAATTCGAGTTTTAGGGACGTGGTGGTCACCGGAGCAATGGGAAAGCACCTTAGAAGCTACCCTCATGCCAGGTTCCCGGACCATGAGGACTTACTAAGACGTTTTCTACTCGACGACCACCTTTCGAAAGGCAACAGTGAGGCGTACCCTAGGGGTGGTGTGTGCGAATTGTGTGTCATTTTCAGTTCATTATTTGTCTTGTCATGCATTGGTGATCTAACGATTCAATTTTATTTTTCGGGCATTCATTCTTTCATGCATATTTATTAACAGTTATATTTGCGAGAAAATAAATCTAACTATTACAACTGGCGCGGGTCCACATCGCCAAAAAACCGAACCCGATTTGACTGAAAGTAAAATAAAGCGAATAAATAAAGAGTCCGAGAGTTTTTAATTACATGGCTTTGGGGCATATACAAAGGTATTTAATAAATGCGCGAAATAAAGACTAAACAAAATTAGGGCGTTGGACCCTTTTACAAATAATTAAAATAATCAAGGAAATTAAAAATTAAAAATAATGTTTTTGTGTTTTTAATGTTTAAAAGAAAAAAGAGAAAAGTTAATTAAAATGAAAATCCTAGTTCTATCATTTTTTTTAAGTTTATTATGAAAAAAAAAGATTTAATTTCTAACCTAATTAAATTCTAAATCAATTTATGTACAATTTTGATTTATAGAAAATAAATAATAAATAATAACATTGTGAGAAAAAGGTTAAAGAATTAAAAAAGGAAATTAAAAATTAAATGAACCTAATTCTACATTTTTTGGGATTTTTATTATGAAAAAAGAATTAAAATTAAAATTAAAACCTAATTAAACTAATTGAATTACATTTTAATTTAAAAAAAGAATCAAAATTAATTATATTTTTTTTTGTCTTTTCTGTATTTTTTGAATATTTTTATATTTTTATGAAAATAGTTAATTAAATAAAAGAAAAGAAATAACAAAAAGAAAAAAATAATTAAAGAAAGAAAAAAAAACAAAACAATAAGGCAAACCAGGGGGGTATGGATTTGAATTTGGAAGTGCAAATCTGAAAGGCCTGGCCCAGTTGATGGCCACTTGTTGACTTTTTCCATTCAAGTGTGCGCCTGCTGACTTGCCCTCATGGTATACCTTCAAGCTGGACCCTTGATCAGGCCCCCTGGGACACGTGGATAACGCTTCTTGAATGTGCATGGTGAGTCCTCATGTGGGCGTTGCATTGAACCTGGAAAGGAAAAAAAATATTGGAAATGTGTGAGACCTGGGGTTTGAACCCAGGTCATTGTGATCCTTAGTGCGCGTCCCTGCCAGCTGAGCCAATTGTTTTCATTTAACATATAATAATCAATAAAGTATATAAAGGAAAATGGTTAGTGCTTGGTTAAACGCGCGAAAATTCAAATTCATCCAACCAGGGTACGCCACGATGCCATCTTCTTCCTCATGTTTTCCTGAAACAAATTTATTAAACACTTAACGGGGGTTTTGAACCCCCTCAGAATATGCCCATTCCATTAATAGCGATTAGAACCCTGGCCTTCATAAATTGTTCGCGAGGGTACAGGTCTCTTCGTTTTGAGACGCTGAGTTCAATGGTGGCACTGAGGACGTCCAATTTTTCCTCTAATGAGAACCCCTAATTCACAGGCCTGCAAAACCCTAGTATGTGACAATGGTGGATTCGCATAGGTGGCTCAAAAACACAATTAAACGTATCAATTAGTTCAGAAGCATCAAGATAAACATGAATCCATGAAAAAAAATGCATAAAAGTGATGGAATCATGCTATGTGATTTCAAAATTTCCAAGGTACGGTTGGACTCATAGATACCAGTTCAAGGTGTTTTGCGTGTTGTGAACGATTGAGAAAGGTCCAGGAATGTCCCAGGATGCTATTGGAATAAAAATTTTGGCTTAAAAAACCTCCCTAGCTATGAAATCAGTTTTGCTTTTTATGTCCAAATTTTCAAATTGCCAAATGGACTTTGAACGAGTTTTGTGCTATGTTCTTGGTAGGGTTTGACTCAATGATCATTAGGGAATTGAATAGGCATGCTAACTCCCCTTAATCTATGCTTGAGAAAGAATTGGCATTAGGGTTTCATTCATTAACCATTTTTCCTATTTTCTAGTCAAAACCTAGACTTGGTATGAAAATGAACCTTGGCCTGATTTTTGAGTTGATTCATGATGTATAGAACTTGTCCAAATTCATTTGACACCATTACATTGACTTTTAAATTTTATTTGAATTTTTAATGAATTAAAATGAATTAAATCATCAAAAATTAAATAAAAATGAAAAAGTCAACATTTGGTCTTGAAATCAACCATGGGCCACGTGTATGGCATGACAAGGATGGACAAAGTGAGAAAAATGGGGCCCTTTTGTCAAAATTGGATTTTCAAAGATAATTGACTTTTGCCATTTCACAGAATTTTCCCAACTTCTACAAGGCACAACTTGCTCAATTTTTAAGCTTTTCACATGTTCTTGGACATTTTGGAAAGGTCTTTGAGTCCTTTAACCAATGTCTTTGGTCCCATGTCATTTTGATTTACCAATCTCAAGTTATGGCCTTTGACTTAAAGTCCCTTTTTGTTGACTTTTGAAAATGACCTGTAATGTTGAGATTGATAACTTTTTGTGAGAGCATTTCTTGGACTTGAAGTATGAAGATGAGTTGTAGGAAATGTCTTTCTCTTCAAAATGAGCTTTGGATGGAATTTTTCTGATAATCCATGTGAAAGTTATGCCCTGGTCAATTTCAGTTGACTTTTTCAGCTGTCCAAATATAGCAACTTTTGCATCTTTGATGATTTCTGAGCCAAATTTTGAGAATCATGATCAAGCATTGATCAAATGATGTTTGTGGCTTCAAAATGATATATTGACCAAAAATTTGAACTTTTGACTGCCAAATGACCATTTTGCCCCTACAGTTGACTGTAGTGCAATTTAGGGTTTTGACTGTGCAATCTTGAGCTGAATGCCTTGAAACTTGATATGAGGATGCTTGACCATCTTTGTAAGCATATGAGACTTGATTGGACCTTTGAACACTTCCTTTTCTTGATCAACACACAAACCCTAATTTGGACTGTTTAGGAGACTGTTGAACTGCACAACCCTTGGGGAATTTTGTGACTTGGCTTGGCAATCTCTTGAAGAATATGGGAGGGCAAATTTTGGGGTATAACAATGATCATAATATATAAATCAAGTTTCTTGGTGATTCCTCATGAGAAAACCTAGAGGTATGGAGAAGAGCCAAACCCTAGTCTGATCTTGATATGATTTAGTTGACATGAGATGATAGAGGAATCTTAGGGGGAAAAATTGGGGTACAACATAACCTTGTGCAACCAGTCGTGCTTTATTTCTGACAACTTCTCCTAGTTTACTTAACTTGTTTCTTAAAACCCACTTGGTTCCAATGATGTTGAAGCCTTTTGGTTTAGGGACTAGATCCCGCACACCGTTTCTTGTAAATTGATTTAGTTCTTCTTGCATTGCATGGATCCAATCATTGTCTAGAAGTTCTTCGTATATGGAAGTTGGCTCGATCAGAGATACTAATCCCATAAGAGATTCTTCAGTATTTTTGAATGTAGATCTTGTTCTGATTGGATCATATTTCTTTCCCAGAATCATGTTTTCAGGATGTGCTAAGTTGCTTCTGGATTGTCTTTTCTAGATGGATTATTTAGAAGTTGGTGTAATGTTTGTGATGTCTTCTTTTGTATATGGCTGAAGTTTTGAACTTTTATTTTGTGAATATCTGTCTTCAGTATTTGTAATTTGATCTTCTATATCTGCAAAAGATAACACTACTTCTGGTAAATTCAAATAATGCAAGTTTGCGCTTAATTGTTCAACTGTTGACCATTGAATTTGAGTTTGCTCGCTTTAAACGCGATTATTTGAATGATTCCATGAATAGGTACCATGCTTCCTAGTTATATAAATTTGGCTTCAAGTGCGATCTAATTGTTAATTCATGCATGATTATACTTGCCTAAGTATTTGTGGGACATGTGCGTTGAGTTGTGACGATTTTAAATCGACATTTTGTATGATTTATGAGATAATATACATGATACACGAGAATTCTTTTTGTGACTCTGTTGCTTGTTTGGCTTTGCTTCATTCAAGATAATATTTCATTTTGAGTCCTGATGTTGATTTTTTTGATTACAATTACTTTTCCTTGTTATTTTCAACTCATCTTGTGACATTGTGTAAGTTTTGGAACGTGATTCATCGCACGACACATTTGTTTGAATTATTCTTTGCTTGTGTAGCATTGTTTTGTGCAGGATGTTAGCTTGACCCGTCACACTCATCTCTTGCAATTTATTTTTGCATTCCAACATTTGATTCTTATATTGGATATTGATTCTGACTATTTTGTTGTTTATGCTAGCTTGCTTGAATTTTTATGGGTTTCTTTTCCTTTGCTTGCTTGCTACGAACTCTTGTTCGTTTGTTATTATACTGATTGTTGTTTACTTTTTTCCTTATTTACCTATTTCCTTTCCATGATAAGTTGGAATAGTGATGCATGACTGGGAATCTCTACTTTAGGTGGGAAAATCAGTTTAATGTCCTCAAAGGAGGTGATGTTTGTTTTGCAAAGTCCTCAAAATGAGGCAATCTTTGTGTTTTCTTGTGTTCAAAAGACCTCGACAAAGGCAAATCCCAATCCCCTCCAATTTCCCTTTTATTTTGTGCTTGCTATCTAGTCAATAAGTGGATCAAATGGCCAACAATCGATCCCCACGCTTTCTAGTCTATGTCGTTTTAAGTTTATGTTACGTGTTGATGCTTTGACTTGTGCCCATTCTTGTCCATTGAGTCAAATAAAGTGGAAAAGGGACCTTAATCATCCCCCACACCTTGCCATTCATTTCGACAATGTTAGCTCATGTTTCTTCAAATGTTGACGCTCCGAGTAGTTACTCAATGTAAGTGCTCGGGCAAATCAAGTGGAAAGAGTTCCTTACTCACACTTTGAGATCCTTTGGAATCATTTTTTTGTTTCTTAGCTTGCACTCTATTTTGTTTTGGCTTCGTCTCGACTTTGTTTGTTTACACTTGTGCATGTGCTTTCCTTTACACCTTTGTATGCTCCCTTAGGTTTCACTTGTTTCATTTACGATGCAAGTTAGACATTAGGATTGTAATCCATGAATGCTAACATTGGTAGATTTTCCCTTTGTTAATCCAATCCTTAGGACCATCATTGTATGATAACATTAGGGATATAACTAGATAGTTTCCCCGAGATGTTTTTCTTTTCCTTTTGCATTCTTAAGACTAATACTCTCTTTTTCTTTGAAAATTTTAAAAAACTTAATAATTGAAGTTGAAAATCATATGCAGTTGAGTCTCGTAGGGTAGAGCAAATCAGTTTAGACTGAATCTTGCTCTACTTTCACTCCAGACTTTACTATAGTTCAAATCGCAAATCCTTTTTCAAGGTAAAAGATATCAACTGATTCAAACTTTTTCTTATTTCGGGCCTTTCATAGAAACTCTCAAAAGTATGTGTTAGTTCTACTCTACACAATACGATGCATAAATCCCCAATGGTCGGGTGGTACCATTTCTACTTTCTAGAGCATGAATGTAACATTATCCGCATTCGGGAATTTTTCTGTTGAAAATGCCTTTTTAGGTAGAACATGTAAATTCATTTTAATGCCAATGCATGAGTCTCCAAAGGTCAAGCTGCGACCAAAATAGAAATTAATATTGTTCATAAAAAACATAAAACAAACGGAAACTTTTGAGCTGAACTACGATGCTCTGATTCCTCAAAAGGGATACGTAGGAATTTGGTCGTGGGCCCAGGCGAGTGAAAATTTGTAAATATTCCTCTTTTTCCCCGTGTTTTCTTTTGCATGCATTCCCTCTTTTCATTTTTTCCTTTAGGTCGTAAGCTTTAGATTAGAACACACCCTTTGATTAGAATAACAAGAGTGGATCCAGTGGAGTACCACGAATGTGAGGGGTGCTAATACCTTACCCATATCTCTCGGTCCAAGACATTGTTTTCCCCTTTCTTAGGTTTAGTCGACGTTTACATTTCCCTTCCTGTAGGATAAAAATCGTTTGATGGCGACTTCATTGATTTTCTCTCGATGATTGTTCAACCGGTTATTTCAATGACAAAGAGAGTTACTTTTATTGTAATGAAAGCTTGTTTGTAATGAGGATGAAGTCAATGTAGACATTGTTGGAAGGAGATACTCTTATTCAAATTTTCTTTTTTAAAAAGCTTTGAGTAGTGAAAATGTTACAACATTTGAAATGAACTTCTCCATGCCATTGGAAATGCTTCTTTTGAGACTGCACGTATCCCAAGATGTGGGAATATAGTTGGTACTCTGACCAAACAAATACTATCACGATTCTTCAACAAATGCGATTCCATAATTAATCCTCATATTCTCAATATGACTTTCACCTCAAGTCATGAGAATACTTCCTAGATCCACTTAGATGTACCAGTTATTGGAGTGCCATATTTTGCTTGTAACAAGACCCTTGATACAATGTTGACTTAAACCCATGACTTTATTCTACAAACAAAACAAAATCCTTGAGTATCTTGACTGTATTGGCTTGTCATACTGCAATGTCATGACATTCAGGTTGACATTCTACTTTCTTAGTAACCAACCCAATTGAACACATTTTTCTTCAGCCATGAACCTAAACATCAGAATATATCAGGATTCAATTAATTATAATCCAATAAATATAATTGTTCCTTAAAACAAGAATACCCTCCAATAATATCATCTTCTTCTGACTTGGCCAAAAACTTTTTCCTCCAAGAATCACAATCATTATGTATCTCATATCTAAAATAAGTAATGATCCCAGACTAAGATAAAATCCAGATAATGAACTCCCTTATTGAAAAAAATAACTTTGTCTTCTTGCAATTTTTCTCATCCAATGTCTGCTAGCCTTATAGAATCTTCCATAATCTTTGGAGTAACAAACTATTGATGCTATGTTTCAACATTTGGTTGACCATCAGTTCCTCTCTCAATGAAAACATCATTGAATTTGGTCCTTAACATTTTACTAGAAGTACTACTTTCATTAGAGTAACTCAGATGCATACCTTACTTTCTTTCAAGGAGTAAATAAGAACCTTTGAAGACTTCACAAATAGTATAATTTTCTCTTGCAATAGTAAATAATACACATAAGTGTCTATTCACCATGGTACTCATTTTACTTTGAACAAATCAGATCCATATAATAGATTCTAGAGCTTTTTGCAACTGTTTGATGTTGCACCTTCTAGTGAGACATCTTGACTTTATCTTCCTTGACCACCAAGTAAGAGAATAAGAAATTAAATACTTGTGGAATCCAAAAATAGTAATTTATTTTAAATCCTCCTAAGAACTTCAGACATCATTCTTCCTTAATGACTTAACTTTTGAACTTTAATTACACACCTTACTAATAATAGTCACTAGTCCGTTAGTATGAAGAAAGTTATTGTTGTACCCCAAAATTTGCCCTCTCATTTCTCAAGATTTCTCTCACAGTTTCTACTAGATCAAGTTTTCAAAAGTACAATTAGATCATATTTAATTTCCAAGCACCGGGTCAAAGAGAAAACTATTGAAAGAGGGAAGAAGATTAATTAGATTTTTTGACAAAATTGAAGAAAAGCAAGTTTTCTTCGATTCCTACTATGCTTCGACTGAACATTGCTTCATTTCATGCTCAGCTTCGACAGAATTCTCCTCTGCAAGCTAGCCTTGATTGGGAGTTTGTTTCCCTTGAAACAACTTCTTTCGATTCAGAAGGCAAGGGCCTTCTGAAAGCCTCCTTTGGTTCAGAAGTTAGTGGTTTCATACTGGTCACTTTCGATTTAGAGGGAAATGGCCTTCTGAAAGTTCCCTTCAATTCAGAAGGAAATGGCTGACTGCTAATAACTCCTGTAGCTAGCCTGACTGCTAATAATGGACTGGGTTTTTCCGACCCAAATCTAACTCCCAAGGGAAGGAAACAAAATGATGCCCTACATATGTCTATTGAGTGCAGGGGCACTACCCTAGCTCATGTTCGTATGGATACAGGTTCGTCGCTGAATGTCTTATCCAAGAATGCTCTGGACAGGTTAGATTGTGAAGGACTCACGTTGAAGCCCAATAACATTGTGGTGAGGGCCTTTGATGGTTCCAAAATAATGGTGCACGGGGAGGTGGACATCCCTATTAAAGTTGGTACTCAGACTTTTGACTCAACTTTCTATGTGACGGACATCCGCCCATCTTATTCCTGTTTATTGGGACGACCCTGGATCCATGGTTGCCGGTGAGTTCATTGAGACCCCTTGTAAGAACATTTAGGAGGTTCCACAGACAGTTTCTATAACCAAGACTGCTACTAAATTTTCGAAGATTACCAGACCTTCGTTTAAAATGGCTTCTCTGAAGGATGCTAAAGAAATAGATGAAGAAGGTAGATGTACCATTTGGGGTCAAATTCCAGATATTCCCTACAAATCTGACATGTTTGGTTTGGGTTTTAATTCGTAGGCCCAAAGAGTTGTTCGACGTGATCGTGCTGGGGGACCGCCACTATGCATCAACAACCATGGAGTCAATGTGTTAGAGGACAGTGATAGCGGCTGTGACATGGACAAGTGGATTTTCCCAACTATCAGCGGTGGACTCAACAATTGGGAGGCTAAATATTTTGTTCCTATTACTTTTATTCAAGAGTAACTGTCTTTTAATTTTTCGATATGTAATATTTAAACAATTGAAACTCTAAAACCTTGTGTCTTACCTGAGGCACAATGGTCTATTTGTGAGGGTTATTACTTCATCTTCATATGTCATTAATAAATCATTCGACTTTTTGCATGCAAATTTTACACTCTTCGTATTTCTTTTATACTTTTTAATTTATATAAATATCCATGCTCTTACACACACTCACATATCAAAATGAAGATCCACATCCACTCGGGATCCCATTGGTTACAGTTCTGCTATTGTCAATTTTGAATTTGAAAATCCAATCTACCAAGTCGAGGACGAAGGTGAGGAAGATTGTGAAGCACCAGGGAACTTTCCAGACTGTTACAACAGGAAGAAAGGGTAATACATCCCCATGAAGAGCCAGTTGAGACACTAAACTTGTGTACTGAAGAGGGAAAGAAGGAAGTCAAGATAGGTGCCAATCTGGAGCATAGTGTCAAGGAGCGTTTAATTCAGATGCTACATGAATATGTTAACGTCTTCGCCTGGTCATACGAAGACATGCCAGGACTCGACACTGATATCATAGTCCATCGTCCGCCGACAAAAGCAGATTACCCTCTAGTGAAACAGAAAGTTCGTCGTATGCGGCCAGAGATGTCAGAAAAGATCAAGGCTGAAGTAATGAAGCAGTTCAACACTGAATTCTTAGCTGTTAATTCTTATCCACAATGGGTTTCTATTATTGTTCCGGTATCTAAGAATGACAGTAAGCTACATATGTGTGTGGATTACAGAGACCTGAGTAGGGAGAGCCCCAAGGATGACTTTTCGCTTCCCCATATTGATGTTTTGGTTGACAACACCTCACAACACAAGGTATTCTCCTTCATGGATGGTGTCTCCGGGTACAATCAGATCAAAATGGCACTTGAGGACATGGAGAAAACGACCTTCGTCATGCAGTGGGGCACTTTCTGCTACAAAGTCATGCCATTTGGGTTAAAGAACGTCAGGGAAACCTATCAATGTGACATGGTAGCTTTGTTTCATGATATGATCCATCACGAGATAAAGGTCTACGTGGATGATATGATAGCCAAGTCCCAAACCGAAGAGGAACACCTTGACCACCTACAAAAGCTATTTGAAAGACTGAAAAAATACAAACTAAGGTTGAACCCAAATAAATGCACCTTTGGAGTAAGATCCCGTTAGTTCTTAGGCTTCGTTGTTAGTAGAAAAGGTATTGAAGTTTACCCTCAAAGGTAAAAGCGATACAAGAAATGAAAACTCCTCGCACTGAGAAGGAGGTTAGGGGATTCTTATGATGTCTGAACTACATTGCCAGATTCATTTCCCATTTAACCACTACTTGTGATCCAATCTTCAAATTACTAAAGAAAGATTACGCAGTGAAATGGAATGACAATTGCCACATCTCCTTTGACAAAATCCAAGAATATCTTCAAGAGCCTCCAATTTTGATGCCTTCGGTTGAAGGGAGACCTCTGATCATGTACTTAACGATATTAGAGAATTCAATGGGGTGTGTGCTGGGGAAGCATGATGAGTCTGGTGGAAAAGAGAACACAATATACTACCTGAGCAAGAAGTTTATGGATTGTGAAACCAGATATTCACTGCTCGAGAAAACTTACTGTGCTGTGCCATGGGCTGCTCGCCGGCTAAGATAGTATATGTTGAATCACACTACCTTATTGATATCTAAGATGGATCCTATCAAATACATCTTCGAGAAACCTGCTCTCTCTGGAAGAGTAGAAAGATGGAAAATGGTCCTGACCGAATACGACATTCAGTAAACTACCCAAAAAGCAATAAAAGGAAGTGTATTAGCTAATAATTTGGCTCATCAGGCTGTGGACGATTATCAATCCATTAATTTTGAATTTCCGGACGAGGACATTATGTTAGTGAATGATTGTGAAGAACTTAGACCGTATGACAGACATGAACAAGGATCCCGATGGACTATGGTTTTTGATGGAGCTTCCAAAGCACTCGGCAATGACATCGGCGCTGTGGTCATTTGTCTTGAAGGCTGTTATACTCCTTTCACTGCCAAGTTGTGTTTCAATTGTACCAACAATATGGCGAAATATGAAGCATGCATTATGGGTCTCAATGCTGCTATAGATTTGGGGATCAAATCCTTGAGTGTATTTGGAGACTCGACCTTAGTAATCAGTCAAATCAAAGGAGAATGGGATACAAAACATCTTAATCTCATCCCTTACAAAGAACATGTGTTGACACTGAATCCACATTTTGAAGAAGTTACCTTTGATCATTTTTCACAAGAGGAAAATCAACTAGAAGACACGCTAGCTACTATGTCATCGATGTTCAAAGTCTGGTGGGATAATGTGGCTCCTCAGATCACTATTAAGAGGACGGACGAACCACATATTTTCATGAGCTTGATTTTGAAGAAGTAGTGGACAAAACTTGGTTCCATGAAGTTAAAAGATATCTTGAAGCCCAAGAATATCCCGAGGGAGCTTCAGTCAATGATAAAAAGTTCCTAAGAAGTTTCTCTGCCAAGTTCTTTCTCAGTAACAAAATCCTCTACAAGAGCAACCACAACTCTACCTTGCTTCGATACGTAGACAAGAGTGAGGCAGAAAGGATTATGGTTGATTTGCACGAAGGTACCTTTGGCACCCATTCTAGTGGGCACACAATGGCTAAAAAGATCCTACGGGTAGGATACTATTGGTCCACTATGAAAGCAGACTGTTATCAGCATTCGCGAACTTGTCACAAATGCCAGATCTATGTATATAAAGTACATGTGCCACTGGTTCCTCTGAATTTCTTGACTGATCCCTGGCCATTCACAATGCCTAGAATTGATATGATCGAGGGGATCAGACCCACAGCTTCAGATGGACACTGTTTCATCCTCGTCACCATCGATTACTTCACAAAATGGGTCGAGGCGACTTCATTTGCTTCTGTTACCAAGAATGTTGTGGCCCGATTCATAAGATATAATCTTATTTGTTGGTATAATATTCTAGAAAGAAATATTACAGATAATGATAACAATCTCAATAATATTATGATCACTGGACTATGCGCGCGATTCAAAATCCAACATCATAACTCTTCTCCTTACTGACCGAAGATGAATGGTGTTGTGGAGGCCGCTAATAAAAACATCAAAAATATCATACAGAAGATGATAGTGACCTAAAAAGACTGGCATGGGATGTTACCATTTTCTCTTCACGATTACCGTACCACGGTGCGCACGTCGACATGGGTAACTCCTTTCTCTTTGGTATACAGTATGGAAGTTGTCCTACCTATTGAAGTCCAAATACCTTCATTGAGAATCATGAAAGATGCATGGTTTAATTAAGACGAATGGATTCAGACTTGACTTGACCAATTGAACCTGATTGACAAGAAGAGACTCGCGGTTGTCTGCCATGGTCAAACGTCAGGTATATCAGGTTGGTGACCTAGTTATCAAGCGTATCAAACTGCCACAAGGTGATCCCAGAGGAAAATGGACTCCCACATATGAAGGGTCATTTGTGATCAAGAACATATTTTCTGGTGGAGCCATGATATTAACCACTATGGACGGTGACGACCTTCCGCACCCTGTAAATGAGGATATAGTTAAAAGATATTATGCATGAACAAAGACCCACTAGGTCGACTGGCCTAAGCAAAAATTAGGGCATCCTGGCGAACCAAAAAAGGGTTCAGGAAAAAATTAGGGATATACACGAAAAAATCTATACACCCATCAAGTCGAAACCTGAAGAGGTGGCTTGGGCCAAAAAGGGTATCCAGATGGACTGAAAACCCGAAAGGGAAGTCCAGGAAAAAGTTAGGGGTTTAAAGCGTATAACTATGCCCCGTTGGATCACCTTACAGAAAATCTTCAATATCAACTTTCAAGCTCAAACGATACTAATCAATCCAATCAGCTTCGGAAAAGCAACAAAGGGATGAGGCGCTTGAAGACATAAAAGCAATAGCAAAATGGGAGCCCAATGGGATTATTTTACATAGTTGTTTTCTTTATATGCTATTTTGTAAAGTTTTATCCTTACAACAACATTCTCTTATTGGGATGTTCGTATCCTTGTACAAAACGATTATTCAAGTTAATACAAAGCTATTCCTTAGAAAGTGAAAAACTATTTGTTTTTATTTTCTTGATTTTTCTCGAAAACATCCAGTGATAATTTTTTGAACATATGCATTTGAATGTAACTACTGCTTACAAATATACATAAACAAAACAGAAAGACATTTACTAATAGCTTTAAGAAATAAGACAATATCTAAAGGCCATCTGCAAAATGCCCGCAAATGTTTCATCCAGCAGATACCTTCTCCAGCAGGTACAGAGGCAGAGGCATCCTGCTATAAGGTCACTGCCACATTCTTAGTGTGCAAGCTAATGGTGTCAGGTATTCTCATATCCCTGGCAGAGAAAAATTTCCAATCACTTCTCCAAAATTCCCCCGTAAAGTCGCCAAGCTTCTCAAGATTCCTCGGCAGGACTTCATAAAAATCCCCAAGCAAGTTCATGAAGTTTCTCTTCTTCAACAGAGTTCATTTCTCTAAACAATGGAGATCCGTCTCTCAGCACTTCAACTTCAACAAAATATGAAGACTTACAGTCTTCGTCCCTAGCAGAAGTCAAGGATTCATTTTCTCCAGTACAACAACACCGCAATAGAATAACTGATACATTCATACATTACATTCATATTTCCTTTTACAAACATCATAGCATCGACAACACAAATGCATATATCGCAATCTCATTTATTTTGAGAACATTAATACTCGATACATCTCATATATCATGACACTGCACACATCTGACTCGTTACCTTTTTCAGGAAAGTTAGCAAGCAACATATGTCATTACCAATTTTCAACAAAGTTTGAGATTAACACCTGAAACAAGACAGGACAACTATCTCTGAAAAAATTGATTGCATATCAAATCCTGAAACAAGACAGGGTGACTATCTACATGATGAACACTTCCTTCAAGACCTCTACTAGTTCAGTTTAAATCGATCAATGGTTTATCCTGATTCCGTTCTGATAAACACTTTCTTTAGTTAAGTTAAATCGCTCCAAAGATTTATTATGATTATTTTCTAGTTAAATATTATTCAAGACCCCTGCTGGTTCAGTTTATATCGATCAATGGTTTATCGTGATTCTGTTTTGGTAGACACTTTCTCTGGTTTAAATAAATCGCTCCAAAAATTTATTCTAATTCTTTTCCAGTAAAGATTATTCAAGACCTCTTCTGGTTCATTTTAAATTGATCAATGGTTTATCTTGATTCCGTTCCGGTAGACATTTTCTCTGATTCAAATAAATTGCTCCAAAGATTTATTATGATTCTTTTCCAGTTAGAGATTATTCAAGACCCCTGCTGGTTCAGTTTAAATCGATTAATGATTTAGGCTGATTTCATTCTGGTAGATACTTTCTCTGGTTCAGTTAAATTGCTCCAAATATTTATTCTGATTCTTTTCCAGTTAAAGATTATACAAGACCTCTGTTGGTCCAGTTTAAATTGATCAATTTTTTATCCCAATTCCGTTCTGGTAGACACCTTCTCTGGTTCACTTAAATCGCTTCAAAGATTTATTCTGATTCTTTTCCATTTGAAATCAAGCTCAGACTTAGTCTAATTTCTATCAACAATTACCTTTGGATGGCATCTATAAGTCCACCTCCAACAATTATCCATCACTTCTCCCAATGACATCTTTAACCCTATTCCCTATGCAATCAACTAACACATCATCAAGCGCAAATTTCTGGGCACTCTAGTGTCCAAGCATCTTCTACCTTCAAGTCATGAATGGCGAACACGCCAATCTAACCCTTCAGGTTTAAGAAGATTGAACAGGGGCAGCTATTGTACCCCAAAATTTGCACTCTCATTTCTCAAGATTTCTCTCACAAAAATTCTACTAGTTCAAGTTTGCACAAGTAAAATTAGTTCATATTGTATTTCCAAGCACCAGGTCAAAGAGGAAACTATTGAAAGAGGGAAGCAGATAAATTAGATTTGTTGACAAAATTAAAGAAAATCATGTTTTCTTTGATTCATACTAAGCTTCGAATGAACATTACTTTGTTTCATGCTCATCATCGACTGAATTCTCCTCTGCAAGCTAGCTTCGATTAGGCATTTGTTTCCCTTGAAATAACTTCTTTGGATTCATAAGGCAAGGTCCTTCTAAAATCCTCCTTCGATTCAGAAATTAGTGGTTTCATACTGGTCCCTTTCGATTCAGATGGAAACAGCCTTCTGAAAGTGCCCTTCGATTCAGAAGGAAATAACCTCCTACAACTTTCCTTCGATTCAGAAGCCATTGGCCCCTTGCATGATTCTTTTGAGTCACAAAGCTAGGACTTCCTTCAGGCCAGCAGGCACAGGGCAATGGCCTCCTGCAGCTTTCCTTCGACTCAGAAGCCAACGGTCTTGCATGTTTTCTAAATTCACAAGGCAGAAATCTCCCTTCATGCTAGCGCTCACAAAGTAAGGGATCTCCTGCATATAAGTTTTGATTTCCTCTTGAAAACCTTTAACACGCATAGTCTCTACATTATGACATATCTGGGTGTCCCAATCGAAGGTTATACCCTGTTGGCCCATCCGAAGAAATTGCAAGTGATGCATTACAAGGGATGCATATGGTCCCTTCAAGTGAACACACACATTGGTTCAAAACGAAGGACACACAAAAGGCCCATTCGAAGGACACTTTGATTTGGAAACAAATATTGCTGTCTGAAGAGAAGTCTGGTCGAAGTATGGACCTAGAGGGTCAAAACAAAAGGTTGAAACATCCAAAGATGCTTGCTTTCCAGAGTCATATGTGCTTCCAAGTCCAAGCCTGCAACACTTGAAGAAGTGAAAAACACAAGAAGGGGGGGGGGGGGGGGGTTGAATTGAAACATAAAAATAAAAAGCAATAGACATGAGATTTTTATCCTGGTTCGCTTGATCTCAAACTACTCCAGTCCACCCGCCAAGGTGATTTCGCCTCTCTCAAACAAGGACTTAATTCCCTAATCAAATTGATTACAATTCGAATTTGACAACGGCCATTTTCTTCTTGAGTAAAACCACAAACCGGTTTATCTCAAGGAAAATTACTTAATCAAAAGAAAAGGTTTACTGTGTATTATTTGTTTTTTGTTACAAAAAACTGTATCACTATTGTGATGTATTACACAAATCTGGAGTATAGTATGAATATGAGTTTTGCAGCTTTTTGAGATTGTATTGAGCAGTGGTGTAAAATCGTAAACGACTTACCCTTTGAACTTGTTTTTATAGGCGTGGCAGTCTGTCCAAATGGAAACGTGATAATGGACACTTAATGCTCTTTCCATACTGAGAAGATCCTTGTCTGATTGTAGCCATTGTTGAAGGGTGAGAAAACACTTAGAAGGGGGGGGGGGGGGGGTTGAATAAGTTTCTCTTTTTCTTTTGCTTAAAGGCTCAACAATTATGGAAAGACACGGTTATTTTTATCCTGGTTCATTTGAACTCAAACTATTCCAGTCCACCCACCAAGGTGATTTCTCCTTTCTCAATAAAGACTTAATTCACTATAATCAACTGATTACAATTACACAACAACTATTGTGACTAATAATGCACAAGTAATCTTACAAGTGACTCACACCACTAAGACTTAAACTAGTCCTAGTCTAGTTGAGAAATTTGACCAAACTTGGTCTCTTAAGGAACAATTATAAGAGTTAAATCTTTACAGATAGTGAAACAAAGTTTGCTTCTAAGAAATCTATATCACAACTGTGATTTTTCACTAAGAATAATATTGCACAAAGTGTATGAAAATTATTTGTGAGCCCAAAATATTTTTACGTAGTTATTTGCTTCTTTTGAAATTAATGAGTTCTCTTAGTTGTTGGCTTGCAATAAATGTTCTTCTATATATAGTAAGAACAAAATGATCGTTGTTGCCTTCAAATGTGGAGAGCATTAAATGTTTGCGTGTTTCCTTGCACTATTCCATTTTCCAATGAACTAGCGTAGACACTTGAGTGCATGTAGCCGTCTTTGCATTAAATGAGCAAACGGCACTTGTAAGAGCATGTTTCCTGAAGCTTGACAAGACTTGTTTAGCTTTTACATTCTTTCAGAACTTAGCTTCACGTCTTGAATCAGAACATGCTTGCATATCTTCTAAACAACGCTTGCTTTTCTTAAGTACTTCTGATCAACGCTTGCTTTCAAATAACTTCTGAAACATAGCTTACACAAAAACTTGCTAAGCGTTAGAAGATGTATTTAAATAATTATCTTACCAGAGTCAGCATCAGCACTTGTGCTAAAACAAATAGTTCTTTCATCAAAAAACTTCTTCATTTATTTTCATCTCATTACATCAAAATGCTTCTGTCAGAACATTATCTGAAACAATTAAATACGTTCATCAGAGTATTAATTATATAAATATAATTTATTGTTATCATCAAAACTCAGAGATATGATCAGAACCAATCTTGTTCTAACAATCTCCCCCTTTTTGATGATGAAAAAAAATATTCAAATAAGAAATAAAATTTAATAAGAGATAGGAATCTACCCCTGAGATAAATATTTCTATAAGAAAAACTTCCTGAGAATTTTCATCAGAGCATTGAAATTTTCTTCTGGGATTTCTTCATCAGGTCTTTTGAAGATAATGTTCATTTGAATTAAACTTCCAGAGTTTAAATGATACCTGCAAAATTCTTTTACACATAGAAAGAAATATTGTATTTTGTTAGAATGTTTGAGACTTAGTCCCATAACTGTTAATCAGAGATTAGATCAAAATACTCATTTTCTCCCCATTTTTGGTATAATCAAAAAGTATAAAAAATAGTTGAAAAGCGTAAAAGTTTTTAATAAAAAAATATCCAGAGGTACAAAACACAACAAACAAAAACAAGAAACAGAATGACACTAAGATTTCTTAGAAACAAGGGCCATAAGAAGATTCTTGATCTCAGATGCAGATTCCTCTTGTTTCATCATCCAGGTTCTGATTTCTTGGTTTGTCTGATCTTGCTTGTCCAAGCGCTCATGAATAGCTTTGTTATCCCTCTTAAGCTCATTTAGAGTATCCATTACAAGTGAAGTAGGATCAGAGGATAAAGAAGCTTCAGCAGATACATCCTTTGGAGAAGCAACCGTTGAGTCAGAACGAACAAAAGTTGAAATCATAGTGCCCGGATCCATCACAAGAGTTGTCATAGGTTCAGGTGCTGCTTTAGCAGAAGGTTGATTAAACAGAACAATTGCTAGAGGATTTGAATCGTTAGAGGCATCTTCAGATTCATCTTCTGAAATGTCCATTTGATCAGCTGGAGCATCAGCAATCATCAGAGAAGAATTCTTGTTCCAAATATCAGCAGCTTCTGACTGGAAGGCATGCAGATGTTTGAAGAAGTTTTCAAGTACCTGAGAGTGACATAAGTCTTGCAACTTCAGTGACTCAGCATCTAAGGTTCATCTGAATGTTTCCTACAGAAGATCTGTTGCTGCTGGGTTCACACTTTTGATGTTGTCTTCATTCAGCAGGTCCAACCAAGCTTGAACTTCTGTTAAAAAATTTTGAAAAAATATATTCATCTGGCTGAACAAGTTTTGGAATATCCTTTTTGAAGGTTTTGTTTTTCAGAAATTGTAGAGATTCAAAATCAACTACAGTTTTCAGAAAGTCAGCTGGTTCAGGATTTTCTGATTGTTCAGTTGTTTCAGTTTGGTCAGGTTGTTCAAAAGGTTCAGGTGTTGCTGGTTGATTGAGAGTTTCAGAGGGTTCATGTGATGCTGAAGGTTCCGATGGTTCATGTGATTCAGAGGGTTCATGTGTTTCTGATGGTTCATGAGTTTGGTGTTCAGGAATGTGAGGAGTTGAAAGCATTGGTGAGTTAGGTGTTGGAAGTTGTGGAGATGTGGGTGGTGTGACGTCAGGTGAAATGATTATGGTGTTGTCAGTAGTGGGGGTAGGATTTTGTGGTTTTGGTCTGTTCATGGCAAAGATGTTTTCATAAGGTAGGGTGAATGGTGGCTTTAGAGTGGCCAGAGGTTCGTTGATTCCTGGTATTCTCCAAGAGCCAGCATCATACCATCCAGAAGGTCTGGGTGATAAAGGTCTGGGAGGAGGTCTAGAAAGGTTTTTAACAGGTGTTTGAAATGGTTCTGATTGGGAATGTTCTGTTTGGGTTTCAGAGAAATCATCACAGTCAAAATCACTCAAGTCTGATAACACTTGATCTCTTTGAGGATTTTCAGCAAGAGGGTCAGAGGGTATGGTCAGGTCTATATCAACATCTATGTCTCCTAAGGTTTGGAGTTCAGCAGATGTAGATATATTTTCAGAATCATAAACAGAAATAGTTTTAGCAGGTGTACCTGATTTTTTCTTCTTCTTCTGAGGTCTGGCAGAAGGTCCTTCAACTGCTTTCCTCTTCAATGGTTGTTGAAGAACAACGTCTGGAGCAACTTCATGTCTTCCTTTAAGCTAATAAGGATCAATTGGTGTTCCACTTTCTTTACAAATTTGAATGTAATGCAGGATGATGCGAGGGTGATCTCCTGAGTTAAACAGTGGAAAGTCAGCAATAGCTATCCTCCTTCTCTTAACAGTTGCTGAAACAAAAGCAGTTGGTTCAATCAGCAGTTTGCCAATAATCTTCCTCTTCACCAAGTTCTTTCCAGTCAGAGCCTTTCCACAAGTAGGCTCTAACTCCCCCAGCAGATTTGCTTCATCCAGGTGAGCAATCAGACCATTCTCAGTCAGAATGTCTGAAATCAATCTCCCCATTGGAATCCAATTCCTTTTGGATTTAGGGTTCTTCATTCTTTTTGCTTCTCTCGTTTCTTTGACATGAGTCCAGAGATGATCAAACAAGAGATAGGGTAAATCAATTTTAATATTTGTTCCAAGACAGATCAACAAGTATTGCTGGTCAGCATTTATATAGTCTGGAGAGCTAGTTTCCTTCCTATGATGAATGCAACCATGGATTATTCTTGCCCATATCTTGTACTTATTTTTCAAATCTCTGACTTTAAAAGACCCTTGCCCATTTGAAAAAATTTCTGCATAAACCTTTGACATTTCCATTCTGTTACTAGAGATCCCAGTTACTCCAGTTCCTTCAAAACCTAGAAGTTTTCTGATTAGATTTTCAATAATGGAGATTTCCTTACCCATCACAAATGAGAGGATGACATTTGGAGAAGCAATTACGTGTATCCAAAATTATTTAACAAGGTGTGGAAAAACTGGACCAACTAGACGGTCAAAGAAGTTTCCCCAACCTTGAAACTCAATAGTAGGAAGAAGATCAAATCGATTTGCTTTAAGATTCTCAAAGTCCACCATTAATTCACTTATAACCTCTAAGCTATCCACTGGAATGAGAGTGGTTCTCTCAGGAACAATGTACTGCTCAGAAAGGGTGTTCTCAGAATGAGCGGAGTAGGCAGCCATTTTAGCACTTAGGTTTGAGAGAAGAAAAATGGATTTCAGAGAAAATTACACAGAAACGGTTGAGTTTTGAAAGAGAAGGTAAAAAGTGAGAAGGGTTTTTACAAAGGTATTTATATGAAGACTTTTCAGAAATAGGTTAAAAAATAAAACTGTAAAAAAAGTATTTATTAAAAATTTAAATAAAAAGAATATAATCATGACCTAGCATTTATTGATATTGAAAAGTGAGGGGAAAGCGTGAGATTTTAATCAAATCATAATAGTTACCTAGAACGGCGTCAATAGCTTAGCACGCGTGACCTTTCAGAAACATACCAAGTGTTCATCTCCTGAAGGTTGCATGGGACAACTGTTTGATCTAATGAACTGCTGAGCTATACTTGAAATGAAACACTATAACATTTCAGAACTTTACATATAGCTTCTGATCTAACTTCTCTTCTAACTTCTGAAGAGTTGTTAATCAGAGCATTCATTTCAGAACATTCTGAAGTTAAGCACAAAAGATAAATATTATTTTATTCAGGACATAATTCCATACAAATATTTTTCAAAATGAATTCAAATTTATCTTCTTAAAGGGGTTTGGTAAAAATATCAGCCCATTGATGGTCTGTTTTTACAAAGTTTAAATTTAAAATTCCCTTCTGAATATAGTCCCTTATAAAATGATATTTAATTTCAATGTGTTTAGCTTTAGAAGATAAAATAGGATTTTTAGAAAGACAAATTGCAGAAGTATTATCACAGAATATAGGAATCTTACTTTCATAAAGATTAAAATATTCTGGATGACTTTTCATCCAAATCATCTGAAAACTACATCCAGCAGCAAATATATACTCAGCTTCTATTGTTGAAAGTGCAATTGTTGCTTGCTTCTTGTTGTACCACGAGATAAGATTGTCACCCAGAAACTGGCAGCTTCCATAGGTTCTCTTTCTTTTAATTCTATCTCCAGAAAAGTCAACATCATAATAACCTACTAGTCTGAAATCTTTTGATCTTCTGTAACACAGACCCAGATTAGTAGTACCTTTCAGATACCTCAGAATTCTCTTAATAGCAGTTAAGTGAGATTCTCTAGGATCTGATTGGAATCTAGCACATAAACATACACTAAATAATATATCAGGTCTAGATGCAGTCAGATAGAGAAGGGATCCAATCATACCTCTGTAGAGCTTCTGATCTACCTTCATACTTACCTCATCTTTTCCCAGAATGCATGTTGGACGCATTGGTGTCTTAGCATCTTTGATTTCTGATATCTGAAAATTCTTCAGAAGTTCTTTTACATACTTTGTCTGATGTATGTAAGTACCTTCTGGAGTCTGGTTAATTTGTATTCCCAGAAAGAACTTTAATTCTCCCATCACGCTCATCTCAAATTCTACCTTCATGGTCTCAGCAAATTCTTTTCCAAGGGAGATATTAGAGGTTCCAAAAATAATATCATCAACATAAATTTTACAAATTAAGATATCATTTTTAAATGTCTTTCTGAATAGAGTTGTGCCCACTTTCCCTCTGGTATAATCTTTTTCTAAAATAAAATTACTCAAACAATCATACCAAGCTCTGGGAGCTTGTTTTAAACCGTACAAAGACTTTTTTAATTTAAAAACATGTTCTGGATGTTTTGAGTCATTAAAGCCAGGAGGTTGATGGACATAAACTTCTTCTTCTATATAGCCATTTAAAAAAGCACTTTTAACATCCATTTTATATAATGAAATTTTATTTTGAACAACAAAAGAAATTAATAATCTAATACACTCTAACCTGGTGATTGGGGAAAAGGTTTCATTATAATCAATTCTTTCTTGCTGACTATAACCCTGTGCAACCAGACGTGCTTTATTTCTTACCTCCTCTCCTTGCTCATTTAGTTTGTTTATGAAAACACATTTAGTTCCTATAATGTTGAATCCTTTGGGTCTTGGAACGAGATCCTACACATCATTTCTGGAAAATTGATTGAGTTCATCTTGCATTTCTAAGATCCAATCATTGCCTTCCAAAGCTTCATCAATAGAAGTTGGCTCAATCAGAGATACCAATCCAAACAATGATTCTTCATTGATTCTGAGAGAGGATCTTGTTCTGATGGGATCTTCTTTTCTTCCAATAATCACGTCTTCTTTATGAGATAAATATATTCTAGGAAATCTTTTCTAAGTGGGTTGTTCAGAGATTCTGAGATTATCCAGAGCATTGTCAAGAGGATGATCTTCTGAGTCTTCCTTTGCTTCTGAGTCTTTCTTTGCTTCAGAGTCTTCCTTTGCTTCTGAAGTTTCAGAGTTTGAGGGATGATCTTCTGTACCTACAGAAATATCAATTTGCTTTGGCTGTTGTTGGCCAAGCTTATCATCAAACCTGACTTTGATTGATTCTTCAACAATCAGAGTTTTTGTGTTGTGTACTCTATAGCCTTTTGAGCGTTCAGAATATCCAAGCAGAAAACCCTTTTTTGCTTTAGAATCTAACTTGTTCAGATTTCCTTTAGTGTTCAGAATATAACAAGTACACCCAAAAGGATGGAAATAAGAAATGTTGGGTTTTCTGTTTTTCAACAATTCATATGGAGTCTTTTCAAGAATAGGTCTTATAGAGATTCTATTCTGAATATAACATGTTGTGTTCACAGCTTCTGCCCAAAAGTGCTTAGCCATATTTGTTTCATTGATCATGGTTCTGGCCATTTCTTGTAATGTTCTATTCTTTCGTTCTACAGCTCCATTTTATTGGGGAGTTCTAGGACAAGAGAAATTATGAACAATACCATTTTCTTTAAAATATTTTTCAAAATGATGGTTTTCAAATTCTCCACCATGATCACTTATGACTTTTATAATTCTAAAATATTTTTCGTTTTGCACTTGGTTACAGAATTCAATGAACACATAATATGACTCATCCTTGTGTTTTAAAAACTTAACCCATGTCCATCTGCTGAAGTCATCAACAATGACCAATCCATACTTCTTGCCTCTGATGGATGTAGTTTTAACTGGCCCAAACATATCCATATGAAGTAGTTCTAATGGCCTAGAGGAAGAAACAACATTTTTAGATTTAAAGGAAGGTTTTGAAAATTTTCCTTTTTGACATGCTTCACACAGAGCTTGAGTTGTAATTCAGATTGGGAAGTCCTTTGACTAAATTTAATTTATTTAGTTGAGAGATTTTTCTTAAGCTGACATGTCACAATCTTCTGTGCCATACCCATTGCTCATCGCTAACAGACAAAAGGCATTTAACATTCTGAGATTTAAGATCTGATAAATCAATTTTGTATATGTTGTTCTTTCTCTTGCCATAAAAGAGGATTGTTCCATCTTTTTGACTAACAGCTCTACAAGAATTTTGATTAAAGATAATGTCATAACCGTTGTCACTTAATTGACTTATAGACAGCAGTTTATGCGCTAATCCTTCTACTAATAAAACATTAGAGATAGAAGGAAGGTTACCATTTCCAATGGTTCCAGAACCAATAATCTTCCCTTTCTAATTACCCCCAAACTTGATGTCTCCTCCAGCATTAAATTCCAGGTTTTGGAACATAGACTTTTTTCCCGTCATGTGTCGTGAGCACCCAGAGTCCAGGTACCATGACTGGTGTCTCAATTGAGCTGTTAAGTACATCTGCAACAAATATTATTTTATCCTTAGGTACCCATATCTTTTTGGGTCCTCTTGGGTTAGAGTATTTCAAGTTCTGGTTGAACTTTGGGTTAGCATAAGAGTTTCCAGAATGTGATGTATATTTAATATCATGTGTGTGTCCAAACTTCAATTGTTTGTTCAGATGTTTGTAAGTGAAAGTCATCTTAGCAACAGGTTTTGGTATATATGTCTCCTTCCCTTTGGGAGGTTCATATCCAATTCCTCTTCTATTTTCCCACTAACTCCATAGATCATTGAAGCCATTTTGCTTATATTTATGCTTTTGGAAAGAAAAGTTTGAAAGTTACAGTCATATTCTTTCAAAATATATTTTGAACTTGACACAGAACCTGAACTAGAAATTTTTTGAACATTTTGAATTTCTTCTTTAAGTTTAAAATTATTTTCTTTGAGTTCATATTTTTTTGTTTCATGTTTCTCAAGATCAGATGCAATACTCTTCTTGAGTTTCTTGTATTTGATTTTGAGCTTACTATAGTTTTCCAGAAGTTCTGATAAACTTTCAGCAAGTTCTTCTCTAGTAAATTCTTAGAATACCTCTTTTGGGTCTGACTCACAGTCTGAGTCATCTGTTGTGGTAGCCATCAGAGCTATGTTGGCGTTCTCATCTTCAGAACCAGATTCATCTTCATAGGATTCTGAATCATCCCAAGTTGCCATCATCCCTTTCTTTCTACCAAAATTTTTCTTTGGTTTTTCTCTCTGAAGTTTTGGACAATCACTCTTGTAGTGTCCAGGTTCTTTTCATTTATAACAGATTATCTCTCTTCTGTTTTTCTTTTTATGTCCGGAAGATTCTGGTTTATCTTTTGACTTCTTGAAGTTCCTGAACTTCTTCTATCTATGCTTCCACAGCTGATTGATCCTTCTGGAGAGCAAGGATAGTTCGTCTTCTTCTGACGCTGATTCTTCAGAGTTTTCCTATTCAGCCTGAAAAGCGTTAGTATCATATTTCTTAATTAATTTGAGGGCAAGAGACTTACCTTTCTTCTGAGGCTCGTGCTCATAAAGTTCTATCTCATGACTTCTGAGAGCGCTGATGAGTTCTTCAAGAGACACGCTGTTCAGATCTTTATATACTTTGAAAGCAGTCACCATAGGTGCCCATCTTCTGGGTAAGCTTCTGATGATCTTTTTAACGTGGTCTGCTTTAGTGTATCCCTTGTTCAAAACTATCAGACTAGCGATCAGAGTTTGAAACCTTGAGAACATTGCTTCTATAGATTCACTTTCTTCTACTTTGAAGGCTTCATACTTCTGGACGAGAGCCAGAGCTTTAGACTCCTTAACTTGAGCGTTTCCTTCATGATTCATTTTAAGAGACTCAAACATATCATGTGTTGTATCTCTATTTGTGATTTTTTCATATTCCATTTTAAAGATAGCATTTAGAAAAATATTTCTAGCTCTATGATGATTTTTGAAATCAGCTTTTTGTTGTCTATCCATATTTTTCTATCAATCTTGTTTCCTTTTGAGTCTGTAGGATGTGTGTAACCATCCAATACTATATCCCATAAATCACTATCATGACCTAGAAAGAAACTTTCTAGTCTATCTTTCCAATATTCAAATTCTTCTCCATCAAATACAAGAGGTTTGTTGTAACTATTGTTGTTTTGTTCAGTAGCCATTTGTGTTTTCTTCTGGATCTTTTCCTGACACGGTTAAGTGTTGTGCTCAGAGTCAAGATCTGATACCAATTGAAGGGTGAGAAAACACTTAGAAGGGGGGGGGGGAGGGTTGAATAAGTTTCTATTTTTCATTTTCTTAAAGGCTCAAAAATAATGGAAAGAAACGATTATTTTTATCCTGGTTCGTTTGAACTCAAACTACTCTAGTCCACCCGCCAAGGTGATTTCGACTTTCTCAACAAGGACTTAATTCACAATAATCAACTGATTACAATCACACAACAACTGTTGTGACTAACAATGCACAACTAATCTTACAAGTGACTCACATCACTAAGACTTAAACTAGTCCTAGTCTACTTGAGAAATCTGACCAAACTTGGTCTCTCAAGGAACAATTACAAGAGTTAAATCTTTACAGATAGTGAAACAAAGTTTGCTTCTAAGAAAGCTATATCACAACTGTGATTTTTCACTAAGAATAATATTGCACAAAGTGTATTGAAATTATTTGTGAGCCCAGAATATTTTTACGTAGTTATTTTATTCTTTTGAAATTAATGAGTTTTCTTAGTTGTTGGCTAGAAATAAATGTTCTTCTATATATAGTAAGAACAAAATGACCATTGCTGCCTTCAAATGTGGAGAGCATTAAATGTTTGAGTGTTTCCTTGCACTATTCCATTTTCTAATGAACTAGCATAGACACTTGAGTGCATGTAGCCGTCTTTGCATTAAATTAGAAAACGAAACTTGTAAGAGCATGTTTCCTGAAGCTTGATAAGACTTGTTTAGCTTTTACATTCTTTCAGAACCTAGCTTCACATCATGAATCAGAACATGTTTGCATATCTTATAAACAACGCTTGCTTTGCTTAAGTACTTCTGATTAGCGCTTGCTTTCAATAACTTCTGAAACATAGCTTACATGGAAACTTACTAAGCGTTAGAAGATGTATTTAAATAATTATCTTACCAGAGTCAGCGCCAGCACTTGAGCTAAAACAAATAGTTCTTTCATCAAAGAACTTCTTCATTTATTTTCAGCTCAGCACATCAAAATGCTTTTGTTAGAACATTATCTGAAATAATTAAATATGTTCATCAGAGTATTAATTATATAAAATATAATTTATTGTTATCATCAAAACTCTGAGATATGATCAGAACCAATCTTGTTTTAACGGTTGTAAGTGATACTTCCTTAATGGAAAAGTAACGCTTCAGAACTTAGGAATCTTGAATGCTGCTTTACTTCAGAACTTGGGAATTCAGAAGCATAAGGTTCTGTTAGCATGTTGAACTTCCATTCAGAATCAGGATATCTTTCTCTTTAGTGTAGATTCTGATCATCATGCTTAAGAACGTTCTGATTATTCAGCTTGAGTGCTTCTGTGGCTTAACTTCTGATGTCGTTTCAATCAGAACTTCTGTACAACATAGAACACAAATTTAGAGCGCATATTTGTTCTTTGTGTTTGTTATCATCAAAAATCTTATGATTATAGAATCAAACTATGTTCTAACAATCTCCCCCTTTTTTATGATGACAAAAACTAGGATTTTTCAATAAAAAAATACATAACAAAATCTCAAGAGAGTCTCCCACTGAGTTGAGTACTCAAATAGAGATGAGATACTTCCCTGAAGTTCCTTCTTATTAGATTTTTTGATGCATCTCCTTCCGTCTTTATCAGATTTTGTTCCTATTTAAGCTTTCAAAAAACAAATAAGAAGTTAAGATATTCAGAATGTTTGAGACTTAGTCCTGGTAAACTGTTATTGAAAATATCTTACGTTCCCCCCCTTTTTGTCAGGTATCAAAAAGCAATATAATCATAAATTATCAGAGCCAAAAATGATGATTTGTATTGAAAACAAACTACAATGACATCTTTCAGAAACAAAGAAGATAAGATGAAAAATACAGAAAACAAGTTAAAGAAAATCTAAGATGGAGGGGGAAGTCGTGTAAACAACGCTTCCAGCAAGCTCTTAATCTTAGTTCTTGATTCTTCTTTCTTTCCCAATATATCCTTGATTTATTTGGTCGTGTCTTCTTGCTTATCCAATATATCCCTTATTTCTTTGTTTGTGTCTTCTTGCTTATCCAATCTTGGATGGATTAAAGCATTCTCCTTCTTCATCTCTTCCAGATTTTGCATGATCAGAGATGTAGTTGGTGTTTCCTCAAAGGTTGTAAGTCATTCAAAATACTCTGCAGCATCTTTTGATTCAACTACTTCTTCTGTTGCAATCTCCTTTTTTGGAGCAGTAGCCAGAGGGTGATTGTCAGAACCTGGTTCAGTGGCTTCTGAAGGTTGGTGCTCTTTCCAGGTAGCATTTTCCAGCAGAAGAATTTCTTTCTTGTCCTAGTGACTCAGAACTTGGTCTTTGAAGGCTTTTAGCTGATCACTGAAGTTCTGCTGAGCCATTTCCTAACTCAATTCCTTCAGCCTCTGGAATTCAGAGTTGAACAATTTTCTGAATCTATCCCAAAGAGAATCAGAAGCAGTAGAATTAGAATTATCTTGACTTGCTTGCTTCAAAGAAGCCACCCATTCCTGTATTTTTGTTTAAAAAATAAACCAGTTCTTAACAACATATGTTTTGGTTAAGGTTTGTTTGGGTTTAGGAATGGCAATTTTATTTGTGGTTGAAGCTAGATGGTCCAGCACTTCTAGATCAATGACAGTTCTGAGATGATCAATTGGACGATTAATTGGTGAGGAAGTATGAGAATCAGAAACCAGGATTGGTGAGTGGGGAGTGTTTGGTGGTGTGGAATCATATGGTGAAGGTATTTTTGGAATATCAAGAATGGAGAGAGGTATACGAACCATAAGAGGTTCTGTTATTCCAAGAATTGGGGTAGTGGTATTAGAGTCTGTAAAAGAGTCTTCTGATTGATTTGCAGTAGCGCGTTAATTTTCTGGTTTAGGGTTTTCCGAATTTGGATTTTCAGTTTGGGGAGTGAGAGGGTTTTCATTTGCTGGTTGAGGAGAGTTGGGATTTGGATGTTCTGGTTATGGAGAATGAAGGTGTGGATTTTCTGGTTGTTGAGAGTGGAGGTTTGGATTTTCTGGGATTGGTGATTGAAAGTCTTGGTGATTGAAAGTCTTGGTCAAAAAGTTCAATATCAGAAATAACGCTTACAAGTTCTGGTTGATTTTGTTCTTGATTTGGATAAGGGGAGTGAGGTTCATTTAAGAAGGTGTCAAGAGTTACAGAGGGATCAAACTCTGTGTCAAAATCCTCAAATGTTTGGGTGGGAGATTTTTTGTTGTTTGAGGGGGAACTATTTCAGATGGTGGAAAAACTATAGATTCTACAATAGAGACAAAATATGTGTTACCTTTCTTTTTCGCAGCTTTGGGTGTCCTCTGAGAGGATCCTTCTCCTGCTGCCTTCCTCTTTCTGGATTTCTTCAGCACAACATCTGGAGCTGGCTTGTGCAGGCCACGAATGTTGAGTTCTGGAATAGTTCCATCTTTCTTGCAAGCTTCAAAGTATCTGACCATAATCTCTGGAGATGCATCTATCTCAGAAAATAGTGGAAAATCCTTCAGAGGGATTCTCCTATACGTGATGACTTCATGAGAAGAAATTGTTGGTTCCTTCTTAATTCTTTCAATAATCTTCATTTTCTTCAGATTCTTGGAATTTAGTGGTTTCCCAGCACTTGCTTCTACAGTGCTGATCTCCCGAGCCTCTGTCAGATGTTCTATCAGCCTGTTTTTCGTCAGAATGTCAGAAATCAATCTTCCCAGAGGAATCCAATCCCTATTTGTTCTTTCTTCTTCCCTTGTTTCCTTAACACTTGTTCTTAGATGATTGAAGAGAAAGTGTGGAAGGTTTATTTTGGTCTTCTTTGCAATGAAGTACAACAGAAACTGCTGATCAATGTTGATGTAGTCAGGAGAGCTCGTAGGCTTGCTGTGATTTATGAAACCCAGAATGATCCTGGACCAGATTCTGTAATAATCTTTCAAGTCTCTTATCTTGCTGGATGGCTGTCCAGAAGTGAAAATCACCCTAGCAATATATTTTAGGTCAAAACACTTATCTGCCATGTCAATGCATCTGACTCCGCTGCCATTGCACCCAATAAGTTTCCCAATCAAGTCTTCTGTAATCACTATCTTCTTCCCAAAAACATATGACGTAACCTGATGGTTGGATGAAGTAGCATGAATCCATAATTCCTTAACCAGAATAGGAAATAGTGGACCCAACAGTCGATCAAGTATTTGTTCCATCCCTGAGCCGTCACATCTTCATACAAATCAAATTCATTTTCCTTTAAACTCTCAAAATCAATGATCAACTCACATAAAACTTCAATATTATCTACCAGAGTGATCAATGTTCTTATAGGTTCCTCATATTGTCATGTTGAAGAAGAACCAGGAGCACTATTGATATTTTTGATGCTTGGTGAGGATGCCATTGTTCACACGAATTTGTTGAAGAAAACTGAGAAAAGGTTTTTTTTGCAAAAATGAGAGCGAGAGAGAGAATAATGGATGTAGTAAGAAGTGAATGAAATAATGAAATTGAATTTATAAACACTTTTGAAAACTTAATCAATAAGAAAGAGAAAATAAGTAATGATTATACTAAACTTATGAAACCTGAAATTAGGGGATAGCGTGTAGATACTGAACATTTACCATTGACAAGTGTCTCAACGCATCCAATCAGAGCCTTAGACCCTTCAGACTGATGTTTGATGGTGTGAACTGCACGCCTCTATCTTTGAAATGAAAGGTTCAGATCTTCATAGATAGATTCTAAAGTAACTGTACTCCTAACTTCTGAAGACACGTTGGTCAGATGTTCACAAAAAATAAAGTTCTGAGGGTTAGAATATGCAAATAAAACTTCTTATTCAGGACATAATTTCATGCTGACATGTTTCAGAATGAAATTAAATCTATCTTCAGAAAGGGGTTTTGTAAACACATCAGCCCATTGATGGTCTATGTCAATAAATTTTAAAGAGAGAATTCCTTTCTGAATATAGTCCCTAATAAAATGATGTTTTATTTCTATATGCTTAGCCCTAGATGCAAAACAGTATTTCTGGATAAATAAATTGCCGAAGTATTATCACAGAAAATAGGGATGTTAGTCTCAAATATGTTAAAGTCTTCAAGCTGACTTTTCATCCAGAGCATCTGTGTGTTGCATCCAGCAACTGCAATGTATTCAGCTTCTGTTGTTGACAATGCAATTGTGGATTGCATCTTGCTGGTCCATGAGATCAGATTGTCTCCCAGAAACTGGCAGCTTCCAGAAGTACTTTTGCGTTCTACTCTGTCTCCAGCAAAATCAACATCACAATATCCTACTAAGCTATATTCATTGGATTTTCTATAAAACAAACCCATGTTAGTAGTACCTTTGAGATACTTGAAAATTTGCTTAACTGCTGTTAAGTAAGATTCTCTAGGATCTGATTGGAATCTAGCACATATACAAACGCTGAATAAAATGTCAGGCCTTGAAGCTGTCAGATAAAGGAGAGAACCAACCATGCCTCTGTAGATCTTCTGCTCTACCTTTTTAATTACCTCTTCCTTTTCCAGAATGCACGTGGGATGCATTGGAGTCTTTGATGGCTTACATTCTGAGAGGTCAAATATCTTCAGAAGTTCTCTGACGTATTTGCTCTAGTGAATGTAATTCCTTCTGGAGTCTGATTGATTTGAATGCCCAAAAATAATTTAAGTTCTCCCATCAAGCTCATCTCAAACTCTGCCTGCATGCACTTTGAAAATTCTCTTCCCCGGGAAGGTTTAGTAGATCCAAATATAATATCATCTACATAAATCTGAAAAACTAAAATGCCATTCTTAAATGTCTTGCAAAATAGGGTTGTGTCCACTTTCCCTCTGGTAAATTTGTTTTCTAACCGAAAGTTACTTAGTCTTTCATACCAAGCTATGGTAGCTTGTTTCAGACCATAAAGTTACTTATTTAGTTTAAAAACATATTATGGGTGTTCAGAATTTTCAATCCTAGGGGGTTGGTGCACGTATACCTCTTCATCAATGTAACCATTTAAGAATGTACTTTTGACATCCATCAGACACAGAGTGATGCCATTGTTTACACAAAAGAGATTAAGAGTCTGATAGATTATAACCTGGCGAGTGGAGCAAAGGTTTCTGTATAGTCTATCCCCTCTTGCTGACTATAACCTTGTGCAACCAGTCGTGCCTTGTTTCTGATGACTTCTCCTTGCTCATTCAGTTTGTTTCTGAACACCCACTTTGTTCTAATGACGTTGAATCCTTTTGGTTTGGGAACCAAATCCCATACGTCATTTCTGGTGAATTGGTTTAACTCCACCTGCATTGCCAGAATCCATTCGTTGTCCAAAAGAGCTTCATCAATTGTTTTTGGTTCAATCAGAGATACCAATCCCATGAGGGATTCTTCAGAATTTCTGAATGTTGATCTTGTTCTGATTGGATCATCCTTCTTACCCAGAATCTTATCTTCGGGATGAGTTATGCTACTTCTGGATAAAATTTTCTGGAGTTGATCAACAGAAGGTGCTGGAATGTTTGTGACATTTCCTTCTGATGTTGCTAAAGCGTCTATGCTGGGAACTTCTGATAAGTTGCCTTCAGCACCTGTGAATTCAACTTCTATATCTGCGAAAGACTCATTCTACTTTGACTTTTGAGGGTAAAGCTTATCATCAAATCTAACACTGATTGACTCTTCAACAATTTGTGTTTCTGTAATGTATACTTTGTACCCTCTTGAGCGTTTAGAGTATCCTAACATAATACACTTATGTGCTTTGTAGTGAAACTTGTTCAAATGATCTTTAGTATTCAGAATAAAACATGTACATCCAAAAGGATTAAAATAAGAAATGTTGGGCTTTCTTTTCTTCCACAATTCATATGGAGTCTCTTCCAGAATAGGTCTTATAGAGATTCTATTCTGAATGTAACATGTTGTGTTAATTGCTTCTGGCCAGAAGATCTCAGCAATGTTAGTCTCATTGATCATGGTTCTGGCCATTTCTTGCAATGTTCTGTTCTTTCGTTCTAAAACTCCATTTTGTTGGGGAGTTCTAGGACAAGAGAAGTCATGTTAAATTCCTTTTTCATTAAAAATATTTCAAATTTTTTGTTTTCAAACTCTCCGCCATGATCACTTCTGACTTTGACAATTCCAAGATCCTTTTCATTCTGAACTTGGTTACAGAAGGCAATGAACACAGAATGTGACTCGTCCTTATGTCTTCAGAACTTTACCCATGTCCATCTTCTATAGTCATCTACGATCACTAAGCCATACTTCTTGCCATTAAAAATCGCAGTTTTTACTGGTCTAAATAAATCTATGTGCAGAAGTTCTAATGGCCTAGAGGTAGAGACAACATTCTTAGCTTTAAAAGCAGGTTTTGCAAATTTTCCTTTCTGACACGCTTCACACAGAGCATCTGAGCTGAACTTCAGATTAGGAAGTCCTCTGACCAGATTGAGTTTGTTTATCTGAGATATTCTTCTCATACAAACATGCCCTAATCTTCAGTACCAGACCCATTGCTCGTTGTTAACAGAAAGAAGGCATTTTACATTCTGACTCTTTAGTTCAAAAAGCTTTATCTTATAAATGTTGTTTTTCCTCTTTCCATTAAACAGGATAGTTCCATCTTTCTGACTAACAGCTTTGCATGAATTTTGATTAAAGATTATATCATAACCGTTATCACTTAATTGACTTATGGATAACAAGTTATGCATCAATCCATCACATAACATCACATTAATAATAGAAGGAAGATTACCATTAGCCACTGTTCTAGAGCCAATGATCTTCCCCCTTTGATTTCCTCCAAATCCCATGTATCCTCCAGCTTTAAGTTCCAGGCTTTGGAACATATGCTTTCTTCCCGTCATGTGTCGAGAGCATCCAGAGTCCAGGTACCATGAATGGTGTTTTAGCCTTGCTGCTAAAGATATCTACTACATATATAATTTTTTCCTTAGGTACCCATATCTATTTAGGTCCTGGTTTGATATTTTTACCAACATTCTGTTTGAATTTTGGTTTGGCAGAATAATCATTGCTAGTGTATTTCAGATCATGCGTGTGCCCATAAGTGAAGTGAGATTTTAGTGGTGTGCGTTTAACTACTAGGTCCATGACTTTCTTAGGTGGAGATACCTTACCTTGGTATCCTATTACTTTTATACCGTTTCTTCTAACTCCATAGATCATTGAAGCCATCTTGCATCTATCTATGTTTTTAGCTAGAAACTTTTGAAAGTTGTGATCATAATCTTTTATGATCTTATCAGCATTACTGGGAGCCTCTGAGATTATTGCTTTCTGAGAGTTTTGTAAATCATTTTATAGTTTTGAAATCTTTTCTTTTAACTCAGAATTTTCTAATCTAAGGGTTGTACCCCAAAATTTTCCCTCTCACTTATCAAGAATTTGCTCACAAAGATCCCTTTGGGCTCAAGACTGCACTAGGGTTTGATCAGCTCAAGACACCTCCTTATGCACTGATGACCAAAATTATGATTTGAGATTTCACAAGGATATTTGAACTTACAATGCCCCATTTTACTTTCATGGATCATTGTGGACCCTTAAGATTACTCATGTCAAGTTTCAAGCTTTGGATCACACTTTTGCTCAGTCAATTGAGCAGTTGACCTAAAAATCAGATGTATTGGGAAAAAAATTCAACTATGGCCAATTTAAAGTCAAATTACATAATTTTTTATCCATATCAATATTATAAACTCATATGTTTCATTTGATCAAGATTGTACCACAATTCCCCAAGCAATTTGATCAAATCATCAAAAGGGCAAAATGGTCAAAATTAGGGTTTTGACTGAGAAGGGGCAATTTTTTATTTTTGAACTAGAAAAGGGTCAATTAGTTTGAAGCATGATTTCAGGAGTTCAATTGCATCATTTTGACCTAATGGAATGACCCAAAACATTGCTCAAGTCCATTGGATTGATAGATGAATTTTTCAGTCAACTGATCAAAACTCAACTGTATACTGAAAAGTCAAACTTTGACTTTTTGGTCAAATTCAAGTGCCAAAGATCATAATTCATCAAAACGTGTCAAAATATGAAACTTATTTATCAAGAAATTAAAAAGTCAAGATTTCATTTTGAAAAGTCAAAATTTCTAAACTTATAAATTTTTCTAAGTGTTGGAAATTTCATGTTTTTTAATAACTTTGAACAAAATTTTCACCATGATGAAAGATGATTCAAGGGAAACTTCCAACATGAAAGTTGAAGATCTCCATGAAATCTAAAACTTTTATTTACTCAACTCCTTCCAAAAATGCTTGGATCTCAAGTTATAATTTTATGAACATGTGGTCATGAAACTAAACACCTAGTGAAATTTTGCCCTAATTTGGTCAGGATTTTGACCCAACTTCATGGAACTTTTTCATATAGTTCGAAGTGGAATATTCAAAATAAATTCAAAGATGGATTTTATAGCATATTTCAAGCTTTCCAAAGTGTCAAAGAACTCCTTGAGATCATTCTTGAGTAGTGAGAATCAAAGAGATGAAGTTAGGGTTTTATCACTTGAATTACAAGTCAATTTTGATGAACACGTGAACCAAATCCATGATAGGCTGCATAATCTTTGCTTTGCAGGCCTCAAACTTGTTTGTCACTCCATAATTAAATGTTTACACAGCTGTTAGGGCTTTGATCCAAGCAATTGAGCTATTATCCAAGTTGCATTTCCATTTATGGCACAAAGTTAACATTGCCATTCTTGTAAAGCAAGGTTTTTGCATAAAGTCCATTCTTGAGCCTCTAACTTGTTCCCTCTAATCACACTCCATCCAAAAAGTTAGAAGCAAGCTTGTGTAAAGCATAACCACTCTATATTAGCAAGTACACAAGACTTTGAAACTTGATATTCTCAAAAAATCACATGTTATGCATAAACTTGTGGTTTTGATTTATGATCAACAAGAAGTCTCTAAACTTGTTCCTTATAAACAGAGTCACTATTTTTGAGTAAAGGACGAGCTTAAGCACCCTGAAATACACCAAAAATCTCTCAAATCATAAATTGCCCAAAAACTCCATTTTAGTTTCTAAAGCTTCCTTACATCAAGTGTAACCTATCCATGTCCCTGTTTCATTACCGTAACATCATTTACCATATCCTCCATAACCAAAAAAAGAGCATTGCACATTGACTTCTCCAAGTCATTTCAGCCACTCTCAACTTAAGAAAACCATTGCATTAGCTTCCTAGGACCTCAAGGAACCTAACCTGATCATCATCATCACTTGAAACAAGCTCAAACTCAAAACACGATTTCCAGTTTTGAGGTAAGTTTTCTCAACTTATAAATCTTCATACAAGCATCCTCAATTGTTTATTTGTGAACAAAACATGTAGATATTATTGCCCTGAAGCTAACCATGTCCATAGTTTCCATTAATTTTTCTTGAGCATAGAGAATTTTTAAACTGAAACTTCTAAAATTTTTAGGATTCAGATTAGGTCCATTAAATATCATGCTTATATTTGATCTATAGTTTTAATACTTTACATTTATGGAATCGTGAGAAAATATGCTACAAGTTTCATATTTACAGTTTTCATTTTTTATGAGAAATGAGCAAGTTACAGTTGGTCTGGATGGAGGTTGAAGATGAAGCCATCATGGCGCATTTTGCCTTGTATATTTATTGTTTTACTTATATTAACGGATGTATAGCCACCCAAGTGGTAGAAGCGTGCTCCTGTAACCTTTGGGACCTGGGTTCGAGCCCTAGTGGTACTCTTTTCATTTTTCACATTTTTTACTTGTTGATTGTTTGTGTGTTTGGCAGGCGCTGGGCCCTTTGGGCCTAGCTTGTTTTTGTTTTTGCTAGCTGACCTCCCTGCTGACTAATGGCACCCCTGGCCCAAGTTCATTTTTTTTATTATTTATTTCATTTTTATTTTCTTAAATATTTTTCCAAATATTAAAAACCATAAAAATACAAAAAATGATAGATTTATATTTTGACTTATTTTATTTTATTTTTCTCACAAAAATTATTTTTATTTATTATACTTTATTTTGTTTTTATTAAGTAATCTTGTAAACTTAATTAACATTTTGTTTTTATTTATTTATTTTTCACACCATTTAAAATACATTATTTTTAATATTAAAAAAGGAAAAAATATTTTATAATACTATAAATATTTTTAAGATAAAAATACCAAAAATACTTTTCTTAAACTTATTTTCTTTTAATTAATTAATAGAACTAGGGTTTTATTTAAAATCCTTTCTTAATAAAATTCAAATTTAATCAATAATTTTCTTTATGTAATTAGGTTAAGCTAAAATCCTTTTTTTTCATGAAAACCAAACAAAGATACATTTTCTTTACATTTTGCATTTTTTGTATATTTATTCATTTTGTACTTTGCATTTATTTATTTACTTGTACATTGATATAATTCAATATGGTTGTAATAGACTAATTAGGCTTTAAATTTTTGCAATCCCCATTCAGTTTGTACACCCCCCCCATAAATGTTGTAATAGCGTAGTAACTTTAAAGTTCGCAATTTATCGCTTTTATATAACATGCTAGTAATTAGGGTTTGTATGGAAAGTCTAAAATCAATACTTAGAAAACCCTAATTCAAGACAAAAACAAGCATGAAAACAATACACTTACACACAAGCACCCCTAGGGTTATTCCACTTGGTTGCCTTATACAAAATGGCCATATTACACATGTGAGGTATCTTAGCAAAAACAAACAAATACAAGATCATAGTCCCTCGATGACGCTATCTAAGTTGCCTTTCAAATGATCTTAGTCCCTAAAAAAGAATGCTAAGATACTTAAGAACATTGCTAATCATGGTTATACGATGACCCACGCCCGTCCCGTTTACATCCAAAGATAGGGTTGCTTACCAAATCAATGGTAAGACAACAATGTCAAAGGAACAGGAAAATGAACAAGAAAGACTTTTGAGTAGGTAGAATAATCCTAATTACTTGCTCAATTTAAAAACAAACATGCTCGCTATTTTCAAAACAAATAGCTACACTTTCAAAACATCTTACAAAACTTGAAAACATTTTCAAAAGAACCACATCTTTGTATACATTCTTACGAACGAGTATCATTACAAAGATTTCCTAAACGATGGCCTCTTTACAAAATACTTTCAAAAAACCACACAAAGCACAATTTCAAACAAAAGCAAGTGATCTAGCAAGTAACTAAGAGCCTATGGAAAACCATGGATGAAAAGGGTGGTAACACCTTCCCTTTTCATAATCTACCCCCCGAACTCAAGAAATAATCTCAAAGGTCTTTCCTGTGGTTTTTCACCTTTCCTTTTGGATAAAAGAAAAGTCGGTGGCGACTCTTGATAACCGCAACATTTGCGATCAAACACAAAACCTTTAAGTAAGTTCTCCCATCGTATCACAGAATTTGCGACTCTGCTGGGGAAGATTATAAAAGTGGGGTTACCTTACGATTATATCACATTTATTTGCTTTCATTTTTTGACTTGTATGCTTTATATTATGGTTCTTTGTTTGGGTTTGAATCCTCTACCCGAATTTGGGATACATTATAGGTAACTAGCAATACATTATGGAAACTGTGCGGGGTATACCAACATGGTCTAAGTAATAGATAAGTTAGTGCGACATATTTGTGGGTACCGGTAGCCTTTGAGTTAATCAAAGAGAATACGGGGCCGCTGAGTGATGTCACAAAGCACTAATGAACTTCTAGAACCTTTACTTAACCAACTTGGCCTTTAGGATGTAGTGAGATGACCGACTTTGGTACAGTCTGAAGTTGGTAGATACTCGATACTACACTCATTGAGGTTTGGTTTCTTGGGATATTGCATCGCTATTAAAGAGGCTTGTGCTGAAACAATGACCAAGGAAACAGACCAGTGATTTTGAGCTCCTTAGAACCCGATTACTACTACTAGGACAGGTTGAGCCAACTAAACTTCAAGAGGCTACTTTCCTATGAGACTCCATGCAAGCCTAAACCTAAGGGTTTGTTTTCTTTGTTTGTATATACATACTTATACATAACATCATGAACATCATAACATCATACACATTCACTAACCATTTCAAGGATTTTGGGATTCATCTTTGTTCTTGTAGGATATGGATTCTCTTCGCAGGAAAGCTATTCAAATCATCCTTGTAAGAATCCCTCCACAACTTAAGGAGCTAGCTTCAAGGATTCCTGAAAACTCTCCATTCACCGAGAGACATAGTCGCCTACTCAACTTTGTCACCTCTAACACAGATGAGGACGTGATGAAGGTGCTCTTTCAGTTCTTTGATCCTTTACACCATTGCTTCACATTTCCCGACTATCAACTTGTGCCTACTTTGGAAGAATTCTCCTGAATCTTGAGAATTCCCATTCTCAATCAACTATCTTTTAACGGTACGGAAAGAGACCCAAATCCAGAAGAGATTTCTCAAGTTCTACACTTGCACTCATCTGATGTCACAATTCATTGGGAAACAAGAAGTGGTGTCAAAGGTTTCCTAGAAAAGTTCTTGTTCTAGAAAGCCCAAAACTGTTGGAATTCCTTGGATTTTCAAGCCTTTGAGGAAATTAGGGCTCTCCTCATCTATGGGATGGTCTTGTTTCCAAATCCTGACCAACTCATAGATGTGAACGCCGTCAAAATCTTCATATCCCGCAACCGGTACCTACATTGCTAGGGGATATCCTACACTCTTTTCACACTAGCACAATGAGGAAAAGAGGCGTCCTTATGTGTTGCACTCCTCTCTTGGCAAGATGGTTTATTTCGCATCTTCCCCAATCTGTATTAAAGAACGAGCAAGGTTCAAGGTGGTCACCAATGTTGATGACGCTCAAACATTAGGAAATTCATTGGTGCTCTCGATCCATAGAGAATGTTACTATTGTCGACCGTTATGGTGAATTCCCTAATGTCCCTTTACTTATCATTAGGGGAGGAATTACCTACAACCCTTGCTTATCCTTAAGATAGTTTAGTTACGCCCGAAGGGATGACCCGCATGAGATGCTGATTCAAGGTTTGGTATTTGACTACGACAACGACGATCAAGGTCTTTTCCAGAGATTTATCCGAGCTTGGAGGATGTTGAACAAGGTAGATAGAAAGACTTTGAGGCATAAAAATTCCATCCCTCTTGATCCTTACCTCAAATGGGTACGAACTCGTGCTTAGAGTCTTATGATGCCTTATCCTTCCATTCTCCCGGTAATCATTGAGCCTGTCATGGAAGGAGATGTTCCTTACACTATCCTACATCCTGACATGCCTACCTCACTTGAAGACATACAAAGAGATTGGATATAACTCAATGGGGAGCGAGATACTTTCGAAGCCCAATTCTATGCAAGTGAGAAGAAGGTTTTGGAACTCACTAGATTACTTCACGAGGTGCAGACTTTGAATGCCTACATTGCACCAAAAAGGATGCATATTGCCTTTCTATCTTAGAGTTTCTTGTATTTGTTTTTCCCAAGGAGGCATTGATGTACTCAAGCTTTAATTTATTAATATAACGTGCGTTCCCTTTTTGTCTAAAACAAATTTGAATCTTAAGATTCTTGAAATCATTGCATACGCATTTATCATTCATCATAAACATAAGCAAGTTTCTTGTAACAAGTCTCCTCATCTCTGTACTGTTTATTTCAGTAAGATGGATCTCGAGCAAACGCTGAAGGACCTCCAAGCTTAGAATGCACAGTTCCAACAGTTGTTCTTAACTCTAGCCAAAGGACAAGAAGATTTGAAGACCTTTTTGGTTGAGGAGAAGAAAAAGAAGACGAAGAAAATAATCGGAATTCTAAACATGGGAAGAAGATTCCAAGGGCAGAAAAGAAGGGCCTTAAACTTTGCAACGACATCCGGTGAGAAAGACAATCAAGATGGGAAGGGAAAGGAAATAGTTGTTCAGTCTGATTCAAAAGAGGAATAGGAAGAAGAAGACTATTCTGAAGAACAATACCCTCTAGTCGACGACAAGTATAAGCATCTATAAGAACGGTTGAGTGAAATGGAAATCTAAAAAGTGTCTGGATTGGACTTTGAGGAGTTGGGCTTAGTGTCGGGAATTGTCATCCCTCCAAAGTTCAAAGCACCTGTGTTCGCCAAATATGACAGAGTCTCATGCCCCAAATGCATCTCGGTCCTATGTGAGGAAAATCCAGCCCCATACCGCTGACAAGGATTTATGGGTACACTTCTTCTAAGACAGTTTGTCTGGAACTAAACTTGATTGGTTTTATCAGTTAGAAAGAGCCAATGTTCATATCTGGTAAGATCTTGCTGCAGCCTTTTACAAACAATACCAATACAATACTGATCTTGCGCCTACCCGTACTCAACTCCAGAGTATGGCCATGGTTTCAAATGAAGGCTTCAAGGACTATGCACAAAAATGTAGAGACTTGGCCGGAAGAGTTCAACCTCCTATATTTGAAAGAGAGTTGCTAGACATGTTTTTAGGCACCTTGTCTGGTCCCTTTTTCAATCACTTAATTGGGAGTTCATCGGCAGGTTTTACTGAATTGATATTAACCAGAGAAAGGGTAGAAGCCGGGATAAAGAATGGAAAGATTCAAAAGGATGCTCCCTCTGCTGCTGTAAGGAAGCCATTCATCAGAAAGAAAGAAGTGGTTGATGTATATCCTTAGAGAAATCCAGATAGGGTCGAACATCGTCTAATGGTGGGGGTTGTTATGATTCCTAAACCTGTGCCTGATCAGCAAAGAAACAACCAACCAAGAATGGAAAGACGAGTGATACAATTCACCCAAATTAATATGACATTATCTCAAGTATTACTTCATCTGTTAAGATCCAACCTAGTGACTTTGAAAGAAGCTCCAAAGAACTCTAACGCAACATCTCCTCACTATCATCCTAATGCCCGCTGTACATACCACTATGAGAGTCCCGACCATGACACTAACAATTGTTGGTCTCTGAAGGACAAAGTACAAGACCTCCTTGAAGCCAAAGAGATTGAATTCGATGCGCCAGAAAAGCCCAATATCATTTCTGCCCGTATGCCCAAACATGGCCATACTACCAAAGCCATTGAGGAAGATATGTTTGTTACTTCAGTTGATGAACTTATGAACCCACTCCTGATTATCAAAAAGAACTTATTGAATGCCAGTGTTTTCCCAGGCTGTGATGAAAGCTGTCATTTCTATTTGTCCTCACCAACCAGCTGTCCTTTTTTGAAAGCAGGCATTCAGTGCCTAATAGATAACAAGGAGATTTTGTTCAAAAAGGCTTCTGTTCCACCTGTTTCTTATAATGATGTTTCCATCGTGACCATTTCCGACAATTCTTCCAGGGTCTCCACCAAAAGTCCGGTTAGAATTACATCAGTTCCAAAAGTAGCTCCTTTGATAATTACAATGCCTGGACCAGTCCCGTATTTGTCAGACAAAACCATACCATGGAATTATGGAGAGGATGTCTACTACCACGGTATCCAGCAAGATTGGCCAGCTGCCGAAGATTCAAGTTATGAGAAGATTGACTCTGATATCAGTAATATTGCAGGGACTAGCAAGATTACCCGAAGCGGAAGGATTTTCTCTCTATAAATTGCTCCTCCAAAAGCAGTTTCTGGACCCGTAATCATTCCTATTGTTTTCACTCCTCCAAAGCTTATTTCCATTCCTACAATCATCTCTTCTAAAACTCCTAATGACAAAGCTGATACAACCCGTGTTATCATTCCTACTGACATTCCTGCTGCCGAGTCAACCGAGACTCGAGGTAAAAGTATTCTGATTGAGCCTGTCCGAACGAAGGCACAATCATTGGCTATCCCTGAGACCTCCCAGAAAGACATGGAGGAAATTCTAAATATCATAAAAATAAGTGACTACAATATAGTCGAGCAACTGAGGAAAACTCCATCAAAAATTTCCATGCTGGCATTACTACTATGTTCCGAGGCGCATGCAAAAGACTTGGTAAAATTCCTGAAAACTGCCTATGTACCCCAAGAAACATTTGCCGATCAGTTCCAAGACTGCATAGCCAGCTTGACTGCAGATAATGGTCTAGGTTTTTTGGATGCTGATTTAATGCCAAGAGGAAAGAAGCATAATGAGGCATTACATGTCTCAGTGGAATGTAGGGGCACAACCTTGACTCATGTCTTGGTGGACACTGGCTCTTCTCTGAATGTATTGCCTAAAAAGGCTCTTGATAGGCTTGACTGTGAGGGATTGACATTGAAACCAATAAACATAGTAGTGAGAGCTTTTGACGGCTCAAAAAGGATGGTGCATGGGGAAGTGGATATCCCCATAAAAGTTGGAACCCAAACACTTGATTCAACCTTTTATGTAATGGATATTCGCCCTTCATATTCCTGCTTGCTAGGACGACCATGGATTCACAATGTTGGCGATGTTACTTATACGTTGCACCAAATGCTGAAATATCCAATTCAAGGGAAAATCATCACCGTTCATGGATAAGAAGAGTATATGATCAGCCATCTCAATTCCTTCAGATATGTGGATTTAGATGATGAATTTATTGAAACCCCATTCCAGTACTTTGAAGAAGTCCCGTAAGATGTGGCAGTAACCAAGGTTGTGTCTCAAGTTCCCAAGATCCCAAGGCCTCCACTCCGGATGTCATCTTTGAAGGATGCCAAGGAAGTGATAGAAGAAGGTGGGTGCACTATCTGGGGACAACTCCCAGATATCCCATACAAATCTGACAAGTTTGTCCTGGGTTTCACTTCAGGTGCCCAAAAGGCTGTACACCACGCTCGTGCCGGAGGACCACCCTTGAAGATCAGCAACCGCGAAGTCAATGCAGTAGAAGATGGTGAAGACAACTATAACCTAGAGGATTGGATTTTCCCAACTGTCAGTGGAGGGCTTAGCAACTGGGAGGCTAGATATTTTTTCTCGATCACTTTTATCCCACAATAATTTGTCTTTACATTTTATTGGATCTGTAATATTAAAACAATTCAGACTCTTAAAACCTTGTGTCTCACCCGAGGCACAAAGGTCCATTTGTAAGGGTTATTATCTCATTTCCATATGACATCAATGAATCACAGACGTTTTTTCATACAAACTTTGTGCTCATTGTTTTTCTCTTTTACATTTTCATTTCTTTCAAAGATAGTTATACTCTTACACACACACACACACACTCACAATGTAGGTGTACATCCATTCAGGATCCCATGGGTAACGGTTATGCTATGGCCTTTTGTGACTCTGAAAATATAATCTATCAAGCCGAAGAGGAAGGTGAGGAAGATTGTGAAGTATCAGGGGAACTCGCCTGGTTACTACAACAAGAAGAGAGAACCATTCAACCCCACGAGGAACCGATGGACACCATCAATCTAGGTACCGAAGAAGACAAAAGAGAATTAAAGGTGGGTGCCAATCTTGAACCCAATGTCAAGGAGCGTCTGATTCAGTTGCTACACGAATATATTGAGGTCTTTGCCTGGTAGTATAAAGACATGCCAGGACTTGATGCAGATATTGTGGTACCTTGTCTACCTACGAAAGAGGATTGCCCACCAGTAAAACAAAAGGTCCGTCGTATGTGACCAGATATGTCAGAGAAGATTAAAGCTGAAGTCATGAAGCAATTCAACGCTGAATTCTTGGCTGTCACCTTTTATCCATAATGGGTTTCCAATGTTGTTCCCGTGCCCAAAAAAGACGGCAAGGTACGAATGTACGTGGACTACAGAGATTTGAAAATGGCAATCCCTAAGAATGATTTCCCACTCCCCAACATTGATATTTTAGTAGAAAATATGGCATAACACAAAGTTTTTTCCTTCAAGGACGGTTTCTCAGGCTACAACCAAATCAAAATGGCGCCTGAGGACATGGAAAAGACAACCTTTGTCACACAGTGGGGCACATTCTGCTACAAGGTGATGCCATTCGGACTGAAGAATGTTGGGGCAACCTATCAGCGTGCCATGGTCGCTCTATTTCACGACATGATACATCACGAAATAGAGGTCTATATGGACGACACGATAGCTAGATCTCAAACAGAAGAAGAACATCTTGATCATTTACAGAAACTGTTTGAGAGATTAAAGAAGTACAAGCTGAGGTTGAACCCAAATAAGTGCACATTTTGGGTGATGTCTAGTAAACTCCTAGGCTTTGTCATCAGCAATAAGGGTATTGAGGTCGGTCCTGACAAAGTTAAAGCGATACAAGAGATGCCAACTCCTCGTACTGAAAGGAAGTCGGAGGATTCTTGGGGCGTTTGAACTATATTGCCAAATTCATCTCTCACCTGACAGCTACTTGTGAGCCAATCTTCAAATTGTTGAAGAAAGATCAAGTAGTCAAATGGAATGACGAGTGCCAAGTTGCTTTTGACAAAATCAAAGAATACTTACAAGAGCCTACTATGTTGATGCCACCAGTCGAGGGAAGACCATTGATCATATATTTGACTATTTTAGAAAATTCAATGGGGTGTGTATTGGGGAAGCATGATGAGTCTGGATGAAAAGAGCATGTCATTTACTACCTGAGCAAAAATTTTACCGACTATGAAACAAGATATGCACTGCTCGAGAAAACTTGATGTGCTCTGGCATGGGCTGCTCACCGGATAAGATAGTATATGCTGACTCATACTACCTTGTTGGTATCTAAAATGGATCTAATAAAATACATCTTCGAGAAGCCTGCACTCTCTGGGAGAATAGCGAGATGGCAGATGATCCTGACAGAATATGACATATAGTATACTACCGAAAAAGAAATAAAGGGCAGTGTACTAGCTAATCACCTTGCTCACCAAGCTGTGGAAGACTACCAGTCCATGAAGTTCGAATTTCCAGACGAAGACATCATGATGGTAAACAACTGTGAAGAATTTAGGCCATATGACAGACTTGAACAAGGATCCCGATGGACCCTGGTTTTTGATGGGGAATCTAACGCACTCGGCAATGGTATCGGTGTTGTACTCATATCTCTTAAAGGATGTCATACTCCCTTTACAACAAGACTTTGCTGCAATTGTACAAATAACATGGCGAAATACGAAGCGTGCATCTTTGGTCTCGATGCGACCATAGACTTAGCGATCAAAACCTTAAATGTATTCGGAGATTCAACTTTGGTTATTAGCCATATCAAAGGGGAATGGGACACCAAACACCCTAACCTTATCCCTTGCAAAGAACATGTTTTGACACTTGTCCCACACTTTGAGAAGATTACCTTGGAGCATTTCCCGCGAGAAGAAAATCAGCTAGCAGATGCACTAGCCACAATGTCATCTATGTTTAAACTTAAATGATATAACGAGGCTCCCCAGATCGCCATTGAACGAAGGGATGAACCAGCACACAGTCACGAGATTAATACCGAAGAAGTAGTGGACCAGCCTTGGTTTCACGAAGTCAAAAGGTATTTCGAAACCCAAGAGTATCCATAAGGAGCTTCAGTCAATGATAAGAAGTTCTTAAGGAGATTTTCTGCTAAATTTTTCCTTAGTAATGCATTCTTTACAAACGCAACCATGACTTTGTATTACTTCGGTGCGTAAACAAGTTTGAAGCTGAAAGGATCATGGCTGAATTACATGAAGGCACTTTTGGCACCCATTCCAGTGGGCATACGATGGCAAAGAAAATACTATGAGTAGGCTATTATTGGTCTACCATGGAAGCGGGTTGCTATCAACACTCTCGAACCTGCCACAATTGTCAGATTTATGTTGACAAAGTGCATGTACCTCTGATTCCTCTGAATGTCTTGACGGCTCCTTGTCCCTTCGCTATGTGGGGGATTGATATGATTGGGGAAATCAAGCCAACAACATCCAATGGACACCCCTTCATTTTGGTGGCCATTGATTATTTTATCAAGTGGGTAGGAGCAACTTCTTTCGCTTTCGTTACCAAGAATGTTGTCTCCCGATTCATCAAGCAGAACCTCATATGTCGTTACGGTATCCTAGAGAGGATCATTACAGACAATGGTACAAACTTGAACAATACTATGATCACCGCCTTGTGCGAACAATTCAAGATCCAGCATCACAATTCTTCCCCTTACCGGCCGAAGATGAATGGTGATGTCGAAGCCGCGAATAAGAACATTAAAAAGATCGTACAGAAAATGACAGTCACATACAAGGACTGACATGATATGCTACCATTCGCTCTCCACGGATATCATATCATAACTCGCACATCAACCGGGGCAACATCCTATTCTCTGGTTTATGGCATAGAAGTTGTCTTGCCTGTTGAGGTCCAGATCCCCTTTCTGAGAATTATGAAGGACGCGGGGTTGAATGAAGAAGATTGGATCCAGACTCGACTTAATCAACTAAACTTGATTGATGAGAAGAGACTTACTACTATCTATCATGGTCAAATGTATCAAAAACGGATGATCAAGGCTTTCAACAAAAAGGTCAGACGATAAGTATATCAAGTTGGGGATCTGGTGATCAAGCGCATCATACTTCCGCAAGGTGATCCCAGGGGAAAATGGACTCCTACATACGAAGGACCATTTATAATCAAGAACATATTCTCTAGAGGAGAAATGATCCTAACCATCATGGATGGTAACGACCTACTGCACCTTGCAAACACAGACATAGTCAAAAGATACTACGCATAAGAGACCCGCTAGGTTGACACACCTAGTTAAAAGAAGGGCATCCTGGAAAACCAAAAAGGTTCGGGAAAAAATTAGAGATGAAACAAAAAAATTTGTACACCCGACAAGTTGAAAACCCGAAAGGGCGACTTGGGCAAAAAAGTGTTTCCCAGTGGACTGAAAACCCGAAAGGGTGGTCCAGGAAAAAGTTAGGGAATTAAAGTGTATGACTATGTTCTATTGAATCACTTTACGGACAACCTTTGGTTTCAACTGACAAACTCAGAGGTTTTGATCAATTCAATCATCTTCGGACGAGGCAACAAATAGACAAGATGCTCGGAGATACAAAGGCTATAGCAAAATGGGACCCCCATGAGATTATTGCACATATCTATCCTTTCTTTGTATCAAAATTTTCATTTTTTACGACAGTATTCTCTTACTAGAATGTTTGTCTCATTGTACAAAATACTTACTCAAAGTCAATATAAAGATATCCCTTTGTAAGTGTGAAACGACCTGGCCGAACCGTCATCTCGTAATAACAATGAAGTCACCACCGAACATCTTTTATCCCGCCAAGAGGGAAAGGTAAACATCGAGAAAACCTGAAGAGGGAGAAATCACGATCTTTCCACCGAGAGTTCGGGTAAGGGAGTCTGTTATGCGAGGGGAAGGTATTAGCACCCCACACGCCTGTAGTACTATACAGTATCCACTCTTGTTGTCTAATCTAATGGGTGTGGTCAAAACATATGTCTATGGCTTAAAGCTAAAAAGGGAATGCATGCGAAAAAAAGAAATAAATGTAGGGAAAATAAAAGTTGTGCTCGATTGGGCCCTACCCCAATACCTACGTATCCCTTTTAAGGAATCAGAGCAGTCATAGTTCGGCTCATATATTCTGGTTTTTTTTTGTTTTTTTAGTTAAGACAAAAAAACAGTCAAGATGGAAAAACATAAAATAAAACAACAAGCAAATGAGATGGCAAAACATCAACTAAATAATAACAAAGTAACATGTCAAAGATAGCGAAACACCAAATGATAAAACATCACACCTAACAATGACATTGAGAGTCAAAGTAGGATAACCAACATGTGCGATGGCGAAACATCGACTTCAAACAAATGTGCGATGGTGAAACATTGGATAAAAGATAACAAGATATCATGGCAAAGATGACGAGACATCAATAAGTCGGATGACAAAACATCACACCTAACAATGATATTGAGAATCAAAGTAGGATAACAAACATATGCGATGGCGAAACATCGGCTTCAAACAAGTATGCGATGGCGAAACATCGGCTAAAATATAACAAGGTATCATGGCAAATATGGCGAGACATCAATAAGCCGAATGACAAAACATCACACCTAACAATGATATTGAGAATCAAAGTAGGATAACAAACATGTGCGATTGCGAAACATCGGCTTCAACAAGTATGCGATGGCGAAACATCGGTAAACCAGGTTTAAAAACAAAACCAAGAGGCTCACAAACAAATAAGATTGATTTGTATCTTTTACCTTTTAGAAAGGTTTGAGTTTATTAGAGGTGTATTATGATTTGCCCAGAAAACAATTTTTGTTTTAAGATGCAAAATGCAAAGGAAGGAAAAAACAACTAAGGGAAACTAGCCTAGAACTATCCCTAGTGTTATCATAGAATGATTGACCCTAAGGTTAGGGATAAAGGAAATTCCTACCCTATGCTAGCATACATGGGTTCCTACCTTAATTAACATGTCAAAGGAAGCTTAACAAAACTATCCTATAGGGAACAAGCAATGAGAGCGAAGTCATGATCTCAATTTCTAAATTGAGTGACTCATCGATCAACAATTAAAGAAAAAAAACTATAAACATCCTATAGGGAACATGCACTGAGAGCGAAGTCGTGATCTCAATTTTCTAAATTGAGTGACTGATCGATCAACAATTAAGGAGAAAAGACAATAAACATCCTATAGGGAACATGCACTAAGAGCGAAGTCGTGATCTCAATTTCTAAACTGAGTGACTCATCGATCAATAGTTAAAGAAACAAACGCAAATACAACACATGTATCAAACAAAACAAAGGGCCTCCTGACATATATCAGCAATAAAGGTCCCATCATGCAATCATAGAACTATACAAAATTAAAATAGAAGAAAGGAAATAGTGCAATACCAAACGGATAACTATCTGTATCAACTGAACAAGAATAAAAGATACCCAGAGAACTTCAAGCAAGATGGCATCAGCAGATAAATCAAGTCAGAAATTATGCCATCAGGATGTAAGTATTGAGATTTTCAGATATGAACAGATCCCATGGAAAATGTATAGCATTCAAATATTCCAAACACAAGATCAGTGCCAATATAATAAATTGTGTTCCACAAATAAAGTGAAACACCGTAGCCTCAAGTCAAAAATGGAAAACTTTTCTCAAAGTACCTCGCACATTCAACAACCAAGTTAGTATTCCCATAAATTGAATGATGACTCACATAAGGGATGGATGATGACACCATAATGAAGTGAGGAAACATGATAGCAACTATCAAAACACTATATATGATAGACAAAAAAGAAACAGGCATGTGCATAATTTGGTCAAAAATTAGAGGAATGTTGCTCCTTTCTATCACCATGTTGAGTTGACAATTGAATATCAATCAAGGATCATGGGAGCTTGAGAAGAATACAATCAAATACCATGAAGGTTAGTAGCAACCACAATTCAATCATACTTAATTACTTCATCACAACTCACAGGCATAATAGAAGAGGAATCCCACACAATGCATCAAAGACTTAGATTTCAAGCTAACCATGGAAGAAAGTCAAACAAGGACAAAATTAGAGAGCTTGTAACAATCAAAGATTTGAAGTAAAGCTTCCAAAACATGATTAGTACATGATCACAAGGTTAAAGTATTGATTCTAAAACATGCTGCACAAGTGCATTCAAAATGCCTCAAAAATTCAACAAGGATAAAAGAAAAAAAAAGCCAAACTCTATTCATGATTAGAACTAACTTAAGTAATAGGGATCAATTACTCTCAAGTCTTCATGAGACTATCTTTGAAGTATCATTTCCCTTCATGTTATTATTGGCCATCTAATGACCTCAAACTCAAATTGAAAACTCAAGTTTCAAAGTGAAGATCAACAAGAAAGCAAAAAGTCATAAATCATGCATCAAAAGGTTCAATCATTCAAGCATGGGGAATTAAGTGAAATGAATTGAGTTTATATGGATAAACAGAACCAACATGATCATTAGGTTCCAAATTATAGGCCTCACTCAAGTTCATTGGCCACCAAGCAAATTGCAACAAGATATGCAACATTAATTGGGTACCTTCACTTCAAAAACACATCAAAGATAGATAAGGATTTCAATAACTCAAACCAAAACTTCCATAACATATTTGAGATGTGCATAGGTCAGAAAACAAGTTTTAAGTTCATGGATAGTAGAGGAGAGGATCTAATGAGGCCCAAGATCAAAACTAGTTGGCAAAACTACCAAACTAGACAAGCTTTCAAAATAATTTGTGGAAAAATATCCAATCAAGTCAAATAATTCAAGAAAAATGGTTTTCAGATCCTCAATACATCTATGAACCTTAATCAAGATCCAAATTCCAATGGAAACCCAAGGAAAATTGGTTTTGAAATTGAAACTTGCAATGTAAGCTACAAAACCCTAATTGTTTGAATTTTAATCTTAAATATTAATTAGCTAAGATCAAAATTCAAAAAATTCAAACCAAGATCATGCAAATCACAAGGAAACCCTAAATATCAGAATACATATTTTTTCACATTTTTAGGATTAAAGAAAAGTCAAAAATAAAATCAAAATTCAAACCATTCATCAATTAAACAAATAATCACATCTCAAAATAAAATTCTAATAAAAAATCAGAAAAATATCCAACCAAAATTATATTTAAATATTAGAATTAAAAACACACATCCCTAATTTTTTGTGGAACTTTTAGATTAAAGGAAATATATAAAAAAATCAAATACCAAACAAACAATTAATTAATCACACAAATTTTTAAACCAATCAAAACATTTTCAAAAATTCTAAAAAAAATACACAAGGTTAGAAATATTATTTTTAAGTTCCATGAATTTTTTGTGGATTTTTATATCAAAAAAAATATTTAAAAAAATAAAAATCAAACAAATAATTAATTAAACTCACAAATTTTTTTAACCAATAAAATGATGTTTAAAAATTCAAGAAAAATTAAAATCAAATGCTACATGAAATTATGAGCCTATGACATTTTTTTGTAAATTTTTAAATTGTTTTGATCAGAAAATAAAATCAAACGAAATACAAAATAAAAATAATAATTCAAATAAGACAAAATTCAAATGGACCAATCATATCGTGCCACCATATCATCTTCAACCTCTGGAAAAACTCAAAAGCGCGCTTAGTACTCAGTCCTAGGGCTAATGTTCAGATCAACATAACATGCTCAATTCCACACCATTTTTCATGAAATCAAGGGCAAATTAAACCTAACATAACAAAGAATCCATATCAACTCGAATCAAACAACATCATCAAGTATAGATCCAACATGAAGCTCATAAAAACTAAAAAAAAACAATCTGCACACAGAGTTTCAGAAACTCCAAAACACGATTCAAGCTCAAATCAAGCACAAAGTATACCTCAAACCTATTTGTCTGGCCAGCTAATACACGAAACACATGATTTACATAATCAATTCAAGCTGAATCATGCAAATCAAAATCCGGAAAATTCACCTTGAGCAAAAATCTGGAAACACGATTCCCTTATTCCAGAAGCAAACCAACCATGCAAGCTTGATCTCCTTACTTCACTGAAGCTGAAACACTAGGAATTTTGAAGAATGATCCAAGGAGAAGAGAGATTCGAAGCAAATTGCAAAGACACTTCAGAAATTTCAGATATGGAATTCTTGCAATGGGAGCACCCTCCCTCTAAACCAAGGCTTGCTACTTGTTATATAGAGTGAGTGGAGGAGGATAGAAGAGGAATTTGGCTCATAAATCCGTTACAGGGCATGTTTGGAAATTTGGGCCAAAAAGGAGGATGCACATGGAGCCTGTGTTTCACTCGTGCATTTGCTTGCCTTTTGCGCGTTTTGTGAGCCAAATTAGGTCAAAAATACATGCTCAAAATGCCAGCTCATGATTGTTTTAAATGAGAAAGTGTTGGTGAATTTGCAAAATCAGGAAAATTTTGTGAGTATTCCATCAAGCAAGTACAACACCAAATGGGGCACGAAATGGTGAGTGTAATGGGCCTCATCATGTCACAAATTGTTCATGGGCTTGATTAGAAACAAAAATAAAGGCTAAAACTGGAGTTCTCAAGAATTGGCCATTTTGCATACTTGTCAAATTTCAATAAAATGCCTCAAAACTCCAAAGTTCATAACTTGCTCATACTTTTCAATTTGGACACAAATGAGTACAATTTGTAAAGTTATTGAAAAGATATACAATCCCTTAGTTTTGATTTTTTGCAATTGAATAAATTAAGGTCCTCAAAATTTGACATGAAATTCACTAATTTTGGAAAATGACCTATAAATTTAACTTTAGGCATGAACTTCCAGAGACCATAATTCTTGACTCCTTTCCAATTTGGACATGAGACCAAAAGGAGATGAAAGATCACCCTCTTATAGTTCCAAGCATATTTCATTTGCATTTGTTTGATCAAAGGTGAATAAAATATGAATTTTTGAAGTTAAGTCCTCATTTTCCAAAATTAGAAACTTTTAGGGTTTCTTCATGAACAAGTTTTAACCCAAACCTCAATCTTTTTGATCCAATGATCAAAATGGACTTGAAATATGAAAATTACACCCTTGAATTGATGGGTGACCAAAAGTTTGCTGGGTCAACCTTGACTTTGACTGATTTGACCAAAATGACCATTTTGCCCCTTTGAATCAATTGATCCACTTCCCTTCAAAATTGATGATCAAAACTTCAAACATATGATCTTCCAAATATATAGAGGCCATGTACAAAGTTTCACTTCAAAATTCTCAAGAAATCTTGATGAAATCCCAAACCCTAGTTTGGGTTAACACCTTAGGAGACTGATGAATCATCTCCAAAATTTCAAATCCTCTGGGCATCTTGACCAATTTCTTGTACAAAGACGTTTCAAATACCAATGAGATGTTGTAGCTTACAAATCAAGATTTGTACATTGATCAATAGCCTTGATCAAGCAAAACCCTAGTTTGACTGGTGAATCAAAAGAGTGATTCCTCTTACAATCAATCTCAAACTTCAATCCTCTGATGATCCAAAGAGATGGATAAAATATCTTGAAATATGCAGTAACTTTTGAGCTTGAAAGATCCAGAGGTTTAGATGATAAGGTTCTACTTGACCAACTTTGTCAATGCAATCAACCTTCAAAGCTTAAGGAAGACTTTATAACCAAAGTATTTTGATCCCATCACAATGTATGAATGCAATGCAATATGATAATCATGATGAAACATAAGCCTAAATCAAGAGGGTAAATTTCGGGGTGCAACAGCTGCCCCTATTCAAATATCTTCAACATGATAAGTGAGAAAAGTGACAACTTTCGAGCATTCAGAGTTGAAGATGATTGAATACAAAAGAACCCGACAATTTACACTTTTGAAGAAGAAAGAAACAAAAACAAAAACCCCCCAAGACATGCATCAGAATGAAGTTGTAACGCAGGTTGAAATAGAACAAAAACAAAGAAGAGTAGACGCAACTAAACTTCTGGACAAATATGCCAGGGCAAAACTGGGCTTCAAAAAAGGTGAGATAAAACTCAAACCACAGAGTATAGGCGAAACTAAGCTTTGGAAAAGAAAACGTATGCGGGTGAGGAGGCGAAACTCTGAGCTCGACCCAAAGCAAAGTGGCTAGAGTGCGTGATTCTAGGAGCACTTGCTAATCTCAACAGTATGAAGGAACTAAAAGAATCCCATAAATAAGGAATAAAAGCCAGACGAAACTCGACTCAATAACCAGTTAGAGGAAACTAAACTAGATGAGTACAGGACGAAACTCGATTTCACGCACGGTTAACGAGGAGAAACTCGACCCATAGAAAAATGATGAGAGTGCATGTTTCTTAGAGCACTTGCTGGTCTCAGATTAATGGATAAACAGTGACGAAAACTGATAGAATAATCCAAGGAACAAAAGAGACTGATTTCAATCCAGGGATGCAATACAAGCACTGCACTCGGTAAACAAACACCGTCAAAGGGTACAAGGTATGAAAGCAAAAACGAGACGAAACTCGACTCAATAACTAGTTAGGAGAAATTAAACTAGATGAGTACCAGGACGAAACTGGATTTCATGCACAGGCGACGAGGCGAAACTCGGCCCAAAGAGAGAGTGATGAGAGCGCATGTTTCTCAGAGCACCTGCTGGTCTCAGGTCAATGGATAAACAGTGACAAAAACTGATAGAAGAATCCAAGGAACAAAAGAGACTGATTTAAAACCAGTGATGCATTACAAACACTGCACTCAGTAAACAAACGGCGTCAAAGGGTCCAAGGTATGAAAGAAAAAACAAGACGAAACTCGACTCAATAACTAGTTAGTCAAAACTAAACTAGATGAGCACCAGGACAAAACTGGATTTCATGCGCAAGGTGAGGAGACGAAACTCTGAGCTCAACCCAAAGCTAGGAGATTAGGGCGTACACCTAAAAACCTGCTGAAAGCGAATATCAAGACGAAATTGGTATTCGAAAGGTGCGTCAATAGACATTGGAATGAACCGGAGAGGGTAGTGAAGACTAAACCCGAGAAGACCGCGCCATGGCGAAACTGAACTACAGTTAAGAGTAGACACTCAAACAAACAAATGATTGACATCAAAAGGATATTGGTATGGGGAGGAAACCGAGATAATGAGGACGAATACCTCGCTGGGGATTTAATCCGAAGTATTAGCAAATTCACTGGGGACAACAGAAAAAATAATGGCTTATGTTCTGATGCATATTTGAATTCTTTCTATATAGCACAATGTTCCATATAATGGAAATGATACGCGTTTTGGTAGATGCAATGTAATAATGCATGTTTAAAAGTTTCACTAGGGAATGGCCAATTGAGAAGCCAATAACCAAGTCAGAATCTGACATGACTTGCAAAAATAAATTGCAAAATCCAAAGGAGAGGAGAAAATATGGGGAACCGCTAGAGAGGGAACCTCGAAGAGATGAAGCTTCGCGGGGAATAACAATTGAGCAACCAGTAGAAACCGGCCACAAACATTGAGAGGAGCTGCAAAAATAAATTGCAAACTCCTAGGGAAGATCAGATCGACATTGTAGCTTCTGGAGAGGGACGCCATCTGAAGATTAGACATTGAGGGAGAAGATCAGGGCAAGACTGTAATCTCTGGAAAAGACAGTGCGCGGCCGTGTTGAGGATGACACCAAGACAAAAAAACCGACGTGAGGGGTGAAAACCTTTGTTGGGGGAACAAAGCTCTACTGAGGAAACAGGACTTCACCGGGGAGACAGAACTTTGTTGAAGATTTTTTTTTGAGAGAGATTTTTTTTTGGAATGCAACCATTGGATAGATCATGCATATAGTCACACAATATCGACCTCACTGGGGATAAGGAAATATATTAACATAAGGATGCCCCAATCAATATACCGGCTAGGAAAGTAGAGGTCATGGCGAGGGGTCTCTGTTGGAAACTCCATTGGGAATATGCGACATCCTCAAATCCGGAGTCTCAGAATGAAGCCTTTAAAAGAAGATTCCTGGGGCAACAAAACTTCGCTGCAGAAACGAAACTTCACTAGGGATAGGTAAAGTCCTATTCATACATGGGCTCTGTCTAACAGAAGAAAACCAAATATTCCCTTCCTGACAATCATTAAGCTCTTTACAGGTGTTCAACGTGTAAACTCTTTTTTTATGTCAAACAAATGTTTTGCATGCTGAAAGATGTTTATTTTGGGAATGACATACCTGATGCGATGATTATTCAAGCCTTGAAGTTGAAAACCTTACAAAGTGTCGCATTTCTGTCGTGAACGAATCACTAGCTAGAGTGCAAAAAATTTCAAAACTTTTCTTCCCCCCTTCTTTTTTTTTTGAAAAAACGAGTCAAGATGCGGTTGATAAGATACAAACATAAATATGCAAAAAAAATTTGGGAGTTTAGGAAACGTTATCCTGTTGTAGTATGCTTTCGAGTTAAACCCTTGTTTCAGTTAGGACTTTTAGAGGTTGTAACGTGGCCTGGTTCGAGGGTTTTTTTAGAAAAAAGTTTTTCAAGGCTCAAGTTATTTAGTGCCCACCCCCTTCGTGATATTCTCCTCTCCTAAGTTCAGCTGACTTATCACAAGAATTCATCTTTCAAAAGAATTTATAATGGTTGAGTGATCACGACAAATTCTCCAACACGATTGTCACTTAACTTTTGCTACTTTTGTTTTTGATATTATTGTTCCTCTTCTTTTGATGAAAATTTTATTGAATAATCTCTTCTTTTTTTTGTTGGCCCTTTAGGCTCTCTTTTCCCTAAATTTTGCCTGGACAAAATCTTTTGAATTTCAATTTTGGGAGTCCAGCGGGACGCCCTAAATTTTGCCTAAGCGACTTGTTTTCAAGTTTCGACTTAGAGGGGCTTTTTGTTTCTTTCTTATTCATACTTTCCGCTTCGAACAAGTCAATATGACTTTAGGTCTTTGAACTTTTTCTTTTTTTTATCTCTCTCTTTTTTTTTTGAAGAAAACAAATGCCTCATTCCTTGGTCGGCGAGGGATAGCCATTATTGTATCGATTCGATCTCGACCTCATGACTTTGTGAGGAAATGAACATCGTGGTTTAGACATTTTTTCTGATCTCATGATGCGAAAGATAAAATATGGTGATCCTCAGATGGGACATTCCTTCTGAAATTTGAATGCTTGGTCAAATTAACTGAACATCTACCCTGCCCCTAGTTTAAAAAAATAAGGTTTTTTTTTAACGAAAAAGAAACTCCTACTTCGAAGGCTCAGAGGGGTTAACTATGATATAACTCCCTTATATCTCCGGTGTTTAGGGATTGAAACAATGTCTGTACATCGTCAATGGGGTTCTACTCAAAATCATACCGCTACAGTCATCGTTTTTAGCTAAACTCCTTCCTCCAAACTCTTGGATAAGAAAAAGAATTGGCACAGTTGGTATCAAAATGCCCGAAAAATCGATTAAAGAGTGATACTGGATGGACTAAGTAAAATGAAACAATTTCTTCAAGGCAAAAATATTCAACGCATCAAGACTGACATTTGGCTATAAACAAAATCCTATATGCAGACAATGCTAAAACAATCAATCAATATAACACATGAAAGTGCGGAAAAGAAACGTAATAAAAGCCATTATGGGGAAGAAATATCTCCAACTAGGTTCGCCGATCTCGCCGACCTGCCGTAATCTTGATATTACCCTGACTCATGACCTTCACCAATAGCACGGATCTATGAAACAAAATGGCAAGGCATCCACCAGTAAAGTGAATGAGAATCCCATCAATCATAGAACCAAACACGCCCCTTGCGCAGTAGTAGTTGTGTTTGTTATCCGTATTTCAAGAGATCAACTAACCATGACTTAGATTACCATTTCCGTGTAAGGTCCACGAAGTTTATATGCACATGCTTATCAAAATATTGGACGTTTTTGCAAACAAAATAGTAAAAAGGGAGAAAAGAAACGTATACGTATACTTGAAAGAAGATATTCTATTGATTTTGAGAAATCAGCCTGTGAAAAAGGCATTTACATTTGGAACCAAGTAATTACAAAATCAAAGCAAACAAGTGTTTACAAATGGCAACGTGAATGTGAATATCCATCAAGTCCCGACTCTACTATGACTCTTATGACTATTACGCTTTCATCTTCCTGCTTTCAGACAAATCATTCTTGGATTAGCTTCAAGCTTATGCCAGGTGACAGAACGAAGGAAAGAAACACAAGATCTCATGCCGAGCATAGTCTTTTGCTTTAAGTCCCTAACTTTTGCCTGAATCGCCCTTTCGGGTTTTCGATTCACCAGGACAACCTCATTTTGCCTAAACCGCCCTTTTGGGTTTTCAGTTTAGCGGGATTATTTTTTTATTTTTTTTTTGCAAAGTATTTTTTAACTACGTCAGCATTCACAAGGAGAGGGAAGTACTCTCCATCCATAGTCGTGAGCATCATCGCTCCTCCCGAGAAAATTTTTCTGACCATGAAAGGACCTTCATAAGTCGGAACCCACTTGCCCCTGGGATCTCCCTGGGGGAGAATTATCCTTTTTAACACAAGTTCACCTGGTTTGTAACACTGAGGTCGTACCTTCTGATCAAATGCTTCCCTCATCCTTTACTGATATACCTGACCATGACATACAGCCGTTAACCTCTTCTCGTCAATAAGTTCCAACTGATCCAGCCAATTCTATACCCATTCAATTTCATCCAGCTCAACATCCCTCATGTTCCTAAGAGAAGGAATCTCGACTTCTACCGGCAATACTGCTTCCATGTCGTAAACCAATGAAAATGGGGTTGCCCCAGTCGAAGTATGCACAGTGGTGCGATAACCATGCAAAGCGAAAGCAGCATCTCATGCCAATCTTTAAAGGTTACCACCATCTTCTATACGATCTTCTTATTATTCTTATTGGATGCTTCGGCAACACCGTTTATCTTTGGTCGGTATGGGGAAGAGTTATGATGCTTGATTTTGAAGGACTCACAAAGCTCCTTCATCATTTTGTTATTCAAATTAGACCCATTATCGGTAATAATCTTTTTAGGCACTCCGTAGCGACAAATAATATTGTTCTTAATGAACCGAGTTACCACCTGCTTGGTGACATTGGCATAGGATGCAGCTTCGACCCATTTTGTAAAATAATCGATGGCAACCAGAATGAAACGGTGCCCGTTGGATGCAGTCAGTTCAATTTTTCCGATCATATCAATTCCCGACATCGCAAAAGGCCAAGGGGAAGTCAATATATTCAAAGGTACTGGCGGCACATGCACCTTATCAGCATAGACTTGACATTTGTGGCAAACCCGTGCATGATTGTGACAGTCAGTCTCCATGGTGGACCAATAATAACCTGCTCTCAAGATCTTTTTAGCCATGGTATGCCCGCTGGAATGGGTCCCGAAATCACCTTCATGTATCTCCTCAATGATTCTAGCTGCTTCTTTCTTGTCAACACATCTGAGCAGTAAACCGTCATGATGCCTACTATACAACACACCACCGCTGAGAAAGAACTTGGCTGAAAATCTTCTCAAGAACTTCTTATCTGTGACGGATGCCTCTTCAGGGTACTCTTGTGTTTCTATATATCGTTTAACATCATAAAACAAAGGATTACCATCTAATTCCAAACTAGCCTCAAAACAGAAAGCTGGCTTACTCAAACTTCTGATGGTAATGGAAGGTGCCTCATTAGCCCACTTAACCTTGAACATGGAGGACAAAGTTGTCAGTGCATCAGCTAGATTGTTTTCTTCTCTAGGAATGTGTTCAAACGTGATCTCTTCGAAGTACGGAATCAACTTCATAACATGCTCATGATAGGGAATTAGGTTCTGATGGTGAGTCTCCCAATCTCCATTAATATGGCTGATAACAAGATTGGAATCCCCGTAAACTTTCAAAAATTTGATGCGCAAGTCGATCGCCGCTTCATTGCCATAAATGCAAGCCTCATATTCGGCCATGTTGTTAGTGCAATCGAAACAAATACTAGTTGTGAAAGGAATGTGGTATCCCTCAGGGGAAGTGATAATAGCTCCGACACCGTTGCCCATGGCATTTGAGGCACCATCAAAAACAAGCTTCCAACGTGATCCCGACTCGGGTCCTTTGTCTGGGTCTGGCATATTACAATCCTAAATATACATAATTTCCTCATCTGGAAAATCAAACTTCATCGGTTCATAATCGTTCATGGGCTGATGAGCAAGATGGCCAGCCAGTACACTACCCTTAATTGCTTTTTGAGTAGCGTATTGGATATCATATTTGGTGAGTATCATCTGCCAACGGGCTACCCTGCCTGTAAGAGCTGGCTTCTAAAAAATATACTTGATTGGATCCATTTTGGATATCAAGTACGTGGTGTGAGTTAACATGTATTGCCTCAAACGTCTGGCGGCCCAGGCAAGCGCACAACAAGTCTTTTCCAACAATGAGTACCTTGACTCGCATTCCGTAAACTTCTTACTCAAGTAGTAAATAGCCTGCTCTTTCTTCCCTGTCTCGTCGTGCTGACCAAGGACACAACCCATTGAGCTCTCCAACACAGTTAGATACATGATTAGAGGCCTTCCTTCCACTGGTGGCATGAGTATCGAAGGTTCCTGCAAATAATCCTTTATTTTGTCAAAGGCCTTCTGAAAATCCTCATTCCATTTCACTGTCTAACTTTTCTTCAACAACTTGAACAAAGGTTCATAGGTGCCTGTGAGATGAGAAATAAATCTAGAAATGTAGTTTAACCTTCACAAGAAACCACGTACTTCCTTCTCTGTCCTTGGTTCAGGCATTTCCTGTATCGCTTTTACCTTGGCAGGGTCCACCTCGATACCTTTTTCACTTACAATAAAACCCAATAGCTTGTCGGATCTCACCTCGAAGGTGAACTTATTCGGATTCAACCTCAGCAAAAACTGCCTCAGTCTCTATAATTTTTCCAGATAAACAAGATTTTCCTCTTCCGTGTCAGACTTAGCAATCATATCATCCACATAAACCTCAATCTCTTTGTGAATCAAATCACGAAAGAGAGTGACCATGGCACGCTGATATGTTGCCCCGACATTTTTCAAACCAAGCGGCATCACTTTATAACATAAAGTTCCCCAAGGCGTGATAAATGTTGTCTTCTCCATATCCTCTGGAGCCATCTTAATTTGATTATAACCCAAAAAACCACCCATGAACAAAAACACTTTGGAATGAGCAGTATTATCGACCAACACATCAATATGCGGAAGAGAGAAGTCATCTTTAGGGCTGGCCTTATTCAAATCCCTATAATCCACGCACATCCTGACCTTACCATCCTTCTTGGGAACAGGCACAATATTTGCAATCCATGGCGGATAATTTATGACTTTTAAGAAATTCGTGTCCAACTGCTTCTGGACCTCCTCCTTGATCTTCTTGGACATCTCAGGATGGGTTCTTTGGAGCTTTTGCTTGATAGGGGAGCAACCTTCTTTGAGCGGTAGTCGATGCACCACTATGTATGTATCCAACCTAGGCATATCCTCATAAGACCAAGCGAAGATATCAGAATACTCACGAAGTAGCTCAATCAATCTGACCTTTATACTTTTTTCGAGATCTGCCCTTATCTTGACTTCTCTTCTTACCTCTTCTGTGCCAATATTCACCACCTCAATTGAATCCTGAGTCGGCTGGATAACCTTCTCCTCTTGTTTTAACAATCTTGCTAATTCCTCACGAAGATCACAATCCTCATATGCTTCTTCTTCAGCTTGATAAATAGGAGTATCAAAGTCATAATGAGCCATAGCAGAGTCGTTATCAATATAATCGGTGGTGGAAGTGCATCTGCATGAACGGCATTTTGGCCTTTTTTAGTGACAATGTGTGAAAAGAGAAACATTGCCATTCAAATAAAAAAATGGAGAAAAATTTTGAATGCAAAAACGTCCTTTATTTCATGATAAACTTTTGAAAATAAACATGGTGGCCCTACACAAATGATCCACCACGCCTTGGGCAGAGCGTAGGAATTATGATATGATAATAAAAGAAAAAAAGAAAATTACTCCTCAACGCTTGAAACTTGGATAACATCCATAGAAGTCCAATTGTTGAGTGTCTGGCCTGGAATACTCGGACGAATCCAATCTTCGATATTGTAGCCATCAACCCTATCGTTGCCAACTGCATTGACGTGTCCTTCTTGAGCAGCACAAGGACGGGAAAACTTCACAGGAGTAGATAAAATAGATGCTCTGGGAGTTGCATTCTGCTGACCTGGGCTAAAACCAAGACCAAATTTATTAAATTTTGGGGTAACGTCCAGCACCTGACCCCAACCTTCAGGGTTGCCATTTTCCACCACAGCTCTCGCATCCTTGAGAGAAGACATAACAGTTTCAGGTTTCCTTTTCTAATCTGGAGGAGGAAAATTTATAGTGTGAACTGTCTCAAACGCCTGAAACGGAGTTTCATGTATCTCGGCTTCAACTTTAACATAGCGAAATGATGTCAAATGAATCACGATATACTCTTCCTCGCTGCACACAGTTATCACGTTTCTCTCTGCAGGATACTTGAGTTTCTGATGAAGAGCAGAAGTGACTGCCCCTGCTTTATGAATCCACGACCGCCCCAATAAACAACAATACGCTGGCTGTATATCCATCACAAAACATTTAGCCATGGAGGTGCGAGGACCAACCTTGATTGGTAACTCCACCACCCTAAACACTGACCTTTGAGACCCATCAAACGCCTTCACCATCAAATCACTAGGGCGCAGCTCCAATCCAGAATAATCAATCTTCATCAATGCTAACTTAGGTAATACATTCAAAGACGACCCTGTGTCCACCAAAACCCAAGATAAAGTAGTGCCCATGCAGTCCATTGAAATATGCAACACTTTGTTATGGTCTTGCACTTCCAGAGGAATATCAAAATCTGTGACGCCCAGACCGTTCCCGACAGATATGTTAGCACAAATATTCTCAAACTGATTGACTGTTATCTCATGTGGCACGAACGCATTCTTTAACAACTTCATCAAAGCATTTCTGTGAGGTTCTGAATAAATCAACAGAGACAAGATAGACATCTTAGAAGGAGTATGGCTCAGATGATCAATTATGCTATAATCACTCTTTCTGATAATTCGCATTAACTCTTCAACCTCATCGGGAACTGAACAAGCTACTGGTATCGGAATTGGTCGAGTCACATTGGCTGGCGTAACCCTTGGATTACCAATCATCGCCTGTTATTTTCCTTTTTCTCTTGCATAAGCATCTGCCTCATCTTGCACATTGGAAGGACCAAATACTCTCCCGCTTCTAGTCATTCGACCCACACCAGAAAAGTTATGAACTTCCCCTTCATTATCTTCAGCACGTTCTTCCTCAGACGAACCGGTACTTACCTCCTACTTCACCCCATGGTAATAAACATCAGCACTATAATGCCATGGGATGGCCTTCTCACTAGTATACGGCATAGGACCAGGTACCGTAATCATCAAAGGAGGCGCCCTAGATGGGGTAGGAATGCGCACAGGGGTGTAAGGAATAGATACCACAACAACATCTTCTTCGTTAACCTTACGGTAGCTCGGTTTTCTATCGAACTGCAGGGAACCCTCCTTTATCATCAACTGGATACCGGCTTTTAAATCATCACAGCCCTTCGGTTGCTCTCTACACTTGGCGCACTCTGAAGTACAACCCGATAAAATAGAATTGTCAAGCAAATACCTCTTAACATACCACAACAGAGTAGTTACTTGTTCCACATTCATGATTAAATTCAACAATTCACCATTATCATCAATCATATTAATAACACCCCCTCCATGCCTAGGCATTGAGTTCTGAGTAACATTCGGACCAGTCACTGGAGTAAACTCAATTTTCTTAGCATCCAACAAGTCTTGTATCTTGCAATTCAACGCAAAGCAATTGTCAGTAGAATGGCAAACTCCACCTGAATGGAATTCACATCTTGCGTTAGCATCATAGTTAGCAGGAAGTATTGCGGGTGGTGGTGGCATATTTCTCAAACTGATCAACTTAAAATCGAGCAAATGGTGGAGTGCTTCAGTAAGAGATAATGGAAAGGGATCGAATTTTCTCAACTGTCTCTGTTGTTGATTATTATACTGACGGGGAGCATCTTGTTGTCTTTGTTGTTGAGGCACTGTATTCGGTCTCTGTTGCGGAGGAGCATTAACAGGAATAGAAACAACATTGATTTGTTGGTGTTGACGATCCTCTCTTCTTCCTCTATGAGAGTAAATCGCACTTGCTTCACCTTCCTTTTTCTTAGGGTAAGTGTTGAATGGTTTCTTACTGCCCCCTGATGAGCCACTAGAACCTCCAATCTGAATTTTCCCCAATTTCAAACCTACCTCAATTTTTTCACCAGCCATAACCAAGTCTGCAAATCTTGCCGAAATACTTCATATCATGTGCTCATAGAATGGCCCTTGCAGGGTACTCATAAACATATCAATGAGTTCTCTCTCCATGAGTGAGGAGGTTGAACCCTCGCAGCCAACTCACGCCACTTCTGAGCGTATTCCTTGAAAGATTCTCTTGATCCCTATGACAAATTTTGTAACTGAGTGCGATTAGGCGCCATATCCATATTGTACTGATAATGTTTGACAAAAGCCCGAGCAAGATCATTCCAGCAACGAATATGGGTTTTCTCCAGCTTAGTGTACCACTCCAGGGATGCCCTAGATAAGATATCCTGGAAAAAGTGAATCAAAAGCCCCTGATCCTCAGTACGCACCGACATCTTTCGGAAATAAGCAGTTGCATGAGTAACAGGACATGACGTTCCATTGTAATTTTCAAATATAGGAGGCTTGAACTTTGGAGGAACTTTCACCCCAGACACCAACCCGAGATCATTAGCATCCATACCAAGGACTCCTTGCCCTTCCACAGCCTTCAAACGTTCTTCCAATAACCGATACTTTCTATCTTTAACCTGAACTTCCAGCTCTTAACGCCGAACAGAAAACTGATCTTCATCCTGATCAAAGTCATAATCCTGCTCCTAATAGCCCCTTATACTGCCCTAATTATCCCTTCTGTTCCCGACAAGACGAGGTCCCAGAAACGGGGGAAACTGCCCTACGTTGCACATAAAAGGGTTTCCGGGCATCCCGTGAAAATTTACAACAGGTTGATCTTGCACATCCCCAAATCCTACAGAAATGTCCTGATAAAGCCCTTGATTTCCACTATCCCCTGGATAGCAGCGCTGGTTGTTGACAATGGCAGCCAGTTCCTCCTATCGGCGATTCACATTGGTGATGATCTCCATGAACTGGGTCCTCTGAGTAGCCATCTGGGCCCTTATTTCAACGAGTTCAGCTTAAACTTGTTCCATCTGTCTTGGCAAATTGTTTTTGGTGGAATACGGATGAGTAGTCATCTTGAATTCTGAATAAGAAAAGCAGAAGAATAAGAATACCGTCTTGAGATAACCTGTAATGTTATGAAATGCATGATGTGCATGATATGTTTGTCATTTCCCAGTATTCAAGAGTCCTTTTATTCATCAATCACGGCGCACAACCAATAATCAAGCATACAATCAAAGGAAAAGAGGAAAAAAAAGAAAGGACAAAAAGACAAACACTTCAGTTATTTACAAACAAAAGAAACGATGTTCAAGTGACTTCAGACATTTAAGAGTGTAATGATAAACAACAAAATACGTGTTTCAAAGAAAACTTAACAAAAAAATTGAGTAATAAAAACAAATAAATGATCCCTCCCAACAATCCCGGGGGTGACCAAATACACCAAAGGTAAGTAACAAAAACTAAATCTCCGGAACAAGACACACTTCAAGGTATTGACAATACTCTTCAAGCCTGGCTTTCTCCTTCAAAAGTTGTGATGTGACTATTTTACTTTCTTGAAACCGATCCTCTGCGACACGCTTCTGGGCTACTTCCTTCTTAAACTGAGCATCTTTGTCTTTGAGCTGTTTCTCCAAGTTTTGAACCTTCTTCTTGTAGCTATTCTCAGATGTCTGAAGCTTCTGGCACTCTTGCTGGGTCTTACTCAACTCTTCTTCTATTTCAGCATAAGATATCTTCCTAAAACTGGTTGCATCAAAAGTTTCCCTTTGAGCTTCTTTGAGTTTGCGAGCTAAGTCGGCCCTTTCTTGATCTACCCAATAAAGTTTCATCCCTGCCTCACGGTCTTTTACACGAAGTTGAATGTTCTCAAGATGAACCTGGGTGAACACCTCGGTAGGCACCGTGTTACTCAGAACAGTAGGAGGTTGCTCACATATAGGAGCCGACCTTGCAAATGGTAACCGTAAAATCTTAACACAGGCTTTAATCCATTCCAAGTAAGGAACCCTAACAATAGGATCCTTCTTGCCCAAAGTAGTTCTATCCTTCTTGTGAATTCCCTTCCAAGAACTTGTCACTCTTTTCAACATCACAGGATCACTTCCTCTAACAAAATACACTGACTCAAACACCTCCTCACCCTTTGGCGGTCCATCCATTGCATATCCCAATTGACGATAAGAAAGCACATGATTATAGTTGATACACCCCTTAGTTCCTATGAGGGGAACATTAGGGAAATCTCTGTAGCTAGTGATAATACTTCGTACTTCCCCCATGTCATAATTCCATAGGATATCAAATGAAGTCAGGTTAACAAGTCTTGATGACCATCAGAGAGAATGCCTGGTATCCACGAAAGGGCCACTTATCGGGAGGTGCAAATTAAACCATTGATACAAAATTGAATGAAATAAACTTACATTACCTCCTTTTCCATGCCTGAAATGAATGGTGTAAGGAGTATCTGCCAAGAGTGTTGGTACCGGGTTCTTATTTCTAAAAACACAAATAGCCGTCAAATCCACAAAATTTCTCTTGTGAGGAAAGAGGATGATCCCATATATCATGAGAGAAAATAGAGGGCTGAAGTCATTCCAATTCCCTATCTTTTCCCAATCTTCAGCTTTCTTCACTAAGAAATCCAAATAAGACCCTGTAGTATCCTCACTTGATTTCCAATTGTCTTTCACCTCTTTCCTACTCAAATGAATATTTTTAGCAATAACTTCGAACTTCGGCTTCTCCGACACTTGGACAAAAGGAACTTCATCGGACAACTTGATATTAAGTAGGTACGCGTACTCTTCTAGTGTGGGAACCAGATGATAATCTTGAAAAGTAAAACACCATAATTCCTTGTCATAGAATTGGAAGAGGGTGATCAAAGCCATTGGGTTAACTGGAGTGTTAAGGATTTGTAACAAATTGCCATAATTTTTGTTGAAATCATTCAGAACATCACCCTTCAGATAAGAACTCAACCTCTTCAATTCGGACACATCAATAGTAGGAATCTGATAAGCGAATGTATGCATGTTGGGCTCTTTAACACGAACTGAATCAGACTCATCTGACGGGAGGCCAGCCATTTCTGATGGAAAGAAGACTCTTGAATGTCCCTGGAAGATGATATGCACATGCTAGTTATTTTTTATACATCATTTTTTAGAAATAAATATGATATGATGCAACATGACAGGATCAAAGTTTCACACTGGATAATGGCTGGACCATTATAGAACAGCACCACTCAAGATCAAAAGAAAAACCCAAAGCTTCAAAACTATCATGGGAACCTGAGTCACCTTCGCAACACAAAGTCACCAACAGTACTTGTAAGAAAATTTTTCCCGCCCCTCTCACGGGTGTAGTCTAGGTCAAGGTAAGGTTAAAAGCCAAATCAGAGTACAAGAGCTCGACTATCGGTATCATTATACGATAACACCTATCTGAACTACATCTGAAGTCATGGGTCTCATGGTCAGGTATACAAAGCATCCGCCTCATAGCTTCCATGGCCACTCTATTCCTAGTTCCTATGGAATTAACTCATAGCCTGGGTATGAGGCCTTTTACCTCATGGAATAACCCACCCACCAAGAAATCCAGAATCCAAACAGTCCAGCCAAATCTAGTATGCAGAAAGTAAAGTGCACATAGCATGCAATGCAAACAGATAAACATGCAAAGCGGTAAAATAAACACCCAAAAAGAAAACAAACAAGAGCTAGGATCGACTCCGGGATGGACCAACAAGAGGTCAATTTGTCCCCAGTGAAGTCACCAGCTGAAACGACCTGGCCGAACCGTCATCTCGTAATAACAATGAAGTCGCCACTGAACGTCTTTTTTCCCGCCAAGAGGGAAAGCTAAACATAGAGAAAACCTGAAGAGGGAGAAATCACGGTATTTCGACCGAGAGATCGGGTAAGGGAGTCTGTTACGCGAGGGGAAGGTATTAGCACCCCACACGCCCGTAGTACTTTACGGTATCCACTCTTGTTGTCTAATCTAATGGGTGTGGTCAAAACCTATATATATGGCTTAAAGCTAAAAATGGAATGCATGCAAAAAAAAAAGAAAACAATGTAGGGAAAATAAAAGTTGTGCTCGATTGGGCCCTACCCCAATGCATATGTATCACTTTTAAGGAATCAGAGCAGTCGTAGTTCGGCTCATATATTCTGGTTGGTTTGTGTTTTTTTAGTTAAGACAACAAAAACAGTCAAGATGGAAAAACATCAAATAAAACAACAAGCAAATGAGATGGTAAAACATCGATTAAATAATAAAAAAGTAACATGTCAAAGATAGCGAAACACCAAATGATAAAACATCACACCTGACAATGACATTTAGAGTCAAAGTAGGATAACCAACATGTGCGATCGCGAAACATCGGCTTCAAACAAATGTGCGATGGTGAAACATCGGCTAAAAGATAACAAGATATCATGGCAAAGATGGCGAGACATCAATAAGCCGGATGACAAAACATCACACCTAACAATGATATTGAGAATCAAAGTAGGATAACAAACATGTGCGGTGGCGAAACATCGGCTTCAAACAAGTATGCGATGGCGAAAAATCGGCTAAAAGATAACAAAGTATCATGGTAAAGATGGCGAGACATCAATAAGCCGGATGACAAAACATGACACCTAACAATGATATTGAGAATCAAAGTAGGATAACAAACATGTGCGATGGCGAAACATCAACTTCAAACAAGTATGCGATGGCGAAACATCGGTAAACCAGGTTTAAAAACAAAACCAAGAGGCGCACAAACAAATAAGATTGATTTGTATCTTTTACCTTGAAGAAAGGTTTGAGTTTATTATAGGTGTATTATGATTTTCCCAGAAAACAATTTTTGTTTTAAGATGCAAAATGCAAAGGAAGGAAAAAACAACTAAGGGAAACTAGTCTAGCACTATCCCTAGTGTTATCATACAATGATTGACCCTAAGGTTAAGGATAAAGAAAATTCCTACCCTATGATAGCATACATGGGTTCCTACCTTAATTAACATGTCAAAGGAAGCTTAACAAAACTATCCTATAGGGAACAAGCAATGAGAGCGAAGTCGTGATCTCAATTTCTAAATTGAGTGACTCATCGATCAACAATTAAAGAAAAAAAGAATAAACATCCTATAGGGAACATGCACTGAGAGCGAAGTCGTGATCTAAATTTTATAAATTGAGTGACTCATCGATCAAAAATTAAGGATAAAAGACAATAAACATCATATAGGGAACATGCACTGAGAGCGAAGTCGTGATCTCAATTTCTAAACTGAGTGACTCATCGATAAATAGTTAAAGAAACAAACACAAACACAACACATGTATCAAACAAAACAAAGGGCCTCCTGGCATATATCAGCAACAGAGGTCCCATCATGAAATCATAGAACTATACAAAATGAAAATAAAAGAAGGGAAATAGTGCAATACCAAACGGATAACTATCTGTAGCAACTGAACAAGAATAAAAGAAACCCAGAGAACTTCAAGCAAACTGGCATCAGCAGACAAATCAAGTCAGAAATTACGCCATCAGGATGTAAGTATTGAGATTTTCAGATATGAACAGATCCCATGGGCAATGTATAACATTCACAATCACACACACACACACACACACACACACACACACACACACACATATATATATATATATATATATATATATATATATATATATATATATATATATATATATATATATATATATATATATATATATATATATATATATATATATATATATCCTGCATAGACTATCAAATATGCCAAACACAAGAGTAGTGCCAATATAATAAATTGTGTTCCACAAATAAAGTGAAACACAGTAGCCTCAAGTCAAAAATGGAAAACTTTTCTCAAAGTACCTCGCACATTCAACAACCAAGTTAGTATTCCCATAAATTGAATGATGACTCACATAAGGGATGGATGATGACACCATAATGAAGTAAGGAAACATGATAGAAACTATCAAAATATTAGATATGATAGACAAAAAAGAAACAGGCATATGCACAATTTGGTCAAAAATTAGAGGAATGTTGCTCCTTTCTATCACCATGTTGAGTTGACAATTGAATATCAATCAAGGATCATGGGAGATTGAGAAGAATACAATCAATAACCATGAAGGTCAGTAGCAACCACAATTCAATCATACTTAATTACTTCATAACAACTCACAAGCATAATAGAAGAGGAATCCCACACAATGCATCAAAGACTTAGATTTCAAGCTAACCATGGAAGAAAGTCAAACAAGGACAAAATTAGAGAGCTTGTAACAATCAAAGATTTGAAGTAAAGCTTCCAAAACATGATTAGGACATGATCACAAGGTTAAAGTATTGATTCTAAAACATGCTGCACAAGTGCATTCAAAATGCCTTAAAAATTCAACAAGGATAAAAGAAGAAAAAAAGCCAAACTCTATTCATGATTAGAAATAACTTAAGTAATAGGGATCAATTACTCTCAAGTCTTCATGAGACTATCATTGAAGTATCATTTCCCTTCATGTTATCATTGGCCATCTAATGACCTCAAACTCAAATTGAAAACTGAAGTTTCAAAGTGAAGATCAACAAGAAAGCAAAAAGTCATAAATCATGCATCAAAAGGTTCAATCATTCAAGCATGGGGAATTAAGTGAAATTAATTGAGTTTATGTGGATAAATAGAACCAACATGATCATTAGGTGCCCAATTATAGGCCTCACTCAAGTTCATTGGCCATCAAGCAAATTGCAACAAGATATGCAACATTAATTAGGTACCTTCACTTCAAAAACACATCAAAGATAGAAAAGGATTTCAATAACTCAAACCAAAATTTCCATAACATATTTGAGATATGCATAGGTCAGAAAACAAGTTTGAAGTCCATGCATATTAGAGGAGAGGATCTAATAAGGCCCAAAGATCAAAACTAGTTGGCAAACCTACCAAACTAGACAAGCTTTCAAAATAATTTGTGGAAAAATATCCAATCAGGTCAAATAATTCAAGAAAAATGGTTTTCAGATCCTGAATACATCCATGAACCTTAAACAAGATCCAAATTCCAATGGAAACCCAAGTCAAATTGGTTTTAAAATTGAAACTTGCAATGTAAGCTACAAAATCCTAATTGTTTGAATTTTAATCTTAAATATTAATTAGGTAAGATCAAAATTCAAACAATTCAAACCAAGATCATGCAAATCACAAGGAAACCCTAAATATCAGAATACATATTTTTTCACATTTTTAGGATTAAAGAAAAGTCAAAAATAAAATCAAAATTCAAACCATTAATCAATTAAACAAATAATCAAATCTCAAAATAAAATTCTAATAAAAAGTCATAAAAATATCCAACCAAAATAATATTTAAATATTAGAATTAAAAACACACATCCCTGATTTTTTGTGGAATTTTTGGATTAAAGGAAATATATAAAAAAATCAAATACCAAACAAACAATTAATTAATCACACGAATTTTTAAACCAATCAAAACATTTTCAAAAATTCTATAAAAAATACACAAAGTTAGAAATATTATTTTTAAGTTCCATGAATTTTTTGTGGATTTTTATAACAAAGAAAATATTAAAAAAACTAAAAATCAAACAAATAATTAATTAAAATCACAATTTTTTTAACCAATAAAATGATGTTTAAAAATTCTAGAAAAATTAAAATCAAATACTACATGAAATTCTGAGCCTATGACATTTTTTAAATAATTTTTTAAATTGTTTTGATCAGAAAATAAAATCAAACGAAATACAAAATTAAAAAAATAATTCAAATAAGACAAAATTTAAATGGACCAATCATATCGTGCCACCACATCATCTTCAACCTCCGGAAAAACTCAAAAACGCGCGTAATACTCAGTCATAGGGCTCATGTTCAGATCAACATAACATGCTCAATTCCACACCATTTTTCATGAAATCAAGGGCAAATTAAAGCTAGCATAACAAAGAATCAATATCAACTCGAATCAAACAACACCATCAAGTATAGATCCAACACGAAGCTCATAAAAACTCAAAAAAACAATCTACACACAGAGTTTCAGAAACTCCAAAACACGATTCAAGCTCAAATCAAGCACAAAGTATACCTCAAACCTATTTGTCTAGCCAGCTAATACACGAAACACATGATCTACATCATCAATTCAAGCTGAATCATGCAAATCAAAATTCGGAAAATTCACCTTGAGAAAAAATCTGGAAACACGATTCCCTCACTCCAGAAGCAAACCAACGATGCAAGCTTGATGTCCTTACTTCACTGAAGTTGAAACACCAGGAATTTTGAAGAATGATCCAAGGAGAAGAGAGATTCGAAGCAGTTTGCAGAGACACTTCAGAAATTTCAGATCTGTAATTCTTGCAATGGGAGAACCCTCCATCTAAACCATGGATTTCTACTTGGTATATAGAGTGAGTGGAGGAGGATAGAAAAGGAATTTGGATCATAAATCCGTTAGAGGGCAAGATTGAAAATTTGGGCCAAAAATGAGGATGCATATGGAGCCTGTGTTTCACTCGTGCATTTGCTTGCCTTTTGTGCATTTTGTGAGCCAAATGAGGTCAGAAATACATGCTCAAAATGCCAGGTCATGATTGTTTGAAATGAGAAAGTGTTGGTGAATTTGCAAAATCGGGTAAATTTTGTGAGTATTTCATCAAGCAAGTACAACACCAAATAGGTCCCGAAATGGTGAGTGTAATGGGCCTCATCATGTCACAAATTTTTCATGGGCTTGATTAGAAACAAAAATAAAGGCTAAAACTTGAGTTCTCAAGAATTGGCCATTTTGCATACTTGTCAAATTTCAATAAAATGCCTCAAAATTCCAAAGTTCATAATTTGCTCATACTTTTGAATTTGGATACAAATGAGTATAATTTGGAAAGGTATTGAAAAGAACTACAATCCTTTAGTTTTGAGTTTTGGCAATTGAATCCATTAAGGTCCTCAAAATATGACATGAAATTCACTAATTTTGGAAAATGACTTATAAATTTAACTTGAGGCATGTACTTCCAAAGACCATAATTCTTGACTCCTTGCCGATTTGGACATGAGAACAAAAGGAGATGAAATATCACCCTATTATATTTCCAAGCATATTTGATTTGCATTTTTTTGATCAAAGGTGAATAAAATATGAATTTTTGAAGTTAAGTCCTCATTTTCCAAAATTAAAAACTTTTAAGGTTTCTTCATGAACAAGTTTCAACCCAAACCTCAATCTTTTTGATCCAATGATTAAAATGGACTTGAAATATGAAAAGTACACCATTGAATTGATTGTTGACCAAAATTTCACTTGGTCAACCTTGACTTTGACTGATTTTGAGCAAAATGACCATTTTGCCCCTTTGAATCAATTGATCCACTTCCCTTCAAAATTGATGATCAAAACTTCAAACATATGATCTTCCAAATATATAGAGGCCATGTACAAAGTTTCACTTCAAAATTCTCAAGAAATCTTGATGAAATCCCAAACCCTAGTTCTGGATAACACCTTAGGAGACTGATGAATCATCTCCAAAATTTCAAATCCTCTGGGCATCTTGACCAATTTCTTGTACAAAGACTTTTCAAATACCAATGAGATATTGTAGCTTCCAAATCAAGATTTGTACATTGATCAATATCCTTGATCAAGCAAAACCCTAGTTTGACTGGTGAATCAAAAGAGTGATTCCTCTTACAATCAATCTCAAACTTCAATCCTCTGATGATCCAAAGGGATGGATAAAATATCTTGAGATATGAAATAACTTTTAAGCTTGAAAGATCGAGAGGTTTAGATGATAAGGTTCTACTTGAGAAACTTTGTCAATGCAATCAACCTTCAAAGATTGAGGAAGACTTGATAACCAAAGTATTTTGATCCCATCACAATGTATGAATGCAATGCAATATGATATTCATGATGAAACTTAAGCCTAAATCAAGAGGGTAAATTTTGGGGTGCAACAAAGTGCAAAACTATCTGTTTTTTATTTACTCTTGTGTTTTGTTTACAAATATGTCCAATGATTCATTTTTGAACATATGCATTTGAACATAATTACTGTTTATAAATAAACAAAATAGAAATGCAATCCCTGATGGCTTTAAGAGGTAGGGAAATCTCTATATGCTATTTCCATAATGCCCCGCAATGTACAGTTTAATCCCTAGCGGAACAAAGCTTCCAATTATCAATCCCCAGTAGAAGTCATTCAATTTCTCTGAATTCCCCATACAGGATTTTTCAAGCAGTACACGACATTTCCCTTACAACAGAGTTTATTTCTCCAAGCAGAAATTCATCAACACTTAGACTTCACAACATGAAGACTTATACTCCATATCCTCAGCATCAGTCAGGGATTTATTTCCCTAATCCAACAGTAGTGTAGCAGATTAGCTCACATAAGCATACATCGCACCCATATATCATAAACATTGATGACACGAATGCATTATACTATGCATTTCATACAACATAACATTGGATATTAGCTAACATTTTACCTTTTTCAAGATAAGATTAATCAAAAAGCTACCATTAACAATGTTCAAAGTCTTCGGATACAGTTCAGATATGATCAAGACACGGATGCCATCCTGATACTCATTCAGACTCAGCTTTCAGATACAGTTCAGATACGCTCCAGACACGGATACCATCCTGATACTCATTCAGATTCAGCTTTCAGATATAGTTCAGATACGCTCCAGACACGGATTCCATCCCGATACTCATTCAGATTCATCTTTCAGATACAGTTCAGATACGCTCCAGACACGGATGCCATTCTGATACTCATTCAGATTCAACTTCTCAGATACAGTTCAGATACGCTCCAGACACAGATGCCATTCTGATACTCAATCAGTTCTCAACTTCCAGATAAAGTACAAATACGCTCCAGAAATGGACGCCATTCTAATACTCATTCAAAATCAACCTCCAGATGCGGTACAGATACGCTCCAGATACGGATGCCATTTTGATAGTCATTCTTTCAGCTTACAAATTACAATTCAGCAATCACTTTGGATGGCATCTACAAGCCCATCTCCAAAAACTTTCCATCTTCTCTCTAAATGGCATCTTTAAGCCCATTCCCTCTACCATCACATCGCCGAGTGCAAATTCTTGGGCACTCTAGTGTCCAATCATCTTCCACCTTCGAGTCACGAATGGTAAAACTAGCCAATCTAACTCTTCAGGCTTAAGAAGATTGAACAGGGGAAGCTGTTTTACTCCAAAATTTTCCCTCTCACTTATCAAGAATTTTCTCAAAAAGATGCCCTTGGGCTTAAGACTGCACTAAAGTTTGATCAGCTCAAGACACCTCCTTATGCACTGATAACCAAAATTAAGGTTTGAGATTGCATAAGGATATTTGAACTTCCAATGCCCCATTTTACTTTCATGGATTATTGTGGACCCTCAAGATTACTCATGTCAAGTTTCAAGCTTTGGATCACACTTTTGCTCAGTCAATTCAGCAATTGACCTAAATATCAACTATATTGAGAAAAAAGTCAACTATGGCCAATTTACAGTCAAACTTCATAATTTTTTATCCACATAAATATTATAAACTCATATGTATCATTTTATCAAGATTTGACCACAATTCCCCAAGAAATTTGATCAAATCATCAAAAGGGCAAAATGGTCAAAATTAGGGTTTTGACTAAGAAGGGGCAATTTCTGATTTTTTGACCTAGCAAATGGTCAATTGGTTTGAAGCATGATTTCAAGAGTTCAATTGCATCATTTTGACCTAATGGAATGACCCAAAACATTGCTCAAGTCCATTGGATTGAAAAATAATTTTTTCAATCAACTGATCAAAAGTCAATTGTATACTGAAAAGTCAAACTTTGACTTTTTTGTCAAATTCAAGTGCCAAAGTTCATAATTCATCAAAACATGTCAAAATATGAAACTTATTCATCAATAAATCAAAAAGTCAAGATTTCATTTTGAAAAGTCAAAATTTCTAAACTTAGAAATTTTTATAAGTGTTGGAAATTTCAAGGTTTTTCATAACTTTGAACAAAATTTTCACCATGACGCAAGATGATTCAAGGGAAACTTCCAACATGAAAGTTGTATATCTCCATGAAATCTACAACTTTTCTTTACACAACTCCTTCCAAAAATTCTTGGATCTCAAGTTATAATTTTATGAACATGTGGTCATGAAACTATACACTTAGTGAAATTTTGCCCTAATTTGGTCAGGATTTTGACCCAACTTCATCGAACTTTTTCATATAGTTCCTAGGCGAATCTTCAAAATGAATTCAAATATGGGTTGTAGAGCACATCACAAGATTTCCAAAATGTCCAAGAACTCCTTGAGATCATTCTTGAGTAGGGAGTATCGAAGAGATGAAGTTAGGGTTTTATCACTTGAAATACAAGTCATTTTTTATGAACACATGAACCAAATCCATGCTAGGCTGAGTAATCTTTGATTTGCAGGCCTCAAACTTGTTTGTCACTCCATAATTAAATGTTTACACAGATATTATGGATTTGATCCAAGCAATTGAGCTATTATCCAAGTTGCACTTCCATTTATGGCACAAAGTTAACATTGCCATTCTTGTAAAGCAAGCTTTTTGCATAAAGTCCATTCTTGAGCCTCTAACTTGTTCCCTCTGATCAAACTCCACCCACAATGTCAAAAGCAAGCTTATTTAAAGCATAACCACTCTATCTTAGAAAGTACACAAGGCTTTGAAACTTGAATTTCTCAAAAAATCACATGTTATGCATAAACTTGTGATTTTGAATTCTGATCAACAAGAAGTCTCCGTACTTGTTGCTTATAAATAAAGTCACTATTTGTGAGCTAAAGGACGAGCTTAAGCACCCTGAAATACACCAAAACTCTCTAAAATCATAACTTTCCAAAAAACTCCATTGTTGCACAGTTTCTGACCTTGAACATCAAACTCACATTTCCCTCATGCGTTTCATGGCCTTTTATTTTCTAAAGCTTACTTACATCAAGTGTAACCTATCCATATCCCTGTTTCATTACTATAACATCATTTACCATATACTTTATAACCAAAAATAGAGCATTTCACATTGACTTCTCCAAGTCATTTCAGTCACTCTCAACTCAAGCAAACCATTACATCAGCTTCCTAAGACCTCAAGGAAGCTAACATGATCATCACCATCACTTGAAACAAGCTCAAACTCAAAACACGATTTCCAATTTTGAGGTAAGTTTTCTCAACTTGGAACTCTTCATACAGGCATCCTCAATAGTTTATTTATGAACAAAACATGTAGATATCATTGCCCTGAAGCTAACCATGTCCATAGTTTACATTAATTTTGCTTGAGCATAGAGAATTTTGAAACTGAAACTTCTGAAATTTTTAGGATTCAGATTAGGGCCATTAAAATTCATTCTTATCTTTGATCTATAGTTTTAATACTTTACATTTCTGAAATTGTGAGAAAATATGCTACAAGTTTCATGTTTACAGTTTTCATTTTTGGTGAGAAATGAGCAAGTTACAGTTGGTCTGGCTGGAGGTTGAAGATGAAGTCATCAGGGTGCATTTTTCCTTGTATATTTATTGTTTTGCTTATGTTAACGGATGTATAGCCACCCCAAGGGTAGAAGCGCGCGCCTGTAACCTTTGGGACCTGGGTTCGAGCCCCAATGGTACTCTTTTCATTTTTCACATTTTTTACTTGCTGATTGTTTGTGTTTTTGGCAGGCGTTGGGCCCTTTGGGCCTTGCTTATTTTTGTTTTTGCTAGCTGACCTCCCCGCTGACTAATGGCGCTCCTGGCCCAAGTTCATTTTTTTATATTCTTTATTCCATTTTTATTTTCATAAATAATTTTCCAAATATTAAAAATCATAAAAATACAAAAAATGATAGATTTATATTTTGACTTATTTTATTTTATTTTTTCACAAAAAATATTTTTATTTATTATTCTTTATTTTTTTTTATTAACTAATCTTGTAAACTTAATTAAAATTTTGTTTTCATTTATTTATTTTTCACACAATTTAAAATACATTATTTTTAATATTAAAAAAGGCCAAAAATATTTTATAATACTATAAATATTTTTAAGATAAAAATACCAAAAATATTTTTCTTAAACTTATTTTCTTTTAATTAATTAATAGAACTAGGGTTTTATTTAAAATCCTTTCTTAATAAAATTCAAATTTAATCAATCATTTTCTTTATTTAATTAGGTTAAGCTAAAATCCTTTTTTTCATGAAAACCAAACAAACATATATTTTCTTTACATTTTGCATTTTTTGTACATTTATTCATTTTGTACTTTGCATTTATTTATTTCTTTGTACATTGATATCAATTCAATATGATTGTAATAGACTAATTAGGCTTTAAATTCTTGCAATCCCCATTCAATTTGTACACCCCTCCCACAAATGTTGTAATAGCGTATTAACTTTAAATTTCGCAATTTATCGCTTTTATATAACAAGCTAGTAATTAGGGTTTGTATGGAAAGACTAAAATCAATACTTAAAAAACCCTAATTCAAGACAAAAACAAGCATGAAAATAATACACTTGCGCACAAGCACCCCTAGGGTTATTCCACTTGGTTTCCTTATACAAAATGGCCATATTACATATGTGAGGTAACTTAGCAAAAACAAACAAATACAAGATCATAGTCCCTCGATGACGCTATCTAACTTTCATTTCAAATGATCTTAGTCCCTCAAAAAGAATTCTAAGATACTTAACAACATTGCTAATCATGGTTATACGATGACCCACGCCCGTCCCGTTTACATTCAAAGATAGTGTTGCTTACCAAATCAATGGTAAGACAACAATGTCAAAGGAAAAGGAAAATGAACAAGAAAGACTTTTGAGTAGGTAGAATACTCCTAATTACTTGCTCAATTTCAAAACAAACATCCTTGCTATTTTCAAAACAAACACCTACACTTTCAAAAAATCTTACAAAACGTGAAAACATTTTCAAAAGAACAACATCTTTGTATACATTCTTACGAACGAGAATCATTACAAAGATTGCCTAAACTATGGCCTCTTTACAAAATACTTTCAAAAACCACACAAAGCACAATTTAAAACAAAAGCAAGTGATCTAGCAAGTAACTAAGAGCCCATGGAAAACCATGGATGAAAAGGGTGCTAACACCTTCCTTTTGCATAATCTATCCCCCGAACTCAAGAAATAATCTCAAAGGTCTTTTATGTGCTTTTTCACCTTTCCTTTTGGACAAAAGAAAAGTCGGTGGCGACTCTTGCTAACCGCAACATTTGCGATCAAACGCAAAAACTTCAAGTCAGTTCTCCCACCGTATGACACTAAGACTCTCAATTTCTTCAGATTCAGAAATAAGATCCTTTTTCAGGTTCTTGAATTTGACTCTGAGTTGCTGATACCTTTCCAGAATTTCACTTAGAATTTCTCATAGTTCATCTTTGGTAAAATTAACAATGAAGTCAAGAAATACATCTTATGTGTATGATTCTGAGTCTGACCCAGATGTTTCGCTGTCTTCTGTCACATTTTCCATAAGAGTAATGTTGGCTCTTTCATCATCTGACTCTTAGTCGGCGTCAGAAGTATCTAAATCATCCCATGTTTCCATGAGACTTTTCTTCTTCTCCTTGAAGGACTTCTTTTTGGGCTTCTCCTTCTGAAGCCTTGGACAATCACTTTCGTAATGCCCTTGTTCATTGCACTCATAGTAGATGATGTCTTTATTGTTAGACTTTCTGTGACCAGAAGAAGCTTCAGACCTTCTGTGTCCAGAGGAGGGCACAAACCTTTTGTATCCAGAGTAGGGTTCATTCTGATTGCCTGATCTTATGGAGTTTCGGAATTTTCTTTGCCTCTGCTTCCACAGTTGATTGACGCTTCTAGAGAGAAGAGACAATTCGTCTTCTTCTAATGAGGATCCATCAGATCTTTCTTCCATAGCCTGAAAAACCTTAAAATTAAGTTTTGTGTTAGATTTTAATGGTAAAGGCTTACCTTGCTTCCGAGGCTCGTCATCTTCTAGCTCTATCTCATGGCTTCTAAGAGAGCTAACAAGTTCCTCCAGAGATATCTTGTTGAGATCTTTTGCCAGCTTAAGAGCAGTGACCATTGAACTCCATTGCTTTGGTAAACTTCTTATGATCATCTTTACGTGATCAGCAGTAGAATACCCTTTGTCAAGAACTCTCAGCCCAACAACTAGAGTCTGGAATCTTGAGAACATTGCTTCTATGGATTCACTATCTTCCATCTTTAAAGCTTCATATTTCTGAATGAGTGCAAGGGCCTTGGTTTCTTTAACTTGTATGTTGCCTTCATGTGTCATTCTCAGAGAGTCAAACATGTTTTTGGCTGTGTCTCTGTTTGAGATCTTCTCATACTATGAGTATGAGATGAAAATAAGAAGAATTGTTATGGCCTTATGATGGTTTCTGAAGTCACACTTTTGTTGGTCATACATTTTTTTTCTATCTTTATTCTGACCGCTTTCATCCACGGGATGCATGTATCCATAAATTACCATATCCCATAAGTCAGCATCATGGGCCAGAAAGAAGCTCTCAATTCTATCTTTCCAGTAGTCAAAGTTTTCTCCATAAAAGACTGGAGGTTTTCCGTTGATTCTGTCCTTATCATCATGATAGTCATTGCTGATGTTTTAGCTTGGTACCACCATAGTGTTTTTCTAAAGCTTGGATCTTGTACGGACACAGTTAAGTGTATGAACTCAGAACCAGGCGCTCTGATGCCAATTGAAGAAGTGAAAAACACAAGAAGGGGGGGTTGAATTGAAACTTAAAAATCAAAAGCAATAGACACAAGATTCTTATCCTGGTTCGCTTGATCTCAAACTACTCCAGTCCACCCCCCAAGGTGATTTCTCCTCTCTCCAACGAGGACTTAATTCACTAATCAAACTGATTACATTTCTACCTTGATAACTTCCAAAGTCTTCTTGAGTACAACCACAAACCGGTTTATCTAAATGAAAATTACTTAATCAAAAGAAAAGGTTTACTGTGTACTATTTGTTTTTCGTTACAAAAAACTGTATCACTACTATGATGTATTACACAAATTTGGAGTATAGCATGAATATGAGTTTTGCATCTTTTTGAGATTGTATTGAGCAGTGGTGTAAAATCATAAACGATTTACCCTTTGAACTTGTTTATATAGGCGTTGCAGTCTGTCCAAATGGAAACATGATAATGGACACTTAGTGTTATTTCGATACTGAGAAGATCCTTGTCCGATTGTAGCCGTTGTAAGTGATACTGCCTTAATGGAAAAGTAACGCTTCAGAACTTAGGAATCTTGCATGTTGCTTTACTTTAAAAATTGGGAGTCAAAAGCATAAGGTTATGTTAGAGTGTTGGACTTCAATTTAGAATCAGGATATCTTTCTCTTTAGCATATATTCTAATCATCATGCTTCAGAACATTCTGATTACTCAGCTTGAGTTCTTCTGTGGCTTAACTTCTGATGTCGTTTCAGTCAGAACTTCTGTATAACATAGAACACAAAATTAGAGTGCATATTTGTTCTTTATGTTTGTTATCATAAAAACTCTTATGAGGGTTGTAGAATCAAACTATGTTCTAACAACACTGTCCACAACACTAAAAAACTGCTGCACAATAGTCCTGCTATACTGCTCCTATATTTGCACCAATTTGGCATACAAAAAAACTACACCTCAAAGGCTAAAAAAACAACATACCCAATTTGTTCAAATATATTTTGTTTTCCCTCCCAAATCTCATCCAACTTCATCTATAAATAAGATGTTCCACAAAACATCTTAAGGGGCCTTTGGTATCTGAAAAAACTCTTGTTGTGAGAAAATTCTCAAATTCTCAAAAACTCACAAACATTCTCAAACATTCAAACTCTAAAACTCTCATATCCCTTCATGCAATAGTGAGTCCTTCAATTCACTCCCCAACTGCCAGATAACTAACCTTTGATTCATTCCCTAACTACAACATAATAGTTTTAACATTCACCTCATAGGCTGTTATATAATAACCTTCGATTCACTCACCACTATCACACACCCTCCTTTGATTCAGTGACTTCCAAAACAAAGCAGCAACTGAACTAGCTTCAAGAAGGTTCCAGCGAAGTTCCATCCACCACTAAGGAAGTCACCTACAACTCCTTCCATTAGCACTTCAAGAGGTAAGTTTTCTCTAAACTTGGAACTTTTCATTTAAATATCATTTTTACATATAAATAAAAGGAAAATGTAGATATCCCATCTATTAAGTTTACCATGCCCTAACTTTCGACCCTTACTGCCTGTATGCTGAAAATCTCAACCCTGACTAGTTAGACTTTTGATTTTGGTGCCCAATAGTTTTGTGCTAACCCCTGGCTTGTAGCTTTCGAAAGTTACACTTGTTAGTTTAATTTTCAAGTTTTAGACAGGTTTTCTGTATCCTTCGATTGGCTAAACATTGAAGCCTTTCAAATCTCAACTTGGGAGCTTTGCATTCCTGCAATCGAAGGAGGCAGCATGGAGTTTGAAACAAAGAGTATACACTCACGCTGACTTCTAGGCCAATCGAACGAAATAGAAGAAAAGACATAATCGAAGGGCGTGCTAATACTGATTCCCAGCCCCAATCGAAAGAAACAAAAGAAGGGTGAATTTAAGGAGCCTACTGCCTGGACCGAAGGACTCACTTTTTTCCTCTTTTTATGTTATTTATGCTTATCTTTATGTTTTCTTGCTATTCAATATGGTTGTAATATTTTAGGATATTTATTTGCTTCATTTTTATTGCTTTATATAAATGTTAGTAATTAGGATGTATGTCAAGATAAATCCAACAAGTATACAATCCTAATCAAAGACTAAATGCATGAAATCAAACATATTTTGCACATATGCACCTCTAGGGTAATCTCACTTGTTTCCTCGAAAAATAGTCATGTCCCTCAAACATGGGAATTTTAGCAAAGACCCTCGATAAAAGATCGTAGTCCCTCGATGTCCCTCGATGTTGCCTTTGGTAAAATGATCTAGTCCCTAACGAAATTGCTAAAACGTCTCATAGGTTGCCTTCTATGACTATACAAACGACCCACGCCCATCCCTTCGCAGCCAACTATGAGGCTTATTATCAATCAATGTTAAGATAACAACATCTAAAGGAGGAGGAAAAGAACAAAGACCTTTTGAGTAGGTAGGAAGTTTGAAGTTGCTTGCTTGCTTGCTCACAACTAAAAAAACATTTTCACAGCAACACTCTCAATTGAAACATTTTCTAAAGTTAAAACACTTTGTACGCATTCTTATAGAAATGAGAATCATTACAAAGACACTTTTCAAAATCACTTTCAAAAAAACATCTCATAAACACTTCTTTGAACTATTTTCAAAACCAACACTTTGTATGCATTCTTATAGATACGAGAATCATTACAAAGACTTTGTTTAAAATATTTTCAAACCCACACCACTAAGCACATTTTCAAATAAATAAAATGATCTAGCAAGCAACTAAGAGCCCGTAGAAAACTACGGATGAAAAAGGTTCTAATACCTTCCCTTTTCATAACCTACCCCCCGAACCCAAGAAATAATCTCGAAAGGTCTTTCCTGTTCTTTTCAACCTTTCCTTATTGGATAAAAGAAAAGTAGAATGCGACTCTTGCTATCCGCGACAATTGAAATCAAACGCAAAACACCCAAGTCAGTTCTCCCACCGTATTACAGTTACCAAAACTTTAAGCGAAACCATATTGTATTCCTCTCATTTTAAGAACCCTTGATCATCCTTTCACCACCAACATTCGAAGAAAGAGTTGATAAAATGTAAACACACATCAAAACCACTTTTACTACATTCAAGTTCCTGGAGAAGCAAGTATCAAAATACCAATATTCTTAGTTGAAGTTCTAAGAAAGGTATGATAAATAAAGAAAATAAGACATTCCTTGAGTTTTTAACCACTACTTGGTTAACCATCTAATAAGTATGACCTTTAAGGAAGTAAAAGTAAACAAAATAATCTGATATGTTCACCATTTCATAGAAGAATAATCTTTAGTGTATGCATCTTCTTTTAGCATGAGCTACTTATGTTTAGCACAATTTTAAGACATTCTAGTTGACATCTTTGACTCAACTTGCCTTTTGATAAAGAACATCCTTTTTTCACTTGAGTTTTCTCTTTTCCAGTAATATCTAGAAAAACCCCACTCTTTTAAGTCTTCAAATAATCTTCCCTCTTAAAGAACCTCCTTTCATTGATCTGAACTATCCTTATATACTAGATCATGAAACCAAGTTCAAGGATTAATAGAGTTACCTTGCATTGCAAACACATAGATGGTTGATAAACCTTCCTTCTATTAAGACATAAGATAAGAAAAAGTTACTTCCTCTTTTTTTCATAGTTGAAAACTCTAAATTTATTCTTAGATACATAGATCCTTGAATAAATCAGTCAGCTCATCATGAGATAAACCTTAAATACAAAAATCTTCATTGGAAGTCCAACTTCTAGTCAAACCAGTAACATTCTTAGAGCGTTCATAATCTTAAATAATTTCCTAATTAAACCAAGAAATAGGAAAACCCACACAATTGCTCCTTGAGACAGGTATGACAATCTATTCCACAAAAATCCAAGGCCTTCACACTAGTGTTATAGAATGTTTGACTTTAATTGGATTTAACTCCAGCTTCTAACTTGTCTTTAGTATCACAGGCATATTGATGTTATTACAAATGTTACAAACATTTGGTCTGGACATATTTTCCATTCTATCCTAAAACTGATTGGATTGCCTTCCAAGGAACACAATAGCAATAAGAAACCATTGATTAGAGACCAGAACACAAGCTCCTACAGAGTTGAAAGGAAAAATAATTTGCTCTTGTATTTATTCAATAGCTTGTAACTTTCGTGTCAAACCTCTAGAGTAGAGACCTACAAATTTTCTTCTTGATCAACCTCACATCTGAAATCTTTTCTCCAAACACACTTAGATGTACCTTTATGAGTGGACTTGAGAAATTCCCAAGTATCGTTGGCCATAATTCAAGTGATATGCAGTCTAGATTAAAAACACTTATCAATTCCATGATTATGGTATTGATAAATTCAAATACACAAAGGCCTAACTCATGATATTTTCTTCTGTCTTCCATGTAACGTGATTCTTCTAACCTGATAAACTTCACAATTTTACTATCTATTATTAACCAGAATGGTACCACTACAGCTTTCCATAAGACATATAGTACCAGAAATATACCTCCCTGAAGCTCACCCAATAGACCAGGTCTTCTTCTCTGATACCATGAAACATACATACATCACAACATCAGAACATGATGTTAAGAAAAATGTTACAACATTTTGTAGCAGAATGAGTTGTTAACCCAGTTCAGTGCAACATCACCTATTTTGGGAGTTACCAAGCCAGTAAAGAATTCCAATATCAACAATATTAGTTCAAAGCTAAACTATTCCGTTTACAACTTCTCTTCTAATCGCTACCCAATGCAACTTCTACATAGATCCTCCCTAAATATGATAAATTACCATCTCACTTCCTAAATCATCTCAGTGATATTAACCGTCCCAATCCAAGTGAATGAAAAAAATACAAAACAATTTAGAAGATTACACTTCAAAAACAAAAAAAAATCAAACTCTTCTTAAAAGCTTTGAGTGATAATAATACTCAACCCATTACCTAAAGGTTTCTGAGTGAGAATAATAACTTGACTAACACTCAAGCAACAATTAGTCGACCACATAGTATCAAAAGATACATGGGTGACTTACAAACTACACAAGAGACTCTTAAAACATAAGACTTATGCTTCCCCTAATTTTAAAATTATTGAAAACTTAAGTTAGATTAGGTTTGGATTCTCCCTTAAATACAACTCTGCAGTCCATGGGCTTTAATATTCCGAGTCCAGAAGTTTCCTGATCCATAGGCTTAGTGATGCACGAATTGTGTAGAAACTCTCTTTAAATCTCGGAACAACCAATACATAGTTTCCTAAATTGTATCAAAGCCCAATTTAGTAGCTTTTGCACTGTTGGAGATACAAACATGTTCCAAAATAAATCTTCTTGACCTGCGAAAATATCTGAAATATATCCCAAGGAAATATAAGATAATCAAATAAAATATGTCAAGATTTAAAACACATCAGGGCAAGCCTACTTCATAATTGAACTATATGTTTTGACATCTTGTTCAACATCTGGTCAAAACCATGTTTTAGCACAATTTTTCCAATCTACAAAACCATGGTTCTAACACCAAACCTTGATTGGATGGAATGGTACGTGTTAGCAGGAAGTGTAGGTACTAGATTTCTAATCATGAAAAAACTGGCAACATCTACATCAATGAAATCTTCTTGAGCGGGGAACAAGATGATTCCATAAATCATAAGAGCTTATAATTTGTTGAAGGCACCCTAAATCTCATTATTAGTAAAGAATGTAGCTCTGGCCATCAAGAACTATAAAGTGAAAACAAATGTATCATGCTGGTGTTCCCTATTGTCTTTCACCTCCTTCAAACTCAAGTGAAGAGCTTCAACAATCAGGTGTAACTTTGGAGTTTCTTGAGAAGTAACAAAGGGCATATGATCCTTGATTTTGACTCCCCAGATGTTGGCATACTCTTCTAAGGTAGGAGCAAGTTTATAATATTGGAATGTGAAACATCTTAAAGGAGTGTCATAGAATTGTATGAGAGTTTGTACTGCCATTGTGTCAACCTTGGTTTTCATAAGATAAATGAGATTGACATAGGTCTTCTTGAAGTCATCTTTATTCTTAGAAACCACACGGGAACTCAAATCTTTCAAATTATCCAAAACAATCTCAGGGAACTTGTAGACCTTAATGTGTCTTCTACCTGCATTCATCTTTTGATACTCTTGACTAATACAACAACTTACAAATACCTTGGAAATTTACATACATATATAGATAAGACTTTATGCTATGATGTTACAAAGAAAAAGTATGGGATCACAACTTTGGATATCTCTGAATAACTGGTAAGTTGAATCTCTAAATTGGGATGAATCATAAATTTTTTTCCTTTCTAAGAAAACCAAGGTATGGTAAAGGTCAAAGTTTCCTGTCAAAAGGCCCAAACTCTCTCACATGTAGGTTCTAATCTTGGAAAAAGGTTCCTAAAGGTCTTCCCATAATCATGGGTCCATTGAAAAGCATAGTGTCGTAACGTATCTACGTCATAATAGTTTTACCTGTAACACCCTGAATTTTTGAATTATTTATTTAAATGAGTTATTTGAAATATTCGTGAACTATTGATAAACATGTGATGTTTTGTTTGGTATGGTGCGTGATGTGATGCTAGGTTGTGGGGATAATGGAAACTTAGATGAGTAAAGAGTATTTTATTAATTTAGATAATTAGTTAGAATTATTATTATTAATAGTGAAATAAAGGAATAATTTGTGTAGAGATGATAAAGGCAATGTGGTAATTAATGAAAGGCTAAGTGATAACGCAAAATTACATAGCATATTCGACCCGATTTGTTAAAATAAAGTTACCATTTTATCTTGATTATGTGGCCTTATGTTGGTATTTCAAGTATGTTTCAGGTAATTATTTCATCCAAGGCCTACATGAGAAAAGGAGAATAAATGAAAAAGAAATGGACTGAAAATCAGAAAATAGCAGAGAATTCATATCAGAAGGCTGTGATGGTTGTCACACCTTCCCTGATGCTTGAAACAAGTTAAACGTGTGTGTCTCTTGGTACACATGACATGAAGATCAGCACAAGATGAAAATATGTGTGCCCCATGGAACACAATGAATCCCACTCGGAAAAGGCTATTTTTCTGATTGAAGCGAAGTTTTCTCCATTTTATCTCCATGTTTCCAGTACCAACCACGACTCTGCATTATTTTCCTCATGGTCTTTCTCCACGCACAAATTTTTATGAGACTGGGCCATGAATTCACAACTCCTACCTTCTCTCAAGAAATCTGTTAAAGGAAAGCACTATAATAGAAGGACAACTTGACAACAGACGATTCTGCTCTCTATCATTTTTCTTTACGTTATCTCGCATTTTGATTTTTAACGCCATTATTCCAGCTTCAATAATTCAGAGCTTTGTTTAGAATATTTAAGCAGATAAAACCTTCACATAAACAAAAATAGTTTTCTACACCGGAGATCTATTTCATCATTAGTTTCTTTTCATATACTCTTGAAATTTGCTTTAAGTTATATATATTTTTGTTCTGTATTGAAGTTCTCTTTCCGCAAGCAAATACTGCTGACATATTATGGAGGATTGCTTTTAGTACTAGTAGTGTTACAGAAATTGCATTCTATTATTCAATTCCATGTTTTTAATTAAATTATATTATTGATTATTTATTTATCAATCATGACTGAATCACTATATGTTTGCTATTATTTTGTGTTCGCAATAAATAATATGTTCGAATAAATTCCCTGATACCGGTATGTAAGTTCACAAACCGAAGGAGTTCGGTAATAATTTGGCATAAACATTTTATAAAACACTTTTTTGGTTTGGTTTCTAATTTTAATATTAAAAATTATTTTGTTATGAGAGTAAGAGACAAACGAAGTCTAAAATCAATAATCACGAGAGTGTGAGTTTTTAACTCGATAGTGGTAATCAAACATTAGTTTTAAATACAACGAGAGAGGTTTAGGATGAATTAGATTATATTTGTTTTCAAAAAGTATTTTTGGATTTTAAATGAGACAGCGAGAGCAAGCATTTAAGTTTAATTATATAATTCAAATATATAATCACGATAGTGTGAGATAAAGATTTTTAAACTGATAGTTTCTACTGATAGTGTTTTGAATACTTAAAGCTATGCCAATGATTTACTGAATTCCCGAAGTCAGACGTATTACGTACCAGTGTCCCGTTATTAAATATTTCAATTAAGTCTAAGCTTATTTTCATCTAACCCAAAACCTAAGATTTATTATTAGCCTTAGCTTTACACAGTAACTTTAGATAGTAGTAATTCGATTATTAGTCCTTGTGGGTTTGATAACTTTTAAATCTCCGCGATTAAAATGTGCACTTGCAATTAATACACCCGATACACTCTTAAAGATGCGATCAAGTTTTTGGCGCCGTTATTGGGGACTGATTTAGTCGATATTGTTAATCATTTGATACACAGTATAGACTAAGGCAACGAACTTTATTTCCTTTTATCCGTTGATTGTATGCCAAACACTCTCTCTCAAGGAGAAGAATTAGAGAAACCAATAGACGAGGTCGAGCAATTTTTAGTATAAGACACTGAATCAAAGAATACAAAATTAAGTACAATCTTCCCGAATTCAATCTTCCCGATTTATCTTTTCATGAACCAAGAATGGCCGAAGGACCCTAAAATCTCCCTCAGAAGGATTACGCTGCCCCATCATAAGAGGAACCTTACAATAACATTATTTCCCATGCTATTGCTCGGAACTATTTCAATTTGAAACCTTGCTTATTACAAGCTGTCCAACAAAATCAGTTTTTAAGATGTCTTACAGACGATCTGAACTTACACTTGTCGGTGTTTGTGCAGTATGAAGACATAATGAAAGCAAATGGCATCAACCCCAAAGCAATAAACATCATATTTTCCCTTTTTCATTACGAGATAGAGCTAGAGCTTGGCTTCAGTCTCTACCATCCAACTCCATTACCACATGGAACGAGTTGAAGAAAATTTTCCTAGCACAATATTTTCCGTCGAGTAAGACGATTATGCTAAGAGCCAATATCAATGGTTTTAAACAAAAGGAAAGAGAATCTCTTTTTGAAGAATGGGAAAGATACAAAGACATGTTGTCACTTTGTCCACATCATGGTCTAGAAGAATGCCTGATCATCCACACCTTTTACAATGGTTTCTTGTAGAACATAAGACTAACGATTCACGATGTAGCAGCACTGCACTGATGGATACACCTTATCATGACACTTATCAACTTATCGAAAGTATGGCTCAAAACCATTACCAGTGGGGAAGCGATAAAACCATTATGGATAAACCTTAAACGAAATGTGGTATGTACGAAGTTAGTAGTTTAGACCAAGTAAACGCTAAGGTAGAAGCTCTTACCTAAAATATAGAAAAATTGACCATAACTCCTGCAACCAATGTGGCTGCAGTAGCTTCAACCTATGATTTATGCATACTTCATACACATGATGCGCCCGAATGTCCACTTTTAACAGAAGTACCAGTTGATCAAGTGAATTATGCTCAAGGAAACCCAAACAGGAATACCTATAATCCTACCTGGAAGAATCATCCAAACTTTTCGTACAAGAATAAAAATGCATTATATGAACCTGGGCATGCTCTTACTACACCACCAGGATACCAGAAAGCCACCCAAATTACTCCAAATGTTCCTAGGAAATCCTATATAGAAATCATGATAGAAAACTTTGTAGCCACTCAAGCTCAACAAAACAAAGATTTTCTAAATCAAAACATACACACTAGTGAACAAATAAAGCAACTATCAAACAAGGTTGATGCCCTTGCCACTCATAACAAAATGCTTGAAACATAAATCTCTCAGGTGGCTCAACACAAGCAGCTACAAATGCTCTAGCTGGCACTTTTCCTGGCCAACCACAACCAAATCCGAAAGTTCATGCTAATGCTATAATACTTCAGAGTGGAATGAAAGTAGAAAGACCAATTGGACCAAGAACCAAAAATACAGCCATGTACCAGAATACAGTAAACCAGTCGAGAAGGAAGACGAACCAAAAAAAGATGAGAAGGGAGATGAAAGCACAGAGGTAGAAGAGAAATAAAAACCCTATGTACCTCCACCACCATACAAACCATTGATACCATACCCTCAACGATTATCAAAATCTAAAAATATAGGGTAATTTAAGAAATTAGTTGAACTTCTGAAACAACTAAATATCACTATACCTTTTACAGAAGTCATCACACAAATGCCCTCATATGCTAAGTTTCTTAAAGAAATTTTATCCAATAAGAAAAAGATCGAAGACAACAAAACTGTTATGCTTACTGCAGAATGTAGCACTATAATCCAAAATAACATTCCCCTAAGCTGAAAGACTCTTGTAGTGTTTCCATACCATGTGTAATCGGAAAGTTTGTCATAGACAAAGCTCTATGCAACTTGGAAGCCAACATTAGTCTAATGCCTTTATCAATCTGCAAAATATTAAATATGGGAGAATTGTGACCAACAAAAATGCCCGTACAACTAGTTGATCGTTCAGTGAAGTTTCCTTTAGGAATGCTCGAAAATGTTCCTGCACATATTGGACAATTTTATATCCCCACTGATATCATTATTATGGATATCAAGGTAGATTCCAACATCCCTATTATATTAGGAAGATCATTCCTCGCCACTTCCAGAGCCATCATAGATGTAAAAAGAGGTAAACTCACATTTGAGGTTGGCGAAGAAAAAATCGAATTCATCCTCTCACAATTCTTCAAATCCCCAGCTATATATGACTCGTGTTGTTTCATGGACATCATCAACGAATGCATTAAAGTAATGGAGAAACAACATACCAAATATTCAAAAGCTTTAAAAATTTCAATACATATGATCCTTGAAGACGATAATTTGTGTTATGAATACATGGATGACAATCTAAGTGAATGTCTCGCGCTAACTCCTGACCCTATGCCTTGCTTAAGGAAACCAGATGTAGAACTTAAAACATTACCAAAAGATCTAAGATATGAATTCCTAGAAACAAAACTCGAATAACCCTTCATATTCAATGCAGATTTAGGACATATAGAAACAGAAAAATTACTACATGTCCTAAGAAATTACTCGAGTGCTTTAGGCTAATATCTCTGATCTAAAAGGAATAAGCCCCTCAATATGCATGCATCGCATTATGCTTGAGGAAGACTGCAAGACCCTAAGAGAACATTAGAGAAGAATAAACCCAGTTCTGAGTGATGTAGTTAAGAAAGAAGTACAAAAGTTATTAGAAGCAGGAATCATATATTCGATATCCGACTGTAAATGGGTTAGCCCGGTACATGTTGTACCAAAGAAAGGAGGTGTTACAGTTGTCAGCAATGAAAAAGGTGAATCCATAGCACAACGTACTCAAACCGGATGGAGAATGTGCATTGACTATAGGAAGTTAAACAAAGCCACTCGAAAAGATCATTTTCCTTTACCTTTCATTGATCAAATGCTCGAATGACTTGCTAAGCACTCCCATTTTTGCTATCTGAATGGTTATTAGGGATTTCTCCAAATCCCTATACATCCTGAAGATCAATAAAATACTACATTCACTTGTCCTTATGGTACATTTTCCTATAGATGAATGCCTTTTGGACTATGCAATTCTCCCGCAACATTGCAAATGTGCATGATGTCAATTTTCGCTGATTTTATAGATGACAACATGGAAGTATTTATGAAAGGCTTCTCTGTTTGTGGGTGAAGCTTTAAAGGATGCCTATCGAACTTAGAAATGGTAATTGAATGATACGTAAAAGTTAATCTCGTATTAAATTTGGAAAAATTCCATTTCATGGTCCGACAAGGAATCGTACTTGGACATATAGTATCTAACAAGGGGATTGAGGTTGACAAAGCAAAAATAGAAGTTATGAAAACCTTCAACCTTTGAAAATCATAAGAGAAATATGAAGTTTCTTAGGACACGCCGATTTCTATCGAAGACTCATTAAATATTTCTCTAAAATTAGCCAACCGCTAACTGGCCTACTAATGAAATACGATGAATTCAATTTCAATGAAAAATTCTTGAAAGCATTCGAACAATTAAAAAAAACTCTTATTATCGGACCTATTATGCAACCACCTGATTGGAGATTATTATTCGAAATCATGTGTGACGCTAGTGACTATGTTGTAGGCGTAGTTTTAGGACAACAAAAAGATAAAAAGCTTCATGCGATATATTACGTCAGTAGAACCTTAGATCCTGCATAGATGAACCGCGCCATAACCGAAAAAGAACTTTTAGCTATCGTCTTCGCTGTAGATAAATTATGTTCTTACCTAGTAGGAGCAAAGATAATTTTCTATACTTATCATGCTGCAATTAGATACCTATTAAGCAAAAAGGACACCAAATCGAGATTACTCAAATGGATCTTACTCCTACAAGAGTTTGATTTAGAAAGCAAAGACAAAAAGGCACTGGAACGTAGTAGCTGATCACTTATCTAGAATGGAAGATGTTGTACCCCAAAATTTTCCCTCCCATTTTATTTAAGATATATCCTAATGCTCCTAGGGTTCTCATTTGCTCAAGACTACTCAAGGAATTGATCAGACAAGTCCCTCCTAAGCAGTTGACCTACAACTAGGGTTTTGTGTTTCTTAAAGAAAATTGAGCTTCTGGTGCCTCAAGTGGATTCCATGATTCCTCGTATTCTTCAAAGAATCCTCATGACAAGTTTCAAGCCTTGCATCCAAATTTTGCTCAGTCAATTTGTCAGATTTGAAAATCAACTATATTGGGCAAAAAGTCAACTTTGACCAATTTATAGTCAAACCTTCAAGAATTTTGGTCAACATCAGCATTTTGAAGTCACATTCATTAATTGATCAATGGTTGATCATTTTTCATCCAGAAAACTCAAGCTTCATCAAAAGCCAAAAGTTGCTAAATTAGGGTTTTCTTAAGGAGAAGTCAACTGAACTTTGACCAAGCATAACTTTAACATACTTCATCATATTTTTCTTAACCAAAGCTCCTTTTAAAGTAAATTCAATTCTCTACAACTTAGTCTCTCTAAGCTCAATCCAAAAGATGCTTCATTTAAGAGATATGGGCGAAAACATTACATGTCATTTCAAAAGTCAACAAAAAGTCACTTTTTGTCAACGCAACTTACATCAAAATAAAGACTTCAAATGTAAACATGATCAACATAGATATTGTAGAGGACATCCTGAGCTTTCAAAAAAGTCAAAGATCACCTCTATATGACAAAAATTGAAAGAGTTATGATTGGTGCAAGTTGGGAAATTTTAAGGAAATACATGAAACCCAAATTGATCAAACTTGAGTTTTTGGGCTAATGGGCTTATATTTCAAGGTCCTAACGTGTATTAGGCCTCATAGTCAACCTCTGAATCTATTCATACACCTCCTTGATCTTTATTTCATTTATTCTTGATTTTATTTATTTAAATTTAAAATAAATTAAATAAAATCAAAGGCTTCCTTACAAAGGTCCAAGCCCACTTGTTTAACCTAATTCACAACCTATATATACTTTTAATTCAGATAAGAGAAAAGAGCACGAACCCTTGTAAGAGCTACCACCTCCCAAACTTTAAAATTCTCAAAAATAGGGCAAACTACAAACTCTATTTGCAGCCTTTCTCCAACCAACCTAGCCGTCCCAATCGATCCTTAAACATTATAGGGTAAGATTTGATCATCCCTGATGATCCAAGAGGCCTGAAAATCACATATATGCCTTGTCGATTTTGGTTTTTTGCATGAAATTCATATTGTTATTTTCATTATGTTTTGATGCATACTAACATCACTAATGTTCTTTTGAGGTATAATAATGCAGGATATCACGAGTTACCATGTTTGAACCATTTCATATTGTTTGCATCATATCTCTTTGTACAAGGAGAATCAACCAAACTCAAGGGTACCATTGAATTCACAAGGTCCTAATTAGGGGGGTAGGGTACCACTGAGCCACTAACATTGCTTATTTTGCAGGAATAAAAAATGCAGTCACCGGAGAAGACGACCGGAGCTAGGGCTTCGGTGCCTCTCCGGCCTAGTCAAATCAGTTTATTATATATTTATTTGTTTCGAGTGATATACCGGATGAAACAGCCACCCCAGTGGCAAGCGCGCACATGATAAGGCATTACTCTCTCAAGCGTGGGTTCAATCCTCGCCTTTTGTGTTTTTTTTTCATGTTTTTACAATTTACACAATTTTACTATACTTTGTGCAGCGCACATCTTACTAACACAAAAACAGGGTTTGCGTGGTGGTAAACTATGCAGGGAAGGAGGCAAAGGGCGTGGAATCAACAACCACCCCTGGAATTTTTCATCATTTTTTGATTCGTAACCTTTTTCCATTGATTTTTCTTGCCCTATGTATTTTTTGGCTAACATTAATTGTTTTCCCCTAAACCCTATTTTTCAATAAAACAAAACCCTTTTTTATAACCCTAATTAATTAGGTTTTAGGTTTTTAAGTAACTTTTTTTCAAAATTAATTTTTTTTATTAATTAAAATTAATTAGATTTTTAGGTTTATTTAATTATTTATCATAAATCATTCTTTTCATAAAAAATCACCAAAATAATTTTCTTTCCTATTTTAATCTTATTTTTATTTTCCTAGATAAAGTGTATAGGGCGCATTTTATTATTATATACCTACTCCAAGTATGTAATAGTTATAGGTTTTATTTCCCACACTCTCTATATTTATGTAATTATCCCAAAGCTTTTTAATAGCTTGAGTTTACGTTTCCGCCTTTATCTTCTGCTACTATATACATTATGCTACTGCTTAGTAATTAGGATTTGTTTGCCAAGATAAAACCAAACGCTATAAAACCTAATTTCAAAGATAAATAACCGAATTAAACATACTTGCACACTTGCACAGTTGCACCTTGAAGCTACCGGCAGCCACCACCGAACTTTATTTATCCCAAAGGAAGGGGAAATATCGATAAAAACACAAGGGAATGGATAAGATGGTCTTGCAACCAAGAGAAATGGTAATGGAGTAGGTTATACGAGTGTAAGGGATTAGCACCCTTCACATCCGTTGTACTCAACGGGATCTATTTTTTTTGTTTGTCTTAAAGGAAGTGTTTATCTATGATTATATTTCCTTAGGGGGGAAGGAATGATTTTTTATTATTGTGTTCGTGAGGGTTTCGTGACCCTTTGCATACGTATCCAAAGAAGGAATCAGAACACCGTAGTTCCTCTAGAAAATGGTTTGTTTGTTTGTGTTTTATAGTGGGCGATGTTAATGCACACATTCTAGCAATAGGCACGGATGGTATCATGGTAGAACGGAGATAACAGGCCCTTTGGGGGAATTTTGATTCGTTGAGTGTTTTTGCGAGTTTTAAAATGAATTCAAGTAATGATTAGATGTGTTTTTGGATTTTTTGGATTTTTGACAATTAAGTTTTAATTACAAAAGAAGAAAAAGGTTAAGAGGGAGACTAAACAAACCAAATTATTTGTTATATGCAAGTGAGCTAAAAGTCGACTTCGATATAAGGCGATCAAAACGGGATTTAATCGCCTCATGGAGCTACCTAAGGGAGTGTGGCATCAAGGTTTGAACGAGAAAATAAGGAAACTTAAATAAGTATATTTCCGTGGTTTTTTAAGTAAAGAAAGTATTAAAAGAAAATTAAGATCTAATTCTAAAAGTATTCTAATATATATTATTATTAATTTTTTTGTGATTTTTATAACTAAGCAAAATAACTAAAGATGTTAACTAAAGTAAAACACATATTAAGATAAGCAAAATTACCAAATTAAATTTAAAGTTAAAATAATTAATAAGAATTATTTAATAAAAAAAATTGATTATTTAATTTTAAAAATTAAAACAAAAAAAGAGTTAAGAAAATTACGAAATAATAAAGAAAAATAAAGAAAAAGAGGGTGGTGTTAAGCAGAACATGGGGATGGGTGAGTAAATTCGAATGGGCTAAATAAAAAGAAGACATCAAGGCTCAAGTTTAAACAAGACAGATTATTAAAACAAAATAAAAAAAAAATAAAAAATAAAAAAAAGGTTATGGGTTTAAACCTGGATCGGGTCGGGTTAGACCCGGGTCCAACCCTAAAACAAAGGGACTACTAATCCCTAAAACAAAGGTGGCCAAGCACCTCCTCTCTCTATTCTCGCGGTTCGCTCATTCCTCTCAACCCCAAACAAACCATTTACCTCTGTTCTTCTCTTCCAACGAAACAAAGGCTCTCATCCTAATCCTCTCTCACTGATGCTTCTCAGTTGTTCAATGTAGCATCAGTATCCATCAAAATCCTCTCGCTCACGCGCTCCCTCCCTGCCTTGCGGTTCACTCATTCCTCTTCACCACTATCAGCACCACACTAAAGAAAATCGCGATGTACATGCAAATAGGAAAGAAAGGAGATCCGTAAATAATCAGGTAATTTTTGGGCCTTTGCTTTTGCGAATTTTTGATTTCGTGCATCTGTGTGATTTTGCATCCTTTTCTATTTGTGACATAATGTTGTTGTTCTTGCATTATAGAATTGAGGTACGTAGCTAGAATCGTGAGCTGAGAGGGTAGAAGAAGTTTAATTCAGATGGGCATGCTTGGGTTAAGGCCCAAATGAGAGTTGATTGAATAAAAACCCTAAAACTCTAAAGGGTGGAAACGACACAGCAGTAGAGGAAAATAGTGGAGCATTCAGTAAAACTTTCGCGTTTCAAACTACTCTACCATGCTCAACAACATCAACAAAATGATTTTCGGTTACACTCTCTCACAATCATGGTTTTGTTCTTGTATTTCAGTTTGGATTCCACAATAACAATATCAAGTGTACTATACCGATTTGGGTTTCACGATTTATTCAGAGTTCGACACAAATAACTTAAAGAAATCTTGGTCACAAACAGATTTGAAGGGTTGTAACGCAGAGTAAAGTGCAGATACAGAAAAAGGAAGAGGAATATTTAGAAGCTTACTTGATTGGAGACGCTCTGATGCCGATTCGACTATGCTAAGAACAAGAAGCAGCTTCGGTTCGGGTAACTTTACTTTCTTTCCTTCAAAATCCTCTTCTTATACTTCTGAAAATATTTTTTTATGCAATACTGATTATATTTATTGAGAATGCATACTCCATTGAATCTTTGTTTGCAGATGTTGCTGGGTGATATTGTTTTTGGAAGAAAGTTTTAGATGCTGCAGTGTGTAGTTGGTATCCCTTTTTCTGATTGTTGTTCCTCTAACCGATGTGTGAAAACTTCATTCTTCTGTTCTGCTATTTCTCCTAATTCTATTTGCTTCAGATTTGGAATAGATGTGGGGCGGTGTGTTGTTGGCTTCACAGTTTTGTTGACTGGTTTATGGTTTTTTTGTTTTTGCTGATTCTGTTCTCTCTTGGTTTGCTTGGTTCTCTGTATAAGATCACTCGTTTGATTTTTTGGTTGTATGAAAAAAATCTCTTGGTTTGCTGTGTTTTTATGCTGGCTCTGTTCTCTCAAAAATCCACCCTTTCAATGAAACAATGGCTTTTATTTATAGTGAAATAGAGGTGGAAATTAGGGGGGGGGGGGGGGGGGGGGGAGGGAATTGGTGAAATTTTAACATATTTGGAAAATTGACTTTGAACATTTGAGTAGCAAGTTTGTATTTGCCTATCTGGTGCAACTGTTTTTTAGGCTTGCATAAGGTTTGGCACAGGTTTTGGCATGTTCTGTTTGGTTTGAAGCAAATTTGGACTGTTTTGCAGTAGGTTGGGGGAAGGCTTATGCACAGGGTGACATCTCTCTAACCCTACCTCCTTTCCTCTTTTATCTTTCAATGACTTAAAGATGTTTGCCTTTTTGAAAATTCTGAAGAATTTGCATTTTAGGGAAATGATGATGCAGGGTTTTGACCATGAGCTAGCAATTATGTATTATTTGTTGGATGCTTTTACTTTGTTTTGGCTATTGCTTGTTGTTTTGTGTGTTTGGCAGCTTTATACATATGTTGTTTGTTGTTTTGAGACCTTTGTTGCCTATACTGCCTTGCTTGCTTGGTTTGTTGGCCTACTGCCTTAGCGGTGCGCTACTGCTATTTTTGTGATGCAATTTTATATTTCATTTGTGCTGCATTTGTTTGGCTGGTTGCTTCTTGCTATGTGTTTTTGTTTAGGCTGCCTTCTAACCTGTTCTGCTGTAGTCATCTTGTTTGCCTAGCTGTCATGCTATTTTGGTGCTTTTCAGTTTGTATATGTTTGTAGTTTGCCTCTGCGTCTACAGTAGAAAATATTTGTAAATTTCTATTTTTCCCTTTTTTTGAACCAAAGTCTAAACTTTGTGATTTTCAATATAGGAGAAGACCATGATTAAGAATAAAACCCTTTTAGTTCTGATTCCAAAATGAAAATCCTAATGACGAGTTTTCTTGTTTAACCAATAATCCTTGCTTGAATTTTTCACATGTTGATTTTTTGCTAATTTTTCCTTCTTGTTTCATGAACACGCGGAGTGGATGGCAAGCGTGGCAAGGTGAAGATAAGATCATGGCTAGCAAGGAGCGGATGCGTTGCTTGAAGATGAAGACTTGAAGAAACATGCATTATTTCTTTCTTTGTAAACAAAACAAATTGTAGTTTCTATTTCATACTGTAATCACTTTTTTTAAATTGTACAAAAAAATGTAATTTGATTGATGTTTCATTAAATCGTGTGGATAATGAATTTGTTGTACAAAAATTAAACAACTCTTGAATCTTGTTTGAACTTTGAAATTCTTACTTGAATGATTTGAATGTTCATCTTGCCTTTGTAACTTGAATTTCAAGAAATCACAAACAATTGTTGTAACTTGTATTCCAATAACTTTACACCTTATCTTACAATCCTTAATCTTCATACCACGCCTAAACAAAACTTTCCCTCTCAACAAGAACTTTTACTCGGATATCCAAACCACAAGTAACTTGTAACTTAATCAACAAAAACACGCCTTGATCATCATGAACCCCCAACCTTATTTCTTAGACCTGGATTCCATGTTCATCCTTTCAAACTTCAAACTCCTGACTATATGACTTAGAGATCTCAAAAAAGAAAACTTGAATTGCGAAGAGATATTAGACAGGAAACCCCAAACCAAAGGTACTTGACTTCGATTTATCTTTAAGGCAGGTGAAAGAAACAGTTCACAAGAACCAGAGATCCAAAACCTTAGGATCTTGACCAACAAATAGGGAAATAAACCCTAATCCCAGCTCTGATGAATTCGAGCAAGAAACAACCTTGTAAATTGATAAGAAAGCAATCCATGATACCTCAAGAATCCATCCCACGATCCACTAATCGAGAACTAGATGACTTTCCCTCTTACCTGATAAGAAAAACTTCAAAACAAAATTATACATAAAGAGGGAACAACCCTAATACCTTAATCCAAGGCGCCTGATTCCATGAGATGCGGGATTTGCAAATGTCTTAGTAAAAATGATTACAATGGGATGCGAAGTTAAAAGCTGAACAAAAGTAAAAAGAGGTAGGGAAAATTTGGGGTACGACAGCTGCCCCTATTTAATTGCCTTAAACCTGAAGGTGAGATTGGCGTCAGCCTTTCGAATGTTCAAGGTGGAAGATGATTAAATACCAGGACCCGAAATTTGTCCTTGAGAGATGGTGTGAGTGTTATTTATTGGTGTGAGTGTCTGTTGGGGAAAGAAAAATGGTCTTCTGGTGGATTTGTCATGATGGATAAACATGGTTGAATAATGGTAGCTCGTACTGGGGTAACGGTGCCAATACAAATTTCTCGTGGAAGTTGGCGGTAAAGTGATTGAAAAGATATAATTGACGATGTCATGATGATAGAAGGTAGGATTACTAACAACATAATAACTTAAATATAACGGGTAGAATTTGAGGACAGCATAGAATCTATCGTGCGAGATTCACGACCCAAAAAGAAAGGTAAAGACCATGGGTAAAGATCGGTGTATGACCTATGACCCAAGAAAGATAACGTGAGGGTAAGAAGTGCGAGCGACCTACGACCCTAGAAAATATAATGTGAGGGTAAGACCTATGGGCGACCTTCGACCATAGAAAAGATAACGTGAGGGTAAGAACTATGAGCGACCTACGACCCTATAAAAAAGGATGAGGAGAGGGTAAAGTCTACAAATGACCTACGACCCTAAGAGAGATAAAGTGAAGGTAAGATCTACGGATAATCTACGACCCTAAAAAAAGATAGCGCAATGGTAAGATCTACAGATGATCTGCGACCCTAAAAACAAGATGACATAAGGGTAAGACCTACGAGCAACCTACAACCCTAAAAACAGGATGAGGAGAGGGTAAAGTCTACGGACGACCTACGACCCTAATAGAGATAAAGTGAAGGTAAGATATACGGACGATCTATAACCCTAAAAGAGATAGCTCAATGGTAATATCTACGGACCATCTACGACCCTAAAAACAACTCCTAACTGAGGAAGTTGCAAGGAAAAAAATACAAAATACAACGAGTAAAATGGAAATAAGAAAATCTCGAACTTCCGTTAAAACTGATATTTCTATAGTTCCCATATCCTGGGTCATCCTAGTGTCGTGCTTCCAAAGGATAATAGCATAATTGATCCACCCCGTATTAGGAGGGTGTACGCGAAGAGTCTTCAGACTACAATCTCTCGCTTTTTGTACCTAATTTTTGCCTGGATCTCCCTTTTAGGTTTTCAATCAACTGGGACACCCATTTTTGCCTAAGCCGCACTTTCAAGTTTTCAACTTAGCGGTTATTATTATTTTATTTTTTAGCCCTAACTTTTGCCTAAGCCGCCCTTTCAGGTTTTCGACTTAGCGGGTCTTTTTATGCGTAGTATTTTTTGACTGAGTCTGAAATGACCGGAAGTGGAACGTCTTCCCCATCCATGTTTGTTAGGATTAGAGCACCTCCTGCGAAAGCTTTCTTCACGATGTACGGTCCCTCATAGTTGGGAGTCCACTTGCCTCTTGGATCTATGTGGATTGGGAGAATCTTCCTTAAGACCAGGTCACCTGCGAGGAACTCTCGAGGTCGAATATTCTGTCAAATGATCTCTTGAGACGCTGTTGATATAAATGACCGTGGCAAATGGCTGCTAGGCGCTTTTCTTCTATGAGATTGAGTTGGTCGAGTCTCGTTTGAATCCATTTAGCTTCATCCAGTTTAGTATCCATCAGAACCCTCAAGGAAGGAATCTTCACTTCGACCGGGAGTACCGCGTCCATACCGTAGACTAGTGAAAACAAAGTTTCCCTAGTATAAGTACGCACCGAAGATCAATTTCCTTGTAGGGATAAAGGCAACATCTCATTCCAATCTTTGTATGTTCTGACCATTTTCTGGACGATCTTATTTATGTTCTTGTTAGCAGCTTTGACTGCCTCATTCATCTTCTGCGAATAAGGTGATTAATTATGGTGCTCAATCTTGAATTCTTCACACATTTCCTTCATCATCTTGTTTTTGAGATTCGACCCGTTGTCAGTGATGTTCCTGTTAGAAGTTCCGTATTGGCATATGATTTCTCTTTTAATGAAGCGGGTAACAACTTGTTTGGTCACATTCTTGTACGAGGCCACTTTCACCCACTTGGTGAAGTAATCAATAGAAACAAGGATAAACCTATGTCCATTTGAAGCGCTTGGCTCGATGCATCCAATCATATCAATTCCCCACATTGCAAAGGGCCATGGTGAAGTCATCACATTCAAATAAGTGGGAGGAACATGTATCATGTCTGCGTAAACCTGACATTTGTGGCACATCTTTACATATACAAAACAGTCGCTTTCCGTCGTCATCCAGAAATAACCTGCTCGTAGGATTTTCTTGGCCATGGAATGTACACTGGCATGAGTCCCAAAAGAGCCCTCGTGTATTTCTCGTATAATGGATTCTGCTTCATGTCTATCCACGCATCTGAGCATAACCGGATCATATTTTCTCTTGTACATAACATCTCCTGACAGTAAAAACTTAGACGCCAACCTTCTAAGAGTCCGCTTATCACAAATTGTAGCACCTTCAGGGTATTCTTGCTTTTCAAGATATCTTTTGATGTCGAAGTACCACAGCTTTTCGCCCGATACATCTTCTGTAGTGAGACAATGAGCAGGGAAAATACGCTATGGCTCCTTGTAATGACAGATCCTTATATTGGGCGCATGATTTTGGTAACTGACTTTGAACATTGCTGCTAAAGTGTCCAGAGCATCTGCCAGTTTATTTGCTTCTCTAGGAATGTGCTCAAAGGTGACCTTATCGAAAGCGGGCAACAACTCTAATATGTAATCCTGATATGGAACTAAATTAGGGCGTCGTGTATCCCAATCACCTCGTACTTGATGTATCACTAAGGCAGAGTCCCCATAAACTTCAAGAATCTTGAACCTCAAATCAATAGCTGCTTCAAGACCCATCACACAAGCTTCATATTCAGTGACGTTATTTGTACAATCAAAACATAATCTGGCAGTGAAAGGTATGTGAGTATTGCGCGGAGAGGTCAGAACTGCCCCAATGCCGTGGCACATAGCATTTGATGAAGAATCGAACTTGAGAGTCCATCGCTCCCCTGGTTTGGGTCCTTCATTATTATCAAGTTTCATAACTTCCTCGTCTGGAAAATCAAACTTCACGGAATTATATCCTTCCAACGGATGGTGAGCGAGATGATCAGCAAGAATGCTACCTTTGATAGCCTTTTGTGTGACGTACTGGATGTCATACTCGGACAAAAGCATTTTCCACCGAGCCAACCTCCCTATAAGTGTTGGTTTCTCAAACATGTACTTTATCGGATCCATCTTAGATATCAGAAGTATAGAATGTGTCAGCATATACTACCTCAAACGTCGAGCTGTCTTCTCAAGTAAGGAATACCTTGATTCACAATCAGTATACTTCTTGCTTAGGTAATAAATGACGTGTTATTTTCATCCAGTATCATCATCTTATTCGCGCACACAACCCATAGATCCTTCAAGCACAGTCAAATACATAATGAGAGGTCTCCCTGGAAATGGTGGTATGAGTATTGATGGTTCTTGATGATACAGCTTAATCTTCTCGAAAGCTTCTTGACAACTTTCATCCCAACTGACATCCTGAATCTTGCGTAACAATTTAAAGATGGGTTCACAGGTAGCAGTAAGGTGAGAAATGAACCTGGCTATGTAATTCAATCTTCCAAGGAAACCTCGTACTTCCTTCTCATTTTTCGGTGTCGGCATATCCTGTATTGCTCTCACTTCGTCTGGATCTACTTCAATTCCTCATTGACTCACGATAAAACTGAGTAACTTGCCCGATTCAACCCCAAAGGTGCATTTGTTGGGATTAAGCCTTAACTTGAAGTTTCGTAAATGATCAAACAACTTCTGCAAATGGACCAAATGTTCTTCCTTAGTCTGTGATTTCGCAATCATATCATCCACATACACCTCGATCTCTTTATGAATCATGTCGTGAAAGAGAGTCACCATAGCTCGCTGATATGTCGCACCAGCGTTTTTGAGACCAAAAGGCATGACTCTATAGCAAAAGGTACCCCAAGAAGTTGTGAAAGTTATTTTATCCATGTCTTCCGGAGCCATCTTTATCTGATTGTAGACCGAGAACCCATCCATGAAGGAGAACACTGAAGACTGAGCAGTATTATCAACCAATACATCAATATGAAGCAACGGGAAGTCATCCTTCGAGCTTGCTCTATTCAAGTCTCGGTAGTCAACACACAAGCGTACCTTACCATCTTTCTTAAGTATAGGCACAATGTTAGCAATCCAAGGTGGATCATTTATCACAGATAGGAAGCCTGCCTCAAGTTGTTTCTGAACTTCTTCTTTGATCTTCAAAGCCATGTCGGGTATGTTCCTTCTTGGCTTCTGCTTTATAGGAGGACATTCTGGCTTGAGTGAAAATCTGTGCATCACTATATCAGTTTCTAAACCGGGCATGTCTTCATACGACCAGGCAAATATGTCAGCATACTCTCGAAGCTACTCAATCAACCCCTTATTTTCTTCGCTTTGCAAGGCGACACCTATTTTGACTTCTCTCTTTACCTCTTCAGTACCGAGATTGACGATTTATGTTTCTTCTTGATATGGCTTATGACCTTCTCTTCCTGTCTCAAGAGCTTGACTAGTTCTTCAGGGACTTCACAATCTTCCTCACTATCTTCGTTAGCATGATCAACTGAATTCACAAGGATATAAGGAACCATAACACTATCATTTCCAACGGAGTCCGAGACGGATCTGCAAGATCGATGATTTTATGTTTTATTTTTAGAAAGTGCAAAAGAATATTTAGAATATGAAAAGAAAAGTATTGCCATTTTTATTTTGAAAAAGTAAAAGAAAAGACAAGGAACAAAATAGTATGCGAAAGTGCGATATTTTTTCATTCAATGTTAAACGGAGATTGAAACATAAGGGGCCCCTTCTACAAGCTGTCACTAAGCCTTGGGCAGGACATATAACTTTAATTGAAACAGAAAATTACACATCAAGGAAAACAACTTCAGGGATGTCCACGGCAGTCCAATTGCTGAGCTCCTGGTCCGGCGCAACTTGATAGATAAATCTTGAAACATCTTCATCATCACCTTCAGCATCTGTGGAGAGCACTTGTCCTTCTTTGCTTACACCAACACTGACGAACACTTAAGAAATTGGAGGAACCTGCTTTCCTTTGAGAGGAACCCAACATTCTTGCACGGAGGATGATGGCTGATACCCAAGACCAAAGCGATCTTTCTTCTCTGGCAATTCAATAAATTTTCCTCAACTGTCATGGGGAGGTCTAGCTTCCATGAGGGATTTGGTATCCTTCAAAGAGGCCAGGGGTGTTTCAGACTTCTTACATTCCACGACGGGGAACTTGTCAACAGTAACAATCTCCAGAGCTTGAAAGGGAAACCCCTGCACCATGCCTTCCACTTCCACATAACGGTAGGTAGTCAGATTATTAATCACTATGTCTTCTTCTCCACAAACGACGACAACTTGGTCATTCATAATGAACTTCGGGAGTTGATGAAGAGTAGATGTCACAGCTCCTGCTACGTGGATCCATGGACGACCCAAAAGGCAAGTATAGTATGGATGGATGTCCATAACATATAATGACAAATATAAAGTATGGGGACCAATATTGACAGGTAAGTCCACTTCTCTATCCATAAATCTTCTTGAACCATCAAACGCTCGAAGATTTAGAGTGGAAGGCCTCATCATTACTCCATCCATATTCAGCTTAAACAAAGTAGCCTTATGCATCACATTGAGTGAAGAACCCGTATCTACCAGAACTCGAGATAAAGCAGTGTCCAAACACTTCATAGAAAATTGAAGTGCTTTGTTGTGGGCTCTGCCTTCAACTGGGAGTTCATCATCACAGAAACCCGAACAATTTCCCAAAGCAATATTGGTGATGATTCCTTCAAACTGGGCTACAAGGATGTCCTGGGTAACATGAGCAGAACATAAAATCTTCAATAAGGCATTGCGGTGGGTTTCTGAACACAAAAGGAGAGACAAGATGGAAATCTTGGGTGGTGTCTGGTTGAGTTGATCCACTACTTTGTAATCACTTCGCTTAAGAATTCTTGAAAGCTGCTCCTCTTCTTGTCCCATAGAAGGTTCGGGTTGATTATCCATCACTTGCTTGCCCCTAGCCTTGGCTAGAGCTTCACTATTAGTTTCTTTGGGAGGCGGTGGTGGAGGAGAAAAGATTAGGCCACTACGAGTCATGTTACTGGTTCCTGCAATGTTGGTAATATTCTTGTCAACCACTGGAGGACACTCATACTTCTTCCCATGAATATAGACCACATTATACTCCCATGGAACTGCCTTTGAGTCGTTACTTGTAGGAGGAATAGGAGCTTGAATCATTGTGGGGGTAGTGGGAGCTTGAATTATTACTGGGGTAGTAGGAACTTGAATTGTCAACGGAATACTTGGTGTTGCTGAAAAGCTTCTCGGATAGTAGGGGATTTCCAGGACATCAATCTCTTCTTCCCGGAATATCTTATCTATCTGTAGGACACCTTCATCGATCAACTGTTGGATAGCCGTCTTCAAACCAATACACTCTTCAGTTTAGAGGAACATGTTAAGCAGAAATCATGGAGTTCTTGTAGCACCTCATGCTCCAACAAATGTTCCCTAACAGTTCTTAATGATATCTTGATCTCATCGACCTTGGTTATTAGAATCTGTTCACTACCTTCTTCAATAGCATTGACAACTGCCCCTGGGTGAGGACGCATGGGATTGTTCTGAATATTCGGACCAACAGGGTTGGAGTTGATGGCCTTTTCATCGAGGAGGTCTTGAACTTTACGTTTGAGTGCTCTACAATTCTCAATTGAATGGCCTAGGGCACCAGAATGAAATTCACAATGAGCATTAATGTTATACCCCCTAGGGAGAGGATTTGGCGGTGGACCAAGTTCACGAAATTGAACCAATTGACTAGCAAGTAACTGTGGGAAAAGCTGAGCATATGACATAGGAATGAGATCAAATCTTCTTTCAGGCTATCTTTGTCTTTGAGGAGCTCCCGCACCTTGAGGTTGTTGATTTTGTTATTGATAAGTTGGAGGAGGTGCAAATTGTTGTTGTGGAAGATACTGTGGTTGTGGAGTGAAAGGCCGTTGTTGGGCCATCCAGGGTGCTAGAGTTGTAGCAGCATACACTTGAGGAACAAAATGGTTGGGAACAGCAACAGGTGTAGGAAAATAAGGAAATCGGACTTGAGGAAATGCAAGAGCTTTTCCTTGGTTGATGGTGATGGACTAGTCTCATCTTCTTTCTTCTTGACAAAACCAGAAAATGGCTTTCTACCTATGCCTGCATTTTTGTTAGTATTGTTAGGAACAACTTGGATCGTTCTAGCCTTAATGAAAGTCTCAACACGTTCACCAATAATTACCATATCAGAGAAAGAAGTTGAAGTAATATTGAGCATATATTGGAGATAAGGGCCTCGTAGACTACCCATAAACAGACCAATCAATTCACGGTCCAAGAGAGGAGGTTGGACCTGTAGCGGTAGAAATGTGTAAGACTAAGCCATTGGATTGACTAGACTTTATACAAATCAAAATAAAAATCGCTACCGCGCTTTATTGTTTCCAAAGGAATGGGAAAAGAGCGAATAACCCAAAAAGAGGGGGAAAGATTCAAGGTAAGGGGGTTGGTTATGCAAATGGAACGTATTAGCACCCTAAACATCTACGGTACTCCGCAGGAACCTCTTTCAAAAATCTGTATATTTTGGCTATAAAAATGTGTTGTATATAAAATGGATGGTGGAGGTGAGAAAAGAAATATTTTTATGATTTTTGCACCCGCCGCGGTTGCGAACCTTTAGTGCCTACGTGCCACCTTTCGTGCAATAGGGGATCAGGGTGCACGTAGTTCATCTAGAAAAGACTTGTTTGTTGATTGTTTTTAAATAAGGAGACAAGTCGTCTTTGTTAGGAGAGAAATCTCGACTAACGCCCACAAGGTGTAAGAAAGATGGACCCTGCGTCAACAAGAGTGAGGGTTTGAGAGCGCCTCTAGTACTCAAGTGGAAAGGTCGACACCTTTATAACCATAGGGATAGGAGAATGTTGCTCGACTATCAATGAATCATGTCTCACCTTGAAAAAAAAGTTTTGAATGGAAAAGGTGCTCGGGCGCACAAAAGAGTTTGAATGTGTTGAATTGTTTTGTTAATTTTGAAAGATGTCAAAGTATGATTAAGTGAATTGATGTTTGTTTAAAGAAAAAGAAGTTTTAAAAGAAAAGGAACTCGACAAGATCGAGGTTTATTATGAAAGTGGTTTGAGTTTAGAAACAAAGAAGATTTTGAAAGAAGATGAGAAGGTTTTGAAAATTAAAGAAGATGGGAGGAGATGAAGGGACTATCCTAAAGCAAAAGGTAAAAGCTAAGGAAGAGAACCGTCTAACCAACATGAAGCCGATACTTGACATTATAAGCCAATGTAGAATTCCCATTCTTTGGAGTGAAACCAAGCAAGAAAAGATGCTAGACCCCTTGAGAGAATCAAACTTCAAGTGTATTTAGTCTTCGCAAAAATTGGGCAGAGTAACGGCTGTATACGGGTGAATTCCAGATTACAAACAAAGTATGTAATCACAATAACCTGCACACAAAACAAACAAACAACCCAATGTCTTGAGGTAAACCTCAAGAACTCCAGACAAAATATCAAATAAAGTCACAAAGTCTCCAAGATAGGCCAAGGTCTCTAATCCTAAGTCCAAGAAGTTCATCACTCCATAATGCAAAGGATAGTAACCATGTAGTCCAAGTATCATTAAATCTTTTTATGGTTCATGTTGATTATTAAGTGTCTTTAAAAGGAAAGGAAAAGCTCAAGTGAGCAAAATAAAAATGACATAAAAGTAAATGCTCAAGTGAGCAAAATAAAAATGACATAAAAGTAAATGCTCAAGTGAGCAGAGATGAAAATAACATGAAATGTAAATGGTACATAAAGCATAAAAACAAAAGGGCATAAAGTAAAGTTAATTGTTAGTAATTAGTGGTTAGTAATTAATGGTTAGTTGGATGACCATCTTGAAACTTGCATTTGGAACTCATCAGAGGATTGGTAGAACCAAAGCCTCTACACAACAAGTTGCATTTGCTTTTTGTCAAGTATATCATCCATTTTGGAATTCTCATATGGTAACATGTAATGATCAACGATGTTTAAGTGATCCGCGTTGACCAAAGGTGTTGTAGATCCATAAGAGGATTGGTAGAACCAAAGCCTCTACACGATGAATCTCAAGGTTATTGGATCAAAGAGATCAAATTAACATACTTGGGCTTGAAATCATAAGTTTGGGCCACAAATGATCATTTATTCGAATCGGGACAATATTTAGCGCTATGTTAAGCAATCGTAAGTGGACTTATGTAGAAGTCGCACCTATTTTGAGGCCGGTCAATAGCAATATATGTACTTCATGTTTGGATAAATGATATAGAGATCACCATCCCTTAACATGTAGCACAATTAAAAAAAGAAAGGGATAAGATGAAGAGGGAGGGAAACGATAAGCTAATTTGGATCACCATTTCAAAATTCTTTCATCTTTAAATTCAACCACTCCTCTAGATGGATTAAAGCACTAAACATATCATTAATCCAAAGCACCAAAAATGAATTAAATAATTCACTCTTAGGAAGATTTGAATTGATGAAAATTTATCCAACTTCATCTACATCACAACGTCCATTGAGTTTAAAGACAAATTGGACATTTAAAATTGCAATCCAAACCAACAATCAAAAGGAATGAGTAGAAAAAGCATTTTGGATCAAAGCTGCCCCAAAACAAGGCAAAAAACACATTTTATTCTGGTGAAAATCGATTTACACTACTATGTAAATCGATTTACACAGTATAATTTTCAAAAATTTGTGCAAAATCGTGCTGTGTAAATCGATTTACACATAGTGCAAATCGATTGCACACAGAACAGCAGCCAAAAAAACAGCATTTTAAAAGGCCAATTTCTTGTTCAAACATTCCATCAAACACCTTATGATCATGGATCCAATTGAGCATGAAAATTCCATCAAATTATGAGAAAATAACACCATTGGAATCACAAAAGAATGCTCAATGAATCAATCCCAAATATCACCAAGAGATCACATTGTGAAAGATGAATTATCCAAACTTACCAAAGGTAGATCTAGAGAATTATCAAAACAACTTCAAAAATTTGATTCAATTCAACCACAAGAATCAATTGACCAAGCTTGGATGTAGAGAATTGATGGAGAAAAAGTGTTTGGATGAAGGTTTAGCTCAAAGATTAGTAAGCTTCAATGGAAAACTTGAAAACTTTTTAAAAATGGAGCTTTGAGTGAATTTGGTAGATGGAAAGATTTGAGAGATTTTTTAGCAAGATGGATTTGGCTATCAAAAGCTTGAAATTTGAATGAGATGAGGGTTCTATTTATAGAGTTTTGAATTGGGATTAGTGGTAATTTGGTAATTGATTCTTGGAGCCAAATTTTGAATAAATGAATTATTTCAAATATTATAGCCAAAATTTGAATTAATGACAATTCTTTCAAATATTAGAGCCAAAATTTGAATTAATGATAATTCTTCTTAAAAATGAAAGATTGACACTAAAATTTGAATTAATTATACATCTTTCAAAAGTGAAGGAAAATTGGAGCCAAACATTTGACAAGTTTAAAATGCTGATTTTTTTTTTAATTTTCACTCTATGCAAATCGATTGCACTATATTGCAAATCGATTTGCACAGTGTATTTTTCCAAAAATTGTGCAAAATTCACTTTGTGCAATCGATTGCACTCTAGGAGAAATCGACTGTACAGTGAAAAAAATGAAATTTTTTAATTCTTTTTTTCTTTGCAAAATAGAGATTTTAGGGAAATAATACCGGAAAACCTTATTTGCCATATGCCTCGACTCAGTACCTACAAAACACAAATATGCAAAGACAAAGACAAATATTTTTTTTGTATTTTGATTAGAAGTTAGTCAACAACACAAGAACAAACTTAAAGATAGGATGGAAATGTGATGAATGAAGCTATTTATTAATGGTTGTGACCAAATGACAAAATATGGTATGAAGGTGCGACTGAAAAAATTTAGGGGCAAAATTTAGGGTACAACAGCTGCCCCTATTTAATTATCTTTTAGCCAGATAGCCGGAAAGTAATTAAATACAAACAGACCTGAATTTTGTCCCTGATGCGATGAGATGATATCATATGTTATGAATGAATGCATTGACTCTTTTTTGACATATATATTTTTGAATGATGTGTGAGATGAGACAGACTCTGTGGGAATGTGGAAAGACTCGAAACTGGAAACTTGTGGTAGTTTAGATGAAATGACGTGGAAAGACACGCTGGGGAGCAACAAGATACTTCTGGATATATGTCAGGGTGACAAAGATTAACCAGCAATACTTGGAAAAAAGAGATAAAACTCGAGAAGGCAAGCAGCGACATCCAAGAATGGCATTGAATGAGGCGAGCAACTCTCTGGAAAAGGCAATCAGAAGCATCTAGAAGAACATTAGATGTGGGATGAGACCAAATCTGAAGCTACATCAGAGTCGTCCAGGAAAGACGCTGGACGGAAAAGAAACACGACATTCAATACTGGCTTTGAATGAAGGGAAAAAACAACGTCTAATACTGGCTTTAGACGAGAGAAAAGATCACAACATCCAATACTGGCTTTGGATGGATGAAAGGGATATTGACATTTAATACTGGCTTTGAATAAAGAGAAAACTCAACGTCTAATACTGGCTTTAGACGAGATAAAAGATCACAACATCCAATACTGGCTTTGAATGAGTGAAAGAGATCTTGACATTCAATACTGGCTTTGAATGAAGGGAAAACTCAACGTCTAATACTGGCTTTAGACGAGAGAAAAGATCACAACATCCAATACTGGCTTTGAATGAGTGAAAGCGATCTTGACATTCAATACTGGCTTTGAATGAAGAGAAAGGTAACAACATCCAATATTGGCTTTGGATGGACAAAGAGATCTTGACATTCAATACTGGCTTTGAATGAAGAAAAAGGTAACAACATCCAATACTGGCTTTGGATGAAAAAAGAGAAACAACTCAAACTGATGTTTGCTTTGGTAGGTTCCAAGTAAGTTGGACTTTGATCTCAAGGTGACATGTCACTTGCAATAAGACCTTGGAAAATGAAAATGAGGTTGAAACACTCTTGTTATGCATTATGTGTGAATTTTGTTATGCATGATATGTGAATGATCTATGCAGTTAATGTCGACGTTTACGAAAACGGAGTTTGACTCTTTTGTGAAGGTAAGATTGGAAGTTTGGTTCCTCAACACAGAGAACTCTGCCAAATTTGATTGGAAAGAAAATCTCCTGAACCCAAATTTGTCACACTTGTAAACTGTATTGAACTGATGATCTTCTGAAGAAGGACATGGAGAGCTGCTTGGGGATTTGTCCCTGATTAGCTGACAGTTGAAGATAAACTGATCATGGCTTCAGTCGAAAGTTGCTGGAAATAAGCTGATCACGACTTCAGCTCCGAAATGACTATTGGAGATAAACTGATCATGACTTCAGCTTCTGAAATGTTTGTTGGGAATAAACTGATCATGGCTTCAGTTCTGAAATAATTGTTGGAGATAAACTGATCATGGCTTCAGTTCTTGAGATAATTGTTGTAAATAAATGCCCCTGTATGAGTCTTGAAAATGATTTCCTGGCTGGCCAATTCTGAGAAAACTTGCATTGAGCAGTAAATCTTGAACTGATTCACAACAGGATCTGGAAGATACTTGCCCCTGATAGGGTCACTGACCAAGTTTCTCAGCTGTTTGAAATTCCTTTATGAGGAAAGCTTATTTGCAAGCAAAGTTGTTTATTCAAACATGGTAATTTTAATGCAAAGTTCATGCAAAAGTTTTGAATCCAAAATCATTTTTGAAATGATGTTATTGGTGTATAGAAAATGCATCACTGGTTAAAACACAGTGGTTTATACTTTTAAAGTGAAAGCAAAGGTATGATACCAAAACAAATGATTCGCAAAAGATCATAGGAGTCAGTTTACGCAACCTTGTTGTAGTATGCTTTCAAAAGAAACATGGCTTCAATTAGGTCTTTTAAGCGTTGTAACGTGGTCGGGTTCACGGTTTAAGAAATAAAGGATAAAGGCTCAAAGTTTATTTGTACCCAACCCAATCTTCGTGATATTCTCCAGTCCTACGTTCAGTTAATTCAGACTATGCATTCAGGTTCCAAGAGATTTTGGAATTGCACTGATGCTAGCAATGACGATGGCTCAGAAGCTAAAGGATTCTTGAGAATGACAGTCATTTCTTCTTACATCTTTTTGTTGTTTTGAGGACATTTGTCAACTCTGGTGGAGAATTTTGAGGATTTGAAGACCTCTTCTAATTGAATTTATTATTCCCAACTTTTGCCTGAACTGTTTCATTTGAGATTACAGTCAGCGGGATGCCCCAGTTTTTTGCCTAAGTCTCCTTCATAGGTTTTGACTTAGCGGGATTTTTCTGTTGATTTTTATTTTCATTTCATTTTTCTTTTTGGAAAGATAATGATTGCCTTGCTCAATGATTACGGGGAACCATCTTCGTCATTTTTTGTTTGAGAGCATCTTTGACACTTCTTGTTGTGTGCAAAGGAAAGCTTGATCGCGACCTTTGTTGAAAGGTGTCTTGCATGATTTCTCTTGTAATTGAATGCACAACCAAATTAACTGAGAACTACCCATCCCCGGGTTAAGATTGCGGGTTTTTCTGTATAGAAAGAAACTCCAACTTCTAGGCTCAAAGGGGTGAACGAGGGATTAACTTCCTTATTTCTCCAGTGTTTGGGAGTTGAAACAATGCCTGTATATCCTCAGCAAAGTTTTATTCGAAAGCATACCAGCAACAATTATGGGTATTTCGTTTTCATCATCCTCCCTCCAATCTTTGCATAAACAAAAGCTTGATAAAGAGAGTAAACAAGAGAAATATATTTGAAAGAAGTAAATGAAAAATGATTTGAATCAAAATGTTGCAATGCTCATTTCATTAGACTTAACATGAAAGTATAAACATAATTTGAAAGCACCAATTTTAACATAAACAAGGAAAAATGCAAACAGAAAGAAACATGGCTTAGTGACTAATCAGTAACAAGGATGAGTTGTCCTGTCTAAAACACTAGCTTTAGGAAGTGACTTGAGGGTACCCCGACTCATTCTTCATCCACTTTGTTTTTGCAAAGGATTATTGATGATATTAGGACCTGCCTCTTTGAAAGTGAGAATATTTGCTTTCACCAATTCTTGCACTCTGTTTTTCAATGCATAACAGCTTTCTAAATCATGACCAGCAGCTCCCTGATGAAATTCACAATGAAGGTCAGATCTGAACCCGGTTGGAGGAGGATTTCGAGGAATCAGAGGCCTAGTTGTAATCAAGCCCTTCTACACCAATGCAGAATACAATTCAGTGTATGTCATAGGGATGGGATCAAACTGAGCCCTATTCCGATTCTGATTCTGATTCTGTGCAATATTTTATCGTTGAGGGACATGAACTGGTTGAGCTTTGACCGCAGGAGTAACAGCCGCTACTTGTGGTTGATCAGTGTATTGAGGCCTATGGTGAGGTCCTCTTCTCTCAGTCGAGACAACATTGGCTTCTACCTCTTTCTTCTTCTGAAAGTTCCCAAGGTATTTCTTTGCACCATTAGAAGATTCAGCAACTTTAGACACTTTACCATTCTTGATTCCTTCTTCTATTCTTTGGCCGATAGCCACCAGGTCTGTGAAGCTGGAAGACACACTACCAATCATCTTCTCCCAATAGAAGGGGGACAAAGTATCCATGAACAAACCAGTTAACTCTTTCTCTGCCAGAGGTGGTTCAACTTGAGATGCCAGTTCTCTCCATCGTTGAGCATACTCCTTGAAAGATTCTTTCTCATTCTGAGACATATTTTGCAGTTGGCGACGATCAGGTGTCATGTCGAGGTTGTATTTGTATTGCTTTATGAAAGCATCAACAAGATCTTGGAAGCATTGTATACGACCTTTCTCAAGTCCCATATACCATTTCAATGAAGCTCCACTCAGACTATCTTGGAAACAATGGATAAGCAGCTTGTCATTCTTGGTGTAAGCAGACATCTTTCGAAAGTTCGTCACCAAATGACTTCTTGGACAAGTATGCCCCTTATATTTCTCAAACTCAGGAGTCTTGAACTTTGCAGGCATAAACAGATCAGAAACCAAGCACATATTGTTAGCATCAACACTGAAGAACTCATTTCCTTCCATAGCTCTGAGTCTCTTCTCCAAAGTCTGATATTGTTCTTTGAAATCTTCAAACTCACCGAAGTCTCCTTGACTCACACTTCAAGGACTGGCAGCATGGTGCTCAAAGAGAGGGTTCCCAAAAGCAGCTTGTGCAGCAGGTTGACGAGAAGCACTATGAACGATTGGCTGAGGTTCAGTGAAAACCGGAGCTTGAAAGACTGGTCGGGAAGACTGACCAACCATTGGAGTAATTGCAACAGGTGGAGAGTAATTTTGAGGTAACCCAAACTCTGGCCATGCAGTAGATGTATGTTGGCTAGGTTGAGTGTCAACAACAGTAGTTGGGATTTCAGATATCACAGTCCTTAGAGGTGGCTCTCTTCTGGAAATTAGGACTTGCATCATCTCAGTAAGTTTGGTCATGCCTGACTTTAACTCGTCGATTTCCATTCTGACTTCCATGTTGTGTTGTTCTTGGTTTTCCATTCTCAATCTGACAGCAGCTCTAGTCCCGTAGTTGTGTTGAGGAATCAGCTTGACGGTAGACGACTAACTGGAAGGAAGAAGCAATTGGGAATAAGATCCTGAACAACCTGGATGTATGCAGAATGATGCAGAGGATGCAAATGATATGCAATGTTATGCAATGCACTGCACAATAACAAGATCACACGGTTCAGAGTCACGAGCCTAGAGTCAAAGGTACAACCCATAAGGTATGAACTAACTGTTATCACCTGCCGAACAAGGTTCTAAGAGGTTCCCAGAGTCTACATCCTTCCTTCGGATATTACCAACTTCCCAATTAACTCGGTAATTAGTAATATTCTCAAGAAAGACTCTTCCGAGCGTAGTATCGCGTGGCAACTACTTCCGGATTACTCTGTCATAGCTTCCGCACTACACCTAAAATGCCAAGAGGGGTTAGGTAATCTATGGTCCTCAACTTCACAGGCTCCCAGGTCGAAAGCAATACGTCTTCCCGATTACTCGGTAAACGATACTACAGTCAAAGGGGCCTCCACTGAGTGGGGGATCTCAGGCCTCCTTTTTTGGGATTACTCCCTCAAAGTTAACATGACTATACCACCCTTCCTATCTTAAAGTTTTCCCAAGTCCGGGTATAGGACTTATAAGAAATCCCCAAGCACCCTGTAAACCAGGAAAATCCAGATAAACATATATACAAAATATAACACATAAACACAATAGCACATATACAGATATAAACAAAGATATGTTTAACCCACTTAGGGATGGACCAGCAAGAGGTCAATCTTTCCCCAGTGAAGTCGCCATTTTTATCTGTAGCGGTAGAAATGTGTAAGACTAAGCCATTGGATTGACTAGACTTTATACAAATCAAAATAAAATTCGCTACCGCGCTTTATTGTTTCCAAAGGAATGGGAAAAGAGCGAATAACCCAAAAAGAGTGGGAAAGATTCAAGGTAAGGGGGTTGGTTATGCAAAGGGAAGGTATTAGCACCCTAAACATCTACGGTACTCCACAGGAACCTCTTTGAAAAATCTGTATATTTTGGCTATAAAAATGTGTTGTATATAAAATGGATGGTGGAGGTGAGAAAAGAAATATTTTTATGATTTTTGCACCCGTCGCGGTTGCGAACCTTTAGTGCCTGCGTACCACCTTTCATGCAATAGGGGATCAGGGTACACGTAGTTCATCTAGAAAAGACTTGTTTGTTGATTGTTTTTAAATAAGGAGACAAGTCGTCTTTGTTAGGAGAGAAATCTTGACTAATGCCCACAAGGTGTAAGAAAGATGGACCCTGCGTCAACAAGAGTGAGGGTTTGAGAGCGCCTCTAGTACTCAAGTGGAAAGGTCGACACCTTTATAACTATAGGGATAGGAGAATGTTGCTCGACTATCAATGAATCATGTCTCACCTTGAAAAAAAAGTTTTGAATGGAAAAGGTGCTCGGGCGCACAAAAGAGTTTGAATGTGTTGAATTGTTTTTGTTAATTTTGAAAGATGTCAAAGTATGATTAAGTGAATTGAAGTTTGTTTAAAGAAAAAGAAGTTTTAAAAGAAAAGGAACTCAACAAGGTCGAGGTTTATTATGAAAGTGGTTTGAGTTTAGAAACAAAGAAGATTTTGAAAGAAGATGAGAAGGTTTTGAAAATTAAAGAAGATGGGAGGAAATGAAGGGACTATCCTAAAGCATAAGGTAAAAGCTAAGGAAGAGAACCGTCTAACCAACATGAAGATGATGCTTGACATTATAAGCCAATGTAGAATTCCCATTCTTTGGAGTTAAACCAAGCAAGAAAAGATGCTAGACCTCTTGAGAGAATCAAACTTCAAGTGTATTTAGTCTTCGCAAAAATTGGGCAGAGTAACGGCTGTATACGGGTGAATTCCAGATTACAAACAAAGTATGTAATCACAATAACCTGCACACAAAACAAACAAACAACCCAATGTCTTGAGGTAAACCTCAAGAACTCCAGACAAAATATCAAATAAAGTCACAAAGTCTCCAAGATAGGCCAAGGTCTCTAATCCTAAGTCCAAGAAGTTCATCACTCCATAATGCAAAGGATAGTAACCATGTAGTCCAAGTATCATTAAAGTTTTTTATGGTTCATGTTGATTATTAAGTGTCTTTAAAAGGAAAAGAAAAGCTCAAGTGAGCAAAATAAAAATGACATAAAAGTAAATGCTCAAGTGAGCAAAATAAAAATGACATAAAAGTAAATGCTCAAGTGAACAAAGATGAAAATAGCATGCATTGTAAATGGTACATAAAGCATAAAAATAAAAGGGCATAAAGTAAAGTTAATTGTTAGTAATTAGTGGTTAGTAATTAGTGGTTAGTTGGATGACCATCTTGAAACTTGCATTTGGAACTCATCAGAGGATTGGTAGAACCAAAGCCTCTATACAACAAGTTGCATTTACTTTTTGTCAAGTATATCAAATATTTTGGAATTCTCATAAGGCAACATGTAATGATCAACGATGTTTAAGTGATCCGCGTTGACCAAAGGTGTTGTAGATCCATCAGAGGATTGGTAGAACCAAAGCCTCTACACGATGAATCTCAAGGTTATTGTATCAAAGAGATCAAATTAACATACTTGGGCTTGCAATCATAAGTCTGGGCCACGAATGATCATTCATTCAAATCGGGACAAAATTCAGTGCTATGTTAAGCAATCGTAAGTGGACTTATGTAGAAGTCGCACCTATTTTGAGGCCGGTCAATAGCAATCTATGTACTCATGTTTGGATAAATGATATAGAGATCACCATCCCTTAACATGTAGCACAATTAAAAAAAGAAAGGGATAAGATGAAGAGGGAGGGAAATGATAAGCTAATTTGAATCAGCATTTCAAAATTCTTTCATCTTTAAATTCAACCACTCCTCTAGATAGATTAAAGCACTAAACATATCATTAATCCAAAGCACCAAAAATGAATTAAATAATTCACTCTTAGGTAGATTTGAATTGATGAACATTTATCCAACTTCATCTACATCACAAATTCCATTGAGTTTAAAGACAAATTGGACATTTAAAATTGCAATCCAAACCAACAATCAAAAGGAATGAGTAGAAAAAGCATTTTGGATCAAAGCTGCCCCAAAACAAGGCAAAAAACACATTTTATTCTGGTGTAAATCGATTTACACTACTATGTAAATCGATTTACACAGTATAATTTTCAAAAATTTGTGCAAAATCGTGCTGTGTAAATCGATTTACACATAGTGCAAATCGATTGCACACAGAACAACAGCCAAAAAAACAGCGTTTTAAAAGGCCAATTTCTTGTTCAAACTTTCCATCAAACACCTTATGATCATGGATCCAATTGAGCACGAAAATTCCATCAAATTATGAGAAAATAACACCATTGGAATCACAAAAGAATGCTCAATGAATCAATCCCAAAGATCACCAAGAGATCACATTGTGAAAGATGAATTATCGAAACTTACCAAAGGTAGATCTAGAGAATTATCAAAACAACTTCAAGAATTTGCTTCAATTCAACCACAAGAATCAATTGACCAAACTTGGATGTAGAGAATTGATGGAGAAAAATTGTTTGGATGAAGGTTTAGCTCAAAGATTAGTAAGCTTCAATGCAAAACTTACTAACTTTTTGAAAATGGAGCTTTGAGTGAATTTGGTAGATGGAGAGATTTGAGAGATTTTTTAGCAAGGTGGATTTGGCTATCAAAACTTGAAATTTGAATGAGATGAGGGTTCTATTTATAGAGTTTTGAATTGGGATTAGTGGTAATTTGTTAATTGATTCTTGGAGCCAAAATTTGAATTAATGAATTATTTCAAATATTAGAGCCAAAATTTGAATTAATGACAATTCTTTCAAATATTAGAGCCAAAATTTGAATTAATGATAATTCTTCTTAAAAATGAAAGATTGGCACTAAAATTTGAATTAATTATACATCTTTCAAAAGTGAAAGAAAATTGGAGCCAAACATTTGACAAGTTTAAAATGCTGATATTTTTTTTAATTTTCACTCTATGCAAATCGATTGCACTATATTGCAAATCGATTTGCACAGTGTATTTTTCCAAAAATTGTGCAAAATTCACTTTGTGCAATCGGTTGCACTCTAGGAGCAATCGATTGTACAGTGAAAAAAAATGAAATTTTTTAATTCTTTTTTTCTTTGCAAAATAGAGATTTTAGGGAAATAATACCGGAAAACCTTATTTGCCATATGCCTCGACTCAGTACCTACAAAACACAAATATTCAAAGACAAAGACAAATATTTTTTTTGTATTTTGATTAGAAGTTAGTCAACAACACAAGAACAAACTTAAAGATAGGATGCAAATGTGATGAATGAAGCTATTTATTAATGGTTGTGACCAAATGACAAAATATGGTATGAAGGTGCGACTGAAAAAAGTTAGGGGCAAAATTTAGGGTACAACAGGACCCTTGTAGCCAGTTCACACCACCTCTGAGCGTACTCTTTGAATGACTCTTCAGATTTTTGTACCATCCCTTTGAGCTGAGTACGACTAAGAGCCATGGCAGTATTGTAATGGTAATGTTTCAAAAAGGCGTCATCAAGTTCTCCCCAAGTACTGACATGAGATCTTTCCAATTGCATATACCAATTCAATGGTGCCCTGGTCAAGCTATCTTGGAAGAAGTGCATGAGTAACAATTCATTTTAAGTATAGGCAACCATTTTACAATAGTAGGAACGGAGATGAGTCTGTGGGAAAGAAGTGCCTTTGTATTTGTCAAAATCCGGAACTTTAAACTTGGAAGGAATAACTACCCCAGGCACGAAGCACATTGCAGCAGTATTGAATCCAGAAGCCTTAATACCCTCCATGTCTTTAAGACACTCTTCAAGAGCATGGTACATTTTCGTAGTTTTGGGAACTCCGGCGGCAAGGCTCACTCGGGGTTCATCAAGATCAATAACATCGTGATGATCATCAACATCATTTCTAGGAGCTCTAGTAGGGGTCTCAACATTTGCGTTGTAATTCCTCCCATTAGCAGGAGTGGAGGGAGCAGCAGTAGTAAGCTTGGTAACACTTTGATGTAATTCTTCTTGACCCTTGATCAACGCATGAACGGTTCCCATAAGTTGATCCATGCGAGTACCCATGGTGTCCATATCTCGGCGGAGTGCATTCTGATTCTCTTCAAAAATTTCCATAAGTCTTCGTTGATTGCCTCTTGTACGGTAAGGATGTGGATAAGTCGCCTTTGTTGTTCACTGATGTCTGTCGGAAAAGGGACCCCAATGAGTTTTTGTTGTGAAAAATGAATGCATGATATTATGAATGAATGTTTTATCTTCATTTCTGAGGAAATCCAAAGACTCGTCTATCTTTTAGATTTTTCCTTTTTGAAAAGCTATATCAACGAGACTTGTCTTTGGATTTCCCTAGATATGAGATATATATACATGATGATATGATGTCTTGGTATGCTATGGCATGAAGTCTCATCTCCACATATTCTGGATAACCACTGCGTAGTCCGTTGCACAGGCTGAAAGTAACAGGATCAAAAGTCTGACGTCGCAGGAATGGAGTCAATGTAACCACCCAAAAGGTATGTACTAGGGGTTTATCACCTTCCGAACAAGGTTCTAAAGAGTTCTCAAAGTCTACGCTCTTACTTTGGATATTACCGACGTCCCAATTACTTGGTAATCAATAATATTCACAGGAAAAACTCGTCCGAGTGCAATATCGCGTGACAACTACTTTTGGATTACTCCGTTATAGCATCCGCACTGCACCTAAAAAGGCCAGGATGGGTTAATGGTTTCTATGGACCTCGGCTTCTCGAGTTCCCAGATTGAAAGAAACGACGTCTTCCCAATTACTCGGTAAATATCACTACTTTCAAGGGGACCTCCACTGAGTGGGGGATTTTGATGCCTCCTTCTTCGGGATTACTCCCTCAAAGTTAACATGACTATACCGCCTGTCCTAATACTAAGTGTAACTCAAGTCCGGGTATAGGACTTATCAAATGTAATCACCAAACACAACATCACAATGTATCCAGAATATGTGAGTAGCAACAATATATGCAATATATACAAAAGAATAAGGCAATAATAAAAAAGTAAAGCAAAATAAAGCAAATAAATAAACACCCAAAAAGACAAATAAACAAAACTAGGAGAGACTCACAAAAGGTCCCGAGCTGAGTCGCCAACTGAAGCTACCGACAGAAAACACGGAGCTGCCACCGAACTTTATTTATCCCGAAGGAAGGGGAAATATCGATAAAACCACAAGGGAATGGATAAGATGGTCTTGCGACCAAGAGAAAGGGTAAGGGAGTCGGTTATACGATGGGAAGGTATTAGCACCCCTCACATTCATTGTACTCAACGAGATCCATTTTGTTTGTTTGTCTTAAAGGGTGTGTTTATCTATAATTATATTTGCTTAGGGGGAAAGGAATGATCTTTTATTATTGCGTTCGTGAGGATTTCGCGACCCTTTGCCGACGTATCTAATGAAGGAATCACAACATCATAGTTCCTCTATAAAATGGTTTGTTTGTTTGTCTTTTTTAGTGGGAGATGTTAACGCATACATTCTAGAAATAGGCATGACTAGTATCGCGGTAGAACGAAGATAACAGGTCCTTTGGGGGAATTTTGACTGGTTGAGTGTTTTTGCGAGTTTTAAAATGAATTCAAGTAATGATTAGATGTGTTTTTGGATTTTTTATTTATTTTTGACAGTTAACTTTTAATTACAAAAGAAGAAAAAGGTTAAGAGGGAGACTAAAAAAACCTAATTATTTATTATATACAAGTGAGATAAAAGTCAACTTCGACATAAGGCGATCAAAACAGGATTTAATCGCCTCATGGAGCTATCTATGGGAGTGTGGTATCAAGGTTTGAACGAGCAAATAAGGAAACTTAAATAAATATATTTATGTGGTTTCTTAAGTAAAGAAAGTATTAAAAGAAAATTAAGATCTAATTCTAAAAGTATTCTAATATATATATATTTTTTTTGTGATTTTTATAACTAATAAAAATAACTATTGATGTTAACTAAAGTAAAACACATATTAAGATAAGAAAAATTACCAAATTAAATTTAAAGTTAAACTAATTAATAAGAATTATTTAATAAAAAAAATGTGATTATTTAATTTTTACATTTAAAACAAAATAAGAGTTAAGAAAATTATGAAATAATAAAGAAAAATAGGGTGGTGTTCAGAAGAACATGGGGATGGGTGAGTAAATTCGAATGGGCTAAAGAAAAAGAATACATCAAGACCCAAGTTTAAACAAGAAAAATTAGTAAAATAAAATAAAATAAAATAAATATAAAATAAAAAAAAGGTTATGGGTTTAAACCTGGACCGGGTCGGGTTAGACACGGGTCCAACCCTAAAACAAAGGGACTACTAATCCCTAAAACAAAAGTGGCCAAGCACCTCCTCGCTTTGTTCTCGAGGTTCTCTCATTCCTCTCAAACCCAAATAAACCCTTTACCTATGTTCTTCTCTTCCATCGAAACAAAGGCTCTCATCCTATTCATCTATCACTAATGCTTCTCAGTTGTTCCCTGTAGCATCAGTATCCATCAAAATCCTCTCGCTCACACGTTCCCTCCCTGCCTCACGGTTCGCTCATTCCTCTTCAACACTATCAATACAACACTAAAGAAAATCGCGATGTACATGCAAATAGAAAAGAAAGGAGATCCGCCAATCATCAGGTAATTTCCGGGCCTTTGCTTTTGCAATTTTTTGATTTCGTGCTTCCTTGTGATTTCGCGTCCTTTTCTATTTATGACATAATGTTGTTGTTCTTGCATTACAAAATTGAGGCATGTAGCGAGAATCGTGAGCTGAGAGGGTGGAAACGGTGCAACAACAGAGGAAAATAGTGGAGCATTCAGTGAGACTTTCGCGGTTCAAACTATTCTACCGTGCTCAACAACATTAACAAAATAATTTTCAGTTACACTCTCTCACAATCATGGTTTTGTTCTTGTATTTCAGTTTGGATTCCACAGTAACAATATCAAGTGTACTATACCGATTTGGGTTTCACGATTTATTCAGAGTTCTACACAAACAACTTAAAGCAATCTTGGTCACAAACAGACTCAGAGGGTTGTAACACAGAGTAAAGTGCAGATACAGAAAAAGGAAGAGAAATATTTAGAATCTTACTTGATTGGAGACACTTCGATGGCGATTCGACTATGCTAAGAACAAGAAGCACCTTCGGTTCGGGTAACTTTACTTTCTTTCCTTCAAACTCATCTTCTTATACTTCTGAAAATATTTGTTTATGCAATACTGATTATATTTGTTGAGAATGCATACTTCATTGAATCTTTGTTTGCAGATGTTGGTGGGTGATATTCTTTTTGGGAAGAAAGTTGTAGATGTTGCTGTTTATATTTGGTATCCATTTTTCTAATTTTTGTTCCTCTAACCGATGCGTGAAACCTTCATTCTTCTGTTCTGCTATTTCTCCTTATTCTATTTGCTTCAGATTTTGAATAGATATGGGGCGGTGTGTTGTTGGCTTAACATTTTTGTTGACTGGTTTATGGTTTTTTTTGTTGATTCAAGTCTCTCTTGGTTTGCTGTATTTTTATGATGGCTCTGTTCTCTCAAAAATCCACCCTTTCAATGAAATATTGGCTTTTATTTATAGTGAAATAGAGGTGGAAATTAGGGGGGGGGGAATTGGTGAAATTTGAACATATTTGGCAAACTGGCTTTGAACATTTGAGTAGCAGGTTTGTATTTGCCTATCTGGTGCAACTATTGTTTAGGCTTGCAATAGGTTTGGCATAAGTTTTGGCATGTTTTGTTCGGTTTAAAGAAAATTTGGACTGCTTTGCAGTAGGCTGGGGGCAGGCTTATGCACAGGGTGACATCTCTCTAACCCTACCTCCTTTCCTCTTTTATCTTTCAATGACTTAAAGCTGTTTTCCTTTTTGAAAATTCTGAAGAATTTGCATTTTAGGGAAGTGATGATGCAGGGTTTTGACCATGAGCTAGCATTGATGTATTATTTGTTGGATGATTTTACTTTGTTTTGGATATTGCTTGTTTTTTGATGTGTTTTTGAGCTTTATACATATGCTGTTTGTTGTTTTGAGACCTTTGCAGCCTATGCTGCCTTGCTTGCTTGGTTTGCTAGCCTACTGCCTTAGCGCTGCGCTACTGCTGTTTTTGTGATGCAGTTTTCCATTTTATTTGTGCTGCATTTGTTTAGCTTGTTGCTGCTTGCTATGTGTTTTTATTTAGGCTGCCTGTAGACCTGTTCTGCTGTAGTAATCTTGTTTGCCTAGCTGCCATGCTCTTTTGGTGCTTTTCAGTTTGTATATGTTTGCAGTTTGACTCTGCGTCTGCAGTAGAAAATATTTGCAAATTTATTTTTTTCCCTTATTTTGAACCAAAGTCCAAACTTTTTGATTTGCAAGATACGATAAGACCATGATTAAGAACAAAACTCTTTTAGTTCTGATTCCCAAATGAAAATCCTAATGATGAATTTTCTTGTTTAACAAATAATCCTTGCTTGAATTTTTCACATGTTGATTGTTTGCTAATTTGTCCTTCTTGTTTCAAGAACACGCAGAGTGGATGGCAAGCGAGGCAAGGTTCAGAGAAGATCATGGCTAGGAAGGAGCGAATGTGTTGCTTGAAGGTGAAGACTTGAAGAAACAAGCATTATTTCTTTCTTTGTAAACAAAAAAAATTGTAGTTTGTATTTCATACTGTAATCCCTTTTGTTAAATTGTACACAAAAAATGTAATTTGAATGATGTTTCATTAAATCGCGTGGATAATGAATTTGTTGTACAAAAATTAAACAACTCTTGAATCTTGTTTGAACTTTGAAATTCTTACTTGAATGATTTGAATTTTCATCTTGCCTTTGTAACTTGAATTTCAAGAAATCACAAACAACTGTTGTAACTTGTATTCAAAGAACTTTACACCTTATCTTTCAATCCTTAATCTTCATACCGTGCCTAAACCAAACTTTCCCTCTCAACAAGAACTTTTACTATGATATCCAAACCACAAGTAACTTGTAACTTAAGCAACAAAAACACGCCTTGGTCGTCATGAACCCCCAACCTTATTTCTTAGACCTGGATTCCATGTTCATCCTTTCAAACTTCAAATTTCTGACTCAATGACTAAGAGATCTCAAAAAATAAAACTTGAAGTGCGAGGAGATATTAGACACGAAACCCCTAACCAAAGGTACTTGACTTCGAGTTATCTTTAAGGCAGGTGAAAGAAACAGTTCACAAGAACCAGGGATCCAAAACCTTAGCATCTTGACCAACAAATAGGGAAATAAACCCTAAACCCAGCTCTAATGGATTCGAGCGAGAAACAGCCTTGTAACTTGATAAGAAAGCAATCCATGATACCTCAAGAATCCATCCCACGATCCATTAATAGAGAACCAGATGACTTTCCATCTTATCTGATAAGAAAAACTTCAAAACAAAATTAGACATAAAGAGGGCACGACCCTAATACCTAATCCAAGGGGCCTGATTCCATGATATGCGGGATATGCAAATGACTTAGTAAAAATAATGCCAATGGGATCCGAAGTTCAAAGCCGAACAAAAGTAAAATTAGGTAGGGAAAATTTGGGGTACGACACACCTCTAGGGTAACCTCTCTTCGTTGCCTTTTTGGAAATAACAGTCATGTCCCTTGAAAGTGGGGATGCTTTAGAAAAGACCCTCGAATAAAAGATCATAGTCCCTCGATGACCCTTCGATGTTGCCTTTCAAAAGATAATCTAGTCTCTTACAAAATTTCTAAAGCTTCCATACTTGTTTCCTTCTATGACCCTACGATGACCCTTCGCCTGTCCCTTAACATGCCAAATAGGGCTTCCTATTAACTAATGGTACGAATAACACTACCTAATGGAGGAGGAAAAGTACAAGAACGACCTTGAGTGGTTAGAATACTGTTAATCACTTGCTCACAAATTTTAGAAACAAAACACTTCTCACATCACATTTTTTCAAAGAAAATATTTTTAAACACTTTGTATACATTCTTGAGGACCGATACAAGAATTATTACAAAGTTCGCCTTACATTGGCATTTCAAAATATTTTTAAAACACACACACACATAAAAGAAAATTTTCAAAGTGAGCTAAGCGATTAAGAGCTCGTAAATAACTACGGATGAAAAGGGTGCTAACACCTTCCCTTTTCATAACCTACCCCTTGAACTCAAAATCTATCAAGTTCTTCCCTATTCTTTTCACCCTTTCCTTATTGGATAAAAGAAAAGTCAGTGGCGACTCTAGCTATCCGCATATTTTGGATAAAAACCAAAAAAGTCAGTTCTTCCATCATATTACAGAAGACATTAAGCCTGAACAAGTTTCTATCAACGATAATTTCCCTTACGAACAACTCATAGCCCAATTAGAAAACAACACCATTGAATTCCCCATAACTCTTAATACTAAGACTGATGAAGTCGCGGAAGCAGTTTACACTAAGAACACATTGCCATGGTACGCCGACTTTGTGAATTACTTAGCCACTGGAGTGCTTCCACCGGATCCAGCCTATCAACAAAAGAAGAAGTTCTTCGATAATCTTAAACAATATTATTGGGATAAGCCTCTTCTATTTAAGAGAGGCTCCGAGGGTATTTTCTGTCGATGTTTCCCCGAATATGAAATAAAAAACATAATTTCCCATTGTCATGCTACTCCCTATGGTGGAAATGAAAGCACTTCAAAGACTTGTGCTATGATTTTACAAGCTGACCTATATTGGCCTAAATTATGGAAAGATGTCCACATTACAATCATAAATTGCGACCGATGCCAACGCACTGGCAACATCTCCAAACACGACGAAATGCCTCAAAATAGCATTTTAGAAGTATAAGTGTTTCATGTGCGGGGAATTGATTTCATGGGACCTTTCCCATCCTCTTTTTGAAATAAATACATACTTGTTGCTGTAGATTATGTTTAAAATTGGATCGAGGCTGTAGCTTCCCTTGCAAATGATGCACGAGTAGTAATTAAGCTCTTCAAAAATATAACTTTTCCTAGATTCGGTGTGCCAAGGCTTGTCATCAATGATGGTGGTTCTCATTTCATTTCGAAAACCTTTAAAAAAACTATTAGTTAAAGATGGAGTCCGACAACGTGTAGCAACACCCTATCATCTCCAAGCAAGTGGGCAAGTAGAAGTATCCAACAGAGAGATTAAGCAAATCTTAGAAAAAACTGTTTCAACTTCTTGGAAAATTTGGTTGTCCAAATTACACGAGGCGTTATGGTCATATAGAACAACCTATAAGACACCCATAAGAACAACACCATTCAAATTAGTTTATGGAAAATCGTGTCATCTACCGGTAGAACTCAAGTATAAAGCTTATTGGGCAATAAAAACCCTCAACCTAAGTTACACTGCCGCAGGAGAAAATCAAGATCTATAAAGAAAAAAATAAAAAATTGGCACGACAAGCACATATCTAGGAAAAAGTTAAATGAGGGTGACGTAGTGCTCCTGTTTAATTCTAGAGTTAAACTGTTCCCAGGAAAAATTTGTTCTAGGTGGTCCGGTCCGTTTGAAATAACTACGATTTTTCCGAGTGGAGCTATTGAAATTAAAGGAAAATCTAGCGAACTGTTTATCCTAAATGGGTAGCTCTTGAAACAATATCATTGTATATAAAACATAGACTATTTCTCTAGTTTCCATTTTGTAGAGCTACCCACTTACGACATAAAACAAAGTACTTGGTGGGAGACACCTCACTTTCTAGTCTTTTAGTTTGATTCACTAATTTTTTATCTTTACATTTTCTTACTTTTCTTTCTTTTTCTTTTTCATAATAGTTTTTCAGTATTATTCTCTAATGTTAACCACTACTAATTTAATTCTAATTGTAAACTTACTTACAGGCTAACTTAATTTTTAGCTAACCATACTAAATAACGATGCAAGAAGTTGACACAAGGGAAATAGGTTTCAGAGGAAGAGCCCAAAGGAGGCATTTTGAAGCACTGGTTGCAAGAGAAATGGCACTAACTTTCTACCCTGATGGCCCTACCATGACCAACTTAGGTATTAGAGATAGTGTGATGTATTTGCTGAACCAAATAGGTTGGGATACTTCTCCTTTGAAAAGAAGACTTAGTTCTTATAGAAAGCTGACCTTAAAATTCCTAAGCTCACTCATCTTTTTGCTTGACCATGGTTTAGGATTAAATCAAGGCCTAACCACCTTTAGAATGTTCGGTATTGAATACTGGTATAATAACCATGAACTTTATAATCTGTTAGGATTTCCTAATGGTACATATGTTTTTACTTGTACCCAAGAGGACCTTCTTATGGACCGTGAACTTGGATACTTCTGGGATAGTATAACCTGAGATAGCAACCCCGAGCCTGATAATATGTTTTATGAAAGTATCCATAACCCTGCTATCCACTACTTCCATAAGTTCCTTGCTCACACTCTTTTCGGAAAAGAAAAAAACATTACTTATGTGTCCAAAGATGAGCTCTTCATCATGTATTGTGCCTCCAAAAACTGCCTCGTTAATGTCGTTACCCTTATGATAGCGAACTTTGACCGTATTACATAGACTGGTCATGTAGCTATCTTTGTGGGAGGCTTAGTGACCATGATATCCAATGCTACTGGATTTCAACAACCACTTATAGAACTCCACCCTCTAGGTAAATTCTAACCCATCAATATACAATTATGTTTCAACATCGGCATAATTATAAACCTTGGCCCTAGTGAATTTGAACTCCTCATCAACAACCAGGTTATGCAACTCTTCACCTTACCCAATCCAAGAATATGTATTCATAACCGAAACAACTGGCTTTTTGATCTGGTAGTACACCCAACTTCACCTCCCACTTCTCCTGAAACACCTCAAACTTATGACCACAATGATGCTTTTCTTTCTGATACCAAAACAGATCCCGAAACACATCCATTTAATCACCATTTTCCACCCACCGAGTAACCTACCCCTTCATGTGTTTTTGTTGCTCCAATTGCCTCCGCACCTCCCTCTGCTGATCAAGATACTGCCTTACTTGCTGTGCAAACTGAGTTAAACTTCTAGACGGAAGAAGTCATTAAATTGCGCATCGAGTTTCATGGTTTTATGCACTCAGTGACAGAGCAGGTAGATCACATTTTTCAGCATATCTACTCCTTTGCTCTCAATACTAGTAGTAGTGTCTAACATTGCTAGACATATTGCATATCTAGATTTTATTACTTTCTGTTTACTTTATGTTTACATTCTATTTTTACTTCTTAGACTATTGTTTAGAAAATTGAAAAGCTCTGGATTATATTAAAATGTTTGGGACAATATCTGATATTTACATTTATGTTATGCTTTAATGTAACACTATTACTCTATTTTATACTGATATAAAATATCTTTGTGTGCTTGGATGTATCGCTTTGTAGTGATTATTATTAACAATTCTAGAAATTCTGAGCTTTTATAAAGTGTCGTTCGCCACACATTTTGTGGCAATCGCCAGACCCTTATGAAGTGTGCCGCTCAGCACACATTTTGTGTCCCTCGTGATAGAATAAAACCAGCACGTGTATTTTTTCAAACAGATACAAGATTCGTTTTTTTGTCATCCTCTTAAACTATCATTAAACCCCATTAAAACCCTTTTCTCCATATTCTTCACCCCTGGCCGTCCCACATCCTCTACTTCCAAAATCATCATTAAACACCATTAAAATCCAATTCGTGCTATATTGTTCTGTTATTTAAGAACTTGAGAAACAAATATCAAAAACCACAACCTTCTGTCAATTTTGTAATAGAACCCATTCACCTTCCTTGAATCTAATTATGTCTCAAAGAGTTCAACATCCAAGAGGAGAACCCGACCTTTCCAGAATCGTGTTCAAAAATGGCGATGTTGGCGTACATCAAGAAGCTCAATACCAGAAGTTTTATCAATATACGGTTACCGCTACAAGGTACGTTGATGTTAACTATGTACATGAGTTGGGATTGTTAGACAGTGTGAAATGGCTACTCTAAAATTCTGACCTATCTTATGTCTACACACTGAACCCCATAACTTATGAATATTTGACCTTGGAATTTTTCAGCTCCTTCTCCTACAACACACTAGCAGGTGAAAACATGTACTTCACCGGCACTGCAAAGTTTAGATTATTTAACGATGAATATTCTGCAAATCAAGAAGCTCTTAGTGATTTGTTATGTTTCCCTCGTGGAGGAGAAATGTACTACTGAATCCCTCTAGAAGCAGATTGGGCATCAATAGCATTCAGTCTATGGCACGCTTTAATTGGTGAGCGACCTTCCATCCATTACTTTCATCGCATCCTTTCCAACACCATTTTCGGGAGGGCAAACAACAACAAAGTTAATTCTAAAGAATTGGTTTTCCTGTACTGCATCTTCACGCTTAGTTAGAAGATCAATGCTCGTGCATTCGTCTTGGCACATATCCAATTTGTTTGTGCAAGAGATACTACCCCTTTTTGTATTAGAGGATTAGTCACCTCTATAGCACTTTCTTTGAACTTGGAGGATGGACGATGTAATCTTATGGTGCGGAATAAGATAGTTGCAAGTATTATTTTTCCTAATCCTAAACTTACCAATGTAACAAATATGGATAAATGGTGTTATGATTTAAGTGCTCCTTCTCTTGGTAAGAATGTTCAGAATAATCCAGTTGGTCCGAGAAATGCTAAGATCAATCAAATGGAGCAAGTGCTAGAGTAAGAGACTCAGGAACCTAACACCCACCCACATGCTGCACAAATTACTACCAAGAATCTTGCAGGTTCATCACCCAGGCACCAACCCCAAAGAAGAAGAAACCAAGGGAAGCCGGCTACTCTTGATGACATTTATGATGAAATGTTACACCATAATGAAGCTGAAGGTCAACACTATCAAATAATGGAAGCGCAACACAATGAGATAATGCAAGAAGTCCGACAACTCCAAAGAGATCAGCACCATAACGCCTACTAGCATGACTGTAGTATGTCAGAGCTTACTAAAGAGATGCAAGAATTGACTTATCGGGTTGATGATCTGCATGATTTTGTTACTCATGTCAAACTATAGGGATATAGTGTAGAGCCTTTCCAAGGCAGAGATGATGCATGTGGATGAGCACGAGCACGGGAACACCGCGGAGCGCGTGGCCGGGGCGAAGAGTAGTCATTCATCTCGTTTTATTCCTTCCTTTCTCACTTTACTTCGTTGTGTTTGCGATAATCCTCAGTCTAAGTTTGGTGGAGGAAGCTTTGCCGCTCATTTAGCTTTCATTTTCCATTTTCTAAGTAGATTTACATTATTCCCAATTTCCCTTTAATAAAAAATTTATGTACTATCAAGTCTTTATATGAAAATTTTCTTTCATAATTTGACTCCCTCACTTTCTTAAGCCATAACAAAATCTTGACACATTTTAAAAGTATACAGGTTTCTCACTCTTAAGATATGTTAGAAACCATGAGTAAGATTTAAACAAAATTGATACCATTTTAATACTCTAAAACCCCCGCTTACGTGAGACCGGTTTAAGTACCTATTATACCGAAACCTCAATCTTTAAAGTAGCCCTGAGTAGTTTATATAAGCAGTCAACACCATCTTAAAAGTGAATGGTCTTAAATAATTTTTTCAAAAAACATATTGTAATTGAAAATAGGGAATGCGCTAATTAAGTTAGGAGACCCTCGCCCGGTTACTTAATCCAACATCTGCAGAACCTACAAAATATGTTATAACTACACGATGTAAGTTGGTTCAGAGGTTTCTGGTGCTGAACTTGGTAGAGGGGACTACAGTTTGATCCCCCGCATCTTGCAATCGGATTAATAAAGGGATTACCGAATTTATGTACCAGAACCCCATGCTTAAAATAACCATCACTAACCGGCTACTCTAATATGTATGTGCAATAAGATAAAGGGAATAATGTGATTGTGCTTGAATAAAATGGGTGAAACAAAGAAAAAAGAATTAGGTTGAGCTATAATAGCATGACTAGAACTGGTCTCCATAAGGAGGGGTTTTCTAGTGTCATTACTGTATTTTTGGTGTTGATATTGAGCTTGTATTGTTCTAACAAAAACACCTCGCAACCACATACGAATTTATTTGTGTCATGTAATTACATTTAACATGTGCTTAAAAGATTACCATACTGATTATTTGCTTGAGGACAAGCAAAGGTTCGAGTATAGGGGAGTTTGATAACGCGAAAATACATAGCATATTCGACCCAATTTGCATAAATAAAGATACCATTTTATCTTGATTATGTTGCATTATGTTGGTATTTCAAGTATGTTTTAGATAATTATTTGATCCAAGGCCTACATGAGAAAAGGAGAAGAAATGGAAAAGAAATAGACTAAAAATAAGAAAATAGCAGAAAATAGCAGAGAATTCATATCAGAAGGTTGTGACGGTCGTCACACCTTCCCTGACGCTCGACACAAGTTAAACATGTGTGCACCTCGGAACACATGACATGAAGATCGATACAAGATGAAAATAGGTGTGCCCCACGATACAGAATGCATCCCACTCGACACAGGATATTTTTCTATTTGACGCAAAGTTTTCTCCATGTTATCTCGATGTTTCCAGTACCAACCACGACTCTGAATTATTTTCCTCCTGGTCTTTCTCCATGCACGAATTTTTCTGAGACTAGGCCATGAAGTCACAACTCTTACATTCTCTCAAGAAATCTGTTACAGGGAAGCACTATAATAGAAGGATAGTTTGACAATAGACGGTTCTGCTCTCTCTCGCTTTTCTTTAGGCTATCTCACATTTTTCTTTTTCACGCCATTATTCCAGTTTCAACAATTCAGAGTTTTGTTTAGAATCTTTAAGCAGATAAAACCTTCACCTAAACAACAATAGTTTTCTACACCGGAAACCCATTGCATCATTAGTTTCTTTTCATAGCCTCGTGAATTTTGCTTTAAGTTTTATATTTTTTTGTTCTGCATTAAAGTTGTTTTTCCGCAAGCAAATCCTACTGGCATATTATGGTGAATTGCTTTCAGTACTAGAAGTGTTGCAGAAATTGCATTCTATTATTCAGTTCCACGTTTTTAATTAAATTATATTACTGTTTGCTATTATTTTGTGTTCACAATAAACAATATGTCTGGCTAACTTCCCTAATACCGGTATGTAAGGTCACAAACCGAAGGAGTTCGATAATAATTTGGCATAAACCTTTTATAAAATACTTTTCTAGTTTAGTTTCCAATTTTAATATTAAAAATTGTTTTGTTACGAGAGTAAGAGACAAACGAAGGCTAAAATCAATAATCACGAGAATGTGAGTTTTTTAACCGGATGATGGTAATTAAACATTTGTTTTAAATACATCGAGAGCGGTTTAGGATTAATTAGATTCTATTTGTTTTCAAAATATATTTTATGATTTTAAATGAGACAGCGAGAGCAAGCATTTAAGTTTAATTATATAATCCGAATAAATAATCACGAGAGTGTGAGATAAAGGTTTTTAAACTGATAGTTTCTACTGAACATGGTTTTGAATACTGAAAGCTATGCCAATGATTTACTGAATTCCCAAAGTCAGACGTATTACGTACCAGTGTCGCGTTATTAAATATTTCAATTAAGTCAAAGCTTAATTTCGTCTAACCCAAAACCTAAGATTTATTATTAGCCTTAGCGTTACACAGTAGATTTAGATAGCAGTATCCGGTTAAAAACACACAACCAATATTAAATTTGAAATAAGTTAACAAATACATTTGGAAAAAATCAAACCAAAAAGTCTAGGGTGAGGGGGATTCGAACCTCGGACCTTGTGGTAACACAAAGCCTTATAACGTGCGCACTAACCATTGGGGTGGTGATACATCCATTAACTAAAACACAAAAAATTAAATAAGTAATACAACCAATATTTAAAAATGAAAATGGTGCCACATCACCATCATCTTCAACCTCTCAAACAACCTCCATTGATGAATGTCTATCTCTCTCATTTCTCAACCAATTTAAAAAGTGTAAACACAAAACTTTCTTAGAATTTAACAACGAACACGATGATATTAATTTCACAAACTAAAAGTCAAATATTAACACATACGAATGTCAAAACAAAACCATACCCTAAATCACTTAATCAATCAAATATCCACACACAAGCATGATAAATTGAAAATAACTACATGGTTAGCTTCAACACAATGAGGACTACATTTTTTCTTCAGAAATATGCATTAATGATGTGTGTATGATGACTTCAAAGTTTGAGTTTTCTTACCAATTGGAGAAAGGTACAATGCCTTCTTTAATGGCTCCAGATGCCAACAAATGAGATGGAGAGCTTCCTCGCACCTACCTTAATATGTTGCAAACGATATAACACTTTGAAGGTTGCTCAAACCTTCTAACCAAATGAAAGTGAAAGCATGGTTGGCCATAGGTTGGGTGGAGTGTTTGGTGGTTCCAGTAATGATTCAATGCATTCAACAATGTATATTTGGTGTATTGATGGTGAATATGTGGTTTGTTTGCAAAGATATTGCAAGAGATGGGAGTTTCAAAGATAAGGTTCTTCAAAAACTCAAAAATGGAGTTTTAAGGGGTTTTGTGTGATTTTGAGTTTGAGAAGTGCTTTAAGTTGTTTCATGGCGTGTTTCGCAATGCATTGAGGTCTCCTATTTATAGGGAAAACTCATATTTAATGAGCTGGTCAAAATTACAAGTGCTAGAGTTTTTGTTTGGTTGGATTTCAAATATAAATTTTTCATGAAATCCATGGTTCCAATGCAATGTTTCTTGATCTTTTGAAAATATGGAGACTTGAAGGGATAGCTTATGAGCTTTTGAATGTAGTATGATTATAAGCAACAAATCATAGGCTCAATAAGTTTACTTTGTGATTAAAGTTGGTTTATGGAAATGGAAGTGTTAACTTTGTGCCAAAAATGGAATGATTCAATGAACAAAATCTTAATCACTTGGGTAATGCTTAAAATATTTATGTAAACCTATGATTAGGGAGATATTTAGAGGCAATGTGGTATGAAAATAAGGATTGCATAACATGGTTTTGAGATTAGATCATGAGCTAGCCATAAAAATGACCTATAATTCAAGTGTGGAATGTCTTAAGCATGATAAATTTATGCTCTTGGAAATTTTGGAAAGCTTAAAACATCATCTTTAACTTTCATGTTGACTAGTTTCCTTGAATCAATTAGGATCATGGCGAAAAATGGCCATGAAGTCAGTTACTTGTTATAGTAAAAAACTCTTGAGAAATTTCTCTAAGTGTTGGCTAATGGAGTTATGACTTTATGGACTCGTATCTCTTGATCCAAGCATTTTTTGGAGATCATCCCCTATGAAAAAGTTGTAGTATGAAACATTATATTCAATTTGATTATTGGAGCAATAAAAATGGTTGCTTGATGAGGAAGTTACAAGCTTGCAACGTAATGTACTTGAACATAAGAATTTTAAGGACTTAATGGAACTTCCAAAAACCATAATTTTGCAGCTTTGATTCTTTCTCTTGATTTTCTTTACTAAACATCATCAAATGACTTCATCACTCATATATTCAAGATCTTTGGCTTGAGAAATCCATGGATTACTAAAAATTCAAAAAGTCAAACTTTGACTTTGCAGTTGACTTTTCACTAGATGAATCTCAATCCTCTACAACTAATGAAATCTTATGATCATGATGCAATTTAGACATTTTGAATGCCATGAAATGATGTTTTTGATGATACTTTGAATGAAGTACTCTTGAAGTTCAACACACAAAACCCTAATTCCTGATTTTCACTGATGATTGCCAAAACCCTAGTTCTTTTTAACCAATTGATGAACTAATGTTGAAACCATAACTCTTGAGGAAATATTGAAGAAGATAATAATCCTTGTGATTGGATATAGATGATCATAATGACGCAAATCCTTTAGGTATAAGTCTCATTTTCTCAAAACCTTAATTGGGATCCCATGCTTTTAGGAATCAATGATATGAATGATTGTGATTTTAATGCAAATGAATGTGATGTATAAGTTAAATGTGGTTGAAATCCATATTGAAAATTTTGGGGTGTAACAGGATCCCACCTCCTTTTTGCATCATTTAAAAATCATATCATTCATCTATGCATCACTAACCTCATCAAAATACAAAGGTTTTATCTTGTTGTATTTGTTTCTTATACAAGATAGGTGTGTTAGGGGCTGGAGGATCCAATATGAAATTTCGGTATATCAGACTTCAGATGTCCTATGACATGTCGAGACATTTGATCTAAATAAAACACACAAGAAAGGTATAAAACATACATAATAGTACTGAAAATCATAAACAACAAACATACCCACTTCGGTGCAAACCAAAACCTACTCTGGAGGCTACCAAACCAGGAAGGAAATCCACTAGACAATATCAATTCAAATTTAAACTCCCCCCATTTACAATTTATCACTTAATCACTACCTTGTGCAACTTCTACCTTGGAACATCCTAAACATGAGAAATCACATCTCACCTCCAATAACTGCAAATATGTCTAATAATCCCATTCCCAATTACGGAAGAATGGAAAAACACAAGAAGGAGGGTTTGAATTAGGGTTTTTAAAACTAAAACAAAAGAACACGTTGGTTATCCTGGTCCGTTTGAACTCAAACTACTCCAATCCACTCGCCAAGGTGATTTCGCCTCTCTCAATGAGGTCTTAATCCACTAATCAAACTTGATTACACAGCTACTATGACAACCGTCAAAGTCTTCTTGAGTCTAAACCACAATCTGGTTTTCTCAAGGAAATACAATCAACAATGTTTAACAAAGTGTACAAACAGTGTTTTCTAATAAAACATTATCACACAAGTGATGTTTTATATAATTTAAATTTAGGACATTTGAAGATGATGGAGATTTCTTCTTTGCTATGCGTGAATATAGTAAATGATTTCTCCTTCAAACTTTGTTTAAATAGGCGATGCATGTAGACGCTTTTGAAATGTTGATCCATGATAATTAAAGATCTTTCCAAAAATAGAGATCTTTGTTCCCTTTAAGCCTTTACTTTTGAATATCAATAATTAAATTGTAACACTTCAGAACATGCTTGCTTCAGAAGATGAAAGTTAACGTCGCTTCTTTCCAGAACTTTATAGATTAGAAACACTGAGTCTTGTTTGCAGCGTTAGAACTTCTTTGAGAGATGTATAAAATCAGAGTTGAAACATCTATTTAACTCATCTTCTGTGCTTCTTCCATCATAACCTCTCTGCAAAACAAAATACAGCTTTAAGGAGCATAATTGTTCTTTGAGTGTTTGTTATCATCAAAACTCTTACAAGGGTTGTAGAATCAAATTATGTTCTAACAATCTCCCCGTTTTTCATGATGACAAAAACTTTGATATTTTAATAAACATAAAGAACATAAAGCATTTAAGATCTCCCCCTGAGGTGAATACTCAGATAGAGAAGAAATACTTCCCTCAATTTTATTCTGATTAGAGTATTTGATGCGTCCATTTCTATCCTCAATAGAGTTTGTTCCTATTTTGCTTTGAAAACAAATAGAAGTTAAGATATTCAAAATGTTTGAGACTGCGCCTCGATACTGTTATAGTAGAAATATCTTTCGTTCTCCCTCTTTTTGTAAAGAATTAAAAAGCAATAAAAACACTTTTGTTGTATCCCAAACTTTTCCCTCTATTTTCTCAAGACATTTCTCACAAAGATTTCAAAAATCTCAAGTTTGCAAAAGTACAACTGGACTTTTAATTCCCCATATAGTTTCCATGGATCATATTGCACTTTCAAGCATCACGTCGAAGATGGAACTTCTGAATCTTCAAAAGGAGGAAGAGGAAAATGTCGAAAGGGCAAAGCAGATAAAAGAAAAAGTGTGCAGTTGCAGATAACTATGTCGAATTCAAATCTGGTTCAGGCTGCTCGAACTACATAACTGATCAAAAGGAGTGGTTGGCAGATTTTGACAAATCGAAGAAGAGTAAGGTAAAACCTGTTTTTCGAACTACATAACTGATCGATAAGAGTGGTTGGCAGATTTTGACAAGTCGAAGAAGAGCAATCTTGCTTTGATCCCCAAGTTTCGACTGTGAAATGGCTTTCTTCAAGCAACCTATTTTGATACACCTCTAAACACTTCGACACACATTGTTTCGACACTATGGATTACAAGTTAATTTACATGCTTGCTTCTATCTACAAGCTTCGACTAGGAAATAGCTTCCTTCGACCAACTTGCTTCGATCCACCTATAAACCCTTTGACACACATAGTTTCTACACTATGAATTACAATTTTAGGTTTGGACATTTAAACTTTCGACCACTTAATCAACTGAAGGTTACTGGTAGGAAAGTAATCCATAAATTTTTTCGTTTTGACTATGCCAATGAGATCATCTTGCATACTAAAAGTGATACATTCATATGAATGTGGTTCATTTGAATAACATGCAATTGGTGGAAACAAATATTGTTTCGTATGTCGATGAGTTTGGTCGAACGTTGTGGATCTATGTGATCAAATCGAAAGGACGAAGTAAGTGGTACATTCAGATGAATATGGTCCATTCGAAGAACATACAATGGTGGAAACAAATATTATTTTGACTGTTGATGAGTTTGGTCGAAGGTTATGGATCTATGTGTTCAAAATGAAAGAATGAAGTAATCGACATCTTTAAGAAATTTAAGATGCTTGCTGAACAAAGTCCTATATACTGCCAAGCCCAAGCTTGATGTACTGTCCACATAACAGCCTAAAACCTTGTCAAAAAATAATCTGCTGTAATTCTATGAAATAGATTTGCATTAAGCTACCACAACACTCCCAAGCTACTACAAAACAATCCTGCTATGTTGCGCCTAATCCAGTCCAAGCCTGCATTATCCCAGCCCCATATTTGAACAGAATTAGCACATAAGAGCTGCATCAAAAAAAGCAATGGAAGAACATACCCAAACAGTTCAAATTTTATTTGTTTTTCCCCCCAAAACCCCAGCAAGACTGTTCTATAAATAAGTTGTTTCACAACACACAAAGGGTGGCTTTTGGAAAGGAAAAGGAGAAAGGAAAAAAGAGAGAGGGGAGATAACGAACGTTGTAGCCTTAAAACACTCTTAAACCCAAAACACAAAAAAAACAACACCTCGGTTTTTCTTTTCGAATTCAATAACATTCAAGGCAACAACTCAAGTTCTTACCACAAATTCGAGCTTCAAGGCAAGTCTTCTTGACTTTAAACTTTTCATTTCAAGCATCATTGAGGATTCATCTTCGAAGATAACATGTAATAACCATTTCCTTAGAAGCTAACCTTTTGTTTATCTTCCTTTCTTATTAATTATATGTTAAGAACTAACCTGTACAGACCATAAAACAATGATGGATTGAAAAAATTATAGCATAATTAAACACAAAGCGTTAGGTTTCGACCCATATTGCTTTACAGGCCAAAACAGTAGGGAAAAAGGGAGTGTTATTCGACACATAACATTATGTTCGACTCATACTGAGTTCGATTTGGAATTACAGGGTCAAAAGAAGGATATGTTTGATGCATATAAACATGCTTCGACACATGCTTCGATACATGACATCTAAAGATTTTTTTCTCTCTCTCTCTCTCTCTCTCTTTTGCGTCGTTTTTCATTAAATATTTCATATATTTGCTTCATAGCTATTCAATATGGTTTGTAATAGATAATTATGTTTAATTTCTTGCAATCCCCATTTGTACATTTGTATCCGCCATCCCCTAAATGATGTAATAGCGTAGACATTTATTTTCCGCATTTTTATTGTTTTCATAAATGTTAGTAATTATGGTGTGTATGGCAAGATAAAAAATCAACCTTAGAAAATCCTAATCCAAGACAAGGCAATACATGAAAAATAAACACTTGAACACTTACACCTCTAGGGTTAACTCCACTTGTTGCCTTGAGAGAAATGGTCATGATGTGCATGTGAGCCATCTTAGCAAAAAAAATCAAAATACATGATCATAGTCCCTCGATGATGCTACAAATGTTTCCTTCCAGATGATCTTAGTCCCTTAAGAGAAATGCTAAGATATCTCATAATATTTCCATTCATGACTATACGAATACCCACGCATGTCCCTTTACATCCAACGATGGGGCTCCTTACCAAATCAATGGTAACATAGCAACATCTAATGAAGGAGAAAAAGAACAAAGACCTTTTGAGTAGGTAGGACGCTCATAGTTTCTTGCTCACAAACTAAAACCATTTCCACACTCACACTTTCAAAACACCTTTAAAAGTAAACATCTCTTTGAACTATTTTCAAAACCAACACTTTGTATGCATTCTTATAGAGACGACAATTATTATAAAGTTTGCCACAACCAAGGCGTTTTTAAAATACTTTCAAAACCACCACAAACACATTTCAAACAAAGCAATTTCAAAAGTGATCTAGCAAGCAACTAAGAGCCCATAGATAACTACGGATGAAAAGGGTGCTAACACCTTCTGTTGTCATATCCTATCCCCCGAAATCAAGAAAATATCTTAAAGGTCTTTCTTGTTCTTTTCACCCTTTCCTTATTGGATAAAAGAAAACATGTGGTGACTCTTGCTATCCGCAACAATTGCGATAAAATGCAAAACAAACAAGTGAGTTCTCCCACCGTATTACAGAACTGGCGACTCTGTGGGGAATGACTTAAATGTGGGGTTACCTTAGGGTTAGATCACATTTAATTGATTTCATTGTTTGATTTATCTGCTTTACATTTATGGGTACTTGTTTGGGTTTATAATTAATCCTCTACCCAGATCTGGGAACACCATTAGGTAAGTAGAAATATATTGTGGAAATCATACGGCGTGAACCGATATGGTTGAAGCAATGGCTATGTTAGTGTGACACATTTGTTGGTACCGGTATCCTTTTCCTTGAATTGTGGAGAATATGGGGCCGCTGAGCGGTGTCATGAAGCACTAACTGAACTTAGAACCTTTAATTGAACAACTTGACCATTAGGAAGTAGTGAGATAGCCGAATTTGGTGTAAAGATGAAGATTGGTTGATACTCGATACTACACTCATTGAGATCAGAATTTTGGGATATTTCGGGAGCAAGAAATGATTGATTATGTTGAGACAATGGCCAATGAAGAAAGATCAATGATATTGAGATCCCCTAGAACCCAATTACTTTCTAGGACAGGTTGAACCAACTAAACTTCAAGAGGGTACTTACTTATAAACTCCATGCAAGCCTAAACCTAAGGACTTTATTTGCTTTGTTTGTATATGTTTACTTGTATATAACATCATAAACATCATAATATCATAAGCATTCTCACTAACCATTTCAAGGACTTAGGGATTCATCTTTGTTCTGTTTTGTACGCCATGATTCCCATTCGTAGGAATAACATCCGAGTTAGCTTCGTGAAAGGGAATCCTCAACTTCAAGAGTTATCATCAAGGGTTCCTGGTGATTCTTCCTTCACCAAGAAATATGGTTGACTTCTCAACTTGGCTACTTAAAAATTCCAAGAAGAAATGATGTGTGTGCTCTTCCAATTATTTGATCCAATGCATCATTGCTTCACCTTTCCTGACTACTAATTGGTGCCTACATTAGAAGAATTCTCTCAACTATTAGTAGTGCATGTGCTTGACCAAATACCATTCACCAATTTAGGGGAGACTCCAAAGCCTGAAGTTATTGCCGAAGCCTTTCATTTGAAGAGGTCTGACATTATGACAAATTGGGAGAGAAGAAGTGGAGTAAAAGGTTTCTTAGCCAAGTTTTTGTTGGAGAAGGCTCATTCATTCTGGGAGGATATGGATTTTCAAGCTTTTGAAGATGTCTTGGCCCTTCTATTTTATGGTTTGGTTCTATTTCCCAATCCGGACCAACTCATAGATGTGAATGCCATCAAGGTTTTTCTCTCTCGCAATCTCGTACCTACCCTGCTTGGAGACATTCTACATTGCTTCCACACTCACACCATGAAGAAAAGATGTACTCTTTTGTGTTGCATTCCCTTACTCTCTAGGTGGTTTATTTCACACCTACCTCGATTAACATTGAAGAATGAGAAAGGCTTGACATGGTCTCAAAGGATGATGTCACTCACACATTTTGATATTCATTGGTGTTCTCGATCTTTGGAGGACCTTACTATCATTGACCGTTGTGGGGAATTCCCTAATGTCCCTCTGCTTGGAATTAGGGGAGGTATTACCTACAACCGTTGTTTGGATTTACGACAGTTTGGGTATGCACAAAGAGATGGTCCCCATGATGCACTCATCCAAGGTTTGGTATTCGATTACGAGGGCGACGATCAAGGATATCGTTAAAGGTTCGCAAGAGCTTGGAGAATGATAAAAAAAGTGGATAGTAAGACATTGGGACATAAGAATTACATCCCCTTGAGCCTTATCTTAAGTGGTTACAAACTCGTGCTCAAAGTCTCGTGATGCCTTACCCCGCCATCTTACCAATCATCATGGAGCCTGTTGCCAAAGGAGATGTTCCATATACTGTCTTTTATCCTGATATTCCTACTTCTCTTGAAGATTTGAAAAGTGCTTGGATTCAGCTAAAGGGGGGGGGGGGGGGGAGGCACCTTTGAAGCCCAATTTTATGCAAGCGAGAAGACATTGGAGCTCATGAGACAACTTCATGAGGAGAGGAACTTGAATGCCTATATCACTCCAAAGAGGAAGCATCCATAGGAAACTTGAGCCATTGTTATTATATTGTAGTTCATTTTGATTATTTTGTTTTAATGTAAGCCCAAGAGGAATGTTGTAAGCAATTTGAACTTATTAATACAATTAATGTTTGTTCCCTTTTGTCTAAACAAATTTAAATCTTATAAATCCTTGAAGACATTGCATCCACATACCATGCATCATATCATGACATGTTTTCTCCATACAGGTCTTCTTATCTGCTTACTGTTTATTTCAGTGGAGATGTCTTTAGAACAGACTATGAAGGATCTTCAGACCCAAAATTCTCAACTTCAAGAAATGTATCTGAATATATCCAAGGGCAAAGAAGAAGTGAAAACACTTTTCATTGAGAGCATGACCAATACCAATCCTGAAGACGACAAGGAGGGTCAGATAAGACAATTGCAAACAAAGATAGCAACGATGAGAATCCAGATGTTGGTACAAATGGCTCTTATCCAAAACATAGCTTGGGGATAAGAAGAGTTGAGAACTTTTATCAAAAAGCTTCATCAAGACGGATGCAGCCGTAGGAAACAAACAGTCGAGGTTGGGGATCAAGTCATTAATCATCCCCCGTAGAGACAAGAAGTTGACTTGGTGGAGAGTAGACCTTTCCAAATTTTGGCTACATCATGAGCCCAACAACAACCTCGCCAACAATGACCCGGTAATCGGCATAAGCAGGATACATCCAATAGGAAATATACCAAACTCAACATGCCAACGTCACAAGTCTTGCAACACATGTTGAAGTTAAATTTGGTCACATTAAAGGATCCTCCTAGGAATCCTAATACTTTCGCTCCTAGTTACCTTCCCAACAAAAGGTGTACATATCACTCCAACAGTTCAGGGCATGATACTGATAGCTATTAGATGTTGAAGTATAAGATTCAAGACCTGATCGATGAAGGAGCTTTAGAATTCGCACAAGATGGTCAGAGTGAATTTTCCTCTCATCCCTCAAAGACACACCAACTGAAGTGACAAATTTATGTGGAGAAATTTTTGTTCATTCAAATTTTCAATTGTAATTTATTTGTTTGTTTAAACATTTATCCTTATGTCGAACTTTGGTTGCTCTCATTAATGCATTGCATATGTTTGTCTTGAGTTAATCCATTTGTTTTCACTATATTAAGACTATTCTTTTACTCCTTTTTGTATGATATTCAACTCTCGATTACAATTTGTAAGCCTTTAGAGGGAGGATGACGAAAACAATACCATGATCTCATACAATATGCGTTTGGATAGACCTTGCTGACGATGGACAGGCGTTGTTTCAAATTTCTAAACACTAGAGTTATAAGGAAGGTAATCCCTAGTTAACCCCTTTGAGCCTAAGAAGTAGGAGTTTTCTTTTTCACACAAATTAAAACCTTTAATCATAACCTGGGGCAGGATAGTTGCTCAGTTAATTCAACGGTGCATTCAGTCACAAGTTGTCACTTCACAACGAAAATAGCCTTCTTAATCAAAAGATGGTGTTGGTTCCTCAAAAAATAGGCAGTCATTACCTCTCAAAAGAAAATCCCATTAGGTCAAAACCTATGAAGGAGACTTAAGAAAAATTGGGGCATCCCACTGGCTGTAATCTCAAAACAAGAACAGTCAGGAAAAAATTAGGGACATTAAATCAAAAAGAGGGTGCTACAAATCCTCGACAAACATGAAAAATGTTGCAAAAATGACTGGCTTCATGAATAAACTTTCAATATCCGAACCATCACCCAAACGTTATTCCAGACTCAATTGGAATTCAAAATGCACAATTAACTGAGTATAGGGCTGAAGAACATCATGAAGAATGGGCGGGTACAAATAAAATTTGAGCCTTATCCTTTGTTTCTTAAAACCGTGAACCAGGCCACGTTACAACTCCTTAAAAGTCTTAATTGAAGCATGGGTTGGTTCGAAAGCATAATGTTACGAAAGGTATCCTGACTCCTATAACGCCTACTGTAAATCCTGAGTTGAATTCATATTCTTACAGAACTCTTTTATTTGTTAAAACTGCATTTTCAAAACTTCAAGATAAACATAAACTTTGCATTGTTTGAATACTGTTGTTTGCATATATCTAATTGTTTGACAACCGAGAAATTCGCACGGTGAATATCCAACGAATGAAAATTCTCTCAGGAAACAAAATCACTTCAAATGGGAAGACACTTCCAATGAAAAATATCCCATAATCATGGGGGCATAACATGTTATAGTCCAACCCATATGTGGCAGTCAAGTCGAGATTCCAAGAAATCTATCAAGAAGTGCTGAATAACTAGGGGCAGGTCTGCATCTGAATCACTTGGGACATTGAACATGACTTCCAGCAAAGGGTCACATATGGCCAAACACACATTTTATGGCAGCGCTACAACACTTACTACTATGGACAACGATAAATCTCCACAAAGTCTTTTTCATAAGGTGATCCCCATTGAAGTCTCCAGAGCCACCTCTATAAGGTTATCCGCACAATATAATCTTCACGGATAAGGGTACAAACCCCACAAGGCCAAGTTCATGGATATCACCATAAATTTGGATCCATGCAATCACCAACCATAGTTTCAACCTCCGAAAAACCTCTCCCCAGTTGAATTGGTCTTAAGAGGAAGCGTTGAGGAGTTATGCCAGAAGAAAACACCTCCCCAGCAGATTGGAAAATGGTTTTATTTCCCCAATAAACTATTAAGCCCCCAGACCAATACAAATCAAATAACAAAACCCTTTAATCCCCAATAGAGGCATTGATATCCCCAATGGAGTTGTTAATATCCCCAATAGTTACTAAAGCTTGGACCCGACCAGATAGTAGTTTAACTTCTTCAATTGTTGAAACTATGACCCGGCCAAATAACCGTTCGAGTTACTACAAAACCTTGAACCAACCAAATAATAGTTTAACTTCTTCAATTCACTAACAAAACTCCTCTTCCCCATTAGAGTTTTCCACTATCCCTAGTGAGTTGCTTCAAAGCCTAGAAGCCGACTAGATAACAGTTAACTTTTTTATCCCTAAAAACTTGCTAAATTCCATTTTCTCCAATTAAGAGATAACTCCCCAGTAGAGAAAAAGGTAACTAAAACTCCTGAACTGTTTTCCCCATTCAGAAATCAACACTCTCCATAGAGTTTCCCTTAAGCAAAATCAACATCCCCCAGCGGATTTCTCCTCAGACAACAAAATAGGAATCCCCAGTTGGAAACATTCTAAACAAGGTTTGAACATGTGCATACTCTTCATCACTAACAACATTCTGGAATTTAACTTCCCAAAGCTCCCCAGAACTTTTCAAGGATTTATTTTCCGAAGCAAAGATACATTTCAATAAATTATTCACATCCATACACCATATTACATACATGATAAATGCATACAACATAATCTCATTTGTTTTGGAAACATCATCAAGCCATACATACATCTGCATGCAACTAACCCTCTTCCTTGCAGGAAAAGTCAATCAACAAAAATCCTCTTCTGGCAAATACAACAAACATTTCTTAAAAGGTCAGAGATTAATTCCTGAAACAAGCCAGGGCAACTATCTCTATGACCAACAAAAAATGGGTTCCAGATTAATACCTGAAACAAGAGAAGACAAATATCTGTGAACAACTGATTATAGATTAATACCTGAAACAAAACAGGACAACTATCTACATGAGAAAATGGAAGATTAACTCCCGAAATAGGACGCGGAAACTATCTTTCTTTCTAAGGTCAGATATTAATTCCTCAAACAAGCAAGGGCAAATATCTTTATGACCAAGAAAAAAATAAGTCCCAAATTAATACCTGAAATAAGACAGGACAACTATCTGGGAACAACTGATTGTAGATTAATACCTGAAACAAGTAAGAACAACTATCTACATGAGCATATTGAAGATTAACTCCCGAAATAGGATGTGGAAATATTTTTTATTTCTCTAAGGTCAGAGATTAATTCCTGAAACAAGCCAGGGTAACTATCTCTAAGAACAGCGGAAAAACCACTTCAAGATTAATACCTGAAACAAGACAGGACAAACTATCTGTGAACAACTGATTGTATATTAATACCTGAAACAAGATAGGACAACTATCTACATGAGAAGATTGAAGATTAACTCCCGAAACAGGATGTGGAAACTATCTTTCTTTCTCTAAGGTCAGAGATTAATTCCTGAAACAAGCTAGGGCAACTATCTCTACGACCAACAAAAAAACAATTTCCAGATTAATACTTGAAACATGACAGGACAACTATCTATGAACAACTGATTGTACATTAATACATGAAACAAGACTGGACAACTATCTTCATGAGAAGATTGAAGATTAACTCTTGAAACAGGATGGGGAAACTATTTTTCTTTCTCTAAGGTCAAAGATTAATTCCTAAAACAAGCCAGGGAAACTATCTCGATGACCAAAAAAAAAGTTCCAGATTAATACTTAAAACAAGATAGGACAACTATGTGTGAACAACTGATTGTAGATTAATACCGGAAACAAGACAGGACAACTATCTACATAAGAAGATTGAAGATTAAATCCTGAAACAAGACGGGGAAACTATCTTTCTTTTTCTAAGGTTAGAGATTAATTCCTGAAACAAGCCAAGGCAACTATCTCTACGACCAACAAAATAACAAGTTCTAGATTAATACCTGAAAAAAGACTACACAACTATCTGTGAACAACTGACTGTAGATTAATACCTGAAACAAGACAACACAACTATCTACTATAGAAGATTGAAGATTAGGTCCCGAAACAGGACATGGAAACGATCTTTCTTTCTCTAAGGTCAGAGATTAAATCCTGAAACGAGCCAGGGAAACTATCTATACGACCAACAAAAAACAAATTTCAGTTTAATACCTGAAACAAGATAGGACAACTATCTTTGAACAACTTAGTGTAGGTTAATACCTGAAACAAGTTAGGACAACCATCTACATGAGCATATCAAAGATTAACTCCCGAAACAGGACATGGAAACTATCATTTCTTGTCTAAGGTCAGATATTAATTCCTGAAACAAGCAAGGGCAACTATCTCTACGACCAACAAAATAAAAAGTTCCAGATTAATACTTGAAACAAGACAGGACAACTTATTGTAAATTAATACCTGAAACAAGACAAGACAACTATCTACTTTAGCAGATGGAAGATTATGTCCCGAAATAGGACAGGGAAACTATCTTTCTTTCTCTAAGGTTAGAGATTAAATCCTGAAACAAGCCATGGAAACTATCTATACGACCAACAAAATACAAGTTCCAGTTTAATACCTGATACAAGACAAGACAACTATCTGTGAACAAATGATTGTAGATTAATACCTGAAACAAGTCAGGACAACTATCTACATGAGCAGATTGAAGATTAACTCCCGAAACAGGTCATAGAAACTATCTTTCTTTCTCTAAGTTTTAAGATTAATTCCTGAAACAAGCCAAGGCAACTATCTCTATGTCCAACAAAAAAACAAGTTCCAGATTAAGACCTGAAACAAGACAGGACAACTATTTGTGAACAACTTATTATAGATTAATACCTGAAACAAGACAAGACATCTATCTAGATTAGCAGATTGAAGATTAACTCCCGAAACAGGATGGAGAAATTATATTTCTTTCTCTAAGGTCAGAGATTAGTTCCTGAAAAAAGCCAGGGCAACTATCTCTACGACCAACAAAAAAACAAGTTCCAGATTAATACTGGAAACAAGACAGAACAACTATATGTGAACAACTGATTGTACATTAATACCTGAAACAAGACAGGACCACTATATTCATGAGCAGATTGAAGATTAACTCCCGAAACAGGACGGGGAACTATCTTTCTTTCTCTAAGGTCAAAGATTAATTCCTGAACCAAGCCAGGGAAACTATCTCTACGACCAAAAAATGTTCCAGATTAATACTTAAAACAAGATATGACAACTATGTGTGAACAACTGATTGTAGATTAATACCTGAAACAAGATAGGAAAACTATCAACATAAGAAGATTGAAGATTAACTCCCGAAACTGGACGGTGAAACAATCTTTCTTTATCTAAGGATAAAGATTAATTCCTGAAACAAGCCAGGGATACTATCTCTACGATCAATAAAATGAAAAGTTCCAGATTAATACCTGAAACAAGACAGGACAACTATCTGTGAACAACTGATTGTAGATTAATACCAGAAACAAGACAAGACAACTATCTACTTTAGTAGATTGAAGATTAACTCCCAAAACAGGACAAGGAAACTATCTTTCTTTCTCTAAAGTCAGAGATTAAAACCTAAAACAAGCCAGGGAAACTATCTATACGACCAACAAAAAACAAGTTCCAGTTTAATACCCGATACAAGACAAGACAACTATCTAGATGAGCAGATTGAAGATTAACTCCCGAAACAGGTCATGGAAACTATCTTTCTTTCTCTAAGTTTTGAGATTAATTCCTGAAATAAGCTAGGGCAACTATCTCTATGTCCAACAAAAAAACAAGTTCCAGATTAATACCTGAAACAAGACAGGACAACTATTTGTAAACAACTTATTATAGATTAATACCTGAAACAAGACAAGACATCTAACTAGATGAGCAGATTGAAAATTAACTCCCGAAACAGGATGGGGAAATTATCTTTCTTTCTCTAAGGTCAGAGATTAGTTCCTGAAAAAAGCCAGGGCAACTATCTCTACGACCAACAAAAAAACAAGTTCCAGATTAATACTGGAAACAAGACAGGACAACTATATGTGAACAACTGATTGTACATTAATACTTGAAACAAGACAGGACCACTATCTTCATGAGCAGATGAAGATTAACTCCCGAAACAGGACGGGGAACTATCTTTCTTTCTCTAAGGTCAAAGATTAATTCCTGAAACAAGCCAGGGATACTATCTCTACGACCAATAAAATAACAAGTTCCAGATTAATACCTGAAACAAGACAGGACAACTATCTGTGAACAACTGATTGTAGATTAATACCTGAAACAAGACAACTATCTACTTTAGCAGATTGAAGATTAACTCCCGAAACAGGACAAGGAAAGTATCTTTCTTTCTCTAAACTCAGAGATTAAATCCTAAAACAAGCCAGGGAAACTATCTATACGATCAACAAAAAACAATTACCAGTTTAATACCTGAAACAAGATAGGACACCTATCTTTGAACAACTTAGTGTAGGTTAATACCTGAAACAATTCAGGACAACCATCTACATGAGCATATTGAAGATTAACTCCCGAAACAGGACATGGAAACTATCTTTTCTTGTCTAGGGTCAGATATTAATTCCCGAAACAAGCAAGGGCAACTATCTCTACAACCAACAAAAAAACAAGTTCCAGATTAATACTTGAAACAAGACAGGACAACTATTTGTAAAGAACTTATTATAGATAAATACCTGAAATAAGACATAACAACTATCTACTTTAGTAGATTGAAGATTAACTCTCGAAATAGGACATGGAAACTATCTTTCTTTCTCTAAGGCCAGAGATTAAATCCTGAAACAAGCCAGGGAAAATATCTATACGACCAACAAAAAACAAGTTCCAGTTTAATACCTGATACAAGACAACACAACTATCTGTGAACAAATGATTGTAGATTAATACCTGAAACAATTCAGGACAATTATCTACATGAGCAGATTGGAGATTAACTCCCGAAACAGGACATGGAAACTATCTTTCTTTCTCTAAAGTTTGAGATTAATTCCTGAAACAACCCAGGGAAACTATCTCTAGGACCAACAAAAAAACAAGTTCCAGATTAATACCTGAAACTAGACAGGACAACTATTTGTGAATAACTTATTATAGGTTAATACCTGAAATAAGACAAGACATTTATCTAGATGAGAAGATTAAAGATTAACTCCCGAAAAAGGATGGGGAAACTATCTTTCTTTCTCTATGGTCAAAGATTAGTTCCTGAAAAAAGCCAGGGCAACTATCTCTTCAACCAACAAAAAAACAAGTTCCAGATTAATACTGGAAACAAGACAGGACAACTATATGTGAACAACTGATTGTACATTAATACCTGAAACCAAAAAATACAACTATCTTCATGAGAAGATTGAAGATTAATTCCTGAAACAAGCCAGGGAAACTATCTCTACGACCAAAAAAAGTTCCAGATTAATACCTGAAACAAGATAGGACAACTATGTGTGAACAACTGATTGTAGATTAATACCTAAAACAAGATAGGACTACTATCTACATAAGAAGATTGAAGATTAACTCCCGAAACCAGACGGGGAAACTATCTATCTTTTTCTAAGGATAGAGATTAATTCCCGAAACAAGCCAGGGAAACTATCTTTACGACCAATAAAATAACAAGTTCTAGATTAATACCTGAAACAAGACAGGACAACTATCTGTGAACAACTGATTGTAGATTAATACTTGAAACAAGATAAGACAACTATCTACCTTAGCAGATTGAAGATTAACTCCCGAAACAGGACAAAGAAACTATCTTTCTTTCTCTAAGGTCGGAGATTATATCCTGAAACAAGCGAGGGAAACTATCTATACGACCAACAAAAAACAAATTCCAGTTTAATACTTGAAACAAGATAGGATAACTATTTGGGAACAACTTATTGTAGGTTAATACCTGAAACAAGTTAGGACAACCATCTACATGAGCATATTGAAGATTAACTCCCGAAACAGGACATGGAAACTATCTTATTTTGTCTAAGGTCAAAGATTAATTCCATAAACAAGCAAGGGCAACTATCTCTACGACCAACAATAAAACAAGTTCTTGATTAATACTTGAAACAAGACATGACAACTATTTGTAAACAACTTATTGTAGATTAATACCTGCAACAAGACAAGACAACTATCTACTTTAGCAGATTGAAGATTAACTCCTGAAACAGGACAGGGAAACTATCTTTCTTTCTCTAAGGTCAGAGATTAAATCCTGAAACAAGCAAGGGGAACTATCTATATGACCAACAAAAGGCAAGTTCTAGTTTAATACCTGAAACAAGATAGGACAACTATTTGTGAACAACTTATTGTAGGTTAATACCTAAAACAAGTCAGGACAACCATCTACATGGGCATATTGAAGATTAACTCCCGAAACAAGACATGGAAACTATCTTTTCTTGTCTAAGGTCATATATTAATTCCTGAAACAAGCAAGGGAAACTATCTCTACGACCAACAAAAAAAACAAGTTCCAGATTAATACTTGAAACAAGACAGGACAACTATTTGTAAACAACTTATTTTAGATTAATACCTGAAACAAGACAAGACAACTATCTACTTTAGCAGATTGAAGATTAACTCCCGAAACAGGACATGGAAACTATCTTTCTTTCTCTAAGTTCAGAGATTAAATCCTGAAACAAGCCCGTGAAACTATCTATACGACCAACAAAAAACAAGTTCCAGTTTAATACTTGATAGAAGACAAGACAACTTTTTGTGAACAATTGATTATAGATTAATACTTGAAACAAGTCAGGACAACTATCTACCTGAGCAGATTGAAGATTAACTCCTGAAACAGGACATGAAAACTATCTTTCTTTCTCTATGGTTTGAGATTAATTCCTGAAACAAGCCAGGGCAACTATCTCTACGACCAACAAAAAGACAAGTTTCAAATTAATACCTGAAACAAGAAAGGACAACTATCTGTGAACAACTTATTGTAGATTAATACCTGAAACAAGACAAGACATCTATCTACTTGAGCAGATCAAAGATTAACTCCCGAAACAGGACATCAAAACTATCTTTCTTTCTCTACGGTCAGAGATTAATTCCTGAAACAAGCCAGGGAAATTATCTCTACGACCAACAAAAAACAAGTTCCAGTTTAATACCTGAAATAAGACACGACAACTATTTGGGAACAACTGATTGTAGATTAATACCTGAAATAAGTCAATACAACTATCTACATGAGCATATTGAAGATTAACTCTCGAAATATGACGTGGAAACTATCTTTCTTTGTCTAAGGACAGAGAATAATTCCTGAAACAAACCAGGGCAACTATCTCTACGACCAACAAAAAAACATGTTTTAGATTAATAACTGAAACAAGAGAGGACAACTATCTGTGAACAACTTATTGTAGATTAATACCTGAAACAAGATAGGACAACTATCTACATGAGCCGATTGAAGATTAACAACCGAAACAGGACGAGGAAACTATCTTTCTTTCTCTAAGGTTAGAGATTAATTCCTGAAATAAGCCAGGTCAACTATCTCTACTACCAACAAAAAAACATGTTCCAGATCAATACTTGAAACAAGACAGGACAACTATCTGTGAACAACTGATTATACATTAATACCTGAAACAAGACATGACATCTATCTTCATGAGCAGATTGAAGATTAACTCCCGAAACAGGACGGGGAAACTATTTTCTTTCTCTAAGGTCAAATATTAATACCTGAAACAAGATAGGTCAACTATGTGTGAACAACTAATTGTAGATAAATACCTGAAATAAGGCAAGACAACTATCTATATAAGAAGATTGAAGATTAACTCCCGAAACAGGACGAGGAAACTATCTTTCTTTTTCTAAGGTTAGAGATTAATTCCTGAAACAAGCCTGGGAAACTATCACTACAACCAACAAATTCCTGTGAGCAACTGATTATAGATTAATACCTGAAACAAGACAAGACAATTATCTACTTGAGCAAATTGAGGATTAACTCCTGAAATAGGAAAGGGAAATTATCTTTCTTTCTCTAAGGTCAGAGATTAAATCCTGAAATAAGCCAGGGAAATTATCTAACGATCAACAAAAAAAAGTTCCAGTTTAACACCTGAAATAAGACAGAACAACTATCTGGGAACAACTAATTATAGATTAATACTTGAAACAAGTCAGGACAACTATCTACATGAGCATCTTGAAGATTAACTACGGAAACAGGATAAGGAAACTATCTTTCTTTATCTAAGGTCAAATATTAAATCCTGAAACAAGTCAGGGAAACTATCTCTACGACAAAAAAAAGTTCCAGTTTAATACCGGAAACAAGACAGGACAACTATTTGTGAATAATTGATTGTAGATTAATACCTGAAACAAGTCAGGAAAATTATCTACTCGAGCAGATTGAAGCTTAACTCCCGAAACAGGATGGGGAAATTATCTTTCTTTCTTTAAGGTCAGAGATTAATTCCTGAAACAAGCCAGAGAAAACTATCTCTACGACCAACAAAAAAACAAGTTTCAGATTAATACCTGAAACAAGAGAGGACAACTATTTGTGAACAACTTATTGTAGATTAATACCTGAAACAAGACAAGACATCTATCTACTTGAGCAGATCGAAGATTAACTCCCGAAACAGAACAGCGAAACTATCTTTCTTTCTCTAAGGTCAGAGATTAATTCTTGAAACAAGCTAGGGAAACTATCTCTACAACAAAAAAAAGTTCCACATTAATACCTAAAATAAGATAGGACAACTATGTGTTAACAACAAATTTTGGATTAATACCTGAAACAACACAGGAAAACTATCTACATAAGAAGATTGAGGATTAACTCCCTAAATAGGACAAGGAAACTGTCTTTCGTTTTCTAAGTTTAGAGATTAATTCTAGAAACAAGCGAGGACAACTATCTCTATAACCAACAAAATAACAAGTTCCAGATTAATACCTGAAAAAAGACAGGACAACTATCTACTTGAGCAGATTGAAGATTAACTCCCGAAACAGGACAGGGAAACTATCTTTCTTTCTCTAAGGTCAAAGATTAATTCCTCAAACAAGCAAGGGAAATTATCTATACGACCAACAAAAAAAGTTCCAATTTAATACCTTAAATAAGACAGGAGAACTATCTGTGAACAATTGATTGTAGATTAATACCTAAAACAAGTCAGGACAACTATCTACTTGAGCAGATTGAAGATTAACTGCCGATACAGGATGGGCAAACTATCTTTCTTTTCTCTAAGGTCAGAGATTAATTCCTGAAAAAAGCCAGGGTAACTATCTCTACGACTAACAAAAAAACAAGTTCCAGATTTATACTTGAAACAAAACAGGACAACTATCTGTGAACAACTGATTGTACATTAATACCTAAAACAAGACAAGACAACTATCTTAATGAGAAGATTGAAGATTAACTCCGGAAACGGGACAGGGAAACTATCTCTACGACAAAAACAAGTTCCAGATTAATACCTAAAACAATATAGGACAACTATATGTGAACAACTAATTGTAGATTAATACCTGAAACAAGACAGGGCAACTATCTACATAAGAAGATTAAAGATTAACTCCCGAAATAGGACGGGGAAACTATTTTTCTTTTTCTAAGGTTAGAGATTAATTCTTGAAACAAGCCAGGGCGACTATCTCTACGACGAAAAAAATAACAAGTTACAGATTAATACCTAAAACAAGACAGGGCAACTATCTATGAACAACTGATTGTACATTAATAACTGAAATAAGACAGAACAACTATCTTCATGAGCAGATTAAAGATTAACTTCCAAAACAGGAAATGGAAACTATCTTTCTTTCTCTAAGGTTAGAGATTAAATCTTGAAACAAGTCAGGGTAACTATCTATACGACAAACAAAAAACAAGTTCCAGATTAATACCTGAAACAAGACAAGACAACTATCTGTGAACAACTGATTATACATTAATATCTGAAACAAGACAGGACGACAATCTACATGAGCAGATTGAAGATTAACTCCCGAAACAAGATGTGGAAACTATCTTTCTTTCTCTAAGGTCATATATTAATTCCTGAAACAAGCCAAGGTTACTATCTCTACGACCAAAAAAAAAACAAGTTCAAGATTAATACCTGAAACAAGATAGGACAACTATATGGGAACAACAAATTATAGATTATTACCTGAAACAAGACAGGACACCTATCTACATGAGAAGATTGAATATTAACTCCCAAAACACGACGGGGAAACTATCTTTCATTTTCTAAGGTTAGAGATTAATTCATGAAACAAGCCAGGGAAACTATCTCTACGACCAACAATATAACAAGTTCCAGATTAATACGTAAAAAAGACAGGACAAATATCTGTGAACAACTAATTGTAGATTAATACCTGAAACAAGACACGACAACTATCTACTTGAGCAGATTGAAGATTAACTCTCGAAACAGGACATGGAAACTATCTTTCTTTTTCTAAGGTCAGAGGTTAAATCCTGAAACAAGCCAGGGAAATTATCTATACGACCAACAAAAAAAAGTTCAAATTTAATACCTGAAACAAGAGAGGACAACTATATGGGAACAACAAATTATAGATTAATACCTGAAACATGTCAAGCCAACTATCTACATGAGCATATTGAAGATTAACTCTCGTAACGGTACGTGGAAACTATCTTTATTTTCTCTAAGGTCAGAGATTAGTTTCTAAAAAAACCAAGGCAACTATCTCTACGACCATCAAAAAAACAAGTTCCAGATTAATTCTTGAAATAAGACAGGACAACTATCTGTGAACAACTGATTGTACATTAATACCTGAAATAAGAAAGGACGATTATCTTCATGAGCAGATTGAAGATTTACTCCGGAAACAGGACAGGGAAACTATCTTACTTTCTCTAAGGTCAAAGATTAAATCCTGAAACAAGCTAGGGAAACTATCTCTACGACAAAAAAATGTTCCGGATTAATACCAAAAACAATATAGGACAACTATGTATGAACAACTAATTGTAGATTAATACCTGAAACAAGACAGGACAACTATCTACATAATAATATTGAAGATTAACTTCCGAAATAGGACGGGGAAACTATCATTCTTTTACTAAGGTTAGAGATTAATTCCTGAAACAAAACAGGACAACAATCTGTGAACAACTGATTATAGATTAATACCTGAAACAAGACAAGACAACTATCTACTTGAGCAGATTGAAGATTAACTCCCGAAACAGGACAAGGAAACTATCTTTATTTCTTTAAGGTCAGAGATTTAATCCTGAAACAAGCCAGGGAAACTATCTATAAGACCAACAAAAAACAAGTTCCAGTTTAATAGCTGAACCAAGACAAGAAAACTATCTTTCAACAATTGGTTGTAGATTAATAACTGAAACAAGTCAGGACAACTATCTACATGAGCAGATTGAAGATTAACTCCCGCAATAGGACAGAGAAACTATCTTTCTTTCTCTAAGGTTAGAGATTAATTCCTGAAACAATCTAGGGCAACTATCTCTACGACCAACAAAAAAACGAGTTCCATATTAATACTCGAAACAAGAGAGGACAAATATCTGTGAACAACTGATTGTACATTAATACCTGAAACTAGACAGGACAGCTATCTTCATAAGAAGATTGAAGATTAACTCCCAAAACAGGACGAGGAAACTATCTTTCTTTCTCTAAGGTCAAAGATTAATTCCTCAAACAAGCCAGGGAAACTATCTATACGACCAACAAAAAAAAGATCCAGTTTAATACCTGAAACAAGAGAGGACAACTATCTGTGAACAATTGACTGTAGATTAATACCTGAAACAAGTCAGGATAACTATCTACTTGAGTAGATTGAAGCTTAACTCTCGAAACAGGATGGGGAAACTACCTTTCTTTCTCTAAGGTCAGAGATTAATTCCTGAAACAAGCCAGGGAAACTATCTCTACGACGAACAAAAAAACAAGTTCCAGATCAATACTTGAAACAAGACAGGACAACTATCTGTTAACAAATGATTGTACATTAATACCTAAAACAAGACAGGACAACTATCTACATAAGAAGATTTAAGATTAACTCCCGAAATAGGACGCGGAAACTATCTTTATTTTTCTAAGGTTAGAGATTAATTCTTAAAACAAGCCAGGGTGAATATCTCTACGACCAAAAAAATAACAAGTTATAGATTAATACCTGAAACAAGACAGGGAAACTATCTATGAACAACTGATTGTACATTAATAACTGAAACAAGACAGGACAACTATCTTCATGAGCAGATTAAAGATTAACTCCCGAAACAGGAAATGGAAACTATCTTTCTTTCTCTAAGGTCAGAGATTAAATCTTGAAACAAGCCAGGGTAACTATCTATACGACCAACAAAAAACAAGTTCCAGATTAATACCTAAAACAAGACAAGAAAACTATCTGTGAACAACTGATTATACATTAATATCTGCAACAAGACAAGACGACAATCTACATGAGCAGATTAAAGATTAACTCCCGAAACAGGATGTGGAAACTATCTTTCTTTCTCTAAGGTCATAGATTAATTCCTGAAACAAGCCAAGGTAACTATCTCTACGACCAACAAAAAAACAAGTTCAAGATTAATACCTGAAACAAGATAGGACAACTACGTGTGAACAACTGATTATAGATTAATACCTGAAACAAGACAGGACAACTATCTACATAAGAAGATTGAATATTAACTCCTAAAACAGGACGGGGAAACTATCTTTCATTTTCTAAGGTTAGAGATTAATTCCTGAAACAAGCCAGGGCAACTATCTCTACGACCAACAATATAACAAGTTCCAGATTAATACGTAAAAAAGACAGGACAAATATCTATGAACAACTAATTATAGATTAATACCTGAAACAAGACACGACAACTATCTACTTGAGCAGATTTAAGATTAACTCTCGAAACAGGACATGGAAACTATCTTTCTTTTTCTAAGGTCAGAGATTAAATCCTGAAACAAGCCAGGGAAACTATCTATACGACCAACAAAAAAAGTTCCAGTTTAATACCTAAAACAAGACATGACAACTATATGGGAACAACAAATTGTAGATTAATACCTGAAACATGTCAGGCCAACTATCTACATGAGCATATTAAAGATTAACTCTCGTAACAGTACGTGGAAACTATCTTTCTTTCTCTAAGGTCAGAGATTAGTTCCTGAAAAAAACCAAGGCAACTATCTCTACGACCATCAAAAAAACAAGTTCCAGATTAATTCTTGAAACAAGACAGGACAACTATCTGTGAACAACTGATTATACATTAATACCTGAAATAAGAAAGGACAACTATCTTCATGAGCATATTGAAGATTTACTCCGGAAACAGGACGGGGAAACTATCTTTCTTTCTCTAAGGTCAAAGATTAAATCTTGAAAGAAGCTAGGGAAACTATCTCTACGACAAAAAAAAATGTTCCAGATTAACACCAAAAACAATATAGGACAACTATGTATGAACAACTAATTGTAGATTAATACCTGAAACAAGACAGGACAATTATCTACATAAGAACATTGAAGATTAAATTCCGAAATAGGACGGGGAAACTATCTTTCTTTTACTAAGGTTATAGATTAATTCCTGAAACAAAACAGGACAACTATCTGTGAACAACTGATTGTAGATTAATACCTTAAACAAGACAAGTCAATTATCTACTTGAGCAGATTGAAGATTAACTCCTGAAACAAGATAGGGAAACTATCTTTATTTCTCTAAGGTCGGAGATTTAATCCTGAAACAAGCCAGGGAAACTATCTATAAGACCAACAAAAAACATGTTCGGTTTAATAGCTGAACCAAGACAAGAAAACTATCTGTCAACCAATGGTTGTAGATTAATAACTGAAACAAGTCAGGACAACTATCTACATGAGCAGATTGAAGATTAACTCCCGCAATAGGACATAGAAACTATCTTTCTTTCTCTAAGGTTAGAGATTAATTCCTGAAATAATCCAGGGCAGCTATCTCTAAGACCATCAAAAAAACAAGTTCCAGATTAATACTCGAAAAAAGAGAGGACAACTATCTGTGAACAACTGATTGTACATTAATACCTGAAACTAGACAGGACAACTATCTTCATAAGAATATTGAAGATTAACTCCCAAAACAGGACGGGGAAACTATCTTTCTTTCTCTAAGGTCAAAGATTAATTCCTCAAACAAGCCAGGGAAACTATCTATACGACCAACAAAAAAAAGATCCAGTTTAATACCTGAAACAAGAGAAGACAAATATCTGTGAACAATTGACTGTAGATTAATACCTGAAACAAGTGATGATAACTATGTACTTGAGCAGATTGAAGATTAACTCCCGAAACAGGATGGGGAAACTACCTTTATTTGTCTAAGGTCAGTGATTAATTCCTGAAACAAGCCAGGGAAACTATCTCTACGACGAACAACAAAACAAGTTCCAGATCTATACTTGAAACAAGACAGGACAACTATCTGTGAACAAATGATTGTACATTAATACCTAAAACAAGACAGGACAACTATCTACATAAGAAGATTGAAGATTAACTCCCGAAATAGGACGGGGAAACTATCTTTCTTTTTCTAAGGTTAGAGATTAATTCTTGAAACAATCCAGGGCGACTATCTCTACGACCAACAATATAACAAGTTCCAGATTAATACCTGAAAAAAGACAGGGAAACTATCTATGAACAACTGATTATACATTAATAACTGAAACAAGACAGAACAACTATCTTCATGAGCAATTTAAGATTAACTCCTGAAACAGGACATGGAAACTATCTTTCTTTCTCTAAGGTCAGAGATTAAATCTTGAAACAAGCCAGGGTAACTATCTATACGACCAACAAAAAACAAGTTCCAGATTAATACTTGAAACAAGACAAGAAAACTATCTGTGAACAACTGATTATACATTAATATCTGAAACAAGACAGGACGACAATCTACATGAGCAGATTGAAGATTAACTCCCGAAACAGGATGTGGAAACTATCTTTCTTTCTCTAAGGTCATAGATTAATTCCTGAAACAAGCCAAGGTAACTATCTCTACGACCAACAAAAAAACAAGTTCAAGATTAATACCTGAAACAAGATAGGACAACTACGTGTGAACAAATGATTATAGATTAATACCTGAAACAAGACAGGACAACTATCTACATAAGAAGATTGAATATTAACTCCTAAAACAGGACGGGGAAACTATCTTTCATTTTCTAAGGTTAGAGATTAATTCCTGAAACAAGCCAGGGCAACTATCTCTACGACCAACAATATAACAAGTTCCAGATTAATACGTAAAAAAGACAGGACAAATATCTATGAACAACTAATTGTAGATTAATACCTGAAACAAGACACGACAACTATCTACTTGAGCAGATTGAAGATTAACTCTCGAAACAGGACATGGAAACTATCTTTCTTTTTCTAAGGTCAGAGATTAAATCCTGAAACAAGCCAGGGAAACTATCTATACGACCAACAAAAAAAGTTCCAGTTTAATACCTGAAACAAGACAGGACAACTATATGGGAACAACAAATTGTAGATTAATACCTGAAACATGTCAGGCCAACTATCTACATGAGCATATTGAAGATTAACTCTCGTAACAGTACGTGGAAACTATCTTTCTTTCTCTAAGGTCAGAGATTAGTTCCTGAAAAAAACCAAGGCAAATATCTCTACGACCATCAAAAAAACAAGTTCCAGATTAATTCTTGAAACAAGACAGGACAACTATCTGTGAACTACTGATTGTACATTAATACCTGAAATAAGAAAGGACAACTATCTTCATGAGCAGATTGAAGATTTACTCTGGAAACAGGACGGGGAAACTATCTTTATTTCTCTAAGGTCAAAGATTAAATCCTGAAAGAAGCTAGGGAAACTATCTCTACGACAAAAAAAAATGTTCCAGATTAATACCAAAAACAATATAGGACAACTATGTATGAACAACTAATTGTAGATTAATACCTGAAACAAGACAGGACAACTATCTACATAAGAATATTGAAGATTAACTTCCAAAATAGGACAGGGAAACTATCTTTCTTTTACTAAGGTTAGAGATTAATTCCTGTAACAAAACAGGACAACTATCTGTGAACAACTGATTGTAGATTAATACCTGAAACAAGACAAGACAACTATCTACTTGACCAGATTGAAGATTAACTCCTGAAACAGGACAGAGAAACTATCTTTATTTCTCTAAGGTCGGAGATTTAATCCTGAAACAAGCCAGGGAAAATATCTATAAGACCAACAAAAAACAAGTTCCGATTTAATAGCTGAACCAAGACAAGAAAACTATCTGTCAACAATTGGTTGTAGATTAATAACTGAAACAAGTCAGGACAGCTATCTACATGAGCAGATTGAAGATTAACTCCCGCAATAGGACATAGAAACTATATTTCTTTCTCTAAGGTTAGAGATTAATTCCTGAAACAATCCAGGGCAACTATCTCTACGACCAACAAAAAAACAAGTTCCAGATTAATACTCGAAACAAGAGAGGACAACTATCTGTGAACAACTGATTGTACATTATTACCTGAAACTAGACAGGACAACTATCTTCATAAGAAGATTGAAGATTAACTCCCAAAACAGGAGGGGGAAACTATCTTTCTTTCTCTAAGGTCAAAGATTAAATCCTCAAACAAGCCAGGGAAACTATCTATACGACCAATAAAAAAAATATCCAGTTTAATACCTGAAACAAGAAAGGACAACTATCTGTGAACAATTGACTGTAGATTAATACCTGAAACAAGTGATGATAACTATCTACTTGAGCAGATTGAAGATTAACTCCCGAAACAGGATGGGGAAACTACCTTTCTTTCTCTAAGGTCAGAGATTAATTCCTGAAACAAGCCAGGGAAACTATCTCTATGACAAACAAAACAACAAGTTCCAGATTAATACTTGAAACAAGACAGGACAACTATCTATGAACAACTGATTGTACATTAATACCTAAAATAAGACATGACAACTATCTTCATGAGAAGATTGAATATTAACTCCGGAAATAGGACGGGAAAACTATCTTTCTTTCTCTAAGGTCAAAGATTAAATCCTTAAACAAGCCATGGAAACTATCTCTACGACCAAAAAAAAGTTCCAGATTAATACCTAAAACAATATAGGACAACTATGTGTGAACAACTAATTGTAAATTAATACCTGAAACAAGACAGGACAACTATCTACATAAGAAGATTGAAGATTAACTCCCGAAATAGGACGGGGAAAATATCTTTCTTTTAATAAGGTTAGAGATTAATTCCTGAAACAAGTTAGGGTGACTATCTCTACGACCAATACAATAACAACTTTCAGATTAATACCTGAAACAAGATAAGGCAACTATCAGTGAACAACTGATTGTAGATTAATACCTGAAACAAGACAAGACAACTATCTACTTGAGTAGATTGAAGATTAACTCCCGAACCAGGACAGGGAAACTATATTTCTTTCTCCAAGGTCAAAGATTAATTCCTCAAACAAGCCAGGGAAACTATCTATACAACCAACAAAAAAAGTTCTAGTTTAATACCTGAAACAAGACAGGACAACTATCTGTGAATAATTTATTATAGATTAATACCTAAAACAAGTCAGGACAACTATCTACATGACCAGATTAAAGATTAACTCCCGAAACAGGACAGGGAAACTATCTTTCTTTCTCTAAGGTTAGAGATTAATTCCTGAAACAAGCCAGGGCAACTATCTCTATGACCAACAAAAAAACAAGTTCCAGATTAATAGTTGAAATAAGACAGGACAACTATCTGTGAGCAACTGATTATACATTAATTCCTGAAACAAGACAGGACAACTATCTACATAAGAAGATTGAAGTTTTAATCCCGAAATAGGACGGGGAAACTATCTTTCTTTTTCTAAGGTTAGAGATTAATTCTGAAACAAGCCAGGGCGACTATCTCTACGACCAATAAAATAACAAGTTACAGATTAATACCTGAAACAAGAAATGACAACTATCTGTGAACAACTGATTGTAGATTAATACCCGAAACAAGACAGGACAACTATCTACATAAGAGGATTGAAGATTAACTCCCGAAACAGGACGAGGAAACTATCTTTCTTTTTCTAAGGTCAGAGATTAATTCCTTAAGCAAGCTTGAGCAACTATCTCTAAGACCAAAAAAATAACAAGTTCTAGATTAATACCTAAAACAAGAAAGGACAACTATCTGTGAACAACTGATTATAGATTAATACTTACAACAAGACAAGACAACTATCTACTTGAGCAGGTTGAAGATTAAATCTTGAAACAGGAAAGGGAAAAATTCTTTCTTTCTCTAAGGACGGAGATTAAATCCTGAAACAAGCCAGGGAAACTATCTATACGACCAACCAAAAAAAGTTCCACTTTAATACCTGAAACAAGACAGGACAACTATCTGGGAATAACTAATTGTAGATTAATACCTGAAAAAGTCAGGACAACTATCTACATGAGCATATTGAAGATTAACTCCCGAAAAAGGACGTGGAAACTATCTTTCTTTGTCTAAGGTCAGAGATTCATTTCTGAAACAAGCCAGGGCAACTATCTCTATGACCAACAAAAAAACAAGTTTTAGATTAATACCTGAAACAAGACAGGACAACTATCTATGAACAACTTATTGTAGATTAATACCTGAAACAAGACATGACAACTATCTACACGAACAGATTGAAGATTAACTCCCAAAACAGGATAGGGAAACTATCTTTCTTTCTCTAAGGTTAGAGATTAGTTCCTGAAACAAGCCAGTGCAATTATCTTTACTACCAACAAAAAAACAAGTTCCAGATTAATACTTGAAACAAGACAGGACAACTATCTGTGAATAACTGATTATACATTAATACCTGAAACAAGACAGGACAACTATCTACATAAGAAGATTCAAGATTAACTCCCGAAATAGGACGGGGAAACTATCTTAATTTTTCTAAGGTTAGAGATTAATTCCTGAAACAAGCCAGGGCGACTATCTCTATGACCAACAAAATAACAAGTTACATATTAATACCTGAAACAAGACAGGACAACTATCTGTGAATAACTGATTATAGATTAATACCTGAAACAAGACAAGACAACTATCTACTTGAGAAGATTGAAGATGAACTCCCGAAACAGGACAGAGAAATTATCTTTCTTTCTCTAAGGTCGGAGATTAAAACCTGAAACAAGCCAGGGAAACTATCTATAAGACCAACAATAAACAAGTTCCAATTTAATAGCTGAAACAAGACAAGACAACTATCTGTGAATAATTGGTTGTAGATTAATACCTGAAACAAGTCAGGACAACTATCTACATGAGCAGATTGAAGATTAACTCCCGAAACAGGACAGGGGAACTATCTTTCTTTCTGTAAGGTTAGAGATTAATTCCTGAAACAAGACAGGGCAACTATCTCTACGACCAACAAAAAAACAAGTTCCAGATTAATACTTGAAAAAAGACAAGAAAACTATCTATGAACAACTGATTGTACATTAATACCTGAAACAAGACAGGACATCTATCTTCATGAGATGATTGAATATTAATATCCGAAATAAGACGGGGAAACTAGTTTCTTTCTCTAAGGTAAAAGATTAATTCCTGAAACAAGCCATGGAAACTATCTCTATGACCAACAAAAAAAGATTCAGTTTAATACCTGAAACAAGATAGGACAACTATCTGTGAATAATTGATTATAGATTAATACCTGAAACAAGTCAGGACAACTATCTACTTGATCAGATTGAAGATTAACTCCCAAAATAGGATGGGGAAACTATCATTCTTTCTCTAAGGTCATAGATTAATTCCTTAAATAAGCCAGGGCAACTATCTCTACGACCAACAAAAAAACAAGTTCGAGATTAATACTTGAAATAAGACAGGACAACTATCTGTGAACAACTGATTATGCATTAATACCTGAAACAAGACAGGACAACTATCTCCATGAGCAGATTAAAGATTAACTCCCAAAATAGGACGGGGAAACTATTTTCTTTCTCTCAGGTCAAATATTAAATCTTGAAACATGCCAGGGAAACTATCTCTACGACCAAAAAAAAAGGTCCAGATTAATACCTGAAACAAGATAGGACAACTATGTGTGAACAACTGATTGTAGATTAATACCTCAAACAAGACAGGACAAGTATCTACATAAGATGATTGAAGATTAACTCCCGAAACAGGACGAGGAAACTATCTTTCTTTTTCTAAGGTTAAAGATTAATTCCTGAAACAAGCCTGGGCAACTATCTCTAAGACCAAAAAAATAACAAGTTCCAGATTAATACCTTAAACAAGACAGGACAACTATCTGTGAACAACTGATTATAGATTAATACCTGCAACAAGACAAGACAACTATTTTCTTGAGTAGGTTGAAGATTAAATCCTAAAACCCGAAAGGGAAACTATCTTTCTTTCTCTAAGGTTGGAGATTAAATCCTGAAACAAGCCAGAGAAACTATCTATACGACCAATCAAAAAAAATTCCAGTTTAATACCTGAAATAAGACAGGACAACTATCTGGGAAAAACTAATTGTAGATTAATACTTGAAAAAGTCAGGACAACTATCTACATGAGCATATTAAAGATTAACTCCCGAAAAAGGACGTGGAAACTATCTTTCTTTGTTTAAGGTCAGAGATTCATTTCTGAAACAAGCCAGGGCAACTACCTCTATGACCAAGAAAAAAACAAGTTTTAGATTAATACCTGAAACAAGACAGGACAACTATCTATGAACAACTTATTGTAGATTAATACCTGAAACAAGACATGACAACTATCTACATGAGCAGATTGAAGATTAACTCCCGAAACAGGATAGGGAAACTATCTTTCTTTCTATAAGGTCAGAGATTAAATCCTGAAACAAGCCAGGGAAACTATCTATAAGACCAACAATAAACAAGTACCAATTTAATAGCTGAAACAAGACAAGACAACTATCTGTGAATAATTGGTTGTAGATTAATACCTGAAACAAGTCAGGACAACTATCTACATGAGCAGATTGAAGATTAACTCCCGAAACAGGACTGGGGAACTATCTTTCTTTCTGTAAGGTTAGAGATTAATTCCTGAAACAAGACAGGGCAACTATCTCTACGACCAACAAAAAAACAAGTTCCAGATTAATACTTGAAACAAGACAAGAAAACTATCTATGAACAACTGATTGTACATTAATACCTGAAACAAGACAGGACATCTATCTTCATGAGATGATTGAATATTAATACCCGAAGTAAGACGGGGAAACTATTTTCTTTCTCTAAGGTCAAAGATTAATTCCTGAAACAAGCCATGGAAACTATCTCTATGACCAACAAAAAAGTTTCAGTTTAATACCTGAAACAAGATAGGACAACTATCTATGAATAATTGATTATAGATTAATACCTGAAACAAGTCAGGACAACTATCTACTTGATCAGATTGAAGATTAACTCCCAAAATAGGATGGGGAAACTATCATTCTTTCTCTAAGGTCATAGATTAATTCCTTAAATAAGCCAGGGCAACTATCTCTACGACCAACAAAAAAACAAGTTCGAGATTAATACTTGAAATAAGACAGGACAACTATCTGTGAACAACTGATTATGCATTAATACCTGAAACAAGACAGGAAAACTATCTCCATGAGCAGATTAAAGATTAAATCCCAAAATAGGACGGGGAAACTATTTTCTTTCTCTCAGGTCAAATATAAAATCTTGAAACATGCCAGGGTAACTATCTCTACGACCAAAAAAAAAGTTCCAGATTAATACCTGAAACAAGATAGGACAACTATGTGTGAATAACTGATTGTAGATTAATACCTCAAACAAGACAGGACAACTATCTACATAAGATGATTGAAGATTAACTCCCGAAATAGGACGAGGAAACTATCTTTCTTTTTCTAAGGTTAAAGATTAATTCCTGAAACAAGCCTGGGCAACTATCTCTAAGACCAAAAAAATAACAAGTTCCAGATTAATACCTTAAACAAGACAGGACAACTATCTGTGAACAACTGATTATAGATTAATACCTGCAACAAGACAAGACAACTATCTTCTTGAGTAGGTTGAAGATTAAATCCTGAAACCCGAAAGGGAAACTATCTTTCTTTCTCTAAGGTTGGAGATTAAATCCTGAAACAAGCCAGAGAAACTATCTATACGACCAATCAAAAAAAATTCCAGTTTAATACCTGAAATAAGACAGGACAACTATCTGGGAAAAACTAATTGTAGATTAATACCTGAAAAAGTCAGGACAACTATCTACATGAGCATATTGAAGATTAACTCCCGAAACAGGACGTGGAAACTATCTTTCTTTGTCTAAGGTCAGAGATTCATTTCTGAAACAAGCAAGGGCACCTATCTTTATGACCAACAAAAAAACAAGTTTTAGATTAATACCTGAAACAAGACAGGACAACTATCTGTGAACAACTTATTGTAGATTAATACTTGAAACAAGACAGGACAACTATCTACATGAGCAGATTGAAGATTAACTCCCGAAACAGGATAGGGAAACTATCTTTCTTTCTATAAGGTTAGAGATTAGTTCCTGAAACAAGCCAGGGCAACTATCTCTACTACCAACAAAAAAACAAGTTCCAGATTAATACTTGAAACAAGACAGGACAACTATCTGTGAACAACTGAATATACATTAATACCTGAAACAAGACAGGACAACTATCTACATAAGAAGATTGAAGATTAACTCCCGAAATAGGAAGGTGAAACTATCTTTCTTTTTCTAAGGTTAGAGATTAATTCCTGAAACAAGCCAGGGCGACTATCTCTACGACCAACAAAATAACAACTTACATATTAATATTAGAAACAAGACAGGACAACTATCTGTGAACAACTGATTGCAGATTAATACCTGAAACAAGACAAGACAACTATCTACTTGAGCAGATTGAAGATTAACTCCCGAAACAGGACAGAGAAACTATCTTTCTTTCTCTAAGGTGAGAGATTAAATCCTGAAACAAGCCAGGGAAACTATCTATAAGACCAACAAAAAACAAGTTCCAGTTTAATAGCAAAAACAAGACAAGACAACTATCTGTGAATAATTGGTTGTAGATTAATACCTGAAACAAGTCAGGACAACTATCTACATGAGCAGATTGAAGATTAACTCCCGAAACAGGACAGGGAAACTATCTTTCTTTCTTTAAGGTTATAGATAAATTCCTGAAACAAGCCAGGGCAACTATCTCTTTGACCAACAAAAAAAGTTCCAGTTTAATACCTGAAACAAGACAGGACAACTATCTGTGAACAATTGATTATAGATTAATACCTGAAACAAGTCAGGACAACTATCTACTTAAGCAGATTGAGGATTAACTCCCGAAACAGGATGGGGAAACTATCTTTCTTTCTTAAGGTTAGAGATTTATTCCTGAATCAAGCCAGGGCAACTATCTCTACGACGAACAAAAAAACAAGTTCCAGATTCATACTTGAAACAAGACAGGAAAACTATCTGTGAACAACTGATTGTACATTAATACTTGAAACAAGACAGGACAACTATCTTCATGAGCATATTTAAGATTAACTCCCGAAATAGGACGGGGAACTGTTTTGTTTCTCTAAGGTCAAAGATTAATTACTGAAACAAGCCAGGGAAACTATCTCTACGACCAAAAAAAAAGTTCCAGATTAATACCTGAAACAAGATAAGACAACTATGTGTGAACAACACATTATAGATTAATACCTGAAACAAGACAGGACAACTATCTACATAAGAAGATTGAAGATTAACTCCCGAAACAGGATGAGGAAACTATCTTTCTTTTTCTAAGGTTAGAGATTAATTCCTGAAACATGCCTGGGCAACTATCTCTACGACCAAAAAAATAACAAGTTCCAGATTAATACCTGAAACAAGACAGGACAACTATTTGTGAACAATTGATTATAGATTAATACCTGAAACAAGACAAGGCAACTATCTACTTGAGCAGATTGAAGATTAACTCCTGAAACAGGAAACAGAAACTATCTTTCTTTCTCTAAGGTCAGAGATTAAATCCTGAAACAAGCCATGGAAACTATTTATACGACCAACAAAAAAAACTTCCAGTTTAATACCTGAAACAAAATAGGACAACTATCTGGGAACAACTAATTGTAGATTAATACCTGAAATAAGTCAGGACAACTATCTACATGAGCATATTGAAGATTAACTACTGAAACAGGATGTGGAAACTATCTTTATTTGTCTAAGGTCAGAGATTCATTCCTGAAACAAGCCAGGGAAACTATCTCTATGACCAACAAAAAACAAGTTTTAGATTAATACCTGAAACAAGACAGGACAACTATCTGTGAACAACTTATTGTAGATTAATACCTGAAACAAGATAGGACAACTATCTACATGAGCAAATTGAAGATTAACTCCTGAAACAGGATAGGGAAACTATCTTTCTTTCTCTAAGGTCAGAGATTAGTTCCTAAAACAAGCCAGAGCAACTATCTCTACGACCAACAAAAAAACAAGTTCCAGATTAATACTTGAAACAAGACAGGACACCTATCTATGAACAACTAATTGTACATTAATACCTGAAACAAGACATGACATCTATCTTCATGAGAAGATTAAAGATTAACTCCCGAAACAGGACGTGGAACCTATTTTCTTTGTCTAAGGTCAAAGATTAATTCCTGAAACAAGTCGGGGAAACTATCTCTACGACCAACATAAAAAGTTCCAGTTTAACACCAGAAACAAGACAGGACAGCTATCTGTGAACAATTGATTATAGATTAATACCTGAAACAAGTCAGGACAACTATCTACTTGAGCAGATAGAAGATTAACTCCCGATACAGGATAGGAAAACTATCTTTCTTTCTCTAAGGTCAGAGATTAATTCCTGAAACAAGCCAGGGCAACTATCTCTACGAACAACAAAAAAACAAGTTCCAGATTAATACTTGAAACAAGACAGGACACCTATCTGTGAACAACTTATTGTACATTAATACCTAAAACAAGACAGGACAACTATCTTCATGAGCAGATTTAAGATTAACTCCCGAAATAGAATGGGGAAACTATTATCTTTCTCTAAGGTCAAAGATTAATTCCTGAAACAAGCCAGGGAAACTATCTCTACGAAAAAAAAAAAGTTCCAGATTAATACCTGAAACAAGATAGGACAACTATGTGTGAACAACTGATTGTAGGTTAATACCTGAAACAAGGGAGGACAACTATCTACATAAGAAGATTAAAGATTTACTCCCAAAACAGGACGAGGAAACTATCTTTATTTTTCTAAGGTTATAGATTTTTTCCTGAAACAAGCCTGGGCAACTATATCTACGACCAAAAAAATAAAAAGTTCCAGTTTAATACATGAAACAAGACAGGACAAATATTTGTGAACAACTGATTATAGATTAATACGTGAAAAAAGACAAGACAACTATCTACTTGAGCATATTGAAGATTAACTCCTGAAACAGGAAAGGGAAACTATCTTTCTTTTTCTAAGGTCAAAGATTATATCCTGAAACAAGCCAGGGCAACTATCTCTATGACCAAGAAAAAAAGAAGTTCCATATTAATACTTGAAACAAGATAGGACAACTATCTGTGAACAACTTATTGTATATTAATACCTGAAACAAGACAGGACAATTATCTTCATGAGCAGATTGAAGATTAACTCCGGAAACAGGATAGGGAATCTATCTTTTTTCTCTAAGGTCAGAGACTAGTTCCTGAAACAAGCCAGGGTAGCTATCTCTACGACCAACAAAAAAAATAACAAGTTCCAGATTAATACTTGAAACAAGACAGGACAACTATGTGTGAACAACTAATTATAGATTAATACCTGAAACAAGAAAGGACAACTATCTATATAAGAAGATAGAAGATTAACTCCCGAAATAGGATGAGGAATCTATCTTTCTTTTTCTAAGGTTAGAGATTAATTCTTGTAACAAGCTAGGGCAACTATCTCTATAACCAACAAAATAACAACTTACAGATTAATACCTAAAACAAGACAGGACAACTAACTGTGAACAAATGATTGTATATTAATACATGAAACAAGACAAGACAACTATCTACTTGAGAAGATTGAAAATTAACTCCCGAAACAGGACAGGGAAACTATCTTTATTTCTCAAAGGTCAGAGATTAAATCCTGAAACAAGCCAGGGCAACTATCTATACGACCAACCAAAAAAAGTTCCAGTTTAATACCTGAAACAAGACAGGACAACTATTTGGGATCAACTAATTGTAGATTAATACCTGAAACATGTCAGGACAACTATCTACATGAGCATATTTAAGATTAACTCCCGAAACAGGACGTGGAAACTATCTTTCTTTGTCTAAGGTTAGAGATTCATTCCTGAAACAAACCAGGGCAACTATCTCTATGACCAACAAAAAAATAAGTTTCAGATTAATACCTGAAACAGGACAGGACAACTATCTGTGAACAACTTATTGTAGATTAATACCTGAAACAAGACAGGACAACTATCTACATTAGCAAATTTAAGATTAACTCCCGAAACAGGATGGGGAAACTATCTTTCTTTCTCTAAGGTCAAAGATTAATTCCTGAAACAAGCCAGGGAAACTATATCTACGACCAAAAAAAAGTTCCAGATTAATACCTAAAACAAGATAGGACTACTATGTGTGAGCAATTAATTGTAGATTAATACCTGAAACAAGACAGGACAACTATCTACATAAGAAGATAGAAGATTAACTCCTGAAATAGGACTGGGAATCTATCTTTCTTTTTCTAAGGTTAGAGATTAATTCTTGTAACAAGCCAGGGCAACTATCTCTACAACCAACAAAATAACAAGTTCCAGATTAATACTTAAAACAAGACAGGACAACTATCTGTGAATAAATGATTGTATATTAATACCTGAAATAAGACAAGACAACTATCTACTTGAGCAGATTGAAAATTAACTCTTGAAACAAGACAGGGAAACTATCTTTCTTTCTCTAAGGTCAGAGATTAAATCCTGAAACAAGCCAGGGCAACTATCTATAAGACCAACAAAAAACAAGTTCTAGATTAATACCTGAAACAAGACAGGACAACTATCTGTGAACAACTGATTGTACATTAATACATGAAACAAGACAAGACGACTATCTACATGAGCAGATTGAAGATTAACTTCCGAAACAGGATAGGGAAACTATCTTTCTTTCTCTAAGGTCATAGATTAATTCCAGAAACAATCCAAGGCAAATATCTCTACGACCTACAAAAAAACAAGTTCCAGATTAATACTTAAAACAAGATAGGAGAATTATCTGTGAACAACTGATTATACATTAATACCTGAAACAAGACAGGACAACTATCTTCATGAGCAGATTGTAGATTAACTCCCGAAACAGGACGGGAAAACTATCTTTCTTTCTCTAAGGTCAAAGATTAATTCCTGAAACAAGCCAGCTAAACTATCTCTACGACCCAAAAAAAAGTTCCAGATTAATACCTGAAACAAGATAGGACAACTTTGTATGAATAACTAATTGTAGATTAAAACTTGAAACAAGACAAGACAACTATCTAAATAATAAGATTAAATATTAACTCCCGATACAGGACGCTGAAACTATCTTTCTTTTTCTAAGGTTAGAGATTAATTCCTGAAACAAGCCAGGGCAACTATCTCTACGACCAACAAATTAACAAGTTCCAGATTTATACCTGAAACAAGACAGGACAACTATCTGTGAACAACTAATTGTAGATTAATATCTGAAACAAGACACGACAACTATCTACTTGAGCATATTGAAGATTAACTCTTGAAACAGGTCAAGGAAACTATCTTTCTTTATCTAAGATAAGAGATTAAATCCTGAAACAAGCCAGGGAAACTATCTATACGACCAACAAAAAAAAGTTCCAGTTTAATACCTGAAACAAGACAGGACAACTATATGGGAACAACTAATTGTAGATTAATACCTGAAACATGTCAAGACAACTATCTACATGAGCATATTTAAGATTAACTCCCGGAACAGGACGTGGAAACTATCTTTCTTTGTCTAAGGTCAGAGATTCATTCCCGAAACAAACCAGGGCAACTATCTCTATGAGCAACAAAAAAACAAGTTTCAGATTAATACCTGAAACAGGACAGGACAACTATCTGTGATTAACTTATTGTAGATTAATACCTGAAACAAGACATGACAACTATCTACATGAGCAAATTGAAGATTAACTCCCGAAACAGGATGGGGAAACTATCTTTCTTTCTCTAAGGTCAGAGATTAGTTCCTGAAACAAGCCAGGGAAACTATCTCTACGACCAACAAAAAAATAAGTTCCAGATTAATACTTGAAATAAGACAGGACAACTATCTGTGAACAACAAATTATACATTAATACTTGAAACAAGACAAGACAACTATCTTTATGAGTAGATTGAAGATTAACTCCGGATACAGGATGGGGAAACTATCTTTCTTTCTTTAAGGTCAAAGATTAATTCCTGAAACAAGCCAGGGAAACTATATCTACGACCAAAAAAAAAGTTCCAGATTAATACCTAAAACAAGATAGGACAACTATGTGTGAACAACTAATTGTAGATTAATACCTGAAACAAGTTAGGACAACTATCTACATAAGAAGATTGAAGATTAACTCCCGAAATAGGAAGGGGAATCTATCTTACTTTTTCTAAGGTTAGAGATTAATTCTTAAAACAAACCAGGGCAACTATCTCTACAACCAACAAAATAATAAGTTTCGGATTAATACCTAAAACAAGACAGGACAACTATCCGTGAACAAATGATTGTATATTAATACCTGAAACTAGACAAGACAATTATCTACTTGAGAAGATTGAAAATTAACTCCCGAAACAGGACAGGGAAACTATCTTTCTTTCTCAAAGGTCAGAGATTAAATCTTGAAACAAGCCAGGGCAACTATCTATACGACCAACAAAAAACAAGTTCCAAATTAATACCTGAAACAAGACAAGACAACTATTTTTGAATAACTTATTGTTGATTAATACCTGAAACAAGACAGGACAACTATCTACATGAGCAGATTGAAGATTAACTCTCGAAATAGGATAGGGAAACTATATTTCTTTCTCTAAGGTCAGAGATTAGTTCCTGAAAGAAGTAAAGGCCACTATCTCTACGACCAACAAAAAAACAAGTTCCAGATTCATACTTGAAATAAGACAGGACAACTATCTGTGAACAACTGATTATACATTAATACTTGAAACAAGACAGGACAACTATCTTCATGAGCAGATTGAAGATTAACTCCGGAAACAGGATAGGGAAACTATCTTTCTTTCTCTAAGGTCAGAGATTAGTTCCTGAAACAAGCCAGGGCAACTATCTCTACGACGAACAAAAAAATAAGTTCCAGATTAATACTTGAAACAAGACAAGACAACTATCTGTGAACAAAAAATTATACATTAATACTTGAAAAAAGACAGGACAACTATCTTCTTGAGCAGATTGAAGATTAACTTCGGATACAGGACGGGGAAACTATCTTTCTTTCTCAAAGGTCAAAGATTAATTCCTGAAACAAGCCAGGGAAACTATATCTACCACCAAAAAAAAAGTTCCAGATTAATACCTAAAACAAGATAGGACAACTATGTGTGAGCAATTAATTGTAGATTAATACCTGAAACAAGACACGACAACTATATACATAAGAAGATAGAAGATTAACTCCCGAAATAGGATGGGGAATCTATCTTTCTTTTTCTAAGGTTAGTGATTAATTCTTGAAACAAGCCAGGGCAACTATCTCTACAACCAACAAAATAACAAGTTCCAGATTAATACCTAAAACAAGACAGGACAACTATTTGTGAACAAATGATTGTATGTTAATACCTGAAACAAGACAAGACAACTATCTACTTGAGCAGATTAAAAATTAACTCTCAAAACAAGACAGGGAAACTATCTTTCTTTCTCTAAGGTCAGAGATTAAATCTTGAAACAAGCCAGGGCAAATATCTATACGACCAACAAGACAGGACAACTATCTGTGAACAACTGATTATACATTAATACATGAAACAAGTCAAGACAACTATCTACATGAGCAGATTGAAGATTAACTTCTGAAACCGGATAGGGAAACTATCTTTCTTTCTCTAAGGTCATAGATTAATTCTTGAAACAAGCCAAGGCAACTATCTCTACGACCTACAAAAAAACAAGTTCCATATTAATACTTGAAACAAGATAGGAGAACTATCTGTGAACAACTAATTATACATTAATACCTGAAATAAGATAGGACAACTATCTTCATGAGCAGATTGTAGATTAACTCCCGAAACAGGACGGGAAAACTATCTTTCTTTATCTAAGGTCAAAGATTAATTCATGAAACAAGCCAGCTAAACTATCTCTACAACCCAAAAAAAAGTTCCAGATTAATACCTTAAACAAGATAGGACAACTTTTTGTGAACAACTGATTGTAGATTAATACCTGAAACAAGACAGGACAATTATCTACATAAGAAGATTAAATATTAACTCCCGAAACAGGACGGGAAAACTATCTTTCTTTTTCTAAGGTTAGAGATTAATTCCTGAAACAAGCCAGGGCAACTATCTCTACGACCAACAAAATAACAAGTTCCAGATTTATACCTGAAACAAGACAGGACAACTATTTGTGAACAAATAATTATAGATTAATACCTGAAACAAGACACGACAACTATCTACTTGAGCATATTGAAGATTAACTCTCGAAACAGGACAGGGGAACTATCTTTCTTTATCTAAGGTCAGAGATTAAATCCTGAAACAAGCCAGGGAAACTATCTATACGACCAACCAAAAAATGTCCCAGTTTAAAACCTGAAACAAGACCGAACAACTATCTGGGAATAACTAATTATAGATTAATACTTGAAACATGTCAGGACAACTATCTACATGAGCATCTTTAAGATTAACTCCCGAAACAGGACGTGGAAACTATCTTTCTTTTTCTAAGGTTAGATATTAATTCCTGAAACAAGCCAGGGCAACTATCTCTACAACCAACAAAATAACAAGTTCCAGATTAATACCTAAAACAAGACAGGACAACTATCTGTGAACAAAAGATTGTATATTAATACCTGAAACAAGAAAAGACAACGATCTACTTGAGTAGATTGAAAATTAACTCCCGAAACAGGATAGAGAAACTATCTTTCTTTCTCAAAGGTCAGAGATTAAATCTTGAAACAAGCCAGGGCAACTATCTATGCGACCAACAAAAAACAAGTTCCAGATTAATACCTGAAACAAGACAGGACAACTATCTGTGAACAAATTATTGTAGATTAATACCTGAAACAAGACAGGACAACTATCTACATGAGCAGATTGAAGATTAACTCCTGAAACATGATAGGGAAACTATCTTTCTTTCTCTAAGGTCAGAGATTAGTTCCTAAAACAAGCCAGGGCAACTATCTCTACGACCAACAAAAAAACAAGTTCCAGATTAATACTTGAAATAAGACATGACAACTATCTGTGAAAAACTGATTATACATTAATACTGGAAACAAGACAGAACAACTATCTTCATGAGAAGATTGAAGATTATCTCCAGAAACGGGACGGGGAAACTATCTTTCTTTCTCTAAGGTCAAAGATTAATTCCTGAAACAAGCCAGGGAAACTATATCTAAGACAAAAAAAAAGTTCCAGATTAATACCTAAAACAAGATAGGACAACTATGTGTGAGCAATTAATTGTAGATTAATACCTGAATCAAGACAGGACAACTATCTACATAAGAAGATAGAAGATTAACTCCCGAAATAGGACGGGGAATCTATCTTTCTTTTTCTAAGGTTAGAGATTAATTCTTGAAACAAGCCAGGGCAACTATCTCTACAACCAACAAAATAACAAGTTCCAGATTAATACCTAAAACAAGACATGACAACTATCTGTGAACAAATGATTGTATGTTAATACCTGAAACAAGACAAGACAACTATCTACTTGAGCAGATTGAAAATTAACTCTCGAAACAAGACAGGGAAACTATCTTTCTTTCTCTAAGATCAGAGATTAAATCCTTAAACAAGCCAGGGCAACTATCTATACGACCAACAAAAAACAAGTTCTAGATTAATACCTGAAACAAGACGGGACAACTATCAGTGAACAACTGATTATACATTAATACATGAAACAAGACAAGACAACTATCTACATGAGCAGATTGAAGATTAACTTCCGAAACAGGATAGGGAAACTATCTTTCTTTCTCTAAGGTCATAAATTAATTCCTGAAACAAGCCAAGGCAACTATCTCTACGACCTACAAAAAAGCAAGTTCCAGATTATTACTTGAAACAAGACAGGAGAACTATCTGTGAACAACTGATTATACATTAATACCTGAAACAAGACAGGACAACTATCTTCATGAGCAGATTGTAGATTAACTCCCGAAACAGGACGGGAAAACTATCTTTCTTTATCTAAGGTCAAAGATTAATTCATGAAACAAGCCAGCTAAACTATCTCTACAACCCAAAAAAAAGTTCCAGATTAATACCTTAAACAAGATAGGACAACTTTTTGTGAACAACTGATTGTAGATTAATACCTGAAACAAGACAGGACAATTATCTACATAAGAAGATTAAATATTAACTCCCGAAACAGGACGGGAAAACTATCTTTCTTTTTCTAAGGTTAGAGATTAATTCCTGAAACAAGCCAGGGCAACTATCTCTACGACCAACAAAATAACAAGTTCCAGATTTATACCTGAAACAAGACAGGACAACTATTTGTGAACAAATAATTATAGATTAATACCTGAAACAAGACACGACAACTATCTACTTGAGCATATTGAAGATTAACTTTCGAAACAGGACAGGGAAACTATCTTTTTTTATGTAAGGTCAGAGATTAAATCCTGAAACAAGCAAGGGAAACTATCTATACGACCAACCAAAAAAAGTTCCAGTTTAATACGTGAAACCAGACAGGACAACTATCTGGGAATAACTAATTGTAGATTAATACCTGAAACATGTCAGGACAACTATCTACATGAGCATATTTAAGATTAACTCCCGAAACAGGACGTGGAAACTATCTTTCTTTGTCTAAGGTCAGAGATTCATTCCTGAAACAAACTAGGGCAACTATTTCTATGACCAACAAAAAAACAAGTTTCAGATTAATACCTGAAATAGGACAGGACAACTATCTGTGAATAACTTATTATTGATTAATACCTGAAACAAGACAGGACAACTATCTACATGAGCAAATTGAAGATTAACTCCGGAAACAGGATGGGGAAACTATCTTTCTTTCTCTAAGGTCAGAGATTAGTTCCTGAAAAAAGCCAGGGCAACTATCTCTACGACCAACAAAAAAATAAGTTCCAGATTAATACTTGAAACAAGACAGGACAACTATCTGTGAACAACAAATTATACATTAATACTTGAAACAAGACAAGACAACTATCTTCATGAGCAGATTGAAGATTAACTCCGGATACAGGATGGGGAAACTATCTTTCTTTCTCAAAGGTCAAAGATTAATTCCTGAAACAAGCCAGGGAAACTATATCTACGACCAAAAAAAAAGTTCCAGATTAATACCTAAAACAAGATAGGACAACTATGTGTGAACAACTAATTGTAGATTAATACCTGAAACAAGACAAGACAACTATCTACATAAGAAGATTGAAGATTAACTCCCGAAATAGGAAGGGCAATCTATCTTTCTTTTTCTAAGGTTAGAGATTAATTCTTGAAACAAGCCAGGGCAACTATCTCTACAACCAACAAAATAATAAGTTCCAGATTAATACCTAAAACAAGACAGGACAACTATCCGTGAACAAATGATTGTATATTAATACCTGAAACAAGACAGGACAATTATCTACTTGAGAAGATTGAAAATTAACTCCCAAAATAGGACAGGGAAACTATCTTTCTTTCTCAAAGGTCAGAGATTAAATCTTGAAACAAGGCAGGGCAACTATCTATACGACCAACAAAAAACAAGTTCCAGATTAATACCTGAAACAAGACAAGACAACTATTTGTGAACAACTTATTGTAGATTAATACCTGAAACAAGACAAGACAACTATCTACATGAGCAAATTGAAGATTAACTCCCGAAACAGGATAGGGAAACTATCTTTCTTTCTCTAAGGTCAGAGATTAGTTCCTGAAAGAAGCCAGGGCAACTATCTCTTCGACCAACAAAAAAACAAGTTCCAGATTAATACTTGAAATAAGTCAGGATAACTATCTGTGAACAACTGATTATACATTAATACTTGAAACAAGACAGGACAACTATCTTCATGAGCAGATTGAAGATTAACTCCGGAAACAGGATAGGGAAACTATCTTTCTCTCTCTAAGGTCAGAGATTAGTTCCTGAAACAAGCCAGGGCAACTATCTCTACGACCAACAAAAAAACAAGTTCCAGATTAATACTTGAAACAAGACAGGACAACTATCTATGAACAACAAATTATACATTTATACTTGAAACAAGACAGGCCAACTATCTTCATGAGCAGATTGAAGATTAACTCCGGTTACAGGATGGGGAAACTATCTTTCTTTCTCTAAGGTCAAAGATTAATTCCTGAAACAAGCCAGGGAAACTATATCTACGACCAAAAAAACAGTTCCAAATTAATACCTAAAACAAGATAGAACAACTATGTGTGAACAACTAATTGTAATTTAATACCTGAAACAAGACAGTACAACTATCTACATAAGAAGATTGAAGATTAACTCCCGAAAGAGGAAGGGAAATCTATCTTTCTTTTTCTAAGGTTAGAGATTAATTCTTGAAACAAGCCAGGGCAACTATCTCTACAACCAACAAAATAATAAGTTCAGATTAATACCTAAAACAAGACAGGACAACTACCCGTGAACAAATGATTGTATATTAATACCTGAAACAAGACAGGACAATTATCTACTTGAGAAGATTGAAAATTAACTCCCAAAAAAGGACAGGGAAACTATCTTTCTTTCTCAAAGGTCAGAGATTAAATCTTGAAACAAGCCAGGGCAACTATCTATACGACCAACAAAAAACAAGTTCCAGATTATTACCTGAAACAAGACAAGACAACTATTTGTGAACAACTTATTGTAGATTAATACCTGAAACAAGACAGGACAACTATCTACATGAGCAAATTGAAGATTAACTCCCGAAACAGGATAGGGAAACTATCTTTCTTTCTCTAAGGTCAGAGATTAGTTCCTGAAAGAAGCCAGGGCAACTATCTCTTCGACCAACAAAAAAACAAGTTCCAGATTAATACTTGAAATAAGACAGGATAACTATCTGTGATCAACTGATTATACATTAATACTTGAAACAAGACAGGACAACAATCTTCATGAGCAGATTGAAGATTAACTCCGGAAACAGGATAGGGAAACTATCTTTCTTTCTCTAAGGTCAGAGATTAGTTCATGAAACAAGCCAGGGCAACTATCTCTACGACCAACAAAAAAATAAGTTCCAGATTAATACTTGAAACAAGACAGGACAACTATCTGTGAACAACAAATTATACATTTATACTTGAAACAAGACAGGACAACTATCTTCATGAGCAGATTGAAGATTAACTCTGGATACAGGATGGGGAAACTATCTTTCTTTCTCTAAGGTCAAAGATTAATTCCTGAAACAAGCCAGGGAAACTATATCTACACCCAAAAAAACAGTTCCAGATTAATACCTAAAACAAGATAGGACAACTATGTGTGAACAACTAATTGTAGATTAATACCTGAAACAAGACAAGACAACTATCTACATAAGAAGAATCAATATTAACTCCCGAAATAGGAAGGGCAATCTATCTTTCTTTTTCTAAGGTTAGAGATTAATTCTTGAAACAAGCCGGGGCAACTATCTCTACAACCAACAAAATAATAAGTTCCAGATTAATACCTAAAACAAGACAGGACAACTATCCGTGAACAAATGATTGTATATTAATACTTGAAACAAGACAAGACAATTATCTACTTGAGAAGATTGAAAATTAACTCCCAAAACAGGACAGGGAAACTATCTTTCTTTCTCAAAGGTCAGAGATTAAATCTTGAAACAAGCCAGGGCAACTATCTATACGACCAACAAAAAACAAGTTCCAGATTAAATCCTGAAACAAGACAAGACAACTATTTGTGAACAACTTATTGTAGATTAATACCTGAAACAAGACAGGACAACTATCTACATGAGCAAATTGAAGATTAACTCACGAAACAGGATAGGGAAACTATCTTTCTTTCTCTAAGGTCAAAGATTAGTTCCTGAAAGAAGCCAGGGCAACTATCTCTTCGACCAACAAAAAAACAAGTTCCAGATTAATACTTGAAATAAGACAGGATAACTATCTGTGAACAACTGATTATACATTAATACTTGAAACAAGAGAGGACAACTATCTTCATGAGCAGATTGAAGATTAACTCCGGAAACAGGATAGGGAAACTATCTTTCTTTCTCTAAGGTTAGAGATTAGTTCCTGAAACAAGCCAGGGCAACTATCTCTACGACCAACAAAAAAATAAGTTCCAGATTAATACTTGAAACAAGACAGGACAACTATCTGTGAACAACAAATTATACATTTATACTTGAAACAAGACAGGACAACTATCTTCATGAGCAGATTGAAGATTAACTCCGGATACAGGATGGGGAAACTATCTTTCTTTCTCTAAGGTTAAAGATTAATTCCTGAAACAAGCCAGGGAAACTATATCTACGACCAAAAAAACAGTTCCAGATTAATACCTAAAACAAGATAGGACAACTATGTGTGAACAACTAATTGTAGATTAATACCTGAAACAAGACAAGACAACTATCTACATAAGAAGATTGAAGATTAACTCCCGAAATAGGACGGGGAATCTATCTTTCTTTTTCTAAGGTTAGAGATTAATTCTTCAAACAAGCCAGGGCAACTATCTCTACAACCAACAAAATAACAAGTCCTAGATTAATACCTAAACCAAGACAGGACAACTATCTGTGAACAAATGATTGTATATTAATACCTGAAACAAGATAAGACAACTATCTACTTGAGCAGATTGAAAATTAACTCCCAAAACAGGACATGGAAACTATCTTTCTTTCTCAAAGGTCATAGATTATATCTTGAAACAAGCCAGGGCAACTATCTATACGACCAACAAAAAACAAGTTCCAGATTAATACCTGAAACAAGACAGGACAACTATCTGTGAACAACTTATTGTAGATTAATACCTGAAACAAGATAAGACAACTATCTACATGAGCAGATTGAAGATTAACTCCTGAAACAGGATAGGGAAACTATCTTTCTTTCTCTAAGGTCAGAGATTAGTTCCCGAAACAAGCCAGGGCAACTATCTCTATGACCAACAAAAAAATAAGTTCCAGATTAATACTTGAAACAAGACAGGACAACTATCTGTGAACAACAAATTATACATTAATACTTGAAACAAGACAGGACAACTATCTTCATGAGCAGATTGAAGATTAACTCCGGATACAGGATGGGGAACTATCTTTCTTTCTCTAAGGTCAAAGATTAATTCCTGAAACAAGTCAGGGAAACTCTATCTACGACCAAAAAAAAAGTTCCAAATTAATACTTAAAACAAGATAGGACAACTATGTGTGAACAACTAATTGTAAATTAATACCTGAAACAAGACAGGACAACTATCTACATAAGAAGATTGAAGATTAACTCCCGAAATAGGAAGGGCAATCTATCTTTCTTTTTCTAAGGTTAGAGATTAATTCTTGAAACAAGCCAGGGCAACTATCTCTACAACCAACAAAATAATAAGTTCCAGATTAATACCTAAAACAAGACAGGACAACTATCTGTGAACAAATGATTGTATATTAATACCTGAAACAAGACAAGACAATTATCTACTTGAGAAGATTGAAAATTAACTCCCAAAACAGGACAGGGAAACTATCTTTCTTTCTCAAAGGTCAGAGATTAAATCTTGAAACAAGCCAGGGCAACTATCTATACGACCAACAAAAAACAAGTTCCAGATTAATACTTGAAACAAGACAAGACAACTATTTGTGAACAACTTATTGTAGATTAATACCTGAAACAAGACAGGACAACTATCTACATGAGCAAATTGAAGATTAACTCCCGAAACAGGATAGGGAAACTATCTTTCTTTCTCTAAGGTCAGAGATTAGTTCCTGAAAGAAGCCATGGCGACTATCTCTTCGACCAACAAAAAAACAAGTTCCAGATTAATACTTGAAATAAGACAGGATAACTATCTGTGAACAACTGATTATACATTAATACTTGAAACAAGACAGGACAACTATCTTCATGAGCAGATTGAAGATTAACTCCGGAAATAGGATAGGGAAACTATCTTTCTTTCTCTAAGGTCAGAGATTAGTTCCTGAAACAAGCTAGGGCAACTATCTCTACGACCAACAAAAAAATATGTTCCAGATTAATACTTGAAACAAGACAGGACAACTATCTGTGAACAACAAATTATACATTTATACTTGAAACAAGACAGGACAACTATCTTCATGAGCAGATTGAAGATTAACTCCGAATACAGGATGGGGAAACTATCTTTCTTTCTCTAAGGTCAAAGATTAATTCCTGAAACAAGCCAGGGAAACTATATCTACGACCAAAAAAACAGTTCCAGATTAATACCTAAAACAAGATAGGACAACTATGTGTGAACAACTAATTGTAGATTAATACCTGAAACAAGACAAGACAACTATCTACATAAGAAGATTGAAGATTAACTCCCGAAATAGGACGGGGAATCTATCTTTCTTTTTCTAAAGTTAGAGATTAATTATTCAAACAAGCCAGGGAAACTATCTCTACCACCAACAAAATAACAAGTTCCAGATTAATACCTAAAACAAGACAGGACAACTATCTGTGAACAAATGATTGTATATTAATACCTGAAACAAGATAAGACAAATATCTACTTGAGCAGATTGAAAATTAACTCCAGAAACAGGACATGGAAACTATCTTTCTTTCTCAAAGGTCAGAGATTATATCTTGAAACAAGCCAGGGCAACTATCTATACGACCAACAAAAAACAAGTTCCAGATTAATACCTGAAACAAGACAGGACAACTATCTGTGAACAACTTATTATAGATTAATACCTGAAACAAGATAGTACAACTATCTACATGAGCAGATTGAAGATTAACTCCCGAAACAGGATAGGGAAACTATCTTTCTTTCTCTAAGGTCAGAGATTAGTTCCCGAAACAAGCTAGGGCAACTATCTCTATGACCAACAAAAAAATAAGTTCCAGATTAATACTTGAAACAAGACAGGACAACTATCTGTGAACAACAAATTATACATTAATACTTGAAACAAGACAGGACAACTATCTTCATGAGCAGATTGAAGATTAACTCCAGATACAGGATGGGGAACTATCTTTCTTTCTCTAAGGTCAAAGATTAATTCCTGAAACAAGCCAGGGAAACTCTATCTACGACCAAAAAAAAGTTCCAAATTAATACCTAAAACAAGATAGGACAACTATGTGTGAACAACTAATTGTAGATTAATACCTGAAACAAGACAGGACAACTATCTACATAATAAGATTGAAGATTAACTCCCGAAATAGGAAGGGGAATCTATCTTTCTTTTTCTAAGGTTAGAGAGTAATTCTTGAAACAAGCCAGGGCAACTATCTCTACAACCAACAAAATAATAAGTTCCTGATTAATACCTAAAATAAGACAGGACAACTATATGTGAACAAATGAATGTATATTAATACTTGAAACAAGACAAGACAACTATCTACTTGAGCAGATTGAATATTAACTCCCGAAACAGGACATGGAAACTATCTTTCTTTATCAAAGGTCATAGATTAAATCTTGAAACAATCCAGGGCAACTATCTATGCGACGAACAAAAAACAAGTTCCAGATTAATACCTGAAACAAGACAGGACAACTATTTGTGAACAACTTATTGTAGATTAATACCTGAAACAAGACAGTACAACTATGTACATGATCATATTGTAGATTAAATCCCGAAACAGGATAGGGAAACTATCTTTCTTTCTCTAAGGTCAGAGATTAGTTCCTGAAACAAGCCAGGGCAACTATCTCTACGACCAACAAAAAAAGAAGTTCCAGATTAATACTTGAAATAAGACAGGACAACTATCTGTGAACAACTGATTATACATTAATACCTGAAACAAGACAGGACAACTATCTTCATGAGCAGATTGAAGATTAACTCCGGAAACAGGACGGGGGGACTATCTTTTTTTCTCTAAGGTCAAAGATTAATTCCTGAAACAAGCCAGGGAAACTATATCTACGACAAAAAAAGTTCCAGATTAATACCTAAAACAAGATAGGACACCTATGTGTGAGCAATTAATTGTAGATTAATACTTGAAACAAGACATGACAACTATCTACATAAGAAGATAGAAGATTAACTCCCGAAATAGGACGGGGAATCTATCTTTCTTTTTCTAAGTTTAGTGATTAATTCTTGAAACAAGCCAGGGCAACTATCCCTACAACCAACAAAATAACAAGTTCCAGATCAATACCTAAAACAAGACAGGACAACTATCTGTGAACAAATGATTGTATGTTAATACCTGAAACAAGACAAGACAACTATCTACTTGAGCAGATTGAAAACTAACTTTCGAAACAAGACATGGAAACTATCTTTCTTTCTCTAAGGTTAGAGATTAAATCCTGAAACAAGCCAGGGCAACTATCTATACGACCTACAAAAAAACAAGTTCCAGATTAATACTTGAAACAAGACAGGAGAACTATCTGTGAAAAACTGATTATACATTAATACCTGAAACAAGACAGGACAACTATCTTCATGAGCGGATTGTAGATTAACTCCCGAAACAGGACGGGAAAACTATCTTTCTTTCTCTAAGGTCAAAGATTAATTCATGAAACAAGCCAGCTTAACTATCTCTACGACCCAAAAAAAAGTTCCAGATTAATACCTGAAATAAGATAGGACAACTTTGTGTGAACAATTGATTATAGATTAATACCTGAAACAAGACGAGAAATTTATATACATAAGAAGATTAAATACTAACTCCCGAAATAGGACGGGAAAACTATCTTTCCTTTTCTAAGGTTAGAGATTAATTCCTGAAACAAGCCAAGGCAACTATCTCTACGACCAACAAAATAACAAGTTCCATATTTATACCTGAAACATGACAGGACAACTATTTGTGAACAACTAATTGTAGATTAATACCTGAAACAAGACACGACAACTATATACTTGAGCATATTGAAGATTAACTCTCGAAACAGGACAAGGGAACTATCTTTCTTTATCTAAGGTCGGAGATTAAATCCTGAAACAAGCCAGGGAAACTATCTATACGACCAACCAAAAAAAGTTCCAGTTTAATACCTGAAACAAGATCGGACAACTATCTGGGAACAACTAATTGTAGATTAATACTTGAAACATGTCAGGACAACTATCTACATGAGCATATTTAAGATTAACTCCCGAAATAGGACGGGGAATCTATCTTTCTTTTTCTAAGGTTAGAGATTAATTCTTGAAACAAGCCAGGGAAACTATCTCTACAACCAACAAAATAACAAGTTCCAAATTAATACCTAACATAAGACAGCACAACTATCTGTGAACAAATTATTGTATATTAATACCTGAAACAAGACAAGACAACTATCTACTTGAGCAGATAGAAAATTAACTCCCGAAACAGGACAGGGAAACTATCTTTCTTTCTCAAAGGTCAGAGATTAAATCCTGAAATAAACCAGGGCAACTATCTATACGACCAACAAAAAACAAGTTCCATATTAATACCTGAAACAAGACAGGACAACTATCTGTGAACAACTTATTGTAGATTAATACCTGAAATAAGACATTACAACTATGTACATGAGCATATTGAAGATTAAATCCCGAAACAGGATAGGGAAACTATCTTTCTTTCTCTAAGGTCAGAGATTAGTTCCTGAAACAAGCCAGGGCAACTATCTCTACGACCAACAAAAAAACAAGTTCCAGATTAATACTTGAAACAAGACAGGACAAGTATCTGTGAACAACTAATTATACATTAATACCTGAAACAAGACAGGAGAATTATCTTCATGAGCAGATTGAAGATTAACTCTGAAAACAGGACGGGGGAACTATCTTTCTTTCTCTAAGGTCAAAGATTAATTCCTGAAACAATCCAGGGAAACTATATCTACGACCAAAAAAAAGTTCCAGATTAATACCTAAAACAAGATAGGACACCTATGTGTGAGCAATTAATTGTAGATTAATACCTGAAACAAGACATGACAACTATCTACATAAGAAGATAGAAGATTAACTCCCGAAATAGGACGGGGAATCTATCTTTCTTTTTCTAAGGTTAGAGATTAATTCTTGAAACAAGCCAGGGTAACTATCTCTACAACCAACAAAATAACAAGTTCCAGATTAATACCTAAATCAAGACAAGACAACTATCTGTGAACAAATGATTGTATGTTAATACCTGAAACAAGATAAGACAACTATCTACTTGAGCAGATTGAAAATTAACCCTCGAAACAAGACAGGGAAACTATCTTTCTCTCTCTAAGGTTAGAGATTAAATCCTGAAACAAGCCATGGAAACTATCTATACGAACAACAAAAACCAAGTTCTAGATTAATAAGTGAAACAAGATAGGACAACTATCTGTGAACAATTGATTGTAAATTAATACATGAAACAAGACAAGACAACTATCTACATGAGAAGATTGAAGATTAACTTCCGAAACAGGATAGGGAAACTATCTTTCTTTCTCTAAGGTCATAGATTAATTCCTGAAACAAGCCAAGGCAACTATCTCTACGACCTACAAAAAAACAAGTTCTAGATTAATACTTGAAACAAGACAGGATAACTATATGTGAACAACTGATTATACATTAATACCTGAAATAAGACATGACAACTATCTTCATGAGCAGATTGTAGATTAACTCCCTAAATAGGAGGGGAAAACTATCTTTCTTTCTCTAAGGTCAAAGATTAATTCATGAAACAAGCCAACTAAACTATCTCTACGACCCAATAAAAAGTTCCAGATTAATACCTGAAACAAGATAGGACAACTTTGTGTGAACAACTGATTGTAGATTAATACTTGAAACAAGAAAAGACAATTATCTACATAAGAAGATTAAATATTAACTCCCGAAACAGGACGGGGAAACTATCTTTCTTTTTCTAAGGTTAGAGATTAATTCCTGAAACAAGCCAGGGCAACTATCTCTACGACCAACAAAATAACAAGTTCCAGATTTATACATGAAACAAGACAGGACAACTATCTGTGAACAACTAATTGTAGATTAATATCTGAAACAAGACACGACAACTATCTACTTGAGCATATTGAAGATTAACTCTCGAAACAGGACAGGGAAACTATCTTTCTTTATCTAAGGTCAGAGATTAAATCCTGAAACAAGCCAGGGAAACTATCTATACGAACAACCAAAAAAAGTTCCAGTTTAATACATGAAACAAGAACGGACAACTATCTGGGAATAACTAATTGTAGATTAATACTTGAAACATGTCAGGACAACTATCTACATGAGCATATTTAAGATTAACTCCCGAAACAGGACGTGGAAACTATCTTTCTTTTTCTAAGGTTAGAGATTAATTCTTGAAACAAGCCAGTGTAACTATCTCTACAACAAACAAAATAACAAGTTCCAGATTAATACCTAAAAGAAGACATGACACCTATCTGTGAACAAATGATTGTTTATTAATACCTGAAACAAGAAAAGACAACTATCTACTTAAGTAGATTGAAAATTAATTCCCGAAACAGGACAGAGAAACTATCTTTCTTTCTCAAAGGTCATAGATTAAATCTTGAAACAAGCCAGGGAAACTATCTATGAGACCAACAAAAAACAAGTTCCAGATTAATACCTGAAACAAGACAGGACAACTATCTGTGAATAACTTATTGTAGATTAATACCTGAAACAAGACAGGATAACTATCTACATGAGCAGATTGAAGATTAACTCCCGAAACAGGATAGGGAAACTATCTTTCTTTCTCTAAGGTCAGAGATTAGTTCCTGAAACAAGCCAGGGCAACTATCTCTACGACCAACAAAAAAACAAGTTCCAGATTAATACTTGAAACAAGACAGGACAACTATCTGTGAACAACTGATTATACATTAATACTTGAAACAAGACAGGACAACTATCTTCATGAGCAGATTGAAGATTAAATCTGGAAACAGGACGGGGAAACTATCTTTCTTTCTCTAAGGTCAAATATTAATTCCTGAAACAAGCCAGGGAAACTATATCTATGACAAAAAAATGTTCTAGATTAATACCTAAAACAAGATAGGACAACTATGTGTGAGAAATTAATTGTAGATTAATACCTGAAACAAGACAGGACAACTATCTACATAAGAAGATAGAAGATTAACTCCCGAAATAGGACGGGGAATCTATCTTTCTTTTTCTAAGGTTAGAGATTAATTCTTGAAACAAGCCAGGGCAACTATCTCTAAGACCAACAAAATAACAAGTTCCAGATTAATACCTAAAACAAAATTGGACAACTATCTGTGAACAAATGATTGTATGTTAATACCTGAAACAAGACAAGACAACTATCTACTTGAGCAGATTGAAAATTAACTCCCGAAACAGGACAAGGAAACTATCTTTCTTTCTCAAAGATCAGAGATTAAATCCTGAAACAAGCCAGGGCAACTATCTATACGACCAACAAAAAACAAGTTCCAGATTAATACCTGAAACAAGACAAGACAACTATCTGTGAACAAATTATTGCAGATTAATACCTGAAACAAGATAGGACAACTATCTACATGAGCAGATTGAAGATTAACTCCCGAAACAGGATAGGGAAACTATCTTTCTTTCTCTAAGGTCAGAGATTAGTTCCTGAAACATGCTAGGGCAACTATCTCTACGACCAACAAAAAAACAAGTTCCAGATTAATACTTGAAACAAGACAGGACAACTATCTGTGAACAACTGATTATACATTAATACCTGAAACAAGACAGAACAACCATCTTCACGAGCAGATTGAAGATTAACTCCGGAAACAGGACGGGGAGACTATCTTTCTTTCTCTAAGGTCAAAGATTAATTCCTGAAACAAGCCAGGGAAACTATATCTACGACCAAAAAAAAGTTCGATATTAACACCTAAAATAAGATAGGACAACTACGTGTGAGAAATTAATTGTAGATTAATACCTGAAACAAGACAGGACAACTATCTACATAAGAAGATAGAAGATTAACTCCCGAAATAGGACGGGGAATCTATCTTTCTTTTTCTAAGGTTAGAGATTAATTCTTGAAACAAGCCAGGGCAACTATCTCTACAACCAACAAAATAACAAGTTCCAGATTAATACCTAAAAGAAGACAGGACAACTATCTGTGAAAAAATGATTGTATGTTAATACCTGAAACAAGATAAGACAACTATCTACTTGAGCAGATTGAAAATTAACTCTTGAAACAAGACAGGGAAACTATCTTTCTTTCTCTAAGGTCAGAGATTAAATCCTGAAACAAGCCAGGGCAACTATCTATACGACCAAAAAAAAACAAGTTCTAGATTAATACCTGAAACAAGACAGGACAACTATCTGTGAACAACTGATTGAACATTAATACATGAAATAAGACAAGAAGACTATCTACATGAGCAGATTGAAGATTAACTTCCGAAACAGGATAGGGAAACTATCTTTCTTTCTCTGAGGTCATAGATTAATTCCTGAAACAAGCCAAGGCAACTATCTCTATGACCTACAAAAAAACAAGTTCCAGATTAATACTTGAAACAAGACAGTAGAACTATCTGTGAACAACTGATTATACATTAATACCTGAAACAAGACATGACAACTATCTTCATGAGCAGATTATAGATTAACTCTCGAAACAGGACGAGAAAACTATCTTTCTTTCTCTATGGTCAAAGATTAATTCATGAAACAAGCCAGCTAAACTATCTCTACGACCCAAAAAAAGTTCCAGATTAATACCTGAAACAAGATAGGACAACTTTGTGTGAACAAATGATTGTAGATTAATACCTGACACAAGACAAGACAACTATCTACATAAGAAGATTAAATATTAACTCCCGAAACAGTACCGGGAAACTATCTTTCTTTTTCTAAGGTTAGAGATTAATTCCTAAAACAAGCCAGGGCAACTATCTCTACGACCAACAAAATAACAATTTCCAGATTTATACCTGAAACAAGACAGGACAACTATCTATGAACAACTAATTATAGATTAATACCTGAAACAAGACACGATAACTATCTACTTGAGCATATTGAAGATTAACTCTCGAAACAGGACAGGGAAACTATCTTTCTTTATCTAAGGTCATGGATTAAATCCTGAAACAAGCCATGGAAACTATTTATACGACCAACCAAAAAAAGTTCCAGTTTAATACTTGAAACAAGACAGGACAACTATCTGGGAACAACTAATTGTAGATTAATACCTGAAACATGTCAAGACAACTATCTACATGAGCATATTTAAGATTAACTCCCGAAACAGGACGTGGAAACTATCTTTCTTTGTCTAAGGTCAAAGATTCATTCCTGAAACAAACCAGGGAAACTATCTCTATCACCAACAAAAAAAGAAGTTTCAGATTAATACCTGAAACAAGATAGGACAACTATTGAAACAACCGGCTGAAAATCATCAAAACAATGAAGTCGCCATCGAACGTCTTTTATCCCACATGTAGGGAAAGGTAAACGTCGAGAAAACTTGAAAAGGATGAAATCAAGGTCGAACGACCAAGAGATGAGGGTAAGGGAGTCTGTTACGCAAGGGGAAGGTATTAGCCCCCCACACGCCCGTAGTACTCTACGGTATCCACTCTTGTTGTCTATCTTATGGGTGTGCTCAATCTATGCTTACTGTTTATTACTGCTAAAAGGAGAACGTATGGAAAAGAAAGGGGGAAAAATGTAGGGAAAATAAAAGTTGTGCTCGCTTGGGCCCTACCCCAATGCCTACGTATCCCTTTTGACGAATCAGAGCAGCTGTAGTTTGACTTATGTTTTTGTTGATTTGTATTTTTTAATGAACAGTATTAATTTCGCCTTCTGCCGGAACTCGACCTTTGGAGACTTACGCGTCAGCACATAAGTGAATTAACATGCTCTTTCGGAAAAGGTTTGGAGAAAATGTGCCTGGGCGCACAAAAGTTTGAATTTGTTTGTTTTTGACGAACAACATTAATTTCGCCTTCTGCCGCAACTCGACCTTTGGAGATTTACGCGTCAGTACAGAAGTGAATTAACATATTCTTTCTGAAAAAGAGTTTTGAAAGAAAGGAAGGCCCGAAGGAAAAAAGAGTTTGTATTGGTTGGTGTGTTTTTTTCTTTGCTCGTAGATGACAGCTATTTAATCTCAAGAGAGAGATTTTAGCCATTTCTCTACTTATTCATGAAATGAGTCTTTGAGACTTGAACCATACCAAAGCTTAGAATACGATAATAATAAGGTCGAGAAGAAACCCGCTTATCATCTCTCAAACTTAGCCAAGACATGGTTCTTGTCAGTAAATTTCTTTTTTTGTATTTTTGCAGTTTGTAAAAAAGGAAATTTTTGTTATTATAAATGCATATGCGAAAAGGGAAAGAAAAGTTATAGGTAGACTAGCCTAAACCTGATTCTATCACACTTCATATGATCTATGGGACAAGATAAATGCGAGGTAAAAATAGAAATAAAGTATACCAAACGGATACTATCCCGTAGAGCAAAGCAGAAAAAGCAAAGATACTTGACGATCTCGTGAGCTGTTACCATCAACAAAGAAAAGAGTCAGAAATCCCATATTCGGAATGATTATTGAAGCATCTTTTAATGTGAAAATGAATCACAATCGGCATCTCGAGCGTATCCATATAAAAACCTGCATAAGACTCGAATCTTGACGAGCAAAGTGAATTACCAGTTTCGAGTAATCGAATAATTAGGAATTAACTCTTAAAGGCAAAATAATAATAAGTTCTCCTCTTTTTTTTTTGATTTAACCATTTGAAATAACCATTAAATAAATGAATAATAATAAAAGGATAAAAGAAAGAAATTCCAAAACGACGACGTTTACTGTAAGCGGCCCCCTCTAGCTCCTTTACGCAGAAAGCCTTTCTTCTACATTCGAAAACAACAATGGCGATGCCGCCATGAATCCATCCCTTCTCCCCTGTTCTGATTCAACTTTCTTGTTAACACCACCTAAAGTCTCCCTCTGAATTCGACTCCTTTGCTTGCTTTCGTCAATTTCTCTTCCTCTATCCCGAATCTAACAATGAAACTTAAGCTCTACATTTCTTCTGATCAAAATTACATGGTGGATTTATCGTTCGCCGCATTTTACCCTTCGCGGTTATGGTACAGACCAAGCAAAAAAAGTCATAAACAGAAGAAGATTGAGGGTTACCTATTGAAGACACGTTGGTAGCGCTTCAAAAATGCAGAGATGAAGTAATACAATTATTGTCCTTCTTGATCTTGTCTGCTTCGTCTTGATCCTCTCATCACTGTCTTCATTTTTCTTTGGTCTGGGGGTTGCGTGCGTTGGCGATAGGAGAAGAGCGGAAATGATGACAATTATGAAGATTATCGCAAGTTGATAAATACGAACTTTGTATGATGAATCAGAGAGAAGTGAAGCTTTGAGAACTGACTGAAGGTCGAACAATGGAGAGTGGAGGTGAAGACGGAGTTTAGAAAGGGGAAATTGAAGATTATGAGAGTTCAGAAAAATTGAGAGTGAATGATGGAAATGGAAGAAGTTGTTTTGAAGCTGATACAATGATGAAGTTTTGAAACTGGAAAAGAGAGAGTGACTTTGTTTCTTGAAACTTGGAGAGAGTTTGGATTATATAGGTAGTTGAGGGAGATGGAAATGGTTAAGTGAGAATTAATCCGAACCATTGATTTGGGTAGAGTTTGTTAGGGATTGAAGGGTGAGATTGAGAGTTTGTTACAAGGTGGTTATGCTAGTTGGGAATTCTGTTTGGAGGTAGTTAAAGAGTTTGTTACTCTATTTGACAGAGAATCTGATATGTAAATATCTCCCCGACGTAGTAGACATACCCTGTGAATTTCCTTCAGTCACTTGTCTATACATGTTATATGAAATTCATGATGGCAAGGAAGTACTTGCATACTGTCTCCATCTTCATACTCCGCAAGACATATATAGCATTGTACAGGTTCTTCTTGATGTTTGTGTGACTTTGTGTATATTTTAACAGGTAAGGAATTCGGTAACTTCAGCAGGCGAGGGAACGAATCCGATAGAAGATACAGAAAGGTGGGAAGATAAAACCACTGATTGCTGGTGAATTTCATCCAGAACCTCGAATAAGGCTTCAGCTAACATCACTATTCTTGATATGCTAGCTCTAGCATTTGTATCATCGTTCTAATTTGAATTATTCTCATGGCTACTTATTCTGCATTCTTTTCAGGTTTAGAACCCCATCCCATATCCCGATGTCTGAAAATTGCCCATGTTTCTCCCTTCATGGGATATACCAGATAAGAACCTCTAGCATTCCCTTTTACGCAATGCACCATGTGAGAGAACATATCAGTACCTCTAGTTATCTGAGAATTTCCAAGTTTGTACTTACCGCCCGCAATAGGTAAATCTGCTTCATGCCATTTCCATCATCTGAATCTGCTGATGCTGACTGCCTTGCTCTCTTACTTCCAACATTTGTTTGTGTTTGTGATGGCTTGGCCTTGGATGTAGCATGGTTGGAAGTTCCAGCAGCAGCCTTTGTCAATGGAACATCCAAAAATGGCATTTATAGGATACCATTCGTCAGTTAGTTTAACTTGTACCCCCTCTCTATTCTGATTAGATAAATTTCTATTTTGAAGTTTCAGTTTTCCCACCAAGCTTAATCTTGTGTTGATTGCTAGCGTTTGTATTAGTGTGCAGCTCAGTTTTAAACTTACCCTTGTCAGTACAATGGGCATCTCTTAATAGCACCTCCAACTTCTCTTCTGAAGGTTTATGATTTGACTGTAGTAGATGTACAGAGCTAAAAGAATATCTGATAATCTCTCAGTGGAGTGATTCCGCTTAACCCCTATTGACTTGCCTTTCCCTTTCTTGTCAACATTGCCGCTCTTGTGATGGGTGCTAGCGCTGCCATAAACCCTGTCACTTTCTTGACAAGTGTTTCTTTGCAAATCAGCATTGTAAGACTCCACAAGTTCTATCTGCTTCCGAGTACCCGGGTGTAGTCTTGCCAACTCAGGTACAGGATGAAACAAACCAAACTGCTGCACATAGTCCACATATGTATCTATCTTCCTCTTTATAGGATAAGCTTCCTGCCTGCAATCTCCCATTCGAATATACTTCCCCTAATTCAACCACTGGTGCCTTAGATGGTCCTGCTGAAGGTGCTCCAACATCACCTTCTTGTACGCGTCGTGCTTTTTCTTGTTCTGATGTCTTCAGGGACAATGAAACTAAATGGGCAAGCTCAGGATCCTCCACAAATGTTTGCCTTGCGTTAGGCCCAGATTCACTTAAGTTAACTTGTCTGCCAAGTTCGTGATTGTTGTAATTTTCCTCAGCCTTCTGTTTGGATGACTCAATGGTTGCACAAATCATTGCTTCTTCTATGTCATTGCCACTATCTGGTAAGTTATCAAAGTTGGGAGCACTAGGTATTATACTACTGTCAGACAAAGTATGAGTCGGAGCAGGTGGAGTATCGTCGTCATCATCATCATTAATTATTACGACACTCCCATGTGTACCCGAACTTTGGGCATGAACAGTTCCAGTGACATCTTTAACGATTGGAATGTGGCCAGCTAGAGGAGTGGATTGACTACCATCCTTAACCTCTATTGGAATCTCCCTTACCTCTCTTGGATGTGTAACAAATGGCCTCTGGTTTGTTGAACCGAGATGAGTATAAAATATATTTATACCAAGTGTAGGATCAAGAAGAGAAAATGGATGGAGATTTCCGGCTGTAGATAGAAGAGATGGAGGTCTAAGAATTTCATCATCACGTGGATCATCATCTATGTCCGTGAAATCCCCTTGAGGAAATGTGGCAGAGCTGGTCATCGAATTTCTGTCTCCTTCACTAACAAATGCATTTTACAGCTCCATTAAGACTACCATCATGCTCCAGTGGGTCCGCACTCCGTAGAGATAGATAGAGGCGTTCTTTAGAGTTTAGGAGAGGGGTAGTAGTTTCGAGGGTTATAACTACAACAGTTGGGCTTTTATTTTCAATTTAGGTTAATAATGTTACAAATTAACATATACCCTAAAATATACTAATGAAAATATGAGTGGAATTCTAATGTTATACGCTATTCGGTTTTCCACTCTACATGCTTGGCTTGGCCATAAGGGAGTCATAAACCGATACCTTGAATTATGCTTCTTGATTATTTGCCAACGGAATTGATAACATATATGAGCCCTTGAGCCGGTCAACGCTCGGTAAGAAAATGAAATTAGTATACTTCCATGATAAAATAAATCAACAAATTCTAGTCATCTTGAATTTGAAACAACCACCTTTCATTTGATAAAATGAGCTAAATAAACTCCTGACCCATAGCTTAACTAACAAGACATATATGGACTTGATAAAACCCAAAGCGATCCTTAATCGCTTGTCAAAGGAGAAAACTTTGATTCAATCCCTTAGGCATCCTGGACAAAGTCGACTTATAAAACAAGTAGTCCTTAGATGATGACGAACCTCCAACAAGGGGAGGGTAGTGCTCCATGTAGCCTTGAAGTGAGACTTTAGTCCGATAAACCTCCATTGAAGAACCACTACCAAGCCTGAACAAAATGAAGAGAAATCCTGATTCTCTTGACCTGGTATAGGGAAGTAAATCCTAATCTCTAACATTGATAAAATTGAAGGGATAATAGCCCTTGAACTTTAATGAAGAGAGAAATTCTCATGACTACGACTCACAATCCCAATTCCACTGCTCACTGCCTGAATGAGAAATAAGCCTATATCAGACACGAACACCTCAATCATTATGAAACCCTAATATCGCACAACCACTGAACTTTGATCCTTAAGCACTTTATTGAATGCAAATGTATGTTAATGACCTAATGGAATATATACAGATGAATGCAAGAATCTAAGCCAAAATAGAATAAATTTAGGAGGGAAAATTTTGGGGTGCAACAGCTGCCCCTATTTAATCGCCTTCAACATGAAGGTGAGATTGGCGCCAGCCTTTCGAACTTTCAAGGTAGAAGAAGATTAAATACTAAAAGAACCCGAAAATTTGCACTCCGAAGCCAGTCAGGTATCATTATTTTTGATCTTTCTGTATTATATTTTTTTTTTTTGCTTTCTAGGTTAAAGGGGTTATCGGGGTTAGATGTATGTTTAACCAGGGTTTGACACACAGCTGAATAACTTGGTTATTAAGGAACATCTGTTGGGATTTAGTAACAAACACCTGTGAGAAAGATATCAAAAGATATATGCCTGAAGTCTGTAGCAGACATACGGAAAAAAGTATCAGAGACACATATCCGGGGTTGGTAGCGGATATACAAGAAAGAGACATCAAAAATACATATATGTGGTCGGTATTGGATACGTAAGAAAGATATAGAAAAGATACATATCCGTGGTCGGTATCGGACACGTAAGAAAGAGATAGAAAAGATACATATCTGTGGCCGGTATCGGATACGTACGAAAGAGACAGATCGAAGAAAGCTCTTACAAAGAAAACACCAATCAAAGGTGAACTTACTAGGGAAAGAGACCAAACAAATGGGACTCCTGACAAATGATACCAGTCGACGATGGATTTTAACAAATGATACCAGCCGAAGCGGGGTTTTGAAAGATACCTGCCGGAGCGGGATTTTGAAAGATACCAGCCAAAGCGGGATTTTGAAAGATACCAGCCGAAGCGGGATTTTGAAGGATGCCAGCCGAATGTGGACTTTAAAGGGTGCCAGTCGAAGATGGACTTTAGGATAAAGAAACCAGCCGAAGGGGAATCTTCATCCAGGAATACTACGCCGAAGGTAGATTCCTAAGAAAAGAACGCCGGTCGAAGGCGGACTTACAACTGCAAAGAGACCAGCCGAAGGGGACTCTCAACAAATGGTACTAGCCGAAGGTGGATTTTAAAGGATTCCAGCCGAAGGTGGACTTTAGGATAAAGAAACCATCCGAAGGGGAATCTTCATCCTTGAATACTATGCCGAAGGTAGATTCCTAATAAGAGAACGCCGGTCGAAGGCGAACTTACAACTGCAAATAGACCAGCCGAAGGGGACTCTCCACAAATGATAAAGGTATGCATATCTGGTCAGAGTTAGATACACAAGAGCGAAATTGATCATCAAGAAACAAATGTTTAGAATTGCTAGCGAACACAGGAACGAGACTAACCGAAGAAAGCCCCAATAAAAAAAGGACGCATTCGCCTAAACAAGGGTGCCAGACAACTGGACTTTGAAGAGACATTGAAAGACTCTTAATCATAAAAAGTTAGCTAGGTTAACGAAAGGAGGACCCGACTAACGTGGATAAACCAAAACAAGGAAACTGACTAAAGCGTGACCTTTAAAGAGCACTGATCGAAGGTGAACTCTGCAAGAGAAAGGGACTGGTCAAAGGCGACCATAATAAGGATTGCCAAAACACGTTGGGCTTTTGATAGGTTGTAAATACGCAAGAACTAAAAATCCCTCAGGCCAGAGGCGGGATGTTAATTCTTCAAGAGTGGCAATTGTCAGAATTACCACACACCAAGTATGGATACTCAAACACTTGAAAAGCAAGAAAGATTATAAGCCAACTCTTACTCATACTCTAACGACAAAGCAAACATGGGTAAAATAACCGAAGGCTTGCAAAGAAAAGCGCAAACCACAGACTTACTGGGGAAATAGAGAAATACCAAAGACCCGACTGGTGGTGAATCCAAACACACTCTACTGGGGAAACATAATAGAATTACCCTAGGCTTCTTGTGGGGGTAAATCAAATCTGAGCGTATAACAATCTGGTTGCCACAAGTGGACACAATTGGCTTATACTCATGCATGTTTGAATTTTTTTTTTAGCGTAATGCTCCATGCAATGGAAATGCTACGCGTTTTGGTAGATGCAATGTAATGATGCAATGCATTAAGAAAACAGATCAATAATCGGCTGCAGAGAAGACAAAGAACTTCCGAACGATTATTCTGGCACATCTGATCTTCTATAGAGAAAAAGCAATCCGTACTTCAATGGGGAACCGAGATTTGGAACCACCAACCTCTAAAGCTCGGAGTCACTGGGGAAATAACTTCCTGGGAAGATCATTACAAAAGTAAGTTGTAGTCCACTGAAAATCTTGAATTCTGATCAAACTCCTCTTTTTACGGGGATCAAATTATTTATCCTGTTGAAAAGAGAAAAGCTTTGCTGGGATGGAAACTTCTGGAATAGAAATTCTTGACGAATATAACTTCTGTTAGAGAGTATAGAAATTCTTAAATAAAAATAATTCTACTCAGAACACACTGGGGATAACATTGTTGGGAGGTAAAAGATTCTCACTTGGGGGAGAAACCACATCCCGAGATAGAAACTCCATTGGGGATACCTCAATAAAATCTTCTACCACTGGTAACGAAAGAGTTATGACTGGAATTCTTCATGTACACCTCACCAGAGAGAAAGGACACTTGCTCCATTAGGGAAAGAAGAATAGTTCCACTGGGGAAATTGGATCTCATTATACGAACATCCTCACGTTAGTCACATACATACCCTTCTTGATTCATTTGCTGGTATGCATTTTGTCATGTAAGACCAACAGTACTTGCAAAACAGAAATTGGGGTGACGTGCCCCTGTTTGGAATGGAAAACCTTACCGAAGAATAGATAATTTGAATTATCAATTACCGGGTAAAAACCGTGATGCAAGATTGCAACTTTAATACGTCGACTCCGAGGAGAAATGCCACTAAAAAATGGACTTTAGAGGAGATTCTGCAAAAATAAATTACAGTCCAATGAAGAGGGGTCAACCAGACTTTAAACAACTTCTATATTTCCAGGGAGAAAGAACATTCTTCTTCCGCAGAGAAATCAAGATGCTTCACTGGGGAGAAAATGTCTCAAAAGAGGAACCCCTTGGTAGATAGGTCTATGTTAAGTAGAAACAGGTCTTTTACTGGGAGGAGGCGTCCCCTTAGGAAGCAATATTCCCATCGAGTCTTGTTCGAGTAAACAAACCCAAATAATCTTTGCGTTACTGCTCATGTCCTACTGTGGATAACAATCCAAACTTTAACTGGGGGTAATAACCTTGACATAGGACAAAGGATGTCAGTAAATGGACTTAAGTCTATGATAAGTTGAAGATTACAATCTTGACTTCTCAGCATGATTTTCAAATTCATAGGTCATTTAGCCTGCGTATGGATTTGGTCTGGTCAACCACTAGAAAAGCGAGAAATCTCTTACATAAATTCCTGCCCCAATTTGTAAGGCTTTTGCAGAAAAATTGCCTCAAGAGGGCTTTCTAATATATGTATCACTAAGATAAACTGCCCCAGTGTCATGATGTTCAGATAATCAAAATTGGATATGATTCCAACTATGCTTGAGTGAATGCCCATTCATCTTCAAATTCTGGGAAGGTTCTCCTCTGATCAATGAATTCTTAGAGAGATTTGTCAAATATCGACATAACTGCCCCAGTTTGATTGTACTTTGAGGGATAGCATCCCTACTTGAATGCCTCAGATTGGCTGAATACCTACTCGAAGGAATATTCGACACACCTGCCCCTTGCTTAACAGAATCTCGACAAACCTTTTCCTTCACCTCATGCTCTCAGATGGATGAGAAAACTGAGTATTTTCGAAGGCAACATAACCTTAGAGTGGTTGGCTCTTAAATATAGGTTACCTCACAACCATACTCCTCGACTTGAACTACTTCAATCTCTAATCAGATACTTGAAGAAATATGTCCCTTGGGACCAACTGAAAGTAATGCACCATTGCTTATCAGAAACTTTGGGCGACCAACTTTTACAATCTACTTTAGATCATTTCTCAGACTGGTATTCTTTTATTCAACAGAGTCAATAGAAGATTTGCCCCAGGTTAAGACCATTCCCACAAATGATTTACCTTTAAACGGTGTCCTGAAGCAATTTGTCCTTTGAGATAATTAAATTCTCATCTGATGCTCATTATGCAAACTTACTCGATGTTTAAGCACTTGCTCATATGCAAAGCATGTTTATTATAAGAATGATAATTGTAATGCAAGGCTCATGTTTGTCTTGAAGTTGAAATATTTATAAAAAAAAAATTTTGAAACATCAAAAATTTGTACAAAAGATAGTAAAAAGATAGAGTGATACCAACTCAAAAGTTTTTGCAAGCCTCTCTAGGAGTCAGATTACCGTATTCTCGTTACAGTGTGCTTTCAAATTAACCCTTGCTTCAGTTAGGACTTTTCAGGGTTGTAACGTGGCCTGGTTCATGGTTTTAGAAAAAACGGATTTAAGGCTCAAAATATTTGGTGCCCACCCATTCTCCATGATATTCTTCAATCCTAAATTCAGTTAAACTAATACGAGCACTCATCCCTCAAAAGAGTTTACCATGGTTGAGAAGGATCTGGCAGTCACTCACCTCTTTCATTCTTGGTTTTCGATCACACGACTTTATTCTTTGTTAAGGATTTCTACTTGGTGACCCCTTTTCGCTTTCCGCACTTTTCGCTTCCTTTTTGTATTCCCTAACTTTTGCCTGGACAAATTCCTTTTGATTTTGACTTTGAAGTCCAGCGGGATGCCCTGACTTTTGCATAAGCAACTTGTCTTTTCAAGATTTGGCTTAGCGGGGCTTTTTCGTCTCTTTCTTTGATCATTTCTTTTGAACTAGTCGTTTGATTCCGAGTCATGTTTTGGTTTGCTGAAAAAGGTGTGACTGCCTTGCTGTTTGTTTGACGAGAAATAGCCATTATGGTATCGTCACCTTTTGACCTTTCGATGTGCGAGAGATATCTATTGGGATATCATTATCATTGATGCACGCTGCTGATATATGAGAGTTTAACCACTGTGGTTTTGTTCTTTCTCAACCTTCTGAAGGATAACCTTTGTTGTATCCTTTGATGCGCACTTTTAATGAGTTTTGAATGCCCAATCAGATTAATTGAAATCTACCCTGCCCCGGTTTAAATGTGAGGTTTTTTTTGAAACGAAAAGAAACTCTTACTTCAAGGATCAAAAGGGGTTGACAAGGGTCTATCTTCCTTATATCTCCAGTGTTTGGGAATTCGAAACAAGGCCTTTACATCGTCAGCAGGGTCCTATTCAAAAGCACACTGTTTGAAATTTTGGCATATTACTCATCATCCTCCATCCAGAAATTATTTGCTTTATTTAACATGAGTTAACTATCAAAAAGTCAAAGAAAAACATCAATGAGTGAATATGAATGGATTAATTTAAGACAAACATACTCAATGCATTATGATTAATTTTCAATAATAAGCAAATTTCGCATATAAGAAGGTACTGAACCAAAACGAGAAAGATTACAAATGAGAATGAAAATTTAATTAAGACTATTCTCTATTCAAACTCGTTGCTTCAGAAAACACGTTTGGTAACCTCAGTTATTATTTATGGATGCCTTTAAACTTCTTGAGTTGCGAACGAATATCCAAAACATTCTTAGGTTGTGAGATCCTGTTATGTGGGGGTAAGCCTTAAGACGACATGCCTTAAGTATGGACCGATCCCTACACCTGATGTTTGAGTACTATGATGCCACGTGTTGTGAAGCCTTAAAGTTTTTTTTTAATTATTTTATTATTTTATTTTATTGAAAACATTGAACGTCTTTTGTTCATCAAAACAATAATAATGAAAGAAAAAACAATTCTCGACGTAATTTAAACCAACACTTTTATTGAATGGGTGGCCTGTAACTAGGCATTTACAATGGAAAGGAATAGTTGCACGGGAAACACATGGGGGATGCCAAGAGAAGAAAAAGAAAAATGAATACGGGCTTTGTCAAGTATAACTCCGCTATAACTCTTACGACCCTTGGATTCTTCAATACCTGCTTTCCGAATGGCTGGCTGGACCAAACCTTCGTCCTGTTCCGATCAAACCAATGACCTTTTAGGCGAAATATTTTTTTACCACGTCTGCATTAACAGGGTGAGGGAAATCCTCCCCATCCATGGTTGTGAGCATCATAGAACCTCCAGAAAAAATCTTCTTTACAACAAAAGGTCCTTCGTAATTTGGAGCCCACTTACCTCTAGCATCCGTGTTGTTAGGAGGTAAGATTCTTTTTAACACCAGATCACCAGTTTGAAAATTTTGCGGACGTACTTTCTTGTCGAAGGCTTTCTTCATCCTCTTCTGGTATAACTGTCCGTGGAAAATTGACGTTAATCTCTTCTCATCAATAAGATTTAGCTGATCGAATCTATTTTGGACCCAATCAGTCTCATCCAATTGTGTATCTGTCATTATCCTTAGAGAAGGGATCTCCACTTCTACTGGTAGGACTGCTTCCATGCTGTAAACGAGCAAAAAAGGGGTTGCCCCAGTCGAGGTACGCATGATGGTGCGATAACCATGTAACGCGAATGAAATCATCTCATGCCAATCTTTATAAGTGATGACCATTTTCTGCACGATCTTCTTGATATTTTTGTTTGCTGCTTCAACTGCGCCATTCATCTTGGGGGGGGGGGGGGGGTAAGGAGAAGAATTATGGTGTTTTATTTTAAAGTTTTCACATAACTCCTTCATTGTCTTATTATTGAGGTTCGACCCATTATCAGTGATAATCTTTTCGGGAGTGCCGTACCGACATATTATATTATGTTTGATAAAATGTGCTACCATCCGTTTAGTGACATTGGCATAAGAAGCTGCCTCAACCCACTTGGTAAAGTAGTCGATAGCTACTAAGATAAAACGGTGTCCGTTGGAAGAAGTTGGCTCAATCCGGCCTATCATATCAATTCTCCACATCGCGAAAGGCCAAGGTGAAGTTAGGATATTCATGGGATTGGGTGGCACATGCATCTTGTTAGCGTAGATCTGACATTTGTAACAGATCCTGGAATGTTCGCAGCAATCATTTTCCATTGTTGACCAATAGTATCCTGCCCTTAATATTTTCTTGGCCATAATATGCCCGCTAGAATGTGTCCTGAAAGAACCTTCGTGCACCTCTTCAATGATCCTACTTGCTTCGTGCTTATCCACGCATCTGAGCAGGATGGAATCATAATTCCTCTTATATAGAATATCGCCGTTAAGGAAAAATTTGGCGGAAAACCTCCACAAAGTCTTCTTATCTGTGATAGAAGCACCTTCCGGATACTCCCGAGTTTTAAGATACCTTTCGATATCATAGAACCATGGTTTCTCATTAACGTCTTCTGCTTCTACCTCATAACAAAATTCCGGTTCATCTAACCTTAGGATGGTGATAGAAGGGGCTTCATTTGCCCATTTAACCCTGAACATGGATGAAAGGGTAGCCAAAGCATCTGCCAGATTATTCTCTTCTCTTGGAATGTGATTGAAAGTAATCTCATCAAAATAAGGGGTTAGTTTTAATACATGATCACGATATGGAATCAAATTTTGGTGTCGAGTTTCCCAATCTCCGTTGATTTGGCTAATTACCAGGGCGGAATCTCCATATACTTCTAAGATCTTGATTCGTAAATCAATGGCGGCTTCTAACCCAAAAATGCAAGCTTCATACTCAGCCATATTGTTCGTACAATCGAAGCAAATCCTGGCAGTAAGAGGAGTGTGAAAACCCTTAGGAGAGGTAATCACCGCACAGACACCATTACCTAATGCATTGGATGCACCATCGAACACCATCGTCCATCGCGATCCTGGTTCAGGTCCTTCCTCTGGGCCCGTGATATTACAATCTCGTATGTATATGATATCTTCATCAGGAAACTCAAACTTCATCGGCTGGTAGTCATCTTTCACGGGTTGATGGGCAAGATGATTCACCAATACACTACCCTTGATAGCTTTTTGAGTGGTATATTGGATGTCATATTCGGTCAAAATCATTTGCCAACAAGCTATCCTTCCCGTGAGGGCTGGTTTTTCGAAGATATACTTGATTGGGTCCATCTTAGAGATCAGTAAGGTGGTATTAGTCAACATGTACTGCCTCAGTCGGCGAGCAGCCCATACCAAAGCGCAGCAAGTCTTCTCGAGCAGTGAGTATTTTACCTCACAGTCGGTAAACTTTTTGCTAAGGTAATAGATGGCGTGCTCTTTTAGACCAGCCGCATCATGCTGCCCTAATACACACCCCATTGAATTCTCTAATACTGTTAGGTACATTATCAAGGGTCTTCCTTCCACCGGGGGTGAGAGAATCGAAGGTTCCATCAAATATTCTTTAATTTTATTGAATGCTGTTTGGCAGTCGTTATTCCACCTGTCCGTCTGGCTCTTCTTTAACAATCTAAAGATTGGTTCACAAGTGGTTGTAAGGTGGGAGATAAATCTAGAAATGTAGTTCAGTCTTCCGAGAAAGCCGCGAACCTCCTTTTCTGTTTTTGGCACAGACATTTCTTGTATAGACTTTACCTTGCTGGGGTCAACTTCGATTCCTCTCTCACTTACGATGAACCCCAATAGTTTCCCAGATCTTACTCCGAACGTGCACTTCTTTGGATTCAGCCTTAACCTGAACTTCCTTAATCTTTTAAACAATTTCAACAAATGAACCAAATGTTCCTCTTCTGTTTGAGATTTTGCAATCATATCATCGACGTATACCTCAATCTCTTAATGCATCATGTCATGAAAGAGAGTGACCATCGCGCGTTGATAAGTAGCCCCGACATTTTTCAGGCCAAACGGAATCACCTTATAACAGAACGTTCCCCAAGGAGTGATGAAAGTAGTCTTCTCCATGTCTTCTGGTGCCATCTTAATCTGATTATAGCCAGAAAAACCATCCATGAAGGAGAACACTTTTGCTTGAGCTGTATTATCAACCAACACATCGATATGTGGTAATGGGAAGTCATCTTTAGGAATTGCTCTATTCAAGTCCCTATAGTCCACACACATCCTAACCTTTCAATCTTTCTTAGGTACTGGCACAATATTCGCGATCCATGGCAGGTAAGATGTCACTTTTAAAAAGCCGGCATCGAACTGTTTCTGAACTTCCTCTTTGATCTTCTTAGACATCTCGGGGTGAGTTCTTCGAAGCTTTTGTTTAACAGGAAGACATTACTCTTTGAGAGGTAGCTTGTGCATGACGATGTCCGTGTCTAAACCAGGCATGTCTTTGTAAGACCAAGCGAATATATCCACATACTCCCGAAGCATTACGATTAATCCGTGGTTGATACTGTCCTCTAGAGCAGCCCCAATCTTAACTTCTTTTTGGGCTTCTTTTGTTTCTAAATTGATCAATTCAATAGTCTCTTGGTGTGGTTGAATAACCTTTTCTTCTTGCCTTAACAGCCTAGCCAACTCCTCGGAAAGTTCACAGTCTTCCTCAGTTTCTTCTTCAGCTTGATATATTGGTTTTTCAAAGTCGTAGAGAGTCATAGCAGGATTATTTTCCACATTTTCTGGGATTAATGAGGGACACAGTCTGCATGGTTGTTTTTTTTTTGTTTTAGATGTAAAAGAAAATGAATTCTTAAATTTTATAAGAAAGAAATTCTGAAAAGACAAAAAAGTGAAACATTTTGAAAACAAAAGACGTTCTTTATCAATGAATAAACTTGTAAATGAGGAAACATTGTGGCCTTACAACATGCCCGCTATGTCTTAGGCAGGACATATGGATTATTGTATGATAACAGAAAATAAAAGAAAGCTACTCTTCAAGTCGGGTGACTTTGATGGTGTCTTTGGCGAACCAGTTGGCATGCTTTTCATTCGACCTGGTTGGATGAACCCACTTATCCATCTCAAAGTTGTTGCCATCTACTTCATCAACCACATGAGCTTCTCCTTGGATGGTTCCGCCGCTGATGAATTGAATCGGTGGAGGAATACTCTTCCCTTCAGGAATGATGACTGACCTCCTTTGATTAGCGACGAAGCCTAAACCTTTCTTGTCCTTCTGTGTAGGGAGATGCAACACTCTTCCCCAGCCTTCTGGATGACCGGATTGAATAATTGCTTGTTCCTGGCGATAGGATGACATGGGAACTTCTGGCCTCTTGTCTTCTTGATGAGGAGTTTTAACAACTTGTACAGTTTCAAAAGCTTAACACGGCGTTTCATGGATTTCTCCTTCTACCTCAACATAGCGGAAGGAACTTAGGTGACTGATGATGTAATCTTCTTCACCACAGACAATGACCACTTTTCCATTTAATAAAAACTTGAGCTTCTGGTGCAGAGTAGAGGTGACGGCACCAGCACCATGAATCCAAGGACGGCCTAGCAGACAGCAATAAGAAGGATTTATATCCATGATAAAGAGGGTTGCTTCGAATACCTGAGGTCCTATCTTGATTGGCAGGTCGACTTCCCCGAACACAGTTCTCCTCGATCCATCAAAAGCTTTAACAACCAAATCACTTGGCCTTAACGAAACCCCCTCATAATCCAGCCTTAAAAGAGCAGACTTAGGTAGTACGTTGATAGAGGAACCTGTGTCAACTAGTACACGAGATAAAGTAGTCTTTGCGATTTCCATAGATATGTGTAATGCTTTATTATGCTTTCTCCCTTCAGGGGGTAGATCGAAGTCTGTGAAGCACAGCCCGTTACTTGCAGAAATACTATTTACAATTCCCTCGAACTGATTCACCGATATTTCTTGGGGGACAAAAGAGGTTCCTAGTAGTTTCAATAATGCATTCCTATGGGATTCCGAGTCTCTGAGCAAGGCGAGGATGGATATTTTTGAGGGTGTTTGACTTAACTGGTCAATGATCTTATAGTCACTCTTCTTGATGTACCGCATTAACTCGGCTGCATCCTTAGATGTTTCATCATCAAAAACAGGAACATGGGTAATTTGCTCTGGCTTATCGCCATTGACCATAATTTGCTTGCCTTTAGCCTTGGCTGCAGTATCTGTTCTATTTTCAGGTTGCTCCAGCGGGGAGAAAATTCGACCGCTGCGAGTAATTCTGCTTTCACCGACAATATCGAACACTGCAGGTTTCTCTTCTTTAGACTTGTCTTTTTCAAACCTCTGAGTAGTAACCTTCTCCCCTTGATAGTACAGTTCACCACCATAATTCCAAGGTACTGCTTTGTCGCTAACGTACGGTACCGGGCCAGGCGTAGTGATAAGTAGTGGGGGCTTCTTGGCAGGTACCAAGATTGTTACAGGTACTCGGGTAGCTTTTTATTTGACCGGAATGGTTATCACATTGATTTCATTCTTATCAATCCCAGGCTTCATGATCTTGCGACTGAACTGAAGAAACCCCTTTGTAATCAAATCTTGTACTGCGTTTCTTAACAAATGACAACCTTCTGGATGTTTTAAACAAGCAATACAATCCACTCTGCAGCCCAGGAATACACCTTTACTTGTCAATTGCTCCTTTATGAATGACAGAGGGGTGGTTAACTGATCAACGTTCATAACCAGATCTAGACCTTCGTCTTCACTGATAGCACTGACAGTGGAACCTCCGTGAGTCGGTAGTGGTTGGTTCGTAATATTAGGTGCTGGTCCGAAATTAATAGTTTGGGAGTCTAATAAGTCCTGTACCTTGTGTTTAAACGCTATGCAGTGTTCAATACTATGTCCTGGCGCTCCGGAATGAAATTCACATGTAACACTAGCATTGATGTTTGATGGTAATTTATCTGGGTTAATCTGCATTGTACGTTTCTCGACCAACTTCAAGTCCAGTAAATGGGGTAGTAATTCTGCATAGGGAATGGGAATTGTGTCAATCTTCCTGGGAGGTGGTTTTGGCCTTTGTTGATAGCCTTGGCGAGGTGCATATGGTGGACGTTGAGGGGGAGATATTGGAATTGTTACAGCAGCAGCTTGGTGGTCGTAATCTCGATATCTGCCCTTCCCCTTTTGAGGATAGATCGCACCGGATTCCCCTTCCTTTTTATTTGAGTGGCCCCCGAAAGACTTCTTAACATTTCCAGCATTACTCCCAATAGGGATATCTTGGATTTCCCCAGTTTAATTCTGATCTCAATCCGCTCCCCGTGTGTTACCATCTCAACAAAGGTACCTGATATGCTACAGGTTATGTAATACTGGCCTTGCAGTGTACTACTGAACATTTCTACCATTTCTCGCTCTAACATAGGAGGTTGCACTTTTGCAGCCATCTCTCGCCACCTCTGGGCATACTCTTTGAAGGATTCATCTCGTTTCTGGGATAAATTCTGTAGCTGGGTTCTTGTGGGTGCCATGTCGGTGTTATATTGATAGTGCAAAACAAACGCTTCAACCAATTCTCTCCATGTACGGATAAGACTACTTTCTAGCTGCATGTACCATTCAAGCGGACCTCCTGTCAAACTATCTTGAAAATAATGCATCAATAGCTTCTCGTCACTGGAATGTGCAGACATTTTCCGATAGAAAGACTTAACATGGGTTTTCGGGCAGGAAGTGCCTTTGTACTTTACGAAATCAGGTACCTTGAATTTTGGGGGAATCTTTACTCCGGGCACCAAGCCTAAGTCAGACATGTCAAAGCCTACTGCACCTTGGCTTTCAAACTTGCGCATCCGCTCTTCAAGCATATGCAACTTCTTGCTATCTTCAGTCGGTTCTTCCACATTAGTCATCCAGTCTTCCCAATTATCTTCTTCCACTGGCCTGACAGGAATGCGAACAGGCCTTGGTATCATAGTAGGTTGTTCGGTGTTCTGATGAGTAGGAGTGAGTGGGGGAGGGTTTCCCATAGCTTGATTCCCGGGGATGCCTGTAAGGTTGTTGAAGTTTGCATGCTGGCCATTTTGGGCATTCAAACCAACATTCATATTTCGAGTTCCTCCCGGATTCTCCACTGTGTTCTGAGCCCCTGGAATATTGTTTGGATTATTGATGACGACCCTAGTGGGCCAGCATTCGGGTTTTCACTCCCATTATTCAATGCTTCAGCAGGTCTTACAATCATAGCCCTCATTTACTCTTGTTGACGAGCCATGTTCTGAATGATTTCCATTAGTTGATCGACTCGAGTATTCATCCTGGTCCCCATGGCCACGACATCTTCCTGAATTTGTTCCATCTGTCTTCTGGCTGTGCTTCTAGTATTATAACGATGGGAATTCATAGTGGCTATTTTCTGCAATGAGGAGGCCCAAATCAAGAGATAAGAAGACCTGTCATGATTACTTATCAAATTATGATATGCATGAATGCATGATTATGTATGTTATATCATTTCCAGGATATCCGAAGTTTTATTACCCCTAGGAATTTCAATCAACATGATAAAAGAGCCAAACGAAAGGAAGAAGTCCTGATTAACAACTGATCTTATAAAAAACATCATTCATATGATCCGATGGTATCTTCTTACAAGCATGATTCAGATACTGTAATGAAATTTAAATGATCCCATCCAACAAGACTGGTGGTGATCAAAAGACAAAAGAAATAAAGGGGATAATTTAGGCAATCAACGGGAGGAGTCTCTAATCTCTGTGTAGTATAACGGCTCTCCTTGCCGGAAATATTCCTTGCTCCATTCCTTAGTTTCTCCAAATAACTTTTTCGTCTTTTCACGATCCCGTCCACAAGCGAAACTATCAATCACCACATCTTTCGGATATAATTGTCCCTCTAAGTACACACATTGCTCTAGGAGATGGTCACATTCCTTACATTCTGGTAAAGGTATAGGCACGGGTGCTTCTTCCATCTCCTTGATCTTGTCTCGGAGTCTTGCATTTTCCTTCAGTACTTCGGTCATTTGATCTTCTTTCACTTCCAACTCCATCCTAGCAACTTTGAATAGGTTTCCTAATTCCTTTACCTTGGCCTTGTTCCTATTGTTGGCCATCTGAAATTTCAAAGTTTCTTGCCGATTCCTTTCTGCGTCAGTGAGGGCCATCTGATACTCTTCCGTAGACACAGAAAAGTCTTCATTTCTAGGTCGTTTCTTGGAACTACTTTCCCCCTCATACTCTTTCAGCTGACGGGCCAAGTCCCTTTTCTTTTCTGTTAAAAAATAGATTTCCATCTTTTTGTCTTCCAAGTTTTGGCGGAGGTCCCTATTTTCCAACTGTACTTGATAAAAGCGTTCTTTAGGCACATCGTGCAGCAACTTGGTGGGTTGAAGATACAAGGAAATCTATTTTTCAAAAGGTAACATAAGAGTTTTTACTCTTTCCTTTAGCCAATTCACGTAAGGATCGAAAGCTAGTACTTCTTTTGGCCCAAAGAATTCCTTTCCTTTCTTTCCAATATGTGCCCAAGCAATGTCCACTTTTTTTAACAATTCTGGGTCTTCTCCTTTTTTGAGAAACATAGGTTCAACCTCATTGGTTGTGGGTGGACGCCTCATGGCATAACCTAATTGGCGAAGAGAGAGTACCAGATTGTAGTTGATAACCCCTCTTGTTCCCATGAGTGGAACATTAGAGAAACCTGCACAGTGGGAGATGACTTCGGAGCTATCCACCTTAAGTTTGTACCATTGAATGTCGAAAGAGGTGAGTGTCATCACTTTTGATGCCCATGAACGAGGATCTTCTTTGAATGTGAAATTCTGGCTGTAGATACTCAATGTCACGTTCAATGTTATGACACTGTATCTGACTTACTATATGACAGTAAATACAAAAGAAATAAAGAACACATTCAATTGTTTACCCAGTTCAGTGTGCAACAACACCTACTCTGGGGGCTACCAAGCCAGGGAGGAAATCCACTATAAGAGATTTTAATTCAGGAATAAACCAACCAGTTTATCTCCTTCACTTAAGACCTACCCAATGCAATTCCAATCTAAGTACAACTTAAACCTGAGTTCCTACTCACTCCCCCTCAATCACAACAGTGATACATAAACCAATTTGACTTAAGAATTGATGAAGACACTCTTCAAAAACAAACACTTGATTAAGCTTCACAGCTTTTTAATCAAGCAACACAATCACTCTTGCTTCACAGCTTTGAGTGATGTACACAACTAACTTGACTCTGCTTCACAGCTTTAGTCAAGGAACATTCAAACACTCTTGCTTCAAAGCTTAGAGTGCTACACAACCCTTACAATTAGAAACCTATTCCAAGGCACTTATCACAATGATAATTGCTTGGAGTACAATAATCAAATCTATACAGATTACAAATGATCTTCTAATCAATAAAAGCCATTCATGAAAAACAACAGCTCTGTTGAATATATAGCAGCTGCAACTTCAGTTAGGGTTTCCGAAAACCTAGGGTTAATTCCGTTTGACCTAAAGACCAGGTCACAGGACTTTATTAACCAGGTTAGGGTTGAGCTAGGTTACCCCTCAGAAAACGCAGGATTCTGTTCAGGAAGGACTGAGTTATTTCCTGAAAAAACTCAGACTTATCCAATCCTGCAATCCTGTTAGTTCAGAACAGGATGTCATAACATCTGTTATGACATCTGAGAAAACCTGTCTACTGATTTAGCAAAATGTGATCATTTTGCAAAATGCTCAGATACACACTTATAAACATCAGTATTTGAATTACAATATTTTTCTGCAAAGGTACCTAATGAGTCAGTACAAACTGAACTATAATGTTATGACATCAGTCATGACATTCACACATACACTTGGGATTTACCAAAAATGCAAGCCAATACCTAAACACCTACAAACTCCCCCTTTGGCAGATTTTTGGCTAAAGACCCTAAACAATCAGAGATAGATAGCAGCAGAAATAAGTGACAGCAGAAAAATAGAATGTCAAGTACGAATTAAGTAAGTACCAAAATATTTTCCCCCTCTTTAGCCACAAATGGGCCAAAGATACATGTTCATAAAATTATACAGTTATCCAAAACAAAATAATAAGAGCAGCAGCAGAAAACAACACCACCAAACAGCAACACCACCAAACAGCAATCAACCTTCAAGCACTGTCATCAGACTCAGAGGAGCTAGTTTCTTCAATGTTGAGATGTCCTTCAGCTTCTACACCTTCTTCCCTTCTGCTTTCTTCAGCTTCCTCCTTTTCTAGCCTGGCAATTAGAATTTCTAGGGTCCTTTTTCTAGCATCCAGCTCTTTGCAAGTTTCTTTTAAAATAGCTATGACATCTGATGTCTTGGACTGGGTCTTTACAGACGATGTCTCAGCTGATGTTATGACAATGTCTGTAGCATGAGATCCCTGAAACAGTTTGTAGTGTAGGCCAAGGGCAGGAGCTCTTTTGCAGACTGTATCTCTTTCCACAAGGATATCAGGGTATTATGCAAGGATGATTCCACAAAGGAGGGACGGAAAGGCAATTGGTCCTTTGACAGCATAACTTCCAGCATGCTTTAAAGTTTGTTCAAAGATGTACCTCCCATAGTCAAAAGCAGTCTTGGTTCTCACAGCATAGATAAATCTCCCCAATCCTGTGGAGATAGTTGATTTGTGATTTGTAGGCACCCAGTTGGCTGCACCTATTTTATGCAAGATGGCAAATTTCATGCTGAGTTTACTAGCATTCAGCTTCCCTTTCAAGGGCCAGCACTTTACTTGCCTGGCTGTGATGGTTAGACAAACTTCATTGTCAGTTGCCTCTAGATCAGGACAGTCCTTATTTGTTCTTCCAAGAAACTTGTTGATTTCTGATGGAGAGAACTTGACCCTTCTTCCTCTAACAAAAACACTTTCAAAGTCAGCTGACCTTCCATCAGCACAATCATTTGACAAGTTCACTACAAACTCCTTGACCAGATTTTCATAACATTTGTTAAACTTTATTACTATCTTCATTAGCCCAGCATTCTTGATCAGATCCATGATGTCTTTGCACTCCAAGGCATCATTGTTGAGTTCTCTCTCTAAGGCTATTTTCTTTAAGCAAACATACTTCCATCTGTTTGCATTGTCAGGATGATGAAAAGAGATGTTGTCTGTTGGCACTTCAGGCACTCTAGCAATCTTGCTGGAGGGGAGCTTCCTTCTAATGGGAGTTTCTTCAATATCAATCTCAAATTCTGATTCCTCATCAGAATCAGAAGTTTCAGGTTCTTTACTCTTCTTAGAGATTGGTTGTCTAGCAGTATGCACCTGGGCCTTCTTCCCTTTTGTCTGAATACTTTTCTCAGCCATGCCTTCAGCCTTGGATTTATTAGCATCAGGTTTATCATTCTGACTACTCTTTCTTTTCATCAATCTCCTAGCTATGCTAGGGTTCACATTAGCAATCAGTTCATTATCTGAGTAATCTTCATCCACATCAATGATAGGTGGATCAGCAGCCTTTTCAGAGGGGTTCTGAATGTTGTCTTTTGGTGTCACAACATTCTCAGTGACATCTACATTTTCAGAACCTTCCACATTTGGACTTTCTGATTGATTTAAAGGGATAGAAATCCCCAGTACAGATTGGTTGCCACTCAGTATACTAGTAACCAGCCTAGCAATAGCTTGGTGTACTTGAACTGATCCTTCTCTATTAGGTACAGAAGACGAAGGATGAGAAGAATTACCAGAGGCTGTAGCTTGAGCTCTTCCTGCATGTCTGGTTCTGAGCTTTTTGACTCTGGCTGGGTCAGTTGCCATCTCCCTGAGAGGAGTGACCTCAAGAACTTCAGATTCTATGCATGTAGTGATTGCCCTAGAATCTTGGTCAGATGATGACGATGATGAGGAAGACGAAGTCGCCATGGTTGAAGACGATGTCTGAGACATTTTGAATGACTTTGAGTAATGGTAGCAGTTTGAGAAAAATCTTTGATTGGGAGGAGGAAACAGGTTGCAAGGATGAGAGAGGTAGGGGATAAAAGGGAGTCTCTTCAAATTCTTAAAGATTTTGAAGGAATTGTGAAAGAATATGATTAACCCACTAAATATAGACTTAATAAAATTAATCCCTTCAACCCTTGTTTTAAGCAAAATTAATTGCTATAATTTCTCATGTTGGTGAATACCCAACCTGCCCCTCAAATTTTCAAGTTTATTTCCAACAAGAGCCTTGGTAGAAGAATCAATCAACTGAAGCTTAGAGAAACTATGTTCCAGTTTAAATGACTTCTTCTCTTCAAAGTCAATAGGGTTCAAGTAAATGTTGATTGTTTTCAGATTGTCACAACACAATGTCACAACATCTTGTGTAACATTGTACTCAGGGAGCATCTGTTTTGACCAGATGTTTTGAGAACAGAATTTATTAGACTTGTTATTTCCAACATCCTTGTCAAGATGACTTAAGGTTCTGACACCACATTCTTCTTCAAGTTTATTTGCCACATCACAGATATTATCAACCTGTAGTTTTGGAGTTCTTCTGACAGCTTCCATAGAAATAGCTCTTTTCATTCTTCTTAGATGAAGGAGACCAAGCTTATGCTGCCACAGTTTCATCTCTTTTTCTTCTTTGATGATTTGACACATAATGGAGATATCAGTGTTCTCAGGCTGCCACACGTAACAGTTATCTTTGGATTTGATTCCTCTCATTACAACTTCTAGTTTTTCATTAATTACTAGACATTCAGATCTTGAGAAGTTGACCTTGAATCCTAGATCACATAATTGACTGATACTAATGAGATTAGTAGTCAACCCTTTTACCAGCAGTACTTTATTCAGACTTGGAACTCCAGGGCAGTCCAAATTACCAACTCCTTTGACTTCACCTTTAGCACCATCTCCAAAGGTCACAAAACTGGTGGTGTGAGGCATAACATTATTGATGAGATTTTTGAATCCAGTCATGTGTCTGGAACATCCACTGTCAAAGTACCAATCTTCCTTTGCAGAGACCCTCAGGGAAGTGTGAGCTATCAGTGCAGTAGCCTTTTTCTTCCATTTAGGAGCATGTGGTACCTTTTTAGACTTAGGTTTGACACCTGAGTTCTGATTAGGATATCCATGTAGTCTGAAGCAGAAGGGCTTTATGTGACCATATCTCCCACAATGATGACATTTCCATCTTTGGTACCTTTTCTTCATATGTCTCTGTTCCTGATGTTGAGAGTTGTGTTGAGACATCCGTTTTGACATTTGCTTACCAGTACCAGATTTCTTTGCTTCCATAAATCCTAGTCCAGATTTATTTCCCACATTTTGTCCAACCTGAAGGATCTCTTCCAATTTGTCTGTTCCATTGGTCAACATCTTGACAGATTTGGTCATTTGATTCAGTTGTGAGTTCAGCAATTGAACTTCTCCTTCTAGATGACTTATAGTTTCAAGATTTGCCCTTTTTTCAGCCTCCAGCTTTATAATGAGTTTTGATTGTTTCTCATTCTGCACACAGACTTCAGCACTTCTGATACACAATTTCTTGTAGGTATCAGCCAGTTCTTCAAATGTCACTTCTTCATCACTAGTGTCACTTTCAGAAGTACAAACACTAGTTAGGGCAGTAACTAGTTTGGCAGATTCTTCTTCAGAATTACTTTCTGAATCATAGTCAGACCAAGTAACAGTCATTCCTTTCTTTTGTTTCTTAAGAAAGGTAGGACATTCAGCTCGAATATGTCCATATCCTTCACATCCATGGCATTGAATACCTCTGCCTTGGTTTCCCTTATCTTCTGACCTTGGTCTTCTGCTGGAACTGTCAATGTCAGAGGGAATGTTATGAACATTAGACCTTGACTTTGGGTCCATTCTTTTGATGAGCCTGTTGAACTGTCTTCCAAGCATGGCAATAGCTTCTGATATGTTTTCTTCTTCATCCTCCTTGTATTCAACATCAGTGTTGGATACAAGTGCTATGCATTTGTACTTCTTGTCATCATTATCAGTGATCCCCATCTCAAAAGTCTGAAGAGACCCAATAAGTTCATCCACTTTCAACTTGCTAATGTCCTGGGCTTCCTCTATGGCAGTTACCTTCATTGCAAATCTTTTAGGCAAGGATCTGAGAATCTTCCTCACCAGTTTTTCTTCTGACATCTTTTCTCCCAGTGCTCCTGAGGTGTTGGCAATCTCCAAGATGTTCATGTGAAACTCATGAATGGTTTCATCTTCCATCATTTTTAGATTCTCAAATTTGGTAGTCAACATCTGAAGCCTTGACATTTTTACTTTGGAAGTGCCCTCATGAGTAGTTTTGAGAGTGTCCCAAACTTCCTTGGCCAGTTCATATTGATGTACTAGTCTGAAAATGTTTCTATCAATTCCATTGAACAAGGCATTTAAAGCTTTTGAATTTCCCAGAGCTAACTCATCTTCTTCTTTACTCCAATCTTCCTCAGGCTTCAGACTGATTGTCCCATCTATCTCAGTTATGGTGGGATGAATCCATCCTTTGTCAGCAGCTCTCCAAGCCTTTTTGTCCAGAGATTTTAGGAAGGCAATCATACGAGGTTTCCAGTAGTCATAATTGGTTCCGTCCAGAATGGGTGGTCTATTTCCAAAAATTCCTTCTTTGTCCATAGTGCCAGAAAGTGATATCCCTAGATCTCACCCAGTAATACAGGCAGGGTGCCTGCTCTGATGCCAATTGAAATTCTGGCTGCAGATACTCAATGTCACGTTCAATGTTATAACACCGTATCTGACTTACTATATGACAGTAAATACAAAAGCAATAAAGAACACAGTCAATTGTTTACCCAGTTCAGTGTGCAACAACACCTACTCTGGGGGCTACCAAGCCAGGGAGGAAATCCACTATAAGAGATTTTAATTCAGGAATAAACCAACCAGTTTATCTCCTTCACTTAAGACCTACCCAATGCAATTCCAATCTAAGTACAACTTAAACCTGAGTTCCTACTCACTCCCCCTCAATCACAGCAGTGATACATAAACCAATTTGACTTAAGAATTGATGAAGACACTCTTCAAAAACAAACACTTGATTAAGCTTCACAGCTTTTTAATCAAGCAACACAATCACTCTTGCTTCACAGCTTTGAGTGATGTACACAACTAACTTGACTCTGCTTCACAGCTTTAGTCAAGGAACATTCAAACACTCTTGCTTCAAACCTTAGAGTGCTACACAACCCTTACAATTAGAAACCTATTCCAAGGCACTTATCACAATGATAATTGCTTGGAGTACAATAATCAAATCTATACAGATTACAAATGATCTTCTAATCAATAAAAGCCATTCATGAAAAACAGCAGCTCTGTTGAATATATAGCAGCTGCAACTTCAGTTAGGGTTTCCAAAAACCTAGGGTTAATTCCGTTTGACCTAAAGACCAGGTCATAGGACTTTATTAACCAGGTTAGGGTTAAGCTAGGTTACCCCTCAGAAAACGCAGGATTCTGTTCAGGAAGGACTGAGTTATTTCCTGAAAAAACTCAGACTTATCCAATCCTGCAATCCTGTTAGTTCAGAACAGGATGTCATAACATCTGTTATGACATCTGAGAAAACCTGTCTACTGATTTAGCAAAATGTGATCATTTTGCAAAATGCTCAGATACACACTTATAAACATCAGTATTTGAATTACAATATTTTTCTGCAAAGGTACCTAATGAGTCAGTACAAACTGAACTATAATGTTATGACATCAGTCATGACATTCACACATACACTTGGGATTTACCAAAAATGCAAGCCAATACCTAAACACCTACAGAATGGCCCTTTGGTGGGTAACTGCGCCATGAACCATTTGTAAATTATTGGTATACAACATACCACTACTCCTTTCTTTCCGTGCCTGGAGTGGATGGCGTGGTAAGTATCTGCTAATAGCGTAGGTATAGGATTCTTATTCATGAAGACGCAAAGAGATGCCAAGTCCACAATTTCTTTAATCTCATGGAATAAGACAACTCCGTAAATTACGGCGGCCAACAGAGCATAATAAGCATCCCAATTTCCCATATTCGCCATTTCCTTAGCCTTACTTGCCAAGAAATCTGTAGGAAGACCGGAATTGACTTTGTTGCGTCTCCATTTTCCTTTTACGTCGTTAAGGCTCAAATAAAGAACCTTAGCAATAGCCTCAAAATCAGGTTCAATAGGGATTTAAACAAATGGAACATGTCCGGTGAGCTTAATGTGGAGAAGATGAGCATACTCCTCAAGAGTAGGTGCTAACTGGTAGTCTTGGAATGTGAAGCATCTCAACTCTGGATCATAAAATTGTAACAACGTCTATACAGCCTTGTCGTTAACCCGAGCATCCAGCAAAGATAGGAGATTCCCATATCTTTCACCAAAAATGCCCATTTGTTGACAATTCATGAGGTCTCTGGGCTCTTCAAGAGAGGGCCAAGTACTAGGACGAAACTGATAGCTGAAGTTATCCCTCTTCGTCTTCGGGGTAACATCAGTGTTGTTCACCATTCTTTGGAGGAAAAGGAAACCCTGGATAGATCCTGGAAATGACAATGCGTATGCGAATTAATTATTGATACATATATATATATATATATATATATATATATATATATATATATATATATATATATATATATATATATATATATATATATATATATATATATATATATATATATATATTTTGAAAGGTAAATATGCCATGATATGTGTGCAAGTGATCATGGGGTTACTACTTCCATGATACTGATTTCTGTTGTACTGCCTCTTTGTATCCTTGTCAATACCGAGATTATAGGTCTGAAATGTAACTGGAAGAGGACCATGAAGATCAAAGATAAGTCCTCAGAAAATAAATCTGAGAACCTCATAACTGTTGGAAGAAATGCAGGACATAACCAAAAGTAATCGTCTGAATATAGTCACCAACTGTACCTGTAATGATAAATCCCTTCCCGCTCACGGGTGAAGACTAGGTCAGGGTAAGACAATGGTAACTCGAAAATCACGGGTTCGCCTGAAAGTGCTATGGGCTTACCCACAGACGTGGGTGCCGATAGTAATTCATTTGAACCTCCTCCGAGCGTGGTATATGACATGACTACACTAATCGGACCACTTCCTATAGCCGTCATGCCCCCACTCTATTCTTAGGTGTCCTAGTGCACTCTGGCCTGGGTACTGGGCCTTTTACCTCAATAGTAACATTCCCACTCAAGCAAGAAGCAGATACAGTACAACAGCAGTATATGGAAGGCAGTAGAGTGCAATACATGCATATGCACCGGTATATTTAAAAAATGAACGAATGAACTAAAAGCATAAAAATAAACACCCTAAGAAAAGAAATCAAGAGCTAGGAGCGACTCCGGGATGGACCAGCATTTGGCCGACCCAATCCCCAGTGAAGACGCCAGCTGAAACAACCGGCTGAAAATCATCAAAACAATGAAGTCGCCATCGAACGTCTTTTATCCCACATGTAGGGAAAGGTAAACATCGAGAAAACCTGAAAAGGGTGAAATCAAGGTCGAACGACCAAGAGATGAGGGTAAGGGAGTCTGTTACGCAAGGGGAAGGTATTAGCACCCCACACGCCCGTAGTACTCTACGGTATCCACTCTTGTTGTCTATCTTATGGGTGTGCTCAATCTATGCTTACTGTTTATTACTGCTAAAAGGAGAACGTATGCAAAAGAAAGGGGGAAAATGTAGGGAAAATAAAAGTTGTGCTCGCTTGGGCCCTACCCCAATGCCTACGTATCCCTTTTGAGGAATCAGAGCAGCCGTAGTTCGGCTTATGTTTTTGTTGATTTGTATTTTTTAATGAACAATATTCATTTAGCCTTCTGCCGCAACTCGACCTTTGGAGACTTACGCGTCAGCACAAAAGTGAATTAACATGCTCTTTCAGAAAAGGTTTGGAGAAAATGTGCCTGGGCGCACAAAATTTTGAATTTGTTTGTTTTTGACGAACAACATTAATTTCGCCTTCTGCCGCAACTCGACCTTTGGAGATTTACGCATCAGTACAAAAGTGAATTAACATATTCTTTCTGAAAAAGAGTTTTGAAAGAAAGGAAGGCCCGAAGGCAAAAATAGTTTGTATTGGTTGGTGTGTTTTTTTTTTGCTCGTAGATGACAGCTATTTAATCTCAAGAGAGAGATTTTAGCCATTTCTCTACTTATTCATGAAATGAGTCTTTGAGACTTGAACCATACCAAAGCTTAGAATACGAGAATAATAAGGTCGAGAAGAAACCCGCTTATAATCTCTCAAACTTAGCCAAGACATGGTTCTTGTCAGTAAATTTCTTTTTTTGTATTTTTGCAGTTTGTAAAAAAGGAATTTTTTGTTATTATAAATGCATATGCGAAAAGGGAAAGAAAAGTTATAGGGAGACTAGCCTAAACCTGATTCTATCACACTTCATATGATCTATGGGACAAGATAAATGCGAGGTAAAAATAGAAATAAAGTATACCAAAAGGATACTATCCCGTAGAGCAAAGCTGAAAAAGCAAAGATACTTGACGATCTCGTGAGCTGTTACCATCAACAAAGAAAAGAGTCAGAAATCCCATATTCGGAATGATTATTGAAGCATCTTTTAATGTGAAAATGAATCACAATCGGCATCTCAAGCGTATCCATATAAAAACCTACATAAGCCTCGAATCTTGACGAGCAAAGTGAATTACCAGTTTCGAGTAATCGAATAATCAGGAATTAACTCTTAAAGGCAAAATAATAATAAGTTCTCCTCTTTTTTATTTTATTTAACCATTTGAAATAACCATTAAATAAATGAATAATAATAAAAGGAGAAAAGAAAGAAATTCCAAAACGACGGCCTTTTCTGTAAACGGCACCCTCCAGCTCCTTTACGCAGAAAGCCTTTCTTCTACATTCGAAAACCACAATGGCGATGCCGCCATGACTCCATCCCTTCTCCCCTGTTCTGATTCAACTTTCTTGTTAACACCACCTAAAGTCTCCCTCTGAATTCGACTCCTTTGCTTGCTTTCGTCAATTTCTCTTCCTCTATCCCGAATCTAACAACGAAACTTAAGCTCTACATTTCTTCCGATCAAGATTACATGGTGGATTTACCGTTCGCCGCATTTTACCCTTCGCGGTTATGGTACAGACCAAGCAAAAAAAGTCATAAACAGAAGAAGATTGAGGGTTACCTATTGAAGACACGTTGGTAGCGCTTCAGAAATCCAGAGATGAAGTAATACAATTGTTGTCCTTCTTGATCTTGTCTGCTTCGTCTTGATCCTCTCATCATTGTCTTCATTTTTCTTTGGTCTGGGGGTTGCGTGCGTTGGAGATAGGAGAAGAGCGGAAATGATGACAATTATGAAGATTATCGCAAGTTGAGAAAAACGAACTTTGTATGATGAATCAGAGAGAAGTGAAGCTTTGAGAACTAACTGAAGGTCGAACAATGGAGAGTGGAGGTGAAGACAGAGTTTAGAAAGGGGAAATTGAAGATTATGAGAGTTCAGAAAAATTGAGAGTCAATGATGGAGAGGGAAGAAGTTTTTTTGAAGCTGATACAATGATGATGTTTTGAAACTGGAAAAGAGAGAATGACTTCGTTTCTTGAAACTTGGAGGGAGTTTGGATTATATAGGTATTTGAGGGAGATGGAAATGGTTAAGTGAGAATGAATCCGAACCATTGATTTGGGTAGAGTTTGTTAGGGATTGAAGGGTGAGATTGAGAGTTTGTTACAAGGTGGTTATGCTAGTTGGGAATTCTGTTTGGAGGTAGTTAAAGAGTTTGTTACTCTGTTTGACAGTGAATCTGATATGCAAATATCTCCCCGACGTAGTAGACATACCCTGTGAATCTCCTTCAATCACTTGTCTATACATGTTATATGAAATTCATGATGGCAAGGAAGTACTTGCATACTGTCTCCATCTTCATACTCCGCAAGACATATATAGCATTGTACAGGTTCTTCTTGATGTTTGTGTGACTTTGTGTATATTTTAACAGGTAAGGAATTCGGCAACTTCAGCAGGCGAGGGAACATATCCGATAGAAGATACAGAAAGGTGGGAAGATAAAACCACTGATTACTGGTGAATTTCATCCAGAACCTCGAATAAGGCTTCAGCTAACATCATTATTCTTGATATGCTAGCTCTAGCATTTGTATCATCGTTCGAATTTGAATTATTCTCACGGCTACTTATTCTGCATTCTTTTCAGGTTTAGAACCCCATCCCATATCCCGATGTCTAAAAATTGCCCAAGTTTCTCCCTTCATGGGATATACCAGATAAGAACATCTAGCACTCCCTTTTACGTAATGCACCATGTGAGAGAACATATCAGTACCTCTAGTTATCTGAGAATTTCCAAGTTTGTACTTACCGCCCGCAATAGGCAAATATGCTTCATGCCATTTCCATCATCTGAATCTGCTGATGCTGACTGCCTTGCTCTCTTACTTCCAACATTTGTTTGTGTTCGTGATGGCTTGGCCTTGGATGTAGCATGGTTGGAAGTTCCAGCAGCAGCCTTTGTCAATGGAACATCCAAAAATGGCATTTATAGGATACCATTCGTCAGTTAGTTCAACTTGTACCGCCTCTCTATTCTGATTAGATAAATTTCTGTTTTGAAGTTTTAATTTTCCCACCAAGCTTAATATTGTGTTGATTGCTAGCGTTTGTATTAGTGTGCAGCTCAGTTTTAAACTTACCCTTGTCAGTACAATGGGCATCTCTTAATAGCACCTCCAACTTCTCTTCTGAAGGTTTATGATTTGACTGTAGTAGATGTACAGAGCTCAAAGAATATTTGATAATCTCTCAGTGGAGTGATTCCTCTTAACCCCTATTGACTTGCCTTTACCTTTCTTGTCAACATTGTCGCTCTTGTGATGGGTGCTAGCGCTGCCATAAACCCTGTCACTTTCTTGACAAGAGTTTCTTTGCAAATCAGCATTGTAAGACTCCATAAGTTTTATCTGCTTCCGAGTACCCGGTATAGTCTTGCCAACTCAGGTACAGGATGAAACAAACCAAACTTCTGCACATAGTCCACATATGTATCTATCTTCCTCTTTATAGGATAAGCTTCCTGCCTGCAATCTCCCATTCGAAGATACTTCCCCTAATTCAACCGCTGGTGCCTTAGATGGTCCTGCTGAAGGTGCTCCAACATCACCTTCTTGTACACGTCGTGCTTTTTCTTGTTCTGCTGTCTTCAGGGACAATGAAACTACATGGGCAAGCTCAGGATCCTCCACAAATGTTTGCCTTGCGTTAGGCCCAGATTCACTTAAGTTAACTTGTCTACCAAGTTCGTGATTGTTGTAATTTTCCTCAGCCTTCTGTTTGGATGACTCAATGGCTGCATAAATCATTTCTTCTTCTATGTCATTGCCATTATCTGGTAAGTTATCAAAGTTGGGAGCACTAGGTATTATACTACTATCAGGCAAAGTATGAGTCGGAGCAGGTGGAGTATCATCGTCATCGTCATCATTAATTATTACGACACTCCCATGTGTACCCGAACCTTGGGCATGAACAGTTCCAGTGACATCTTTAACGATTGGAATGTGGCCAACTTGAGGAGTGGATTGACTACCATCCTTAACCTCTATTGGAATCTCCCTTACCTCTCTTGGATGTGTAACAAATGGCCTCTGGTTTGTTGAACCGAGATGAGTATAAAATATATTTCTACCAAGTGTAGGATCAAGAAGAGAAAATGGATGGAGATTTCCGGCTGTAGATAGAAGAGATAGAGGTCTAAGAATTTCATCATCACGTGGATCATCATCTATGTCCGTGAAATCCCCTTGAGGAAATGTGGCAGAGCTGGTCATCGAATTTCTGTCTCCTTCGCTAACAAATGCATTTTACAGCTCCATTAAGACTACCATCATGCTCCAGGGGGTCCGCACTCCGTAGAGAGAGATAGAGGCGTTCTTTAGAGTTTAGGAGAGGGGTAGTAGTTTCGAGGGTTATAACTAAAACAGTTGGGCTTTTATTTTCAATTTAGGTTAATAATGTTACAAATTAACATATACCCTAAAATATACTAATGAAAATATGAGTGGAATTCTAATGTTATACGCTATTCGGTTTTCCACTCTACATGCTTGGCTTGTCCATAAGGGAGTCATAAACTGATACCTTGAATTATGCTTCTTGATTATTTGCCAATGGAATTCATAACATATATGAGCCCTTGAGCCCGTCAACGCTCGATAAGAAAATGAAATTAGTATACTTCCATGGTAAAATAAATCCACAAATTCTAGTCATCTTGAATTTGAAACAACCACCTTTCATTTGGTAAAATGAGCTAAATGAAGTCCTGACCCATAGCTTAACTAACAAGACATATCTGGACTTGATAAAACCCAAAGCAATCCTTAATCGCTTGTCAAAGGAGAAAACTTTGATTCAATCCCTTAGGCATCCTGGACAAAGTCGACTTATAAAACAAGTAGTCCTTAGATGATGACGAACCTCCAACAAGGGGAGGGTAGTGCTCCATGTAGCCTTGAAGTGAGACTTTAGTCCGATAAACCTCCATTGAAGAACCACTACCAAGCCTGAACAAAATGAAGAGAAATCCTGATTCTCTTGACCTGGTATAGGGAAGTAAATCCTAATCTCTGACATTGATAAAATTGAAGGGATAATAGCCCTTGAACTTTAATGAAGAAAGAAATTCTCATGACTACGACTCACAATCCCAATTCCACTGCTCACTGCCTGAATGAGAAATCATCCTATATTAGAAACGAACACCTCAATCATTATGAAACCCTAATATCAAACAACCATTGAACTTTGATCCTTAAGCACTTTATTGAATGCAAATGTATGTTAATGACCTAATGGAATATATACAGATGAATGCAAGAATCTAAGCCAAAATAGAATAAATTTAGGAGGGCAAATTTTGGGGTGCAACAACTATCTGTGAACAACTAATTGTAGATTAATACCTGAAACAAGATAGGATAACTATCTACATGAGCAAATTTAAGATTAATTCTCGAAACAGGATAGGGAAACTATCTTTCTTTCTCTAAGGTCAGAGATTAGTTCCTGAAACAAGCCAGCGAAACTATCTCTACGACCAACAAAAAAACAAGTTCCAGATTAATACTTGAAACAAGACAGGACAACTATCTGTGAACAACAAATTATACATTAATACTTGAAACAAGACAGGACAACTATCTTCATGAGCAGATCGAAGATTAACTCCGGATACAAGATGGGGAAACTATCTTTCTTTCTCTAAGGTCAAAGATTAATTCCTGAAACAAGCCAGGGAAACTATATCTACGACCAAAAAAAAGTTCCAGATTAATACCTAAAACAAGATAGGACAACTATGTGTGAACAACTAATTGTAGATTAATACCTGAAACAAGACAGGACAACTATCTACATAAGAAGATTGAATATTAACTCCCGAAATAGGACATGGAATCTATCTTTCTTTTTCTAAGGTTAGAGATTAATTCTTGAAACAAGCCAGGGCAACTATCTCTACAACCAACAAAATAACAAGTTCCAGATTAATACCTAAAACAAGACAGGACAACTATCTGTGAACAAATGATTGTATATTAATACCTGAAACAACACAAGACAACTATCTACTTGAGCAGATTAAAAATTAACTCCCAAAACAGGACAGAGAAACTATCTTTCTTTCTAAAAGGTCAGAGATTAAATCCTGAAATAAGCCAGGGCAACTATATATACGACCAACAAAAAACAAGTTCCATATTAGTACCTGAAACAAGACAGGATAACTATATGTGAACAACTTATTGTAGATTAATACCTGAAACAAGACAGGCCAACTATCTACATGAGCAGATTGAAGATTAACTCCCAAAACAGGATACGGAAACTATCTTTATTTCTCTAAGGTCAGAGATTAGTTCCTGAAATAAGCCAGAGCAACTATCTCTAAGACCAACAAAAAAACAAGTTCCAGATTAATACTTGAAATAAGACAGGACAACTATCTGTGAACAACTGATTATACATTTATACCTGAAACAAGACAGGACAACCATCTTCATGAGCAGATTGAAGATTAACTCCGGAAACAGGACGGAGAAACTATCTTTCTTTCTCTAAGGTCAAAGATTAATTCCTGAAACAAGCCAGGGAAACTATATGTACGACCAAAAAAAAGTTCCAGATTAATACCTAAAACAAGATAGGACAACTATGTGTGAAAAACTAATTGTAGATTAATACCTGAAACAAGACAGGACAACTATCTACATAAGAAGATAGAAGATTAACTCCCGAAATAGGACGGGGAATCTATCTTTCTTTTTCTAAGGTTAGAGATTAATTCTTGAAACAAGCCAGGGCAACTATCTCTACAACCAACAAAATAACAAGTTCTAGATTAATACCTAAAACAAGACAGGACAACCATCTGTGAACAAATGATTATAGATTAATACCTGAAACAAGACAAGACAACTATCTACTTGAGCAGATTGAAAATTAACTCCCGAAACAGGACAGGGAAACTATCTTTCTTTCTCAAAGGTCAGAGATTAAATCCTGAAACAAGCCAGGGCAACTATCTATACGACCAGCAAAAAACAAGTTCTAGATTAATACCTGAAACAAGACTGGACAACTATCTGTGAATAACTTATTGTAGATTAATACATGAAACAAGACAGGACAACTATCTACATGAGCAGATTGAAGATTAACTCCCGAAACAGGATAGGGAAACTATCTTTCTTTCTCTAAGGTCAGAGATTAGTTCCTGAAACAAGCTAGGGCAACTATCTCTACGACCAAAAAAGACAAGTTCCAGATTAATACTTGAAACAAGACAGGACAACTATCTGTGAACAACTGATTATACATTAATACCTGAAACAAGACAGGACAACCATCTTCATGAGCAGATTGAAGATTAACTCCGGAAACAGGACGGGGAAACTATCTTTCTTTCTCTAAGGTCAAAGATTAATTCCTGAAACAAGCCTGGGAAACTATATCTACGACCAAAAAAAAAGTTCCAGATTAATACCTAAAACGAGATAGGACAACTATGTGTGAGCAACTAATTGTAGATTAATACCTGAAACAAGACAGGATAACTATCTACATAAGAAGATTGAAGATTAACTCCAGAAATAGGACGGAGAATCTATCTTTCTTTTTCTAAGGTTAGAGATTAATTCTTGAAATAAGCCAGGGCAACTATCTCTACAACCAACAAAATAATAAGTTCCAGATTAATACCTAAAACAAGACAGTACAACTATCTGTGAACAAATGATTGTATATTAATACCTGAAACATGACAAGACAACTATCTACTTGAGCAGATTGAAAATTAACTCTCGAAACAAGACAGGGAAACTATCTTTCTTTCTCTAAGGTCAGAGATTAAATCCTGAAACAAGCCAGGGCAACTATCTATACGACCAACAAAAAAACAAGTTCCAGATTAATAGTTGAAACAAGACAGGAGAACTTCTGTGAACAACTGATTATACATTAATACCTGAAACAAGACAAGACAACTATCTTCATCAGCAGATTGTAGATTAACTCCCGAAACAGGACGGGAAAACTATCTTTCTTTCTTTAAGGTTAAAGATTAATTCATGAAACAAGCCAGCTAAACTATCTCTACGACCCAAAAAAAGTTCCAGATTAATAACTGAAACAATATAGGACAACTTTGTGTGAACAACTGATTGTAGATTAATACCTGAAACAAGACAAGACAACTATCTACATAAGAAGATTAAATATTAACTCCCGAAACAGGACAGGGAAACTATCTTTATTTTTCTAAGGTTAGAGATTAATTCCTGAAACAAGCCAGGGCAACTATCTCTACGACCAACAAAATAACAAGTTCCAGATTTATACCTGAAACAAGACAGGACAACTATTTGTGAACAACTAATTGTAGATTAATACCTGAAACAAGACACGACAACTATCTACTTGAGCTTATTGAAGATTAACTCTCGAAACAGGACATGGAAACTAACTTTCTTTATCTAAGGTCAGAGATTAAATCCTGAAACAAGCCAGGGAAACTATCTATACGACCAACCAAAAAAATTTCCAGTTTAATACCTGAAACAAGATAGGACAACTATCTGGGAACAACTAATTGTACATTAATACCTGAAACATGTCAAGACAACTATCTACATGAGCATATTTAAGATTAACTCCCGAAACAGGACGTGGAAACTATCTTTCTTTGTCTAAGGTCAGAGATTCATTCCTGAAACAAACCAGGGCAACTATCTCTATCACCAACAAAAAAACATGTTTCAGATTAATATCTGAAACAAGATAGGACAACTATCTGTGAACAACTTATTGTAGATTAATACCTGAAACAAGATAGGACAACTATCTACATGAGCAAATTGAAGATTAACTCCCGAAATAGGATAGGGAAACTATCTTTCTTTCTCTAAGTTCAGAGATTAGTTCCTGAAACAAGCCAGGGCAAATATCTCTACGACCAACAAAAAAACAAGTTCCAGATTAATACTTGAAACAAGACAGGACAACCATCTGTGAACAACAAATTATACATTAATACCTGAAACAAGACAGGACAACCATCTTCATGAGCAGATTGAAGATTAACTCCGGAAACAGGACGGGGAAACTATCTTTCTTTCTCTAAGGTCAAAGATTAATTCCTGAAACAAGCCTGGGAAACTATATCTACGACCAAAAAAAAGTTCCAGATTAATACCTAAAACGAGATAGGACAACTATGTGTGAGCAACTAATTGTAGATTAATACCTGAAACAAGACAGGATAACTATCTACATAAGAAGATTGAAGATTAACTCCAGAAATAGGACGGAGAATCTATCTTTCTTTTTCTAAGGTTAGAGATTAATTCTTGAAATAAGCCAGGGAAACTATCTCTACAACCAACAAAATAACAAGTTCCAGATTAATACCTAAAACAAGACAGTACAACTATCTGTGAACAAATGATTGTATATTAATACCTGAAACATGACAAGACAACTATCTACTTGAGCAGATTGAAAATTAACTCTCGAAACAAGATAGGGAAACTATCTTTCTTTCTCTAAGGTCAGTGATTAAATCCTGAAACAAGCCAGGGCAACTATCTATACGACCAACAAATAAACAAGTTCCAGATTAATAGTTGAAACAAGACAGGAGAACTTCTGTGAACAACTGATTATAGATTAATACCTGAAACAAGACAAGACAACTATCTTCATGAGCAGATTGTAGATTAACTCCCGAAACAGGACGGGAAAACTATCTTTCTTTCTTTAAGGTTAAAGATTAATTCATGAAACAAGCTAGCTAAACTATCTCTACGACCCAAAAAAAGTTCCAGATTAATAACTGAAACAATATAGGACAACTTTGTGTGAACAACTGATTGTAGATTAATACCTAAAACAAGACAAGACAACTATCTACATAAGAAGATTAAATATTAACTCCCGAAACAGGACAGGGAAACTATCTTTATTTTTCTAAGGTTAGAGATTAATTCCTGAAACAAGCCAGGGCAACTATCTCTACGACCAACAAAATAACAAGTTCCAGATTTATACCTGAAACAAGACAGGACAACTATCTGTGAACAACTAATTGTAGATTAATACCTGAAACAAGACACGACAACTATCTACTTGAGCATATTGAAGATTAACTCTCGAAACAGGACATGGAAACTATCTTTCTTTATCTAAGGTCAGAGATTAAATCCTGAAACAAGCCACGGAAACTATCTATACGACCAACCAAAAAAATTTCCAGTTTAATACCTGAAACAAGACATGACAACTATCTGGGAACAACTAATTGTACATTAATACCTGAAACATGTCAAGACAACTATCTACATGAGCATATTTAAGATTAACTCCCGAAACAGGACGTGGAAACTATCTTTCTTTGTCTAAGGTCAAAGATTCATTCCTGAAACAAACCAGGGCAACTATCTCTATCACCAACAAAAAAACATGTTTCAGATTAATATCTGAAACAAGATAGGACAACTATCTGTGAACAACTTATTGTAGATTAATACCTGAAACAAGATAGGACAACTATCTACATGAGCAAATTGAAGATTAACTCCCGAAACAGGATAGGGAAACTATCTTTCTTTCTCTAAGTTCAGAGATTAGTTCCTGAAACAAGCCAGGGCAAATATCTCTACGACCAACAAAAAAACAAGTTCCAGATTAATACTTGAAACAAGACAGGACAACCATCTGTGAACAACAAATTATACATTAATACCTGAAACAAGACAGGACAACCATCTTCATGAGCAGATTGAAGATTAACTCCGGAAACAGGACGGGGAAACTATCTTTCTTTCTCTAAGGTCAAAGATTAATTCCTGAAACAAGCCTGGGAAACTATATCTACGACCAAAAAAAAAGTTCCAGATTAATACCTAAAACGAGATAGGACAACTATGTGTGAGCAACTAATTGTAGATTAATACCTGAAACAAGACAAGATAACTATCTACATAAGAAGATTGAAGATTAACTCCAGAAATAGGACGAAGAATCTATCTTTCTTTTTCTAAGGTTAGAGATTAATTCTTGAAATAAGCCAGGGCAACTACCTCTACAACCAACAAAATAACAAGTTCCAGATTAATACCTAAAACAAGACAGTACAACTATCTGTGAACAAATGATTGTATATTAATACCTGAAACATGACAAGACAACTATCTACTTGAGCAGATTGAAAATTAACTCTCGAAACAAGACAGGGAAACTATCTTTCTTTCTCTAAGGTCAGAGATTAAATCCTGAAACAAGCCAGGGCAACTATCTATACGACCAACAAAAAAACAAGTTCCAGATTAATAGTTGAAACAAGAGAGAAGAACTTCTGTGAACAACTGATTATACATTAATACCTGAAACAAGACAAGACAACTATCTTCATGAGCAGATTGTAGATTAACTCCCGAAACAGGACGGGAAAACTATCTTTCTTTCTTTAAGGTTAAAGATTAATTCATGAAACAAGCCAGCTAAACTATCTCTACGACCCAAAAAAAGTTCCAGATTAATAACAGAAACAATATAGGACAACTTTGTGTGAACAACTGATTGTAGATTAATACCTGAAACAAGACAAGACAACTATCTACATAAGAAGATTAAATATTAACTCCCGAAACAGGACAGGGAAACTATCTTTATTTTTCTAAGGTTAGAGATTAATTCCTGAAACAAGCCAGGGCAACTATCTCTACGACCAACAAAATAACAAGTTCCAGATTTATACCTGAAACAAGACAGGACAACTATCTGTGAACAACTAATTGTAGATTAATACCTGAAACAAGACACGACAACTATCTACTTGAGCATATTGAAGATTAACTCTCGAAACAGGACATGGAAACTATCTTTCTTTATCTAAGGTCAGAGATTAAATCCTGAAACAAGCCAGGGAAACTATCTATACGACCAACCAAAAAAATTTCCAGTTTAATACCTGAAACAAGACATGACAACTATCTGGGAACAACTAATTGTACATTAATACCTGAAACATGTCAAGACAACTATCTACATGAGCATATTTAAGATTAACTCCCGAAACAGGACGTGGAAACTATCTTTCTTTGTCTAAGGTCAGAGATTCATTCCTGAAACAAACCAGGGCAACTATCTCTATCACCAACAAAAAAACATGTTTCAGATTAATATCTGAAACAAGATAGGACAACTATATGTGAACAACTTATTGTAGATTAATACCTGAAACAAGATAGGACAACTATCTACATGAGCAAATTGAAGATTAACTCCCGAAACAGGATAGGGAAACTATCTTTCTTTCTCTAAGTTCAGAGATTAGTTCCTGAAACAAGCCAGGGCAAATATCTCTACGACCAACAAAAAAACAAGTTCCAGATTAATACTTGAAACAAGACAGGACAACCATCTGTGAACAACAAATTATACATTAATACCTGAAACAAGACAGGACAACCATCTTCATGAGCAGATTGAAGATTAACTCCGGAAACAGGACGGGGAAACTATCTTTCTTTCTCTAAGGTCAAAGATTAATTCCTGAAACAAGCCTGGGAAACTATATCTACGACCAAAAAAAAAGTTCCAGATTAATACCTAAAACGAGATAGGACAACTATGTGTGAGCAACTAATTGTAGATTAATACCTGAAACAAGACAGGATAACTATCTACATAAGAAGATTGAAGATTAACTCCAGAAATAGGACGGAGAATCTATCTTTCTTTTTCTAAGGTTAGAGATTAATTCTTGAAATAAGCCAGGGCAACTATCTCTACAACCAACAAAATAACAAGTTCCAGATTAATACCTAAAACAAGACAGTACAACTATCTGTGAACAAATGATTGTATATTAATACCTGAAACATGACAAGACAACTATCTACTTGAGCAGATTGAAAATTAACTCTCGAAACAAGACAGGGAAACTATCTTTCTTTCTCTAAGGTCAGAGATTAAATCCTGAAACAAGCCAGGGAAACTATCTATACGACCAACAAAAAAACAAGTTCCAGATTAATAGTTGAAACAAGACAGAAGAACTTCTGTGAACAACTGATTATACATTAATACCTGAAACAAGACAAGACAACTATCTTCATGAGCAGATTGTAGATTAACTCCCGAAACAGGACGGGAAAACTATCTTTCTTTCTTTAAGGTTAAAGATTAATTCATGAAACAAGCCAGCTAAACTATCTCTACGACCCAAAAAAAGTTCCAGATTAATAACTGAAACAATATAGGACAACTTTGTGTGAACAACTGATTGTAGATTAATACCTGAAACAAGACAAGACAACTATCTACATAAGAAGATTAAATATTAACTCCCGAAACAGGACAGGGAAACTATCTTTATTTTTCTAAGGTTAGAGATTAATTCCTGAAACAAGCCAGGGCAACTATCTCTACGACCAACAAAATAACAAGTTCCAGATTTATACCTGAAACAAGACAGGACAACTATCTGTGAACAACTAATTGTAGATTAATACCTGAAACAAGACACGACAACTATCTACTTGAGCATATTGAAGATTAACTCTCGAAACAGGACATGGAAACTATCTTTCTTTATCTAAGGTCAGAGATTAAATCCTGAAACAAGCCAGGGAAACTATCTATACGACCAACCAAAAAAATTTCCAGTTTAATACCTGAAACAAGACATGACAACTATCTGGGAACAACTAATTGTACATTAATACCTGAAACATGTCAAGACAACTATCTACATGAGCATATTTAAGATTAACTCCCGAAACAGGACGTGGAAACTATCTTTCTTTGTCTAAGGTCAGAGATTCATTCCTGAAACAAACCAGGGCAACTATCTCTATCACCAACAAAAAAACATGTTTCAGATTAATATCTGAAACAAGATAGGACAACTATCTGTGAACAACTTATTGTAGATTAATACCTGAAACAAGATAGGACAACTATCTACATGAGCAAATTGAAGATTAACTCCCGAAACAGGATAGGGAAACTATCTTTCTTTCTCTAAGTTCAGAGATTAGTTCCTGAAACAAGCCAGGGCAAATATCTCTACGACCAACAAAAAAACAAGTTCCAGATTAATACTTGAAACAAGACAGGACAACCATCTGTGAACAACAAATTATACATTAATACCTGAAACAAGACAGGACAACCATCTTCATGAGCAGATTGAAGATTAACTCCGGAAACAGGACGGGGAAACTATCTTTCTTTCTCTAAGGTCAAAGATTAATTCCTGAAACAAGCCTGGGAAACTATATCTACGACCAAAAAAAAAGTTCCAGATTAATACCTAAAACGAGATAGGACAACTATGTGTGAGCAACTAATTGTAGATTAATACCTGAAACAAGACAGGATAACTATCTACATAAGAAGATTGAAGATTAACTCCAGAAATAGGATGGAGAATCTATCTTTCTTTTTCTAAGGTTAGAGATTAATTCTTGAAATAAGCCAGGGCAACTATCTCTACAACCAACAAAATAACAAGTTCCAGATTAATACCTAAAATAAGACAGTACAACTATCTGTGAACAAATGATTGTATATTAATACCTGAAACATGACAAGACAACTATCTACTTGAGCAGATTGAAAATTAACTCTCGAAACAAGACAGGGAAACTATCTTTCTTTCTCTAAGGTCAGAGATTAAATCCTGAAACAAGCAAGGGCAACTATCTATACGACCAACAAATAAACAAGTTCTAGATTAATAGTTGAAACAAGACAGGAGAACTTCTGTGAACAACTGATTATAGATTAATACCTGAAACAAGACAAGACAACTATCTTCATGAGCAGATTGTAGATTAACTCCCAAAACAGGACGGGAAAACTATCTTTCTTTCTTTAAGGTTAAAGATTAATTCATGAAACAAGCCAGCTAAACTATCTCTACGACCCAAAAAAAGTTCCAGATTAATAACTGAAACAATATAGGACAACTTTGTGTGAACAACTGATTGTAGATTAATACCTGAAACAAGACAAGACAACTATCTACATAAGAAGATTAAATATTAACTCCCGAAACAGGACAGGGAAACTATCTTTATTTTTCTAAGGTTAGAGATTAATTCCTGAAACAAGCCATGGCAACTATCTCTACGACCAACAAAATAACAAGTTCCAGATTTATACCTGAAACAAGACAGGACAACTATCTGTGAACAACTAATTGTAGATTAATACCTGAAACAAGACACGACAACTATCTACTTGAGCATATTGAAGATTAACTCTCGAAACAGGACATGGAAACTATCTTTCTTTATCTAAGGTCAGAGATTAAATCCTGAAACAAGCCAGGGAAACTATCTATACGACCAACCAAAAAAATTTCCAGTTTAATACCTGAAACAAGATAGGACAACTATCTGGGAACAACTAATTGTACATTAATACCTGAAACATGTCAAGACAACTATCTACATGAGCATATTTAAGATTAACTCCCGAAACAGGACGTGGAAACTATCTTTCTTTGTCTAAGGTCAGAGATTCATTCCCGAAACAAACCAGGGCAACTATCTCTATCACCAACAAAAAAACATGTTTCAGATTAATATCTGAAACAAGATAGGACAACTATCTGTGAACAACTTATTGTAGATTAATACCTGAAACAAGATAGGACAACTATCTACATGAGCAAATTGAAGATTAACTCCCGAAACAGGATAGGGAAACTATCTTTCTTTCTCTAAGTTCAGAGATTAGTTCCTGAAACAAGCCAGGGCAAATATCTCTACGACCAACAAAAAAACAAGTTCCAGATTAATACTTGAAACAAGACAGGACAACCATCTGTGAACAACAAATTATACATTAATACCTGAAACAAGACAGGACAACCATCTTCATGAGCAGATTGAAGATTAACTCCGGAAACAGGACGGGGAAACTATCTTTCTTTCTCTAAGGTCAAAGATTAATTCCTGAAACAAGCCTGGGAAACTATATCTACGACCAAAAAAAAAGTTCCAGATTAATACCTAAAACGAGATAGGACAACTATGTGTGAGCAACTAATTGTAGATTAATACCTGAAACAAGACAGGATAACTATCTACATAAGAAGATTGAAGATTAACTCCAGAAATAGGACGGAGAATCTATCTTTCTTTTTCTAAGGTTAGAGATTAATTCTTGAAATAAGCCAGGGCAACTATCTCTACAACCAACAAAATAACAAGTTCCAGATTAATACCTAAAACAAGACAGTACAACTATCTGTGAACAAATGATTGTATATTAATACCTGAAACATGACAAGACAACTATCTACTTGAGCAGATTGAAAATTAACTCTCGAAACAAGACAGGGAAACTATCTTTCTTTCTCTAAGGTCAGAGATTAAATCCTGAAACAAGCCAGGGCAACTATATATACGACCAACAAAAAAACAAGTTCCAGATTAATAGTTGAAACAAGACAGAAGAACTTCTGTGAACAACTGATTATACATTAATACCTGAAACAAGACAAGACAACTATCTTCATGAGCAGATTGTAGATTAACTCCTGAAACAGGACGGGAAAACTATCTTTCTTTCTTTAAGGTTAAAGATTAATTCATGAAACAAGCCAGCTAAACTATCTCTACGACCCAAAAAAAGTTCCAGATTAATAACTGAAACAATATGGGACAACTTTGTGTGAACAACTGATTGTAGATTAATACCTGAAACAAGACAAGACAACTATCTACATAAGAAGATTAAATATTAACTCCCGAAACAGGACAGGGAAACTATCTTTATTTTTCTAAGGTTAGAGATTAATTCCTGAAACAAGCCAGGGCAACTATCTCTACGACCAACAAAATAACAAGTTCCAGATTTATACCTGAAACAAGACAGGACAACTATCTGTGAACAACTAATTGTAGATTAATACCTGAAACAAGACACGACAACTATCTACTTGAGCATATTGAAGATTAACTCTCGAAACAGGACATGGAAACTATCTTTCTTTATCTAAGGTCAGAGATTAAATCCTGAAACAAGCCAGGGAAACTATCTATACGACCAACCAAAAAAATTTCCAGTTTAATACCTGAAACAAGATAGGACAACTATCTGGGAACAACTAATTGTACATTAATACCTGAAACATGTCAAGACAACTATCTACATGAGCATATTTAAGATTAACTCCCGAAACAGGACGTGGAAACTATCTTTCTTTGTCTAAGGTCAGAGATTCATTCCTGAAACAAACCAGGGCAACTATCTCTATCACCAACAAAAAAACATGTTTCAGATTAATATCTGAAACAAGATAGGACAACTATCTGTGAACAACTTATTGTAGATTAATACCTGAAACAAGATAGGACAACTATCTACATGAGCAAATTGAAGATTAACTCCCGAAACAGGATAGGGAAACTATCTTTCTTTCTCTAAGTTCAGAGATTAGTTCCTGAAACAAGCCAGGGCAAATATCTCTACGACCAACAAAAAAACAAGTTCCAGATTAATACTTGAAACAAGACAGGACAACCATCTGTGAACAACAAATTATACATTAATACCTGAAACAAGACAGGACAACCATCTTCATGAGCAGATTGAAGATTAACTCCGGAAACAGGACGGGGAAACTATCTTTCTTTCTCTAAGGTCAAAGATTAATTCCTGAAACAAGCCTGGGAAACTATATCTACGACCAAAAAAAAAGTTCCAGATTAATACCTAAAACGAGATAGGACAACTATGTGTGAGCAACTAATTGTAGATTAATACCTGAAACAAGACAGGATAACTATCTACATAAGAAGATTGAAGATTAACTCCAGAAATAGGACGGAGAATCTATCTTTCTTTTTCTAAGGTTAGAGATTAATTCTTGAAATAAGCCAGGGCAACTATCTCTACAACCAACAAAATAACAAGTTCCAGATTAATACCTAAAACAAGACAGTACAACTATCTGTGAACAAATGATTGTATATTAATACCTGAAACATGACAAGACAACTATCTACTTGAGCAGATTGAAAATTAACTCTCGAAACAAGACAGGGAAACTATCTTTCTTTCTCTAAGGTCAGAGATTAAATCCTGAAACAAGCCAGGGCAATTATCTATACGACCAACAAAAAAACAAGTTCCAGATTAATAGTTGAAACAAGACAGAAGAACTTCTGTGAACAACTGATTATACATTAATACCTGAAACAAGACAAGACAACTATCTTCATGAGCAGATTGTAGATTAACTCCCGAAACAGGACGGGAAAACTATCTTTCTTTCTTTAAGGTTAAAGATTAATTCATGAAACAAGCCAGCTAAACTATCTCTACGACCCAAAAAAAGTTCCAGATTAATAACTGAAACAATATAGGACAACTTTGTGTGAACAACTAATTGTAGATTAATACCTGAAACAAGACAAGATAACTATCTACATAAGAAGATTAAATATTAACTCCCGAAACAGGACAGGGAAACTATCTTTATTTTTCTAAGGTTAGAGATTAATTCCTGAATCAAGCCAGGGCAACTATCTCTACGACCAACAAAATAACAAGTTCCAGATTTATACCTGAAACAAGACAGGACAACTATCTGTGAACAACTAATTGTAGATTAATACCTGAAACAAGAAACGACAACGGTCTACTTGAGCATATTGAAGATTAACTCTCGAAACAGGACATGGAAACTATCTTTCTTTATCTAAGGTCAGAGATTAAATCCTGAAACAAGCCAGGGAAACTATCTATACGACCAACCAAAAAATTTTCCAGTTTAATACCTGAAACAAGACATGACAACTATCTGGGAACAACTAATTGTACATTAATACCTGAAACATGTCAAGACAACTATCTACATGAGCATATTTAAGATTAACTCCCGAAACAGGACGTGGAAACTATCTTTCTTTGTCTAAGGTCAGAGATTCATTCCTGAAACAAACCAGGGCAACTATCTCTATCACCAACAAAAAAACATGTTTCAGATTAATATCTGAAACAAGATAGGACAACTATCTGTGAACAACTTATTGTAGATTAATACCTGAAACAAGATAGGACAACTATCTACATGAGCAAATTGAAGATTAACTCCCAAAACAGGATAGGGAAACTATCTTTCTTTCTCTAAGTTCAGAGATTAGTTCCTGAAACAAGCCAGGGCAAATATCTCTACGACCAACAAAAAAACAAGTTCCAGATTAATACTTGAAACAAGACAGGACAACCATCTGTGAACAACAAATTATACATTAATACCTGAAACAAGACAGGACAACCATCTTCATGAGCAGATTGAAGATTAACTCCGGAAACATGACGGGGAAACTATCTTTCTTTCTCTAAGGTCCAAGATTAATTCCTGAAACAAGCCTGGGAAACTATATCTACGACCAAAAAAAAAGTTCCAGATTAATACCTAAAACGAGATAGGACAACTATGTGTGAGCAACTAATTGTAGATTAATACCTGAAACAAGACAGGATAACTATCTACATAAGAAGATTGAAGATTAACTCCAGAAATAGGACGGAGAATCTATCTTTCTTTTTCTAAGGTTAGAGATTAATTCTTGAAATAAGCCAGGGCAACTATCTCTACAACCAACAAAATAACAAGTTCCAGATTAATACCTAAAACAAGACAGTACAACTATCTGTGAACAAATGATTGTATATTAATACCTGAAACATGACAAGACAACTATCTACTTGAGCAGATTGAAAATTAACTCTCGAAACAAGACAGGGAAACTATCTTTCTTTCTCTAAGGTCAGAGATTAAATCCTGAAACAAGCCAGGGCAACTATCTATACGACCAACAAAAAAACAAGTTCCAGATTAATAGTTGAAACAAGACAGAAGAACTTCTGTGAACAACTGATTATACATTAATACCTGAAACAAGACAAGACAACTATCTTCATGAGCAGATTGTAGATTAACTCCCGAAACAGGACAGGAAAGCTATCTTTCTTTCTTTAAGGTTAAAGATTAATTCATGAAACAAGCCAGCTAAACTATCTCTACGACCCAAAAAAATTTCCAGATTAATAACTGAAACAATATAGGACAACTTTGTGTGAACAACTGATTGTAGATTAATACCTGAAACAAGACAAGACAACTATCTACATAAGAAGATTAAATATTAACTCCCGAAACAGGACAGGGAAACTATCTTTATTTTTCTAAGGTTAGAGATTAATTCCTGAATCAAGCCAGGGCAACTATCTCTACGACCAACAAAATAACAAGTTCCAGATTTATACCTGAAACAAGACAGGACAACTATCTGTGAACAACTAATTGTAGATTAATACCTGAAACAAGACACGACAACTATCTACTTGAGCATATTGAAGATTAACTCTCGAAACAGGACATGGAAACTATCTTTCTTTATCTAAGGTCAGAGATTAAATCCTGAAACAAGCCAGGGAAACTATCTATACGACCAACCAAAAAATTTTCCAGTTTAATACCTGAAACAAGACATGACAACTATCTGGGAACAACTAATTGTACATTAATACCTGAAACATGTCAAGACAACTATCTACATGAGCATATTTAAGATTAACTCCCGAAACAGGACGTGGAAACTATCTTTCTTTGTCTAAGGTCAGAGATTCATTCCTGAAACAAACCAGGGCAACTATCTCTATCACCAACAAAAAAACATGTTTCAGATTAATATCTGAAACAAGATAGGACAACTATCTGTGAACAACTTATTGTAGATTAATACCTGAAACAAGATAGGACAACTATCTACATGAGCAAATTGAAGATTAACTCCCAAAACAGGATAGGGAAACTATCTTTCTTTCTCTAAGTTCAGATATTAGTTCCTGAAACAAGCCAGGGCAAATATCTCTACGACCAACAAAAAAACAAGTTCCAGATTAATACTTGAAACAAGACAGGACAACCATCTGTGAACAACAAATTATACATTAATACTTGAAACAAGACAGGACAACTATCTTCATGAGCATATTGAAGATTAACTCCAGATACAGGATGGGGAAACTATCTTTCTTTCTCTAAGGTCAAAGATTAATTCCTGAAACAAGCCAGGGAAACTATATCTACGACCAAAAAAAAGTTCCAGATTAATACCTAAAACAAGATAGGACAACTATGTGTGAACAACTAATTGTAGATTAATACCTGAAACAAGACAGGACAACTATCTACATAAGAAGATTGAAGATTAACTCCAGAAATAGGACGGAGAATCTATCTTTCTTTTTCTAAGGTTAGAGATTAATTCTTGAAATAAGCCAGGGCAACTATCTCTACAACCAATAAAATAACAAGTTCCAGATTAATACCTAAAACAAGACAGTACAACTATCTGTGAACAAATGATTGTATGTTAATACCTGAAACAAGACAAGACAACTATCTACTTGAGCAGATTGAAAATTAACTCTCGAAACAAGACAGGGAAACTATCTTTCTTTCTCTAAGGTCAGAGATTAAATCCTGAAACAAGCCAGGGCAACTATCTATACGACCAACAAAAAACAAGTTATAGATTAATACCTGAAACAAGACAGGACAACTATCTGGGAACAACTGATTGTACATTAATACATGAAACAAGACAAGACGACTATCTACATGAGCAGATTGAAGATTAACTTCCAAAACAGGATAGGGAAACTATCTTTCTTTCTCTGAGGTTATAGATTAATTCCTAAAACAATCCAAGTCAACTATCTCTACGACCTACAAAAAAACAAGTTCCTGATTAATACTTGAAACAAGACAGGACAACTATCTGTGAACAATTGATTATACATTAATACCTGAAACAAGACATGACAATTATCGTCATGAGCAGATTGAAGATTAACTCCGGAAACAGGACCGGGAAACTATCTTTCTTTCTCTAAGGTCAAAGATTAATTCCTGAAACAAGCAAGGGAAACTATATCTACGACCAAAAAAAAGTTCCACATTAATACCTAAAACAAGATAGGACAACTATCTGTGAACAAATGATTGTAGATTAATACCTGAAACAAGACAAGACAACTATCTACTTGAGCAGATTGAAAATTAACTCCCGAAACAGGACAGGGAAACTATCTTTCTTTCTCAAAGGTCAGAGATTAAATCTTGAAACAAGCCAGGGAAACTATCTCTACAACCAACAAAATAACAAGTTCCAGATTAATAGTTGAAATAAGACAGGAGAACTATCTGTGAATTCTTGATTATACATTAATACCTGAAACAAGACAAGACAACTATCTACATAAGAAGATTAAATATTAACTCCCGAAACAGGACAGGGAAACTATCTTTATTTTTCTAAGGTTAGAGATTAATTCCTGAAACAAGCCAGGGCAACTATCTCTACGACCAACAAAATAACAAGTTCCAGATTTATACCTGAAACAAGACAGGACAAGTATCTGTGAACAACTAATTTTAGATTAATACCTGAAACAAGACACGACAACTATCTACTTGAGCATATTGAAGATTAACTCTCGAAACAGGACATGGAAACTATCTTTCTTTATCTAAGGTCAGAGATTAAATCCTGAAACAAGCCAGGGAAACTATCTATACGACCAACCAAAAAAATTTCCAATTTAATACCTGAAACAAGACAGGAAAACTATCTGGGAACAACTAATTGTAGATTAATACCTAAAACATGTCAAGACAACTATCTAGATGAGCATATTTAAGATTAACTCCCGAAACAGGACGTGGAAACTATCTTTCTTTGTCTAAGGTCAGAGATTCATTCCTGAAACAAACCAGGGCAACTATCTCTATCACCAACAAAAAAACAAGTTTCAGATTAATATCTGAAAGAAGATAGGACAACTATCTGTGAACAACTTATTGTAGATTAATACCTGAAACAAGATAGGACAACTATCTACATGAGCAAATTGAAGATTAACTCCCGAAACAGGATATGGAAACTATCTTTCTTTCTCTAAGGTCAGAGATTAGTTCCTGAAACAAGCCAGGGCAACTATCTCTACGACCAACAAAAAAACAAGTTCCAGATTAATACATGAAACAAGACAGGACAACCATCTGTGAATAACAAATTATACATTAATACTTGAAACAAGACAGGACAACTATCTTCATGAGCAGATTGAAGATTAACTCCGGATACAGGATGGGGAAACTATCTTTCTTTCTCTAAGGTCAAAGATTAATTCCTGAAACAAGCAAGGGAAACTATATCTAAGACTAAAAAAAAGTTCCAGATTAATACCTAAAACAAGATAGGACAACTATGTGTGAACAACTAATTGTAGATTAATACCTGAAACAAGACATGACAACTATCTACATAAAAAGATTGAAGATTAACTCCCGAAATAAGACAGGTGTGATACGGTGGGAGAACTGACTTGAGGTTTTGCGTTTGTTTTCGCAAATGTTTCGGTTGAGCAAGAGTCGCCACCGACTTTTTATTTTATCCTAAGGAAAGGTTAAAAAGCACAACAAAAACCTTTGAGATGTTTTCTTGGGTTCGGGGAGTAGATTATAGAAAGGGAAGGTATTAGCACCCTTTCTATCCATGGTTATCCATGGGCTCTTAGTTACTTGCTTAGATCACTTGCCTTTTGTTTTCAATTGTTTTAAATGGTGCTTGTGTGTGTGGGTTTGAAAAATGTTTTGAAAAGAGGCCAATGTGGTGGCAACCTTTGTAATGATCCATGTTGGGATGTATACAAAGGTATATGTCTTTTGAAAAGGTTTTCATTTGTTTTTTAAAGTTGTTTTTGAAAGTGTTGTGAGGTGTGTTTTAGAAAATAGGCAAGTGTTTTGTTTTTGCAAGTTTGATTCAAGTAACTAGGAGGCTATCTACTCCTAAATTTCTCAAAGTTTATTGCTATGTTTTAACCCTTTTAATAAGTTTGTTCCACCATTGTATTTGGTGGACAATCTCATGTTAGGATGTGAAAGGGACGGGCGCGGGTCATTGTTTGGATCATAATTGCAATGGTGCCAAGTATCTTTGGGCATTTTCTTTAAGGGACTTGATCATTTGTTTGGCAATATTTTGAAAAGTGTTATCGAGGGACTATGATCATTCAATTTGTTTGTTTTGCCCAAAGAGACCTAACATGCAATATGGCCCAATTTTGAAAGGCAACAAGTGGAATACCCAAGGGGGTGCAAGTGTGATTTGTGTGTCCATTTTCATGCTTGTTTGTCTTATATTAGGTCCAACTATTTTGTTCATTTTTTTTATTCGCATATAAACCCTAATTCTAGCATTGTATATTTAGAAAGCGATAAAGTGCAAAATTTAAATTCCTACGCTATTACAACACAATAATATAGGGAGGGGGGTACAATGTTTCAAATGGGGATTTTGACAAGGAATTTAAACCTAAAACTATTACATCAAGATTTGAATTATTTACAAGATAATTAATGTACAATAATTAAATAAGAATGGAATAAATATGCAAGATGCAAAAATGTTTTGTATATGTATGAAAAAAAGTATTATTTATGTAAAATAAAAATAAAAAGAAAATAAAAAGATGTTATTTTTTTGGGGTATTTTAAAATTTAGGGCAAAACCCTAATTCTATTAAATAAAAGGTATTATTTATTAATATATACAATATTTATCATTTATACACAAAAATAAAATAAGAAAAGAAATATATTTGTAAAAAATGATTTTTTAGTGTTTAATATTAATAAAATAAAATATGTATATTTTTAGTATTTTATTCTAAGTATATTAATAAATATGTATATTTATGTATTAAGTTCTAAATATGTATTATATATATAAAAAATAATAATATTTAATATTTAATAAAAAAAAGTAATTTTCCTATAAAATATTTTCAGAAAGTAAAACAACAATAAAATGTATAGAAATGCATTTGTACTATTTTTTTAGTATTTTAAACAAAATATATATATATATCTATTTATGCATAAACTAAAAGAAAATTAAATAAATGCCTAACAAAATCAAAAATAATGAGAAAAATATTTTTATATTTTTTATGTCATGAGAAAAAATAAACAAAGTCAACCAAAAAAAGAAAAAGTCAAAAAGTTAAAGAAATAAGCAAATGGGCCTTGGAGGTGTATGAGAAATTATGTGGTGCAAATAAGAAAAATGCTCCAGGCCCAGCCCAGAAGACCTGTCTTCAACCTCCAGCAAACAATGTTTGAAAAATACGCGCGCCTCTTGCTTCAACATCAAGATCCTGATTCTTTGATTTTTAATGAAAACTTTCAACACAAAAAATGTAAAGCATCATCTCACGATTTCATACATATAAAGAACATGATCTAACTCTCAGAAATGAGAGAGAATTTCTTCTCTCCCAATTTTTAACCTAATTTTTGTTCAAAGTTCAGGCATCAAATTCTTGCAACACACATAATATAAATAAAATCTAATTATATGGGCATGTTCAGGGCAATGATTATGACATATTCTCTTCACAAACCTAAAGCTAACAATGCCTAATAAGAGAGATACGAATTCAAAAACTTACCTGTTCAGTTGAAGTTCTATCTGGAAATGTAGGAACTTTCAGTGCAAGGTGATGATTGGAAAAGCTTCCTTGAGGTCCAGGGATGCTATTCCAATGTTTACTTTGTCTTGAAAGCTTCTGAATCGAGCTAGAGAACTTCACCTGCAAGTCAGAAATGTGAAAATGGTGGAAGTGGTTAGAGTGATTACAGGTCGTGCTTTTGCTTTTGGTTAGCTTGCATAGATGTTAGGGGATGTATGTGAACTGGTTTGGGCAAGAATGCTTGAAGGGATTGAGAGATGATACTCAAACTGCAGGTCTTGCCCTGTTTTTTCAATTTGAGAGTGATTCTGAGATTGAGGGTGTTTTGAAGGCTAAGGGCTCGTGTATTAGCTTGGTTGTGTTGTGTGGAATGTGTTTGATAAGTTTGTCCAAGTGTTCTTGAGCTGATATGGTAGTTGGTATGTGTTATGGCACTTTTCTTCAACTTTAAGCAACAAATGTCAACTTGTGTTTCTAGGTCAGTAGAGGACCCCTAATGAGCTGCATAAACTCTCCTTGATCAGAGTGATTTGTCCATAATATTTTGCTAAATAGATTTGATCTGTACCTTCTTGATTCACCAATTGACATAAAGTATGACTTTTCAAAAATGGCTATTTTGCTTTATCTATAAATGGATTAATCTTGCATACAATGTCCAAACTCGTAGAACAACACCTTGGCACAAAGGATTGGCATAAAATTATGTAGTGTAGATGAGATAAAAGACCTGTAATCTAGCTTAAGGCATGCTGAGTTCAAATTGCAAGGTTATGGACATGTAACTTGGTCATGAACAAAGTGAGTTTTTGCCATTTTGCAAAATTCGATTCTCCCTAACCATGAGGTTGTTTGAGAAGTTCTTGGACATTTTGGAAAGCTTGGGATGTGTACTAAAATCCATCTTTGAAATGAAAATTGAAATTCCAAGTGGAAGTGTATGTAAAATGGTCTTGAAGTTAGGTAAAAAACCTTGTCAAAATAGGTTAAATTTTCACTAAGTTAAGAATGGTTTAGTGCCCTTATTCAAAAATTTGTAACTTGAGATACAAATTTCAAATGAGAAAACTTTGTGAATCAAAGTTGTAGATTATGCAACAAGCTACAATTTTCATGTTTTGACTTTTGTTTGAATCCAAATGAATCATGGTGAAAAATTGGGGCAAAGTTGGGAAAAAATTAGGGTTTTCCATAACTTAGAAAAATTCTAAGTTATGAAAAATTCCATTTTAAACCCTAATTTGCATTTCTTGGTTTCTTGGTGAACAAGTTTCATGATTTGGCATGTTTTGATGAAAAATGAATCTTGACTCTTGATTTTGACCAAAAAGTCAAAGTTTGACTTTTCAGTATACAGTCAAAATTGATCAATTGACTGGGAAATTCAACTGTCAATCTTGTGTACTTGGGATCTTTTGAGCCTGTTGAGAATGTCAAGACAATTCCATGGGGTCCTTGAGTCCATATGTGATCTTGGTTTGCCATTGGCTAGGTCAAACAGTCAAAAATTGCCTTTGTGCAGTCAAAACCCTAAAAATGACCATTTTGCCCTTTTGGTGATCTGATCAAATTTCTTATGGAATTGTGATCCAAACTTGATCAAATGGTCCATATGAGTTCATAATGTTGATGTGGGTCAATTTTCATGAGATTTGACTGTCAATTGGCCACAATTGACTTTTTCCCCAATACAGTTGATTTCTAGGTCAACTGTCCAATTGACTGGGTAAAACTTGGAATCAAGACTTGAAACTTAGTATGGATAAACTTGGGAGTCCAACATGAACAATGAAAGTCATCTTAGGCTTTTTAGGTCAAAAAATCTTTGTGCAAACACAAACCCTAATTTGGGTCAACAGTGCAAGGAGAAATCTTGAGCAGAGGAAACCCTAATTGGATCTTGATCCTCCAAGGTCTGGTGGTGAGAAAATGTTGAGGAAATGGGAGGGAAATTTTGGGGTTCAACAGTTGCCCCTGTTCAATATTCTTGAACCTGAAGAGTTAGATTGGCAAGTTTGCCTTTCGTGGCTCGAGGGTAAAAGGAGATTGGACACTAGAGTGCCCGGAAATTTGCACTCGCATGTCGAAGTATCAGCAATGTGATGTCGGGAATGGGCTCACAGATGCCATTTGGAGAGATGGTGGATAGGGAGATGGGCTTATAGATGCCATCTGAAGATGTGACAGAACCTTGTCGGGAATGGGCTTATAGATGCCATTTGGAAGTGTTGATCGCATAAGAGATTCCTTAGCGAGAACTTGTGTATTTGAGAAAGACAGATGTTTTCCTGGCTTGTTACAGGTGTTTGATCTTCCATCTCTTTATGCAGATATGCCCTGGCTAGATACAGGTGTCGAGTCTACAAATGGTTGCTCACAGATGTGCCCTGGCTGGATACAGGAATCGAATCCGGAAATAGTTGTCAACAGATATGCCCTGGCTGGATACAGGAATCGAATCTTCGAACTCTTCAGACGTGCCCTGGCTAGATACAGGAATCGAGTCTGGAAATGTGGTCAACAGATATGCCCTGGCTGGATACAGGAGTCGAATCTGGAAATGCTGTAGTTGATAGATGTGCCCTGGCTGGATACAGGAGTCGAATCTGGAACTCTTCAGACGTGCCCTGGCTAGATACAAGAATCGAGTCTGGAAACTGATCACTCTCAGATGTGCCCTGGCTAGATACAGGTATCGAATCTGGAATTTGTGACAGTTGAAGGAAGTTGTCTTTAGGATTGTCTTTTTTTCTGAAAAGGCAAAAACATAAGTTGTATGTAATGTCATGATGTATGATACGCATGTTGTCATGATGTTGAACATGAGATAGTGTTGTATGCACTTTATCATGTACGTAAGCAAGATGTATGAAATGTGAAATGTTTATGAGTGTATTTCCGTCTTAGGAAAATAAATCCTTGACGAACGGCGGAAGAATTGCTCTGTGGCAGAGATACTTTGCTGAAGTTTGACGAGAGGCCTGCTGAGGACTTCAATGACAGATTCCGCTGGGGATAATGATGATAAACTCCGCTGGGGAATACCAATGATAGACTCTGCCGGGGATTGAAGGAACTTTGCCGAGGGCGATCTTCCGTGGCAAATAGCTGAGGATAACCCAGTTATAAGCCCTTGTGAGGGATAACTCTGAATAAAGCTCGGGAGAGACGTCCGTATTCTGCAGGGAACAAGCTTTCAGAATCTACTGGGGATAAGCTTTTAGACCTGCCGGGGAAAGTTGGCGACTTCACTGGGGGAAGTATTGCTGAATCTTGCCTTACTCTACGGGGGGCTGAGATCATCTGGTCACATTCTTCAATCGAAACTACCTTGGTACCTTGGCAGACAAAGCAACCAGACTGCATCAGGAAATTTCACATTGCCCCTGTTTCTGATGTCACCTGTAACTAATCATTTGTTTTTTATGCAAACATTTATGAATCAGCAATTTAATGTCAAATGCATATATCAAAAATGAACATTGGACGTTCGTCGCAAGACAAAACAGAAAAAGGAAAAAACAATGGCAATTTGTATGGACAAGTGAATTCGTATTGATTTGAATTTTGCCTGTGAATAGGCGTTTTTTGTACAAGAGGCTGACATCCTAGTAAGAGGATGCCGCCGAATAACACAGAATTTATAATTTTGAAAAGAAAACAAAACAGCTATGTGAATAATCCTACTGGGTTCCAACTCTGCTATTGCCTTTATGTCCCCAAGTGTCTCATCGCTTTGCTGCCTAGTTGAAGATGAAGCTGATTGGTCGATGCCGAAGTCTGAGCCAAATAGTTGATGCCGAATTCCGGATGCGAAGTGATCCAATGAGACATAGTGTTACGCTTTATCCCTAACTTTTGCCTGGACCTCCCTTTCGGGTTTTCAGTCCACCGGGATACCCATTTTTGCCCAAGCCGCCTTTTCAGGTTTTCGACTTGCCGGGTGTACAGATTTTTATTCATTTCATCCCTTATTTTTGCCCGAACCCTTTTGGTTCGCCGGGAAGCCCTAATTTTTGCCTAGGTATGTCAACCTAGCGGGTCTGTTATTTACGCGTAGTATCTTTTCACTATGTCTGCATTGGCGGGGTGAGGAAGGTCGTCACCATCCATGGTGGTTTGGATCATGGCTCCTCCTGAGAATACATGTTTAACCACAAATGGCCCTTCGTAAGTAGGGGTCCATTTGCCCCGGGGATCACTTTGAGGAAGGATGATGCGCTTGATTACCAGGTCCCCAACTTGATACTCTTGTGGTCTGACTTTCTTGTTAAATGCCCTGATCATCCGTTTTTGATACGTCTGACCATGACAGATAGCGGTGAGTCTCTTTTCGTCAATCAGGTTTAATTGATCAAGTCGAGTCTGGATCCAGTCATCTTCACTCAGATCTGCGTCCTTCATTATACGGAGAGAGGGTATATGGACTTCAATTGGCAAGACTGCCTCCATGCCATAGACCAAGGAGAAGGGAGTTGCCCCGGTTGACGTCCTCGCTGAGGTACGATACCCATGAAGAGCGAACGGTAACATCTCGTGCCAATCTTTATAGGTCACTGTCATCTTCTGCACAATCTTCCTGATATTTTTATTAGCTGCCTCTACAGCCCCATTCATTTTCGGCCGGTAGGGAGAAGAATTGTGGTGCTGTATCTTGAATTGTTCGCAGAGCTCAGTGATCATCTTGTTGTTGAGATTGGTACCATTGTCCGTAATGATTCTTTCCGGGACGTCGTACCGACAGATTAGATTATGCCAGATAAAACGTGCCACGACGCTCTTGGTTACCGTGGCGTAGGAAGCTGCCTCAACCCACTTCGTGAAATAATAGATCGCCACCAAGATGAAGCGATTCCCATTGGATGCCGTCGGTCGGATCTCACCGATCATATCAATCCCCCACATTGCAAAAGGCCAAGGTGCCGTCAGGACGTTCAGAGGAACCGGAGGAATATGCACCTTGTCAGCATAGATTTGGCATTTATGACAAGTTCGAGAGTGTTGGTAACAATCGGCTTCCATTGTGGACCAGAAATATCCTGCCCGTAGGATTTTCTTTGCCATGTTGTGTCCACTGGAATGTGTTCCGAATGTACCTTCATGCAGTTCTATCATGATTTTCTCTGCTTCGGCCTTATCCACACAACGTAGTAGAGTTGAATCATGATTCCGTTTGTAGAGGATGCCGTTGCTGAGGAAGAATTTTGCCGCAAACCTCCTCATGAACTTCTTGTCATTGACAGATGTGCCTTCAGGGTATTCCTGAGCTTCCAAATACCTCTTCACCTCATGGTACCAGGGTTTTTCAGTCACCTTTTTAGCCTCGAGATCGCAGCAGTATGCTGGTTCATCCAACTTCCAGATAATGATCCGGGGAGCCTCATTGTCCCACTTAACTTTGAACATTGAAGACATCGTAGCTAAAGCGTCTGCTAGCTGATTCTCCTCTCTTGGGAAGTGCTCAAAAGTTATTTCTTCAAAGTGGGGAAGCAAGGTTGACACATACTCCTTGTAAGGAATAAGATTTGGGTGTTTCGTATCCCACTCGCCTTTGATCTAATTGATCACGAGAGCGGAATCTCCGAAGACACTCATAAATTTGATCCTTAAGTCGATTGCAGCTTGTAAACCCATGATACATGCTTCATATTCTTCCATGTTGTTGGTGCAGTTGAAGCACAATCGGGCGGTGAGTGGAGTATGAGTTCCTTTGGGAGATATGATTACAGCGCCGACACCGTTACCCAAAGCATTGGAGGCTCCATCAAAATGCATAGACCATCGGGATCCTTCCTCAGGTCCTTCATCCGGTCCAGGTACTTCACAGTCAGTTACCACCATGATGTCTTCGTCCGGAAAATCAAAGTTCAATGATTGGTAATCGTCCACAGGTTGGTGTGCCAAATGATCCGCCAGTACACTTCCCTTAATAGCTTTCTGAGTTGTATAATGGATGTCATATTCTGTCAAGATCATTTGCCATCTCGCTATCCTTCCAGACAGAGCAGGCTTTTCAAATATGTACTTGATGGGATCCATCTTTGAAATTAATAGAGTAGTGTGAGTCAGCATATACTGTCTCAGCCGGCGAGCAGCCCATACTAGAGCGCAGCAAGTTTTCTCAAGCAGTGAGTAACGAGACTCACAGTCGGTAAACTTTTTGCTCAAGTAATAAATAGCGTGCTCTTTTCGGCCAGACTCGTCATGTTGCCCCAGCACACACCCCATTGAATTATCAAGTACTGTTAAGTATAATATCAGAGGTCTTCCTTCCACTGGTGGCATAAGAATGGGTGGCTCTTGGAGATATTCCTTTATCCTTTCAAAGGCAGCCTGACATTCATCGTTCCAGCGTACTACTTGATCTTTCTTCAGTAATTTGAAGATTGGCTCACAAGTAGCAGTCAGATGTGAGATGAATCGGGCAATGTAATTCAGTCGTCCCAGGAAGCCTCTGACTTCTTTCTCTGTCTTAGGGACTGGCATCTCTTGAATGGCTTTAACCTTGGCAGGGTCCACTTGAATACCCTTATCACTTACAATGAAGCCTAGCAATTTTCCGGACCTTACCCCAAAGGTGCATTTGTTGGGATTCAATCTCAGCTTGTATAACTTGAGTCGGTCAAACAGCTTCCTCAAATGATCAAGGTGCTCCTCCTCAGTTTGAGACCTTGCAATCATGTCATCAACATATACCTCAATCTCATGATGGATCATATCATGAAATAAAGCAACCATGGCGCGTTGGTAGGTTGCCCCAACATTTTTCAACCCGAATGGCATGACCATGTAACAGAAGGTGCCCCACTGAGTCACAAAGGTGGTCTTTTCCATATCTTCCGGAGCCTTCTTGATTTGATTATACCCTGAAAAACCATCCATGAAGGAGAACACCTTGTGTTGAGCAGTATTATCGACAAGAACGTCGATGTGAGGTAAGGGGAAGTCATCCTTGGGGCTTGCCCTGTTCAAGTCTCTGTAGTCGACACACATCCTGACTTTACCGTCCTTTTTCGGTACTGGCACCACATTGGCAACCCACTGAGGGTAAGAAGTTACTGCTAGAAACCCGGCGTCGAATTGCTTCATAACTTCATCCTTGATCATTTCAGACATCTCTGGGCGCATACGGCGGACCTTTTGCTTTACCGGAGGGCAGTCTTCCTTAGTTGGCAGGTGATGAACTACAATGTCGGCATCCAAACCAGGCATATCTTCATAGGACCAAGCAAATATCTCCATGTAATCCTGTAACATCTGGATCAATCGTTGCTTCACGCTGAGCTCTAGATTGGCACCAATCTTGACCTCTTTCCTATCTGTCTCAGTACCTAGGTTAATTGTTTCCACCGGCTCTTCATGTGGTTGAATAGCCCTCTCTTCCTGGAGTAGCAGTCTTGCGAGTTCACCAGGCACTTCGCAATCATCTTCACCTTCGTCTTCGGCCAAGTTGATCGGATTCTCGAAGTCATAACTGGCGGTAGCAGAGCTGTTACCAGCGAGATCTAGGGTGGATTGAAACCTGTATAAGTGAGTGTGTGTAAATATAGCTGTTTTGCAATATATAACACAAAGAAAAAAGAGCACAAGATTTGAAATGCAACAAACGTCCAATGTTTTGATTGATGATATATGGAAATGTCATACAAAAAGCCCTCACAACTAGATCTACGATGCCCCGGGTAGGACACCGAGCCAATAAAAGTTTTAACACATTTGTTTGTTACAAATTGGAAATCAAAAGAAATTAATTACTGCGTGACAAATGTGATAGGTGTAAAATCCTTTGCCGTCCAGTTGCTTGGTCCGTTGCTGGTAGTCGGGTAGATCCAACTGTCAAACTCTGCTTCCTCCACATCCTCCTCAATAGCATTTACCCTTGGGTTGGAGATAAACACCGGAGCCTTTCCGATCCTTTCCTTGCGCACAGCCCTCTGAGCCTCTGTAGTAAAGCCCAACCCAAACTTGTCATTCTTTTGAGTGAAGTCAGGAAGCTGACCCCAGTTTGCACAATTGCCTTTCTCGATTACAGCCCGGGCATCCTTCAAGGATGCCATCTTCAACGGAAAGTCTTCTTCAACCACTGCTTCAGCTGATGCCAACACTGGAGGTACTTCCTCAAAATGCTGAAAGGGGGTTTCAATAAACTCCTCGTCCATCTCGATATATCGGAATGAATTCAAGTGACTCACCATGTATTCCTCCTCACCCCTGCACAGTAACAATCTTCCCTTTGACAGGGTATTTGAGCTTTTGGTGTAAAGTGGAAGTTACTGCCCCAGCTTTGTGAATCCAGGGTCGACCCAATAAGCAGGAGTAAGATGGACGAATATCCATTACATAGAAAGTTGAGCCGAAAACTTGGGAACCCACACGAATAGGGATGTCTACCTCACCATGCACCATCCTCTTAGAACCGTCGAAGGCTCTAACAATGATGTTACTAGGTTTCAACTCCAAACCCTCACAATCTAAGCGATCCAATGCCTTCTTGGGTAAAACATTTAGGGAGGAACCGGTATCCACCAACACGTGTGCGAGAGTAGTTCCCCTGCACTCTATAGAGACGTGCATGGCATCACTGTGATTTTTCCCTTTGGCGGTAAGGTCAGCATCTGAGAACCCCAAGCCATTGTCAGCCGTCAAATTAGCCACACAGTCGGTGAATTGATCCGCGGAGGTCTCTTGCGGCACATGGGCCGTTTTCAGAAATGAAATCAGGGCTTTTGCATGGGCCTCTGAGCATAGAAGCAATGATAGCATAGAGATTTTGGAGGGAGTATGCCCCAATTGTTCAACAACGTTAAAGTCACTCTTTTTGATAATTTTAAGAATTTCCTCCATTTCTTGTTGGGAGGCTTCCACAGCAGTCTTCTTTGGTGCCTCCGTCCTGGCAGGCGAATCGGTAGCAACTTCTTTGCCCTGAGTATCAGAGGACTCGGCGGCAGTAGTAGACACAGGAACTTGAATTGGAACATGCACACTTGCGGGTGTGATGGTGAGAGGTTTTCGGATAACTGGTGGTGCAATGTCAGGCGAGAAGAGCCTGCCACTGCGGGTAATCTTGGCGGGACCAGCGATGTTACTGATACTGGTATTGGTGTTGAACTCCTGCTTCACCCCAAGCACATACACGTCGGCTCCATAATGCCATGGAACAACTTTATCAGACTCATACGGGAGAGGCCCCGGGACAGTAATAGTGATGGGTGCAACAGACATAATTTGGACTGGTTTCTTCACGGGAGCTTTGGCAGGATTGTAAATTGTGATAACAGATATTTCTTCAGTGGAAACAGACGGAACAGCAGTTTTCTTGAATAGAATTTCCTTGCTATCCATCAGGCTTTGGATGCCTGATTTCAGCAGTGGACAACCGGTAGGGGTAACAGCACACAGGAGGCAACCCTTACTACAACCCGGAAATAAACCGGCTAGTAGTAGGTTCCTCTTAACAGTCAAAAGAGGGGTAACAACTTCATTCACCGAAACAGCATACAACTCCTCCTCTATGGCATTTACTCTATGCTGGGGCATAGGAGCAGTTACAACATTTGGTCTCTCAGGCGCTTCAAACTGAATTTCCTTCGCGTCGATAAGATCTTGCACTTTTTTTCTCAAGGCCTAGCAATCATCAGTAGTGTGCCCGGGACTATCAGAATGATAAGCACACCGGGCATTTGGGTTATATTTAGGAGACGCAGTATTCACGACTTTAGGAGCTTCTTTGGTGGTCACCAAATTGGTTGATAACAGTTGGGGTAAAATTTGAGATAAGGTCATACTCATCCGAGTATACTGCCTCTTGGGCCTTTCACTTCTTTGTTGATTGTACTGCTGAGGAGCAGCAATAGGTTTTGAAATGACCAGAGCATTGACGGCTTGGCGACTTTCTGGCTTGATTTGTCTTCTAGGACTATAGACGGCACTTGCTTCTTTCTTAAAAGGCCTCTTCTCGGTACTTGCAGCAATACCCTTCTGAATCTTTCCTGACTTGATGCCAGCTTCTATTCTCTCGCCCGTTAAGATTAAATCGGTAAACCCCGCGGAAGAGTTACCAATCAGATGATTGAAAAATGGCCCATATAGGGTCCTTAGAAACATATCAACAAGCTCACGATCGGTTAAAGGAGGTTGCACCCTGCCAGCCAAATCCCTCCATTTTTGTGCGTACTCTTTGAATCCTTCGCCTGTTCCTATCGACATACCCTGAAGTTGGGTACGAGTAGGGGCAAGGTCAGAATTGTATTGGTATTGTTTGTAGAAAGCGGTGGCCAAATCTTCCCAATTCCGGACACTGGTTCCTTCTAGATGATAGAACCACTCCAACTGAGCTCCAGAAAGGCTGTATTGAAAGAAATGAATCCAGAGGTTTTTATCTGCCGTATAGGGTTGAATCTTTCTCACGTAGGACCTGAGATGCATTTTTGGGCAAGACAGCCCATCATACCTCACAAACACTGGCACTTTAAACTTTGGGGGAATCACAATCCCGGTAACCAAACCCAAGTCTTCAAAATCCAAACCAGGTACCCTTTGTAATTCCATGGCGGCTAATCTGTCTTCTAACCCTTTGTATTTATCATCAGCTGGAGGGTATTGCTGGTCAGAATAATCTTCATCCTCTTCAACCTCTTCTTCTTCCGCATCAGATTCGGAAGGTACCGCAACTCCATCTCTCTTACTGGTCCCTTCATCAGAAGTAGGAGGAAATTCAAGCACTCTTCGAGCTTCTCCGTTAAATCTTCTCCCCAAAGTAGCCACCCCGAGTCTCTTTTTCTTCTTCTTTACTGGGTCTTTGTTCCCCAATTGAGTCTTGATATCCTCCTGACCCTTAGCCAAGGTCATCAGGAGTTGCTGGAACTGTGCATTCTGAGCCTGTAGGTCTTTGATTGTTTGCTCGAGATCCATCCTACTGTAATAAACAGCAGACAGATAAGGAAACCTGGAATGAGACCTGCTTATGCACATGATGAATGGTATGCTTATGTATGCAATGCATTCAAGGATTTAGGACATTCAAAATTGTTTTAGACAAAGAAGAATGCACGTCATATTAATAAGAAGAAATTTGTCAGTACATAAATGCCCCATGGGCCAAATATTACAAAATAAACTTCTTAAGGTAAAAAGACATTGCGCATCCTTTTGGGTGCGATGTAGGTGTTGAGGGCCTCTTGCTCGTGGAGTCGGCGGGTAAGCTCTAGAACCTTCTTTTCACTGGCGTAGTAGCTAGCTTCAAAAGTGTTTCGTTCCTCCTTGAGCTGAATCCAACTTTTCTGCATTTCCTCCCACGATGTAGGCATGTCTGGATGTAGGACGGTGTAGGGAACCTCTCCTTCATTGACGGGCTCTTTAATCACTGGGAGTACATGAGGATAAGGCATCATTAGACTTTGGGCTCGGGCTCGTACCCACTTGAGATAGGGCTCAGGAGGGATGGAGTTCTTGTGTCCCAGAGTCTTGCTATCAACCTTGTTGAGTTTTCCCCAAGCTCTGATGAATCTTTGGCGAAGTCCTTGCGCATCGTTGTCGAAGTCAAAAACTAGGCTAGGAATCAACATATCATGAGGGCCATCCCTCCGTGCATATCCAAATTGCCTTAAAGCTAGGCAAGGGTTGTAGGTGATACCTCCCCTAATTCCAAGTAAAGGAACATTAGGAAATTCTCCGCAACGATCGATGATGATGACATTTTCTCTGGATCGAGAACACCAATGCACATCAGAATGAGTAAGAGTCCGCAGCCGTTGGGACCACCTTGAGCCTTGGTCATTCTTCAAGACAGATTGTGGAAGGTGCGAAATAAACCACCTTGCAAGGATAGGAGTACAGCACATGAGAACACCCCTCTTTCTCATTGTTCGTGTGTAAAATGAGTGAAGGATGTCCCCAAGCAATGTTGGTATTGGATTTCTGGACAAGAAGATTTTGACAGCATTAACATCTACCAATTGGTCAGGATTTGGGAACAAGACCAACCCATAGATAAGGAGTGCCACAATCTCTTCAAAGGCTTGTAGGTCCAATGAATTCCAACATTCTTGTGCCTTCTCAAACAAGAATTTTGCTAAGAATCCTTTGACGTCGCTTCTAGTTTCCCAATGCCCTTTGATGTCAGAAGGCTGTAGATGTAGTGCTCGAGCAACATCTTCAGGCTTTGGTTCCTTTTCCGTACCGTTGAAAGGTAGTTGATTAAGGATAGGAATTCTCAGGAGTTGAGAAAATTCCTCCAAAGTGGGCACCAACTGATAATCAGGGAAAGTGAAACAGTGGTGAAGGGGGTCAAAGAACTGGAATAGCACTTTCATCATGTCTTCTTCAATGTTGGTGTTGACTAGGCTGAGCAGTCTACCATGTCTTTCACTGAAGGATGAATTTTCCGGAATTCTTAAGGTGATCTCCTTGAGTTGAGGAGAGATTCTCACAAGGTTGACTTGAATGGTATTTCTGCGAGGAATTTCCATGTCCTACAAAACAAGAACAAAGATGAAGATCCAAAACCCTTGAAATGGTTAGAGAATGCATATGATGCTTCATGATGTTTATGATGTATGCACAAAACATATGTACAAGCAAATCACACCAAACCCTAGTTTCAGGCTTGCATGGGGTTTCATAGGTAAGTACCCTCTTGAGTGTAGTTGGCTTAAAAAACCTATCCTATAAATAGTAACCGGGTTCTAAGGAGCTCAATATCATTGGATTGTTTTCATTGTTCATTGTTTTAGTTTAGCCACTTAACTAGCGACCAAAATATTCCAAGAACACAACCCTCAATGAGTGTAGTATCGAGTATCTACCAACTTCGGACTGCACCAAAGCCAGTCATCTCACTACCCCTAATAAAAAGGCCAAGATGGTCAAGTAAGGTTCTAGGTCATTAGTGCTTAGTGACATCACTCAGCGGCCCCGTACTCTCCTTGATTGAACTCAAGGGTTACCGGTACTCACAAATATGTCGCACCAATATAGCTATTGCTTCGATCGTGTCGGTATACCCCGCACAGTTTCCACAACGTATTGCTATCTATGAATGTTTCCCCAAAATCTGGGTGTAGGATTGCAAACCCAAACAAGAGAGCCAAAAAATATAAAGCAATCAAATCAAACAATTAGTCATGCAAGAGGGTGATCTAAGCCCTAAGGTTACTCCACTTTAAAATTATCCCCAGCAGAGTCTCCAGTTCTGTGATACGGTGGGAGAACTGACTTGAGGTTTTGCGTTTGTTTTCGCAAATGTTTCGGTTGAGCAAGAGTCGCCACCGACTTTTTATTTTATCCTATGGAAAGGTTAAAAAGCACAACAAAAACCTTTGAGATGTTTTCTTGGGTTCGGGGAGTAGATTATAGAAAGGGAAGGTATTAGCACCCTTTCTATCCATGGTTATCCATGGGCTCTTAGTTACTTTCTTAGATCACTTGCCTTTTGTTTTCAATTGTTTTAAATGGTGCTTGTGTGTGTGGGTTTGAAAAATGTTTTGAAAAGAGGCCAATGTGGTGGCAACCTTTGTAATGATCCATGTTGGGATGTATACAAAGGTATATGTCTTTTGAAAAGGTTTTCATTTGTTTTTGAAAGTTGTTTTTGAAAGTGTTGTGAGGTGTGTTTTAGAAAATAGGCAAGTGTTTTGTTTTTGCAAGTTTGATTCAAGTAACTAAGAGGCTATCTACTCCTAAATTTCTCAAAGTTTATTGCTATGTTTTAACCCTTTTAATAAGTTTGTTCCACCATTGTATTTGGTGGACAATCTCATGTTAGGATGTGAAAGGGACGGGCGCGGGTCATCGTTTGGATCATAATTGCAATGGTGCCAAGTATCTTTGGGCATTTTATTTAAGGGACTTGATCATTTGTTTGGCAATATTTTGAAAAGTGTTATCGAGGGACTATGATCATTCAATTTGTTTGTTTTGCCCAAAGAGACCTAACATGCAATATGGCCCAATTTTGAAAGGCAACAAGTGGAATACCCTAGGGGGTGCAAGTGTGATTTGTGTGTCCATTTTCATGCTTGTTTGTCTTATATTAGGTCCAACTATTTTGTTCATTTCTTTTTTATTCGCATATAAACCCTAATTCTAGCATTGTATATTTAGAAAGCGATAAAGTGCAAAATTTAAATTCCTACGCTATTACAACACAATAATATAGGGAGGGGGGTACAATGTTTCAAATGGTGATTTTGACAAGGAATTTAAACCTAAAACTATTACATCAAGATTTGAATTATTTACAAGATAATTAATGTACAATAATTAAATAAGAATGGAATAAATATTCAAGATGCAAAAATGTTTTGTATATGTATGAAAAAAAGTATTATTTATGTAAAATAAAAATAAAAAGAAAATAAAAAGATGTTATTTTTTTGGGGTATTTTAAAATTTAGGGCAAAACCCTAATTCTATTAAATAAAAGGTATTATTTATTAATATATACAATATTTATCATTTATACACAAAAATAAAATAAGAAAAGAAATATATTTGTAAAAAATGATTTTTTAGTGTTTAATATTAATAAAATAAAATATGTATATTTTTAGTATTTTATTCTAAGTATATTAATAAATATGTATATTTATGTATTAAGTTCTAAATATGTATTATATATATAAAAAATAATAATATTTAATATTTAATAAAAAAAAGTAATTTTCCTATAAAATATTTTCAGAAAGTAAAACAACAATAAAATGTATAGAAATGCATTTGTACTATTTTTTTAGTATTTTAAACAAAATATATATATATATATATCTATTTATGCATAAACTAAAAGAAAATTAAATAAATGCCTAAAAAAATCAAAAATAATGAGAAAAAATATTTTTATATTTTTTATGTCATGAGAAAAAATAAACAAAGTCAACCAAAAAAAGAAAAAGTCAAAAAGTCAAAGAAATAAGCAAATGGGCCTTGGGGGTGTATGAGCAATTATGTGGTGCAAATAAGAAAAATTCTCCAGGCCCAGCCCAGAAGACCTGTCTTCAACCTCCAGCAAACAATGTTTGAAAAATACGCGCGCCTCTTGCTTCAACATCAAGATCCTGATTCTTTGATTTTTAATGAAAACTTTCAACACAAAAAATGTAAAGCATCATCTCACGATTTCATACATATAAAGAACATGATCTAACTCTCAGAAATGAGAGAGAATTTCTTCTCTCCCAATTTTTAACCTAATTTTTGTTCAAAGTTCAGGCATCAAATTCTTGCAACACACATAATATAAATAAAATCTAATTATATGGGCATGTTCAGGGCAATGATTATGACATATTCTCTTCACAAACCTAAAGCTAACAATGCCTAATAAGAGAGATACGAATTCAAAAACTTACCTGTTCAGTTGAAGTTCTATCTGGAAATGTAGGAACTTTCAGTGCAAGGTGATGATTGGAAAAGCTTCCTTGAGGTCCAGGGATGCTATTCCAATGTTTACTTTATCTTGAAAGCTTCTGAATCGAGCTAGAGAACTTCACCTGCAAGTCAGAAATGTGAAAATGGTGGAAGTGGTTAGAGTGATTACAGGTCGTGCTTTTGCTTTTGGTTAGCTTGCATAGATGTTAGGGGATGTATGTGAACTGGTTTGGGCAAGAATGCTTGAAGGGATTGAGAGATGATACTCAAACTGCAGGTCTTGCCCTGTTTTTGCAGTTTGAGAGTGATTCTGAGATTGAGGGTGTTTTGAAGGCTAAGGACTCGTGTATTAGCTTGGTTGTGTTGTGTGGAATGTGTTTGATAAGTTTGTCTAAGTGTTCTTGAGCTGACATGGTAGTTGGTATGTGTTATGGCACTTTTCTTCAACTTTAAGCAACAAATGTCAACTTGTGTTTCTAGGTCAGTAGAGGACCCCTAATGAGCTGTATAAACTCTCCTTAATCAGAGTGATTTGTCCATAATCTTGTGCTAAAGAGATTTGATCTGTACCTTCTTGATTTACCAATTGACATAAAGTATGACTTTTCAAAAATGGCTATTTTGCTTTATCTATAAATGGATTAATCTTGCATACAATGTCCAAACTCATAGAGCAACACCTTGGCACAAAGGATTGGCATTAAATTATGTAGTGTAGATGAGATAAAAGACCTGTAATCTAGCTTAAGGCATGCTGAGTTCAAATTGCAAGGTTATGGACATGTAACTTGGTCATGAACAAAGTGAGTTTTTGCCATTTTGCAAAATTCGATTCTCCCTAAACATTAGGTTTTTTGAGAAGTTATTGGACATTTTGGAAAGCTTGGAATGTGTACTACAATCCATATTTGAAATGAAAATTGAAATTCCAAGTGGAAGTGTATGTAAAATGGTCTTGAAGTTAGGTAAAAAACCTTGTCAAAATAGGTCAAATTTTCACTAAGTTAAGAATGGTTTAGTGACCTTATTCAAAAATTTGTAACTTGAGATACAAGCTTCAAATGAGAAAACTTTGTGAATCAAAGTTGTAGATTATGCAACAAGCTACAATTTTCATGTTTTGACTTTTGTTTGAATCCAAATGAATCATGGTGAAAAATTGGGGCAAAGTTGGGAAAAAATTAGGGTTTTCCATAACTTAGAAAAATTCTAAGTTATGAAAAATTCCATTTTAAACCCTAATTTGCATTTCTTGGTTTCTTGGTGAACAAGTTTCATGATTTGGCATGTTTTGATGAAAAATGAATCTTGACTCTTGATTTTGACCAAAAAGTCAAAGTTTCACTTTTCAGTATACAGTCAAAATTGATCAATTGACTGGGAAATTCAACTGTCAATCTTGTGTACTTGGGATCTTTTGAGCCTGTTGAGAATGTCAAGACAATTCCATGGGGTCCTTGAGTCCATATGTGATCTTGGTTTGCCATTGGCTAGGTCAAACAGTCAAAAATTGCCTTTGTGCAGTCAAAACCCTAAAAATGACCATTTTGCCCTTTTGGTGATCTGATCAAATTTCTTATGGAATTGTGATCCAAACTTGATCAAATGGTCCATATGAGTTCATAATGTTGATGTGGGTCAATTTTCATGAGATTTGACTGTCAATTGGCCACAGTTGACTTTTTCCCCAATACAGCTGATTTCTAGGTCAACTTTCCAATTGACTGGGTAAAACTTGGAATCAAGACTTGAAACTTGGTATGGATAAACTTGGGAGTCCAACATGAAGCATGAAAGTCATCTTAGACTTTTTAGGTAAAAACATCTTTGTGCAAACACAAACCCTAATTTGGGTCAACAGTGCAAGGAGAAATCTTGAGCAGAGGAAACCCTAATTGGATCTTGATCCTCCAAGGTCTGGTGGTGAGAAAATGTTGAGGAAATGGGAGGGCAAATTTTGGGGTACAACAACAGGGAATCTATATTTCTTTTTCTAAGGTTAGATATTAATTCTTGAAACAAGCCAGGGTAACTATCTCTACAACCAACAAAATAACAAGTTCCAGATTAATACCTAAAACAAGACAGGACAACTATCTATGAACAAATGATTGTATGTTAATACCTGAAACAAGACAAGACAACTATCTACTTGAGCAGATTGAAAATTAACTCTCGAAACGAGACAGGGAAACTATCTTTCTTTCTCTAAGGTGAGAGATTAAATCCTGAAACAAGCCAGGGCAACTATCAATACGACCAAAAAAAAACAAGTTCTAGATTAATACCTGAAACAAGACAGGATAACTATCTGGGAACAACGGATTGTACATTAATACATGAAACAAGACAATACGACTATCTACATGAGAAGATTGAAGATTAACTTCCGAAACAGGATAGGGAAACTATCTTTCTTTCTCTAAGGTCATAGATTAATTCCTGAAACAAGCCAAGGCAACTATCTCTACGACCTACAAAAAACCAAGTTCCAGATTAATACTTGAAACAAGACAGGACAACTATCTGTGAACAACTGATTATACATTAATACCTGAAACAAGACAGGACAACTATCTTCATGAGCAGATTGAAGATTAACTCCGGAAACTGGACGGGAAAACTATCTTTTTTTCTCTAATGTCAAAGATTAATTCCTGAAACAAGCCAGCTAAACTATCTCTCCGACCCAAAAAAAAGTTCCAAATTAATACCTGAAACAAGATAGGACAGTTTTGTGTGAACAACTGATTGTAGATTAATACCTGAAACAAGACAAGACAACTATCTACATAAGAAGATTAAATATTAACTCCCGAAACAGGACGAGGAAGCTATCTTTCTTTTTCTAAGGTTAGAGATTAATTCCTGAAACAAGCCAGGGCAACTATCTCTACGACCAACAAAATAACAAGTTCCAGTTTTATACCTGAAACAAGACAGGACAACTATTTGTGAACAACTAATTGTAGATTAATACCTGAAACAAGACACGACAACTATCTACTTGAGCATATTGAAGATTAACTCTCGAAACAGGACTGGGAAACTATCTTTCTTTATCTAAGGTCAAAGATTAAATCCTGAAACATGCCAGGGAAACTATCTATACGACCAACCAAAAACAGTTCCAGTTTAATACCTGAAACAAGACAGGATAACTATCTGGGAACAACTAATTGTAGATTAATACCTGAAACATGTCAGGACAACTATCTACATGAGCATATTTAAGATTAACTCCCGAAACAGGATGTGGAAACTATCTTTCTTTGTATAAGGTCATAGATTAATTCCTGAAACAAGACAGGGCAACTATCTCTACGACCAATAAAAAAAAGTTCCAGATTAATAACTGAAACAAGACAGGACAACTATCTCTGAACAACGTATTGTAGATTAATACTTGAAACAAGACAGGACAACTATCTACATGAGCATACTGAAGATTAACTCCCGAAATAGGAAATTGTCTTCAATCTAATCATTCGACACCTAATTTGTCCTTGTTCATTTTCTAGCGATCAAGAGGACCGTCACCAAGAAAGTCGCTGAAAGCGCAAAAGAAGGAGATCCTTCTGTGAAACCTTCACCCAAGGTAAACACTTTTTGCTTGTTATGTCTTTCTTACCGACATATTACTTTTGACGCTAATGCTTTCAAATCCTTTATTTCTGGTCATTTGAAATCAATCTGCAGAAAAGGAAAATTCAAGAAATTGAAATTTTTAGTGATGAAGAAGAGGAATCTCCTCCTGTCCCCTTAAAAAGGCAAAAGTTAAAGAAAGCAGCCCTCGTTTCTGAGCCTCGTCCAAATCCCAAGTCAAGGTTAAAGTCATTGGGTCGAGACCTCCTCTTGTCGTCATCAGAGAACCAACGGAGTAGGAGATAACTGCTAGGCTGAATAATCCTAGTAAGAGCGACAACTCAAGTCCTGGCACTGAAATTACGCTTAAGGTAATTACTTCGACCCCTCATGATTGTTTGCTGACTTCGATTTCTTTTTACTTTTTCAATATTTCTGATAACCATCTTGTAATCTTCAGGACACTACTGGTACTTTAAAGCAGAACCTTGTAGAAGAATTTGTCACCTTGATAAACAGTGAGGGTGATCCTACTTATAGGGCAAAAGGATCTTTTGTGAGTTCTGCTAGCGAAGTGAGCCAAACTTTTGGGCATGAAGCCGTTGGCAATCCTAATGAAGAAGTTTGTAGTGAAGGGCATGTGAATCCTGGGACTTCGCAATCTAATGATGATGGACATAAGAATAGGGAAGAGGAGGTGGCTAACGATGTGATTGAAACGGAGAAGGAAAACATGTCAGCGGGAGGAAATCGGACTGAAGATATTCTGGCGACTGATGAGGGAGAAAACCTTACAGGGGGAGCAGGAAACTCTGCGCGTGTTGAAGATGTTCCTGTGCAGATGCCTGTCGAAGCCAATGTGGCTCGTATTGTAAACGAGAGGGTCACTTCGACATGCTCTCATACCAAGGAAGATTTGGAATTGCTGAAACTGCAAAATCCTCTTGGCTACTTGACTGACATCCTTGAGGGTAGAGATAGTTCTTCTGATCAGAGTGCTTCGACTACGTTTGGAAAATCCACTTCAACCTCTCCTCTTAAAGAAGCACTTCAAAAGGTTAAGGCACAACTTTTCAAAAGAGATTTAATGCTGACCTTAGAGGGAGAACCTACAGCTCCTTACTTTTTGAAGACTACTTTAAGAGTTTTCGACCTTCATGCTGCCTTTCCTGACATTGCTAGTGTTATCTTGGATTTGATTTCCACCATCGATCAGGTTTCAGCTAACTACAATCGTTGAAGGACTCTTACTCATGAAATTGAGGAGGCCAATGGACATGTAGCTGCTTCCTGGGGTGCTGCTACTGATTCAGCTTCAAAGCTGAAGGAGATGTCGAAGGCGCAAGAAGCTAGGCAGAAAGAAGTAGAAGAACTTGATCAAAATACAGCCATTATGAAGGCTCAGATTAAAGATCTAGAATCCAAGATTGTTGCCAACGATAAACGAAAGGAAGGACTTCTTGCTGCCAACACTGATTCAGAGAGTCAAGAGGAACTCAACGAGGGATTAGCATATGCCGAACGATCACAAGCATTGGATGTCAAGATTGAGACTCTTCATCAGTCGAAAGCCCTGTGCGAAAGACACTTGGAGCTACAGAAGATAAAATACCTCCAAATCAAGGCCAGCCTCCCGTTTTGATTTCGACCTTTTTGTTGTATGCTTATATATTTTGTAATGACTTTCAGCTATTTTGGCTTTATAATATATCTTCCATTATGGATTTTTAACTCTATTAAGATCAAGTATTGGTTACTCTAACCTCTTGAAGTGCAGGTCTATACTTTTCTAAGTATTTACCTTTTACTCTCAAGAGCCTTTGGTATTCATTTAACTCTTCGACCTCATATGTGCCACCAGATAACGTTTGGATAATCTTAAAAGTACTTTCCCATTTAGGAGACCATTTTCCCATATTTCTATCCTTTCGATCCATTGGGAGGATTACTTTCCATACCAGGTCTTCAAGCATGAATACCTTAGGTTTGACTCTTTTATTGTAAGATCTTTCCACTCTAATCTTTTCTGACTTTAAGAGATCCAAAGCCCTTAATCTTTCTTTGTCCAAATCATTCAATTCGTCTAACATCATATTCCAATAAACTTCGGAAGGGATGTCTTGATGCTTCTGTATTCTTGTTGACTGTAGACAGATTTCAGCTGGCAGTACTGCATCATGGCCGTAAGTTAGTCGAAAGGGTGTTGTTCCGGTAACTTCCTTAGGAGACGTTCGATACGCCCATAAAATTTGATCTAAATTCTTGTGCCAATTTTTTGGATTCTTTCCCACATGCTTCTTTATTAAGCTGATTATTACCTTGTTTTCCACTTCGACTTGACCATTGGCTTGTGCGTAGTAAGGCGTAGATGTCAATAATTTGAACCCCACTTCTGCAGCGAACTCTTACATTTTTCGACCAATAAATACTAACCCTTGATAAGTTGTTATTGCCTCAGGGATTCCAAACTTGTATATAATGTGATTTTGAATGAATTCAATGACATTTTCATGGTCTACATTGACTAAAGGAATTGTTTCAATCCACTTAGTAAAATAATCAATGCCCACCAATATGTACTTCTGGTTTTAGATGATGCTGGCCGAATCTCTCCAATAAGATCCAAAGTCCATCCCCTATAAGGCCAAGGTTTCACAATTGAGTGAAGTTCGCTTGCAGGAACGTGTTGGATACTTGTATGTACTTGACATTCCTAACATCCTTTTGCAAACTCAACACAATCTTTCGACATAGTGGGCCAATATAGTCCTTGTCGAAACAATAACCATTTCATTTTATGGCCCACTTGGTGTGCTCCACATGCCCCAGCATGTGTAGTTGAAAGGGCTATGTATGCCTCTATTTCATTTAGGAATTTTAATAGCACCCCTTCAGGCGTATTTTTAAATAACTCGTTTCCCATTAGGGTATAACTCAGCGCTCTGTACTTTATCTTTCGTTCTATCGAAGCTATTGGATTTTGCATATAATCCACTATAGGCTTTCTCCAATCTTGTTCTGTTAGATTATCTATGAATGAAATTTCGAAGTTTTCGTGATCAATGTACCCCAACTTTGTTGTTTTCAAATCCGTTGGAGACAACTTGGTCAATGCCACTCTTCCTCAAACTTCGATTACCTGTTGTAATTTCTCTTTCGAAATTTTGTACCCGGATGTAATTTATACGAATTCATTAGCCACTTGATTCTCCAGTCTTGGTATATGTCAGATGTTGATCTTTTCAATTTTTTTTCAACAAATGATTGAATATTACAAAATACATGATAAGATTTTCTCTTATTCATTTATATTCTTTTGTAACTTGTTTTATAACTAACTCTGAGTCTCCCATTATTTTGACTCGAGTTGCCCCCAATACCAACAATATTTCAAGGCCTACGATTAGAGCCTCGTATTCAGACTTGTTGTTCGAACAAGAACCTTCGATCTTGTACTTGAATGTTGTTGGAATTTTGTTTGGAGAAATAATTAGAACCCCCTACCCCAGTCCCGTCTTTATGACTAGAATCGTCGAAGTATAACTTCCAAGGCTCGATCTCTAAGTAGTTAATTGATTCCTCTTTAATTGAGTGGTCAACTATAAAATCTGCTACCACTTGGTCTTTTACAGCCTTAAGAGGCATAAAAGTTAATGAATACTCAGTTAATGCAAGTGCCCATTTGCCAATTCGACTGTGCAAGATGGGTTTCGGAAACATATATTTGAAAACATCAAAATGAGATGAAACAAAAACATTAACCAGTTTAATATATTGCTTGAGCTTTGTACAGGAGGAGTAAAGACATAAACAGAGTTTTTCAACTTTGCTATATCTAGTTTCGACATTGTTTAAAATCTACTGAGGTAATAAATAAGTCTTTCGACACCTTTTTCATCCTCTTGAGTTAACATGCTTCCTAAAGTTTTATCGGATGCAGCTATGTACAATCTCATACTTTTATTTCTAGAAGGAGGTACCATAATGGGTGGTTTGGCGAGGTATTCTTTGATCTTGTCAAAATCCTCTTGTTTTTCTTTCCCCCACTCGAAGCCTCCTTTGTTGAGTCGAAGTAGTTGTGAGATGGCTTGCGTTCTCCCACTTAAGTTGGAAATAAATCTCCTCAGGAAAATTATCTTACCAAGTAGAGATTGCAACTCCTTCTTGTTAGTTGGCTCTTTCGCTTCCAAAATGGCTTTGGTCTAGTTCTGGTTTACTTTAATTCCCTTCTTGTGGACCACAAAGCCTAAAAAATCCCCTGCTTTTACGATGAAAGCACATTTTAGAGGATTCATTTTCAGACCATAACGTCTCATCCTTTCGAAGGATTGTCGAAGATGGTCTATATGATTCTTCCCTGAAACAGATTTAACAACAATATCATCAATGTAAATCTGCATAAAAGTGTCAATAAAATCATGGAAGATTGAGTTCATTACTCTTTGACATGTTGCCCCTGCGTTTATTAGGCCAAAAGGCATCACTACCCATTCATAAGTGCCTAAAGCTCCAGGGCATCGAAAGGATGTTTTCGACACATCCTCTTCAGCAATGAAAATTTGATTATACCCTGACTATCCACCAAGCATACTCATATATTCGAAGCCAGTGACATAATCAACAAGCATTTCTGCCACATGCATTGGATATTCATCTTTGGCTGTTGCACCATTTAAATCTCTAAAATCGATGCACACCCTTAAGGTACCATTTTTCTTTATAATAGGTACTATATTTTCAATCCATTCGACATACCTGGTTGATCGGATGAACTTGCATCTCAGCGGTCTTTCGACTTTCGTCTTGATCTTTGACAAGAACTCAGGTGCAAAACGCCTTGGAGTTTGCTTGACAGGCTTTTTCCCAGGTGTTATTGGTAGTTGAAGTTCTACCACTTTCCTGTCGAGACCAGGAATTTCATCATAATCCCATGTGAAGCAATCTTTAAATTCCTTCAACAATTAGATCATTTTGATCCTGAGCTCTGGATCTATCTTCGTGCTAATATATGTTGGCCTTTTCGCCAATCCTTCACCCAGATCTATTTCTTCTAAAGGATCTTACACTAGCATTTTAACACTGTTTGCTAACGGATCCTTTTCAAAACCCAGAGGCTCATCATCATAGATAGCATCTAGCCTCTAGTTTTGTATTTCTTCCTCCTTCCTATCATGTGGCTTTGGATATAAGTCTTTCCCGGGACCCTCTGGAAGAAATACTTGCTCAGTGGCCTTAATGGCCATGTATTTAACTATAGCCTCTAAGGCCGCTATCATTCTACTTTCGGCTACATATGCCGAAATCTTTTTTAAAGCGTGTGATTTAGTCATCATCACCAAATTCACTTCCCCAACTTGTTGGTTGTATGTCATCAACTCCTCCATAGTCCATGTTTAATAAGTCTTCTCTATCCCACTGGAAACCATGGTTGGAATGTAGGTAGAGGGAGCAAAAGGCATTTGGTGCTAGCGCCAAATCGATCTCTAGAGGATTGCATGGCCCTATGTCAGCCAAGTTTTTGTCGAAGATATTTTTTCCGACGTTATTAACTTCACCCAAGTAATAGCTTTGGTCGGCTTCTATATTCTCTACAATGCCATCAGGGCGCCAAATCGTGACTCGTTGATGCGTCGAAGATGGCACTGCACCTATGCCATGTATCCACTCTCTACCTAAGAGCAGATTGTAGTTGGGCTTCGCTGAAATGACCATGAACATAGTTGGTCGATGTATTGTTCCCACCTTGAGGTCCAATTGTATCACCCCCATGGTAGTTCCAATACCTCCCTCATAGTTCGACAGAACCATGTTGTGGGGTTTGATATCTCCATCTCCTTTGCCTATTTTCCTTAGCATAGATTGGGGGATTATATTTATTGTAGCTCCACAATCAACCAGAAATTTGTTGATTGTTATTTCCCCTATCTTTTCTCTTATGAACAATGGTTTTAGGTGATTTTTCATCGCCTTAGTAGGTGGCTCGAAGAATGCATTTTGCTGCTCGACACAACCATTGTTCATCACATAATAGCACATTGGCCTATGTTTGGTCATCTCTTGTTTGAATTCCCAGTCGGTCTCTTCGACTTCGACTTGGCGGTCGTATTCTCCGGGTAACACTGATACTACATTTACCATAATGTCTAAAGTAGCATCAGATTCAGAGTTACCTTCGTCATCTGATTCACCTCGATCTAGCCACTTCACTCTTCTGGAAATTGGTTTTGTTTCTAAAGGATTTCTTTGTTTTCCTTGGTCCATTCTTTGTGGCACATTGGTACTTGACTCTGGTTGGGGCTCCTTTGTGGCCTCCATTTCGGCCTTTCGCCGTCTCTGAAATCTTCTCCACTTGGAGCGAGACATGGGGTTTTTTCCCTTATAGTTGCTCGACACATGAGCCACTTTGTTTATAGTTGTAGTTTGGAACTCCTTCCTATATGCCAAGGATGACCCTCTTGGCACATCTAATGTTCGCCATATCTCTTCATTTGTCCTTTTCCTATGTGTTGTCTTTAGCCAAGTGTCCATGGGGACATTTTTCAGAGGCTTGAAAGTTGATGGCCTCTTCACCTGATTCATTGGTCCTCTTTTGGGATCGTATCTAACTTCAGAAACCATGTAAGGTTGGGCATTGGTGGCCCTTTTCTCTTTCATTACCCTTATGCCCTGTATGTGTTATGCAGCCTTTTTGTCGAAGATGGAGCTGCATCTTGGACACAACATAACTTCAGACTTCTTCTTCTGGCATCGTTGTAGAAAGTCAGCCAAATTCTCATTTTATTTTGGAAATGTAGTTTTATTCACTTCCTCTTGTCTCATGGCTTCCTCTGAAGCCTTGGCCTCACATACTTCGACAATGTTGACTTGCACGTTGCTCTTGGCAGAGAGATTCATTTTTTGCATTTTGGCTTCAAGGTCTTCTGTCAAACCCTTGACGGAAGCCACATAAGAACTTACAGTAGTCCTTTTGTTTGAGTCTTCAGTAACTCCTTTGTTTAAGTCTTCAGTAGCCTTTTGGTTTAGGCCTTCAGAGGCCTTTCAAACCGCTTCTGCAGTCTTTCTGTGATGTTCCCAGTAAAACTGCCAAAGACCGGCATATTGACGAAGTCATCCGAAGTTTCGACCATGTTGATGCCTGCTGGTTCAGCATAGTGGGCATCATCTCTCAGTGGGTCTGCATCAATTTTCATTTTGGGTTTTTCAAAAATTTGAGCCTGCCTTCTTTGATCACTCCTTGAACGAGATCCCTGAAAAGAAAACATTGTGAAGTTTCATTACCCAAAAAATTATGATACTTACAAAAACCTCTTTTCTTTCTTTGTTCTAAAGGAGACATTTTTGCCCCTTGGGGCACTATCATTTGGCCATCTTTCACTAATAAGTCGAATATCTCATCACATTTTGTGACGTCAAAACTATACGTTTTCTTTGGGAATCTATCACTGTTCTTTTCAGACTCAGTAGGATTCTTCCTATCTGAGAGTAGTAACATTCTATAAGAGTATGGAGGCCCATGTTTTAACTCTGCTAAATCTATTTCTCCCTCTTCGATAACTATAGGATTACTAGATGTTTCTGGATTATCATCATTCATTTCGACATAGGCTACCTTTTCTAGCCGATGAATCTTAGTTGCTTTAGCTTTTTCAATTTTAAGGCGTTCTACCTGTCGAACTCTATCGGCCAATTGGGCCATGTCCCTCTGATATTGGGAATCTAGTTTCTTCCTAATAGAATAGTTTAGGCCCCCTGCTGCCATTTCGACAAATTCATGTTCAGGAACTTGTGTAAAGCATCTGGCTTTGAGCAGTCGAAACCTATTTAGATATTCGTCTATTGGCTCGGTGAATCTTCTTTTCACGCTTTCCAGTTCTTTTAGACTTATTTTGGTTTATCCCATGTAAAATTGTTCATGGAACAATCTCTCCAATTGATTCCAATTGTGGATCAAATTGGCTAGGAGGGTGGTAAACCAAGTAAAAGCGTTTTTTGTTAGAGAACTTTGGAAGTATTTATTCCTAAGGCTCTCATTATTTGATATTTCCCCAGCTTCTATCAAATATCTTGCTATATTTTTGATAGTTGATTCTTTCGTATCCCCTGAAAACTTAGTGAACTTTGGAACTTTCCCCCTAGGGGGTAAATCCGTTTGCAAGATATATTCTAACAATGGGGAAGTAAAATTTGGCCTATGAAAGCCAACGTTCACTCCATTTTGTATCATGATCCTTTCGATCATGGCTGTCAGATTATTCTCTGTGCCACAATTATGGTGTCGAACTTGTTGTATCAGTTCGTCAGCATTTTGGTTCCTATTTACCATCATTACATCTCGATCACCATCTCTAAGGATCTGTGGGGGAAGTATTGGTATTTCAACCCTAGTTTGTTCAATTTATACCATGTGGTTCCTCCTATCAAATTATGGATTTTGGTTAATAGTTACATCTTCTTCTAAGACTACACCTTGATCCTCTCTCATAATAGCTCTCTGGGGTTGTCCAATAGGTTGCGGAACCCTAAAAAATTCAGTCATGCGTGCCATTTACGTTGTCATTTGTATGTTTGACTGAGTAGTATTTTGTATTAGAGGGTTCAATACTGTACTTAGAGTTTGGCCCAACATTTGTACCATGTCATGGTTGCTTTCATCCATTTGTTGCTTCAAAATTGCTGTGGAAGCATTTGTGAGCCTTGGCATTACAATGGATGTCCCTCCTAAAAGTTGGTTCCTACCCATACCAGTTCCAGACCCCTGTAATGGTGAAGATGCACTTAATAAAGGTTCTGAAAATGTAGACGCAACGTTCATAAGGCTAGCCATTTCAGTAGTTGGCATGCCATAAGGCTGGTCTTGACCCATCCAGGCTGTCGAAAATCCTGGGGGAGCGTGTGGTCGAAATCCTGGATTCACCGTTGGTGGGGGTGTTCCTGTTTGACCTCTGGGACCTGCATACAAAAGTATTGATCCCGTTTAGGTTGCTGTTAATGTTGGTATCGAACCAACAATTGACGAGACAATTTCACTAACAGTTGGTATTACCGCGGTTCCCGTAGTAATTGGTAGAGGTATTTCTCCATTATTTGGCTGATTAGCCATATTGCTTTCACTATTTCTCTTTCTAGTTATACACTCGTTGGTGGTTACTTTACCACTTCTTAATAGCATGCAAAACTTTGTAAAAGAAAGAAAATCATGCGAAGCATTTATATTAAGATTAATGAGCACAAACGAAAAACAAAATAAATAAAGCAACGATAATTAGCAACGTCCCACCAGGTGTGCCAATTTATTCACCGTCTTTTCTAGTAAACAACCGCTGATCTTCAAAAAAGGGTAACTTTTTAGTTACTCGCAGGATCGATCAGTTTGATCCTAGGACATATGCTAATTTTTTATGTTGTTTGGACATAAACGTTAATGTGGTTGAAGAATGCATGTTTGACTGGGAAAGGGATGAGTTTGAGTGCATAAAGTAAATAGAAAGAAGGGGTTGAGGAGAGGTTACGTGCAGGAATTTGGGTAAAAGTTCAGATAAAGTGAAAACAAGATAAAGAGGCAAGAAATGTAAAGAGAGAAATAAAAGACTTTGATTGTAAAATATGGTGTTTCAAACGTACATTTTTCAGTATTCTTTCTCACGCAGCGGGTACTTGAATAATACTGAATAATTTGTACAATCAGTTGAACACACGGAAATCTACATAAATGTCCTATATTTATACTAAAACTAGGTAACCGTCGAGGAGTTGCCTTGCTCCAGGATGAAGACAAGTGTCTTCTGCATGCGCTTCGACCCCTCTTTTCACGCCATGTTGCTTTCCTCAAATGCCAAGGGAACTGCTTTTCCCACCTTTCTCCAGATTCAAAATCTTCCGGGGAAGATATAAAGTTTCCTTCTGGTCGAAGACCTTGGACTCCCTTCAGTCGAAGGGATTGAGAATCTTTTGGTCGAAGACTCATTTTAATTTAGAATTTCTCTAAGTATTTTTACCTTCTAGTCGAAGGCTCATTTTAACTTACAATTTCTCTAAGTACTTTTCTACTTTGTCGAATCTTTTCCAACTTAGACTTGTTCAATCTATTTTTTGGCCCATAAGGCCAACTTATTGTAGGTGTCGAATTTAGGAGCTAACACTCACAAACTAAAACCATTTCCAAACTCACACTTTCAAAACACCTTCAGAAACAAACATCTCTTTGAACTATTTTCAAAACCAACACTTTGTATGCATTCTTATAGAGACGAGAATCATTATAATATTTTCCACAACCAAGGTGTTTCCAAAATACTTTCAAAACTCACCATAAACACATTTAAAACAAAGGAATTTCAAAAGTGATCTAGCAAGCAACTAAGAGCCCGTAGATAAAATGGATGAAAAGGGTGCTAACACCTTCCCTTTTCATAACCTACCCCCCAAACACAAGAAAATATCTCAAAGGTCTTTCCTGTTCTTTTCACCCTTTCCTTATTGGATAAAATAAAACTCGGTGGCGACTCTTTCTATTTACAACAATTGCGACAAAAAACCCAAAACAACCAAGTATGTTCTCCCACCGTATTACAACTTTAAGGAATAAAAGAGGATTTGTATTCAAAAGTTTTCAATAAACACATTCAGAAGAAAGCAAATAAAATGAACACAGTAAAGAAAACAAATTTCAAAAACTATGATTGAGGTGGAGGAAGTCGTGTGAACAGGGCTTCCAACAAATTCTTAATGTGATTGTTTGACTATTCTTCTTTTCCCAGAATCCCTTTGATTTCCTTGCATGTATCATCCTACTTTTCAAGTCTTTCCTTGAACACTGAATTATCTTTCTTCAGATCCTCTAGAGTTTGTAGAGAAAGAGATGAAGAGGGTATATCAACAGAAGGTACCACCTTTCCACAACAAGCTGTTGTTGAATCTGACCCAGTAGCTTCTTCAACTTCCTTGCCTTTGTCGAGAATCCTGACCAGAGGAAGAGGATCATAGGATGGTTCATCATATTCTGAAGGTTGGTGGTCTTCCCAAGGGGCATTTTCCAGCAGAAGAAGAGGTTTCTTTTCCAAGTGACGCATAACTTGATCCTTGAAGACATTAAGATGATCATAGAATTTATGTTGAGCGATTTCATAACTCAACTCCTTAAGTTTCTAGGACTCATAATTGAACCATTTTCTGAACTAGTTCCAATGTGAATCAGAAGCAGCAGGATTAAGATTCTCTAGGCATTCCATCTTCAGAGATTTAACCCATTCAAGTATTTTTGTTTCAAAGATCAGCAAATTTTTACCAACATTTGTTTTGGTGATTTTTGGTTTTAGTTTTGGTACGACAATTTTTTTAGAGCATGAGACAAGATTGTCCAGAGCTTCTAAGTTTATAACTGTGCAAAGGGGATCTTCTGGATGGTTGTTTAGAGAGGGAGAATCAGAGATAATAATGGGTGAATATGGTGAGTTTGGTGGAGTGGAATGATAGGGAGATGGAATATATGGGATGTAGTGGATTGTGATTTGTTGTGAGACCATGAGAAGGCAGGTGATTCTAGGAATTGATCTTAAGGTATTAGAGTCAAAAGTTAGATTTTATGAGGGGGGAGCTTCAAAGTTTGGATTTTATGAATGGGGAGCTTGAAACAGCGAATTAAATTAATCAATATAAGAAAGAACTTGAGTAAGTTCAGGCTTATTTTGGTCAAGATGGGTAGAAGGTGGATCGTCCATGATGTTATCTAGAGTAAGTGAGGGGTAAAATTCAATGTCAAAGTCATCAAAGGTTTATGGTGATGGATCTTCTATGGGTTTTGGAGAGGAAGGGTTTTCATATGTTTATAACATAACTTATTCAATAACATAAATAAAAGATGGACTACCTTTCTTCTTAGCAACTTTGGGAATCTTCTGAGATGATCCTTCTCCAACAAATTTCCTTTTCCTTGATTTTCTTGGGGCAATATCCAGAAGTTGTTGTCTCAGATCACGAATGTTCACTTCTAGAATTATCCCGTTCATTTTGCAAGCCTCCAGATACTGACAATAAATTTTGGAGAAGCATATGTTTGAGAGAAGAGAGGAAAATCCTTGACAGGTACTCTTCTAGTTGTGGTGACTTCCCTGGTTGTTATTGTAGGATCCTTCCTGATGGTTTCAATGATCTTCATCTTCTTCAGATTCTTAGCATTCAGAGGTTTACCAGCACATGCTTCCAGATTGCTGACCTGTTGAGCCTCAGTCAGATGTTCTACCTGATTGTTTTCTATTAGAGTATCTGATATGAGCCTTCCCAGAGGTATCCAGTCTCTCTTTGTTCTTTCTACTTCTCTTGTCTCTTTATGCTGGTGTTCAGATGATTAAATAGAAGATGAGGAAGATTGATCTTTGCCTTGGTTTTTATAAAGTACATAAGATACTGTTGATCAATGTTGATATAGTCTGGAGAGCTTGTGGGTTTTCTATGGTTGATGCCCCCAAAATAATTTTTGACCAAATCATGACGTAGTCTTTCAGATATTTGATCTTGTTGGATGGTTGCCTATAAGTAAAAATCTCTTTTGAGATCTTTGTTAGGTCAGAGCTTTTGTCTGCTATTTCACTACAACGAATGCCTCCGCCGTCATGAACAATCAAATGCCCAATGAGATCTTCAGAGATTGATATTTTCTTTCCCATCACAAAAGAAGTGACCTGATGATTTGAGGCAGTAGCGTGAGTCCAAAATTCTTTAACCAATATTGGAATAAATGGACCTAATAGACTATCAAAATACTTTTTCCACCCTTTAAATTAAACATCGGGAGTTAAATCATAACCATTTTCCTTCATACTGACGAAGTCCACAATGAGTTCACACAGAAATTCCAGTGAATCAATGGGAGTTAGGAGTGTTCTTTCAGGTTCTTCGTACATGTCTGTTGTTGAAGAAGAAGATCCAGGAACACTTTGAGAGCATTGAGCAGTGCAGGAAGAAGCCATTATTCACACAGAGTTTTGAGGGTTTTAAAAAAATATATAACACAAGTAATATAGAGAAGAAGTGAGAGTGAATAAGTGAAAGTGAAAGTTACCAAGAAATTTATAGAAAAATAGGAAACTTAATTAACAAGAAAAGGGTTAAAAGAAATGATTACAAAGCATTAATAATTCCTGAAAAATAGGGAGATGGCGTAGAGATATAAAACAATTACCAATATGACACGAGTCTCAATGCATCCAATCAATGCTTTAGTCTCTTTAGAATTTGAACACGTGTTCAGCCTTAGAAGAAACTCTTGTGAGGAGATGACAAATGTTGATTATATAAACTGTACGCTTCTATCTTTGAAATGAACCATTTGGAAATGGCTCAGATCTTCTTAGGTAGATCCTGATACAACTTTCCTTTTAACTTCAGAAGAATTATTGATCAGATGTTCACAAAAAATACAAAGTTCTAAGGACTAACAAACATATATATAACTATCATTTTGGACATAATTTCATGAGGAGATGTTTCATAATGAGTCAAACCTATCTTTAGAAAGGGGTTTAGTAAAGACATCAGCCCATTGATGGTTTGTGTCAATAAATTTAAATGAAAGAATTCCTTTATGAATATAGTCCCTAATGAAATGAGGTTTTATTTCTATATGCTTAGCACTAGAATGTAAAGTAGAATTTTTTTATAAACAAATAGCAGAAGTGTTGTCACAGAGTATAAGAATGTTACTCTCAAATATGTTGAAGTCTTCAAGTTGACTTTTCATCTAGAGCATCTGTGTGCTGCATCTGGCTGTTGCTATATATTCAGCTTCAGCGGTTGATAATGCAATTGTGGATTTCCTCTTGCTGGACCACGAGATAAGATTTTCTCCCAGAAATTGGCAACTTCCAAAAGTACTTTTTCTTTCTATTCTGTCTCCAGCGAAGTCAGCATCCCAATACCCTACTAATTTGTATTCTTTGGTTTTTCTATAACAATGATCAAGATTAGTAGTACCTTTCAAATACTTGAAAATTCTCTTAACAACTGTTAACTGATTTTCTCTAGGATCTGATTGGAATCTAGCACACATACATACACTATACAGAATATCAGGTCTTGAAGTTGTTAGATATAAGAGAGAACCAATCATACCTCTGTAGGTCTTATATTCTACCTACTTACTTTCCTCTTCCTTTTCCAGAATGCATGTGGGATGCATGGGAGTTTTGGCTGGCTTACATTCTGATAGATCAAATTTCTTCAGAAGTTATTTAACATACTTGCTTTGATGTATGTATGTTCCTTCTGGAGTTTGATTGATCTGGATGCCCATAAAGAACTTGAGTTCTCCCATCAAGCTCATTTTAAACTCTGCCTGCATAGACTTAGCAAATTGTTTTCCCAGAGATGTCTTAGTTGATCCAAAAATAATATCATCTACGAAAATCTGACAAACTAGAATGTCATTTTTAAATAGTTTATAGAATAAAGTAGTGTCCACCTTCCCACTGGTAAAGTCATTTTCTAAAATAAAACTACTTAGTCTTTCATACCAAGGTATGGGAGCTTGTTTCAGACCATATAGTGATTTCTTCAGTTTATAGACATATTCTGGATGTTTTGAATTCTCAAAAGTAGGGGGTTGATGCACATAAACTTCTTCATCAATGTCACCACTTAAAAATGAAATTTTAACATCCATCTGATAAAGAGTGATTCCATTATTTACAGCAAAAGAAATTAAGATTCTGATAGATTCTAACGTGGCGACTGGAGCAAATGTTTTTGTATAGTTTATCCCCTCTTGTTGACTATAACCTTGTGCCACCAGCTGTGCTTTGTTTCTGACGACTTCTCCTTGTTCATCCAGTTTGTTTCTGAATAACCATTTGGTTCCAATGATGTTGAACCCTTTTTGTTTAGGAACCATATCCCACACATCAATTCTGGTAAATTGGTTTAATTCTTCCTGCATTGCAAGTATCCAATTATTGTCCAAAAGGGCTTTGTCAATGGAAGTTGGATCAATTAGAGACACTATTCCTATGAGATATTCTTCAGAGTTTTTGAATGTAGATCTTGTTCTGATTGGGTTTTCTTTCTTCCCCAGAATATTGTTTTCCGGATGAGCTAATCTGCTTCTGGATTGTCTTTTCTGAAGAGGCTCTTCAGATGTTACTGTAATGTTTGTGACATCTTCTTCTGGAGATGATCATGATTCTTTGTGAGAAACTTCTGATGCAATGTCTTTAGTACTTGTAAATTGGACTTCTATATCTGCAAAAGATTTATCTTGCTTTGACTTTTGAGGGCCAAGCTTATCATCAAATATGACACTAATGGACTCTTCTACAATTCGTGTTTCTGTGTTATATACTCTATTTCCTTTTGAGCATTCAGAGTATCCTAAAATGAGACACTTTTGTGCTTTAGAGTCAAACTTGTTCAAAATTTCTTTAGTGTTTAGAATAAAACATGTACATCCAAAAGGATGGAAATAAGAGATGTTGGGCTTTCTGTTCTTCAATAGTTCATATGGAGTCTTATCCAGAATAGTTCTTATGGAGATTCTATTCTGAATGTAACACGTTGTGTTAATTGCTTCTGCCCATAAGTTAGCAATGTTAGTCTCGTTGATCATGGTTCTGTCCATTTCTTGTGAAGTTCTGTTGTTTCGTTCTACAACTTCGTTTTGTTGAGGAGTTCTAGGACAAGATAAATCATGAGAGATGCCATTCTCATTAAAAAAAGTTCAAATTTTTTGTTTTCAAATTCTCCACCATGATCACTTCTGACTTTTATAATTTTAAGATCTTTTTCATTTTGAACTTGGTTACAGAATGCAGAGAACACAAAATGTGACTCGTCCTTGGGTCTTCAGAACTTTACCCATGTTCATCTGCTATAGTCATCTACGATCACTAATCCATACTTATTACTAATAATGGATGCAATTTTCACTGGTCCAATAGATCTATATGCATAAGTTCTAATGGTCTGGAGGTAGAAATAAAATTTTTGGTTTTGAAAGAAGGTTTTTTAAACTTTCCTTTTTAACATGCTTCACGCAGAGCATCTGAGCTGACCTTCAGGTTAGGAAGTCTATTGACCAGATTGAGTTTGTTAATAGGAGATATTCTTCTCATACTAGCATGCCCCAATCTTCTGTTCCAGACCCATTGCTCATCGTTAACAGATAATATGCATTTTACATTCTGACTTTTTAGTTCAGAAAGTTTTATTTGGTAAATGTTGTTCTTTCTCTTTCCATTAAAGAGGACAAATCCATCTTTCTGACTAACTGCTTTTTAGGACTTTTGATTGAATATTATATCATAATCGTTATCACTTAATTGACATATGGATAACAAGTTATGCATTAACCCATCTGCTAACAGAACATTAGTTATAGAGGGAAGAGTGTCGTTACCAATAGTTCCAGAGCCAATTATCTTCCCTTTCTGATTACCTCCGAAACCTACAAAGCCTCCAGATTTAAGCTCCAGGCTTTGGAACATATGCTTTCATCCTGTCATGTGTCGAGAGCATATAGAGTCCAGGTAATAAGACAGGTGTTTCAATCTTGCTGTTAAAGATATCTGTAACATTGAAAATTTTGTCCTTTGGTACCCATATATTTTTGGGTCCTTGTTTGTTAGAGTTACCAAAATTTTGTTTGAATTTTGGTTTAGCAGAAAAAGCATTACTAGTATACTTTATGTCACGTGTGTGCCCATAGGTGAAGTGATAATTCAGAGTTGTGCGTTTAATTACCATATCCTTAAACTTCTTAGGTTAAGATACTTTACCTTTATATCCTATTCCTTTTCTGCCATTTCTGCTAAGACCATAGATCATTGAAGCCATCTTGCTTCTATCTATGTTTTTTGCAAGGAATTTCTGAAACTATGATCAAAATCCTTTATGACCTTATCAGAGTCACTAGGAACTTCTGAGACAGTTTCTTTCTGAGCATTTTGTAATTTATTTTCTAGTTTAGAAATTGTTTCTTTCATCTCAGAGTTTTTTTATCTCAGTTTCTTAGTTTCATCAGAGTCAGAAACTAGGTCCTTTTTCAGGTTCTTGTTTATGAATCGAAGTTTCTGACATCTTTCAAGAATTTCTGACAGACTCTCTTTTAATTGAGATCTAGAGAAGTTAGAGAATACCTCTTCTGCCTCTGAGTCTAATTCTGATCCAGATGATCCACTGTCTTCTGATATGTAGGCCATTAGGGCTATGTTGGCTCTTTCATCTTCTGATTTTGTTTCATCTTTAGAAGAGTCTGAGTCGTCCCATGTTTCCATAAGGTTTTTCTTCTTTTCCTTATAGATCTTCTTTTTAGATTTCTCTTTTTGAAGATTTGGAAAATCGCTTTTGTAATGCCCTTGTCCATTACATTCATATCAGATAATATCTTTGTTACTAGACTTTCTGTATGCAGAAGATGGTTCATAATGATTCCCTATTCTTCTGGAAGTTCTGAACTTCCTCTGCCTGTGCTTCCACAGCTAATTGACTCTTCTGGAGAGAAGAGACTTCTCGTCTTCCTCTTATGAGGATCCACCATAGTTTTCTTCTTTTTCCTGCAAAACTTTTGGTTCATATTATGTGTTAGATTTAAGAGCTAAAGACTTACCTTGCTTCTGGGGCTCATCGTCTTCTAACTCTATCTCATGACTTCAGATGATCTTCTTTACATGGTTAGTAGTTGAGTACCCTTTACCCAAAACTTTTAACCCAGCCACCAGAATTTGAAACCTTGAGAACATTGTTTCAATGGTTTAATTTTCTTCCATTTTGATGGCTTCATACTTCTGTATGAGCACAAGAGCTTTGGTTTCTTTGACTCGCGTGTTGCATTCATGCGTCATTCTCAAGGAGTCAAACATGTGTTTTGTTGATTCTCTGTTTATGACCTTCTCATACTCTTTGTATTAGATAAAACTCAAGAGAATAGTTCTAGCCTTGTGATGATTTCTGAAATCTCTCTTTTGATAATCTGACATTCTTTATCTATCAATCTTCTGACCGCTTTCATCAACAGGATGTATGTACCCATCAGTCACCATGTCCAAGAGATTAGTGTCTCGAGCTAGAAAGAAACTTTTGATTCTGTCTTTCCAGTAATCAAAGTTCACACCATCAAAAATAGAAGGTTTGTCGTTGATTCTTTCTTTCTCATCATGGTAGTCATTGTTGATGTTCTGACTTGGTCCCACCAAAGTGTTTTTCTTGCTTGGATCTTTTTATGACAGGGTTAAGTGCTTGTACTCATAACTAGGAGCTATGATACCAAATGAAAAATGGAAAAACACAAGAAGGGGGGTTTGAATTGGGGTTTTTAAAACTAAAACAAAAGAACATGTTGGTTATCTTTGTGCGCTTGAACGTAAACTACTCCAGTCTACCCGCCAAGGTGATTTCGCCTCTCTCAACGAGGTCTTAATCCACTAATCACACTTGATTACACAACTACTATGACAACCGTCAAAGTCTTCTTGAGTCTAAACCACAATCAGGTTTTCTTAAGGAAATACAATCAACAATGTTTAAGAAAGTCTACAAACAGTGTTTTCTAATAAAACAATTTAAATTTAGGACGTTTGAAGATGATGAAGATTTCTTCTTTGCTGTGCGTGAAAATCGTAAACAGTTTCTCCTTCAAACTTTGTTTAAATAGGCGATGCTTGTAGAAGCTTTTGGAATGTTAATCAATGATAATTAAAGAGCTTTCCAAAAATAGAGATCCTTGTTCCCTTTCACCCATTACTTTTGAATAGCAATAATTGAATTGTAACGCTTCAGAACATGCTTGCTTCAGAAGATGAAAGTTACCATTGCTTCTTTCTAGAACTTTATGGATTAGAAACACAGAGTCATGTTTGCAGCATTAGAAATTCTTTGAGAGATGTATAGAATCAGAGTTGAAACATCTATTTAACTCATCTTATGTGCTTCTTCCATCAGATTTAGGGATCATAATTTTTCTTTGAGTGTTTGTTATCATTAAAACTCTTACAAGGGTTGTAGAATCAAACTATGTTCTAACAATTACTTAATCGACGACCTTTCGCCTAAACGAAGATCACAATTCAAATACAACTACACCTTAATCAAGACATCCCTTGATTAAGAACAACATACTTGATCTTGCTTAAAATCTATGATCAAGAACAATACTCACTCTTTCTTCACATCTTCGAGGAGAACACAAACCAACTCTCTTAGAGAGTGGCACAAAGACAAAGCCCTAATGATCTACATCTTGTACCCGTACACTTTTAGGTTACAAATGTTTTTATTTGTAACCCTTTTCCCAACTGGATTTAGGCTTCTAAAACGCAACAAGGAGACTGCAGAAAGTGTGAAAAAGCTTGTCCAAGAAAATAGGTCTTCATTCATTAGTTTCCTAAAATTTCTCCATGCTCATATATTTTTCATATCTTCGAAAACCAACATAGAATCTCTTATTTGTCAATCTTGGATGCCACATAAGCTAACTAAATATTCCCTGAATATTCAGTAACTAACATATTAGCTGAAACACAATTCTCAGCTGCTGCAGACACAATGTCCTATCCTCCTGGTTGGGACATCTTATTCGAGATGTTGAAACAACAAGTTGAAACATCTTCAAAACTTCAAAACTGTAACATACCTGATATCCTTCTCTTTTGGTTAGGACATCACATTCGACATGTTAAAACTTCAAGTTGAAACATTTTCAAACTGCAAAACTGTAATAGACCAGATGTCCTATACTTCTGGTTAGGACATCACATTCGACATGTTGAATCTACAAGTTAAAACTTCTTGTTCAACATGTTGTTTCTGAGTTGGTTTTACCAAAATGCATGCCAATCATAATTCCAGAGAAATAAAAATCCCCCATTTGGCACATTTTGGCTAAAAAAATTAAATAACCCTTGCATAAGAAAACACCATAAACATATTTGAAAATAAATCAAACACACTTCAGCAGAAACATAACAACAAAGTTATGAGCAGCAACAAATAGAGAAACATTTAGTAGTTAGTCAGTCTACTAAACACACCTGCGGTAAATAGAGAAACAAAATTATCAACACCATGATGTTAAGACATTATTTCCAACATCTCTTCAGACACCTTCAGTCCAGAATAATAGATACTCCACCTCAAAAACTGCTAAGTAACACTTTGAAGAATAAAAAATCCCCCCCTCAATAGCAGCCAACAATATCAGTGGTCAGTGGTTAGTGCACACACACACACACTTCTACCAATTTTTAGCCATAATATTACAAAGGTAAATACATAACTAAAAAGAAAAACCACAGTAGCACATACAGTTTAGTAGCACAAAGTTCACATAAGTGATAAACAAATCCTGGGCACTTAACTCTTACACCACCAAAAACCAAAAACAACACTCAAACAGAAGCAACATCACCATCAACTTGATAACTGTTAAGACAACTTGTCTTAGAACATGCAAAAGAAATGCACCATGACCAATTCTAGTTCCTGTACTAACATCACTTTTCTGAAATCTTCACTTTGGCCATCATCACATCCAATGGGAATGTTTACTACAAACTCCTTTTAGCCATAATTAGTAACACCTACTAAGATATCAATACATCAAATGTGTGATGTCTTGCATTCATTAACCAATGACGTCCATTGAGTCCTTCGTCAATCTCTAAATAAAAATAAATTCTCCCAGACAAAGACACTGTCTCTAGGAGTAGGACATCGCCAATCAACTACTCATAGCTACAACCACACAGACCTTGTTGAAGGCACATATAACTACATCCAATAGCCTTATGTAACAACATGTTGTCTGATATCACAACCTCATAAGAGGCAAACAATTTCCACAAGCTTGAACAACATACAAGCTACATAAGGTTTGCACAATTGCAACAACAAACCATAAACAAGTACTTCACTCCCCTTGTCATGGATAAACAATGCTCTTGCTAAAGAAGAACACTTAAACTCTAGATGAAATCACTATTCTCACTGTGAATAACAACAACTTCACACATCTGCTGAACACTTTCACACATTGTGAAATCATTCCTGAACCAAAATACTCTCACTCCTAGAGAGGATATTCAGGTCTTCAGACTTCTTCAAAGACACATATGATACATGGCCTTACAAATCAAATCAAGGTATTATGACTCTTTTGATGGATAAGATGTCACACACTCTTTGTTTGACTTTACTTACGAACCCCAAAAAAATTTCGTTTGCTTAAAAGCTTTACTAAGATCTAGGCTAACTCAATGTCTTCTAAAGATACTTCCAGCAGAAGACAACATCTTCACAAAAACATTAAGATCATATCACTCCATCTGACACCATTCCTCTGCCCCTATATTCACTAGCAATGGTTGATACTAGTGAAGCCTTCAACATGAGAGTATTCATGCATCACAAACCTTACAAGATCAAAATATTCACATCTTAATTTGCACAATTAGGAGTACCTCTTTTGACAAACATGCTGAGCAACACATTCTTCATTCAAAATCCCAAGCATTTTCCAAAGACAACTATAAACAAGCCTGATGTTACCACATTATTTGGGACATCAGTGTAATACAGTGGGAGAATTGAGTTTTTGGTTTTATTCGAATGTGCGGATAGCTAGAGTCGCCATCAACTTTTCTTTTATCCAATACTTAGGAAAGTTAAAAAGAACAAGAAAGACCTTTGATAGGTTTTAAGTTTGGGGGGGGGGGGGTAAGATATGAAAAGGGAAGGTGTTATCACCCTTTTCACCCATAGTTATCTACGGACTCTTAATTACTTAGCTCACTTTTGAAAACATGCTTTTCATGTGGGATGCTTGAAAATATTTTGAAATTGCCAATGTAAGACTGATTTTGTAATAATTCTTGTATCAGTCCTCAAGAATGTATACAAAGTGTTTTTGAAATTTTTTTTTAAAGTGTAGTGTGAAAAAAAGTTTTGAGAAATGTTGTGAGCAAGCAATTAAGAGTTTCTTACCGACTAAAGTCTTTAGTTTTATTTTCCTTCTCCTTTAGAGATAGTACTATCCATACCATTAGTTGGTAGGTAGCCCTATCTATTGGATGTGAAGGGACATGCATAGGGTCGTTGTATGGTCATTGAAGGCAATATTTAAGGATACTTTAACAATTCGAAGGGAAGGGACTATGATCTTTGTATCGTAGGGATTATGATGATTTGATTGAGGGTCTTTTTCTAAAGTACCCCTACTTTCGAGGGATGTGACCATTTATTCGAAGGCAACGAAGAGAGGTTACTCTAGAGGTGTGAGTGTGAAAAGTGTGTTCTGTTCAGTTATATTTATCTTGAATTAGGGTTTTCTATCGATTGATTTTAATTTTGCCATACAAACCCTATTAGCATACATCTAACAGTTATATATACATGTATACAAAATATAAGTGCGAAAAGTAAAATCCATGGGTCTATTACATGGCTTCGGGGCATTTACATAAGTATAAAAATGGAGGAAATAAACCTACGCTATTACATCCTGTGATCAGTTACAAAATTAGGAAAAAGTGCAGAAAAGTAAATCTAAGCTATTACAATCGATAATCGCAACCTATGCACTTGATCTATGAAAATAAAGAAAAGATAAGAAAATAGAAAAGAAAAATGTTGAAATGTTTTTTGTGATTTTTTGCAAAAATAATTTAAGTTGATTATTAATCAAAACCTAAAATTATAATTAATTTTAATATTTCAGAAAAGTTAATTAATTAATTAAGTAAAAAAAGAAAAGTAAATGTTAATTAATAAACCTAAACCTAACCAATTAGTGGTAGGAAAATGCTAGTTTAATGGTTGATTAAAAAAACAAATTAGGTTTAGGGGAAGAAAAATCAATGAAATTAGGTTAAACCAAAAAAAGGGAAAACTGCATGGGATGGGTGTTGAAACCACGCCCTCCTAGACTTTCACTTCCTTGCTTGCCACTGAACCACACGGTACTTGGTGATTGGAAATAGGCGCTGAACAAAATATGTGAAACCTACATAAATTGGAAAATAACTAAAAAAACTTGCAAAAGGCAGGGATCAAACCCACGCCCCTTATGTTCATACGCCTCGCCTTGACCAGCGATCTTATGCTCTCATCCGGTCCTATAACACAAAAAATTAAATATAATATAAAAACATATGGATCAGAGAGGCGTCAGGGCCCTAGCTCCGGTCGTCTTCTTCAGTGAGTTTATTTTTCCAACATGTAAAATAATGCACGTTAGTGATCAAAAGAGACCCAACTCCCCCAAATCGACCTTGCAAATCCATTGGTGGCTTTAGGTTTTGCTAAATCATCATGTACAAAGAGATATGATCAAAATAATTCAAAATGATTTAAACATGGTGATATACGATTCTGGCATCATGGGTCTCATGCAAGGGATTAAACCTGCATTATTACATCTCAAGAACACATTAGAAACATTAGTTTAAATCAAAACATCATAGAAAATAAAACACCAAATTCACAAAAAAAAATGGAAATCGTAATGTATATCGTGCATGTTTCAGGTACTTTTGATCATCAAGAATGATCAACTTACTCTATAACACCTCAGGAGTTGATTTGGATGGATAGTTTGCTTTTAGAAGGGTTGGAAATTGAATTTCGAATTGCCCTAGTTTTGATAAAATTTGATATTTTGAGAGAGTGTTCTTGCAGCCTTTCTTGTACTTGCCTTGTCTGGAGAAGATGAGTGTATATATAGGAAACGAAATTAGGTCAAAGATGGGCTTGGACACCTTGTAAAGCAATCTTTGATTTTGTTTGAAAAATAGATTTGAATAAAACAAAAGCATGAAGTTGTGTTTCAAGAATAAGTTCACACAGTTTGTAATGTGATCTTGGGCCTCCAAAATATTTGAATCAAAAGCCTTTTATGCTTTATACCTCCACTTAATATTTATTTGATTTAATTTTTAATTTAAATGAATAAAAATCTAAATAAATGAAATAAAAATTAAAATGGTGCACGAATGGATTTAGAGGTCCATTATGAGGTTAAGAACACGTTTGGACCTTAAAAGATAAGCCCATTAGCCCAAAATTTCAAATTTACTTAAATTGGATTTCATGCATTTTCTAAAAATTACCCAACTTGCATAAATAATATCTCACTCAATATTTGTCATATGAAAGTGATCTTGGACTTTTAGAAACCTAAAGATGTCCCTTACATTATTCATATTGGTCATTTTTCCATTTGAAGATCTTATCTTGATGTAAATTGCTTTGACAAAAATTGTCCTTTTGTTGACTTTTAAAATGACCTGTAATGTTTTGGCCCATATCTCTCAAATGAAGCATTTTTTGGACTTAAGCTTAGAGTGACAAAGTTGTAGAGAATTGAGTTTCCCTCAAAATGAGTTTTGGTTGAGAAATATATGAAGTATGTGAAAGTTATGCTTGGTCAAAATTTAGTTGACTTCTCCATAAGAAAACCCTAATTTAGTAACTTTTGACTTTTGATGTATCTTGAGTTTTCTTGATGAATAATTATCAACCATTGATCACATGATGAATGTGACTTCAAAATGTTTATGTTGACAAAAATCTTGAAGTTTCACTATAAATTGGTCTAAGTTGACTTTTTGCCCAATATAATTGATTTTCAACCATCTGAGTAATTGACTGAGCAAACTTATGCTGCAAGGTTTGGAATTTGGTATGAGGATTCTTTGAGACATATGAGAAACAATGAAATCCACTTGAGGCTTTAGAAGTCCAATTTCCTTTGAGAAAAGTGAAACCCTAGTTGTAGGTCAACTACTTAAAAGGAGGGTTTGTCTGGCAAAACCTTGAGTAGTCTTGAGTAATTAAGAACCCAATGAGCATGGGGAGGTATCTTGAATCAATTTTTCTTGAAAAATGGGAGGGAAAATTTTGGGATACAACAATTTCCCTTGTTCAATCTTCTTAAACCTGAAGAAGTAGATTTGGATGCTTCGTATCCCATTCTCTTCTCGTGGAGTATGTTTAAAAGTTATTTCCTTGAAGTAAGGAATTAACGTCAACACATGTTCTCGATAAGAAATAAGATTTGGATGCTTTGTATCCCATTCTCCCTTAATATGACTAATAACTATGGTTGAGTCCTCATATAAATTCAATAATTTAATTCTCATATCGATAGCAACCTTGATACCCATTATGCACGCTTTGTATTCTGCCACGTTGTTGGTATAGTCAAAACATAATATGGTGTAGCATGGCGTATCACAACCCCTGGGAGAGATAATCACAACACCAATTTCGTTACGAAATGCGTTGGAAGCTCCATCAAAAAACATAGTCCATCGGGATCTCGATTCAGGTCCTTCATATGGTCCAGGTTCTTTATAATCAGTAACTGGCATATTATTCTCATCAAGGAACTCAAAATTCATAGATTGATAGTCATCTACAACTTGATGAGCCAAATGATCTGCCTGTACACATCCTTTGATTTCATACTGAGTAGTATACTGAATGTCATATTTTGTCAAGACCATTTGCCATCTTGCTATTATTCCGGAGAGAGCGGGTTTCTCAAAAATGTATTTTATTGGATCCATCTTAGAGATCAACAAAGTAGTATGAGTCAACATATATCATCTTAGTCAGCGAGTATCCAATGCCAAAGTGCAACAAGTTTTCTCGAGCAGTGAGTATCTTGTTTCACCATCGGTAAACTTTTTTCTAAGGTAGTATATTGCACGCTCTTTTTGACCAGACTCGTCATGTTGCCCCAATACACACCCAATTGAGTTCTCTAATACTGTGAAGTACATGATAAGGGCTCTTCCACAAACTGGGGGCATCAGGATCGGAGGTTCTTGGAGGTACTCCTTGATTTTATCGAAGGTTATATGACAATCATCGTTCCATTTTACTACTTGATCTTTCTTTAGTAACTTGAAGATTGGCTCATAAGTAGTGGGCAAATGGGAAATAAATATGGAAATGTAGTTCAATCGTGTCAGGAAACCTCTAAATTCCTTCTCAGTACGGGAAGCTGGAATTTCTTGAATGGCTTTAACCTTAGCATGATCAACTTTAATACCTTTACCATTGGCGAGAAGCCTAGGAGTTTACCAGATCTTACCCCAAAGGTGCACTTGTTTGGATTCAGTCTCAACTTGTACTACTTCAACCTCTCAAAAAGCTTGTGCAGGTGGTTGAGATGTTCTTCTTTAGTCTGAGATATGACTATCATGTCATCAACGTAAACCTCTATCTCGTGATGGATCATATCATGGAATAAAGCTACCATAGCATGCTGATATGTTGCGCCAACATCCTTCAAACCAAAAGTCATAACTTTGTAACAGAAAGTGCCCCACTATGTGACAAAGGTAGTCTTCTTCATGTCTTCAAGTGCCATCTTGATTTTATTATAACCAGAGAAACCATCCATGAAGGAAAATACTTTATGTTGAGCAGTGTTGTTAACCAGAACATCAATATGCGGAAGCGTAAAGTGATCTTTGGGGATTTCCCTGTTCAAATCCATGTAGTTTATGTATATATGCACCTTGCCATCCTTCTTAGGTACTGACACCACATTTTCCACACATTGAGGATAGGACGTAACAGCTAAGAAACCCGCGTTGAACTGCTTCATAACCTCAACTTTGATCTTTTCAAACATCTAGGGACGCATACGAAGAACCTTCTATTCTATAAGAGGAAAACCTTCCTTCATCGGTAGACAGTGAACGAAGATGTCAGTATCAAGCCTTGGCATGTATTTTTACGACTAAGCAAAGATCTCAACATACTTATGCAACATCTGGATTAATCTCTTTTTAACACTGTCTTCTAGGTTGGCACCTATCTTGACTTTTTTCTTGTCCACTTCAGTACCCAAGTTCACAACCTCAACTGGATCTTCACGTGGTTGTATGGATATTTATTCCTACATTAAAAGCTTAGTAAGCTCTCTAGGAACTTCAAAATCTCCTCAGTGTTGTACCGCAAAATTTTCCCTCCCATTTTTACTCAAGACATGCTCATTGAGGTTCTCAATTGCTTAAGGATGACCAAGAGTTGATCAGACAAACTCTCCTCCAAAGCAATGAACCTCTAATTAGGGTTTCACTTTTCATCAAGATGTGTGAGCTCCAAAGGTCTCAAATGTTTTCCATTGTCCTAATATTCCTTCAAGTTGTCCATGACAAATTTCATGCCTTGCACTACAAGTTTGCTTAATCAATTACTCAAGTGTTTGAAAATTAACTATACTAGGTCAAAAGTCAACTGTGGCCCATATACAATCAAATTTCAAGATTTTTGGTAAATGTCAACACTTTGAAGTGATATCCATCATTTTATCAAGGGTTGATCATGATTCCTCAAGAAATGCTCCTAGTTCATCAAAAGTCAAGAATTGCTAATTAGGGTTTCTATAGGAAATGTCAACAAAAATTTGACCAGACATAACTTTCACATACTTCATGCATTTTCCCCAACCAAAGCTCACTTTGAAGATAATCTCATTCCCTACAACTTATATTTTACCCTCTAGATCAAGAGATGCACCATTTGAAAGATACAAACTCATACATTACAGGTCATTTTCAGAAAGTCAACAAAAGACACTTATTGCCAAGACCTTTTACATTAAGATGAAGTCTTCAAATCCAAAATTGATCAAACTAGGGATGAAAGTAGACATATTGGGCTTTCCAAAAAGTCCTATATCATCATCATGAGATGAAAATTGAGAAAGTTATGGCTTGCCCAAGTTGGGAAAATTTTAGAAATTTCAAGAATTATGCACTAAGTAAACTTGAAGTTTTAGGTCAAGGGTTTAATTTCTTAGAATTCAATTATCTTCCTAAGCCTATATAGGACCCCTAATCTCATTTTGCATGTCCTTACCATTTTTACCTATTTTTTTACATATTTATTATGATTTATTTAAAATAAATATAAATTAAATGGTACAAAATAATTGGAAATGAGCCTTGACCCTTAGGCTTTTGTTTTGTATTGACATGAGGCCCATGAACACGTGCAAGCAATTTCCAGGTTCATACAAATTCGAAAATGGTATGAAAACACAAAAATGGAAATTATTCAAGTTTTGATTTTTCTCTTAAAATGCAAAGTTATGGCATTGATTCTTGCCATGAAATCCTGCCCCCTCCTTATACTCTATAAATACAGCATTCTTACAAGCTTTAGAGGGAGATAATGCCTCAAGAACTCACACGAAATTTGCAAAAAAATAAGCAAAGTTGTCAAAATTCAAATACAAGTTTTCAGCCCTTCCGAGTCCAAACATAGGATTCAAACACATTCCTGGAGGTCCCCTGAAGCTTTCCCAATCATCACCACGCACCGAAGCATCACGAAACGTCTCAACAAGCTCACATAGTTTATAGTTTTTCTCAAATGCATTTTCTTTGATTCATGTAATATAAACTTGTTTTGATCATGCATTATTGTTCATATGAATGTGTGTAAACTTTCTGTATCGCTGGATTTGAGTTTTGATGCAAGTATGATGTTTTTCCATGGCTAGGGTTTATACCTCTAAATTGGGGTATTTTGAAATTGCCAAAATTAGCCCAAACCAAGGATGCCATCATGTTCGTGAGGTCGATGCCAATTGATCCATGGCTTCACATTTGATTTATATTGCGTATTATGGGCTTTATTGAGCTACAAGTGTTGTAGTGACAGACCAAAACCGTCACTATAGGCCTCTCTACCAAAAACGACAGAGTGAGGAAGAAGATGAGGTGTGGCAGTCTCCAATTGGGTAATTCAAAATAAGCGCGCGTCTTATTTTTTTTCCAGATGTTTGCGTTGTTTGTTTTTAATATATTATTATTGCTTGATATACATAAATGATTGCTTCAGCAGCTCAGTTGGTAAAGGCGTGCGGGTAGAAGGGAAATGACATGGGTTCAAATCCCAGGTCAAGCATTTTATCTTTTATAACATATTTCATGCAGATCTATTTCTCCTCAAGGCCATTTTCTCATCATACACCATCGGGTCGAAGCCATCAGAAGCATCTCTGATCCAAGTCAACGCATCTAATGCGCAAGCTCATCATGCACCCTCAAAGATGCTCCTCACTGGATCCATACGAAGTTTGGGCTCCCTTCAGCTGGGCCTAACCAACTTCAATTTCAACACCCCCCATTTAATTTTGCTATCCTGGCCCATTTAATTTTTCTTCATCTTGTTTTATTATTTATTTCTTTTACTTTTTTTATCAGCAAATAAATAACTAAAAATCACCAAAAAAAATTAGGATTAGATATTTAAATTAAATTAATTTCTTTAAGAAATTAATTAATTAAACTTTAACTCATTTTTAAATTAAAATAAAATAGAATTAGGAATAGTTTTATATTTATATCTTTTTTTTTCATAATAAAAAACAATAAAAAATGGACTTAGACTAAATTCTTAATTAAATTTTGTTTTTCTAAATAATTTTCGGATATTTAATTTAGTCATCTTCATAAATAAAAACAAACAAAAATATTCCCTTTTCATTAGGATTTTTAGACATCTTTTCTCAAATCGCGCGCATTTATCTATTCTTGCATTATTCATATTATTGTAACTTCTCAAGGATTGTAATAGAATAATTAGGATTTTATTTTATGCTTTATTCCCCTTAATCTTGGACATGTAATTAATCCCCAAAGCCCTGTAATAGCGTAGATTGAAATTTCCGCACTTTAAATTTCTGTAAAATATTAACTGTTAGTAACTAGGCTTGTATGAAAAGACTAATAACAACGCTAACAAACCTAATAACAAGAGATAAATGAACTGAGTTGAATCATTGCATACATGCACCTATAAGGTACGCCCACTTTGGTTGCCTCCGGAAAAACAACAATGTCCCTCGAAACAGGGACGCTTTAGAAAAGACCCGTAAATCAAAAGATCATAGTCCCTCGATGACCCTACAGTTGCCTCTCAGTAAATGATCTAGTCTCTAAACAAAATTGCTAAAGCATCTCCTCATGTTGACTTTATGATTGTAAGTCCCTTCGATTGTCCCTCAAACATCCAACAATAAGGCTACCTACTCATTAATAGTAGGATAGTGCTGTCTAAAGGATAGGAGAAAAAGAATGAATCTTTTCGAGTACAAGTAGATAGTTGTTAGATGCTCGCTCAAAACAATATTTTTCACTTACATGAAAACATTTCAAAAACACTTTCAAAAACATTAGCTTTATAAACACTCTTGGGGACTGATACAAGAGTTGTCATAAATAAAATCTCCGCAATAAGGAATTTTCATAACTAATTTTTCAAAGCACAAAGCACAAAGTATTTCAAAATGAGCTAAGCATCTAAGAGCCCGTAGATAACTACGGATGGAAAGGGTGCTAACACCTTTCCTTTCCATAATCTACCCCCTTACTAAGAAAATTCTCGAAAATGTATTTTTCTATTCTTTTCACCCTTTCCTTTGTTGGATAAAAGAAAAGTCGGTGGCGACTCTTGCTTACCGAAACATTTGCAAACACAAAATGCAAAACCAGTATAACAGTCGGTTCTTCCACCGTATCGCATAACTGGCGACTCTATTGGGGATACTTATAAAGTGGGGTTACCTTAGAGTTTAGTTTATCACTTTAAAATTACTTGTATTCTTTGCTTGCTTTATTTTTAAAGGTTTTCTTGGGTTATTGTTAAAGATCCTACACCTAGATCTGGGGCACCTTTTAGGTAAGTATCAATAAATCATAGAAGTTGTACGGAATAGACCGATATGGATGAAATGATAGCTACGTTAGCGTGATACTTTGGTTTGTACTAATGTTCCTTGAGTACGTCAAGGATAACATTATGATTACTTATAGTGTCATTAAGCACTAACTGACCTTTAAAACCTTTAATTAACTCATCCTAAGCCATTAGAAAGTAGTGAGATGGCCGACTTTGGTTCCAACCGAAGATTGGTTGATAATCGATACTACACTCATTGAGATTAGACTTTTGGGATATTCTGGCTGCAATACTTTGGTGCTTGAGGTAGAATAATTCCTAAAAGAAAGGTCAGTGATATGAGGCCCCTTAGAACACGGTTACTATTAACTGGACAGGTTTATCCAACTTAAACGCCAAGAGGGTACTTACCTTTAAAACTCATGCAAGCCTTTAAACCTAAGGTCTTTGTATGACTTGTTTGTGTTTGATATACTTCTGATTTCAAATCATAATCATAAAATCATAACATGGCATGTACACTAACCATTTCAAGGGCCTGTAGATTTATCTCTTCTCTGTTTTGTAGGTCATAGATTCAGCTCGCAGAAAAACCATCCGAATCAATTTTGTAGAGATCCCTACCAAACTCAAAGAAATGGTTTCAAAAGTTCCTGAAAGCTCATCATTCAATGGGAGATATGGTCATTTTCTCAGTTTGGTTACTATCGGTTTTGACGAAGGTTTAATGAGTGTCTTATTCCAGTTCTTCGACCCTAAGCACCACTGCTTCACATTTCCATACTATCAGTTGGTGCCTACGCTAGAAGAATTCTCCAAAATACTCGCTTTTCCTATATTGGAGCAGATACCCTTTACCGGTTTAGAACAAGATCCAACTGTTTAAGATGTTGCCATAGCTTTGCACTTGAAGCCATCTGACATTGAGTCCAATTGGGAAAGAAGGAGTGGAGTTAAGGGCCTCCTCACAAGTTTTCTGACGAAGAAAGCCCAGGTATTCCTAGACGTTATGATTTACCATGCCTTTGAAGATTTTTTATCTCTTTTGATCTATGGGTTGGTTCTGTTTCCCAATTCAGACCAGTTTGTAGATGTCAGTGCCATCAACATTTTCCTTGCTCACAATCCAGTGCGTACATTGCTCCAGGATATTCTGAATTCACTCCATACCCGTACCATGAAGAAGTGAGGGACTCTTATGTGTTGCATACCTCTACTCTATAGGTGGTTTATTTCGCACCTTCCTTGGTCAATAATGAAGAATGAGCTAGGTTTAAGATGGAACCAAAGTTTAATGTCTCTTTCTCACTCTGATATATATTGGTGCCCTCGCTCTTAAGAAGACATCTCTTTTATTGACCGCTGTGGAGAATTTCCAAATGTGCCACTCCTTGGCATTAAATGAGGCATCATGTACAACTCTTCATTAGCCCTGAGTCAGTTTGGTTACGCCCGGAGGGATGGTCCTTAGGATATGCTCATTCAAGGTATTGTGTTCGACTATTCAAATGATCTATAAGGTTATCATTAGAGGTTCATCCGAGCTTGGGGAATGGTTAAGAAGAGTGATAGCAGGACTCTAGGGCACAAGAACTACATCCCTCTTGAGCCATACCTAAAATGGGTGCGAGCTCGTGCTCAAAATCTTATGATGTCGTATGTTGTTATCCTACCAGTGATTTCAGAGCCTATTGTTCAAGGGATCGAGTCTCACATCATTCTTCATCCTGATATGCCAACAAACTTTGAAGAGCTGCAAAAATCTTGGATACACGTCAAGGAAGAACGAGATACATTTGAGTCCCAATTCTATGCCAGTGAGAAAAAGGTATTGGAACTGACAAAGCGGCTTCACGAAGAGCAGAATCTCAATGCCTACATTAGAACCAAAAGGAAACATCCTCGGGAGACTTAGGAATTTTAGAATTTTCTTATTAGTTATTCCTTTGTAAACTTTGATTTAATTTTGAACTTACTAATAAAAAGTCTATGTTTTTGTTTTGGTTAAAAGAGTTTAAATCATATGAGGCCCTTGAAAAATTTTCATAAACATATCGTACATATCATCGCAAGAACTGGTATTTCAAGACAGGTTTCTTATTCTTTTCGCTGTTTATTCCAGTAAAAGAAATGGCTCTTGAATAGACAGTGAAGGACCTATAATCTTAGAACGCTACGTTTCAGCAGATGTTCCTGGCTCTGGCCCATGGGAAAGAAGATCTGAAAGCTCTGATCGTCAAAGAGAAGACCAAGAAGGCGAAGAAACCAACTGGTGTATTGAATCTATGAAGAAGGATCAGAGGACCGGTTAAGCGAGCTATATATTTTGTGACCCCGTCAAGTGAGGGGGACAATCATGAAGAGAAGCCTTTGGAAGAAAAGAACAATCCAGGGTCTGAGGAAGACAAACCTGACTATTCTGAGGAGCAGTATCCTCCTGCTTATGATAAATAAAAACAACTAGAGGGTCGGCTCAATGCTATAGAGATCCAGAGGATACCCGGGCTGGATTTTGAGGATCTAGGACAGATTTCAGGGGTGGTCATCCCACAAAAATTCAAAGTTCCTACCTTTGTTAAGTACGACGGTGTCTCCTGCCCTAAGCTGCACTTTAGGTCATATGTCAGGAAGATTCAACCCCACACCACTGACAGGAATCTGTGGGTACATTTTTTCCCTGAGAGTTTGGCAGGGACTTAGCTAGAATGGTTCCATCAACTGGATAAAACCAACGTTGCAATTGGGAAGATTTGGATGCTTCTTTCTATAAGCAGTATCATTATAATGTTGACCTCACCTCGACTCGTACACAGTTGCAAAGTATGTCTATGGTTTCTGGTGAGAGTTTTAAAGATTATGCCCAAAAGTGGAGAGATCTTGTGGGAAGAGTCTAGCCTCCATTCTCTGATAGGGAGCTGGTGGACATGTTCTTGGGCATGTTATCCGGGCCATTCTTTAACTATCTGTTTGGAAGTTTGTCAGCTAAGTTCACTGAACTATTACTGACTGGTGAACGGGTAGAGGCTGGCATCAAAAGTGGTAAAATATATAGGGATGCATCCTCTAGTATTGAAAATAAACCATTCACAGGAAAGAAGGAGGTCAGTGCTGCTTATGGCCAAAGAAATCATAACAAAACTGAGCGTCATTCGGCGGTAGGGGCTTTTATGATTTTCAATCCTGCCTCAAACTAGCAACGAAACAATCAGCGCATACCATATGCGCCTAGAAGACAATTTACTCAAATCAACATGACCCTATCCCAGGTTTTGCCACACCTGGTGAAGTCCAATTCGGTAACTTCAAAGGAGGCCTCGAAGAATCCTAATATTGCCTCTCCCCGGTACAATCCAAATGCTCGATGTGCCTACCATTATGAGACTCCAGAACATGATACAAATGACTGTTGGGCGTTAAATAACAAATTACAAGATCTCATTGAGGCGAAGAAGATTGAGTTTGACCTTCCCGAGACACCTAACATAAAATGCCTAAACATAGCAAAGGTGTCAATGCTATTGATGATGACTGTTTTGTTTCATGTGGATGAATTAACTACTCTTCTGACTGTGAAAGAGAATCTATTGAGTGCCAGTTTATTTCCGGATTGTGGTGAAGGTTGCCACTTATGAATGTCTCTACCAGATGGTTGTTTATTGTTGAAGATGGGCATCCAGCGCCGGATGGTTAACAAAGAAATATTGTTCGAGAAAGTTCCTCTTTCTAGAAGTTCATATGAAGATGTTTCGATAATCACCATTTCAGACAATCCTCCTAGGGTCTCCACCAAAAGACCCGTCAGGATTACATATGTTCTAAAGTTTGCTCCACTGATAATCACCATGCCCATGCCAATACCACCTTCCTAGGATAAAGTTATTCCCTGGAATTATGGGGTTGACGTCTATTACCATGGCATCAAGCAAGACCCATTGGCTATTAAAGATAAAGTTCCTGAAGGTATTGATCTTGACATCGACAATATCATTGGGATCAGTAAAATAACGAGAAATGGAAGAGTTTTCTCCCCCGAGATCTATCCAAAGACCATTGTTACTCCTGTGATCCTCCCTATTGCTACTCCTACTAGTACTCCCATTGCTACTCCTGTGATCATTCCTGTTGCTGCTCCTGCCAGTATTCCCATGGTTATTCCTACTACTAGTCCTATTGTTATCCCTACTACCAAGTCGGCTGAGACTCGGGGCAAAGAAGTATTGATTGAGCATGTCCGAATGAAGGCACACCCATAAGTCATTCCCTAGGCTTCTAAAAAGGAAATGGAAGATATTTTAAAGATAATCAAGAAGAGAGATTATAATGTCGTGGAGCAATTAGGGCAGACTTCCTCAAAAATCTCAATGTTAGCCTTACTACTGTTCCCTGAAGCCCATGCCAAGGCTTTAGTAAAATTCTTGAAGTCTGCCCACGTGCCGCAAGAGACCTCCGCTGATCAATTCGAGAATTGCGTGGCTAGTTTTACAACCGATAATGGCCTGGAATTCTCTGATGTAGATTTAACTCCCAAGGGAAGAAAACACAATGATTCCCTACATGTCTCCATCGAGTGCAGGGGCACTACATTAGCCTATGTTCTGGTGGATATAGGTTCATCACTGAACGTCTTACCCAAGAATGATCTAGACATGTTGGATTGCGAAGGGCTCACACTAAAGCCCAGTAACATTGTGGTGAGGGCCTTCGACGGTTCTAAGAGAATGGTGCATGGATAGGTGGATATCCCTATCAAAGTTGGTACTCAAACTTTTAATTCCACTTTCTACGTGATGGACATATTCCCGTCTTACTCTTCTTTGTTGGGTCGACCCTGGATCCATGGGGCTGGTGCGGTGACTTCCACCCTACATCAGATGCTAAAGTATCTAGACAATGGGAAAATAATCACAGTCCATGGGGAGGAGGTGTACATGGTGAGCCACCTGACCTCTTTCAGGTACATTAGAATGGATGGAGAGTTCATTGAAACCCCTTGTCAGAACTTTGAGGAGGTTCCACAGACTGTTGATGCAACCAAGATCACTATCGGTGTTCCTAAAACTATTAGACCTCCACTGAAGATGGCTTCTTTGAAGGATACCAAGGCAGTAGTCGAAGAAAGTGGGTGTACAATTTGGGGCCAACTTCTGGATATTCCATACAAATCTGACAAATTTGGTTTGGGTTTTACTTCAGGAGCCCAGAAAGCTGCTCGTCGTGCCCGTGCCGAGGAACCACCTTTACGGATCAGCAACCATGGACTCAATGCCCTGGAAGACAGTGATAGTGACCATGACCTGGACAATTGGATCTTCCCAACCATCAGCAGTGGACTCAGCAATTGGGAGGCTAAAGATTTTGTTCCCATCTATTTTATTCAAGAGTAACTTGTCTTTTTTGTTTTTGAGGATATGTAATATTTGAAAAATTAAAACATTAAAGCCTTGTGTCTAACCAGAGGAACAATGGTCTATTTGTGAGGGTCACTACTTAATTTTCATATGTCATCAATAAAACATTGGACATTTCACAAACAAATTTACGCTCTTTGTTTTTTTTTTCTGCCTCTTTACTTTATCAAAAATATACAGCTATGCTCTTACACACACCCACATATCAAACTGCAGATTGATAACGAGAAAACATATCGTATAATTAACATACTTTTTACCGATTTTATATTCCATTAAGTCGTATAACCCTCGATTATTCCGAGATTATTTGTCTTTTTGCAGGTATGACACTTGTCGACTCAAACCGATGAAAAAGGACAACATGAAGAAAGCTAGACGAAAAACAAAGAGAAAAAGAATAAAAAAATACAAAGTGTGAACTTCTGGATAGGTGACGGTCGTCACGCCCCTGTGACGGGCGTAACACCCCACAACATAAGGAAACGCTCGTCACACACACCTGACGAGCGTAAGGCACCACTTCAGCGTGTGACGACCGTCACCCACCTGTGACAACCGTCACGCGCGTGAAGGAGAACGTTACACATTAATTGAAGACGTGGGTGTGAAGGGCAGAATAGTTCTCCCTGTTTCTACTGAATCTCCTATTTTATTTCCACAACTATTACTGCTCCTAGAATTTCTCCACGAAGACTTCATCAAGAATTCAAAATTAAACTGCTGATTTTTCCTGCTATATATATGAGTACCAAGGCACAGTCCAAGGGTCGAAGAATTTTACTCAGAGCAAATATTTATTTTATTTTTACAGTTATTTCCAAATTGTTTGTTTTGCAATTCTGCTTTGAATTCATTGTAATTTTCATTCAAGCCTTAGTTTCTATTTTTAAGTGTTAATTCTTCTTACAAGAATTAACACGAATTTCTACTGCAAGTCAAGCTCGAAGATTTGGATTACTGTATTACCTCAAGATTACTATAGCATTTGTAATTCCAGGTTTTTTATATTGCAATTATTATTTATTTAGTTCCGATAATATGCCAATTATTGCCATGAATTATATTTTGAACTTTATTGCTGTTAAGTTAATTATGTCTAGCTAAATTATTAATACCGGTATATGACCATAAGAACTGAAAGAATTCAATGATACCTTGGCCAAAAATATTTATAAAACAATTTCTGGTTTCCAATTTCCAATATTAATTTAACTATCCTTGTCACGAGAGTGAGAGGTTAATTAACACGATTTTGCCACGAGAGTGGGAAATTAATTAAGGCAAGAACCTGCATGCGAGAGCTGGGGTTCAACCCAGATAGTGGTAACGAAGCATTGATTTTTAAATACACGAGAGTGTTTTAATAAATTAATTAAATTCTAATTGTTTTCAAAAAGTGTTATTAAATTTAAAGTGCATCCACTAGGTTTAGTAGCATGACTTATTTCATAAACACGAGAGTGTATGTCTCAGGTTTTTAAACAATTAGCTTTTACCGAAATACTTTATAGGCTAAGCGATTCATCGAATTCCCTAAGTCCGATTATCACATACCGGTATAATTAGTACTATTACTTTTAAAACTAAACTGTCTCCCCCAAATATCGAATATTCATCGCTTAGTTAGACAAAACTGTAGCATTAGATCGTATGCGATTGATACACAATCTCTGTGGGTTCGATAATCTTTTAAAACTAGAACGACTGAACTGTATACTTGCAGTCAGTATCCCGACAGACTTATAAAGTCCCGATCAAGTTTTTGGCGCCGTTGCCGGGGACTGGTAGTCAATTAATTACGATTCTTCTGTTGCGCGTTTAGACTAAGCAACAGACACCCTTTGTCGATTTGTATGCCAAGGACTCGCTCACAAGGCGAACCACTTGACAAACCGACGGATGAACCTGAACGCATTCTTTCCGTAAGACGTGCAGTCAGGGATTACTGTTTAAATCACGCTATTCCCTTACCTAAACCAGAAATCAAGATTGATTCTGAAACTGATTCTAATTCTTCCTCTGAAACCGAAACCAATCCAGAATTAGACATGGCCGAAGAACAAAGGACCCGTCCACTGAAGGAGTACGCAGCTCCATCACAACAAGAACCCCATAACAGCATTGCTGCTCCAGCAATAAACCAAAACGATTTCGAGTTAAAGCCGTCATTGATATCAGCTATCCAACAACGCCAATTCTCTGGAGATCCTTCTGAGGATCCGAATGAACACCTTACAAAATTCGTTCAATTTGCAGACACAGTTATAGCAAATGGTGTTAGTAAAGATGCTATTAGATTACGTATTTTCCCTTTCTCACTAATAGATAGAGCTTGGGCTTGGTTGCAATCCTTGCCATCAAATTCCGTCACTACGTGGGGAGGACTGAAGATCGTATTCTTAGCACGATACTTTCCTCCAAGAAAGACCGCTGCACTAAGAGCCCAAATCAACGGATTTAGGAAGAAGGATACTGAATCACTATTCAATGCATGGGAGCGCTACAAAGATATGATGCGAATGTGCCCACATCACGGACTAGAAAAATGGCTGATAATCCACACGTTTTATAATGGACTCTTGTACAACACAAGACTATCTATAGATGCCGCCGCAGGTGGTACACTGATGGACAAACCTTATGACGAAGCTAACCAACTCATTGAAAACATGGCTCAAAACCACTATCAGTGGGGAGGAGAAATAACATCTGTGGAGAAGACTCAAGCCAAAGGCGGGATATACGAGGTTAGTAGCCTAGATAAAGTTAATGCTAAGGTAGATGCTCTTACCCAAAAGATAGAAAGCTTGACCTTACCTCCTGCAGCTATCATAGCTGCAGTTACCCCAAGCTGCGAAGTTTGTGGAGTACCTGGTCATGTTGGAACCGAATGTCAAATCTTAGCAGGTATAACGGCTGATCAGGTAAATTACGCTCAAGGAAATCCTTATGCCAATACCTACAATCCTGGTTGGAAGAACCATCCTAACTTCTCGTACAAGAGCAATAATGCTTTATATGCACCTAGCCAAGCACCAGCTGTACCTCCAGGATATCAAAAACCTGCTGGTAATGTTCCTAACATTCCTAAGAAATCTAACCTTGAAATCCTAATGGAAAATTTTATCGCTAATCAAGCCCAACAAAACAAAGAATTCCTCAATCAAAACGTTCACACCGGTGAACAATTGAAGCCATTAGCAAAAAAGGTAGATGCCCTAGCTACCCACAACAAAATGTTAGAAACCCAAATCTCCCAAGTAGCACAACACCAAGCTAGTTCTTCCGCACCTGCTGGTACATTTCCTGGACAGCCACAGCCCAATCCCAAAGGACATGCAAATGCTATTACATTAAGAAGTGGGACAGCCCTTGATGGACCGGTAGATCCTAGACTCCAAAACCCGACCATGTATCAAAAACCTGAGAAAGAAATAGAGAAGTCGAAAGATCAATCTGAAAATGTAGAGGAAGACGCGAATGAGAATAGAGAGGCCTCAGAAAAGCCCTATGTGCCTCCACCACCATACAAACCACCAATTTCATACCCTCAAAGACTTGCAAAACCCAAGAACGAGGGACAATTCAAGAAATTTGTAGAACTTCTAAAACAACTAAACGTCACTATTCCGTTTACAGAAGCTATAACCCAAATGTCGTCATATGCTAAATTCCTAAAAGAAATATTGGCTAATAAGAAAAAAATCGTTGAGAACGAAACCGTTATGCTAACTGCCGAATGTAGCGCCATAATTCAAAATAACATGCCTCTGAAGCTAAAAGATCCTGGTAGTTTTTCCATACCATGTGTAATTGGAAAATCTGTCATAGACAAAGCTCTATGCGATTTAGGAGCCAGTGTCAGTCTAATGCCCTTATCTATTTGCGAAAAGCTCAAATTAGGCGACATGAGACCTACCAAGATGTCCTTACAACTAGCCGATAGATCAGTCAAATTTCCTGTTGGTATGCTAGAGAACATTCCTGCCCGAATAGGACAATTTTACATACCGACTGACTTCATAATAATGGACATCAAGGAAGATTCAAACATTCCCATCATACTAGGAAGACCATTTTTAGCTACTGCAGGAGCCATCATTGACGTCAAGAAAGGAAAACTTACCTTTGAGGTAGGAGAAGAAAAAGTAGAATTCATTCTTTCCCAATTCTTTAAAGCCCCTGCTATAGATGACTCATGTTGTCTCCTAGATATCATTGATGAATGTGTCAAAGAACTTGAATGCCAAGAGGACACCTACTATGAGATGCTGAAAATTCAGACACCGACTATCCTTAAGAACGAAGACTGGAAACAAGAACACTTAGATGCCAACCTAAGCGAATGTTTAGCCTTAACACCCGATCCTGACTCAACTGATAAGAAACCCGGTATAGAACTTAAAACACTACCTGAAGATCTTAGGTATGAATTCTTAGATAAAGAACTCGAACGACCAGTTATAGTCAATGCCGAATTAGGAGAGATCGAAACCGAAAAACTTCTTAGTGTGTTAAGGAAATATCCAACCGCGTTAGGCTATAATATCTCAGATCTCAAAGGAATAAGCCCTTCTCTCTGTATGCACCGCATTATGCTGGAGGAGGACTGCAAGACTTCTAGAGAACATCAGAGACGAATAAATCCTATCCTAAGTGAAGTCGTTAAGAAGGAAGTGCAAAAACTACTAGAGGCAGGCATCATATACCCAATATCAGATAGCAACTGGGTCAGTCCAGTTCATGTGGTGCCTAAGAAAGGAGGTGTTACAGTTATAACAAATACAAAAGGCGAACCGGTAGCACAGCGTACGCAAACAGGATGGAGAATGTGTATCGATTATAGGAAACTAAACAAAGCTACGCGTAAAGACCATTTCCCATTACCATTCATTGATCAAATGCTCGAGTGTTTAGCAAAACATTCCCATTTCTGCTATCTTGATGGATATTCAGGATTCTTTCAAATTCCCATTCATCCTGACGATCAAGAGAAAACTATGTTCATATGTCCCTATGGTACCTTTGCATACCGGAGAATGCCATTTGGACTATGTAATGCGCCTGCAACTTTCCAACGATGCATGATGGCGATCTTCGCAGATTTCTTAGACGAAATCATGGAAGTATTCATGGAAGATTTCTCTGTCTGTGGAGAAAGTTTCGACGGATGTTTAACAAATCTTGAATTAGTACTGAAACGCTGTGTTAATGTCAACCTAGTGCTCAACTGGGAAAAATGTCACTTCATGGTAAGACAAGGAGTTGTGTTGGGTCACATTGTATCAAATAGGGGGATTGAAGTTGACAAAGCATAGATCGAAATTATCAAAAACCTTCAACCACCCAAAACAGTTAGAGAAATACGAAGTTTTCTAGGACACGCAGGTTTTTACCGACGTTTCATAAAAGATTTCTCTAAAATCACCAAGCCACTAACTGAGTTATTAATGAAAGAGGCTGAGTTTATTTTCGACGATAAATTCTTGAACGCATTCGAGACACTAAAAGAGGCCTTAATATCGACACCTATTATGCAACCTCCTGATTGGAATTTACCATTTGAGATAATGTGCGATGCGAGCGATTATGCTGTAGGCGCAGTCCTAGGACAACGCAAAGAAAAGAAGCTTCATGCTATCTACTACGCGAGCAGAACGCTTGATCCCGCATAAATGAATTACGCCACTACGGAGAAGGAACTCTTAGCTGTGGTATTTGCATTGGACAAATTTCGTTCCTACTTAGTAGGCGCTAAAATCATTATTTATACGGATCATGCTGCGATCCGATACCTACTAAGCAAGAAGGACGCCAAACCGTGATTACTCAGATGGATCTTACTCTTGCAAGAGTTTGACTCAGAAATAAAAGACAAAAGAGGAACTGAAAACGTGGTAGCTGACCATTTATCGAGATTAGATGGAATCCAAACCGAGAGTGTTCCCATAAATGAAGATTTCCCTTATGAACGCCTCATTGCCAAACTAGAGACAAACCCTACCGACAGTCTAGATCCACACAACGAAACTTTCACAATTGCGGTAGTAAAATCCATTTGTACTAATACCACATTACCATGGTACGCTGACTTCGTCAACTATTTAGCTGCCGGTGTTTTACCACCTGATTTGACGTACCAACAACGGAAGAAATTTTTCCATGACCTTAAACACTACTTTTGGGATGAACCACTACTCTTTAAAAGATGCGCCGATGGTATCTATCGTCGCTGCGTTCCTAATGATGAAATAAACGACGTCATTTCCCATTGTCATTTCGCCCCTTATGGTGGACACGCTAGTACATCGAAAACCTGTGCAAAAATACTTCAATCTGGCTTCTTTTGGCCTACCTTATGGAAAGACGTCCACGTAGCAATTATGAACTATGATAGATGTCAACGCACAGGAAATATATCTAGACGTGACGAAATGCCGTTAAAAGGAATCCTCGAAGTAGAAGTTTTCGATGTGTGGGGAATTGATTTCATGGGACCTTTCCCCGCATCTTTTGGAAATAAATATATTTTGGTAGCCGTCGACTATGTATCAAAATGGATTGAAGCCATCGCTGCACCCACAAACGATACACGTGTGGTACTAAAACTATTCAAGAATATTATCTTCCCACGATTCGGTGTCCCAAGACTAGTGATCAGCGATGGTGGCTCACATTTTATCTCCAGAATCTTCGAAAGGTTACTTTCCAAATATGGCGTTAAACATCGCATAGCCACACCATACCATCCTCAAAGAAGTGGACAAGTGGAAGTGTCAAATAGGGAGATCAAACAAATACTTGAGAAAATCGTAGCCACATCCAGAAAAGACTGGTCCTCCAAGCTAAACGATGCTCTTTGGGCATATCAGACAGCTTTCAAAACTCCTATCGGAACAACACCGTTCAAGTTAGTTTATGGAAAATCTTGTCATATACCAGTAGAATTAGAACATAAAGCTTATTGGGCGATAAAAAGCCTTAACTTAAACTATAAGAGTGCTGGGGAGAAACGAGTGTTAGATATCCATGAACTAGAAGAATTGCGTTTAGACGCTTATGAAAATGCTAAAATCTATAAAGAACGAACAAAAAAATGGCACGATAAGCATATCTCGTGGAAAGACTTTAAGGAAGGAGACATCGTACTCCTAATCAACTCTAGACTAAAACTTTTCCCGGGAAAATTACGTTCCAGATGGTCCGGACCGTTCGAAATTAGCAAAGTTTTCCCAAGTGGCGCAATAGAAATTAAAGGTAGTTCTATCGAACCATTCATTGTTAATGGCCAGCGCTTAAAGCAGTATTTTAACGTCGGAAATATCGATTTCTCGGCTTATCTTCAGTTAAGTGAGCCGCCTACCCCATTACCTAACTGAATAGGTACTTACTGTCGAGTCGTCGACATAAAATAAAGGCGCTTCGTGGGAGGCAACCCATGTTTTATTTTAATTATTTTTTCTGCTTTAATGTGCTTTTATTTTTCTTTTCTTTTTCTTAATTTTTTAAAAACATTTTCATTATTTCATTTCTTACTCTTTTCTATTTTTCTTCTGTTTTTATTTCTGCCATTCATTTTTCTTTTTCTTTTTAACTTTGGCAATTTCCTAACCCGAAAATACTTACTTAATTTCCTTTTCTTTCAAACATTTATCAAATATTTTCAGGGGGGTATTTCTTTTTCTTTCACATCTCGCGCTATGGATTGTGCTAACTTCATGAATGTCAAATTGCGAAGCCGACACCAGAGAAGACGGTTTGCCGACCTGGGTGAACGGGAGATGTGTCCTACTATATATGCAGATGATCATGATATGGCTGCCCTTGGCATTCGCGAGAGTGTCATGTACCTGCTGCACCAGATTGGTTGGGACACTGCTCCTATCTGTCAGAGGTTCTGTACCTACAAAAGGCTGACTCTGGAGTTTCTCAGCACCTTGAGTTTCATTCCAAATCATGGAATGGGATTCAACCGTTGGTTAATTACATTCAGAATGTTTAACATGGATTACACTTACAACCTGCGGGAGTTTAGCCAGTTGCTTGGGTTCCCTTTTGGACCCGATGTTATCAGTATGACACAGGAGAACCTTTTGCCCGTCTCTAAGCTTGACTTTTTCTGGGGAAGCATAGCTGGTGTTAACCATCCTGAGCCGTCAGATCTGTACTCTGAATGCATTCATAACCCGGCTATCCGGTATTTCCACAAGATCATAGCCCACACTATCTTCGGCAAACATCAAAATGTCACCTCTGTATCCCGCGATGAGCTGTTTATTATGTATTGTGCATCTCAAAACCGTCCGATGAACGGTGCAGCTTATATGCTCGCCAATATGGAGCGGATCATCGAAACTCCAAATGCACCTATATTGTTGGGTGGGTTAGTTACCATGCTGTCTAATGCCATTGGACTCCGCCGGCCTATGCTCGGTTCTGCTCCACTTTATGGCATAAAGCCGATGGACATTGCCTTTTGTTTCAACACTAGCATGATTGGAAACCTTGGACCAGATTCATTTGACCTGCTAGTTAATCATCAGATCGTCCATCATTTTAAGCTGCCTGACCCAAGAACCAGTGTGCACAACCGGGATAATTGGCTGTTTGATCTTCACTACCCTGCTTCACCAGCCTCTTCACCATCTACAATTAACATTTATGAGGTTCCAAACAATGCTAATGCTGAAGAAGATCCTGCTACACCGCCAGGCTACCATGATCTCCTTGATCCTTGGGAACAGGAGGCTACTTCCGCCGAGACCGCGCCTCAGGCTCCTGAGACTACTCCACCTCCACCTGCTGTTACCCTGGACTCCCTACATGAGGCTATTACGGACATGCGGGCCGAGCTGACTTCTCTCAGGGTGGACTTTATCACCTTCATGAACTTGGTGACTGATCAGTTGGACTATATGCATCAGCATTTGTTTCCACCTCCCCGTGGCTAGATTGCCATCGTTATTTCATTTCCTTCTCTCTTGCATTTTGAAGTACAGTGAGGACACTGTAAATTTCTGTGTGGGAGGGATTTTTAGTTTAGTTATTATTTCAACATTATCACTTTCTGTTATTTTTAGTTACTTTGAAATACTTTGAACAATTTGTTATGCATTTATTAAATTGAAGTTTATTTTAATTTCTTTCCCAGTTTACTGTTTACTGTCTATGTTTTATTTACTGTTGTTATTTACTGTTATTTACTGTCTATTTTCGTTACATTTAAAACTTTAATTAATTAAAATAATTAATTAAAACAAACATTTCAAATAAACCAAAAAAAATATATATAAATTCTTCAAAAAGATCCAATTTCCAAGAAAAATAATAAACTCATCACTCTCCAACGGTCCTGTAACGGATCTCTCATTTAAGACTCTGTCTGCGTTACGACCGTCACACCCTTGTGACGAGCGTAACGCGCCTCTTTGCTTCGTGACGAGCGTCACACCCCTGTGACGACCGTCACGCAGACAGAAACCAACGGCTGTTACAGAGAACCGTTCCAACCTTCTTCCTTATAAACCCATTTTTCCTTCCTCCATTATCACCACACCACACGAAAAACCACCTATTCACTCCATTTTTCTTCCAATTTCTAAACTCACAACACCAAATTACCAATCCTTACAATCTCCCATTCTCACATTCCCAAATCAAATCCATTATCACCATGGCAAACAACCCAAATGCTCAAGTTATCAATTTCAGAATCGGCGAACCTGGGGAGAATCAACGAGCAAAGTATCAAAAATTCCAACGTCGAGGTCTCCAACCCACAAGGTACGTTGACATTGACTGCCTACGGAGTTTGGGACTACTCGACAGCGTCCGCCGATTATTACAAAGCGTGGATTTGTGGAACCTCTGTCGCGAACCAAGACCAATCTACGAAACTCTTACTCTTAAGTTCTTGAGTTCGTTTGCTTACCTCACTCCGTCGGGTGTCACAAACCAATTATCAGGCGTGGCAAAATTTTGCATGTTCGGCGTTGAGCACCAATTGCATCAATCCGACATCGCGAGGCTTATGGGATTTTGTTCGGAAGAAGGTGCTCATTTTCGGGTACCGGATAGTTTTAATGAGGAGGCTTTCAACTTGTCGCATAGTTTAACGAACATCCGTGCCGTGTCCTACGACCACCTCAACGCCACCCACATCCACAATCCGGCCATCCGCTACATCCATTGAATCCTCAGTAACACCATCTTCGCCCGAGACAGCAACCATAAGCTCAACTCCAAGGAGCTCTTCTTTCTACATTGTGCGTTCACTGGGCAAAAGATAAATGCCGCCCCGTTCCTACTTGCTCACATCCACTCTATTTGTGCTAGAGGTGGAAAACCTTTCTATTTCGGAGGGCTGGTTACTTTAATTTCCATTGGTCTGAATTACGGTGCTGCTCTTGCAACCTTGCCTTCTATGGCACCGGCTTTGCTAACCTTGGATCACTGTAAAGCCGCACACCTCATCTACGAGCGGGAAGACGGCAGATTCCACCCCGTAATCAGGAATACTGTCTATCAGAATATCATTTTTCCGAACAGGGAACGAATCGATCCAAGTAACCGAGAAAACTGGTTGTTCGACCCTGAAGTTCCCGCAGAGCCTGCACCTGCCCACGAAGACCAAGCTGCGGCCGCCGCAGACGACATACAAGAAGAGTTGGATAGTGCTCAGCCTGTCCACGACATCCTTAGATCCTCATCTACACCTCCTCCTATCAATCTTGAAGACATCCTCCGCGCCCTCTACATGCAAAATCAAATGAATGCGGCGCTTGAAAGGAGGCAAGCTGAGCAGTTTGAGTCTCTGTGCGCCCAAAACGCTCAGATCTTGACTGGGCAGCGAAACATGAATGAAAGGTTGGATGAGGCGCTGTCCGAGCTTAACGCCTTGAGGATAGATATGAACACCTATGGCTTCCAAGACACCGACGCTGAAGCCACTCCTACCAGACGCTCTCGCACCAGGAGTAGAGGACGTGGTCACCAGTAGTTTGTCTTTCTTTAATTTCTTTGTAATTTTTTATTTTTCTGTTTCATTTCTTTTCCTTTTTGTTTTTGTAATTGTACTTCCCCGCATATATATCGCAACATTGAGGACAATGTCGGATTTTGTGTGGGAGAGGTACCTTTCAATATTTAATAAAACTAGTAAATTCTTGCGATATGTCTCGATTCAAATTCTTCGCTTTACTTTGCCATACCGAAAAATTTTTATTTTCGCATTAGCCCGACATACCTACTTTAATGAAATCCCAGTTGAGGAAGCCGAAAACGACATAACAAGATCTATACGGTTCTGTCACCGTAGACTTCCTACTTACGCGATCCGTTTCAATAACCATTATACCGATATCTGGAGTTTAAAGTTCTAGAAGTAACCCCTAGTAGTTTATACTAGCAGTCAGCACCGTCTTGACACAAACCACGTGGAGAATCCATGAACATAAGTGTTTGATGCCTGATTATAAAAAAAAATATCCTTCCTATCTCGCTGCTAAAAGAAAAGAAAAATTTGTGTACCAAAATATACGGGCACATATAAGAGCTGAGCAAATAATGAAGGTATCCAGTGTTGGTTGGTTCAGAGGTATCTGGTTCTGAACTTGGTAGGGCGTGCTACGGCCCGATCCCCCACAACCTCCAATTTGGATAAAATATGTAGGGTTGCCACATTCATGTACCAGACCCCATGCTAAAGGATCAAAGTCACTAACCGGTTACTCCACTACGTGCGTGCTAAGGCAAAGGGCTTAATGTGATTGCGCCAGAACGAAACCGGGTGAAATAGATACGAGGAACTCCGGGCAGAGTTATAATGGAACTGTTGGATAGCTCGTTTAAAATGGAAGTCTACAAGTAAGCTTATTGCTTGCGTCATTAGCGTATCTTTAGTGTTTTACTCAAGTATTGGCCGAACCAACGAGGATTTCCCGAAACCACTTTAAAAAAATCCAAGGGTATGTCATGCTTATGCGCTTACCAGAAAACTTGTCCAACCTTTCGAATGACTATTTGCTTGAGGACAAGCAAAGGTTTAAGTATGGGGGAATTTGATAACGAGAAAACATATCGTATAATTAACATACTTTTTACCGATTTTATATTCCATTAAGTCGTCTAACCCTCGATTATTCCGAGATTATTTGTCTTTTTGCAGGTATGACACTTGTCGACTCAAACCGATGAAAAAGGACAACATGAAGAAAGCTAGACGAAAAACAAAGAGAAAAAGAATAAAAAAATACAAAGTGTGAACTTCTGGATAGGTGACGGTCGTCACGCCCCTGTGACGGGCGTAACACCCCACAACATAAGGAAACGCTCGTCACACACACCTGACGAGCGTAAGGCACCACTTCAGCGTGTGACGACCGTCACCCACCTGTGACGACAGTCACGCGCGTGAAGGAGAACGTTACGCATGAATTGAAGACGTGGGCGTGAAGGGCAGAATAGTTCTCCATGTTTCTACTGAATCTCCTATTTTATTGCCACAGCTATTACTGCTCCTAGAATTTCTCCACGAAGACTTCATCAAGAATGCAAAATTATATTGCTGATTTTTCCTGCTATATATATGAGTACCAAGGCACAGTCCAAGGGTCGAAGATTTTTACTCAGAGAAAATATTTATTTTATTTTTACAGTTATTTCCAAATTTTTTGTTTTGCAATTCTGCTTTGAATTCATTGTAATTTTCATTCAAGCCTTAGTTTCTATTTTTAAGTGTTAATTCTTCTTACAAGAATTAACACGAATTTCTACTGCAAGTCAAGCTCGAAGATTTGGATTACTGTATTACCTCAAGATTACTATAGCATATGTAATTCCAGGTTTTTTATATTGCAATTATTATTTATTTAGTTCCGATAATATGCCAATTATTGCCATGAATTATATTTTGAACTTTATTGCTGTTAAGTTAATTATATCTGGCTAAATTATTAATACCGGTATATGACCGTAAGAACTGAAAGAATTCAATGATACCTTGGCCAAAAATATTTATAAAACAATTTCTGGTTTCCAATTTCCAATATTAATTTAACTATCCTTGTCACGAGAGTGAGAGGTTAATTAACACGATTTTGCCACGAGAGTGGGAAATTAATTAAGGCAAGAACCTGCATGCGAGAGCTGGGGTTCAACCCAGATAGTGGTAACGAAGCATTGATTTTTAAATACACGAGAGTGTTTTAATAAATTAATTAAATTCTAATTATTTTCAAAAAGTGTTATTAAATTTAAAGTGCATCCACTAGGTTTAGTAGCATGACTTATTTCATAAACACGAGAGTGTATGTCTCAGGTTTTTAAACAATTAGCTTTTACCGAAATACTTTATAGGCCAAGCGATTCATCGAATTCCCTAAGTCCGATTATCACATACCGGTATAATTAGTACTATTACTTTTAAAACTAAACTGTCTCCCCCAAATATCGAATATTCATCGCTTAGTTAGACAAAACTGTAGCATTAGATCGTATGCGATTGATACACAGTCTCTGTGGGTTTGATAATCTTTTAAAACTAGAATGACTGAACTATGTACTTGCAGTTAGTATCCCGACAGACTTATAAAGTCCCGATCACAGATCCACATCCACTCTGGATCTCATTGATAAGAGTTCTGCTATTGCTCATTATGACTTTGAAAATCCGATCTACCAAGACAAGGATGAAGGTGAGGAAGATTGTGAGGTACCAGGAGAACTTGGCAGACTGTTGCAACAGGAAGAGAGGGAAATACAACCTCATGAAGAGCCAATTGAGACAATTAACTTGGGTACTGAAAAGGATAAGAAAGAAGTTAAGGTAAGAGCCGATCTGGAGCATAGTCTCAAAGAGCGGTTAATTCACATGCCACATGACTATGTTGAGGTTTTTTCCTGGTCATAATAAGACATACCGGGACATGACACCAATATTGTGGTTCATCGCCTACCTACAAAAGAATACTTCCCTATAGTGAAACAGAATATTCGTCGCATGCGGCCAGAGATGTTAGAAAAGATCATAGTCGAAATCATGAAACAGTTCATTGATGGTTTCTTAGTTGTCACCTCTTATCCCTAATGGGTTGCCAACATTATACCCGTACCTAAGAAGGGAAGTAAGGTACGTATATGTGTGGATTACAGAGACCTGAATAGGGGAAGCCTCAAGGATGACTTTCTGCTTCCCCATATCAATGTTCTGGTTGACAACACCGCACAACATAAGGTATTCTCCTTCATGGACGGTTTCTCTAGGTACAATCAGATTAAAATGGCACCTGAAGACATGGAGAAAATGACCTTCATCACACAGTGGGGCACTTTCTGTTACAAAGTTATGCCATTTGGGTTAAAGAACGGTGGGGCAACCTATCAGTGTGCCATGGTAGTGTTGTCTCATGATATGATCCATCACGAGATAGAGGTATATGTTAATGATATGATAGTTAGGTCTCAGACTGAGGAATAGCACCTCGATCACCTACATAAGCTATTTGAAAGGCCGACGAAATACAAAACTGAGGCTAAACCTGAATAAGTGCACCTTTGGAGTAAGATCTGGTAAGCTCTTGGGCTTCACTGTCAGCAACAAAGGCATTGATGTCAACCCTGCAAAGGTCAAAGCTATAAAAGAAATGCCAACTCCTCGCACTGAGAAGGAGGTCATGGGATTATTAGTATGCCTAAACTACATAGAAAGATTCATTTCACATTTGACCGCTACATGTGAGCCAATCTTCAAATTACTGAAGAAAGATTAAGCAGTGAAGTGGAATGACGACTGCCAAAATACCTTTGACAAAATAAAAGAATATCTTCAAGAGCCTCCAATTTTAATGCCTCCAGTTGAAGGAAGACCCCTGATCATGTATTTAACAGTATTAGAGAACTCAATGGGGTGTGTGCTGGGGCAGCATGATGAGTCTGGTCGAAAAGAGCATGCAATATACTACCTTAACAAAAAGTTTACTGAATGTGAAACAAGATACACACTACTCGAGTAAACTTGATACGCTTTGGCATGGGCTGCTCTCCAACTGAGACAATATACGTTGACTCACACTACCTTGTTGATATCTAAAATGGACCCTATCAAGTACATCTTTGAGAAGCCTGCTCTCTCCCGAAGAATAGAAAGATGGCAAATGATCCTGACCGAATACGACATTCAATGCACAACCCAGAAAGCAATTAAGGGAAATGTACTAGCTGGTCATTTGGCTCATCAGGCTGTCGAAGACTACCAATCCATGAATTTTGAGTAAACGGACGAGAATATCATGTTAGTGACTTATTATGAAGAACCTGTACCAGATGAAGGACCTGAAAAAGGATCACGATGGACTCTGGTTTTTAACAGATCTTCCAACGCTTTTGGAAATGGCATCGGTGTCGTGATTATCTCTCCTAAAGGATGTCATACTCCTTTCACTTCCAGACTATGTTTCAATTGCACCAATAATATGACTGAGTGTGAAGCATGCATCATGGGTCTCAAAGCTGCGATCGACTTGAGGATTAAATTCTTGAGTGTATTTGGAGACTCAACTTTAGTAATCAGTCAAGTCAAAGGATAATGGAACACGAAGCATCCTAATCTTATCCCTTACAAAGAGCATGTGTTAACATTAATCTCATACTTTGAAGAAATTACCTTTGAGCATTTTCCACGAGAGTAAAATCAACTAGCGGACGCGCTAGCTACGATGTCATCCATGTTCAAAGTTAAGTGGGATAATGAGGCTCCTTCGATTACTATTGAAAGGATGGACGAACCAGTATACTGTCACGAGATTGATACTGAAGAAGTAGTGGAAAAGCCTTGGTTCCATGAAGTAAAAAGATATCTCAAAGCCCAAGAGTATCATGAGGGAGCATCAGTAAACAATAAGAAGTTCCTAAGAAGGTTCTCTGCCAAGTTCTTTCTCAGTAACGGGATTCTCTACAAGCACAACCACGATTCTACTTTGCTTCGGTGTGTAGACAATGGTGAAGCAGAGAAGATTATGGCTGATTTACACGAAGGTACCTTTGGCACTCATTCTAGTGGGAACTCGATGGCTAAAAAGATCTTACGGGCAGGATACTACTGGTCCACTATAGAAGCAGATTGTTATCAGCATTCACGAACTTTCCATAAGTGTCAGATCTATGCTGATAAGGTGTATGTACCTCCAGTTCCTCTAAACATCCTGACTGCTTCTTGGCCATTCGCAATGTGGGGAATCGATATGATTGGAGAAATTAGACCTACAGCCTCTAATGGGAACCGCTTCATCCTGGTGGCCATTGATTACTTTATGAAGTGGGTCAGGGCAGCTTCATTTGCTTCTGTTACCAAGAATGTTGTGGCCCGATTCATCAGACATAACCTTATCTGCGGGTATGGTATTCCAGAAAGAATCATTACAGATAATGGTACTAATCTCAATAACACTATGATTACCGAGATTTGTACACAATTCAAGATCCAACATCATAACTCTTCTCCTTACCAGCCGAAGATGAATGGCGTTGTAGAAGCTGCTAATAAAAACATCAAGAAAATCATACAGAAGATGATAGTGACATAAAAAGATTTGCACGAGATGTTACCATTTGCTCTTCATAGTTACCGTACCACAATGCACACATCAACAGTGGCAACTCCTTTCTCTTTGGTATACAGTATGGAAGTTGTCCTGCCCATTAAGGTCCATATCCCTTTCTTGAGGATCATGAAGGATGCAGGGTTGAGCAAAGACAAATGGGTTCAGACTCGACTTGACCAAATAAACATGGTTGACAAAAAGAGGCTCGCGGCTGTCTGCCATGGTCAGATGTAAAAAAAAAAGTATGACCAAAGCTTTTAACAAGAAGGTCAGACGTCATGTATATCAGTCTGATGACCTAGTAATCAACTGCATTATCCTGCCACAAGGTGATCCCGGGGGAAAATGGACTCCCACATACAAAGGGAATTTCTTATCAAGAATATATTTTCTGGTGGAGCCATGATCCTAACCACTATGAACGGTGATGACCTTTCACACTCGGTAAATGCAAACATAGTTAAAAGATACTACACATGAACAAAGACCCTCTAGGTCGACTGGCCTAGGCAATACTTCGGGCATCCCGGTGAACCAAAAGGGTTCAGGAAAAATATAGGTATATACATAAAAAATTTGTACACCCGGCAAGTCAAAAACCTGAAAAGGCGGATTGGGCAAAAAAGGGTATCTCGGTGGACTGAAAACCCAATAGGGAATTCTAGAAAAAAGTTATGGATTTAAAGCGTATAACTATGTCCCGTTGGATCACCTTACAACCAATTTCAGTATCAACTATCGAGCTCAACTGTTACTAATTAATCCAGTCAGCTTCGGACAAGCAGCGAAAAAGATGAGACGCTCAAAGGCATAAAGACAATAGAAGAATGGGAACCCAATGGAATTATTTCACATAGCTATTTTTTCTTTGTATACTATTTTTGTATAGTTTCCATTCTTACAACTACATTCTCTTACTGGGATGTCCGTCTCCTTGTACAAAAATGCTTATTCAACTTAATACAAAACTATTCCTTTGAAACTTTAAAACTTATGTTTTTCTTTTTCTTTTTTGTGCGCGTAAACTTCTAGTGATTATTTTTGAAAATATGCATTTAAATGTAATTACTGCTTACAAATATACACCTAAAACATAAAGACAGTTGATAATGACTTTAAGAAATGGGACAATATCTAAGGGCCATCCATAAAATCCCAGCAGATACCTTCTCCAACAGAAACAGAGGCAGAGACATCCTACTACAAGGTCACTGCCATATTCTCAGGATGCGACCTAATGGTGTTAGGTTCTCATATCCCCGGCCGAGCAAGAATATCCAATTACAGCTCCAACACCTAAAGTTCCTCCAGTGAAGTCGCCAAGCTTCTCAGGATTCCCCAACAGGATTTCAATAAAATCCCCAAATAGTTCACGGAGTTTACCTTCCCCAACAGAGTTTATTTCTCTAAGAATGGAAGTTCAACTCCCAGCGTTTCAACTTCAACAAATTTGAAGACCTACATTCTTCCCTCCAACAACAATTAGAGATTTATTTTCCTTATTTCAACAATATAGCAATGGAACAACTGGAATGTTCATACATTACATTCATACATCATGTTACACACATCATGGAATATACTACACGAACGCGTATATCACAATCTCAATTATTTTGAGAGCATCATGCAATTCATACATCATGACATCACATGAAACTGATTTTACCTTTTCAGGTTAAATTATCAAACAGATAAATATTGTCAACCTATACAGCAGGTCAAAGATTAATGCCCAGAACCAGACGGGGAAACTATCTACACGACCAAGTGGTATGAATTCCCGAAGCAAGATGGGTTTACCAACAAATAAAGCAGGCCACAAATTAATGCCCGAAACCAGACGGGGAAGAATCTATGTGGCCAATGTGAACAAGTTCCATATTAATACCTGTAACAAGTAAGAAAAACTATCTTTATTTCTCAGGTCAGAGATTAATACCTTAAACCAGCCAAGACAACTATCTCAACGACCAACAAAAACAAGTTCCAGATTAATACCCATAACTAGCCAGGAGAACTATCTGTGGATGACCGACTGCAGATTAATACCTGTAACAAGCTAGGAGAACTATACACATGAGGAGATTGAAGATTAATACCTGTAACAAGCCAGGAAAACTATCTTTCTTTCTCGGTTCAGAGATTAATACCTAAAACCAGCCAGGACAACTATCTCAACGACCAACAAAAACAAGTTCTAGATTAATACTTGTAACAAGCCAGGAGAACTATTTGTTGACGACCGACTACGGAGTAATACCTGTAACAAGCTAGGAGAACTATCCACATGAGGAGATTGAAGATTAATACATGTTACAAGCCAAGAAAACTATCTTTCTTTCTCAGGTTAGAGTTTAATACTTGAAACCAGCCAGGACAATTATTTCAACGACCAATAAAAACAAGTTCCATATTAATACCTGTAACAAGCCAGGACAACTATCTGTGGACAATCGACTATAGACTAATACCTGAAACCAGACAGGAAAACTATCTCCATGACCAGAAAAAGCAATCTTACACGGGTTTCTTCTTATCATCCAGATGCAGTCTAACACAGACTCATCCTGAAACAGTCCCACACAAGCTCCTTCTCATATATCTCTGAATGTATACTAACATGGAGTCATCCCGGAACAACCCTACACATGCCCTTTCTAATACATTTTTCAGGTAACAGTTAATTCCATTATCCTTAGCAAGTTACTGTGAAATCTGGACTTCAACTAGAAAGCAACAAACTTTCATCTCTCCAGAGATAACTCTTCAGCAGAGCCTTAGACAACTGAATTTCCTAGACTCTATTCCCCACAAAGTTTCCTCAAGCAGGAGAACAACAGAAAACCATATTCCCCGACAAACTCATCCTTAGACAGCAGGAACAGGAACCCCCAAAAGGGACCATTTATGAAATCAGCATCTACTTTGGATGGCATCTTTAAGCCCATCTCCGATGACTCTCTGTCATCTTCCCCAAATGGAATATGTAAGCCCATTCTCGACATCATCAACCAACAATATTACTTCATGCGAGTGCAAATTTTTGGGCACTATATTGTTCAATCATCTTCCAACTTCAGATCACGAAAGGCAGACAAGTCAATCTAAATCCTCAAGTTTAAAAAGATTGAACAGGGGAAGCTATTGTACCCCAAAATTTTCCCTCCCATTTTTACTCAAGACATGCTTATTAAGGTTCTCAATTGCTCAAGGATGGGTAAGAGTTGATCAGACAAACTCTCATCCTAAGTAATGAACCTCTAATTAAGGTTTCACTTTTCATCAAGATGTGTGAGCTCCAAAGTTCACAAATGTTTTCCATTGTCCTGATATGCATTCAAGGTTTTCCATGACAAATTCCTTGCCTCGCACTACAAGTTTGCTCAATCAATTGCTCAAGTGTTTGAAAATTAACTGTACTAGGTCAAAAGTCAATTGTGGCCCATATACAGTCAAATTTCAAGATTTTTGGTCAAAATTAACACTTTGAAGTGATATCCATCATTTGATCAAGGTTTGATCATGATTCCTCGAGAAATGCTCCTACTTCATCAAAATTCAAGAATTGCTAATTAGGGTTTCTATAAGAAAAGTCAACAGAACTTTGACCAGTCATAACTTTCACATACTTCATCCATTTTTCCCTAAACAAAGCTCATTTTGAAGAGAATCTCATTTCCTACAACATCTCTTTTGTCCTCGAGATAAAGAGATGCACCATTTGAAATATACAAGCTCATACATTACAAGTCATTTTTAGAAAGTCAACAAAAGACACTTTTTCCAAGACCTTTTACGTCAAGATAAAATCTTAAAATGCAAAATTGATCAAAAAAGGGATGGAAGAAGACTTCTTGGGCTTTCCAAAAAGTCCAAGATCACCATCATGAGATAAAAATTTAACAAGTTATGGCTTGCCCAAGTTTGGACAATTTGGGAAATTTCAACAATTATGCACTGAGCAAACATGAAGTTTTAGGTCAAGGGCTTAATTTCTTGGACTTGAATTATATTCCTAAGCCTATAGAGGACCCCTAATATAGTTTTGCATGGCCTTACCATTTTTACCTATTTTTTACATATTTATTTTGATTTATTTCAAATAAATATAAAATAAATGGTACAAAATAGTTCAAAATGGGCCATGACCCTTAGGCTTTTGTTTTGTCTTAAGATGATGCCCATGAAAACCTGCAAGCAATGTCCAGGTTCATCCAATTTCGAAAATGGCATGTAACACAAAAATGGAAATTATTCATGTTTTGATTTTGCTCTTAAAATGCATAGTTATGGCATTGATTCTTGCCATGAAACCATGCCCCTTCCTTCTACTCTATAAATATAGCATTCTTGCAAGCTTTATAGAGGGAGACACAACCTCAAGAACTCACACGAAATTTGAAAAAAAATAAGCAAAGTTGTCAAAATTCAAAAACGAGTTTTCATCCCTTCCCAGTCCAAACAAAGGATTCAAACACATTCCTAGAGGTCCATTGAAGCTTTCCCAATCATCACCACACACTGAAGCATCACGAAACGTCTTAGCAAGCTCACACGGTTTGCATTTTTTCTCAAATGTGTTTTCTTCGATTCATGTATTATAAACTTGTTTTGATCATGCATTATTGTTCATATGAATGTATGTAAACTTTCTGTATAGCTGGATTTGAGTTTTGATGCATGTGTGATGTTTTGCCATGGCAAGGGTTTATACCTCCGAATTAGGGTTTTTTTAGATAGCAAAAATTAGCCCAAACCAAGGATACCATCATGTTTGGGAGGTCGATGCCAATCGACCAATGGCTTCACATTTGAGTCATATTGCGTATTCTGGACTTTATTGAGTTACAGGTGTTGTAGTGACAGACCAAAACGGTCACTATAGGTCTCTGTACCTAAAACAACAGAGTGAGGAAGAAGATGAGGCGTGGCAGTCTCTAATTGGGTCATCCAAATAAGCGCGCGTTTTATTTTTTTTCCAGATGTTTGCGTTATTTTTTAATATATTATTATTGCTTGATATATGTAAATGATTGGTTCAGCAGCTCAATTGGTAAAGGCGCGCGGGTAGAAGGGAAGTGACCTGGGTTCGAATCCTAGGTCTAGAATTTTATCTTTTGTAATATATTTCATGCAAATCTAGTGCTTCTCAAGGCAACTTGCTCATCATACACCATCAGGTCCAAGCCATCATAAGCATCTCTGATCCAAGTCAAAGCATCCAACTCGCAAGCTCATCATGCACCCTCAAAGCTGCTCCTCACTGGATCTAGACGATGTTTGGGCTCCCTTCAGCTGGGCCTAACCAAATTCAATTTCAACACCCCCCCCCCCAATTTAATTTTGCTATCCTGCCCATTTAATTTATCTTCATCTTGTTTTATTATTTATTTCTTTGACATTTTTATCAGCAAATAAATAACCAAAAATCACCAAAAAAAATTATGATTAGATGTTTTAATTAAATTAATTTCTTTAAGCAATTAATTAATTAAACTGTAACTCCTTTTTAAATTAAAATAAAATAGAATTAGGAATATTTTTATATTTATATCATTTTATTTTATTTTTCATAATAAAAAACAATAAAAAAGGAACTTAGACTAATTTCTTAATTAAATTTTATTTTTCTAAATAATTTTAGGATATTTAATTTAGTCATCTTCATAAATAAAAACAAACAAAAAGATTCCCTTTTCTTTAGGATTTTTAGAAATCTTTTCTTAACTCACGCACATTTATCTATTCTTGAATTTTTCATATTATTGTAACTGCTCAAGGGTTATAATAGAATAATTAAGATTTTATTTTCTGCTTTATTCCCCTTATTCTTGGACATGTAATTAATCCCCGAAGCCCTGTAATAGCGTAGATTTAACTTTTTGCACTTTAAATTTCTGCAAAATATAAATTGTTAGTAACTAGGCTTGTATGAAAAGACTAATAGCAAAACACTAGAAAACCTAATAACAAGAGATAAATGAACTGAATTGAATCATTGCACACATGCACCTCTAAGGTATGCCCACTTTGGTTGCCTTCGGAAAAATAGTCATGTCCCTCGAAACAAGGACGCTTTAGTAAAGATCCATAAATCAAAAGATCATAGTCCCTCGATGACTCTACAGTTGCCTCTCGGTAAATGATCTAGTCCCTAAATAAAATTGCTAAAGCGTCTCCACATGTTGCCTTTATGATTGTACGTCCCTTCTATTTTCCCTCAAACATCCAACGATAAGGCTACCTACTCACTAATAGTAGGATAGTGCTGTCTAAAGGATAGGAGGAAAAGAACGAATCTTTTCGAGTACAAGTAGATAGTTGTTAGATGCTCGCTCAAAACAATCTTTTACACATACACAAAAACATTTCAAAAACACTTTTAAAAACATTCTTTTTATCAACACTCTTGAGGTCTGATACAAGAGTTATCATAAAGCGAATCGCTGCACAAAGGCATTTTCAAAACTAATTTTTCAAATCACAAAGCACAAGGTATTTCAAAATTAGCTAAGCATCTAAGAGCATGTAGATAACTACAGATGGAAATGGTGCTAACACCTTCCCTTTCCATAATTTATCCCCCTTACTCAGAAAATTCTCGAAAAGGTCTTTTCTATTCTTTTCACACTTTCCTTTGTTGGACAAAAGAAAAGTTGGTGGAGATTCATGCTTACCACAACATTTGCAAACACAAAACGCAAAACTAGTATAACAGTCGGTTCTGCCACCGTATCACACTCACCTTCTTCATCAGTTTCGTAGATCATATTTTTGAAGTCATAATTGACAATAGCATAATTGTTATCAATGGGATCCAGGGTGGATATGGACCTGTAATTTGTTGCGTGGGTGTGTGTAAGAACACATAGCTATTTTGAAAGTAATAAAATAAAAGAAAGACAAAGAGTAGAAAATTTGACTAAAAACGTCCAATGACTTATTAAATGAAAATATGCGGATGAAAAATGAAAACCCTAACAAATGGATCGTTGTGCTATGGGTAAGGCATAAGGTTTAAAGTTATTGTTTAAATTACATAACCAAAAACATGAAAGCAAGAAAACAGAAAATAAAATTTACTCTTGAATAAAGGATATTGGTATAAAGTCTTCAGCCTTCCAATTGTTGAACCCATTGCCGGTAGTAGGGAAAATCCAATTGTCTATGTCGCAATCACTATCAGCATCTTCCACGTCATTGACTTGATTTTTTGGAATTCCATTATTGTTGATGCGGAATGGTGGTCTCCCATAATTAGTACAAGCACGACGAACAACCTTCTGGGCCTCTAAGGTGAAACCCAAACCAAATTTATCGGACTTGTAAGGGGTGTTGAGAAGCTGACCCCAAACAGTGCCACCACCTTGTTCTACCACAACCTTAACGTCTTTCAAAGAAACCATTCTTGGTGGAATCCTGGTAACCTTAGGAACAATAGGAGTAGCTTTGTCAATAGGGGTTGTCTAAGGAATAACTTTAAAGGCCTGTAAAGGAGTCTCTAAGAATTCACCATCCACCTCAACATAATTGAAGGAATTCAAATGGCTCACCATGTATTCTTCTTCGCTGCAAACTGTAACGATCTTTTCTTTCACGGGATACTTCAATTTTTGGTGTAAAGTAGAAGTAACAACGCCCGCCCCATGAATCCAAGGGCGTCCAAGCAAACAGGAATAAGATGGAGGAATGTACATCACATAGAAAGTAGAGTTGAAGACCTGGGACCCACTTTGATTTGAAGATTAACCTCTCCATGCACCATTCTCTTTGAACCATTAAAAGCCCTTACTACAATGTCATTGGGTTTTAGCATAATCCCTTCACAGTCAAGTTTATTTAGAACAACTTTTGGCAATACATTCAACGAGGAACTTGTGTCCATCAACACACGAGATAAGGTAGTGCCCCTACACTCAATAAATACATGCAGGGCCTTATTATGGTTCCTTCCTGCGGGAGTTAAGTCGGCGTCAAAAAAGCCTATTCCATTATCAGTTGTCAAGCTAGCAACATAATTTTCAAATTGATCAACAGAGATCTCTTGTGGTACATGAGCAAATTTCAGGAACTTTACCAGAGCATGCGCATGGGCTTCATAGCACAACAACAAAGATAACATAGATATTTTGGAGGGAGTCTTCCCTTGCTGTTCAACAATCTTATAGTCACTCTTTCGAAAAATTTTCAGTACTTCTCATCTCTTATTTGGAGGTATCTTCAACACTAACCTCTTTTGGTGCCTCATTCTGGGCGGACTCAGTCATCAGTTCTTTTCCCCGAATCTCAGTACTTGATTCAGTAGCAATAATATGAACTGGTGTAGTAACAGTCATTGGAGAGATATTTGGAGAGAAAACCTTTCACTTCTGGTAACTTTATTGGTCCTAGTAATATTGCCAATTTAGGGATCAATAACTTCAATATTTCCACTTTCGACAGTCAACAACTCTTCTTGACGCCATAAAAGTAGACATCAGCTCTATAACTCCAAGGAATAGCCTTGTTAGAGGAGTATGGAATTGGTCCAGGTGCGTTAATGATTAGAGGAACAACCCTAGGTTCGGCAGTAATCTTCATACGACCTTTGGAAGTGATCCTTACAGGAATACCAGAAATTACAAACACATCTTTAAGTTGCAGGTCGCAAGACACGCTCTCCACGGAAGGAGTATTCTCAAATAGAATCGCACGCTCATCCATTAGACACTGAATAACTTCTTTCAACAGTTTCCATCCATTGGATTAGGACGAACATCAGTAGCATCTTTCAATGCAACCCATAAATAAATCGGCTTGCAGCAGCTTCTTCTTAACAATCATCAGAGAAGTAGTCAAGTCATTCACAGTAGAAACATAAGAAACAACATCAATAACATTAATTCCTTTGTCATGATTAGGCATAGGTTCAGTGATCACATTAGGAGTCTCAGGAGGATCAAATTCAATCTCCTTAGCATCAATCATGTCTTGAATCTTATTTTACAGAGCCCAGCAATTGTTAGTGTCATGCACAGGACTGTTGGAGTGATATGCACGCCTTGTATTGGGATTGTAACTGAGGGAAGTAGTATTAGAATTCTGAGGAGGATCCTTTAATATAATCTTCTCTTCCTTCAACATGTGTTGTAATGCTTGAGACAACGACATGGTGATTTTGGTGAACTGTCTCTTGGGTGCAACCTTCCTACGCAGATTATTCTATTGTTGTTGTTGTTGTGGTGGTACTGGTGCGGGATTAGAGATCAGAACTGCCCCCACAGATTGGCTGAAGTTACTCTTACCATGACCCTTCTGGCCGTACACAACATTGGATTATTTGTTACCATTGTAAGGCTTCTTCATAGCATTTGAAGATATGGCCACCTGAATTTTACCGCTTCTGATTCCATTCTCAACATATTGTCCTGTTAATATCATTTTAGTGGAACCGACTGAAAAACTTCGTAGTAGGTGATTATAGAAAGGACCTATTAGCGTGCTCATGAACATGTCAACCGATTCCATGTTAGCCAAAGGAGGTTGAACTCTGCCTCCAAGATCTCTCCATTTCAATTACTCTTTAAAGCCTTCCTCAGAACCCATGGACATACTCTGTAGTTTCCTGCAGGTTGTTGCCAAATCAAAATTTTATTGATACTATTTATAGAAATATGCAGCCAAATATTCCCGGGTATTTATATTGGTACCTTCAAGTTGATAATACCATTCTAGTTATGTTCAAGACAAACTCTCTTGAAAGAAATGCAACCATAATTTCTTTTCAGCAGTGTGTGGTTGAATTTTCCAAACATATGATCTCAAATGCAGCTCCGGGCAAGAAATGCCATCATACTTGGAAAAGGTAGGAGTTTTAAACTTAGGAGGAATGATGACTCATGAGACTAAACCCAATTCTTCAGAGCTCAAGTCGGGAACCTTCTGGATCTCCATGGGTTTCAAACACTTTTATAACAGCTTATACTTCTTGTCGGTAGGGGGATATTGTTCATTCAAAAAATATTCTTCCTCTTCATCAAGAAAATTGTCAGAACCAAGGCGGCTTCTTTCATTTTTGACATTTTTACCATTTTTATCTTGGTTGTCATCTTCATCCGATGGAATATCAAAATCTAGCACTCGCTTGACTGGACCTTAGAAACTCCTCCCCATGTTAAGGATGCCTATTGGTTTCTTTGTTTTCTTCTTCTTCTCTTTGGTGATGAGCGCCTTCAGTTCTTCTTTCCCTTTGTCTACGTTCAGGAACATCTCTTGGAACTGTGCATTCTGAGCCTGAAGATCTTTGATTGTCTGTTCAAGAGCCATTTTTTTGCTGAAATAAACAGCAAGAAGATGAGAAAACCTGTCTCGAAAACTTGTCATGTAATGATATGTATGGTATGAATATGAAATGTTTTCAAGGATCTCGTGGGTTTGAAATATTGGAAATTGAATCTGGTTGCAACTTTGTCTGAAGAAATTTGAGTCTTCGTATTTGAATGTACTTCTATAAGAATCGAGCTCATCATATCTAGTGGGTCATAGCCCCTTACTTAAGAGAATGTACTTTGATCTTGACGACATTTGGCCAGAGGAAAATAAATCGTCTTGCCCCTTGCTAGAATATGGTTTATGATAATCATGCACCAAAGGTTCCTAATATCCTTGAAATAGTTAGTAAAAATTCCATGTCATGATGATATGATGTTATGATGTCATGTTCACGTTATATAGGTAGAAAACACTCACAAGTCACACAAGAGACTTAGGTTTAAAGGCTTGCATGAAATCCATATGTAAGTACCCTTCCCCATTATTGTACCCCAAAATTCTCCCTCCCATTTTCTTCAAGATATCTCCTCATGCTCCAAAGGTTTTAAATTGCTCCGGCTACTCAAGGTTGGACCACACAAACCCTCCTCCTAAGAGGTTGACTTACAACTAGGGTTTCACTTTTCTCAAGTAAAATTTGACTTCTAATGCCATAAGTGGATTCCGTGGTTTCTCATATGTCTCTAATAATGTTCATTCAAAATTGCAAGCCTTGCATCACAAGTTTGCTCAGTCAATTGCTCAAATGATTAAAAACCAACTATATTGAACAAAATGTCTACTGTGGTCAACATACAGTCAAACTTCAAGATTTTTGGTCAAAATCAATATTTTGAAGTCACATTCATCATTTGATCAAGGGTTGGTCATGATTTATCAAGAAAACTCTCAATTCACCAAAAGTCAAAAGTTACTAAATTAGGGTTTTCTTAAGGAGAAGTCAACTAAACTTTGACCAAGCATAACTTTCACATGCTTCATCAAATTTTTCCTAAACAAAGCTCATTTTGAAGGAAATTCAATTCTCTACAACTTTGTCTCTATAAGATCAAGTTTAAAAAATGCTTCATTTGAGAGATATGGGCCAAAACATGATAGGTCATTTCAAAAGTCAACAAAAAGATACTTTTTGTCAAAGCAATTTACATTAAGATAAATCTTCAAAAGAAAAAATTTTCAACATAAATATTATAGGGGACATCTTGAGATTTCTAAAAAATCCAAGATCACCCTCATATGATAAAAATTGAGAGAGTTGTGATTGATGTAAGTTGGGCAATTTTGAGAAAATGCATGAAACCCAAATTGATCAACCTTGAATTTTTGGGCTAATGAGCTTATCTATTAAAGTCCAAACGTGTTCTTGACCCTATAATGAACCTCTAAATCTATTCATACACCCTTTTAATTTTTAATTTTATTCATTTTTATTTTATTCATTTAAGTTCAAATTAAATCAAATAAATATTAAAGGGAGAAACAATGCTTAAGAGGCCTTTTATTTCAAACATGTCAGAGGCCCAAGATCATGCAAGAAACTGTGTGGAGTATATTTTTGTATCAAATCTCCATGTTAGTCTTATTCAAATTCTATTTTTAAACAAAAATCAAAGATTTGTTTTGCAAGGTATCCAAGCCCATTCCTTTGACCTAATATTCTCCTACATATATTCTTCTCATTTAGACAAGAGAGATCACGAAACCCTTGCAAGAGAACTCCCTCAAAAAATATCAGAATTTTTCCAAACTAGAGCAAACTTGAAATCATTTTTCCATCCCTTTTCAAAGCAAACCAGCCATTCCAATCAATCCCTGAGGTGTTATAGGGTAAGAATTAATCACTCTTGATGATCAAAAGTGCATGAAGATAGCATTCAAAGGATGGCCGGTTGGCATATTTCATGAACTTCCTGTTTTTAATTTTTCCTTTCTTTGCTTCATGTGAAGGTTTAACCGATCAAATGATTCCCATACCGACCAGATGATGGATTTCCATTGTTACACTGATTTACAGTATTTGCTTCGTATTTCATTATACAGGGAGAATTAGTGAAAACCAAGGCCAGAGAAGACGACTAGAGCTAGGGCTCCAGCACCTCTCCGACCCAGCCAATTTTGTTTATTTTATATTTAATCATTTTAATTGTAATATCGGATGAAACAACCACCCCAATGGCAAGAGCGCACGCATTAAAGCATGGATCTATAAGGGCGTGGCTTCGATCCCTGCCTTTTGTTATATTTTTCATATTTTCAAAATTTTGCAGGTTTAATATATTTTGAGTAGAGCCTATTCTCATATCACGAACAAGCACTCGACTTGTGGTAAGAAAGCAAGGCAGGAGGCAGGAGGGCGTGGGTTCAACACCCACCCCAGGAAAATTTCCCCCTTTTTTTGTTTTAGCCCTTATTCATTGATTTTCCTTCCCCTAACCCTATTTTCTTAATTAACCAAAAACTAACCCTCTTTTTCTTTAAACCTAAAATTAATTAGATTTAGGTTTTGTTTTAATTAAAATTTAATTCTCTTTTTTAATTAACCTTTTAATTAACTAATTAATTAACTAATTAATTAACTTTTTTTAAATTAATTAAATTTTTAGGTTTTACTTAATTATTATCATAAACTATTTTTCATAAAAAATCACCAAAAATATTTTGTTTTCTATTTTCCCTTTTCCCTATTTTTATTAACCTAGATCAATTGTATAGGACGCTTCCTCGAATGTAAATAGCTTATGTTTAGTTTTCTCACGTTTTCCTTATTATGTATCTGCTTTGAGTATGTAATTATTTTAGGGTTTATTTTCCCGCATCTTTCATTCTTATGTAACTGCCCCAAAGCCATGAAATAGTTTTAGGTTTACATTATGCACTTTACATTCTTCTCTTATATTTTTTATGCAATTGCTAGAAATTAGGGTTTGTATGGCAAGACTAAAATCAACCGATAGCAAAACCCTAATTTCAAGATAAATATAACTGAATTGAACACACTTCTCACAGTCGCACCTTTAGGGTAACCTCTATTCGTTGCCTTTCGAAATAATGGTCATGTCCTTCGAAAGTAGGGGTGCTTTAGCAAAATACCCTCTAATAAAAGATCATAGTCCCTTGGTGACCCTTCAATATTGCCTATGAAAAATGATCTAGTCCCTCCGATAAAATAATTAAAGTATCTCTATGTGTTTCTTTCAATGACCATACGATGACCCTTCGCCTGTCCCTTCACATCCAATAGATAAGGCTACCTACTAACTAATGGTACTAATAGAACTATCTCAAAAAGGAGAAGGAAAAGAATAAGAAGGATCTTGAGTGGGTAAGAAACTTCTAATCGCTTGCTCACAAGCTTTTATGAAAACAAAACCTTTTTCTCACATCACACTTTCAAAACAAATATTTCAAACAAACACTTTGTAAACATTCTTGAGGACTGATACAAGAATTATTACAAAGTCTTCCTCACAATTGACATTCAAAATATTTTCAAATCACACACACAAAAGAAAATTTTCAAAAGTGAGCTAAGCGATTAACAGCCCGTAGATAACTACGAATTAAAAGGGTGCTAACACCTTACCTTTTCATAACTTACCCCCCGAACTCAAAATCTATCAAGGTCTTTCCTGTTCATTTCACTCTTTCCTTATTGGATAAAATAAAAGTCGGTGGCGACTCTAGCTATCTGCATATTTTGGATAAAACCAAAAAAAGCCAGTTCTCTCACCGTATTACAGAACTAGTGACTCTATTTGGGACCACTAAAAAACATAGAGGTTACCTTAGAGGTTAGATCAATTTTACTTTCTTTAATTTTTTTATTTAATTGCTTTATTTAAAGGGTTTGTTTGGGTTTATTTGCTTGTAAGATCCTACACCCAGATCTAGGGATTCCTTAGGTAAGTAGCAATAGATCATGAAAGTTGTATTGATGTTCCTTGAGTCAGTCAAGGATAACATTAGGCTCCCGCATGGTGTCATTAAGCACTAACTGACCTTTAGAACCTTAATTGGCTCATCCTGGCCATCAGAAGGTAGTCAGATAGCCCACTTTGGTTTACTCCAAGGTTGGTTGATAGTCGAAGCTACGCTCATTGAGATTCGACTTTCTGGATATTTTGGTGGCAAGTCAGTTGTCGTGCTCAAATAAATCATGCGAGAAAGATGGGTGATATGAAATTCCTATAACGCAGTTACTATTTTAGGACAGGTTAAGCTAACTTAACTTCAATGGAGAAGGGTACTTACCTACGGACCTCATGCAAGCCTTTAAACATAAGGCTTTGTTTGTGTTTGCTACTCATTTAAACATGACATCACGACATCATATCATCATGACATGGTATTTTTACTAACCATTTCGATGATCTTAGGGACCTTTGGTGTAGGGTTATCATAAGTGGGACCGCTAGCAAGGGGCAAGAGGATTTATTTTCCTCTAACCAGATGCTGTCAAAGATAAAAGTACATTCTCTTGAGTCACACGCTAGGACCCACTTGATACAGTGAGGCCGATTCTTATAGAAGGGCGTTCAAAAACATAGACGCAAAGTTCTTCATACAAAGCTACAACCAGATCCACATTTCAATTTTTTCTTATCCCGCGAGATCTATGAAAACATTGCATATACATCAACATACCATACATATCATTACATAACAGTTATTGAAGAAGTGAAAAACACAAGAAGGGGGGGTTGAATTGGAATATCAAAATACAATGGAAACAACACTTTGATTATTATCCTGGTTCGTTTGAACTCAAACTACTCCAGTCCATCCACCAAGGTAATTTCGCCTCCCTCCAACGAGGTCTTAATCCACTAATCAATCTTGATTAAAAACTAATTTAACAACTGTCAAAGTCTTCTTGAGTCCAAAACCATAACCCGGTTTTCTCAAGGAAATGTCTAAATGGTAATTGAATAAATGTGTAAAATAATGTTTCTAATAAAACAGTATCACTAATAGTGATGTTTTACACAGTTTTAAATATAAATGTTTAAGGATAAAATATGATTGTTGTGTTGCTGTAGTTTCACGTGATTTCTTGTTTTTGTGCACAGTAGTTCATCACTTGAAAACTTCTTTTTGTGTGCTTTATATAGGCCATGCAATAGTAACATAAGAAAATACTTTTGGTATGTCCATAACACAAGTTAATGAAATTTCCAAACCAGGAGATCCTTGTCTATTTTTAGCAGTTACTAATGATATTGCATTGATAGAATTGTAACACTTCAGAGCTTCTCACATGAGAGGATGAGTGTTACCGTTGAGAGTCCTTTACGGCTTGTATCAGAACTTTTCAAATCAGAGTATTAGAGATCCTGTTTCACAGCGCTGGTGCATTAAGAAGTTGCAACATAACTTCTTCATATAAGTGTATCACACGGATTTGTTGCGTCTGAATCTATCATGGTACTTTCAACTTCTATGCTCGCATAATCAGAACTTCTAGTGATGTTCTGGAAGAACTTCCAGTTACACCAGAATATCATCAGAACTTCCTGCATGTAAAGATACTTTTATTAGCGACCATATTTGTTATTTATATCATGTGTTTTTTATCATCAAAACTCTAACTGGGATGTTGAACTAAATCATGTTCTAACAATCTTCCCCTTTTTGATGATGACAAAAACTTTTATATTTTGATGGAATATAAAGAACAAAAATCAAAATGCTCCCCCTGAGTCAAATACTAAGATAACAAGAAAATAAAATACTTCCCTGAAGATCTTATGATATGGCTTCTGATAGGAGTCAAAATATCTTTCATTCTCCCCCTTTTTGTTAATAATCAAAAAGTAAGAAGTTGCTTGAGAAGGTGTGACGATCGTCTTCTGGATTTAACTGAGATTCTTTAGAGAGCTTCTGATGTTGTATTTTCATTCCTGTTTCCAATAGTTTCAGAGCCAATAACCTTTTGTTTCTGATTGCCTCTGAAAATTGTGAATCATTTAAATTCCAGGGTTTGGAACATATTATTTATTCCCTCCATGTGTAGAGAGCATCTAGAGTCCAGGTGTTAGGACTGGTGTTTCAATCTTGCTATTGAAAATATCTACAACATAGATGATTTTATCTTTTGGTACCCATATATTTTTGGGTCCATGACTGTTAGAGTTTCCAAAATTCTGTTTGAATTTTGGTTTAGCAGAAAACGCTTTACTGGTATATTTTATATCATGTGCTTGCCCAATAGTGAAGTGAGAATAAAGAGGAGTGCGTTTGATAACCAGATCCTTAAATTTCTTAGGTTAGAATACTTTACCTTTGTATCCTAACCCTTTTCTGCCATTTCTGCTAACCCCATAGATCATTGAAGCCATCTTACTTCTATCTATGTTTTTAGCGAGGAACTTCTGAAAGCTGTGATCATACTCCTTTATGATTTTATTAGGGTAACTAGGAACTTCTGACACAGTTTCCTTATGATTATTTTGTAAATCATTTTTAAGTTAAAAAATATTTTCTTTCAACTTTGAGTTTTCTAGTCTCAGATTCTTAGTCTCTTTAGAGTCAGAAACCAGATCTTTTTTCAGGTTTTTGTTTATGACTCGCAGCTTCTGATACCTTTCTAGAATTTCTAACAGATTCTCCTCTAATTGAGATATAGAAAAGTTAGGAAATACCTATTCTGACTCTGAGTCTGATTCAGATTCAGAGGATTCAGAGACATCTGATAAGTTGTCCGTTTGAGTTATATTGGCTCGTTCACCTTCCGATTTTGTTTCTTCTTCAGAGGATTCAGAGTCATCCCACATTTCCATAAGACTTTTCTTCTTCTCCTTAGCGAACTTCCTTTTTTGTTTCTCCTTCTGAAGCCTTGGACAGTCGCTTTTGTAGTGACCTTATTTCATTCATAACAAGTAATGTTTCTGTTACTCGATTTTCTGTATCCAGAAGATTGTTCAGAGTCATTTCCTGTTCTTATGGAGTTTCTGAAATTCTTCTTCCTGTGTTTCCATAGCTTATTGATTCTTCTGGATAGAAAGAAAATTTTGTCTTCTTCTGACAAGGATTGTTCAGAGTTTTCTACTTCTGCTTTTGCCTGCAAAAATTTGGTTTCATATTTATTAGACTTCAGAGCGAGAGACTTACCTTGCTTATGGGGATCATCATCTTCTAACTCTATCTCATGGCTTCTAAGAGAGCTGACAAGTTCTTCTAGAGATATTTTGTTAAGATCTTTTGCCAGTTTGTGAGCAGTGACCATGGGTCTCCATTGCTTTGGTAAACTTATAATGATCTTCTTTACATGATCAACAGTTGAGTGCCCTTTATCCAAAACTTTCAGCCTAGCAACCAGAGTTTGGAATCTTAAGAACATTGCTTTAATGGTTTCATATTCTTCCATTTTGAAGGCTTCTTACTTTTGAATGAGCGTAAGGGATTTGGTTTCTTTTACTTGTGTGTTTCCCTCATGCGTCATTCTCAGAGAATCAAACATGTGATTTGATTTCTCTCTATTTGTGATCTTCTCATACTCTGAATATGAGATGGCACTTAGGAGAATATTTCTGGCCTTGTGATGATTTCTGAAGTCTTACTTTTGATGATCTAAGATTCTTTTTCTGTTCCTCTTCTGACCGCTTTCATCAACTGGATGTATGTATCCATCAGTCACCATATCCCAGAGGTCAGCGTCATAGGCCAGGAAGAAACTTCTGATCATATCTTTCCAGTAATCAAAAATTTCACCGTCAAATATTTGAGGGTTGCTACTGATGTTCTAACTTGTACCCATCATAGTGTTTTTCCTCCTTGGATATTTTTATGACACGGTTAAATATTTGCACCCAGATCCAGGTGCTCTGATACCAATTGAAGAGGTGAAAAACACAAGAAAGGGGTATTTAATTGGAATCTCAAAATACAATGGAAAGAACACTTTGATTTTTATCCTGGTTCATTTGAACTCAAACTACTCCATTCCACCCGCCAAGATGATTTTTCCGCTCTCCAACAAGGTCTTAATCCGCTAATCAATCTTGATTACAAAACTACTTTGACAACTGTCAAAGTATTCTTGAGTCCAAAACCACAACCCAGTTTTCTCAAGGAAATGTCTAAGCAGTAATTGAATAAATGTGTACAATAATGTTTCTAATAAAACAATATCACTAACAATGATGTTTTATACAGTTTTAAATATGAATGTTTAAGGATGAAAGATGATTGTTGTGTTGTTGTAGTTTCATGTGGTTTCATATTTTTGTGCGCAGTAGTTCATCACTTGAAATCTTCTTTTTGTGTGCTTTATATAGGCCATGCAATAGTAACATAAGAAGATACTTTTGGTATTTCCATAACACGAGTTAATGAACTTTCCAAACTAGGAGATCCTTGTTTGTTTGTAGCTGTTACTTATGATATTGCATTGATAGAATTTTAACGCTTTAGATCTTCTCACATTAGAGGATGAGTGTTACTTTTGTGAGTCCTTTACGGCATGTATCCGGACTTTGCAAATCAGAGTATCAGAGATCCTGTTTCGCAGTGCTGGTGCATTCAGAAGTTGTAACAGAACTTCTTCATATAAGTGTGTCACACATATTTGATGCGTCTGAATCTATCATGGTACTCTCAACTTCTATGCTCACATAATCATAACTTCTAGTGATGTTCTGGAAGAACTTCGAGTTACATCAGAACATATTTTTCACATCAGAAATTCCTGCATGTAAAGATGCTTTTATTAGAGAGCATATTTGTTCTTTATATCATGTGCTTGTTATCATCAAAACTCTAACTGGGATGTAGAACTAAATTATGTTCTAACAGGTATTCCCAAGACAGGTTTTCTCATCTTCTTGCTGTTTATTTCAGCAAAATGATGGCTCTTGAACAAACAATCAGAGATATCCAGGCTTAGAGTGCTCAGTTCCAAGATATGTTCCTGAACTTATCCAAGGGGCAAGAAGAACCAAAGGCGATCATTTCTAAAGAGAAGAAGAAAAAGACAAGGAAATCGGTCGGCATCCTCAAAATTGGAAGAAGGTTCAAAGGTCCTATCAAGCAAGCTCAAGATTGTGATATCCCATCAGACGAAGATGACAATCAGGGTGAAAATGCTAAAAGTGTCAAAGCGGAGAAAGAAAGCAACCTTGGTTTTGACAAATATTTTGATGAAGACGTGGAAGACTATTGATATAAACAATATCCCCTTGATGATGAAAAATACAAGCAACTAGAAGATCGTTTAAATGCTATGGAGATCCAGAAAATGCCTGGGTTGGATTTTCAAGATCTGGGTTTAGACTCAAGATTTGCATTATTCATAAATTCAAGGTCCCCGCTTTTGCAAAGTATGACGGTGTTTCTTGCCCAAATATTAATTTGAGGTCATATGTCCGTAAGATTCAACCACATACTTCAGACATAAAGTTATGGGTGCATTTCTTTCAAGATAGCCTATTTGGAACACAATTGGAATGGTTCTATCTACTAGAAGGGATCAATACTCGTACTTGGGAAGATTTGGCTGCTGCTTTCTACAACTAATACCTGTACAATGCTGATCTTGCACCAACCTGTGTGTAACTACATAGTATGACCATGGGCTTTAACTAAGGCTTTAAAGAGTATGCCCAGAAATGGCGAGATCTAGCAGGAAGAGTTCAACCTCCTTTTTTTGATAGGGAGTTGATTGACATGTTTATAGGAACTTTGACAAGTCCTTTCTTCAATCATCTGATTGGAAGTTCTTTAGTCGGGTTCAACGAGTTGATATTAACAGGGGAACATGTTGAAGGTTGAATCAAAAGGGGAAAAATTCAAGTGGTTGCGCCTTCAAGTATTGTGAAGAATTCATTCAACAGGAAGAAAGAAGCCAATGCTGTGTATGGCCAGAATGGGCTAAGAAAATTCTAAGAGCGGGTTATTATTGGTCGACCATGGAAACTGATTGCCATCATCATTTTAGAACTTGCAACAAATGCCAGATTTATGCTTACAAAGTACATGTTCCCCCAGTTCCTTTGAATGTCTTTACTTCTCCTTGGCCGTTTGCAATGTGGGGAATTGATATGATTGGAGAGATTAAGCCTACCGCTTCTAATGGGCATCATTTCATCCTCGTTGCTATTGATTATTTCATGAAGTGGGTTGAAGCAACCTCATTTGCCTCTGTTACCAAGAATGTTATTGGCTGGTTCATTAAATACAACCTTATTTATCGGTATGGCATACCTGAAAGGATCATAATGGACAATGATACCAATCTCAACAATACTATGATCACATAACTCTGCATGTAATTCAAGATTAAACACCACAATTATTCTCCGTATCGACCAAAGATGAATGGCGTTGTGGAAGTCGCCAACAATAATATCAAGAATATTTTACATAAAATGGAAGTGACGTACAAAGATTGGCATGAGATGCTTCCATTTGCTCTTCATGGTTATCGCACTTTAGTACGTACACCAACTGGGGAAACCCCGTTCTCTCTAGTCTACGATATGTAGGCTATCTTACCTATTGAAGTCTAGATTCCTTCCTTAAGGATTATGAAAGACACAGGTTTAGATGAAGACAAATGGATTCAGACCCGACTTGACCAGATAAATTTGATTGATGAAAAAAGGCTTACGGGTGATTGTCATGGCCAGATGTATCAGAAATGCATGATCAAAGCCTTTAATAGGAATTTCAAACATCGGGTATACCAGGCTGGTGAGTTGGTAAGAAAGCATATTTTCCTACCACAAGGTGATCCCAGGGGAAAATGGACTCCAATATATGAAAGGCCATTTATGATCAAGAAGATATTTTCTGGGTGTGCTATGATACTTACCACCATGGACGGTGAAGATTTTCACATCCTGTGAACACGGACATAGTAAAAAAATATAGCACATAAAAGAGACCCGCTAGGCTGATAGGCCTAGGCAAATATAAGGGCATCCCGACGAACCAAAATGCGGCTTGCGTAAAAAGGGTCTCCTGATTGACTGAAAACCCGAAAGGGCGGTCCAGGAAAAAGTTAGGGATTTAAAGCGTATGAATATGCCCCGTCGGATCATCTACTTACAACAAGCTTCATTATCAACATCGAGTTCAAATGGTAAAACTCAATTCAATCAACTTCTTCTAACGGCAAGGGATAAGATGCTTGAAGACATAGGCTCAATATCAAAGTAGAAACTCAATGGGATCACTTCCACATGGTTGTTTTTCTTTGTTTTTCTTTGTACCCCTTTTGCATTTTACAACAATTTCCTCTTACTAGGATTTATATGTCTTTGTATAAAACTGCCTATTTATTTGCAAATTTTCTAAAGCAATTCAAGTCAAATTCAAAATTCAAAATTGTTTTACTTTCTTTTTTTTGTTTGCATAAACGTCCAATGACTAAATTGAATGACCATATGCATTTGAACATGATTATTGTTAACAAATATATGCATAAAAACTTGAATATCATTTATTAAAGATCCTAGGAATGGGAATAAAGTTTCAGCTATTCTCAAAATCCCTATAGAGTTGTCTTCATAAGCTTATCCCCATCAGAGCCCATCCCCTCAATGCCTTTTACAAGAATTCTCTTCTCCAAAATGGTTAATTTCCCCAGCGGGATTTATTTATCTTATATTGCAATTCCTTGACAGAATTCTCTTCCCCGGCCAGATATCATTCAACTTTGTCCTCCCCAGAAGAATTGACATCCATATCTGAAACATGGTCAGACAGCACAATGGAGAATTATCCAACTCTTGTATCTCTAGTTAAGGCACATAAGAATCAAATCCTTCAAAAGAACGATGAACAATAAATTTTCCTGGAATTCTTCAATCCCCAAACAGAAGTTGAACGTCCTCAGTGGAGTATCCTCAAATAGAAAGCAGGAATCCCCAGCATAGACATTCTAAATGAGATTGAAGATTCATATTCTTCATTCCCAATCAATAGTCAGTGAACTATTTTTACATGGCCAAAGATGTTATACAAAGCTACCGATACGTTCCAGCGACATATTGAAACCATACATCATTTACAAAATATCATAACATATAAATACGAAACGCATATTGTATTCTCATTTATTTTGAGAGAATCATTACACAATGCATTTCGTGCATCATGACATTGCATAAAACTAACTTTGTTTTTTCAAGTTAGTTCACAAACAGATAAATATTGTCAAGAGTTTATCATCCTTCAGATACAATAAGGAAATAATTCATTCTGATACCCCTTTGGATACAGTCAGGAGTAGACTCATTCCAATCCACCTTCTAGATACAGTTCAGATATGATCGACACATAGATACATTCTGAAACTCAGTCTAATATATCTTCTAGATATTGTTCAAATACGACCAAGATATAGATTTATTCTGATACTCATTCCAGTACATATTCCAAATACAGTTCATATATGATCAAGACGCAGATCCATTCTGATATTCATTCTGGTATATCTTTAGATACAGTTAGGCATAGACTCCTTCTAATACAGATCTCGGTTACTGATAACACATACTTTACACTTGTTTTTGAATCTGATTTCACATGTTATTTAGGTTTTTTATTATTGTTTTCTTGTATTATGCTTATCTTTTGTTTCCTTTTCAGGTATTTCAATTATCCATAGCTCCCTTGAAGAAATGAAGGAAAACAGGCTGAAAAACAGGAGTTTAGGTCAAATTTGCACTCATGGCGTCCACCATGGCGCCAACCATAGGGTAGGCCATGACGTGGACCACCTCCTGCTGACCTCAACTTCCATGTTCCCCATATCCTATCATATTACACTCATGGCGTGTGCCATGTCCCCCATGGTGGGCACCACCTTTGGACGTTGCTTTCCCCCCAATAGGAGTTGGGGGACATTCCTGTGATTTTCTACATTCTTCATCCTATATAAATAGAAGTTCCTGATTTCATATCAAATCACCCAAGCTTAGTTTAAAACTTGATCCAACCATAATTGCGAACTTAAGCCATATAATTTCACCATTGTTAAGCAATAATTCTTCACATCGGGGAATTATTGCACTGTTGATTGAGTTTGTGATCGAGTTCGTAGATTGAGTCTGTAATCGAGTTTGGAGCACTTGGATAGAATTTTATCTTGCCACATTTATTTTCAACTATTGTTTATTTCCAGTCGCATTTTACTTCCAGTTTGTACCAGATTTAAAACCTCCCCGTTTGGAGTAGGTTTCTATTTATTTCTCGCACCTGCTTTTACTTTGTTTTTTTCCCGCACCTGCTTTTAATTTGTTTATTTCCTGCACCTACTTTTACTTTGTTTATTTCCCGCACCTGCTTTTACTTTGTTTATTTCCCGCACCTGCTTTTACTTTGTTTATTTCCTGCACCTGCTTTTACTTTGTTTATTTCTCACACCGCACTTTAAATTATTTACTTTCTCGCACGATTTATTTTAACATGTCTGTTTACATTCCCATGTCAGGCTAAACCTTACTGTGCTAGAATGTAAGGAATCTAGTTAGATCGTTATTCCAAATAATGTGTCAATAGAAATGCTTATGGGCTATTTTTGTTTTTAATACGAGTTTTCTGTACTTTATTGCTGTTGGGTAAGATCGAAAGTCGTCCAACCTTTTGTTAAACTCAGTTAGTTCTAACTGGTCAAAGGAAGCGAAAGCGCTTTGTCCGGTTAGTTAGGGATTTTTATTATGAAATAAATCAATTTTGAAACTATTTTCGGACGCGTTTAGAGGGTTAAAGTTAGGTCCCCTTTTTATTGGAAATACCAAATCAAAATAATTCTCAACTTGGTCAAGTACTTTATTTCTTAAAAAAAGATTTATTACTTTAACGCAATGCGCGCCTTTTTATAAGTGACGATAAAAAGGTATAATTAGAGAGTAAACTCGGTTCTGATTACACAAAAGTGACAATTCCTGTTAAATTAGTTCTTTTCTTTAGTGGAAAATATTGCCCTATAAGTAGTTCTATTCTGAAGCATTGCGAATATCATCTGACTATGTGAATTACATTCGGCCCTCCTTTTATATCTGAAGTTTATTTCACCGCACTTTACTTTCTTGCATGCTCAATTCCCTGTTTGATTTTTGACTTAGCTAAACACCGTAACAATAGGAAACTATAGATTGACGATTGGTCTTTGTGGATCGATAATCTTTTATATTACTCTGACGCGATTCGTACACTTGCGAATACATACGCATCAAGTTTTTGGTGCCATTGCCAGGGACGCAATTTCTTCAAATTTCGCACCCTATAGTCGCACCGTCTAGACTAAGTTTTACAGTCCGGTTGATGCGAAGATATCGAAGCACCGGAACTTTATTCAATCCTTTAGCGGAAACTGAACGTTACATCCATTTTCTTCGTAGAAATAGAAAAACTATGGCCGAGAATCGTAACCAAAGACCCCTTAAGGAATTTTCCCAACCTTTAGACGAGGAACCTAGTTAAAGTATCATAAACCCAATTATAACCACAATTAATTTCGAACTAAAACCTTCATTGCTACAGTTGGTGCAACAAAACCAATTCGGTGGTCTCGCTACTGAGAAACCGAATCAACACTTAAAAGCTTTTATACAATTAGCAGACACTTTAAAATGCAATGGTGCTTCGCCTGAGGCAATACAACTAAGATTATTCCCTTTTTCCCTCAAAGATAAAGCACGAGATTGGTTGGATTCCCTTCCACCCAATTTAATAACAACCTGGGAAGACCTTAGGAGAGTATTTCTCAGAAGATATTTTCCGCCCAGCAAAAATGTTGTCCTTAGAAACCAAATCACTAGATTTAACCAAAACCTGGGAGAATCTCTTTTTGAAGCATGGGAGAGATATAAGGACATGTTAAGATCCTGTCCACACCATGGCCTAGAACAATGTCTAATCAATCACACCTTATATAATGGACTCCATTACAACACAAAGATGTCTATCGATGATGCTGGTGGTGGCGCATTGATGAATAAACCTTACCTAGAAGCTTGCGCTCTCATTGAGGACATGGCCCAAAACCAATACCAATGGGGAACAGATCGAGCTACAATAGAGAAAAAGGAGATCCAAGTAGGAAAACATGAGATAAGTTCTCTAGACATGATGCAAGTTAAAATGGACGCTCTTGCCTTAAAAGTTCAAAACATGTCTCAAAACCCTAATACTGTAGTCGTAGTAGCTTCAGAATGCGAACTCTGCGGGACACAAAGACATCAACCTGCAGAATATAACTTGTTGAATGAGCCTTTCTCAGACCAAGTAAACTACACCCAAGGAAACCCATTTTCAAACACTTACAACCCCGGATGGAGGAATCACCCAAACTTTTCTTATAAAAACAATAGCCCAATACAAAACTCTGCACCTCCGAGACCTACAGGTTTCCAAGCCCAAAGACCAAATCAACCTATGCAAGCTGTGGCACCCAAACCAAACCTTGAGAAAATCATGGAAAATTTCATTTCAGCTCAAACCCAGCAAAACAAAGAGTTCCTAAATCAAAATATTCACGTAAACAAACTAATCACGCAATTAGAAACTAAGGTTGATCAGATAATTACACATAACAAGATGCTTGAAACCCAGATCTCGCAGATAGCCCAAACACAAGCCCCACAAACTACACCTGGAGGACAATTCCATAGTCAACCTCAACCAAATCCTAAAGGGTAAGCTAATTCCATTTCCTTACGAAGTGGGACTACTTACGATGGACCGAAGAATCCAGCCATGAGTACACCCTCACAACCTAATACAAATGTTTTGCCTACAGACCAAGCGGAGGAACCAGAGGAACCCGAAAAGCAAAAAGAACCAGAATTAAAAGATAAAACTAATAAATCACTACCCCGTACAAACCCCTAGTCCCATTTCCTCAAAGACTTAAACAAACCAAACTTGACAATCAATACTAGAGATTCATTAAAGTTATATAAAAACTCCATGTAGAAATTCCTTTCACCGAAGCCATCACTCATATACCATCTTATGCTAAATTCCTAAAAGACATCCTAACCAACAAGCGTAGACTTGATGATCCCAAACCTATCGAATGCAATTTTATTTCAGAAAATAAACTTGCCAAGAAAGAAAAGGATCCAGGAAGCTTTTCCATTCCTTGTATCTTAGGAAATCATACTATTGACAAAGCCTTCTTAGATCTAGGAGCTAGCGTCTGACTTATGCCTTAAGTAGTTTGTAGAAGGTTAAACTTAGGAGAATTGCAGCTGACTAAAATGTCTCTCCAGTTGGCTGATAGATCAGTTAAGTATCCTATTGGCATACTTGAGGACATACCAGTTAAGATCGGTCAACTATATATCCCAACTGATTTCGTGGTTATGGATATTAAAGAAGACGAAGAAATCCCAATCCTCTTAGGTAGACCATTCCTATCAACAGCCAGAGCCATAATTTACGTTAAGAAAGGAAAATTAACATTTGAGGTGGGTGATGAAAAGATAGAATTTATGCTTTCAAAGTTCTTAATGGCACCAGTCATATGAGATTCCTGTTATGCCATCGACGAGTTTATATTGGAACTTAAGCGAGAGGAATCTAAAAAAATATCAAGTTACCTTCAACCCCCATTATGGAGGACGATGGATTTAAAAGTTTAGAACCTTACATCAATGACGACTCTATGAATGTTTATCGCTTACTCCCAATCCCATGCCTTGCCCTTTGAAACCATATTTAGAACTGAAGGAACTACCCAAGAACCTCGGATAAGAATTCTTAGATAAATAAATGAATCGTCCTATTATAGTTAACGCTATTTTAAGTCAAGACGAGACAACTCAACTCTTAGAGATCTTACGAAAATATCCCTCAACTTTAGGGTATAACATCTTCGATTTAAAAAGAATAAGTCCATTGGTGTGCATGCACCGGATCTTGTTAGAGGAAAACTCAAAACCCTCAAGAGAACATCAAAGAAGAATAAACCCTATAATGAGCGATGTTGTTAAAAGAGAAGTTCTTAAGTTACTAGAGGCTGGTATAATTTACCAAATATCAGATAGTAATTGGGTGAGCCCTGTGCATGTGGTGCCAAAGAAAGGAGGCATCACAGTCATAGAAAATGAGAAAGGTGAGAATATTTCTAAACGAACAGAAGGAGGTTAGTGTATGTGTATAGATTATAGAAAATTAAACAAAGCAACCAGGAAGGATCATTTCTCTCTTCTATTTATAGATCAAATGCTCGAACGTCTAGCCAGACACTTTCACTTTTGTTATCTAGATGGATACTTAGGATTTTTCCAAATACCTATTCACCCTGAGGATCAAGAGAAAACTACCTTCACCTGTCCTTATGGAACGTTCACCTATAGACGAATGCCCTTCGGACTCTGTAATGCCCCTGCCACTTTATAACGTTGTATGATGTCTATATTTGCAGATTACCTAGATGGAATAATGGAAGTTTTCATGGATGATTTCTCGGTGTGTGGATTCAATTTTAAATATTGTCTCTCCAACCTCGAAAAAATCCTTGAAAGATGCGTAGAGGTAAACCTACTGCGAAACTGGGAAAACTGCCATTTTATAGTTAATGAAGGTTTAGTATTAGGACACATTGTCTCAGAAATAGGCATTGAGGTTGATAGAACCAAAATTGAAGTTATAGAAAACTTCAGCCCACCTAAAACCATTAGGGAGATTAGAAGTTTTCTTGGACGTGCTGGATTTTATCGGCGTTTTATAAAAGACTTCTCTAAAATAATAAAACCTTTGACTAATCTTCTAATGAAGGAAGTTGAATTTATTTTTGACGAGAAATGTCTCGAAGCTTTTAAATTTTTGAAACAAGCACTGATTTCAGCTCCGATCATGCAACCCCCAGATTGGACACAACCTTTTGAAATCATGTGCGATGCCAGCGATTATGCAGTTGGTGCTGTTCTAGGGCAACGAAAAGACAAGAAATTACATGTTATATATTATTCTAGTAGAACCCTAGATACCGCCCAGCTCAACTATGCAACAACAGAGAAAGAATTACTGGAAGTAATTTTTGTGATAGATAAGTTTAGGTCCTACCTAGTTGGAGCAAAGATCATTGTTTACACTGATCAAGCTGCCATACATTATCTATTAAATAAAAAGGACGTTAAACCTAGATTACTTAGATGGATCATGTTACTCCAAGAGTTTTATCTAGACATTAAGGATAAGAAAGTCACAGAGAATGTTGTCACTGACCACCTCTCTAGATTAGAACACTTAAAACCTGACTTATTGCCTATAAATGATGATTTCACCTAAGACAGACTTATAGCTAAGACTGATAATTTTGAGCCTTACAGAGATAAATATTTTGAAAAGTTTCAGTAATGAAGAGCGTACCTTGGTACGCTGTTATTGTAAACTACCTAGCTGCAGATATCATACCCCCTGATCTAAATTACCAACAGAAAAATAAGTTCTTCAAAGATGTTATATATTTCTAATGGGATGAACCACTCCTATTCAAGAGAGGAATAAATAATATTCTCAGGCGTTGCATCCCAGAAGAGGAAATATAAGACATCATCAGACACTGTCATTCTGCACCTTATGGTGGAGATGCATGTATATCTAAAACGCACACCAAGATTCTTCTAGCAGGCCTCTATTGGCCAATTTTATGGTGCAATGTTCATGCCTACATTGTAAAGTGCAACCGATGCCAATGCACCAGGAACATATCAAGATGTGACGAGATTCCAATGAGGAATATCCAGGAAGTCGAACTCTTTGATATTTGGGGTATAGACTTTATGGGACCATTTCCACCTTCAATGGGAAATAGGTACATTTTGGTAGCTGTGACCTATGTGTCTAACTGGATTGAGGCTATTGCATCACCCACAAACGACACAAGAGTGGTAGTCAAGTTATTTAAGAATATCATTTTTCCGAGGTTTGGAACACCCTGTATCGTTATAAGTGATGGAGGATCACATTTCATATCCAGAATCTTTGATAAGCTCTTGAGTAAGTATGGAGTAAAGCACAAAGTAGCAACACCTTATCATCCACAGACTAACGGCCAAGTAGAAGTGTCTAACAGGGAGATTAAACAAATCTTAGAAAAAACTATTTCAAATTCCAGAAAAGATTGGTCTCAGAAGCTACATGAAGCACTATGGGCCTATAGAACAGCTTTTAAAACCCCTGTTGGGACAACCCCTTACCAACTAGTTTATGGAAAATTTTGTCATTTACCCTTTGAGTTAGAGCATAAAGCTTATTGGGCCATTAAGACCCTGAATTTGGAATATTTGACTTCTGGTGAAAAGCGCATCCTTGACATTCATAAATTGGAGGAATTCCGCCAGTCTGCCTATAAGAATGCTATAATATATAAAGAAATAACCAAAACTTGGCATGACAGAAGAATTGTAAAGAAAGATTTCAATATAGGCGACCTTGTTCTCCTTTTCAATTCCAGGTTGCGACTTTTTCCTGGAAAGCTACGTTCAAGATGGACTAGTCCTTTTGAGGTCTCTAGAATCCTAAGATCTGGAGTAGTCGAGATCAAGAACAGTTCTTGTAGCCCATTCATCGTCAATGGGATGAGGTTGAAGAACTATGAAGGAGGTGATATTTCCACCAACTACTCCAACCACACTCTGATTGATCCACCAGTACCCATTTCTGATATATGAAGTTTACTCGTCAAGCTAACAACGTTAAACAAGCGTTGCATTAGAGGCAAACCATGGGTTTATTTTTATTTTTTTGCATTTATTTTCTTTTTACTTTATCAAAATTTTTTTTTATCTTTATACTAACAATTGCAAAATTTATCATTTCAGGCATCACCTGCTAGTCGTATTTGCTAACTACATTTTTCAGGATGGATCATTTCGTTGACATGCGTGTTTCCTTTCGAGATAACACTCAGAGACAATGCTATGTGGTCCTTTCACAGCGACCCATGGCACCGACAAGATATCGAGAGCAGATTTGCATGGAAGCTCTTGGCTTTGAAGCCAGTATCAAGTATCTATGCAACCAGCTAAAGTGGGACGAGTATGCAGATGACCTAAATGTGACCTACAGGAACCTCACCTTAGAATTCCTCAGTTCATTCGAGTTTGAGCCCTATAATGGCCAGGATGGATATCTCACTTTCAGACTATTCGGGATAGAATATTGTTTTACCCAGAGGGAGTTTGGAGACTTGCTAGGCTTCCAGACCACACTCGATGCTATACCTGATCTACCAGTTGGCTATTTCATGACTAGGGACATAGAGAAATTCTGGAGAGATATTACTGCTGGAGGGAGCCTTGATCCTTCCACTCAACTATCCCTTGTTATTCACAACCCCGCTTTCAGGTATTTTCAGATGGTTGTTGCTTACACTTTCCCAGGGAAGGGCGACACTGATACACATGTTAGCGAGGAGGAGATATTTTTCCTCTAATGTGCGACCCAGTCTCGCCCTGTAGCCTGTGGAAATTTTCTGCTGTGGAATCTCATGATGACTTCTAAGTCTGCTGAAGGTATCCTCCATGTGGGAGGGACAATGACTCAGATTGCTTCTGCTTTGGGTCATACAAGTAAGTTATCTCACCTTACCTCCTACTGTGGATATACTACAATGGACATTGATTTCTGTGGGTATACTACAATGGACATTGATTTCTGTTTAGATCGTGGACATTAATCTCAACCAGTATAGACTCCTGATTTATAATCAAACTGTTCACTATTATACCTTGCCTGATCCCATGATGACCAATGTCCATAACCCTTCCAATTGGACATATGCCTTAGAAGTTCTTGGAGAGACCGTGGACGAGCGAAAATCACCTCTGGTACTTGAGTATCATCCATGTACATCGCCAGAAAGGACCACTGTATTCTCTAATAATTTCTCTTTGCAGTAACACGACATCTATGCACATGTTGCTGAGCTGCGTAGAGAGGTAGCCCAGCTTCGTCAGACAGTTGAAGACATCTCTCTTCAGGTTATGGTTTCCGATGCTACTCACTCTATGAGGCATACCTCCTACAACAGGAAATTGATGATCTTCGTAGTAAGTTAGCTGCAACTCATGGTCCTGAGTCGACCAAGGACCCTGCTACTCCTTGATGATCTTGATTCATATTTGCACTATTTTGCTGTTTTGTTGTTTTTTTATCATGTTGTTTCCTTTTTTCAGAATTATTTATTTGTATGCCTTACTCTTGCATTCTACTTTCTTTTTATTTTTATTTTTTCGTGACTTACCATGATTAAGTATATTTATTTTTATTTTTATTTTTTTCTTTCTCTTTAATTAATTGTTTATTTTATTTTTGATGAGTTTATTATTTTCGAGTTATAAACATAAAAGAAAAAAAAAATCAATACACCAACCCTTGGAAGCACCAAATGAAGAATTGATGTTTGCACCTACGAGAAGAAATTGGAATAAGAAGCCTAAACCAACAAAACAAATAAATTTGAGCCCAGCCCAATTTTTCAAACATGGCGCCCGCCACCAAGACCATGGTGCCCGCCATGGGGTCTGGGATTATAACGGGCAGATTTTCAAAAACCTCCCACTTTCTCCATTTTCAACACCAAAACCACCCAAAAATTCTCATTTTCTCAACCACCTTCAACCCGAAAACCACCCAACAACCCTTATTTTATCAACCACCTACTACCCCATTAACCACTCCAAACATCCATTTTTCTAAACCTTTGTAAAAATTTAAACTCTCTCCTCCCAATCTCTAACACCCATTTTAAAACCCATCTTTTTCAATTTTCTTCCAAAGGAGCAACAATGGCGTTCAACGGATACATTCTTCGTGAAGGCAAACCCGGAGACCGACAACAGAAAATCCTTGAAAAATTACAAGGACGAGAAATTGTCTCAACCGGGTATGTCGATGAAGACTGTCTGTACACTTTAGGACTTTATCATAGTTTTTTTCATTTAGCTGACATCCTAGGATTGCATTACATTTTTACTAGAAAAGATCCCACCTTTGAGAGGCTAACTAGGGAATTCTTAAGTTTCATTATTTATTTGGTTCACCCTGACATTGCTAGTACCGTCGGTACGGTTAAATTCTGTCAATTTAATGTTGAATATGAATATAGCACCAATGAACTAGCAGCTCTGTTGGGAATTCCTTATGGTGATGGCGCTATTTGTGAGACCCCTTTGGATTTTGAATGGTCCACTGATGCATTTTCCTTCTGGCGTCAATTGTCAAATTCTTCTATAAATTCTTTTGAAGGAATTTTAGCATCATTGATCCATAACCCGACTATTCGAATTTTTCGATATATGATCGCTTGTACTATTTTTGGCCGGGAGAATCCAAACAAGGTCAATGCTAGTGAACTTCTATTTTTTCAAGGTAGTCTCACTAATAGAAGAATTAATTCAGTTTTGGTTATGATTTCTTACATGATTGTTGTCCTGAGACACACGGGGACCATAACTTTTAGAGGACTAGTTACATCTATTGCTAGAGCTCTGCACCTCGACGCTGAGATAATTAACCTAGCGCCCCTGCCTCCCCTCACAATTAATTTGAAATTTCTAAAATATATGAAATTGTGCAAGGTGAGGAGAGCGGGTGGCTTTGAACTTATGGTTTGGGGTATCGCTATCCCATCACTCGTTCTGCCTTGCACTAGACGTACTTATGTATGAATTGCGAGGAACTGGACCTACGATATAGATGTTCCACCTTTTACGTGTCCATTACCTCCTAATGTTTCACTTGGGGATGGACACGACATTGATGAAGAATACGAGCAGAGGGATGAACCACATGCCCCACCTGTGTCCCCCCACCATGCTTCACCCGCACACACTGCACCTTCTACTTCTAACACTTTTTTAGGTACGACTCCTGGCTTCTACATCACTGAAGAGATGTGGCGTGACCAGCTAGCCCGGGAGGAGAGAAGAGATGGTTTACTTTCTGCCATCCAACAACAACTGGCAGATAACATGAGTTTCATGGAGGCGTCATGACAGCAGTCAGACCGCTATTTTCAAAGTCTTATGGAATCTCAATTAGCGATATCCCGCGAGAAACATAGGCAACAAGCTCAGTTTCAAAGGCACTCCGCTTTTATGGAGTCCACTCAAGGTTCCCTTTTAGGCAACCTTCGCGAGTTTCAGAGTTCACAGATTGCCTTATCCGCCAGATTCGACCAGTTTAAGGCTTCTCAGAGAAGTCGTCGTCGCAGTCGATCCCGTCATCCAAGACATTCACTGCAGGATGGCGAGAGACCCAGCCAGCCTTAGTACTTTACCAGGTGACTCTTTCCTTATCTTATTTCATAACATTAGGGACAATGTTCGATTTAAGTGTGGGAGGAGATTTACTCGCTTTATTTTTCTCGCCTTATTTTTCTTTTCCTGCATTTTCCTTCTCATTATTTTACTTCTTTATTTGCTTTAGCTTGCTTGTTTGTTTTCTTTTAAAAAATAATACATGTGTTTGACGAGTCATCTATATCTGTATGGTCTAGTGTATGTCCACTCCCCTATTTCTTGAGCCTAACCGAAATTTTTTCCTAACAAAAACATTGTGTTTTGAACTTAGTTGGGCTATAAGACCTGGTTGAGATAGGATGTAGTATGACTTGGGAAAGCCCTTTTGAAGCATCAACATCGTTTTTACACCTTAAGCTTCGTAAGTTTAGGAATTTAATCCTGATACCCCCTATGTCGTGGCTTTAAAATTTTCATTCTTAAATCCTTGAATAGTTTAGCCTTGTAGTCAACTCCGGTCTAAGCATGCTCTACGTAGGGGACCGAAGAGAAGTGAATAATCTATATGCTATGTTCTTATTATAAACTACAACCTCGTGATATGTGACCCTCACAAAGTCATTTAACCCAACAAAAGTTGTATGTTGAAAAATAAAGCAAAAGCAAAAGAAGAAGAAAAAGAAAAAGAAATTTTGTTTACCCATCCGTAGTTGGTTCAGAGATATCTGGTGCTGAACTTGGTAGGACGGATTACAATCTGATCCCCCGCAACTATAAATGGGTCAATAAAAGGGGTTACACCAACTTTTTATACCAGAACCCCGCGTTTTATAATCATAGTCACTACCCGGTCACTTTACTATGAGCATGTACGAATAACGAGCTTAATGTGATTGCGCCTGAATGAAAAAGGGATTTGAAAATAGGAAAAATATAGGCCTAAACATAGTGGCATGATATGGATTGGTTCGTAAAAGAACAAAGCGTATGTTCGTTTTATAGAAGAGTGTCACTAAGATATCCTTGTTTTAAATCAGTCAGTACCTATCAATACATCCCTGTTTTAATTCCAGAGGCCCCTTGCAGCCCAACTTGTTCACTAACACTGTTTTTTCTTCTTAATTTATTTAGAGTTTTTGCTTGAGGACAAGCAAAGGTTTAAGTGTGGGAGAATTTGATAACACTTACTTTACACTTGTTTTTTACTCTGATTTCACATGTTATTTAGGTTTTTTATTATTTTTTTCTTGTATTATGCCTATCTTTTGTTTCCTTTTCAGGTATTTCAATTATCCAGAGCTCCCCTGAAGAAATGAAGGAAAACAGGTTGAAAAATAAGAGTTTAGGTAAAATTTGCACTCATGGCGTCCACCACAGCACCAGCCATAGGGTAGGCCATGACGTGGACCACCTCCTGCTAACCTGAACTGCCATGTTCCCCACTTCCTATCATATTACACTCATGTTGGGCGCCATGTCCCCCATGGCGGGCGCCACCTTTGAACGATGCTTTCCCCCCAAAAGGAGTTGGGGGGCATTCTTGTGATTTCCTGCATTCTTCATCCTCTATAAATAGAAGTTCTTGATTTCATTTCAAATCACCCAAGCTTAGTTGCAAACTTGATCCAACCATAGTTTCAAACTTATGCCATATAATTTCACCATTGATAAGCAATAATTCTTCATATCGGGGAATTATTGCATTGTTGATTGAGTCTGTGGTCGAGTTTGCAGATTGAGTCTGTAATCGAGTTTGGAGCACTTCGGCAAAAGTTTTAATTTCCATATTTATTTTCAATTGCTGTTTATTTCCAATCGCATTTTACTTCAAGTTTGTACCAGATTTAAAACCTCCCTGTTTGGAGCAGGTTTCTATTTATTTTCCGCACCTGCTTTTACTTTGTTTATTTCCCGCATCTGTTTTTACTTTGTTTATTTCCCGCACCTGCTTTTACTTTGTTAATTTCCCGCACCTGCTTTTACTTTGTTTATTTCCCGCACCTGCTTTTAATTTGTTTATTTCTCGCACCTGCTTTTACTTTGTTTATTTCCCGCACCTGCTTTTACTTTGTTTATTTACCGCACCGCACTTTATATTATTTACTTTCTCGCACGATTTATTTTAACATGTCTGTTTACATTCCCATTTAGGCTAAACCTTACTGGGCTAGAATGTAAGGAATCTAGTTAGATCAATATTCCAAATAATGTGTCAATAGAAATGCTTATGGGCTAATTTGGTTTTTAATATGAGTTTTATGTACTTTATTATTGTTGGGTAAGATCGAAGCCGTCCAACCTTTTGTTAAACTCCGTTAGTTCTAACTGGTCAAAGGAAGCGAAAGCACTTTGTCCGGTTAGTTAGGGATTTTTATTATGAGAGAAATCAATTTTGTAACTATTTTTGGACGCTTTTATAGGGTTAAAGTTAGGTCCCTTTTTTATTAGAAATTCCAAATTAAAATACTTTTCAACTTGGCCAAGTACTTTATTTCTTAAAAATAGGTTTATTACTTTAACGCAATGCGCTCCTTTTTATAAGTGACGATAAGAATGTCTGATTAGAGAGTAAACTCAATTCTGATTACGCGAAAGCGACAATTCCTGTTAAATTAGTTATTTTCTTTAGTGGAAAATATTCCCCTATAAGTAGTTATATTCTGAAGCATTATGAATATCATCTGACTATGTGAATTACATTCGGCCCTGCTTTTATATCTAACGTTTATTTCACCGAACTTTACTTTCTTGCATGCTCAATTCCCTGTTTGATTTTGACTTAGCTAAACACCGTAACAATAGGAAACGATAGATTAACGATTGGTCTCTATGGATCTATAATCTTTTATATTACTCTGATGCGATTCGAACACTTGTTAACACATACGCATCAGTTACAGTCGGGCGAAGACTCATTCTGATCATCTCTTAAAGATACAGTCAATACATAGACTCATTCTAGGACATCATTCAGATACAATCATGACATAAGATTCATTCTGGCACTCCCCAACATATTTGCTAGATACAATCGGACAAAGACTCATCCTAGTATACTTCTTAGATAAAGTCGAACATAGACTCATTATGATACTCCTATAAATAGTTACTTTGGGTGGAATCTATAAGCCCATCTCTGACGACACCATGTCACCTCTCCAAATGGCATCTTTAAACAATACAATCAACCAACAGCGTTACTTCGTGCACATGTGAGTGCAAATTTATAGGCACTTAAGTGTTCAATAATCTTCTACCTTCAGATAACGAATGGCGTATATGCCAATCTAACAATTCAGGTTTAAGAAGATTGGATGGGGGCAGCTGTTGTACCCAAAAAATTTCTCTCCCATTTTCTTTAAGATATCTCCTCATGCTCCTAGGGTTCTCAGTTGCTCAAGGCTACTCAAGGTTAGACCAAACAAACCCTCATCGTGAGCAGTCGACCTACAACTAGGGTTTCTCTTTTCTCAAGGAAAATTTGACTTCTAATACCTCAAGTGGATTCCATGGTTTCTCATAAGTCTTTAAGAATTCTCATGCCAAATTTCAAACCTTGCATCACAAGTTTTCTCAATCAATTGCTCAAATGATTGAAAATTAACTATTTTTGACAAAAAGCCAATTATGGTCAACATACAGTCAAACTTCAAGATTTTTGGTAAAACTCAAGATTTTGAAGTCAAAAACATCATTTGATCAAGGGTTGGTCATGATTCATCAAGAAAACTCTCAATTCACCAAAAGTAAAAAGTTACTAAATTAGGGTTTTCTTAAGGAGAAGTCAACTACACTTTCACAAATCATAACTTTCACATGCTTCATCATATTTTTCCCAACCAAAGCTCATTTTGAAGGAAACTCAATTCTCTATAACTTGGAATCTCTAAGCTCAAGTCCAAAAAGTGCTTCATTTGAGAGATATGGGCCAAAATATTATAGGTAATTTCAAAGGTCAATAAAAAGACACTTTTTGTAAAAGCAATTTACATCAAGATAAATTCTTCAAATGAATAAATGATCAACATAGATATTGTAGGGAACATCTTGAGCTTTGCAAAAATTCATGGATCACCTTCATATGATAAAAATTGAGAGATTTATGAATGACTCAAGTTGGGAAATTTTGAGAAAACGCATAAAACCCGAATTGATCAAATTTATATTTTTTGGCTAATGGGCTTATCTTTTAGAGTTTAAACGTGTTCTTTACCTCATAATAATCCTCTAAATATATTCATACACCATTTTAATTTTTTATTTCATTTATTTTTATTTTATTCATTTAAATTCAAATTAAATCAAATAAATATTAAAGGGAGGGCTCTGGTGCCTCTCCAGCCCAACCAATTTTGTTTATTTTATATTTAATCATTTCCATTGTAATATTGGATGAAACAGCCACCACAGTGGCAAGAGCGCGCATGTTAAGACATTGATCTATAAGGGTGTGGGTTCGATCCTTACCTTTTGCTATATTTTTCATATTTTCCAATTTTTACAAGTTTATTACATTTTGAGTAGCGCCTATTTTCAACACCCACCCCATGAAACTTTTCCTTTTTTTTTTGGTTTTAACCCTTATTTATTAATTTTCCTTCCCCTAATCCTATTTTCTTAATTAACCAAAAACTAACCCTCTTTTTCTTTAAACCTAAAATTACTTAGGTTTAGGTTTTGTTTTAATTAACATTTAATTCTCTTTTTAAATTAACCTTTTAATTAAATAATTAATTAACCTTTTTTTTAATTAATTATATTTTTAGGTTTTTAATTAATTATTATCATAAACTATTTTCCATAAAAAAAACACAAAAAACATTTTCTTTTCTATTTTCACTTTCCTTTTTTTTATTTTCCTAGATCAATTGTATATGAAGCTTTCGCAAAAGTAAATAGCTTAGGTTTATTTTTCTCATGTTTTTCTTATTATGTATCTGCTTTGTAACTTCCCCAAAGCCGTGTAATAGTTTTAGGTTTACATTCCACACTTTACATTTTTCTCTTATATTTTTTATGCAATTGCTAGTAACTAGGGTTTGCATAGCAAACTAAAATCAACCGATAGCAAAACCATAATTTCAAGATAAATTGAACACACTTATCACACTCGCACCTTTAGGGTAACCTCTCTTTATTTCCTTTGAAATAACAGTCATGTCCCTCGAAATAGGGATGCTTTAGCAAAAGACCCTCGAATAAAAGATCATAGTCCCTCGATGACCCTTCGATGTTTCCTACCTTAAATGATCTAGTCCCTCTAATACAATTGCTAAAGTATCTCCGTGTGTTGCCTTTAATGACCATCCAATGACCCTTTGACTGTCCCTTCACATCCAATAGATAGGGCTACCTACTAACTAATGGTACGGATAACACTATCTCTAAAAGGAGAACGAAAAGAATAAGAACGATCTTGAGTGGGTAAGAAACTTTTAATCGCTTGCTCAAACACTATTCTGAAAACAAAACCTTTTTCTCACATCACACTTTTTAAACAAATATTATCCAAAAAACACTTTGTAAACATTCTTGATGACTAATACAAGAATTATTACAAAGTCTGCCTCATAATTGGCATTCAAAATATTTTCAAATCACACACACACAAGAAAATTTTGAAAAGTGAGCTAAGCGATTAAGAGCCCGTAGATAACTACGGATGAAAAGGGTGCTAACACCTTCCCTTTTCATAACTTACTCCCTGAACTCAAAATCTATCAAGGTCTTTCCTGTTCTTTTCACCCTTTCCTTATTGTATAAAAGCAAAGTCGGTGGCGACTCTAGCTATTTGCACATTTTGGATAAAACCAAAAAAAGCCAGTTCTCCCACGGTATTACACCCATTAAGGTAAAGTTGGCTCAACCTGTCCTAAATTAGTAACCAGGTTCTAGGAATATCACCGATCTTTCTCGTAGTCCTTATTTTAGCACGACAACTGCTTTGCCACCAAAACATCCCGAATGAGCGTTGTTTCGGGTATCAACCAACCTTGGACTGCACTAAAGCTGGCCATCTCACAACCTTCCAATGGCCAAGATGTGTCAATTAAGGTTCTAAAAGTCAGTTAACATTAATGACACATGCGACACCATAATGTTATCCTTCACTGACTTAAGGAACATCAGTACAAACCAAATTGTCACACTAACGTAGACATCATATTAACCATATCGGTCTACACCATACAATCTTTATAAACTATTGCTACTTACCTAAGGTACCCCAAAATCTGGGTGTAGGATCTTACAAGAAAATAAATGCAAACAAACCCCTTAAAATAAAGCAAGTAAAGAAAACAATTAAAGAAAGTACAAGTGATCTAAACCCCAAAGTAAGTTTTTTTTAAGTATTCCCCAACAGAGTTTCTTGTTCTGTAATACAGTGGGAGAATTGACTTTTTGGTTTTATCCAAATATGCGGATAGCTAGAGTCGCCATCGACGTTTCTTTTATCCAATAATTAGGAAAGGTGAAAAGAACAGGAAAGACCTTTGATAGATTTTGAGTTCGGGGGGTAAGATATGAAATGGGAAGGTGTTATTACCCTTTTCACCTAATCTCATCTACGAACTCTTAATTATTTAGCTCACTTTTGAAAACTTGCTTTTTATGTGTGGTGTTTGAAAATATTTTGAAATTGCTAATCTAAGGTTGACTTTGTAATAATTCTTGTAGTAGTCCTCGAGAATGTATACAAAGTGTTTTTGAAAATATTTTTTGAAAGTGTACTTTGAAAAAAAGTTTTGAGAAAAATTGTGAGCAAGCAATTAAGAGTTTATTACCCACTAAAGTCTTTCATTTTATTTTCCTTCTCCTTTAGAGATAGTACTATCCATACCCTTAGTAGGTAGGTAGCCCTACCTATTGGATGTGAAGGGACATGCATAGGGTCATCGTATGGTCATCATAGGCAACATGTAAGGATACATTAGCAATTTGATGGGACTATCATTATATTGTTTGTAAAGACTAGATCATTTTTCATAGACAACTCGAGGGACATTGAGGGACTATGATCTTTGTATCGTAGGGACTATGATGATTTGATCGATGGTTATTGCTAAAGTACCCATTCTTTTGAGGGACGTGACCATTTATTCGAAGGAAACAAAGAGAGGTTACCCTAGAGGTATGAGTGTGAAAAGTGTGTTCACTTCAGTTATATTTATCTTCAATTAGGGTTTTCTATCAATTGATTTTAATCTTAGCATACAAACCCTATTAGCATACATCTAACAGTTTTATATACAGGTGTACAAAATATAAGTGCGAAAAGTAAAATCCCTAGGTCTATTACATGGCTTCAGGGAAGTTACATAAGTATAAAAATGCAGGAAAAAAGCCTACGCTATTAGATCCTGCGAGCAGTTACAAAATTAGGAAAACGCGCGGAAAAGTAAATCTAAGCTATTAAAATCAATTGTCGCAACCTATACACTTGATCTACGAAAATAAAGAAAAGATAAGAAAATAGAAAAGAAAAATGTTGAAATGTTTTTTGTGATTTTTTGTGAAAATAATTTAATTAGATAATTAACCAAAACCTAAAATTTTAATTAATTTTAATATTTTAGAAAAGGGTTAATTAATTAAAACAAGAAAGTTAAATGTTAATTAAAAAAACGTAAACCTAACCAATTAGTTTTAGGAAAATGATAGTTTAATGGTTGATTAAAAAACAAATTAGGGTTAGGGGAACAAAAATCAATTAAATTAGGTTAAACCAAGAAAAAGGGAAAAATGCATGGGTGGGTGTTGAACTCATGCCCTCCTAGCCTTTCATTGCCTTTCTTGCCACTGAGCCATGCGCTCTTTAGTGTTTGGAAATAGACGCTGAAAAAAATATGTGAAACCTGCATAAATTGGAAAATAACAAAAAAACTTGCAAAAGGCAGGGATCGAACCCACGCCCTTATGTTCATACGCCTTTGCCTTAACCAGCGGTGCTACACTCTCATATGGTCCTATAACACAAATAATTAAATATAATAATATAAAAAAGATGGACGAGAGAGGCGTCAGAGCCCTAGTTCCAGTCGTCTTCTCTGCTGAGTTGATTTTTCCAACCTGCAAAATAACGCACGTTAGTGATAAAAAAATACTCTACCCCCCTAAATCAACCCTTGCGAATCCATTGGTGGCCTTAGTTTTTTATAAAACATCATGTACAAAGAGATATATTCAAAATAATTCAAAACAGTTTAAACATGGTGATGTACGATTCTGGCATCATGGGTCTCATGCAAGGGATTAAACCTGAATTATTACATCTCAGGAACACATTAGAAACATTAGTTTCAATCAAAACATCATAGTAAAACAAAAAATTCACAAAAATATGGAAACCGATGATGCATGTAGTGCATGTTTCAGGTACTTTTGATCATCAAGAATGATAAAGACTTACTCTATAACACCCCATTAGTTGATTTGGACGAATGGTTTGCTTTAGGAAGGGATGGAAATTGAATTTCGAATTTCCCTACTTTTGACAAAAGTTGATATTTTTAGAGTGTTCTTGCAGCCTTTTCTCGGTCTTTCCTTGTCTGAAGATTATGTGCATATATATAGGAAATGAAATTAGGTCAAAGATGGGCTTGGACACCTTGTAGAATAATCTTTGATTTTGTTTGAAAAATAGATTGGAATAAGACAAAAGCATGAAAATTTATTTCAAGAATAAGTTTACACGGTTTGTAATGTGATCTTGGGCCTCCAAAATATTTGAATCAAAATCCTTTTATGCTTTATACCTCCACTTAATATTTATTTGATTTAATTTTGAATATAAATGAATAAAAATAGAAATAAATGAAATAAAAATTAAAATGGTGCATGAATGAATTTAGGGGTCCATTATGAGGATAAGAACACATTTTGACCATAAAATATAAGCCCATTAGCCCAAAAATCTAAATTTACTCAAATTGGATTTCATGCATTTTCTCAAAATTACCCAACTTGCACAAATCATATCTCACTCAATTATTGTCATATGAAGGTTATATTTGACTTTCAAAATGACCTATAATGTTTTGGCTCATATCTCTCAAATTAAGCATTTTTTGGACTTTAGCTTAGAGAGACAAAGTTGTAGAGAATTGAATTTCCTTCAAAATGAGCTTTTGTTGAAAAAAAAATGATGAATTATGTGAAAGTTATGCTTGGTCAAAGTTTAATTGACTTCTCCATAAGAAAACCTTAATTTAGTAACTTTTGACTTTTGATGAATCTTGAGTTTTTTTGATGAATCATGATCAACCATTGATCAAATGATGAATGTGAATTCAAAATGTTGATGTTGACCAAAAATATTGATGTTTGACTATAAATTAGTCAAAGTTGACTTTTTGCCCAATACAATTGATTTTCAATCATCTAACTAATTGACTGAGCAAACTTGTGTTGCAAGTTTGGGAATTTGGTATGAGGATTCTTTGAAACATGTGAGAAACCATGAAATCCACTTGAGGCCTTATAAGTCCAATTTCCTTTGAGAAAAGTGAAACCCTAGTTATAGGTCTACTGCTTAGGAGGAGGGTTTGTGTGGTCAACCCTTGAGTAGTCTTGAGTAATTAAGAATCCTAGGAGCATGCAGAGGTATATTGAATCAATTTGTCTTGAAAAATGGGAGGGAAAATTTTGGGGTACAACAATAAGCTTCTCATCACAGAACCCAATTACTTTGGTTCTTGATCTACAATCCACAGGACTTATTATTTGCATAAAAGTCCTTCAAGAAGCTCCCAATATAACACAACCAATGCAACTCATTCAGGTTATCACAAACAACTGAATACCATATAGAGAAATAAACTCTCACACACTCTTTAAAGAAAAGAGTTCAAATTGCATACTTGCATACACACATCAGACACATACCTATCTCCCGTCGAAGTATTTGTCATCACTTACATGCACACATTCATCAGAGGAACATTTCCTCACACATAAACGTCCGATAATGCTGCCATCTTCACACACGAAAGAACATCTGGTCTGACATTCTTCTTCTACACACATCTGACACCACCAGAATCTTCTTCATGACAACCATTCACACCACAAATCAATAAATTATGCTAGATTAGGCCATTAGCTTGACTCTGCACTTTAATAACAACCTAAAACACATGGATTTAACCATTTAACATGGATTTGGAGACAATACCCATGGAAATCCATATACAACTCTTGCAAGGGACACAAGAGAATTACACTAGAATACACCAACAACTGATCAACCTCCAGGATCAGACCAAAGAAACATGCAGTAACCTACATGTTACACAACTCCAAAAAGCTCCTTCTCATACACACCATGTTCAGACCTCCTGTCTGACAATAAGGAGTTTAACACCACCCTTTTGAACTTAATAAGGATATTCCTTCTAACAGGTATCTAGAGCAGATCACAACAAGAACCGAGTATTGACTGATTATGATACCACACAGACTATTTAGAAAAATTCTACTTCTCCAAATTCTTCAACACACGAGGATGCCCTTCAATCCATGCAAAAGAAAATTTTATATTATGTGAGGGCACCACATAACTAAACCCCAACTTAGAAACCATGGACCTTTGGTCCCTAGAAGGATTACCAACTTCTTGTTGCTCCACAAAAAATTTGAAATGCTCATCCTAGATGGTTTAAACGACATTCCAAAAACCAAACACTAATCAACTAATTTGGTTGATACATCCACAATGCATGATCCCTTGATAAAAAATACCAAGTTTGGGTAAACAACCTCCATCTTGTTTAAGAAAAACACCACCAGACATATTGAGAAAAATAAATTCTCATTACAAAGACGTCAAGGAAATATATTTTAAATTTCTTCAAGGTCTTCCACTTCAGATTAGAGACTCTCTTAAACAGCTTCCAAGAACACCTTAGAGAATCATACATTCTTCCTTCTAAAAACAGCACAACTTCTGCACTTCTATATTCACTAATCAGAAATAAACTGACCTTAGGAGTAGTCAATAGGTTAATCATATCTTGATCAACCCACTTATCTAAGACATGTTTTATGAATAAAACATCTTAGATACACAACCCAGAAACACAGAAATGGCCGGAAGAAACGATGCTACGATTGTTCCTGCTTTGCAGGCTATGGCTCAAGCTGTTCAACATGAGCCTAATGCTTGTGGGAATGATGAATCTCATGTTTTGGAGATGTTTTAGATGAATCATCTACATGCTTTCACGGTTAGGTTCGATCCTAATGGAGCACAACTTTAGCTCAAGGAGATTGAAAGTATATTTTGAATTATGGATTTCTCAGAGGCGCAGAAGGTGCGGTTTGGTACGCATCAACTAGTAGAGGAAGCAGATGACTGGTGGGTTGGTACTCGTCAGAGACTGACAACATAGGTGAAATTATTACTTCGGATGTGCTCAATAGGTAGTTCCCGAGGAAGTACATTCCAGAGCATGTGCGCGGGAAGAAGGAGATTGAATTTTTAGAGTTAAAACAAGGTAATTTGATTGTTATTGAGTATGCTATGAAGTTTATGGAATTGGAAAAGTATTATCCACATTATAGTGAAGCGACTATTGAGTTCTCATAGTGTATCACGTTTGAGAATGGTTTGCGTCCGAAGATCAACCGGGCGATTGGATATCAACGGATCCGTGTGTTTTCATATTTGGTGAACATCTGTAGAATCTATGAAGAAGATAGAAAAGCTAATTAAGCTCACTAAAAGAGCTTGAACGAGTAAAGAGGAATGACGTATATAGACCATAAGAAGCCTTATAATGCCCTAACTGATAAAGGGAAACAAATGGCTTATTATGGGAAAAGGAAAAGTGGTGAAGGAACTCTTGCTTCTATTAAATGTTACAGGTATGGTAAACAAGGTCACTGATCTAATGGTGTGAGAATAAGGTGCTGAGGTGCTACAAGTGTGGTAAGATGGGTCATCGTGCTCCTAAATGCAAGAACGATGGTGCAATCTATTTCAATTGTGGAGAGCAGGGTCATGTCAGTAACCGATGTCAGAACCCAAAAAGGGATGTTGCAGCCGAGACCGATGGTAGAGTGTTCATGCTGAGTGGATCAGAGGAATATAAGAAGTACAACTTAATTCGAGGTACTTGCTTTATTAACGATAATGAATTGTTTGCTATTATTGATACTGGTTCTAGTCATTCATTTATTTCGCATGAATGTGCTAACATGTTGGATTGAAATTGTCTTATATATGAATTGTAGTATGGTAATAGATACTCCTGTTATTGGTTCTGTTACTACTACTTATGTTTGTTCGAAGTGTCCCTTGAATGTCTACGACAAGAGTTTTGTGATGGATTGGGTGTATCTTCCCTTACACAAAATCGATTTTATCCTCAGGATGAACTAGTTGGGGTCCAACTATGTTCATAACAACTATTATAACAAGACTATGAGGTTTCCTAAGTTTCGTGATAATGGAGAATTGATGTTGTTGACCACTAGCAAGTGAGTGAACTTTTAGAGAATGAAGCCTTGATGTTTGCAATGTTTGCATCATTACAAACTGATTTTAAAGATGAGAATATGGAATTATCGGTTGTCTGAGAATTTCTAGAGGTGCTTCCAGATGACATCAGTAATTTACCTCGTGAACATGAAATGGAGTTTTCTATAGATTTGGTGCCAGGTACAAGTCCGACAACGAAGGCTACTAATAGGATGTCGGGATCAGAGTTGAGCGAGTTGAAGAAACAATTGAAATAGATTCCCAATAAGAAGTTTGCTAGACCAAGTGTTTCACCATGGGGTGCGCCTGTTTTGCTAGTTAAGAAGAAAGATGGAAGTATCAGACTATTTGTAGTTTACAGAAAGTTGAATAAAGTAAATATTAAGAATAAGTATCCACTTTTGAGGATCAATGATTTGATGGACCAATTAGTGGATGCTTCTGTTTTCAATAATATTTACTTCAGGTCGGGTTATCACCAGATTCAAGTTAAACCAGATGATATTCCAAAGATGACTTTCCGAATGAGGAATGGTAATTATGAATACACTGCGATGCCATTTGGTGTATCTAGTGCGGCAGGTGTTTTCATGGAGTATATGAATTGGACTTTTCTTTCATATTTCAATAAGTTTGTCATAATGTTTATTGATGATATTCTGATATATTCTAAATCAGAAGATGACATGTTGAACATTTGTGAATGATGTTGCAAGTGTTAAAGGAAAATAAATTATATGTAAAGTTTTCGAACTGCGAATTTTGGCTAAAGGAAGTTAGTTTTCTTGGGCATGTGATTTCTAGTAGAGTGATAACTAAGGATCCTTCTAAAGTTGATGCAGTATTACAATGGCAGACTCTGAAGTCTACAACTGAGATTCATAGTTTTCTTAGTTTGGCGGGTTATTATCGAAGATTCATTGAAGGATTTTCTATGTTGGCTTGGTCATTAACTCAGCTGACTCGAAAAGGGAAATCTTATGTGTATGATGTGGCATGCGAAGATATATTTATAGAATTAAAGAAGAGGTTGACGAATGCTCAAGTATTAATTTTGCCTAATCTGGGTGAGTCTTTTGTGGTGTAATGCGATGCGTCTAAGATACTTCTTGGTGGTCTGCTGTTGCAAAATGGACAGGTTATTGCTTATGCTTTTAGAAAACTCAGAGTTCCTGAAACAAATTATCCTACGCATGACTTAGAGCTAGCAACTGTGGTGTTTGTGTTGAGGATTTGGAGACATTACCTTTTTGGTTCTAAATTCAAAGTGTTTAGTGATCTTAAAATTTTGAAGTACTTGTTTGATCAAAAAGAAGAAAATGAGACAAAGAAGGTGGCTTGAATTGCTGAAAGACTATGACTTTGATTTGAATTACCATCCTGATAAAGCAAATGTGGTTGCTGACACATTGAGTAGGAAGTCGCAGCATATGTCAATACTTATGGTTCAAGAGTTAGAGATGATCAAAAATTTAGGGATATGAGCTTAGTATGTTAAAAGACTCACAAAAGCATGAAAGTTGGGAATGTTAAAACTGACTAGTGGTATAATAGAAGAGATCTGAGAAGGTCAAAAATATGATTCGAAGTTTGTTGACCAGTTGGCCTTGATTAACCAAGGTAATGGAGGTGAGTTCAAAGTTGCTGATAATCGTGTGATAAGGTTTTGGAATAGGGTGTGTATTCCAGATATTCTAGAACTTAAGAGAAGTATTCTCCAAGAAGGACATTGAAGCGGGTTGAGTATTCATCCTGGTGCTATGAAGATGTATCAGGACTTGAAGAGATTATTTTTGTGGCGTGGTTTGAAACTCCATTAAGGATATCTCTAACAATCCTCTATCATTGAGGATAAAATAATTCCAACCAGCACATAACATGTATACACCACACTGGGGATACGATAATTTGTAAAATATTCATTATCATTGAATTTTACCAGGGGAAGGAAACTTACTCCCCTTGGAATAAGAGGAAAACTGATCAAAATAATCCTCGACACTCGGCTCCAACCGGGGAGAAAAATACATCTTCCACTGGGAATCAGAAGAGCTCTTGGTAGCAATATCAGCGATACCAATTACACTAGGGAAAGCCGTCCTTGTAAGCTCCATAACAACATGGACTTGCAATAGGAGAAGAATTATTCCACCGGGTATAAAAGTCGTATTAATAGGGATACAAACCAGAATATCCTACAAGTAAATAGAAATCTTCAAAAACTATGACATAGGGAGACTGCACCAGAGAGAAAAAGTGCAGACTTCACTAAGGAGGAGAATATACTCCATGCGGAAGACGAACGCCATCCTCATTAGGGAATTAGAATGTCAACTTCAAAGGGAGAACAAGTGGAAACCACACCAAGGATGCTAATTTCAACTTCACAGGGATATATCAAGAGCATTCAGTCAATAAAATAAAGGGATTCCATCAAGAAGCCTTGAAATGAACAGACTGTGCTGGGGAAAAAAGTTGCATAGAATCCTATGATGATTGCATATTTGCCTGAGCATGGGTGCACAACTTAGTGGGGATTTAAGCATAAATATGCTTTTAATGGATATAAGGGATTCTGTTCGGGTGAGAGCATGCCATTAGTGAGGATACAGGATTCTGTTTTGAGAAAACCTCCCTTCCATCAATAATCTCGTATTGGCCACAAATGAGCCTTCCTTTGTTCATTTGTTGGCACACTTCTTGTCATCAAAGACCGACGGTACCTACAAAAAGGGAAATTACAACAACATATCTCGGGCATTAAATGGAAACCTTAGTCGTCATCTTGGACACTCAAAAAATTCAATCAATTTCAGATATTCATATCATGTGCTGTAAAGCTTCAATGATTTTAAATGAAAAGCATATCAAAATTGTTGGACGTCTTTTCACAACAAAAAGGCAAAAGTAAAAACAAAGGGGCACATCAAAAGAATTTTATTGATTGATTGGCCTGTAAATAGGCATTTACATCAAGAGCAAATTCCTAAAAAAGAGGTAATTGCATACACAAAATACAAAAGGAAGTACAAAGATGGCAATGTGAATGCGGATTTAGAGGGTACCAACTCTGCTATAACTCTTATAACCTCAAAGCTACTTAGTATCTCTCTTTCTGAGAAAGTTGATTGGACCGATTCTGTATCCTTCAAAGATAAACAACTATAGTATAAAATAATAGCACAAACGCAACATAGACTGTAGTCATTCTCTTTAAATCCATAACTTTTGCCTGGATCTCTCTTTCGGGTTTTCTATCCACTGGGATACCCATTTTTTCCTAAGACGCCTTTTAAGGTTTTCGACTTAGCGGGTTTACATCATTTACTTTTCATTCTTTTATTCATATATCCCTAATTTTTTCCCAAACCTTTATTCGTTTTTTTTGTTTGCCGGGATGCCCTTTTTTGCCTGAGTCGTCGACTCAGCGGGTTTGTTTGTGTGAAGTATTTTTTAACCACGACTGCATTGACGGGGTGATGAAAGTCCTCTCCATCCATAGTTGTGAGGGTCAAAGATTCTCCTGAGAAGACTTTCTTCCTAATATATGGTCCTTCATAATTAGGATCTCATTTTCCCCTAGCATTTGTATTATTGGAATGCTAGATTATTTTCAGTACAAGGTCACCAGCTTGGAAGTTCCAAGGACGCACTTGATCAGATAAAATAGCAAGTGTACTATTTTTTTTGCGATGGAGTAATATTAGGAAATTCCGAAGATATCGATCTCGAGGAATGTGTATAATTATGAGTGTAATACATGGTTTAATTGAACAAAAAATAATAAGATTGGTTTTGGTTTGGAACTTAACTTAAAAATTAGAAAATTTAATAGAATAAAACTTGTGACATTTAAACTATTAAGAGAATGATATTCTAAGGGCAAGTGTATGATTTTTCATATAATGATCTTGACGTTGATTTCTTCAACAAGTTCTTTGTACTACATTACATGTTATTATGATTATTTTCCCCTAGGTCCTTAAAGAAAAACCTTCAACCTTTATCCTAATCCCAATGTCCCTCAAAACTAGTGATAAAGTTAAACATTTGAATAACAAGAATTATCCTGGTTATTACACTATATCCATAGTCCTAGGTGATATCATTTATAACATAATTATTCAGAAAACATCTTAACACGGTTGTCCAGACTTAATGTGTCAAGAAGAATGTAACCACATTGGTCCGGTGAAGGTAATAATGAAGCAAACTGAACAATTAAATGAAAAGATAAACTATTGTACCGAAGAAACCAAGAATTTAATAACAATTACATAAACAAATTAGGGACTCCCCCTAGCATTGGGAGGTTTAGCCTCTCATTATATTAAAAAAAAATCAATAAACAAATTAGAGATTACAAGAAAAGAGGATGGCTTTGATCTTCAATCGTAGATGCTCCTGAAGATCTATGTTCTCCAAAACCCTTGAGAGCTCTATTCTTTCTTCTGCAATTATTTCGTGCGATAAAAAAAGGTTCCTCACTCTTCTAAAAAAACAAGCTTAAATAGTCCCCAATACACCATAGATGTCAGAAATATCCAAAATACCATTCAGGATGGCTAAACAACCAAGTTGCACAAAAGTCACATTTTTAACGCCCTGGCCAACGGGCCGTGCCATCTGACATAGGCACCCGTGTCAACCATTATCCCTCGTTCCAACAAACTGCTCGCCCAAACCTTATGACACGGGTCGTCAACTGACATGGGCACCCATTTCATCCTCTACGTTTTCTCCCAATTTGTGTTGTGCATCCTCTCCTGACACGGCCCATGTTACGTGACACGCGTGGCCATATCAGGACCCTTGTAGCCTCCAATATTCTTCATCTCAACACCAGAACTCCTATTTTCTCCGCACAAGTCCATTAGGGCTTTTTGCCTGAATCTGACAACCTATAACACTACCAAGAAAACACATAAAATACAACAAAAAGATATAAAGTTATACTAAAAACACTGCGAGAATGGAAAATTGAAAAAGTCAAAATTCTTTAAAAAACAATAGGCAAAAGAAATAAAGTGTTACCGATTTTCGTGGATTCATGCTGAATAAATGAATGAAAACTAGTAGAATTGGTGACCGATCACAACCCCAAACTTATCTCATTGCTTGTCCTCAAGTGATGCTCGAGAGAGCATAAAGGTCACCCCCGAATTTTTCATAATTCTTACCACAATACTTCCTCGATATTTCATGACGTTCTTTTCACTTTCCTTTCAACATTTCCGTCTTCCCTGACTTTTGATATTCTGCTACACTTCCACGTCGAGGTATCTCTTTACATGTCATCTTTTCACACTCTCACCAAATCTCTCGGGTTAAAGTGTTTACACTCAATAATCAAAGCATGCAAAGTCAACTGATAAGCTTGAATAACATTTATATTCATCTAATACACACACTTCACACACTTTTTAAGGGCTTTTACGGTTGTAACGAGGCTTGGGGACAAGGTGGGATAAACAAACAAAAAGGAAAATGAGTGGTTTTTGGCTCAGGCTCAGCGTTACTACTTTCATCATTATATTATTTACATTGCTCACAATCGTGAGTATCATACACGATTCTCTCAAGATTCTTTATTTCTTACTCAATTGTTTCTTTGAGCATAGCTTTTCTTTCAAAACTCTCTTTTCATACTAAATCCTCCTCTAGGTAAGTGCTTTTATTCTACTTTCCCCTTCTTTTTTCTTTTTTTTTCAAAATATTTTTTCAAGTTTTTGTTTTTGTTTTTACTGCATTTACCCAGTTTTTATAACTATTTTCAGTGTCCCAGCCCCAAACTTAAGATTGTTCACAACTCATAAATCAACAACACTTATCTAAGCAGGGTGAGGGAGTGTTTGTGCTCATGGTTAAATTATGCGGTTAACAAACAAACAAAATGGTACAAGGCTCGAGGGTGTTTAACAAAGGATAACATGACGAGGTTGATTGAAAAGGCTCGTGGTTGAAAAATAAACTAGTGCCTCAGTGTGTATATGTGTGCATAGAAATTCTAACAAATATTTATGCAAACTAAGAGTGACAGTTACATACCTGAAGAACTCTCATAATGATATGGTGTTTGGATTTTTATGAGACACACCATGCTTAGTATAGCTCACAAGTTCCAAAGTACCTCTAGTGTAATGTAGCTTCGTCTCAGACTCGGGTGCGCAGTACTCCCATCTCAGTCCAGAGCCAAAAAGTCATGATTAATCCTTACCTAAGCAGTACTAACTTTCAGGGGTTTCTTGGAAAGCACATATGGGTTGCATATCTTCACCCACATACTACAAGCCTCATCATTCATCCTTCACCAATACCCTTAATCTGTAACCCACTAAAACCAAGACAAAACAAAAAATATCGAAATTAACAATTCTAACAAAAAACTAAAAACTACACACAAAAATAGAAAAACAATACCCCCCCCCCCCCCCCCCCACATTTGAACTAAACATTGTCCCAATGTTTTTGTACAAGAGTGAAGGGGAACTCACAGGACATTATTGCGGGGGAGGAGGAAATTGTAACATAAAATGTTGCATCATCGTAGGCATTTCATCTACGAACTTTCCCTGCCGAACCTGCTCCACTCCTAGACGGGTCTTCTCCTCCTAGAGATCTCCAAACTCAGCTCGCATCCATGTTAACTTTTCACGAGTCATAAATAGTGACCTTGCACCAGATTAAGTAGGCATATCTTGGGAAGGATCCACTTGCTCTTGATCCTGATTATCCGCATCCATTTGGTCTTCTGCTTCATGGTCCACAACATTGTCCTCCTCTTGATCATCCTGGAGATCGCTCACTTATACCCAATTATTCCTTTCAGAAATAGTAATTATTTTAGGGGTAGGGAGTGCAAGAATAAACCTTTTCTGACTCATTACAGCATAATGATCACTCTTAACCTGAATCATACCTTGATTGACCAGAGTAGTCATGTTCAACTTATCATTACGTACTACTTGGGATTCATTAAGCACAATAGGATCATAACGAAAGTGGTTGTCTATCTGGGTGATGATTCCTCCAGCCAAAATGCCACCATAGGTCGCTCAACCTACTCTTCCCAAATGATCGGCTGCAAAGGCGACCACATTCACAAAATTTCTATGGTCCATGGCATATAGCAAATATAGTTATTTTCGCATAGCCACCCCTGTACTATCACCTCTGTCGAACAGTGAATAAGAAAAACTCTTATGAGCATATCTGAAGCATGGGTTCTGGATACAAGATGCCTTTGTTCCCTTAGAAACATGCTGGGGTAAATTTGTAATAACCAACCAGAAAGATTTTTCCCTAAATGTGTTAGGGATGTTCCCAGGTCCATAAATAAGGATACAAAGGATTCCACATAATTCCTCAACTTTCAACTAATGGCCAGTGTTATATAACCAAAATATCATAGTGTCCGTGTTGTGTCTGATGGTACTTGTCCAAGTTATTTTCAACCTAAAATCCACAGAAATAAAAAATTCAAGGGTTATGACCTCAAAAGTGGGCGCCTAGAAATTCATGACATCTAAAATTCCTATCATAAGAAACATTCTATTAAGTTCATCCAACAAACCTAGATCAGATAAAGTTTTAGAACACATATACCTTGTTGGCAAAATCATACGCTTAACATGGAACGAATAGCGTGCCTCATGCTCCAGATTGTCGAAGATGATTCCATGGAATTAGGTTGGAGATTGCGCCTCTTCCTAGGCCTTGACAGTTCAGGGGTTGGCTGCTTTCCATGGATAATTCGATTACTGGAAATTTGGGGTACCTGAAAAAAATTACCAAAATACACGAGAGAATTAGTGGAAAAAACTACCAGAATATGGTAGAAGTCAGAATTTTGGACAAGTTTTATGAAGAGGATTTTGTGATGAAGGTGCTTTTGGTGAAGGTGGTTATAGAGTTTATAGAGAAGGACGAATAAGAATAGGGATTAGGTCTTAAGTGAGAGAAAAAGAAAAGAAATAAAGGAAATAAGGCTTTAAAAACACAAATTCCGAGTGGGGCCCACTTCTTAAAAGAATTTCGTTTTTCCCAGATGGTCTGACACAGACTGTGTCCCATAACATGACCGGCCATGCCAGGTGATGCCTCATGTTTAAAATTTCCCAGCTTTCCTGACAGAGGTTGTGTCCTGTGACATGACCGACCATGTCAGGTTCTGCCCCATGCTATCCACGTGCCGTGTCATGTCCTGTGACCTAACCGGTCTTGTCAGACCTTGTTTTTGTCAACCTCCTCCTTTTTCTTTATCATAATTTTATTCCAATCGACACACAAATAACTCCTAGTGCAATAAGGCTCCAATCTCTGTCCATTTACTTTAAGTGTATCCATATTGACTTGATTTTTAAAAGCTATTTCTACATGGGGAAACACTTTGTAAACCACCAACAGTCCTAACCATCTGGAGTTTAACTTTCCAGGAAACAACTTCAACCTGGAATTAAACAAAAAAACCAGTTGTCCTTCCCAAAATCCCTTCCTTAGGATATTTTGAACATGGAAATTTTTTGTTTGTTCTTTAATATCTTGTCATTCTCATAATCTCGATTCCTAAACTCTTCTAACTCATGAAGTTGAAGAGTTTGGAACTCGCCTGCTTTCAAAAGATCACAATTCAGGAACTTGGTACACCAAAAGGCTTTATGCTCAAGTTCAAGCGGTAAATGACACACTTTATCGTAAACCAGTTGATAGGGAGACATATCTATAAGGATTTTGAACGCAGTTCTGTATACCCAAAGCGCATCCTCCAGCTTTATAGCCCAATCTTTCCGAGAAGCGTTAATAGTTTTCTCATGAATATGATTTATCTTCCTGTTAAACACTTCCACCTGGCCACTTTTATGAGGGTGATATGGGGTGGAAATCTTGTGATTCACATCATACTTCTTCAACAGATGCTCCATCAGCTTGTTTGTTAAGTTGGTACCGTTATCACTGGTTAGAGCCCTCGGTACTCCAAACCTAGAGAAAACGTTGTTTATAAGGAAATTGACCACCACTTTAGAATCATTTATTGGTAATGCTATATATTCCACCCACTTTGACACATAATCAACCTTCCATAAAGATAAGGCTACCATCCATTGGAGAACAAATCGTAATTCTTTCCAAAAGAGGGTGGAAACGGTCACATAAAGTCTACTCCCCACACATCAAACAACTCTACCTCTAACATGGCATTCTGAGGCGTCTAGTTCCTTTTTGAAATGTTACCCGTCCTCTGATATCAGTCATAATGCTCTGAGCATCTTTAAACAAAGTTGGCCAGTACAACACAGACTGGAGGACTTTTGCAGTTGTTCTATCTCCATTAAAATGTCCTCCATAATTTGAGTCATGATAAGCTGTTAGTACATCTCTATGGTCTTCCTCTGGGACACACCTTTGAACTAATCCGTCTATTACCTTTTTCTACTGGATTGGTTCCACCCACAAATAAAACCTGTAATCATGCAAAAACTTTTTCTTTTTGTTAGAGTCAAAATCATCATGTATTATTCCAACTACCAAATAATTCACATAGTTAGTGAACCACAGAGCACCAATCACAGCTAGGATTCGTTTGTCAACAAACTCATCCTTGATTGGGTGCTTCTCCTCTATTTCTTTTGTCAGAGACATCCGGGATAAGTGATCAGCAATAGTGTTTTCATATCCTTTTTTGTCCCGAATCTCTAGATCAAATTATTACAGAAGTAAGATCCACCTCAGCAGCCTTGGTTTTGATTCTTATTTAGAAAAAATATATTTCAAAGCAGTATGGTCAGTATAAATAATTACCTTCGACCCTAACATGTAGGACCTAAATTTGTCAAAAGCATACACCATTGTTAACAATTCCTTTTGAGTGGTTGCATAGTTCATCTGAGCTGGATTTAACACATGGCTTGCATAGTAGATCACATGCAAGAGCTTTTCTTTTCTCTGTCCTAGCATTGCCTCTAGTTCTATATCACAAGCATCACACATGATCTCAAATGGTAGAGACTAATCAAGATATATTACTATAAGGGTAGATACAAGCTTATTATTCAAAGTTTCAAAGGCCTCACCATACTTTTTATTGAAGAGAAAAGGTGTATCCTTCACCATGTTAGAAGATATTAAACATTATCTTCCTTAAAGGATTACTAGTTAAAAGGAACTAATACATAAGTATAGTGGAGACATATGTTCAAAAATCCAATTGATACTTAAAATGAAGAAGAAATTTGTAGCGAGGAAGACTCTTACATGGCATGGTGATGATGACTTAGCCATATATGGTGTAAACAATGACATTGCAACATATTATGTTATGTACATCCCAGAAATAACAGACCCTACTAGGTAGTGTAATCGGCCAGGAGAAAAGGGTAAACTGGTAAACGACTTAAGGTGAAGATACTCGGGGTACAACCCAGCAGATGGAATACCAGACGTCCCATAAGCCCGGGTAGCAACTCACCCTCTTCGTCAACCCAGAGGAGGAAGATTATTGGGTAGCACCAGCTCGTAACCGATCATCATCTCGGACCATTAAATCATGTAACCGCTGGTGGAACATTCATTGTTACGTTACACAACACTAATTATCTTCATTCATAGAGACGACGATGGATACACCATTTTGGAACTGAAGAGTCCCTCATTAACTGAGGCTCTTGATGAAGCCAAGACACTTACTATAAAAGGGGCTGCTACATGAGGGATAAGAAAGACATTCATCTTAGGATGCACGCATTAATGTCGTAGCTCCCAAATCCCCCAATAATTTCATAAACTCACTCTTGTAGGCTCTTCCTAATTTCCTTCTCGGAAGTCGGCCAGATATTTGTTCTATACATGAATATTGGAACCCACCGTAGGGCCTTGGTAAAAATATTCCTAGGCAACACCTCAACTCACCTCCTGCAAAATGTAATCACTTCAAGATCCCCCAGATATAGCCCAACTACTAGCCATGGTAGAGGCCCTCAGGGAACAAATCAGAACTCTGTAGGATAGCGTTACAGACCTACAACATAGAACCATAGGGGAAAACGGTATGAATGAGGAGCTTCTGGAATCTTAACATCTATCGTAGGATATCTAGGACAAACAACACCTAGAGAACTTCAAATCGCCATCATTAATGGCATATAACCGAAAAATTGACCCTAAAGAGCATGTTATCATCATCAACAACTAAATGGAAATAATCGGCTCTGCCGATTCATTGAAATATAAATTGATGGTAGACACCTTCAAGGACGTGGCCCTGCGATGGTATATGAGCTTACCATGACTATCCGTGGAAATCTATGCATACCTGACAAAGATGTTACTCCAACACTTCTCTGCTAACAAACATCGCAATGTGTCTACGACGTACCTGTTCAATAACTGAGAAGGTCAGGAAGAGTCTCTCTGAGAATACCTGGCTCGGTTCAACGAGGAGACCATCAAAGTGTATCACCCAAACCAAGAGTTATTCGTTGGAGCATTCTAACACAGCCTCTGAGCAGGACAATTCAATGAATCCTTAGCCCGGAAACTTACGTCCGACAAGAATGAAATCATCTCTAGGGCAGACTGCTGCATAAAAGACGAAGAAAGCAATATGGAAAAACGGTCCAGAGATGCCCCATAGAGAAACAAGAAAAAATAAGAGGGACCGGGAAAGAACAAGAGACTTCTCGAGTAACCTCAAGAGACAGGTTCCGAGAACGCACGACTCATAGATCTAACTGGTTCCCTTTTAATTCAAGTGACACAGAAACACCCTTAAACAGGAGGAGAAAAAAATCCTACAAGAGGTGGCACACTTGAACCTGATCCCCAAAGCACCCCCTAGTCGGAGAGTCAATTCCATACTGGGGATTGATACTGGGGCTTTGTGTAACTATCATTGGCTTTGAGGATGTCACACTGAAGATTTCCCCCAGCTAAAGAAATAAATCGAGAAATAGATAGAAAGTGGGAACTTCCTATCATATGTAAAAGAGTGCAAAACCCCATCCGACAAAAGAGATGCTCGTCAAAAAGACACAGATTCAGAGGAGCCTTCCCAAAAGAAGGGAAAAGGTGCCAAAGAGGTAAATGAGGCTAAGACAGCTCGCCACACCCTCAACACCATCTCCGGTGGATTTGTTGGCGTCGGTAAAACCAGCTCGGCCAGAAATAAGTACCCCCGCATCGTGATTCACATACCTGATGACATAGCCTAGGTCTGGGAACAAGACCTCAACCCGATTAGATTTTCCAAGAAGGGCGCGTTCAGTATCATGGCCCATGAAAATGACCCTATGGTCATCAAAGTGTAAATTTGGAACTAGAGTGTAAAAAGGGTGTTGGTGGATCTTGGTAGCTCAGCTGATGTAATCTACTAGGAAGCCTTCAAAGGAAGGGAATTATATACGTACGGGTTGATTCCCTTCAATGAAATTTTGGTCAGATTCACCAGAGAACAAGTGCAAGTATTGGGAAACCTCCTGGTGCTCACTACCTTCGGGAGTGATGCAAATGATAAAATTGTGAGAGTAAGGTACTTGATCGTCAATGATGCCTTACCATATAACGTCATCATAGGGAGACCTTCCTTCAATGCACTATGAAATATCCCCTGGGGGACAGCCAGATCGGGATGGTCAAGAGTGACCAAGGATTGTCCAGGAAATGCTACAAGGATAGCCTAAAGTTAAAAAAAGGTATAATTTGAAGGGCCCAAACGATCCAATAAGCTGAAAATCAACATGATCAAAATAGATCCTCGAGATGATACACACGAAGAAAGCCTTTCTCCACATGATGAAATAAAGAAAGTCTAGATCGGCGCCACGTCCTCTGAGGTAACTTACATTGGATGGAATCTTTCCCAAGAAGAAGAAACAGAGATAACAGAACTATTGATAGAAAACTTAGACCTGTTTTTTTGGAAGCCATCGAATATGCCCGGGATAGATCCCAACTTCATATGCCACCACCTTGCCTTGAATCTAGATACAAAAACAATATCTCATTGGAAAAGAAAAGGTGGAGAAGAGAAGAAGAAGGCCATAAAAGACAAGGTCGAGAAGTTACTCGATGCCTATTTCATCAAAGAAGTCAATTACCCTCATGGCTGACTAATATGGTAATGGTCAGGAAGAAGACAAGAAAGTGGCGCATGTGTGTCAGCTTCACAGATCTCAACAAGGTGTATCCCAAGGACTTATACCTATTGCCGCAAATAGATAGACTCATCAATGACACCTCAGGGTATAGGCTACTCAGCTTCATGGATGCCTACTCGGGTTATAATTAGATTCACATTAGCCCAGTAGATGCAACAAAGACCGCATTCATGATAGTCCAGAGCAACTAATATTACAAAGTAATATCGTTCGGTCTGAAGAACACGGGAGCCACCTACCAACAATTAATTGAAAAGGTATTCGCCACTCAAACAGGAAGGAACATGAAGGTATACGTAGATGACATGGCCGTCAAAACCACTGTTAAAAAGCGGCACGTGACAGACCTAAAATAAACATTCGCATCCATAAGGCAATAGGATATGAAGGTCAACCCAGACAAATGTATCTTCAGAGTTCAAGCCGGAAAGTTCCTGGGGTTCATGCTCATAAACCGGGGAATAAAATACAATCCAAACAATTTTCAAACAATCATAGATATGCATAGTGCATCTTCAAAAAAGGAAGTACAATAACTTATGGGAAGATTGGCCGCTTTGACCCGTTTCCTGTCATGCTCAGGGGATGGTGCAATCCACTTCTTCGCCACCCTTAGGAAGTTGGAAGATTTCAAAGATTAAAAAACCTTTTATCCCCTCCACCGATTCTAACGAGACTATAAGAGAATGCACCCTTGATCTTATACTTGGCGATTTCTAAAAAAGCTATAAGCTCAGTACTCGTCCAGGAAGGAAAAGAGGGGGAAAGACCTGTGTAATTTGTTAGCAAGTGTGATACGGCAGGAGAAATGACTCTGGGCGTTTTGCGTTTTGATCGCATTTGTGCGGATTGCAGGAGTCGCCACCGACTTTTTTTTATCCAAAAGGAAAGGTAAAAAAGCACAGGAAAGACCTTTAGAGATTATTTCTCGGGTTCGGAGGGTAGATTATGAAAAAGGAAGGTATTAGCACCCTTTTCATCCGTAGTTATCTACGAGCTCATAGTTACTAGCTAGATCACTTGCTTTTTCTTTGAAAATGTGCTTGTAATGTGGGCTTTGAAAGTATTTTGAAAATGTATTTGTAATGGTTCTCGTTTCTATAAGAACGTGTACAAAGTTTTGTTTCGAAAAATAGTTCAAAAATGTGTTTGTGGAATGTGTTTTTGAAAGTGGTTTTGAAAAGGTGTTTTGCAATGGTTCTCATCTCTATAAGAACATATACAAAATATTTTGTCTTTTGAAAATCTTTTGAGATGAAAGTGTTGGTGTAAAAATGGTTTTGTCGTGAGCAATCGAGTAACTAGGAGTGAATCTACCTACTAGAAAGGTCTTAAATGTTCTTTTCTTCCTCCTTTATATGTTGTTATCTTACCATTGATTTGGTAAGAAGCCCCATCATTGGATGTGAAGGGACAGGTGCGGGACATTTGTACAGTCATAGAAGGCAACTTGTGAGATACTTTAGCAATTTTTCGTAAGAGACTAAATTGTTTTATCGAAGGCAACGTCGAGGACATCGAGGGACTACGATCCTTTATCGAAGGGTCTTTGCTAAAGCGTCCCATATTCGAGGGACATGACTATGTTTACGAGGCAACAAGGGAGGTTACCCTAGAGGTGCGCGTGTGAAAAAGTGTGTTTGATTCAAGTTATTTTGTTGAAATTAGGTTATCTAGCGATTGATTTTAAATCTTGCCATACACACCTAATTACTATATAGTATAAGGAAAACAGTAAATTGCCGAAATGGAAATTCTACGCTATTACAGAGATTTCGGGAATGGGGGTACAATTTTTACAAATGGGGATGAGTCGAATGCGATTAAAAGTCCAAATAGGCAATCAATACAACTAAATTAAATCGAACAATTAATTAAATTTTACTAGTATATGAAATACGATTAATTGACAATGTGTAGAAATTCTTGGTATTTTTGTTTGAGTTTTTATAATGTAGAAACTGAATAATTAAAATAAAGTTTAAACTATATATAAAGTGTTAACAAAATTGATTATTATTAGCAATTAACAAAACAAAATAAAACAATTAGAAAGAAAATAAGATAAAGAAGAAATAAGCAAAATGGATGGTGCATGGAAGAAATTTTCTGGGCTAGGGGAAATGCAAGGCAGGCCCATAAAAAAAACTGATATATAAATTAAATAAAAAGTATTGGGCCATATTTTTTCATGGGCTTAAAAAAGATAAAAATAATAAAATAAAATAAAAAGAAAATTCTGGGTCGGACCAGGTCAGAGAGGTTCGGACCCAACGACCTCTTTGACAAAACAAAAAATGGGTTGAGAACCCTAATCACAGCCCAGCGCTCCCTTTGTTCTTCTCTAACTCTCTCTTCCTAATTTTCATGCTAATCTTTTTCCTTCTCTCATGATTCCACTGTTCTAACTTGAAAATTCCAACACCATCTCGTACTCAACCTCTTCCAAGCCTTTGTTATCGGAACCTGTCTCTCTCGTCTCTCTCATCCTCACCAATTTGACCTAGCGATTTTAAACTCTTTATCGATACAAACCCTAATCCTTCTCTTACCCTAACGATTTTGAAGAAGATTGAAGGTATTGTGTTTTCACAATTTCCTCTTGCCTAAAGATTTTAAAGAAGATTGAAGGTACTGTGTTTTCACCATTTCCTCTTGCCTAAAGATTTCTTGATTTTTTTTACTAATTTATTAGCTCTTTGTTAGTGCAGGAATCATGCCATGGAGGTATGATAATACGAGGAAATCATACCTGCTGAAGCTCTTTTTCTGGTATAGCTTCTCCCTTGTTTTGCTGGCCTTCGTCCTCTTGTGATTTACTTTGCAGTTTGTGAGCTATGGATGAAGGGACGGGATTGATGATGGTGTTCAGTGGTGACTGAGGGTGAGTGAAGAAGGGAGATGATGATGAGGTGAAAGCAGCTGGAGATCTTTGGCTCTTCTAGTTTGTTAATCTCTTTGCTGTTTTTTTTGTTCTTGGTTTAGTTGGTATATTTTCTGGCCTTGTAGTTTCTTTGCGTATGCTGGTTTCTATTTAGAACACATTGAATTTGTTTGTGTTCTGTTTGTTTTTTGTATCTTTGTTGGTCTTCCTCTTGGTTTTGCTATTGGTTGCTCTTGGTTGCTCTTGGTTGCTTTCCTTTTAAGTTTTGTTGTTTAATTATGGTTTTTGTATATTGTCTGGCCTTGCTCTCCTTTGCTGCTTTGGTTTTGGTTTTGGTTTATAGCAGCTGAGAAGTGGGAATTGGAGGTAATTTTTTGGCAAATTTTAACAAAAATTAGTTTTCTGACTTTGGGCTTTAGAGTGTAGGTTATGTTTTGCCATTTTGGTGCATGTTTTGGTGCAGGCTGTAGCATGTCTATTTTTGTAGCCAGTTTTTTTTGTGATAGCAGTTGGCTTGGCAATTTTGGGACTGTTCGTGGCCTAGGTGATATCTTTCCAAAACTTGTCTCTTTCCCTCTTCATCTTTCCATGAAATAAAGTAGTATTTGGCTTTTTGAGTACATTCTGAAGGGTTTGCTAATTTAGGAAAATGATGATGTCTAGGGTTTTAGCCATTTGATGGTTAGCTTGCATTATTTTACTTGTTACTGACTTATACATGTGTTGCAGCCTGCTGTTTACAATTCTTGTTTATTGCATTGACTTTGCTTCTGCAATGTTTATTATGCTTTTCCTGCTGCAGTTTGAATTGTTGTTTGTTGTGCTGCATTTGTTTGCTTGTTTGCTGTTTGTATAGCAGGTTGAGCAGCTTGCTTTGCTAGTTTTAGGCAGTTAGATGCTCTATTTTGTGTGCTTGGCAGCTTATACTGCCTTGCTTGGCAACTTTGCTGCAGGTTTTGTGTGTTTGGCAGTTTGTACTGCCTGCTGTTTTGTGTGTTGATTTTAGCAATGCAGCCCTGTTTTTCATATTTTCTTTTTTCCCTTTTTTGTCAACTAGAATTTAGGTTTTGTGTTTTGCAAAATAGGGAGAGGTGGATTGTGATTAAATAAATAAACATTCTGATTCCAAGACGCAAACCCTAATGATGAGATAAAAATTTGTTCTAAACAAACATTTTCTTGAATTTCCTCATATGCTTGCTAAATTTTCTTTTCTTGTTTCATAGATGGCGAGCGTGGCTTGGGTTGGGTTGCTTGAATACGAAGCCACGAAGAAACAAAATTTCGTCTTTGAAAACAAGAAATTGTAACTCTTTGTAAATAAGATAAAACTTTGTAATTTACCTTTATTTGCGATGTAACAATACAAAGCCTTAAACAAACTTGTGTGATGGGATTTTTGTACATATCTTTGTATTTTAATTGAATCTTTTTGAAATTCCCAATTGGAATGGTTTGAAATGAAATACTTTAATCTGGTAACTTGAATTCTAAGCAATCACAAATGATCTTGTAATTTGTATTTCAAACAAACACGCACCTTGTACTTTAATTCCTAAACAAAATAAATGTTTAAGAATGTAATTCATTTGGTCAAATTGAAGCCAAAATCATGATTGTTTTAAATGATAGTCTTAATCTTCACATCTTGTCCAAACAAACATGCTCTGAGAAGAATCGTCAATCTTTCAGTAAACTGTGATTAAGAAAATTCAAAATCAACAAATGCCTTGCGACGATTCAAAAATTTAAAAGTCTTCTAAACATAATTTTCCTTTTATTCTTTGAAAATAAACCCGTGAGCGACATCACATATGACCTTGAACAGATATCGTCTCAAGGCCCTATAATTTGAAGAAATCACAATTCTTAGAAATCAGACGACTGTTATTTAAAATTAAGTCAATTCCATGATGCGACTTCTAACGCATTCGAATTTTTGGTGATCTTCTACACGTAATCAGTTCTTTATTTGTGAAGAGAAATTGGAGATGGCATCAAGGAAAATCGTACGAAAGAAAAACCACTCAAAAATATTGAATAATGACGAAGTTACGATCGGTTGAATTTGTTCTCGCAAAAGGGTCGATTCTTGGGTTAATGTAGTCATTTTCAGTTATCTGGACCATTGTTTGAGAAAACTTGCAATGCAAGGTTTGAAAACTGGCTTAAACAACCTGGAAGAGATATAAGAACCCATGTAGACGAATTGAGACCTTGAATACTCAATTTTCTTTGAGAAATGCAAAACCCTAATTGTTGATTTACTGCTTAGGGAGAGAATCTGTCTGATCAAATTCTGAGCCAAATTGAGTATTTGAGAAACCCTAGGATAGTATATTGTATTAAAAATGGGAGGGGAAATTTTGGGGTACAACAGCTGCCCCTGTTCAATCTTCTTAAAATTGAAAAGTGAGATCGACATGTTCGTCGTTCGTAGCTTGTAAGTAGAAGATAATTGAACACTAGAGTGCCCAGAAATTTGCACCCGATGATGTATTGGTTTATTGTGTAGGGAATGGGCTTAAAGATGCCATTTTGTGAAATGATGGAGAGATGTCGGAGATGGGCTTATAGATGCCATCCAAAGGTGATTGTTTACAGAAATTAGACTAAGTTTGAACTTCACTACAAATGGAAAAGGAATCAGGATAAACCTTTGGTTGATTTAAGCTGGAACTAGCGGAAGTCTTGAATGTTGTTTGATTTGAAAGAATCAGAATAAATCTTGGAGTGATTTAAACTGAACCAAAAAAGGCCTTGGATTAACTTTGACTGGAAAGCATCAGAATAAATCTTGGTGCAATTTATCTGAACCAGAGAAAATTATCCACTGGGAAGGAATCTGAATAAACGTTGAGAGATTTAAACTGAACCAGAAGGGATCTGGAGAAGAATTAGAACAAATCATGGAGCGATTTATCTAAACCAGCAACAATTTGGAGAAGAATCAGAATAAATCGTTGAGAGATTTATCTGTACCAGAGAAAACGTCTACTAGGAAAGAATCAAGATAAACCGTTGATAGATTTAAACTGAACCAGCAGGGGGTCTGGATAAGAATCAGAACAAATTGTTGATAGATTTATCTGATCCAGAGAAGATATCTAATCAGAATAAACTATTGAGAGATTTAAACTGAACCAGTAGGGGTCTGGAGAAGAATCAGAATAAATCATTGAGAGATTTATCTAAACCAGGGAAGATATATGTGGGAAAGAATCAGAATAAACCGTTGAGTGAATTAAACTGAACCAGCAGGAGTCTGGAGAAGAAACGGAACAAATCATTGAGAGATTTATCCGAACTAGAGAATATGTCTGCGAGGAAAGAATCAGGATAAACCGTTGAGAGATTTAAACTGAACTAGCAGGAGTGTGGAGAAGAATCAGAACAAATTGTTGAGAGATTTGTCTGAACCAGAGAATACCTCTACTAGGAAAGAATCAGGATAAACCATTGATAGATTTAAACAGAACCAGCAGGGGGTCTGGAGAAGAATTAGAACAAACCATTGAGAGATTTATCTAAACCAGAGAAGATAAACGTGGGAAAGAATCAGAATAAACTGTTGAGAGATTTAAACTGAACCAACAGGAGTCTGGAGAAGAATCAAAACAAATTGTTGAGAGATTTATCCGAACCAGAGAATACGTCTGGGAGGAAAGAATCAGGATAAACCATTGAGAGATTTAAACTGAACCAGCAGGAGTCTGGAGAAGAATTAGAACAAATCATTGAGAGATTTCTCTGAACTAGAGAATACGTCTGCGAGGAAAGAATCAGGATAAACCGTTGAGAGATTTAAACTGAACCAGCAGAAGTTTGAAGGAAAGATTTACTATGTAGATGGTTGACCAATACTTTCTCGGGAATTGATATGTAAATGTCTTGTTGAAAATATTTGCTTGTCGGAAATTTGTTGATGATAATTTCCTGTTGATTGATTCTTTCTTGAAAAGGTGAAGAGTTAATTGTATGCAATGCTACAATGTATGCAATGCATGGTATGATGTTGTTTTCTCAAAATAAATGAGATTGAACTGTATGTACTTGTGTTGTCAATGCTATGACGTATGAATGTAATGTATGGACATATTAATTATTCTGTCACTGTGTTTTCTGAGTCAGGGAAAATAAATCCCTAAGTACTGCTGAGAATGAGGTGTGTAAGTCTTCGTACTTTGTCGTTGATGTGTTGATGGATGAATTTCCATTTTTTGAAGAAATAAAACTCTGTTGCGGAAGACAAATCCCGTGCATTTCTTGTGGGTTTTTTTGTAAAATCCTGCTGGGGAAACTTGAGAAGTCGGGCATCCTTCGTTGGAGAATGTTTGGAGCGGTAGTTGGAGGTTTTTCTCTATCAGGGATGTGAGAGCGCTTGATACCACTAGGCTGCATACTGGGGATACGTTAGTGATCCTGTAATAGGATGTCTTTGTTTCCGCTCTTGTTGGGGAAAATACCTACGGAGATTTTATGGAATAGCCTAAAGATATTATCCTGTTTCTTAAAGCCATTAGTGATTGCCTTTCTATTTTCTGTTCATTTGTAAATATTAATCACGTTCAAATTCATAAGTTCAAAAATAAATCATTGGACGTTTTTGTAAACAAAACACAAATAAAGAAAAACAAATAGTTTTTCACTTTCAAAAAGGGATATCTTTGTATTAACTTGAATAAGTCTTTTTTGTACAACGAGACGAGCATTCTAGTAAGAGAATTTCATCGTAAAAAATGAAAATTGATACAAAGAAAAGATAACTATGTGAAATAATCCCATGGGGTTCCCATTATGCTATAGTATTCGTGTCTCTGAGTGTCTTGTCTACATGTCGCCTCGACGAAGCTGATTGGATTGATTAGAACCGTTTGAGCTGATTGGTCAAAGCTGAAGATTGTCTGCAAGATGATCCAACGAGACATAGTCATACGCTTTAATTCCCTAACTTTTGCCTGGACCGCCCTTTCGGGTTTTCGATCCACCGGGATACCCTTTTTTGCCCAAGCCGCCCTTTCAGGTTTTCAGCTTGCCGGGTGTACAATTTTTTTTTGTATTTTATCCCTAATTTTGCCCGAACCTTTTGGTTCGTCGAGATACCCTAATTTTTCCCTAGGTCAGTAGACCTAGCGGGTCCTTGTTCATGCATAGTATCTTTTAACTATGTTCGCGTTTACAGGGTGTGGAAGGTCGTCACATCCATAGTGGTCAAGATCATTGCTCCACCAGAGAATATGTTTTTGATCACAAATGGTCCTTCATATGTAGAAGTCCATTTTCCCATGGGATCACCTTGCGGCAGTATGATGCGCTTGATCACCAGATCCCCGACTTGATACACTTGGCGTCTGACCTTTTGTTGAAAGCCTTGATCATTCATTTCTGATACATTTGACCATGGAAAACAGCAGTAAGCCTTTTCTCATCAATTAAGTTCAGTTGATCAAGTTGAGTCTGGATCCAATCTTCTTCGTTCAGCCCTGCATCCTTCATAATCCTCAGAGAGGGAATCTGGACCTCAATAGGTAAGACAGCCTCCATGCTGTATACCACAAAATAGGGTGTTGCCCCGGTTGATGTGCGAGCTGTGGTACGATACCCGTGGAGAGAGAATGGTAGCATCTCATGCCACTCTTTGTATGTGACTGTCATTTTCTGTATGATCTTCTTAATGTTTTTGTTAGCGGCTTCTACAGCGCCATTCATCCTCGGCCTGTAAGGGGAAGAACTGTGATGCTGGATCTAGAATTGCTCGCACAAGGCAGTGATCATAGTGTTGTTTAGATTTGTACCATTGTCAGTGATGATTCTCTATCGGATAATGTACCGACAGATGGGATTCTTTTTGATGAACCGGGCGACAACATTCTTGGTAACGGAAGGGAAAGAGGCTGCCTCCACCCATTTTGTAAAATAGTCAATGGCCACTAAGATGAAGCGGTGTCCATTAGAGGCCGTCAGCTTGATTTCCCCAATCATATCAATTCCCCACATAGCAAAGGGCCAAGGAGCTGTCAAGACATTTAGAGGAACCGGAGGCAGGTGCACTTTATCAGTATAAATCTGACACTTATGGTAAGTCTGAGAGTGTTGATAGCAATCTGCTTCCATGGTAGACCAATAATAGCCTGCCTGTAGGATTTTCTTTTCCATCGTATGCCCACTGGAATGGGTACCAAAAGTGCCTTCGTACAATTCAACCATGATCCTTTCAACTTCAACTTTGTCTACGCACCGAAGTAATACAGAGTGATGATTGCGTTTGTACAAAATGCTGTTACTAAGGAAGAACTTAACTGAGAATCTTCTTAAGAATTTCTTGTCATTAACTAAAGCTCCTTCCGGATATTCTTGAGACTCGAGATACCTCTTGACTTCGTGAAACCAGGGTTGGTCCACTACTTATTCAGTATTAATCTTGTGACAGTAAGCTGGTTCATCCATCCGCTCAATGGTGATCTGAGGAGCCTCGTTACCCCACTTGAGTTTAAACATGGATGACATAGTGGTTGCGCGTCAGCTAATTGATTTTCCTCTCGTGGAAAATGCTCGAAGGTAATTTCCTCGAAATGTGGGATTAATTTCAACACATGTTCTTTGTAGGGATGAGGTTATGGTGCTTCCTATCCCATTCTCCTTTGATCTGACTGATGACTAAGGCTGAATCTCCAAATACACTTAAGGTTTTGATTCCCAAATCTATGGCAGATTTTGAGATAAAAAATACACGTTTCGTATTCCGCCATGTTATTCGTACAGTTGAAGCACAACCTTGCAGTGAAGGGAGTATGACATCCTTCAGGAGATATGATTACAACACCTATACCATTGCCAAGTGCGTTGGAGGCTCCGTCAAAAACCAAGATCCATCGGGATCCTTGTTCATGTCCATCATATTGCTTGAGTTCTTCGCAATTGTTTACCGACATGATGTCTTCATCCAGGAATTCAAATTTCATGGACTGGTAGTCATCCACAGCCTGATGAGCCAGGTGATCGGATAACACACTGCTCTTTATTGCTTTTTGGGTAGTGTATTGAATGTCGTACTCTGTCAGGATCATCTTCCATCTTGCTATTCTCCCAGAGAGAGCAGGCTTATCGAAGATGTATTTTATTGGATCCATTTTTTATATCAACAAGGTAGTATGGGTCAGCATATACTGTCTTAGTCGGCGAGCAGCCCATGCCAGAGCGCATCAAGTTTTCTTGAGCAGTGAATATCTGGTTTCACAGTCGGTAAATTTTTTTCTCAGGTAGTATACTGCATGCTCTTTTCGGTTAGACTCGTTATGCTGCCCCAGCACACACCCCATTGAATTTTCCAAAACATTTAGATACATGATCAAAGGTCTTCTCTCGGCTGGCGGCATCAAAACAGGAGGCTCTTGTAGGTATTCTTTAATTTTGTCAAAAGCAACTTGACATTCATCATTCCATTTGAATACTTGATCTTTCTTCAATAGTTTGAAGATTGGCTCACAAGTAGGTGTCAGGTGAGAAACGAATCTGGCAATGTAGTTTAAACGTCCCAAGAATCCTATGACTTCCTTCTCAGTACGAGGAGCAGGTATCTCTTGTATGGCTTTCACCTTGGCAGGATCTACTTTAATACCCTTGTTGCTGATGACAAAGCCTAGGAGTTTACCGGACCTTACTCCAAACGTGCATTTATTTGGGTTCAACCTCATCTTGTACTTCTTTAGCCTCTCAAACAGTTTTTGTAAATGATCAAGATGCTATTCTTCTATTTGAGATCTAGCTATCATGTCGTCCATATAGACCTCTACTTCGTGATGTATTAATTCGTGAAATAGAGCTACCATGGCATGTTGATAGGTTGCCCCAGCATTCTTCAGTCCGAATGGCATGACCTTATAGCAGAATATGCCCCACTGTGTAACAAATGTAGTTTTCACCATATCCTCAGGCGCCATTTTGATTTGGTTGTAGCCTGAGAAATCGTCCATGAAGGAAAACAATTTGTGTTGTGTCGTATTGTCAACCAAAATATTAATGTGGGGGAGTGGAAAATCATCCTTAGGGCTTGCCCTATTCAAATCTCTGTAGTCCACACACATTCGTACTTTGCCATCCTTTTTGGGGACGAGAACAACATTGGAAACCCATTGCAGATAAGAGGTAACAGATAAGAATCCAACATTGAACTGCTTCATGACCTCAGTTTTGATCTTCTCTGACATGTCTGGCCGCATGCGACGAACTTTCTGTTTCACCGGAGGGCAGTCTTCTCTTGTCGGCAGACGATGGATCATAATATCAGCGTCGAGCCCTGGCATGTCTTCGTATGACCAGGAGAAAACCTCAACATAGTCATGTAGTAACTGAGTTAGTTGTTCCTTGACACTAGGTTCCAGGATGGCACCTATGTTGATTTTTTTTCTTGTCCTCCTCAGTACCTAAGTTTACTATTTCAACCGGCTCTTCATGGGGCTGAATGGTCCTTTCTTCCTATTGTGATAACCTGGCCAATTTCCCTGGTACCTCATAATCTTCCTCACCTTCGTCTTCGGCTTGGTAGATTGGATTTTCAAAGTCACAATAGGCGATAGAAGAACTGTCACCCATGGGATCCTGAGTGGATGTAGATCTGCATTTTAATATGTGAGTATGTGTAAGAGCATAACTATCTCTAAAAGAAATAAAATGTAAGAAAAGAGAGATAAAGAGCACAAAATTTGCATGCAAAAACTTCCAAGATTCATTGATGACATATGAGAATGAAGTAACAACCCTCACAAATGGACCGTTGTGCCTCGGGTAAGACACAAGGTTTTAAAGTTTAAATTGTTTAAATATTACAAGTCTGAAAACATTAAAAGACAATTACTCTTGAATAAAAGTAATAGGAATGAAATATTTGACCTCCCAATTGTTGAGTCCTCCGCTAATGGTTGGAAAAATCCACTCGTCCATATCACAGCTGCCATCATTGTCTTCTACTGCATTGACACCCTAATTGCTGATACGCAAAGGTGGTCCCCCGATGTAAGAACGTCGAATAGCTCTTTGGGCCTCTGAAGTGAATCCCAAACCAAATTTATTGGACTTGTAAGGAATATCTGAAAGCTGACCCCAGATGGTACATCCGCCTTCTTCAGCTACTGCTCTAGCATCTTTCAAAGAGGCCATCTTCAGTAGAGGTCTGGTAACCTTCAGAACATTGGGAGTAGACTTGGTTGTCGTAACTATTTGTGGAACCTCCTCAAAATTCTGACACAGAGTCTCAATGAATTCACCATCCATTTCAACATACATGAAAGAGTTTAGGTGGCTAACCATGTACTCCTCCTCCCTATGAATGTTGACAATCTTTCCTTTGATATGGTATTTTAGCATCTGATGTAGGGTGGAAGTGACGGCTCCAGCACCATGGATCCAGGGTCGACCCAATAGACAAGAGTATGAAGGGAGAATATCCACCACATAGAAAGTTGAATCAAAAGTCTGAGTTCCAACTTTTATGGGGATGTCAACTTTTCCGTGCACTGTCCTCTTAGAACAATCAAAGGCCCTCACTATGATGTTGCTAGGCTTTAAAGTGAGTCCCTCGCAGGCCAGTCAGTCGAGATTATTTTTGGGCAAGACATTCAATGATGAGTCGGTATCTATCAGAACGTGGGAAAGTGTGGTGCCCCTGCATTCAATGGAAACATGAAAGGCTTCGTTGTGCTTCCTTCCCTTGGAAGTTAAATCAACGTCGGAAAAGCCCAATCCTTTATCAGCAGTTAGACTGGCCACACAATTCTTAAATTGATCTATGGAGGTCTCTTGGGGCACGTGGGCGGTCTTGAGAAACTTTACCAAGGCTTTGGCATGGGCTTCAAAACACAAAAGTAAAGACAACAATGATATCTTCGAGGGGATCTGCCCCAACTGTTCTACAATGTTGTAGTCACTTTGCTTGATTATCTTTAGTATTTCTTCTATCTCCTTTCTAGAAGCTCCTGGGATAATCTCGGTACGCTCTTTCGCTTGGACAGGCTCATTCAAGACCTCTTTGCCCCTTGTCTCGGTAGCAGTGATAACAGTAGGAGTATCACTAGGAGTGTTGGTTGGAGCGGCAGTGGGAATGATCACAAGAGTAGCAACAGTCTTTGGAGAAATCTCGGGTGAGAAGACTCTTCCACTTCTTGTTATCTTACTGGTCCCAGTGATATCATCGATGTCAGGATCAGTATCTCTCACAACTTCTTCTTTGACAACCAACTGATCTTGCTTGACGCCATAGTAATAGACGTAAGCCCCATAGCTCCAGGGAACAACTTTATCTGAAGAGTATGATATTAGTCCTGGCATAGTGATGATTAGAGGTGCAGACCTTGGAACATATGTAATCCTGACGGGTCTTTTGGCGGAGACCCCAGGAGGATTGTTGGAAATGGTGATTATTGAGACATCTTGATAAGAAATTCTAGTAAGAGGAATCTTTTCAAATAAGATTTGTTTGCTAGTCATCAGTTGCTTAACACCTATCTTCAGTAACAAACAGCCATTTGGTAGAGACTTGCATAAGTGACAATTCTTATCACAACCCGGGAACAGACCGGCTTGAAACATTTTCTGTTTAATGGTCAACAGAGGAGTATTTAAGTCATTCACGGAGGAGACAAAACGATCATCATCAATGGCGTTGACACCTTGACCATGTCTGAGCATTGGCGCCGTTATTACATTAGGCGTTTCAAAGCCCAACATTCGTTTGTATCATGCCTCGGGCTTTCAGAATGATAGGCACATCGAGCATTCAGGTTGTAGCAAGGAGAAGCAGTGTTAGGGTTCTTGGGAGCTTCTTTTAAAGTTTCCATATTGGTCTTCAAAAGGTGTGGCAAAACTTGAGACATGGTCATGTGGATCCGGGTAAATCGTCCCATGGGCGCTTCTGGCTTGCGCCGATAATTTCGCTGTTGATTTGGCACATGATTAGAAATCATAACAGCCCCAACCGTTGGGCGACGTTCAGTTTTATTTTGATTCCTATGGTCATATGCAGCACTGACCTCCTTCTTTCCAACAAAGGGCTTCTTCAACGTGCCCGAGGATGCATCTCTTTGAATTTTTCCACTTTTTATACCGGCTTTGACCCGCTCACCAGTCATGATTAGTTCAGTAAATCCAGCTGAGGAACTTCCGATCAGGTGGTTGAAGAATGGACCTGATAAGGTGCCTAGGAACATATCAACTAATTCTCTGTCAGATAGAGGGGGCTGGACTCTACCTGCAAGATCCCTTCATTTTTGAGCATAGGTTTTTAAACCTTCACCTGCACCCATAGACATGCCTTGCAATTACGCCCGAGTTGGAGCTAAGTCAGCATTGTACTGGTATTGTTTGTAAAAGGCGGTAGCCAAATCTTCCCAATTGCGAATATTGATCCCTTCCAACTGATAGAACCAATCCAAATGCGTCCCTGACAAGCTCTCTTGGAAAAAATGCACCCATAGATTCTTATCAGCCGTATGGGGTTGAATCTTCCTGACGTATGACCTTAAATGCAGCTTCGGGCAAGAGACACCATCATATTTAGCGAAAGTGGGGACCTTGAATTTCTGCGGGATGACAACCCCTGAGACAAGTCCTAACTCTTCAAATTCCAATTTGGGTACCCTCTGGACCTCCATAGCATTCAAATGATACTCTAGCTCTTTGTATTTATTATCAGCAGGAGGATACTGCTCCTAAGAGTAGTCAGGTTCTTCCTCTTCTTCGGATGCTGGGTTGTTGTTCACTTCCTTGGTCTTGTCTTCTTGATTATCTCCTTCACCCAATGATGTTGTGAAGTCTAAAGTCCGTCTGGCCTGTCCTTTTAACCTTCTTCCCATGATCACAATACCGGGTGGTTTCTTCGCTTTCTTCTTATTTTATTTGGCCAGTAGAGTCTTCAACTCCTCTTGTCCTTTTGTCAGAGTCAAGAGCATTTGTTGAAACTGAATGTTCTACGCCTAAAGATCTTTCAATGTCTGTTCAATATCCATCTCACTAAAATAAATAGTAGAAGGATAAGGAGACCTGTTGTAAGAAACCTGTTTTATGTTATGATGAATGAAGATGCATATGCAAATGATTTCAAGGAAATTAGAGATTTAAATTTGTTCAGACCAAAAAAGGAACACACGTTATATTAATAAATCCAAGTTTGAGTACATCATGCCTCTTTGGGCTTACAATAAGAGAAAAAAAATACAAAAAACTCCTAAGACAAAAAAGTTGAACGCATCCACTTTGGCGCAATGTAGGCGTTCAGACTCTGCTCTTCATGAAGCTGCTTGGTGAGTTCCAGAACCTTCTTCTCACTGGCGTAAAATTGGGCTTCAAAGGTGTCTCGCTCTTCCTTCAACTGAACCCAAGCTTTCTGAAAATCTTTGAGAGAGGTAGGAATATCAGGATGAAGGACAATGTATGGGACGTCTCCTTCAACAACAGGCTCTATGATAATAGGGAGGATGGGAGGGTAAGGCATGACGAGACTCTGAGCACGATACCGTACCCACCTAAGGTAAGGCTTGAGAGGGATAGATTTTTTGTGTCCCAAAGTTCTACTGTCCACCTTGTTCACCATTCTCCAAGCTTGTGTAAGCCTCTGGCGATAACCTTAGTCTTCTTTGTCGTATTCGAACACCAGACCTTGAATGAGCATCTCATGAGGGCCGTCTCTTCAGGAATACCCAAACTGTCGAAGAGCTAAGCATGGATTGTAGGTGATACCTCCCCTAATACCAAGCTGAGGGGCGTTAGGGAATTCCCCACAGCGGTCAATGATAGAGACATCTTCCGAGGATCTCGAACACCAACAAATGTCATAATGGGTGAGGGAAATCATCCTTTAAGACCACATTAGTCTTTGCTCGTTCTTCAATACTGATTGAGGTAAGTGTGAAGTGAACCACTTAGAGATTATGGGGATACAACACAAGAGAGTACCACTTTTCTTCATGATGCAGGTATGAAGGCAGTGTAAGATGTCTCCCAGTAAGGTAGGTACAGGATTGCGAGAGAGAAAGACTTTGATGGCATTAACATCTATGAATTGGTATGAGTTGGGGAATAAAACCAAACAGTAAATGAGAAGATCCAGGGTGTCTTCAAAAGCTTGGAAATACATGTCGTCCCAGAATGAACGAGCCTTCTCCAATAGAAACTTGGCTAGGAAGCCTTTAACCTCGCTTCCTATCTCCCAACTGGCTATGATGTTGGCTCTCTTCATATGCAGAGCTTCGACGATGACTTCAGGTTTTGGAATCCCCTCTAGACCGGTGAATGGTGTCTGATCAAGTACGGGCACCCCTAAGAGTAGAGAGAACTCTTCCAGTGTAGGTACAAACTGATAGTCTGGGAAATGGAAACAATGATGTACGGGATCAAAGAATTGGAACCGCACACGCAACATCTCTTCTTGGAAACGAGATGTAGCCAAACTAAGGAGTCGACCGTATTTCTTGGTAAAAGGAGAATCCTCGGGCACTCTTGAGGCTAACTCTTGAAGTTGAGGGTGTGCTTTTACAAAGCTAATTCGGATGGTATTCCTTCGGATGGAATTCATGACATACAAAACAAAAACAAAGATAAATTTTTGAATCCTTGAAATGGTTAGAGAGCATGCATATAATGCTTATGATGTTTATGATGTTATGTACAAGCAAATATATACACACAGCAAACATGTTCCTATGTTTTAGGCTTTCATGGGTTTTATAGGTAAGTACCCTCTTGAAGTTTAGTTGGCTCAACCTGTCCTAGTAATAGTGATCAGATTCTAAAGGATCTCAATATCACCGACCTTTCTCTTAGGCATTGTCTCATCATAATCAATCTTTTCTTGTGGCCGAGATATCCCAAAAGTCAAGCCTCATTGAGTGTAGTATCAATTATTAACCAATTTTCAGCTCTACACCAAAACCGGTTATCTCACTACGTCCTAATGGCCAAGTTTATTCAATTAGGGTTCTAAAGTAAGTTAGTGTTTCATGACGCCACTCAGCGGCCCCATATTCTCCTCGATTCACCATGAGGGATACCGGTACCCACAAATGCATCACACTAACATAGCCATTTCTTCAACCATATCGGTCTACGTCGTAAAGTTTCCATAATCTATTTCTACTTACCTAAAAAGGTGCCCCAGATCCGGGTGGAGGATCAAAGCAAGCCCAATACAAAGTAAAGGTGATCTAACCCTAAGGTAACCCCGCTTTTAGTTTAATTTCCCAGCACAGTCGCCAGTTCTGTGATACAGCGGGAGAACTGACTCAGGTCGTTTTGCGTTTTGATCGCATTTGTGCGGATACCAAGAGTCTCCATCGACTTTTCTTTTATCCAAAAGGAAAGGTAAAAAATCACCGGAAAGACCTTTTGAGATTATTTATCGGGTTCGGGGGGTAAATTATAAAAAGGGAATGTATTAGCACCCTTTTCATCCGTAGTTATCTACGGGCTCTTAGTTACTCGCTACATCACTTGCTTTTGCTTTGACAATGTGCTTGTGATGTGGGCTTCGAAAGTATTCTGAAAATGTCTTTGTAATGGTTCTCGTTTCTATAAGAACGCGTACGAAGTTTTGTTTCGAAAAATAGTTCAAAAATGTGTTTGTGGAATGTGTTTTTGAAAGTGGTTTTTAAAAGGTGTTTTGTAATGCTTCTCGTCTCTATAAGAACGTATACAAAAAGTTTTGTCTTTTGAAAATGTTTTGAGATGAAAGTGTTGGTGTAAAAATGTTTTTGTCGTAAGCAAGCGAGTAACTAGGAGCGAATCTACCTACTCGAAAGGTCTTAAATGTTATTTTCTTCCTCCTTTATATGTCTCTATCTTACCATTGATTTGGTAAGAAGCCCCATCGTTGGATGTGAAGGGACAGGCGCAGGACATTTGTACAGTCATAGAAGGAAACTTGTGAGATACTTTAGTAATTTTTTGTAAGGGACTACATCGTTTTATCGAAGGCAACGTCGAGGGAAATCGAGGGACTACGATCTTTTATTGAAGGGTCTTTTCTAAAGCGTCCCATATTCGAGGGACATGACTGTGTTTCCGAGGCAAAAGCGAGTTTACCCTAGAGGTGCGCGTGTGAAAAAGTGTGTTTGATTCATGTTATTTTGTTGAAATTAGTTTATCTAGTGATTGATTTTAAATCTTGCCATACACGCCTAATTACTATATAGTATAAGGAAAACTGTAAATTGCAGAAATGGAAATTCTACGCTATTACAGAGCTTTCGGGAATGGGGGTACAATTTTTACAAATGGGGATGAGTCGAATGCGATTAAAAGTCCAAATAGGAAATCAATACAACCAAATTGAATCGAACAATTAATTAAATTATAGCAGTCTATGAAATACGATTAATTAACAAAGTGTAGAAATTCTTGGTATTTTTGTTTGAGTTTTTATCATGTAGAAACATGATAATTAAAATAATGTTTAAACTATATATAAAGTGTTAACAAAATTAATTATTATTAGCAATTAACAAAACAAAATAAAACAATTAGAAAGAAAATAAGATAAAGAATAAATAAGCAAATGGATGGTGCATGGAAGAAATTTACTGGGCTAGGGGAAATCAAAGGCAGGCCCATAAAAAAACTGATATATAAAATATAAAAAAAGTATTGGGCCAGATTTTTGCATGGGCTTAAAAAAGATAAAAATCATAAATAATAAAAAAAGAAAATGTTGGGTCGGACCGGGTCAGAGAGGTCCGGACCCAGCGGCCTCTTTGACAAAACAAAAAAATGGGTTGAGAACCCTAATCACATCCCAGCGCTCCCTTTGTTCTTCCCTAACTCTCTCTTCCTAATTTTAAAACTAATCTTCTTTCTTCTCTCATGATTCCTCTGTTCTAACCTGAGAATTCCAACACCATCTCGTCCTCAACCTCTTCCAAGCCTTTGTTACCGGAACCTGTCTCTCTCGTCTCTCTCATCCTCACCAATTTTACCTAGCGATTTTAAACTCTTTATCGATACAAACCCTAATCCTTCTCTTACCCTAATGATTTTGAAGAAGATTGAAGGTACTGGGTTTTCACCATTTCCTCTTGCCTAAAGATTTTAAAGAAGATTGAAGGTACCGTGTTTTCACCATTTCCTCTTGCCTAAAGATTTCTTGATTTTTTTTATTAATTTATTAGCTCTTTGTTAATGCAGGAATCATGCCATAGAGGTATGAGAATAGGAGGAAATCATACCTGTTGAAGCTCTTTTTCTGGTATAGCTTCTCCCTCGTTTTGGATGGAGGGACGAGATTGATGATGGTGTTCAACGGTGATTGAGGGTGAGTGAAGAAGGGAGATGATGATGAGGTGAAAGCAGTTGGAGATCATTGGCTATTCTGGTTTGTTAATCTCTTTGCTGTTTTTTTTGGTTCTTGGTTTGGTTGGTATATTATCTGGCCTTGTTGTTTCTTTGAGTATGCCGATTTCTATTTAGTGTAGATTGAATTTGTTTATGTTTTGTTTGTTTTTTGTATCTTTGTTGGTCTTCCTCTTGGTTTTGCTCTTGGTTGCTCTCCTTTCAGGTTTTTCTGTTTAATTTTGGTTTTTGTATATTGTTTGGCCTTGCTCTCCTTTGTTGCTTTGGTTTTGGTTTTGGTTTATAACAGCTGAGAAGTGGGAATTGGAGGGAATGTTTTGGCAAATTTTAACAAAAAATGGTTTTCTGACTTTGGGCTTTAGAGTGCAAGTTATGTTTTTCCATTTTGGTGTAAGTTTTGGTGCAGGCTGTAGCAGGGCTGTTTTTGCAACCAGTTTGTTTTATGATAGCAGTTGGCTTGGAAATTTTGGGACTGCTCATGGCCTAGGTGATATCTTTCCAAAACTTGTCTCTTTCCCTCTTCATCTTTCCATGAAATAAAGCAGTTTTTGGCTTTTCAGTACATTCTGAAGGGTTTGCTAATTTAGGAAAATCATGATGTCTAGGGTTTTAGCCATTTGATGGTTAGCTTGCATTATTTTACTTGATGCTGCCTTATACATGTGTTGCTGCCTGCTGTTTACAGTTCTTTTTTATTACATTGACTTTGCTTCTGCAATGTTTGTTCTGCTTTCCTTGCTGCAGTTTGGATTGTTGTTGATTGTGCGGAATTTGATTGCTTGTTTGTTGTTTGTATAGCAGGTTGGGCAGCTTGCTTTGCTGGTTTTAGGCAGTTGGCTGCTCTATTTTGTGTGCTTGGCAGCTTGTACTGCTTTTCTTGGTAACTTTGCTGCAGGTTTTGTGTGTTTGGCAGTTTGTACTGCCTGCTGTTTTGCATGCTGATTTTTGCAATGCATCCCTGTTTTGCATATTTTCTTTTTCCCCTTTTTTGTGAACCAGAATTTAGGTTTTGAGTTTTGCAAAATAGGGAGAGGTGGATTGTGATTAAAGCAATAAACATTTTGATTCCAAGAAGCAAACCCTAATGATGAGATAAAAATTTGTTCTAAACAAACATTTTTTTGAATTTCCTCACATGCTTGCTAACTTTTCTTTTCTTGTTTCATGGATGGAGAGCAAGGCTTGGGATGGGTTGCTTGAAGATGAAGCAACTAAGAAACAAAATTTCCTCTTTGAAAACAAGAAATTGTAACTCTTTATAAATAAGATAAAACTTTGTAATTTACCTTTATTTGTGATGTAACAATACAAAGCCTTGAACAAACTTGTATGATTGGATTTTTGTACATATCTTTGTATTTTAATTGAATCTTTTTGAAACTCCCTATTGGAATGGTTTGAAATGAAATACTTTAATCTGGTAACTTGAATTCTAAGCAATCACAAATGATCTTGTAATTTGTATTTCAAACAAACATGCACCCTGTACTCTAATTCCTAAACAAAATAAATGTTTAAGAATGTAATTCATTTGGTCAACTAGAATCCAAAATCATGATTGTTTTAAATGATAGTCTTAATCTTCACATCTTGTACAAACAAACATGCTCTAAGAATAATCTTCAATCTTTCAGTAAACTGTGATTAAGAAAATTCAAAATCAACAAATGCCTTGCGAAGATTCGATAATTTAAAAGTCTTCTAAACATAATTTTCCTTCGATTCTTTGAAAATAAACCCGTGGGCGACATCACATATGACCATGAACATAAATCGTCTCAAGGCCCTATAATTTGAATAAATCACAATTCAAAGAAATCAGACGACTGTTATTTAAAATTAAGTCAAATTCCATGATGCAACTTCTAACGCATTCGAATTTTTGGTGATCTTCTACGCGTAATCAGTTCTTGATTTGTGAAGAGAAATTGGAGATGGCGTCAAGGAGAATCGTAGGCAAGAAAAACCACTCAAAAATATTGAATAATGACGAAGTTGCGATAGTTTGAATTTGTTCTCCCAAAAGGGTCGATTCTTGGGTTAATTTAGTCGTTTTCAGTTATCTGGACCATTGTTTGAGCAAACTTGCAATGCAAGGTTTGAAAACTGGCTTAAACAACCTTGAAGAGATATAGTAACCCATGTAGACCAATTGAGACCTTGAAGACTCAATTTTTTTGAGAAATGCAAAACCCTAATTTCTGATTTACTACTTAGGGAGAGAATCTGTTTGATCAAATTCTGAGCCAAATTGAGTATTCGAGAAACCCTAGGATAATATCTTGTATGAAAAATGGGAGGGAAAATTTTGGGGTAAAGCAGAAAGGTTCTGAAAAGAGCCGATATGTGATACAAGAATCTTGAAAATTTGGCGTTGCCTTTGATTATGATGGCTCGAAAGTTAAGACACTACTTCCAGGTTCATCTGATAACCGTGAAAATTAATTACCCTATCAAGCAGATATTGAAGAAGCTGGATCTGGCCAGCAAGATGGTTACTTAGGCGATATATTTGTTAGTATATGATATCGAGTTAACCCCGAGGACCTCCATCAAGTCACAGTCACTAGCTGGCATTGTAGTGGAACTAAGCGACCTGGTACCCGAAGAAAATACGACCAAGTGGAACCTTCACGTTGATGGTTCATCCAAACCTTAAGGGAAGGATGGTCGGGGTCATCCTCGATGGACTCGATAATTTTACGCTGGAATACTCTCTGAGGTTCAACTTTTAGGATGACAATAACCAAGCAAAATACAAGGCCCTCATAGCAGGGATAAAATTTGCTAAGGAGGTGGGAGTCACCCATCTAGCCGCTAATGATGATTCTCAATTAAATGTAGGAAATATGAAAGGAGAGTACTAGACAAGGGATTCAACACTGTTGAAATCTCTCAAGATAGTGCAAGGGCTCTCAAAAACATTTGAAATTTTTTGGATTAATCACATCCCCAGGGAAGAGAATATACGGGCTGATGTACTAGCCCGACTCGCAAGTACCAAAGGACTAGGGTTAAATAAAATTGTGATACAAGAGATATTAGAAAAGTCGAGCATCGAGCAGGAAGAGACCATCTAGATCGAGCACATCACTGGCTGGATGGTCCCGAAAATCCAATACCTATGGGGAGTTCCACACCCATGCTGAGATGTGTGATGGAAGCAGAGGTTACCTTAGTAATGAAGGAGGTCCATGAAAGAGCATGCAGAAGCCACGTTGGAGGAAGAGCCTGATTCTGGAAGATACTCCGAGTTGGATATTATAGGCTCAGAATATTACAGGACTGCGTTGAGTTTGTAGGAAAATGTGACAAGTTTCAAGTATACTCACCGCTCACACACTCCCTAGGAGAATTTCTACACTCCATATTCTATCCATGGTCGTTATATCAATGAGGAACAAAAATATTTGAACCATTCTACGTAGCACCAGGGCAATTAAAGTCTCTCATTGCAATTGTCGACTATTTCACAAAAAGGGTGGAAGTCAAGGCCGTAGCTCGTATTACCGCTGAAAGAGTACGTGATTTCTATTGGAAAAACATTATTTGCAGGTTTAAATTGGCTAGAATCATAGTTTCAGACAATGGAACACATTTAGAAAGCTCGGTTATGGTAGAATTATGAAGCGACTTAGGGATCCAAAACAGGTCCACATCAATGGAACACCCTTAAGCTAATAGTCAAGCCAGAGCGTCCAACAAAATCATCCTAACACGAATGAAAAAGAAGTTGGATGACGCCAAGGGACTATGGGCCAAATACTTACCGAAGATCCTTTGGTCATACCATACAACCCCCACTCCACTACTCGAGAAAAGCTCTGAATGGCGTACAGGGTGAACACCATGATACTGGTCAAGATAAACACCCCTACATGGAGGAGGGAGCACTTTTATGAAGGAGACAAAAAGGAAGACTTGAATAGTTGGGCCGACATGGTAGAGGAAATCCGAGAAATGGAACGAGTTAGAGAGTTCAACTTAAAAGTCAGACATAGAGGTTTTTAACTAGGGGATCTGCTCCTCAAAAAGATCACGGATCCTAAGAACAAGGGAAAGCTTTCTCTGAATTGGGAAGGCCCCTACCGTGTACTTCATAAGATGAATAACGGGGCTTACAAATTGGAAACTCTAGACGGGGTAGACACTCCTAGGACATGGAATGTAGCCAATCTCACGCTTTATTTTATCAAAAAACTATGTAATAAGACTGCTAAATAAATGTACGGGATGCACTTTTTTCCCTTGCAAGGGAAAGGGTTTTAAATGAGGCACCCATGAATAAAAAAATGTCTATAAATACCTCTCTCACAAATCGGCTTCAACCTTGCTAAGGCTATAGACCAACTCAACCAACCCTTAAAAGGGGATCTGTTCCGGCAAAAAGTCGAAGCACACTTTACGCCTCTTGTAACTCGGTTTCAGCCTCGCTAAGGCTCTGGACCTACTCGGTCAACCATTACAAGTGGCTCTGTTCCTGCAAAAATTTGAAGCACACTTTACACATCTTGCAACTCAGCTTCAACCTCGTTAAGGCTCTGAAACTACCTGTCAAACCCTTACAAGGGGTTCTGTTCTGGCAAAACATCAAAGCACACTTTACACCTCTCGAAACTTGAATTCAACCTTGCTAAGGCTCTAGACCTACTTGGCTAACCATTACAAGGGGATCTATTATGGAAAAAAGTCAAAGCACACTTTACGCCTCTCGCAACTCGACTTCAACCTCGCCAAGGCTCTAGACCTACTCGACCAACCCTTACAAGGGGCAATGTTCCGGAAAAAAGTCAAAGCACATTATACGCCTCTTGTAAATCGGCTTCAACCTCGCTAAGGCTCTAAACCTACTCGACCAACCCATACAAGGGGATATATTCCCGTAAAAAGGTGAAGCACACTTTATGCCTATTGTAACTCGGCTTCAACCTCGCTAAGGCTCTAGACCTACTCGGCCAACCCTTACAAGGGGCTCTGTTCCGATAGAAGTCGAGGCGCATTCATTGCCTCTCACAAAAATAGCTTCCAATACTACCTAGATATGGGTCGAGTTCTTCAAACAACTCCCCTCATCAGGGTTGAGTTCTTCAAACTACTCCCCTCATCTGGGTTGAGTTCTTCACAAACAACTCCCCTCATTAGGGTCGAGTTCTGCAAAATACTCCCCTCATCTCGGTCAAGTACATAAACATACTTCCCTCATTTGGGTCGAATTCATAAACATACTCCCCTCATCTAGGTCGAGTTCATAAACATACTCCTCTCATATGGGTCGAGTTTATAAACATATTTCCCTCACTAGAGTCGAGTTATATGACCTACTCGTAGAGATGGTACCCGACAATACATGATCAGACATGTTTAACCCTATGGACTTCGTATTCGAGAGGCTTATACATATATCATGTTATCTTCAAAAATAAACACATACAATGCATAAAGATAAAACTGCAGATAAATGAAAAATGAAAAGCAACGATTACATAAAATGCCACGAAGAGCCATTAAAATTACAAAGCCTGTGGGCGATAAGCCCAAAGGTAATATTACATGATGGCAAAACCACTCCTTACAAAAAATATTACATAAATACATCCTTATCAGATGACTAAAAAAACCAAAAAAACAACATCATAATAATCATAACTAAGGGTCTTCTTTATCCACTTCATTGTTGATATTTTCCTCGATAATAGGATCCTCGGGATTCGGTTGAGGAGAGGAAGTCTTCTCCACTTCTTCAGGATCAACTAGGCGACCATCCTGCACCACCTTGAAAAGGTATGATAACGCGAAATTACATTGTATATTCAACATGAATCACATGAATTATGTTACTGTTTTTATTTATTTATGTCATATTATGCAGGGTTTTTTATTGCATTTTAGGTACATGCTAAAAAATGGCTTCCATAAGTAAAAGATCGGGAAATGGATAATACTGAGAAGAATTAAAGAAATATTGAAGAGAAAAGGCGCATGAACCACTTTCTAAACTTGTGGCCCTCGCCACTGGTGGTGTGGCCCTTGCCATGAAGCTGGGATCTCTGGCCCTCGCCACGCATTGTGTGGCCCTCGCCACCCCTTATTTTCACACAACCACATATTTTGTTATATGGTTATTCTCCACGTCAACACTCACGAAACCCAGTCTCCTGAAACTTATCCACAAGCAACGTCTCCCGATATATTATCCATGATACCACTAGTTCAAGATTCTTCTCTCTGGAAGTTAGAAGGGAGTCTATAAAAGCAGCAGTCCTTCGGAGTTAAGGGGGGGTTTATTTTTATTTTGTTCAGATGATTATTGTTGTTACATTTTAAGTAAAAAAAATCACCATTAAAAGTGATATCCTTCCACATAGGGGGACTATCAAAACTTTAGTCTTAGGATTATTTCTTTGTTCTTCAATTTTAATTTCCGTTTAAGCGAATCTTGCCGACATTTGGGGAGGAAAGTAATTTTAACTCAAGTTTGTAGCAAAGCATATCGTACTCGAAGATTTATTCCAGTTATTCATTTCAGTTTACTTCCATGTTTTCTATTTAGTTTTTATAGTTTCTTTTTCTATTAGAAATCATGTTCTGCTTTATGTTTAATTACTGGTATCGTATGCGTACGTTTAAAACCATGATCGACTAATCCCCTTGATACCGGTATGTGCAAGTAGTCTCACGGACGAGTTTTATAAATTTGGTTTCGTAAATATTTCACAAACTATTTTTCTGGTTTAATTCCTAATTTGAATTGACATAGTTTTGTTGTAAAAGACACACAAAGGTTATAATAAATAAAATAAGAATTTGAGTTTTTTAATTGGATAGTAGAAACTAGACATTAATTTTAAACACAACAAGAACACTTTAGAGTTAATTAGAATATATTGATTTCCAAAAATTATTTCTAAACTTAAATGAGACAGCGAGAGCAAAGCATTCTAATTTAGGAATTTAGTCAGAGTCAATAAACACGAGAGTTTGAGACAAAGACTGTTAAATTGATATTTTCTACTGAAGATTATTTTAACATTTAAAGATTACACCAACGATTTATTGAATCCCTGAAGTTTGATGAATTGCATACCAGTATCCCATTATCGGGTATCTTAATTAAACCTTAATTTATTCCTCGTTTCTCTCAAAACCCAAGATTAATCATCAGTCTTATATTTACATAGTAACATTAGATATCATTAGTTTGATTATTAGTCCTTGTGGTTTCGATATCTTTTAAAACTACGCGATTAGACTATGCACTTTCAGTCAATATTTTCGATAAACTCTTAATGTCGGAATCAAGTTTTTGGCGCTATTATCGGGGACTGATTTAGTCAATATTGTGTTCCATTGTTATGCAGTATCAACTAAGGCAACAGTTTTTATCATTTTTATATCGTTGATTGTATGCCAAGTACTCGCTCCCAAGGCGAAGAATTATAATAACCAATCTATGAAATCGAGCATTTTGTTAGTATAAGACACCGAATTAGAGAATACTAAATTAAGTACAATCTTTCCAAATTCAATCTTCCCCATTTTTCTCTACCTGAACCAAGAATGGATGAAGGACCCTAGAATCGTCTTCTCAAGGATCATGTTGTCCCGTAACAGGAAGAGCCTCACAATAGCATTGTTGCCCCCACTATCACCCGAAACGATTTTGAGTTGAAACCTTCATTGCTATAAGTTGTCCAACAGAACCAGTTTTCAGGAAGTCCTACAGGCGAATCGAACCTACATTAATCGGTGTTTGTGCAGTACGCAGACACATCAAAAGAAAATGGCGTTAGCCCCGAAGCAATAAGACTAAGTATTTTCCCTTTCTCATTATGAGATATAGCTAGAGGTTGGCTCTAGTCTCTACCATCCAACTCTGTTACCACATGGAACAAGTTGAAGAAAAATTTCGTAGCGCAATATTTTCCTCCAAGTAAGACTACTATGCTCAGAACCAATATCAATAATTTCAAACAAAAGGAAAGCAAATATATTTTGAATCATGGGAAAGATACAAAGACATGTTGCGACTTTGTCCACATCACTGTCTAGAAGAATGGTTGATCATCCACACCTTTTACAATGGTCTTATGTATAACACAAGATTCACAATAGACATTGCAGTTGGCGGCGCACTGATGGATAAACCTTACCAAGAGGCTTATCAGCTTATCAAAAGTATGGCTCAAAATCATTACCAATGGGGAAGTGATAGAATCGTTATGATAGAAACCTCAATCAAAAGGCGGTATATACGAAGTACGTAGTTTAGACCAAGTTAAAGCTAAGGTAGAAGCCCTTACCCAAAAAATATAAATCTTTACCATAAACCCCATAGCTACCATAGTTGTAGTAGCTCCAACCTGCTATTTATGCGGACTTAATGCACATGTTGCAACTGAATGTCCACTTTTTATAAGAGTACTAGTTAATCAAGTAAATTATGTTCAAGGGAACACTTATGGTAATACTTATAACCCTTCCTTGAAGAACCATCCAAACTTTTCGTGCAAAAACAACAATGCACTACACGCACCTGGCCAAGCTCCCGCTACACCGCTAAGATATTAGAAAACCACCCCCAATTGTTCCAAATGTTCCTAGGAAATCCAACATAGAAATTATGATAGAAAATTTTGTAGGCACTCAAGCTCAAAAAAACAAGGATTTTCTAAATCATAACATACACACTACAGAACAACTCAAGCAATTATCAAACAAGTTTGATGCCCTAGCCACACAAAACAAAATGTTGGAAACGAAAATTTCTCAAGTGGCTTAACAGCAAGCAGCTACCGCTGCTCCAGCTGGCACTTTTCCTGGACAACCTCAACCAAACACAAAAGGTTATGCTAATGCTATAATACATTGGAGTGGGACAGAACTAGATGGACCAACTCATCCAAGAATAAAAAACCCATCCATGTATCAAAATTCTGGAAAAGAGAATGGAAAAGAAGACGAACCAAAAATACAATGAGAAGGAAGATAAAAGTGAACAGCCCGAAGAGAAAGAAAAACCTTATGTGCCTCCGCCACCTTACAAACCACTGATACCATACCCTCAACGGTTAGCTAAGTCTAAATGTGTAGGGCAGTGTAAGAAATTTGTTGAACTTCTAAAACAATTGAATATCACTATACCTTTCATAGAAGTTATCACACAAATTCCCTCTTATGTTAAGTTCCTCAAAGAAATCTTATCCAATAAGAAAAAGCTCAAGGAAAATGAAACCGTTGCTTATGGTAGAGTGTAGCGCTATAATTCAAAATAACATGCCTACTAAGCTAAAAGACCCATGTAGTTTATCCATACCGTGTGTAATCAAAAAGTTTGTCAAATACAAACCTCTATGCAACTTACGAGCCATTATTAGTCTAATTCCCTTATCAATTTGCGAAAGGCTCAACATGGGAGAATTGAGACGGACACAAATGTTTGTTCAACTAGTTGATCGTTCAGTGAAATTTCGTTTAGGTATGCTAAAAGACGTTCGAGTACGTATAGGAAAATTTTATATTCTTACTAATTTCATAATTATGGACATTAAGGAGGTATCTAACATCCCTATTTTATTAGGAATAACATTCTTAGCCACCGTCGAAGACATTATAGATGTAAAAAGGGGAAAACTAACTTTTGAGGTTGGTGAAGAAAAGGTTGAATTCATTCTCTCACAATTCTTCAAGGAACATGATATAGATGATTCATGTTGTTTCTTATATCTCATTGACGAATGCGTTAAAGGAATGGAGAAACAACAAACTAAATATTTCGATGTTTTTAAAATTCCTATACCTCATATTTTTGAAGATGATCATTGGTGTGAGGAATACCAGGATGACAATCTAAGTGAATGTCTCGCACTAACTCCTGACCCTATGCCTTGCCCAATGAAATCATATTTTGAACTTAAAACACTACCCAAAGATCTAAGGTATGAGTTCCTAGACATATAACTTGAACAACCTGTTATAGTCAACGCAGATTTAGGACAGATAGAAATTGAAAAATTATTACATGTGATAAGAAAATACCCAACTGATTTAGGTTATAACATCTCATATCTAAAAGGAATAAGTCCCTCTATCTGCATGCATCGCATTATGATTGAAGACTATAAAACCTCGAGAGAACATCAAAGAAGAATAAATCCCATTTTGAGTGATGTACTCAAGAAAGAAGTACAAAATTCTTAGAATCAGGAATCATATACCCTATATCCAATAGTAAATATGTTAGCCCAGTACATGTTGTACCAAAGAAGGGAGGTGTTCCAGTTGTCATCAATGCAAAAAGAGAATCTATAGCACAACATACTTAATCCGGAAGGAGAATGTGCATTTACTATAGAAAATTAAACAAATCCATTCAAAAATATCACTTTCCTTTACCTTTTATTGATCAAATGCTCGAATGATTGGCTAAGAATTCCAACTTTTTCTATTCATCCTTACGACCAAGAAAAGAAAACCTTCACTTGTCATTATGGTACATTTTTCTATCGACGAATGTCGTTTGGACTATGTAACGCTCCCGCAACATTCCAAAGATGCATGATGTTAATTTTCACTGCTTTTAAAGGCGACATCATGGAAGTATTTATGGACAATTTATCTGTTTATTGGAAAAGTTTTGAAGTATGCTTATCGAACCAAGAATTAGTACTTGAATGACGCGTAAAAGTAAATATTGTGTTAAATTGGGAAAAATGACATTTCATGGTCCGACAAGGAATCGTGCTCAGACACATCATGTGTGATAAGGGGATTGAAGTTGATAAAGATAAAATAGAAGTTATAGAAAATCATTAACCTCTAAAAACCGTAACAGAAATACAAAGTTTCTTAGGACACTGATCGGTCACCAATTCGACTTAGTTCCCGTCAGCTATTCGGTAATAATCGATCAAATCGGTAACAAGTTTGTGTGTTTTTTATCATGTTTATTTTAAGTATTTTATATTTCTCAATTTGTATTTTTTAATTTCATTAGTTGAATTTCATGACTATAAAGTTGCATTTGATGTCTTGGTTAGGTAGTGTTGGTGTTTTCAGGTGTAGGAGAATTGTCTAAGGAACTGGTGTGACCGGGCAAAGTTTGAAAGCCTTCATACTCAAGGGAAGATTCTTGAAGAAAACCAGGACTTTTTGGATGATTGAAGAATTGCACGCTAAAGGAGTAAGTTTCAGGAGTTTCGAAGATGAAGAATCTTTCATGCGTGATAGCAATTGAAGATCTACAAATCCAACTTTTTGTAATGTCTAACTCTAGTATTATCATTGTTGTTCATTTGAATTCTATGAGAGGCTAAACCCCCTAGTTTCTGTGGGGTATCCATGATTTAGCATTGTAATGATACTGATCTTTTTGTTTTATCAAGATATTAGTTCTTTTTCATCAATTTTATTTTTTCAGATTATAATATTGTTTTTCCCTATCGTACCAATAGGGATTACTTTTCTTAACTAAGTAGAACTAGACAACCATGTTAAGGTTTTTTTAAATAATTATATTGTAGAATATTGCACCTAGGACTAGGGTAATCCTATAATAACCAGATAAATTGTTGATAATCAAATGCTTGACTTCTTCAGTAATTTGAGTGGACATTGAAATTAGGGCAGAAGGATAAAGGTTTTTCACTAAGGACTTAGGAAAATTAATCTTAAGAATTCGTAGTTGAGGTTAATGAAATTATTGAAAAGAGCAAGATTCAAAGTTATTAGTTGGAAAATCATACACTTACCCCTAGCATGTAACTCATTATTATAAAAAGTCATAATTTACTTTATGCTCATTATTAGCATTGTTAATGTTTAAATCCCAAATCCAAACCCACCATATTTTTTTGTTTAACTGTACCACGTATTCAACTCGGTATTTATACGCGGTCCTCAAGATCGATATCTCAGGAAATTCCCACTATTACTATATCACGAAAATAGTACACTTGCTATTTTTTCGATCAGACACGCCGATTTCTACCGAAGATTCATTAAAGATTTCTCTTAAATCACCAAACCACTAACTGGATTATTAATGAAATACGTTGAATTCATCTTTGATGACAAATGCTTAAAAGCATTCGAACAATTTAAAAAAGCTCTCATTACCGCACCTATTATACAACCACCTGATTGAAGATTACCATTTGAAATCATGTGTGACACTAGTGATTATGCCGTAGGCGCAGTCTTAGGACAAAGAAATGATAAAAAACTTCATGCAATTTATTACGCAAGTAGAACCTTAGATCCTGTGCATATGAACTACGCCACAACAGAAAAGGAACTTTTAGTTGTCGTGTTCTCTTTGGATAAATTATGTTCTTCCTTAGTAGGAGCAAAGATAATTATCAATTTCGATCATGTTGCAATTAGGTACCTATTAAGTAAAAAGGATGCCAAACCAAGATTATTAAGGTGGATTTTATTCCTACAAGAGTTGTATTTAGAAATCAAAGATAAGAAAGGCACCGAAAATGTAGTAGTTGATCACTTATCTAGAATGGAAGGCATTAAACCTAAACAAGTGCCTATCAATGATGATTTCCCTTACAACTAACTCATAGCCCAGTTAGAAAATAATATAGTTGAATGCCCCATAACTTATAATGATATTGAAACAAATGAAGTTATGGAAGCGATTTCCACAAAAACCACATTGCCATGGTATGTTGACTTTGTCAACTACTTAACAGTTGGAGTACTTCCACTAGATTTTTAACTTACCAACAAAAGAAGAAATTCTTAAGATCTTAAACAATATTACTGGGATGAACCTCTACTTTTCAAGAGATGCGCAAATGGTAAGTTTCGTCGATGTGTCCTCAAAGATGAAGTAGAAAGTATAATTTCCCATTGTCATTTTTCCCCCTATGCTGGACACACAAGCACTTCAAAGAATTGCACTAAGATCTAACAAGCTTGCCTCTCTTGGCCCAATCTATGGAAAGACGTCCATATCGCAGAAAGACATCTTAATAGGAGAAGTCTTAGAAGTATAAGTCTTTGACGTGTGGGGAATAGATTTCATGGAACCATTCCCAACTTCTTTTGGTAACAAATACATACTCGTTACTGCTGTTTATGTATCTAAATGGATCAAAGTTATTTATTCTCCAACAAATGACACACGAGTAGTAATTAAGCTCTTCAAGAATATAATTTTTCCTAGATTTGGTGTCTCGAGACTTGTCATCAGTGATGGTGGCTTCCATTTCATTTCAAAGATCCTTGAAAAACAACTACTGAAATATGGAGTCAGACACCGTGTAGCACCACCTTATCACCCAAAAATAAGTTGGCAAGTAGAGGTCTCAAATAGAGAAATTAAGAAAATATTAGAAAAAACGGATGCCACCTCTAGGAAAGATTGGTTTTGAAAGTTACACGAAGCTCTGTGCGCATATAGGACAGCCTATAAGACCCCAATAGTAACCACACCATTTAAGCTAGTTTATGGTATATCATGTCATCTACCAGTATAATTAGAACATAAAGCTTATTGGTCCATTAAGACCCTTTATCTAAACTATACGGCCACAGGCAAAAAGAGAATTTTAGATATTCATGAACTGGAAAAACTTAAATTAGACGCATACAAGAATGCTCAGATATATAAAGAAAGAACCAAAAAATGGCTGGACAAGTGGAGATCGAGGAAAGAGTTTAATGAGGGTGAAGTAGTACTTCTGTTTAATTCTCGACTTAAACTTTTCCCCGGTAAACTTCGTTCATGGTGGTCTGGTCCCTTTTAAATTACCAAATTTTATCCAAACAGCATAATAGAAATAAAGGGTAAATCTAGTGAACCATTTATCTTAAAGGGGAAGTGCTTGAAACATTATAATTGTGTTGACAACAAAGACTATTGTTGTAGTCTAAATCTCACAGAGCTTCCCGCCAACCCCCAAAATTAATCTTTTGATTTTGTCGAGCTTACGACATTAAACAAAGCACTTGGTAGGAGATAACCCATATTTTAACTTTAATTTTAATTTTATTTTATTTTTTCTAACTAATTTATTTTTCTTTTTCTTTCATTTTCAATATTATTCTTTATAATTAGTCATTACTGACTTAGTATAATCATTTACTTACTTTCATGCTAACTTAACTTTAGCTAACTACTAACTCTCACGATTCAACAAGTAGACTATATGGATATTGTTTTCATAGGCAAACTAACTATCTACCCTGATAGCAGCACCATGACCTCACTTGGCGTTAGAGATAATTTCATGTTTTTGCTTGACCGAATAGGTTGGAACAATGTTACTGTAGGGAGGAAATTAGTTCTTAGCATAGGCTAACCCTTAAATTCCTAAGTTCGCTCACTTTCAAGCCTAACCATGGATTAGGATTTAACCATGGCCTAATTATTTTTTTAGATGTTTGGTATTAATTTCCGATATAATAGCCGAGAGTTTGCTAACAATTTAGAAGTCCCTGGTGGCCCACATGTCTTTTTTAGTACCCAAGAAGACCGTCTTATGGACCTTGAGCTCTGACATTTTTGGGGTAGCATAGTTGGTGATAATAATCTTAATCCTAACAACATGTTTTCTTAAAATATACATAACCCATCTATTCTTTACTTTCATAAGATTCTTGCTCACTCCCTATTCGGAAAAGAAGAAAACACAATCTCTGTGTCTAGAGATGAACTTTTCATCATGTACTGTGCTTCCCAAAACCGTTTCGTTAATGTTGCTACCTTTATGTAAGCCATTTTACTCGTATTTCACAAGCTAACCATGAACCAATCCTAATAGGAGGCTTAGTAACCATGATTGGAAATGCTATTAAGTTGAGACAATCACTTGTCATCCTTGACCCTCTAGGAGAAATCCGTCCCATGAACATTCAATTTTGTTTTAACACTAGCTTCATTAGAAACCTAGGCCCGGATGAGTTTGAACTTCTTATATACAATCAAGTTCTATACCTTTTTACCTTGCCAGATTCTAGAACTAGTGTATAGACAGAAATAATTGGATGTTGGATTTGGATGTACCCTAAAATGTCCCACAACTCCTCCTAAGACACCCTAAATTTAAGACCACATTGATAACTATGTCACTGATGCTAAAACTGACCCTGGGACTCCTCTATTCTACAATAATTTTCCATCCCCAAACCATGCCAATTGTCTGGTTGCATCTCAAATCATTCCAACACCCCAAATGAAGGCCATCTCCCTTCTTGGCTTCTTGTGCCTCTGTTGCACCATTTAATCCACCTCTTGATCACATTGCTACCATCAATGCACTCCAAACTGACATTGCTAGCATTAGAGACGAGTTGACATCCTTGCACGTTGATTTTCATGAGTTTATGGACATAGTTAAAGAGAAATTTGATAACATTTATCGCCATATATATTTTGTTGCTCCTCATTTTGGCCCTAATAGCGGCTAATTCTTATGGATAATACTTCATTTTTATCTCTCACACTCAAACAGTAAGGACACTACTGTTTTAAGTGTGGGTGAAGGACTGACTTTATATTTAGGATTTCCATTATTTCCTTAATTTAAGATTTCTAGTTTTCTATGTTAGATTTAGTATTTCTAGACTATTTTGTATTTTCCCGCATTTTTATTGATACAATAACAATTTTTATTGATTCAATTAAATTTAATCATTTTATTTAATTCATGTATGTCCATTTTATATCAATAATGTTCCACCATTAAATAATGTTGATGTACGGGGGAAATGTATTAAACATTTCAGAGTTTTCAACCCGTGGCCCTCGCCACACAACCATGACCCTCGCCATGGTTTCCAACATCTATGGCCCTTGCCACACATGAGCGTGGCCTTCGCCACACCATTAAAACACAAGAACAATTTTATTGCCCTCGTTGTTGTCTTCTTCCTTTCCATTCTTCCCTTCTTCCCCCAATAAAAATCTCAAATTAAAACCCACTTAACATTCACCCTTCATAACCATCCTACTCTCTCCGTTTCTAACTTCCCATTAATACCCACTCACGGTCCACCTACCAATTTCCTCTTCTTCTATAAATTTCGTGAATTTCCAAACCCTAAGTATCTCATGTTATCTCTCCACTTACAGACACCAAAGCTAAACCCATTTTCAAATTCGTTTATTCATCATGTCTCGAAGGACTCAACCAACCAACAGAGCATCAAGACCACCGCCGAACTTGTCAGCAATTGTTTTTTTGTCAAGGGGAAGCCAGTGAATTGCAGAGAGAGAAGTACCTGAGATTTTATCAAGCCTCGATTATACCTACAATGTATGTTGATGAATCATGCCTACGTGAATTAGGACTTATAGATAGTGTCAACTAGATGCTTGATAATTCGAGTCTAACACACATCTGTATGTTGAACCACCCCGCCTATGAACCATTAAATTTGGAATTTTTAAGTTCTTTTATTTTTTAGTTCTTTTATTTTTGACTACTTTTTGTACTTAGAAAAATTCTAAATTTTTCTTCAAAAATGACCTATAACATTTTGAGTCCAAACAAGGCCTTCCTCCAAAATTGAGCTTTGATAATTGATCCTATCTTGAAGTAGACTTCCTAAAGAGCATTGTGAAACTAGAATCACTCAAAAATACAAAGTATTGAAAAAGTTATGGTGTTGCCAAAATTGGTGAAAAGTCATGAGATGACCTATAATCTTTTGGGTTCTTAGGGCATCCTCCACTCATTTTCAAGATTTTCACATAAAAAAGAGTTGAAGTTCACACACTTAAGATCATTTTGGAAAAAGAATGGGCTTAAGAAGATAAAAATTGACAAATTTATGATCTTTTGAAGTCACATAAGAGAATTTGATGGCCTATCTAGGGGACTTGTACTCTTTCTTCATCATTAGGCATCTTCCGCATAAAATTTCTTGAAACTCTTGAAGTGATTGGTTTATAAATATTTAAAGAGTAGCATGTCTTTGGAATCACTAAAAAATACCAAAATATGAGCAAAATATAGCCCTTAGAAGTTCAAAACCCTAGCTCCTAGAGCACCAAAATGACTTGGAAACCCTTTCAACTTTGACAATCTTCCATGCACAATAACTCTTTCCATATGAATAGAAGTTGTTATGGATGATAATAAGAAATCATAGCAATAAAAACCACCTCCAAATATTAATAATTGAGAAAGTTATGCACTTGTGATAAAGAAATCTAGAACTTATCCAATTAGGTCAAACTTCTTCAATCAACTGTTGTATCTTTTGATTTTCTTTGACAAATTGAGGCATGATAAATCATAGTAGACCTTGTCATGATATTATTTCAAAGTATCTTCAATGATGAATCTTGAATCTCTATAAAGCTTTGTTGAAGAAGGCATGGAAATAAACTCATGAAACTATAAATCAAACTGATGAAATTTGTTGTGCCCTTACCTATAACATCATCAATTAGCGCAAAAATTTATTGTATTTATTAGTTAAGGTTAATCAATACAAAACATAGATGATAACAATATATAAGTCAAGGTTCTTGGTGATTCCTCATGAGCAAACCTAGAGGTATGGAGAAGAGCCAAACCCTAGTGTGATCTTGGTATGATTGAGTTGATATGAGATGATAAAGGAATATTAGGGGTAAAAATTGGGGTACAAAAGCTGCCTATATTTAAGTGTCTTCTATCCGGAGATACGAAGGTTAAAATCTTCGTGTCGACGTGATTGAAGATAATTAAATATAAAACAAACCCTATTTTTAGCCCTAACATTATATGCAATGCATATGATTGTGCATGAAAATAAACAAATCCAAATGTGACACGTGACACCACTGGGGAAACAGAAATAAAAAGATCAAAAGAGAAATAGACCAGGAAAATAAATCACTAGTGAACATAAGACTCGACTCTATTGGGGTAAAGCCCAAGGAGGAGAAAAAGTAACATCAACTCAAACATTGAGGAGAGAAAGTAAAGGATAACAGTGATCGACAGATAACTGCAAACTATCCATTCACTAAGAAGATTACAAAAAGGTAATGCCGACCCATAGGGGGGAAAGAAGTAGTAGGATAATACCAGCAAACATAAATATTAGGGTAAGCCACAAATGACCAGCATCAGTACTTATGACTGGAAACAAACAAACTTCTTAAGAGCAAAGTGAATCTCAACGACAAACTATCTCCTATAATGAGGCGACTTCCAGTCATCGGAGTAACAAATCTCAACAACGAACTATCTCCTAAATGACGAGACTACCATTCATCAGAGTAAACAAATATCAACAACGAACTATCTCCCATAATGACGAGACTACCATTCATCGGAGTAACAAATCTCTACAACGAACTATCTCCAATTATGAAGAGACTACCATTCATCGGAGTAACAAATATCAGAAACCAACTATCTCTTATAATGACAAGAAAACCATTCATCAGAGTAACAAATTTCAACAATGAACTATCTCCCGTAATGATGAGACTACCATTCATCGGAGTAACAAATCTCAACAACAAACTATCTCCCATAATGACGAGACCACCATTCATCATAGTAACAAATATCAACAATGAACTATCTCCCATAATGATTAGACTACCATTCATCGGAGTAATAAATCTCAACAACAAACTATCTCCCATAATGACGAGACTACCATTCATTGGAGTAACAAAACTCAACAACGAACTATCTCCCATAATATCGAGACTACCATCCATTGGAGTAACAAATCTCAACAACAAACTATCTACCATGATGATGAGACTAACATCCACTACAGTAAGAAATCTCAACAACGAACAATCTCCCATAATGACGAGACTACGATTCATTGAAGTAATAAAATCTCAACAACGAACTATCTCCCATAATGACGAGACTACCATTCATTGGGGTAAAAAAATATCAACAATGAACTATCTCCCATAATGACGAGACTACCATTCATCGGAGTAAAAAATCTCAACAACAAACTATCTTCCATAATGACAAGACTACCATCCATTGGAGTAAAAAAATTTCAACAACGAACTATCTCCCATAATGACGAGACTACCATCTATTCGAGTAAAAATCATGAATCTTCTCTGGGAACTAACAAACTTACTGGGAAAGTACAAGTTGCTCAAATGAAGAGACCTGTCACTTGTTGTTACAAGAAGGAGTTGTAATAATGACTTCTTGGGGAAATGCCAATATATTCTTACTGAGGAGATAAAATCTTCTCGTGCAAAATAAATGAACATTCTCAAATCAGAGCTCAAAGCTTGTAAAAATCAGAATAATAATGTTTCCAAGTACCACAAATCCAAATCATAAATAAACTGGAGTGAAACAATCAACCAAGATAGAATGTGATGAGAAATAAACTCAAAAAGGGATCACGGATCCATTCAAACAGTGAGCTGAAGAAGAAAGTTAAAGCAAAATTCTTCCACGAGGGATAACTCCGTGGGGAAATTGAAATAATATACACTTTCTGCTTAAGGTTGACACTCTAGTAAGGAGAGGGTAACATGACTTTGCAAAATAGGGTAATATGCCAACAAAAACATCAATAACTACAAATGAGCAATGAATGGTTAAATTCAGCTATGCATGAGATATGTATAAATGTACGAATGTTATCACATATATGCAAACAAAATAGACAAACAACACTTGGAATAACCAGACAAAACAAGCTTGGGTAAAGTCAGCACTTGACTAAATCACATCCAGGATGAAAATTATAAGAAAGTAAGCTCTAACTGAGGAAACAAATTCCTATTCCACAACTTAAATTCACTGGGAAGAAACATAATCCGAAAATAATCAATTTAAAATAGCGAATCAAAACAAATACAGGGATATAACATCCTCCTTCAAGATTCACTAGGGGATGTCACACAGACTTCAATGGGGAAAACAATGCTTCAACTTTTGTACTTCAACTAGGGATTACAATACTGACTTCATTAGGGCGGATGAAAACTGCATCATCGAGATATCAACTAGGGATCTCGTTCTAACTTCATTGGGGAGGGAAACAACACATCGTCGAGAGGATCCAAAAATACATTCTTCAATACCAAGAGTGATGATTACACAGACTTCCCTGAGGAGAAATTATGAAATCACACGGGGATAACAACTTTCAGAGAGAAATATTATCTCAGCTTTACTTGGGGATCTAAGAAGTAAAATAATACAACAAGAAATCAAAATTATGGGGATTTTAAATCAAACCCAGCACTTGGCAGGAGAAAACCAATAAAAGATGACAAATGTTTCAACACTTCTTAGAAAAGATACTTCCCTTGTCTAGTTTCCTAGGAAACAAACAACAATAAAAATGCCATCATTGCAAAAGGCGATGTTTTTCAAATGACTCTACCTCGGAAAATAAAGGGATAAAAACTTCTCTGAAATGAGTAAAGACCTTGCTGGGGAATCTGGGATAGAGGCTCCAGACCATGCAAACCCAAAATCAAAATTAACAAACTGGAGGAAAAAAAATGAACCAAGACTTGACTATGGAAAATGGGATTAAAAACCCAACATCGCACCATACATCAATTGGTATCATCTCCAACTATTTGAGAAGCACAAGAAGATCATGCGAATATTAGCGAGAGTGGCCTGGGAGAAATTTCCTGGGGAATATACATTTCCGAAATTTCAGAGTTCGTCCATCCTTAGAATCACCATTTTTGTTTTTCTTGAGTCACAAAATCTAAAGTAAAAAGGTATTTGTAATTTTTTTTCAAAAAACAGTTTTGTTATTTAATCTTTTTATTTTTAAAATTAGTATAAATAATAAATGGAGTCTTTGTAGGCAGAATAAAATAAGAATTGCATATAATTGGATAAAAGCTCAAACTTTATTAATAGAATGGTAGTCTGCAAATGGCGAGACTCCATAGATGATTACAAAGTTCGGAAAATGGTAATACATTGGAAAATATACATTGAAACACAATGACCACTATTCTCCCTACCAACTTTGAATTCCCAAGGAGATTGTTGCCTCAATAATCAATTCTTGTCCAACGCAATTACTTGCCATGAAAATCCCTAACTTTTGCCTAGGTTTCCCTTGCGGGTTTTCAACCTAGCGGGACACTTTTTTTTTCCTAAGTCGCCCTTTCTGGTTTTCATCATAGGATGTGGGAACTCCTCGCCATCCATAGTTTCAAGAATCAATTCACCGCCAAAGAAGGCTTTCTTGACAACATATGGGCCTTCAAATTTGGGACTCCACTTGCCTCTAGAATCAGCGTTAAAAGACATGATCTTTCTGAGCACGAGGTCGCCTTTTCTGAATTCGTGAGACTTGACCTTCTTATCAAAAGCTTTCTTCACCCTCTTCTGGTATAACTGGACATGACACAAGGCAGTCATTATCTTCTCTTCAATCAAATTCAATTGGTCTAACCTGTTCTAGACCCATTCAGCCTATGAAATCTTGGTTTCCATTATTACACGTAAAGAGGGAATCTTAACCTCGACGAGGAGCACTGCTTTCATACCGTACACAAGAGAGAACGGGGTTGCCCATGTTGAAGTGCAGACAAATTTATGGTACCCATGAAAAGAAAAAGGGAGCATCTCGTGCCAATCTTTATAAGTAACAACCATCTTCTGGATGATTTTCTTGATGTTTTTATTAGCAGCTTCGACAACCCCATTCATATTTGGCCTGTAAGGAGATGAATTGTGATGGACAATCTTGAATTCTTCATAAAGTTCTGTCACCATTTTGTTATTTAGATTTGATCCGTTTTCGGTGATAATCCTTCTAGGCACACCATACCTACATATAAGATTATTCTTAACAAAGCATACTAACACCTGCTTAGTAGCATTAGCATATGAAGCTGCTTCTACCCACTTGGTGAAATAGTCTATTTCCATCAAGATAAAACGATGTCCGTTCGACGCCTTAGGTTCAATCATTCCAATCATGTCAATACCCCATATAGAGAAAGGCCACGGGGAAGAAATAACATTGAGAAGCGTCAGAGGAACATGAATTTTGTCAACATAGATCTGACATTTATGGCACTTTTTTGTTAATTTTTAACAATTAGATTCCATTGTCAGCCAATAGTAGCCTTCCCTAAGCAACTTATTTGCCCTCGAATGTCCATTAGCATGAGTGCCAAATGAACATTCATGGATCTCATCCATCAATATGTCTTCTTTGTGTCTATCCATGCATCTGAGCAAGACCATGTCATAATTTCTTTTGTATAGCACATCTTCATTGAGAAAAAAGCTGCCTGCCAACCTTCTCAATGTCTTTCTATCTTTGTTTGACACACAAAATAGGTATTCTTGAGTTTGGAGAAAATGATTGATATCACAATACCAAGGTTTTTCATCTAATGTTCCCTCTTATGAAAACACATGAGACGGCCTATCCAGATTTCACACGGTGATATGAGGCACATTGTTCCAAGTATTCACTTGATACATAGAAGACAAACTGGCCAAAGCATCCGCCATATGATTCTCATCTCTGGGAATACGATGCAATTCAACTTTATTAAAGAATCTTCTAGCATAGTCTTTGAAGGGAATCAAGACAGGGTGACAATTATCCCATTCTCCTTTAATCTGATTTATTACTAATACTGAATCACCATACACATCTAGGATTTTGATTCTAAGATCAATAGCCTCCTCGAGTCCCATGATACAAGCTTCATACTCTGACATGTTATTGGTGCAATTAAATACCAATCTTGTAGTAAAAGGGATATGTGATTTATGAGGAGTGATAATCATGGCACCAATTCCTTTCCCATACGCATTTATATCTCCATCAAACACCATGCCCCACCGAGATTCAGGATCAGGACTTTCCTCAGGCAAAGGTTCATCACAATCTTTTATTTTCAAAAACATAACATCCTCACTAGGGAAATCATATTTAACAGACTATTAATCATCAACTGGTTGGTGAGCAAGATAATCCACAAATACACTGCTTTTTATAGCCTTCTGAGTACGGTATTCAATATTATATTCAGACAACAGCATCTGCCAACGAGCAATTTGTAACGTCCTTTAATTTATTTAATTATTTAATTAAATTATATTTTTGGATTATTTCTGTTGTTGCAGGATGTTAATAAGTATTGGTAAAAGTTGTGGGATTATTATCATATAATTAATTAGTTTATTAATAATAATTCTTATGTTGAGATTAATGAAATATTATTTAAGTGGTGGATTCATTAAGTGGTAGAAATATCATAGTATTAATCAATAGGAAATAAGAATAGAATTAGTAATGGGCTTATGTTATGGCGTCAAGAAGTAAGAGTGGGGTGTAGCATTCAAGCCCAATTGGATTTATTTGGATTAATAAAATAATATTATGTTATTATTAGAAATAAGAGAGGAAGAAAATTTAGTTATCAGTGTGAAGAGGAAGATAGGGTTTTTGGAGAAGAAGAGGGATACGTGAAATTGAACCAAGATGCCAAGAGGAGATTCAATCAGAGACCCATAGAGTTTCCTTCCAACCAAACCATGTAAGGGTGGGGTTCCTTATCCTATAATGGGGCTTATGAGAAATTGTAAGGGGGATTGTAAATCTATAAGGGTTTGAATAATGATGGGTTATGATATAGTTTAGGTTCCATGGTTGTATGGTGTTGATTTCTCCATATGTGGTTGTTTTGGGGTTTTATCCTTTGATGATTGATTTTGATGTATTATGTGTATAAATGATGCTATATATGTGTGGTAATTGATGTATGTTGATAGCCATGATAATTGGATATTGGATTGTGTATTATTTCATGAGGTTTGTGTTGTTTGGTTTGAGATAAAAGGATTTTCGTTATGTACCTTACAGAAATTGTAAAACTGTTTTTCATAGGGTTCAATCGATTAGAACAGAAGAGCAATCGATTGCACTACTTAAAAAATTGGGATTTTTTCTTCTGTTTCAGTAAGCAATCGATTGTAGCAGGAGAGAAATTGATTGCACTACTTAAAAAACATGATTTTTGACCTTTGAAACAGGGTGCAATCGATTGTTGTGTTAGTTCAATTGATTGCTCACTGTTTGACAGCATTTTGAAAACTTGAAAACTCCATAAATTTTAACTCAGGTGTCCGTTTGACGCGTCGTTTGAACTGTTGGAAAACTAAAAATATTTTATACAATGTGGTAATAATTTTTATAGCATTAGACTAATATTTTATTGGAATAATTTTTAATGTGTGTGTATGTTGTATGTGTTGTAATGCAAAATGTTGCGATGGGATGTATTCGTATTTATAAACAGTGTACAAAGGATTTTTCATGATGTATTACACAATAATGATGATAATGATGGCATGTATTGGTGAGACATTGATTAGTATTAATGATCAATGTAAATTAAGTTATTGCATGTCAGTTTTGCATGCATTCATGGAGTGATGGCCTGTATTGGCGAGCGATGGCCTGTGTTGGCGTTATGATGTTACTGCCCTAAGTTGGAATTAATATGATGAGGGTTTCACCCTTTTGGTACCACATGCATTTGCATAATTCTGTCTCATCGGGTCTTGCATAAGTAATAATGATGTGAAATGCGATGATAAGTTATGAATAAAGCAAGTGAGGTTTGTGAAAAGATGTATTGTGAAGGGCATGACAATGTTGACAATTGCTAAGTGATGGTTTTATATTCCTGAATCCTAATATATGATTTATCATGCGCTCACTTATTTGATTTGAGAATCTCACCCCTTTTGTTTGAATGTTACCCTGATGTTGGTAAGGTGCAGGCAATCCAGAGTGAAGGTGGTTTACCTTAAGTAGTTCGAGTTAGTGTCATTGCTCTGATACGTAACACTCAGTGGGGTGAACGCTTGTTTCTTTAGTATTTGTTATTTCAGTTGTTGAACTTTAAGTTGATTTTTGTTAAGTACTTATTATTCATAAGTTGTTGTCATGTTGGATAAAGATGCTATTAAGATTCTGCTGCATAGTTGTTCAAGTTGTTGGTTTAAAATATTAATTTATTTTGCTGTTGGTTCATCCGAAGTTTTAATGTTTTATGTATCCATGTTGAATGAAATGGTTTTCAAGTTGAATTTGTGGCATCCTGATTGAGTTGTATAATTTTTTTAACTTTGATTTACATTTATATTTGTTGGGTAGAATTGGGGTGTTACAAAGTTGGTATAAGAGAAAAGTTGGTTCGTCCGACTAAGTTGTTGAGTCATAGTTTAACAATCGAGCATTATTAATTTGAGTTCTAATCGTTGTTTATGTTATAGTGATAAGTTAAGATGGCTAGAAGGAATGATGTTGCACTTGCTGCTGCTTTAGAAGCAATGGCACATGCTATAGAGAATCAGCCGAACGCTGAGGGGAATGCTGGATCTCATAGTTTGGCGACTTTCCAGAGGGAGAATCTGCCTACGTTCAAGGGAAAGTATGATCCTGATGGAGCGCTGGATTGGTTGAAAGAGATGGAGGGAATATTCCGTGTGATGGACTACACTCCAGTGCAGAAGGTTCAGTATGGTACTCATATTTTAGCAGTCGAAGATGATGACTGGTTGTTAGAGATGTGTCAGAGGTTAGAAGCTACAAGTTAAAATGTTACTTGCGTTGTGTTCCGTAGACAAATTCTAAGGAAGTATTTTCCGGAAGACGTCCGAGGTAAGAAGGAAATTGAGTTCCTTGAACTGAAGCAAGGAGGTATGTCGGTTGTGGAGTATGCTGCAAAGGTTGCTGAGTTGGCTAAGTTTTATCTAGACTATGGTGAGGAAAATGATGAGTTTTCAAAGTGCATCAAGTTTGAGAACAGGTTGCTCCCAGAGATAAAGAAGGTAGTTGGATACCAGAAGAACCATGTCTTTGCTGATTTGATTGATAGTTGTAGGATTTATGAAGAGGATAATAATGCTCACTAAAAGATTATCAGTGAGAAGAGGGGTAAGAACCAATAGAATTGTGGCAAGCCTTATGATGCCCCAGCTGGTAAAGTAAACAAAAAGTTGCTCAGGTTCAGAGGATTAGTGGGGGAGATGCTCCTGCTGGTGTGGTTTGTTTCAAATGTGGAAAACCTGGGCATAAGAGTAATGTGTGTGCTGCTGAGGGGAAGAGGTGTTTCCATTGTGGTAAGAACGAACATGTTGTATCTGAATACAAGCATAAGGATGTGATTTGTTTCAATTATGGTTAAGAAGGACACATTAGTAGCCAGTTTCAGAAACCTAAGAAGGCGCAAACTAGTGGTAAACTGTTCGCTTTGGTCGAGGATCAGACAGCTACTAAGGACAGACTCATCAGAGGTACATGTTTCATTAATATTACTCCTTTAATTACTATTATTGATACCGATGTTACTCATTTCTTTATTGTTATTGATTGTGTCGAAATATTGGGTCTTATGTTATCTTCTATGATTGACGAGATGGTCATCGACACTCCAGCCAAGGGGTTGGTGACTACTTCTTTTGTGTGTTTAAGGTGTCCTTTGTCGATTTTTGCTAGAGACTTTGCTGTTGATTTGGTTTGTTTGCTTTTGAGAGGGTTGGATGTGATTCTGGGTATGAATTGGTTAGAGCATAATTGTTTTCATATTAATTATTATAATAAGTCTGTGAGGTTTTCTACTTCTAAGGAAGAGGAAGTTGGTCTGTCATCTGCTAGACAGTTGAGGAAGTTGATGCAAGAAGAGGATCAGATGTTCTCATTGATGGCATCGCTATCTGTCGAGACTCAAGCTATAATTGAGGAATTGAAAGTGATGTGTGATTTTCCTGAAGTTTTTCCTGATGAAATCCCCGATGTACCGCCAGAGACAGAAGTTGAATTTTCTATTGAACTTGTACCTGGTACCAGACCTATGTCTATGGCACCATACAAGATGTCTACATCTGAATTGTTAGAATTAAAGAAGCAATTGGTAGAGTTACTTGAAAAGAAGTTTTTAAGATCAAGTGTATCGCTGCGGGGAGCTCCAGTGTTGTTGGTAAATTAGAAAGGTGGAAGTATGAGGCTTTGTGTTGATTATAGGTAGTTGAATAAAGTGATGATTAATAACAAGTATTCTCTTCGAAGAATAGATGAATTAAAGGATCAATTGGTGGATGCTCGTGTGTTTAGTAAGATTGATTTTATGTCGGGTTACCATCAGATTAAAGTAAAGGATGAAGATATGCAGAAGATAGCTTTCAGAACGCATTATGGACATTATGAGTATTCAGTGATGCCTTTCGATGTTACCAACGCACCGGGAGTATTCATGGAATACATGAACTGTATCTTTCATACCTATTTGGATCGATTTGTGGTGGTGTTCATTGATGACATTTTGATTTACTCTAAGTCAGAAGAAAAGCATGTAGAACACTTAAAAATAGTACTGCAAGTTTTGAAAGAGAATAAGTTTTATGCAAAGCTGTCTAAGTGTGAATTTTGGTTAAAGGAGATTAGTTTTCTTGGTCATGTTATCTCAGGTAGTGGCATTGTTGTAGATCCATCTAAAGTAGATGATGTGTTGCAATGGGAAACTCTGAAGTCGGCTGCCGAGATTAGAAGCTTTTTGGGATTTGCTGGTTATTATAGAAGGTTTATAAAAGGTTTCTCTAAGTTGACACTTCCATTGACTAAGTTAAATTGTAAAGGTAGAACTTTTGTGTGGGATGTTCAGTGTGAAGAGAGTTTTACAGAATTAAAGAAGAGATTGATGTCGGCTCCTATTTTGACATTACCAAATCCAGGAGAACCTTTTGTGGTATATTGTGCTGCTTCTAAGAGGGGTTTAGGAGGTGTGCTTATGAAAAATGAGAAGGTAGTTTCTTTTGTGTCAAAGAATTTGAGGACTCATGAGAAGAACTATCCTACGCATGATTTAGAGCTTGTTGCAGTTGTTTTTGTGTTGAAGATTTGGAGGCATTATCTTTAGGGTTCTAGATTTGAAGTGTTTAGTGACCATAAGATCTTAAAGTATATATTTAATCAGAAGGAATTGAATATGAGACAACAAAGATGGTTGGAGTTGTTAAAGGATTATGATTTCGGTTTGAATTATCATCCAGAAAAGGTTAATATGGTAGCTGACGCGTTAAGTCGAAAGACTTTACATATGGAAAAATTGATGGTTAAAGAGTTGGAATTGATTGAATAGTTCAGAGATATGAGCTTAGGTTGAGAGGTAACACCATGGAGTGTTATGTTTGGAATGTTGAAGATTAATAATGAATTTCTGGATAGTATCATAAAAGCTCAGAAGTTAGATGTGAAACTAGTAGATTCGATGGTTGGGATCGATCGGTATGAGAATAGTGATTTTAAGTTAGATGCACAAGGTGTGTTTTGATTTCGTAATCAGATTTTTATTCCTGATGATGCGGATATGAAGAAAGTGGTTCTTGTGGAAAGTCATAGAATTAAGCTGAGTATTCATCCAGGGTCTACAAAGATGTATCAGGATTTGAAGAATTTGTTTTGGTGGCCAGGGATGAAGAGTGATGTGGCTCAGTTTTTGTATGCATGTTTGACTTGTCAGAAGTCGAAAGATGAACATCAGAAGCCTGCAGGGTTGATGCAACCGTTAGAAGTTCCAGAATGGAAATGGGATAGCATTTAGATGGACTTTGTGACGGGGTTACCAAATACGTCAAGAGGACATGATTCTATTTGGGTGATTGTTGATAGGCTTATGAAGTCGGCTCATTTTATTCCTATTAACATCAGTTTTCTAGTATCAAAGTTGGCTGAGATTTACACTAGTATAATTATGAAGTTGAATGGTGTTCCTTTGTGAATTGTTTTAGATAGAGATCTGAGGTTTACTTCTGATTTTTAGAAGAGTATGCAAGAGGAATTTGGTTCTAAGTTGAGGTTGTGTTCGGAGTATCATCCTTATACGGATGGTCAAACAGAAAGGACTACTCAATCATTGGAAGATTTGTTGAGAGCATGTGTTCTTGAGCATGGATGTTCATCGAATACTTATCTTCCGTTGATAGAATTCAGTTACAATAACAGTAACCATTCTAGTATTGGAGTGACACCTTTTAAAGCGTTGTATGGTCGGAGATGTAGAACTCCTTTATATTGGCATGAATCTGGAGAAAGTGTAGTACTTGGACCTGAACTTGTTCGTGAGACTAATGAGAAGGTGAAGTTGATTCGAGAAAATATGAAATCTTCCCAAAGTAGACAAAAGAGTTATCATGACAAGTAAAGGAAGGACTTAGAATTTCAAGCAGGTGATCATGTTTTTTTGATAGTTACGACTGTAACTGGTGTTAGGCGAGCATTGAAGTCTAAGAAGCTCACTTCTCGTTTTATTGGTCAGTATCAGATTTCGGAAAGAGTTAGAAATGTTGCTTATAGAGTGGCTTTACCGCCTAATATTTCGAATTTACATGATGTGTTTAATGTGTCGCAACTCTGGAAGTATATTTCAGATCCATCTCATGTGATCCATATGGATGATGTGCAACTAAGGGATGACCTTAATATTGAGATGATGCCTGTACGAATCGCAGATCGTGAAATGAAGACTCTGAGAGACAAGGAGATTTCTTTGGTGAAAGTATTCTGGTTAGGAGTTGCTGGGGAAAGCATGACTTGGGAGTTGGAAAGCAAGATGCGGGACTCCTATCCTGAGTTGTTCGATTAAGGTAAATTTTCGAGGAGGAAAATATTCTAATTGGGGGAGAGTTGTAACATCCGTTAATTTAATTAATTATTTAATTAAATTATATTTTTGGATGATTTGTGATGTTGTGAGATGTTAAGAAGTATTGGTAAATGTTGTTAGATTATTATTAATTATTTAATTAGTTGATTAATAATAATTCTTATGTTGGGATTAGTGAAATATTATTTAAGTTGTGGATTGATTAAATGGTAGAAATATCATAGTACTAATCTATTGGAAATAAGAATAAAATTAGTAATGGGCTTATGTTATGGCGTGAAGAAGTAAGAGTGGGATGTAGCATTCAGGCCCAATTGGATTTATTTGGATTAATAAAATAATATTATGTTATTATTAGAAATAAGAGAGAAAGAGAAGTTAGTTATCAGTAAGAAGAGGAAGATAGGGTTTTTGGAGAAGAAGAGGGCTACATGAAATTGAACCAAGAGACCAAGTGGAGATTCAATCAGAGACCTATAGAGTTTCCTTCAAACCAAACCAGGTAAGGATGGGGTTCCTTATCCTATAATGGGGCTTATGAGAAACTGTAAGGGGATTGTAAATCTATAAGGGTTTGAATAATGATGGGTTATGATATAGTTTAGGTTCCATGGTTGTATCTTTTTGATTTCTCCCTATGTGTTTGTTTTGGGGTTTTACCCTTTGATGCTTGATTTTGATGCATTATGTGTATAATTGATGTTATATATGTGTTGTAATTAACTTATGTTGATAGCCATGATAATTGGATATTGGGTTATGTATTATTTCATGAGGTTTGAGTTGTTGGGGTTGAGATAAAAGGATTTTCGTATTGTACCTTACAAAAATCGTAAAATTGTTTTTCACAGGGTGCAATCGATTGTAACAGAAGAGCAGTCGATTGCACTGCTTAAAAAATTGGAATTTTTTCTTTTGTTTCAGTAAGCAATCGATTGTAGTAGGAGAAAAATTGATTGCACTTCTTAAAAAATGGGATTTTTGGCCTCTGGAACAGGGTGCAATCGATTGTTGTGTTAGTGCAATCGATAGCTCACTGTTTGACAGCATTTTTGAAAACTTGAAAACTCTATAACTTTTGACTCGGGTGTTCGTTTGACGCGTTGTTTGGACCGTTAGAAAGCTAAAAATATCTTATACAATGTGGTAATAATTTTTATGGCATTAGGCTAATATTTTATTGTAATAATTTTTAATGTTTGTGTATGTTGTATGTGTTGTAATGCAAAATGTTGCGAAGGATTTTGCATGATGTATTGCATGATAATGATGATGACGGTGGCTTGTATTGGTGAGACATTGATGAGTATGAATGATCAATGTAAATTAAGTTGTTGCATGTCAGTGTTGCATGCATTCATGGAGCGATGGCCTGTATTGGCGAGCAATGACCTGTATTGGCGTTATGATGTTACTTCCCTAAGTTGGAATTATTATCATGAGGGTTTTACCTTGCTGGTACCACATGGATTTGCACAATATTTTCTCATCGAGTCTTGCATAGGTAATAATGATGTGAATTGTGATGATAAGTTGTGAATAAAGGAAGTGAGGTTTGTGAAAAGATGTATTGTGAAGGGCATGGAAATGTTGATAATTGAAAAGTGATGGTTTTATATTCCTGAATCCTAATATATGATTTATCATGCACTCACTTATTTGATTTGAGAATCTCACCCTTTCTGTTTGAATGTTATCCTAATGTTGGTAACGTGCAAGTAATCCAGAATTAAGGTGGTTTACCTTCAGTAGTTCGAGTCGGTATCAGTGCTCTGATACGTAACACTCGGGGGAATGAACGCTCGTTGCTTTACTATTTGTTATTTCAGTTGTTAAACTTTAAGTTTATTGTTGTTAAGTATTTGTTATTCAGAAGTTGTTGTCATGTTGGATAAAGATGCTATTATGATTTTGCTGCGTAGTTGTTCAAGTTGTTGGTTTAAAAGATTAATTTATTTTGCTGTTGGTTCATCCGAAGTTTTAAAGTGTTATGTATCCATGTTAAATGCAACGGTTTTTAAGTTGAATTTGTGGCATCCTGATTCAGTTGTATAATTTTTATAACTCTGATTTACATTCATATTTTTCGGGTAGAATTAGGGTGTTACACAATTCTCCCATCAAGAGCGGGCTTTTAAAAAATATACTTAATTGGATCCATTCTGGAAATCAACCAAGTAATATGATTCAACATATATTGTCGCAACCGTTTTTCCACCCAAGCCAAAGCACAACATGTTTTTTCCAACATAGAATACCGCGACTCACAGTCAGTAAACTTCTTGCTGAGATATTAAATGGCAAATTCCTTTCTCCTTGTTTCATCTTGTTGTCCCAAAATACAGCCCATAGAATTATCTAACACTATCATATACATAAGCAATGGTCTTCCTTCAACAGACGGGAGAAAGATAAGAGGTTTAAGCAGATACTCTTTAATACTTTCAAATTCCCTTTGGCAATCATCTGTCCACACACAACCTTGATCTTTCTTTACCAACTTAAAGATCGCTTCACACATTGCAATCATATGGGAAATAAATTTAGAAATGTAATTCAAACGCCGGAGGAAGCCTCTAACTTGCTTTTCATTTCTTGGTGCAGGCATTTCTTGAATTTCTTTGACTTTATCAGTGTCAACTTCAATCCCTCTTTGGCTAACAATTAAACCTAACAATTTCCCTTATCGAACACCAAATGTGCATTTATTTGGATTCAAGCGGAGACAATACTTCCTCAAATGCTGAAACAATTTTAACAAATCTTCTATATGCCCTTCTTTAATCTGGGATTTAGCAATCATATCATTAACATATTCCTTAATTTCCTTGTGCATCAGATCATGGAATAGGGTTGTCATAGTCCTCTGGTACGTTGCACCAGCATTCATCAACCCAAAGGGCATCACTCTGTAACAGAATGTTCCTAGGGTGTGATAAACGTTATTTTTTCCATGTCCTCAAGAGCCATTTTGATTTTATTATACCCAGATAATCCGTCCATGAACGAGAATACTTTGAATTTTTCTATAATTTCAACATACATATCAATATGTAGCAATGGAAAGTAATCTTTTGGACTAGATTTGTTTAAATCTCTATAATCCACGCACATGTAGACTTTTCCGTCTTTATTTGGTACTGGGAAAATATTGGCAATCCACTGAGGGTACACTGATGTCACAAGAAAACCGGAATTAATATGCATTAAAACTTCTTCTTTAATTTTCACTGCCATATTAGGGTGAGTTCTTCGCAATTTCTGTTTGATTGGTGGGAATTCTAGCTTTAGTAGAAAATGATATCCCACAATGTCACTATCCGACCCCGGAATTTCTTGGAAAGACCAAGCAAAGATGTCCACATACTCTTTCAACAATTCATTCAACCTGATCTTCACGTCGGGATGATGCAATGCTCCAATCTTGACTTTTTTTGGATCTTCTTTTGTACCTAAATTGATTGTCTCCAACAATTATTTATACGGATAAATGGCACTTTCCTCATGCTCAAGAAACCGTGAAACCTCTTGTAGGATTTCGTCATATTCTTCTTCTTCAGCCACATACACAAGATATTCAAAGTTGAGAGAGGGTGCAGGGTCATTGTATTCAACGGGTTTTTTAATTAATCTGCACATATGATTTATGATTGGTTTTAGAAACTAACACATATAACGAGCGATTATGCAAATTTATTTACAGTTATTATTTATTTTGAAAGGTTTTTTCTGTTTACCATTTTCCAAGAAAAAGCAGAAAATAAAGATACAATTTGGGAATCGAAGACAACTTTTATTATTGATTTTAAAGATCCAAGCAACAAATAAGCCCATACAATATCAATACTTTCACCTTGGGCGGAGTGAAAGATTTTTGAAAAGATTAACAAAAACAAATTACTTTAAAATATGAATACAATAGGGAACATCAATAGTGTCCTAGTTTTGGAGTCTGAGTCAATGCGTCACATAGTTCGACATCTCTCGCTCTTCTTCATCTTCCACAATAGCATTGATCCTCGGAATAGTTGGATGAAGGTAACCTCCGCTATGAAAGATATCATGATATTTTCCCAAAGCAGACTTTGACTTCATATTCTCACCTTTACCATTTTTCACAGAGAATCTTAAACCAACTTTATTTTTATTCACAGGCAGATCAACAATCTTCCCCCATATTTTACTAGGGCCATTATGCACTACATGATGAGCATCCTTAAATGAATCTATATAATTCTTGTTTTCACTTAAATGATTAATGGATAAAGCATGGAACTGAGTTCCAACAGCAGCTTCATCCGCTTCCACAACACTGAAAGAGGATAAATGAGATATTAACAATGTATGTTCTCCATTTATGTTAACCACCTTTCCTTCACGAGAAAACTTCAGCTTCTGGTGCAAAGTTAAAGTAACAGCCCATGCCCCGTGTATCCACAGTCGTCCCAATAAACAATTGTAAGCGGGCACAATATCAATAACCTAGAAAGTAATATGAAATAAGTATGGGCCTATGTGAATAGGAAAATCTACTTCCCCGGTGACAGACTTCCTCGATCCATCAAAAGCTTTCATAATTATGCCACTCGGGAGCATGGGATTTCCTTGGTACTTAAATTTCATAAGCTTGCTCCTCAGTATGACATTTAAATCGGGTCCATTATCAATTAGCACATTGGACAATGAATCACTCTTACAGTTCATGGAGATATGGATAGCCAAATTATGATTCCTTCCTTCATCGATAAATCCGTCATCGCAGAAACTCAGGTTATTACAGGATGTAATATTCCCTACGACACTGCTGAAATGGTCCAAAGGCATATCACTTTCCACGAATGCTTGATTCAATACTCTCATCAAAGATTCCCTGTGGGCAGAAGAATTCATTAGCAAGGCTAGAATAAATATCTTTGATGGGGTCTGCAACAATTTATCTATGATCCTGTAGTAACTCATCTTGATAATCTTCAATAAATCGTCCACATCTTTTTCCAGTGTAGTACCACTAGACTCCCCCACTTCCTTTTTGGGTTCAAAATTTTCAACAATCTTTTTATTAACATTTTCTCGAACGACAGGTGCGAGAACATGCCCACTATGGGTCACTCGGCTGGCTTCAGTAATATTCTTAACATCATACAAAGGTTGGATGGGAACTTCCACACCATCCTCCAAGATTGTAGCATTGTATTTTTATGGCACAACTTTATCTTATTCATAAGGAACAGGACCTGACAAGAAAATCACCATTGGAGCAACAATTGTCTTTCCATGGTACTCAATCTCTATTGGGGCGGGAACACCAAAACAAGGAACAATAACATTAACCCCCTCTTCAGAATACTTAGACATCACAAAATCATTGTTGGAGAACACATCTTCATCTGTGGAAGAATTCATCTGCAGTAGCATACTCATCATCTGACATAGTTTCAACCAATCAATCTTCAATCACATTAATCTCATTGTAATCATATATATTTCCTGAAACTTTGATATTACCATTATTCAATAACAACTGAATACCCCTTCTTACATTAAAGCAACCACGAGAATCTATGCAGCAGATCCAGCAAGACCCATAATGTTGTTCTTCTTGACCATCCATGTGACCGAAGGTAGCGTGCAGCTGCATCAAATTATCATTCATATGATTCACATCAAAAATCTGGAATTCTCCAGGACATCCAAACACCATATTCACATCTTCTCTGTACTCTGCCCTAGGCCTAATTATATGAATGAGGCCTTCGTCCATCATTTCCTGAAGATCATCTTTTATCTTATCACATCCCTGGATATCGGTACTGCAAATATCACAACCAGCATGGTCGTGCATATAGTAACTAAAGTCGTAGAGGCCAGCATGCATCTTTAATAAATCTCCTCTAACCAAGTCGATATCAAAAATTCGGAAGTACCCTAGACAACAAGCAACTGTGTTTACAATATTTGCTCCTCCATTCTTTGGCAAAGGATTATCTTTCACAATATGACCATCATCTTTAAAGGATAAAAGGCCAGATCTCACCATCTTTTGTAATTCAGATTTCAAAGGATAAAATTTCTCAATGATGTACCCTGGTGCTCCCTGATGAAAAGAACATGTCTGGTCTTCCTTATAATACCAAGGTAAAGGTGATGGTATATCAGGGGGTGTCCTGGTCTGAACCAACTTCTTCTGAATTAAAGTCAAGAGTAATTATGTATAGCTCATCAAAATTGAGTCAAAGGCTTCACTTTTCTGAATTTTCCCTTGATTCCCATGAGGAGATGGTATCTGATAGGCAACTGTGGTTGGAGCTACATTGATGACTGGAGTCACAGAAGCAACATGTTGTTGGTACCATTAATTCCTTCTAGTTGGGATAATCTTCCTTTCTCCAATAACAACATTAGTTTCACTTTCTTTCTTTCGAGAGAAACATATGACGACTTCTTGGTCCCTTCCTCCTTTGTCAAGCACCCCTCTCTAACAACCTCTTCCAAACGAACATCCATGCTTACCATTTCGATAAAATCACTCGCGCACTGGCGACCATCCTTTCATAATAAAATGATCCAAGGGTTTTCAGGAAGACCTTGGTCATTTCTTGTTCTCCCATAGGTGGCACCACCTGGGCAGCTATCTCGCACCATCTCTGTGCATATTCTTTGAACGTCTCCTTGTCTCTCTGAGCCATTGCCCTCAATAGGTCATGGTCAGGCGCCATGAACATATTATACTTGTACTTCTTGATAAAGGCTTCCCCCAGATCATTGAAGATATGAATACTACTACTGTCCAAACTCATATACCACTTTAGAACAACACCAATTAAACTATCTTAGAAGAAATGAATGAGCAAACTTTGATCATCAGTATGGGTAGACATTTTCCTGATTTACATCACGAGGTAGTCATGACGACAAGAGTTTCCCTTGTACCTCTCAAATTCTGGCACTTTAAACTTGGCAGGCACTTTTACATTGGGAACGAGGAAGAGTTCACTGATGTCCAGTCCAAACAATTATTTTCCTCGAAGGGCTTTCATTTCCTTCTGCATCTCATTGAATTGGTCTTGTAAGTCATCCAACCAGTCATAGAAACCCACACTTTCACTTGGAGGATGGACAAGACGATAAACTTTCCTCATTAACAAAAGGCATAACATTCACCAAAGGAGGTACAATATAGTGGATCTCATTTTTAGTAGCAGGGTTAATATGTACCACAAGAGGTGCGAGAGTAACAACAGCTTGCACAACTGGAGCAGCTTAAGTGTCAATATTAAAACCTTCTGGCATGAAGTTTTCAGCCATTCCCCATGGGTAACCTTGAGGCATATGCTTATGTGCAACAGTAACTAGGGTAACAGGAATAGGAATAGATGGACCTTCAGAAACAATTATTGTTTTTTTTGGATTAACAAGTGGTGGTTGACTCTGAGCAGCCACAAGTGATTCTATCAGAGAAGTCATATTGGCCATACCGGACTTCAAAGTAGTAACTTCTTCATGCAGCTCGCGATTCTCCTGTTCGATATTCTCCATTTTCATCTTGGAACTATCCTGAGTATTGTACCAGTGAGACAGCTTATTGAACGAAGTAGAGAAATTCAGTAAGACACTTGGGTATGAACAGAAGTGCAAGAAATATGTACAAGATGATACATGATATGCGATGCACATGATTTATTTTATTATTATTAATGTTTCAAGGGACTCAAAGAATTATAGACAATTTTGCAAATATTAAAGTACTAACACATTTTAAAATACTGAAAATATCATTATAATAACTTCAAAATGGATTACAACTTGTAGTACAAGTTTCAACAATCCCAAGTATAAGAAGATATAAAATCTAAAATCCTAAAAAAGGAAAAATGATGAAGATCACTCCACACACTGACGTTTTCCTGTGAGTCTTACAATCTGAGCATTCAACTGCTTGTTCTCTTCTGCATACTTGTCGGCAACTACTTTTCAGCCACCAGAGTCAGGAATTGAATGACTAATACTTGATCGAGCTCGAGAGGAAAATAAATCCTCTTACTTCTCCATCATATCTATAACACGACTCTCAAGAATCTCAATTAGGTCATATTTCTCTTTCAAGTCTACTCAGTAGGATATCTCTAAAATCTGATACTTATTATTCCAAGCCTCCTTCTCCTGCTGCATCCTAACTAGGGCAAGCTGAAGCTCTTCCACATCATCTAAAATGGGAGGGGAGGTCTTCACAAACATATCAGGTAAAGGTTCCTCACGAGGATATGGCATCTTCAACTGAATTTCCATTGCTTGTACCCAATGGAGATAAGGCTCCAAATAAAAAACTCCTCTAGGTCCCAAGTCCTTTCTACCCTTCTTGTGAATATGGCGCCAAGCCTTTGCAATCTCCTCCTTAGCTTTCTTACGATCGTCTCCCTCTTTGAGAAAGAAACCACTCAGATGAGTACTATTTGGCTTATCTCTCATCGGATATCCAAGTTGTCGTCGTGCAAGAACGAGATTGTAGTTAATTCCTCCCTTTGTACAAAGAAGAGGTACATTAGGGAAACTACCACAACTATAGAAAATTTCTACATCATGGTAAGTTTGATTATACCAAGAAATATTTGAATCAGTGAGGGCTATAATATTTGGAGACCAACGAGGTTCCTACTTGACATCCCAGAAAGCAACGGACCGAGGTAAGAGAGAAATAAACCACTAATACAACAAAGGCATGCAAGAAATGACCATCCCTCCATGATAAGAATCCCGAAGATGAATAGAGTAATAAGCATCTCCTAATAATGTAGGGACTAGATTCCCTATCAAAAAGATCTTGATGGCATTTATATCCACAAAGTTGTCGACGTTCGGAAATAAGAACAACCGATAAGCAAGCAGAGAAAATATGGCATCTAAAGGAACTGTACTTTTTATTATAGCAAAGTAATGAGCTTTCTCCAATAAAAATTAAGCGGGAAATCCTCTAATTCCTCCTTTGGTAGTCATGTGGGCCTCAATCTCAGACTTCCCCAAATGAACCATAGCAGCAATCTCATGAGATTTTGGCTCCCCCTCCAAACCGGTGAAAGGAACACAATCGGTAATAGGTAAACCCAGCAGATAAGAATACTCCTCTAATGCAGGCATCACTTGATAATTAGGGAAAGTGAAACATTGATACATCAGATCATAGAACTGTACCAAAGTCGAGAGAATGCCCTCCTTCATCCTGAGCTTCATGAGAGACACAATGGATCCATACTTCTTCCAAAAATATGTAGAACTCTCAATCTCAGGAATTAGACTCATCAAATCATGTATCTTGGGATTCTTGAAACTGTACATCCGAGTCTCTCTTTTTCCATATTCCATGGTCAAAAGTACCTGATATATTCTCAAAAAGTCAACTTTAAGTCCCTTGAACCAAAATGTTTTAAAGGATGCACATGGGTGCATGAATGCATGATGCAACCATCACACACAAGATCACAAACATGGGGATCATAGGTTCGACATCACCAGTATGAGGTCAAAGGTACTACCCACAAGGTATGGTCTAATAGTTTATCACCTACCGAACAAGGTTCTAAGAGGTTCCTAGAGTCTACATCCTTCTTTCGATTATTACCAACGTCTCGGTTGACTCAATAATTAGTAATATTCTCAGGAAAACTCATCTGAGTGTAGTATCGCATGACAACCATGTCCGAATTACTCCGTCATAGTTTCCACACTACACCTAAAAAACCAAGATGGCTTAAAGGTTCTATGGTCCTTAATTTCACTAGGCTCCCAGGTCGAAAGCCGAACATCTTCTCTATTACTCATTAAACGACATTACATTCAAAGGGGCCTCCACAGAGTGTGGGATCTCATGTCTCCTTTTTTGGGATCATTCCCTCAAAGTTAACATGGTTGTACCACACGTCTTATCTTAAGTTTGCCCAAGTCCGGGTAGAGGACTTATGAGAAATCACCAAGCCCCTTGTAAACAAGGAAAATCCAGACAAACATATATACAACACATAATATACAACAAATAATAGCACATACACAGATAAACAAAGATAGGCTCAACCCACTTTGGAATGGACCAACATTTGGTCGATCTTTCCCTAGTGAAGTCGCCATTTTTTTCTATAGCCCTAGAAATGTTAGGACTAAGACATTGGATTGACTTAACTCACACAGATCAAATAAAAATCCCCAATGCGCTTTATTGTTTCTAAAGGAATAGGAGAAGAGCGAATAACTCAAAAGAAGGGGAGAGAATCTAAGTTCAGGGGTTGGTTATGCAAAAGGAAGGTATTAGCACCCTAAACATCTACGGTACTCCGCAGGAACCACTTTGTAAATTTGAGTATTCTGGCTTTAAATGTTGTATAAAAATAGATTGTGGGGATGAGAAAAGAAATATTTTTTTATTATTTTTGCACCTGTCGCGGTTGCGAACCTTTAGTGCCTACGTACCCCTTTCTATGCAATAGGGGATCAGGGTACTCGTAGTTCACCTTTAAAAATTTAAAACACAAGTGTGTTGGTTAATTTTAAGAGATGAGACACCATCGTATTATCCTAGTAGAAAAACATGCTTACTACCCACGATTATGAGAAAGGAGAATTTGCATCATCTCAAAGTGGAGAATATGGCTTGGATTTTAAAATCCACAAAACCTCGCTAAACACCCATGTGGAAAATATCCCACTTCACTACATATCATAGAAGTATAGTGCTTGCATCACTACAAGGATTGACAAGTGTCTATATTTTGAGATAAGTTTTAAAGTAAAAAGCCAAACTGGCAAAAATTATTTAAATGAGATTGATTGACTTTTAGTCTTCTCACAAAAAATGTCAAAGTATTGTTAAGTTGTTTAAAATTTGATTAAAGAAAATATTTTTGAAAATGAATGGACCTAAGTCCAAGTTTATTATGAAAGTGATTCAAGTTTAGAAAACAAGAATAGTTTTGAAAAGGAGAGAGAAGATTTTTGAAATGAAAGAAGATGGGATGAGATGAAGGGACTATCCTAAAGCATAAGGTAAAAGCTAGGAAAAATAACCTTCTAACCAACAAGAATCTAACACTTGACACAACGAGTCAATGTAGAATTCTCATCCTTTTCATTTGAAACTAAACAAGCAAATATAATAAAACTTCTTAAGAAAACCAAGCTTCAAAGGCATTAAGTCTTCATAAAAATTGAACAGAGTAACGGCTGTATACAGTTGAATTCCCGATTACAGACAAAGTATATAATCAAAATTACCTGCAAGCAAAGAAACAAACAACCCAATGTCTCGGGGTAAACCCCAAGAACTCTAGACAAAATAGCTATATAAGTCACAACGTCTCAAGGAAGGTCAAGGTCTCTAATCCTAACTCCAAGAAGTCCATAACTCTAAAATGTCAAGGATAGTAACCAAATAGTCCATGTAACATTAAAGTTTTTTTTATGGTTCAAGTTTATTATTAGTTATCTTCAAAAAGAAATGGAAAGCTCAAGTGAGCAAAATTAAAAATGACATAAAGATAAATGCTCAAGTGAGCAAAGATGAAAATAGCTTGAAATGAAAATGCTAAAATAAATGTGCTTAAAGTATAAAGCATAAAGTAAAAGCATAAAATAAGTCAATTGTTAGAAATTAGAGGTTAAATGAATGACCATCTTGAAACTTGCATTTGAAAACTCATTAGAAGATTGATAAAATCAAATCCTCTTAACAACAAGTTTCAATTTCTTTTTTTCAAGTATATCATTCATTTTAAAATCTCAAAGCAACAATAAATGATCAACGGTGTTTAAATGATTCACTTAATTCCAAAATTTATGAAGATTCATTAGAGGATTGATAAGAGCAATGCCTCCTAACAATGAACCTCAAGATTATTAGATCAAACGTTTCAAATAAAACATACTTGGGCTTGCAAACATAGGTTTGGGCCACGAATGATCATTTCTCGAATTGGGACAAAATTTAGCGCTATGTTAAGCAATCGTAAGTGAACTTATATAGAAGTCGCATCTATTTTGAGGCTGGTCAATAGTAATTTATGTGCCATATGTTTGGAGTGATGATATGTAGATCATCCTCTAATAACATGTAGCACAAAAGAGAAGAGAATGAGATGAAGAGGGATGGGATACATTTGAATCAAAAACTTTGATCAAACTATTATTAAAATCATCCATCCGTTTTTGTGGAGTTGAACTCAACACCCAAGATCCAATGATGTTAATGAAGTTTTTGATCAACAATCACATAGTCATAATATATTAAAAAACTAATTGCATTTGATGAATAAAATAAAAAAAGAAAAAAGACTTTTAAATTGTTTTTAAAATGAAAATAAGAGGTAAAATAACAAACTATTTTTAAAGTATCGAAGAAAAATTTAAAAAGACCATAGAAATTTCAGAAATGACCTTAAATATTTTTATAAAATCTTTGGTAATTTTTTTAAAACAAATAAAGTATTTTAAAACTAATTAAAATCACTCAAATAAGTGAAGAAAAAGATCAGAAATAATAGAAGTCAAGATAAAATTCTAGGAAAATTTCAGAAAGTCGGAAATGAGCAAAATGACTTTTATAAATTTTTTCAGAATTTAAAAATATCAAAAAGTAATTTTAAATAATTAAAAACAAGTTAAAGTAAAGGAAAAATTATAAAAAAAATCAAATCTGAAAATAAAATTATGAAAAAATAAAAATCAGGAAGAGAATATTTGAACATTTTTTGTGAATTTTTTTCATAATTTTTGAGTCAATAATGGATTTTCTATGATTATTTGAAGTTTAAAACAAATAAATATATTTAAAAAAAAAATCAGAAAATAAAATAAAGTCAAAAAAATATGGACCATTGGATCATTGTCAAAACGTGTTCGTAAGCAAATCTAAGGGATTTGACACGCAGTGCATGATATGGTCAATATCGGAAATCACACGAAATCAATTATTAAATAATATTTTAATAAAATAAAAGGAAAAAATATGGTCAATTGGATGAAAAGTCAAAACTCGTTAGTAAACATATCCAAAGGGCCTGGCGCACTGTGCATATCATGGACCCTCAACCAAAACACGTTGAATCAAAAAACAAGCAACCAATGAAAATAAAACAAATTTCTAAGATTCATTGGTTGAAGAACAACACGTAAGTCGTCTTCAACCTCCAGACACCCTGCGCATGGGATTTTCTAAGATTCTTCAAACAGAAATGTTAGAAGCTCAAACTAATATCATTGGATCTGTCTCTTTCAGACGATCCTTGAAGAAGGGGAAACAGAAGAAGGGGGGGGGGGGTTGAATTGGGATCTCAAAACAAAATGAAAATAACATGTTGATTTTAATCCTGGTTCGTTGGAACTCAAACTACTCCAGTACACCCGCCAAGGTGATTTTGCCTCTCTCCAACGAGGTCTAAATCCAATAATCAATCTTGATTACATATCTACTTTGACTACTGCCAAAGTCTTCTTGAGTATAACCACAACCCGATTTTCTCAAGGAATTATAAAATAATATAGTTGAGTGTGTACAAATATGTTTTCTAAATAAAAAAATATCACAACTGTGATGTATTACACAATTTAAGATTGTTAGGTAGAGCTGGGTAAATATGCTTTTATTTTACGTGCGCAGTAGTTCATCAACTTAATTCTTCTTTTTGTGTTCTTTATTTAGGCCATGCAACAGTGACATAAAGAAGATACTTTTGGAATGTTTATAACACGAATTAATGAACTTTCTAAACCAGTAGATCCTTGTATGTTTGTAGCTGTTACTTTTGATAAACATTGATAAATTATAACACTTCATAACCTCTCACATTAGAGGATGAATGTTACCATTGAGAGTCCCTTACTGCTTGTATCATAAATTTACAGATCAGAGTATCAGAGATCCTGTTTCTCAGTGTTGGTGCATTCAGAAGTTGTAACAGAACTTCTTCATATAAGCGTGTCACAAAGATTTGCGTCTCAGAAGGATGCATCTGATTCTATCATAGTACTCTCATCTTCTATGCTCGCATAATCAGAACTTCTAGTGATGTTCTGGAAGATCGTCTATGCTCCTTACATCAGAACATCTTTTTCACATCAGAACTTCCTGCATATAAAGAAACTTTTATTGGAGAGCATATTTGTTCTTTATATCTATATATATCATGTGTTTGTTATCATCAAAACTCTTACAGGGATGTAGAAACAAATTATGTTCTAACAATCTCCCCCTTTTTAATGATTACAAAAACTGGTATATTTTGATGGAATATAAAGAACAACGTATAAAAATAACTCCCCCTGAGTACAATACTCAGATAACGAGAAAATAAAATACGTCCTTGAAGATCTTCTGATAATTCACATTTGCTTTTGATAGGAGTCAAAATATTCTATCATTCTCCCCCTTTTTGTCAATAATCAAAAAGTAGGAAAAAAACTCTACTTGCCTTGCTTTGATAGAAGTTGTGTGAGAAGGTGTGACATCCTCTTCTGGATTCAATTGAGATTCTATAGAGAGCATCTGATGATGTATGCTCATTACCGTTCCCAATAGTTCCAGAGCCAATAACTTTTTCTTTCTGATTGCCCCTGAAACCTGTGAATCCTTTAAACTTCGGGCTTTTGAACATATGCTTTCTTCCCTCCATGTGTGGAGAGCATCCAGAATCCAGGTGTTAAGACTGGTGTTTCAATCTTGCTGTTAAAAATATATGCAACATAAATTATTTTGTCCTTTGGTACCCATATCTTTTTGGGTCCATGATTGTTAGAGTTTCCAAAATTCTGTTTGAATTTGGTTTAGCATAAAACGCCTTACTAATATATTTTATATCATGTGTTTTCCCAGTAGTGAAGTGAGAATAAAGAGGAGCGCATTTAATAACCAAATACTTAACTTTCTTAGGTTGGGATACTTTACGTTTGTATCCTATACCTTTTCTGCCCTTTCTGCTGACTCTATAGATCATTAAATCCATCTTGCTTCTATCTATGTTTTTAGCGAGGAATTTCTGAAAGTTATGATCATATTCGTTTATGATCTTGTCAGGGTTACTAGGAACTTCTGAGATGGTTTTCTTCTGAGTATTTTGTAATACATTTTCATGTTTTGAAATTTTTTCTTTCAACTCAGAGTTTTCCAATCTCAGAGTCTTAGTTTCTTTAGAGTCAGAAAGTAGATCCTTTTTCAGGTTCTTTTTTATGACTCGATGTTTCTGATACCTTTCTAGAATTTCTGACAGACTCTCTTCTAATTGAGATATATTAAAGTTGGAAAATACCTCTTTTGACTCTATGTGTGATTCTGATTCTGGTTCTGATTTAGAGACATCTGATAAGTTGTCCATTTGAGCTATATTTGCTCGTTCAACTTCTGATTTTGTTCCATCTTCAGAAGATTCAGAGTTATACCACATTGCCATAAGACTTTTCTTCTTTTCCTTAGAGAGCTTCTTTTTAGGTTTCTCTATTTGAAGATTTGGACAGTTGCTCCTGTAATGACCTTGTTAATTACATTCATAGCAGGTAATGTTTATGTTACTGGATTTTTTGTATCCAGAAGATTGTTCATAATCATTCCCTGTTCTTCTGGAGTTTCTGAATTTCCTCTGTCTTTGCTTCGAAAAATGATTGGTTGTTCTGGATAGAAGGAACAATTCGTCTTCTTCTGATGTGGATTCACCATAGTTTTTTGATTCTTCTTTTTCCTGCAAAAATTATGTTTCATACTTATTAGATTTCAAAGCGAGATACTTACCTTGCTTCTAGGGCTCATCATCTTCTCACTCTATCTCATGACTTATGAGAGAGCTGACAAGTTCTTCTAGAGAGATTTTGTTCAGATCTTTTTCTAGTTTGAGAGTAGTGACAATGGGTCTCCCTTTCCATGGTAAACTTCAGATGATCTTCTTTACATGATCAGCAGTTGAGTACCCTTTGTCCATAACTTTTTGCCTAACCACCATAATTTGAAATCTTGAGAACATTGTTTCAATGGTTTCATATTATTCCATTTTGAAGGTTTCATATTTATGAATGAGTGCAAGGGCTTTTGTTTCTTTGACTTGCGTGTTGCCTTCATGCGTCATTCTCAAGGAATCAAACATGTGCTTTGTTGTCTCTCAGTTTATGATCTTCTCATACTCTTAGTATGAGATGGCACTCAAGAGAATAGTTCTAGCCATGTGATGATTTCTTAAATCCCTCTTTTGATGATCTGTCATTCTTTTTCTATCAATCTTCTGATCGCTTTCATCAACAAGATGTATGTACCCATCTGTTACCATATCCCAAAGATCAGCGTCACACGCTAGGAAGAAACTTTTGATTATGTCTTTCTAGTAATCAAATTTTTCACCGTCAAATATTAGGGGTCTTCTGCTAAATTTTTGTATCACATCATGGTAATCCTTGCTGATGTTCTGACTTAGTCCCACCATAGAGTTTTTTCCTCCTTGGATCTTTTTCTGACATGGTTAAGTGTTTGCACCTAGAACTAGGTGCTCTGATACCAATTGAAGAAGGGAAAAACACAAGATGGAGGGGGTTGTTTTGGAATCTCAAAACATAATGAAAATAACACGTTTATTTTTATTCTGGTTCGTTTGAACTCAAACTACTCCAGTCCACCCGCCAAGGTGATTTTGTTTCTATCCAACGAGGTCTTAATCAACTAATCAATCTTGATTACAAATCTACTTTGACTACTGTCAAAGTATTCATGAGTATAACCGCAACCCGGTTTTCTCAAGGAATTACAAAATAATATAGTTGAGTGTGTACAAATATGTTTTCTAAATAAAACAATATCACAATTGTGATGTATTACACAATTTAAGATTGCTAGGTAGAGATGGGTAAATATGCTTTTCTTTTACGTGCGCAGTATTTCATCAAATGAATTCTTCTTTTTGTCTTCTTTATATAGGCCATGCAACAATGACATAAGAAAGATGCTTTTGGAATGTGCATAACACGAATTAATGAACTTTCCAAACCAAGAGATCCTTATCTATTTGTAGCCGTTACTTTTGATATGCATTGATAAATTGTAACGCTTCATAACTTCTCACATCAGAGGATGAATGTTATTGTTGAGAGTCCCTTATTGCTTGTATCTGAACTTTCCAGATTAGAGTATCATAGATCTTGTTTCACAGCGCTGGTGCATTCAGAAGTTGTGACAAAACTTCTTCATATAAACGTGTCACACAGATTTTCTTCTAAGAAGGATGCGTCTGATTCTTTCATAATACTCTCATCTTCTATGGTCGCATAATCAGAACTTTTATTGATGTTCTGGAAGATCGTCTATGCTCTTTACATCAGAACATCTTTTTCACATCAGAACTTCCTGCATATAAATAAACTTTTATTAGCGATCATATTTGTTCTTTATGTTTATATATATCATGTGTTTGTTATCATTAAAACTTATACATGGATGTAGAACCAAATTATGTTCTAACAATCCTAACCTCACCCTCGCGAAAAATTTATATAAACAGAGCAAAGAGAAAAATGCAGAAAACAAAAATAATAGCGAGCACTTTAGGTTAGGATTTTTCACTCAATTCTCAATGATTTTAAAAATTGTAAGAAGAACATGGATCAAAAGGATGAGTAGAGTAGAATAGGCTTTTATTTGGAACGATTTGGTTCAGAAAACTACCTAAACGAGACTCGAGAAAATATCTCTGAAAGTGAACTTCTGTAACCTAAAATTTGGCTTGCTTTTCTTGGTTTGAGTGTTGGAGAGTTTGTGTGTATATGGAAGATGATGAATATGTAAAGAAATTGTGAAGAGAGAGCTTGAAACTGTGAAATGGAAATTGAAATTTTTAAGTTACGAAGGAACTTTGGCAGGGTGTATTCAGCTCTCCAAGCTTGAGAAAACGAATTCAATATGTCCCTCTATTTATAGGGAAGTGAATGAGAATGAGAATTGAAAGAATTAGTAGAGTTTGGAGGGAAATCGTGTAAAGTTGCAAACATGAAAAGTGTGACTCGTCTTTTTCTCAAAAATCAGTAAAAACTTGTGTTTCAAGGTGCTAATCACTTCTGGTAGATTGTCAAACATGATTAGAAGTAAAAATGCGCTACAATTTGGTGATTAGAAGTTGAATTGTGCATTTCAAATTCTGACTTGGAGGAAAAAGGCAGTTTCAAGGTACCAACTTTGAATCAATAGTATTCACAACTCAAGGAGTCTTAGGGCATGAATCCTTAAGCAATTGAAATATAAGGTCACAAAATTTACAATGTGCAAAGAATGGGCTCAACTGGATACTTGAGCTAGAAGTTGTGATGAGTCAAATTTGAGAAAAAGATGTTGACTTTTTGTACTTAGAAAAGTTCTATGTTTTTTCTTCAAAAATGACCTATAATGTTTTGAGTCCAAAAAAGGAATTCCTAAAAAATTGAGATTTTAAAATTGATTCTATCTTGAATTAGACTTCCCAAAGCGCATTGTGAAACTTGAATCAATCAAAAATACCTAGTATTGAAAAAGTTATGGTCTTGTAAAAATTGGTGAAAAATCATGAGGTGACCGATAATCTTTTGGGTTCTTAAGGCATCTTACACTCATTTTTAAGCTTTGCACATAAAAAAAGGATTGAATTTAGCATCCTTAAGATCATTGTGGAAAAATAATGGGCTCAAGAAGATAAAAATTGACCATGTTATGATCTTTTGAAGTCACATAAGAGAATTTGATGGCCTATCTAGGGGACTTGTAATCATTCTTCATCATTAGGCATCTTCCACATGAATTTTTTTTGAAACTCTTGAATTTATTTGTTGATAACTCTTTAAAGAGAAGCATGTATTTGGAATCACTTAAAAATACCAAAATATGAGCAAGATATAGCCCTTAGAAGTTCAAAACCCTAGCTCCTACAACACCAAAAAGACTTGGAAACCCTTTCAATTTTGACAATCTTCCTTGCACAATAACTCTTTCCATTTGAATATAAGTTGTTGTGGATGATAATAAGAAACTACAGAAAAAAATCCACCTCCAAATATTAAGAATTGAGAGAGTTATGCACTTGTGATCAAGAAATCAATAACTTGTCCAATTAGGTCAAACTTCTTCAATCAAATCTTGCATCTTTTGATTTTCTTTGACAATTTGAGGCATGTTGATTACAGTAGACCTTTTAATGATATTATTTCAAAGTATCTTCAATGATGAAGCTTGAATCTCAATAAAGCTTTGTTGAAGAAGACATGGAAATAAACTCATGAACCTATAAATCAAACTGATGAAATTTGTTGTGCCCTTACCTATAACATCATCAATTAGAGAAAACATTCATTGTATTTATTAGTTAAAAGTTAATCAATACAAAATATAGATGATCACAATATATAAATCAAGTTGCTTGGTGATTCCTCAGGAGAAAACCTAGAGGTAGGGAGAAGAGCCAAACCCTAGTCTGATTTGATATGATTGAGTTGATATGAGATGATAGAGGAATCTTAGGGGAAAATTTGGGGTACAACATAACCTTGTGCAACCAGTCATGCTTTGTTTATAACAACTTCTCCTAGTTTACTTAACTTATTTCTGAAAACCCATTTGGTTCCAATGATGTTGAAGCCTTTTGGTTTAGGGACTAGATCCCACACATCATTTAAGGTAAATTGATTTAGTTCTTCCTGCATTGCATGAATCTAAATCATTGTCTAGAAGTGCTTCGTATATGGAAGTTGGCTCGATCAGAGATACTAATCCCATAAGAGATTATTCAGTATTTTTGAATGTAGATCTTGTTCTGATTGGATCATCTTTCTTTCCCGGAATCATGTTTTCAGGATGTGCTAAGTTGCTTCTAGATTGTCTTTTCTAGATGGATTCTTCAGAAGTTGGTGTAATCTTTGTGATGTCTTCTTCTATATATGGCTGAAGTTTTGAACTTTTATTTTGTGAAGATCTGTCTTCAGTACCTGTAATTTGATCTTCTATATCTGCAAAAGATTTACACTGCTTCTGGTAAATTCAAATAATGCAAGTTTGTGCTTAATTGTTCAACTGTTAACCATTGAATTTGAGTTTGCTCGCTTTAAACCCGATTATTTGAGTGATTCCATGAATCGGTACCATGCTGCCTAGTTTTATAAATTGAACTTCAAGTGCAATCTAATTGTTGATCCATGCATGATTATACTTGCCTAGGTATTTGTCAGACATGTGCATTGAGTTGTGACGATTTTAAGTCAATATTTTGTATGATTCATGAGATGATATACATGATACCCGAGAATTAGTTTTGTGACTCCGTTGCTTGTTCGACTTTGCTTCATTCATGATAATATTTCATGTTGAGTCGTGATGTTGATTTTTTGATTACACTTAATTTTCCTTGTTATTTTCAACTCATCTTGTGACATTGTGCAACTTTTGGAACGCGATTCATCGCACGACACATTTGTTCGAATTATTCTTTGCTTGTGTAGCATTGTTTTGTGCAGGATGTTAGTTTGACACGACACACTCATCGCTTGTGATTTATTTTTGCAATACAACATTTGATTCTTATATTGGATATTGATTTTGACTATTGTGTTGTTGATGCTAGCTTGCTTGAAGTTTTTTGGGTTCTTTGCCTTTGCTTGCTTGCTACGAACTCTTGTTCGTTTGTTATCATACTGATTATTGTTTATTTTTTGCATTAGTTACCGATTTCCTTTCCATGATAAGTTGGAATAGAGATGCATGACTAGGAATCCCTACTTTAGGTGGGCAAATCAGTTTAAATTCCTCAAAGGAGGTGATGTTTGTTTTGCAAAGTCCTCAAAATGAGGCAATCTTTGTGTTTGCTTGTGTTCAAAATACCTCGACGAAGGCAAATCCCAATCCCCTCCCATTTCCCTTTTATTTTGTGCTTGCTATCGAGTCAATAAGTGGATCAAATGATCAGCAATCGATCCCCACTCTTTCTAGTCTATGTCGTTCTTAGTTTAGGTTACGTGTTGATGCTTTCAACTGTGCTCATTCTTGTCCATTGAGTAAATAAAGTGAAAAATGGACCGTAATCATCCCCTACGCTTTGTCATTCATTTCGACGATGTTAGCTCATGTTTCTTCAAAGTTGATCCTCCAAGTAGTTACTCAATGTCAGTGCTCGAGAAAATCAAGTGGAAAGAGTTCCTTACTCACACTTTGAGATCCTTTGGGCTCATTTTTTGTTGCTTAGCTTGCACTCTATTTTGTTTTGGCTTCGGCTTGACTTTGCTTGTTTACACTTTTGCATGTGCTTTCCTTTACACCTTTGTATGCTCCCTTAGGTTTCACTTGTTTCATTTCCGATGCAAGTTAGACATTAGGATCGTAATCCATGATTGCTAACATTGGTAGATTTTCCCTTTGTTAATCCAAACCTTAGGACCATCATTGTATGATAATATTAGGGATATAACTAGATAGTTTCCCCGAGATGTTTTTCTTTTCCTTTTGCATTCTTAAGACCAAAACTCTCTTTTTCTTTGAAAATTTTAAAACACTTAATAATGGAAGTTGAAAATCGTATGCATTTGAGTCTCGTAGGGTAGAGCAAATCAGTTTAGATTGTATCTTGCTATATTTTCACTCTGGACTTTATTATAGTTCAAATTGAAAATCGTTTTTCAAGGTAAAAGATATCAAGCAATTCAAACTTTTTCTTCCTTCGGGCCTTTCTTCGAAACTCTCAAAAGGATGTGTTAATTCTACTCTACACAATACAATGCATAAATCCCAATGGTCGCGTGGTACCATTTCTACTTTCTAGAGCATGAATTTAACATTATCCGCCTTCGGGAATTTTTTTGTTGAAAATACCTTTTTAGGTAGACCATGTAAATTCATTTTTGTACCAACGCGTGAGTCTCCAATGGTCGAGCTGCGACCAAAAGAGAAATTAATATTGTTCATAAAAATCACAAAACAAACGGAAACATTTGAGCTGAACTACGACGCTCTGATTCCTTAAAAGGGATACGTAGGAATTTGTTCGCGGGCCCAGGCGAGCGAAAATTCGTAAATATTCCTTCTTTTCCCCGTGTTTTCTTTTGCATGCATTCCCTCTTTTCAATTTTTCCTTGAGGTCGTAAGCTTTAGATTAGAACACACCCTTTGTATAGAACAACAAGAGTGGATCCAGTGGAGTACCACGAATGCGAGGGGTGCTAATACCTTTGATTTGCGTAATCGACTACCTTACCCATATCTCTCGGTCCAAGACATTGTTTTCCCCCTTCTCAGGTTTAGTCGATGTTTACCTTTCCCTTCCTGTAGGATAAAAAGCATTTGATGGCGACTTCATTGATTTTCTCTCGATGATTGTTCAACCGGTTGTTTCAAAGACAAAGAGAGTTACTTTTATTGTAACAAAAGCTTGTTTGTAATGAGGATACCGTCAATGTAGACATTGTTGGAAGGAAATACATTCTTATTCAACTTTTCTCTTTTAAAAAGCTTTGACTAGTGACAATCTTACAACATTTGAAATGAACTTCTCCAAGCCATTGGAAATGCTTCTTTTGAGACTGCACGTATCCCAAGATGTGGGAATATAGTTGGTACACTGACCAAACAAATACTATCACGATTCTTCAACATATGCGATTCCATAATTACCCCTCATATTCTCAATATGAATTGCACCTCAAATCATAAGAATACTTCCTAGATCCACTTAGATGTACCAGTTATAGGAGTTCCATATGTTGCTTGTAACAAGACCCTTGATACAATGTTGACTTAAACCCATGACTTTATTCTACAAACAAAACAAAATCCTTGAGTATCTTGATTATATTGGCTTGTCATACTACAATGTCATGACATTCGGGTTGACATTCTACTTTCTTAGTAACCAACCCAATTGAACACATTTTTCTTCAGCCATGAACCTAAACTTCAGAATATATCAGGATTTAATTAATTCTAATACAAGAAATATAATTGTTCCTTAAAACAAGAATATCATCCAATAATATCATCTTCTTCTGACTTGGCCAAAAGCTTTTTCCTCCAAAAATCACAATCATTATTTATCTCATATCTAAAATAATTAATGATCCTAGACAAAGATAAACTCCAGATAATAAACTCCCTTCTTGACAAAAAGAACTTTGTCTTCTTGCTATTTTTCTCATTTAATGGCTGCTAGCCTTATAGAATCTTCCATAATCATTGGAGTAACAAACTGTCGATGTGATGTTTCAACATTTGGTTGACCATCAGTTCCTCTCTCAATGAACACATCATTGAATTTGGTCCTTAACATTTTACTAGAAGTACTACTTTCATTAGAGTAACTCAGATGCATACCATACTTTCTTTCAAGGAGTAAATAAGATCCTTTGAAGACTTCACAAATAATATAATTTTCTCTTGCAATAGTAAATAATACACATAAGTGTCTATCTACCATGATACTCATTTTGCTTTGAACAAATCAGATCCATAGAGTAGATTCTAGAGCTTTTTGCAATTGTCTGATGTTGCACCTTCTAGTGAGACATCTAGACTTCATCTTCCTTGACCACCAAGTAAGAGTAAGAAATTAAATACTTGTGGAATCCAAAAATAGTAATTTATTTTAAATCCTCCTAAGAACTTCAGACATCATTCTTCCTTAATGACATAACTTGTGGACTTTAATTACACACCTGACTAATAATAGTCACTAGTCCTTTAGTAAGAAGAAAGTTATTATTGCACCCCAAAATTTTCCCTCTCATTTCTCAAGATTTCTCTCACAAAATTTCTACTAGTTCAAGTTTGCAAAAGTAAAATTAGATCATATTGGATTTCCAAGCACCAGGTCAAAGAGGAAACTATAGAAAGAGGGAAGCAGATAAATTAGATTTTTTGAAAAAATTGAAGAAAATCAAGTTTGCTTTGATTCCTACTAAGCTTTGACTGGACATTGCTTCATTTCATGCTCAGCTTCGACTGAATTCTCCTCTGCAAGCTAGCTTCAAATGGGCATTTGTTTCCTTTGAAACAACTTCTTTCGATTCAGAAGGCAAGGGCCTTCTGAAATCCTCCTTTGATTCAGAAGTTAGTGGTTTCATACTGGTCCCTTTTGATTTAGAGGGAAATGGCCTTCTGAAAGTGCCCTTCAATTCATAAGGCAATGGCTTCCTACAACTTTCCTTCGATTCAGAAGCCATTGGCCCCTTGCATGATTCTTTCGAGTCACAAAGCTAGGACTTCCTTCAGGCTAGCAGGAATAAGGAAATGGTCTCCTGCAACTTTCCTTTGACTCAGAATGCAATGGTCTTGCATGTTTGCTAAATTTACAACGCATAAATTTCCCTTCATGCTAGCGCTCACAAAGCAAGGGATCTCCTGCATATAAGCTTTGATTCCCTCTTGAAAACCTTAAACACACATAGTCTCTACACTATGACATATATATATATGTGTGCTAATCGAAGGTTATACCTTTTTGGTCCATTAGAAGAAATTGCAAGTGATGCATTACAAGGGATGCATATGGCCCCTTCAAGAGAACACACACATTGGTTCAAAATGAAGGACACACAAAAGGCCCATTCGAAAGAACACTTTGATTTGGAAATAAATATTGTTGTCTGAAGAGAAGTCTGGTCGAAGGATGGACCTAGAGGGTCAAAATAAAAGGTTTAAACATTCAAAGATGCTTGCTGGCCAGAGTCCTATGTGTTGTCATGTCCTAGCCTGCTACACTAGCCACAACACTCCAAAACTGCTGCAAAGTAGTCCTGCTATGCTGCTTCTATATTTGCACCAATTTGGCATAGAAAAAAACTGCACCTCAAAGGCTACAAAAACAGCATACCCAATTGGTTCAAATCTATTTTGTTTTCCCCCCCAAATCTCAACCAACTTCATCTATAAATAAGATGTTCCACAATACATCTTAAGGGGCCTTTGGTAGCTGAAAAAACTCTTGTTGTGAGAAAATTATCAAATTCTCCAAACTCTCAAATACTCCCAAACATTCTCAAACATTATCAAACATTCAAACTCTAAAACTCTCAGATCCCTTCATGCATTAGTGAATCCTTCGATTCACTCCCCAATTGCCAGATAACTAACATTCGATTCATTCCCTAACTTCAACATAATAGTCTTTTGATTCACTCCATAGACTGTTATATAATAACCTTAGATTCACTCACCACTATCACACACCCTCCTTCGATTCAGTGATTGCCCAAACAAAGCAGGAACTGAACTAGCTTCAGGAAGGTTCCAGCGAAGTTCCATCCACTACCAAGGAAGTCAACAACAACTCCTTCGATTAGAACTTCAAGAGGTAAGTTTCCTCTAAACTTGGAAATTTTCATTTAAATATCAATTTTACATATAAATAAAAGGAAAATGTAGATATTCCATCTAGGACGTTGACCATGCCCTAACTTTCGATCCTCACTGCCTGTATGCTGAAAATCTCAACCATGACTAGTTAGACTTTGGATTTTGGTGCCCAATAATTTTGTGCTAACCCCTGGCTTGTAGATTTCGAAATTTACACTTGTTAGTTTCATTTTCAAGTTTTAGACATGTTTTATGTATCCTTCGATTGGCTAAACATTGAAGCCTTTCAAATCTCAACTTGGGAGCTTTGCATTCCTGCAATCGAAGGTGGCAGCAAGGAGTTTAAAATGAAAAGTATACACTCACGCTGACTTCCAGGACAATCGAAAGAAACAGAAAAAAAGACATAATAGAAGGGCATGCTAATACAGATTCCTAGCCCCAATCAAAAGAAGAAAAGGAAGGGTGAATTGAAGGAGCCTACTGCCTGGATCGAAGGACTCACTTTTTCCCTCTTTTTATGTTATTTATGCTTGTCTTTATATTTTCTTGCTATTAAATATGGTTGTAATAGTGTAGAATATTTATTTTCTGCATTTTTATTGCTTTATACAAATGTTAGTAATTAGGATGTATGGAAAGATAAAACCAACAAGTAGACAATCCTAATCAAAGACTAAATGCATGCAATCAAACACACTTTGCACACATGTACATCTAGGGTAATGTCACTTGTTTCCTCGGAAAATAGTCATGTCCCTCGAACATGGGCCTTTTAGAAAATATCCTCGATAAAAGATCGTAGTCCCTCGATGTCCCTCGATGTTGCCTTCGGTAAAACGATCTAGTCCCTAACGAAATTGCTAAAACTTCTAATAGGTTGCCTTCTATGACTATACAAACGACCCATGCCCGTCCCTTCGCATTCAACAATGTGTCTTTCTAATGATTCTCGTTTCTATAAGAATGCGTGCAAAGTGTTTTATCTTTAGAAAGTGTTTCAATTGAAAGTGTTGGTGTGAAAATGTTTTTTTAGTTATGAGAAAGCAAGCAACTACGAACGTCCTACCTAAATCCAAGTCAACCTCGTACGAGTACCTTTTCAACTTAAAGAATTAGCATCAAGGATTCCTGAGAATTCTATGTTCACCAGAAGACATGGACGACTTCTCAATCTGGTTACCTCAGGCTTTGATGAAGGCATGATGAAAGTTCTTTTCCAATTCATCAACCCTTTACACCATTGCTTTACCTTCCTTGGTTACCAACTTGTGCCTACTATGGAAGAATTCTCTCAACTCTTGGGAATTCCCATTCTTAATCAATTACATTTCAACAGTACTAAAAGAGACCCGAGCCCTAAGGAGATTGATCAAGCTTTACATTTGCAATGATCCGACGTTATGGCTAACTAGGAAACAAGAAATGGTGTCAAAGGGTTTCTAGCCAAGTTCTTGTTGGAAATGGCTCAAGACTGTTGGGATACTCTGGAATTACAAGCCTTTGAAGAAGTTTTAGCTTTTCTCATCTACGGGATGGTACTATTTCCTAATCCTGACCAACTTATAGATGTGAACACAGTCAAAAAATTTATATCTTGCAATGCGGTGCCTACTTTGCTAGGAGACATCTTGCATTCTCTTCACTCTCGCACCCTGAAAAGAATGGGGGCCCTCATGTGTTACAGTCCCCTGTTGGCTAGGTGGTTTGTTTGGCACCTACCCCGATCTGTTGTGAAGAATGAGCAAGCATTCAGATGGTCCAATAGGTTGAGGTCACTCAGACATTCGGATATTCACTGGTGTTCTCGATCCTTGGAGGACATTACTATCATCGACTGTTGTTGGGAATCCTCTAATGTCCCTCTGCTTGGAATTAAGGGAGGTATTACTTACAACCCTTGCTTGGCTTTACGACAATTTGGGTATGCACGAAGAAATGGTCCCCATGATGCGATCATCCAAGGTATGGTATTCGAATATGAGAGCGATGACCAAGGCTATCGTCAAAGGTTTCTACGAACTTGTAGAATGGTAAACAAAATGGATAGTAAGACATTGGGACACAAAAATTCTATTCCCTTTGAGCCTTACCTTAAGTGGGTATGAACTCGTGCTCAGAGTCTCGTAATGCCTTACCCCTCCATCTTACCTATCATCATGGAGCCTATTACCGAAGGAGATGTTCCGTATACTATCATTTATCCTAACCTTCCTACCTCTCTTGAATATTTTCAAAAGGATTAGATTCAGCTAAAGTAAGAGAGAGACACCTTCGAAGCCCAGTTCCACGCAAGTGAGAAGAAAATTTTGGAGCTTACGAGACAACTTCATGAAGAGAGAAGTTTGAACTCCTACAATGTGCACTCGACCTTCTTGTCTTAGGAGTTTATTTTGTGTTTATTTCCTCCATTGTAAGCCCCAAGAGGCATAATGTAATCAACTTGGATTTATTAATACAATGTGTGTTTCCTTTTGTCTAAGAAATTTAATTCTCCTAGTTTCCTTGAAATCATTTGCATATGCATTTTCATTCATCACAACACAAACAGATTTTTCCCAACAAGTCTCCTTATCTTTCTACTGTTTATTTCAGTGAGATGGATATTGAACAGTTATAAAGGATCTTCAAGCACATAATGCTCTATTCAAACAGATGTTCCTGGCTCTAGCTAAAGGTCAAGAGGACCAGAAGGCCCTCATGATCAAAGACAAGTAGAAGAAGACGAAGAAAATGGTAGGTGTCCTAAACATGGGAAGGAGGTTCAGTGAACCAGCAAAGCGAGCTCTAGAATTTGCAACTCCATAAAATGAGGGAGACAATCAAGAGGAGAAGGAAAAGGAAGGAGACCATTGTCTGGGGTCTGATGAAGAGGAGACTGACTATGCTGAAGAACAATGTCCTCCTGCTGATGACAAATTTAAACAACTGGAGGATCGTCTCAATGCCATGGAAATTCAAAAAGTACCTCGTATAGATTTTGAAGAACTAGATTTGGTGCCTGGGGAAGTCATTTCGCTAAAGTTAAAAGTTCCTACATTTGCTAAATATGAATGTGTCTCTTGTCCTAAGCTGCACTTATGGTCGTACTTCAAGAAGATACAACCCCATACTGCTGATAGAAACCTATTGGTATATTTCTTCGAAGAAAGTTTGTAGGGACACAGTTGGATTGGTTCTATCAGTTGGAAGGAACCAACATTCACAATTGGGAATATCTGGATGCCACTTTTTACAATCAATACCAGTATAATGCTCACCTCCCTCTAACTCGTACACAACTGCAAAGTATGTCTATGGGTTCTGGTGAAGGTTTCAAAAATTATGCCTAGAAATGGAGGGATCTTGCGGGAAGAGTCCATCCCCCTCTATCTGATAGAGAGCTGGTGGATATGTTCTTAGGCATGTTTCCTGATCCATTCTTCAACCATCTGATTGGAAGCTCTTCAGTTGGGTTTACTGAGTTGATCTTAACTGGTGAGCCGGTAGAAGCTGCTATTAAGAGCGGCAATATTTAGAGGGATGCATCCTCAAGCACGATGAAGAAATCCTTCACTGGAAAGAAGGAGGTCAGTGTTGCTTATGGCTAGAGAAATCCAAATAAAAATGAACGTTGTCCGATGGTAGGGGTTGTTATAATCTCCAATCTTGTATCAAATCAACAAAACCATCAGCGCGGGCCATATGCGCCCATAAGATGATTCACCCGGATCTGTTGAAGTCCAATCTTTTGACTCTAAAGGAAGCTCCCAAGAATCCCAATACTGTTTCTCCCCGCTACAACCCAAACGCTCGATGTGCCTATCATTTTGAGAGTCTGGGGCATGATACAAACGATTGTTGGGCTCTGAAAAGTAAGGTGCAAGACCTTATTATGGCGAAGGAGATTGAGTTTGACCTTCCAGAGACACCTAATGTAATAACTACGCCAATGCCCAAACATGGCCAGGGTGTCAATGTTGTTGTACCCCAAAATTTGCACTCTCATTTCTCAAGATTTCTCTCACAAAATTTCTACTAGTTCAAGTTTGCACAAGTACAATTAGATCATATTGGATTTCCAAGCACAAGGTCAAAGAGGAAACTATTGAAAGAGGGAAGCAGATAAATTAGATTTTTTGACAAAATTGAAGAAAAGCAAGTTTTCTTTGATTCATACTAAGCTTCGACTAAACATTACTTTGTTTCATGCTCATCATCAAATGAATTCTCCTCTGCAAGCTAGCATCGATCAAGCATTTGTTTCCCTTGAAATAGATTATTTTGATTCATAAGGCAAGGGCCTTCTAAAAGCCTCCTTCGATTAACATGTTAGTGGTTTCATACTGGTCCCTTTCGATTCAGATGGAAATGGCCTTCTGAAAGTGCCCTTTGATTCAGAAGGAAATAACCTCCTACAGCTTTCCTTCGATTCAGAAGCCATTGGCCCCTTGCATGATTCTTTCGAGTCACAAAGTCAGGACTTCCTTCAGGCCAACAGGCACAAGGGAATGGCCTCCTGCAACTTTCCTTCCACTCATAAGCCAATGGTCTTGCATGCTTTCCAAATTCACAAGGCAGAAATTTCCATTCATGCTAGCACTTACAAAGTAAGGGACCTCCTACATATAAGCTTTGTTTCCCTCTTGAAAACCTTTAACACGCATAGTCTCTACACTATGACATATTTGGGTGTCCCAATCAAAGTTTATACCCTGTTGGCCCATTCGAAGAAATTGCAAGTGATACAATACAAGGGAAGCATATGGTCCCTTCAAGAGAACACACACATTGGTTCAAAATGAAGGACACTTAAAAGGCCAATTCGAAGGACACTTTGATTTGGAAACAAATATTGCTGTCTGAAGAGAAGTCTGGTCAAAGGATAAACCTAGAGGGTCAAAACAAAAGGTTGAAACATCCAAAGAACCTTGTTGTCCAGAGTCCTATGTGCTGCCATGTCCTAGCCTTCTACACTTGAAGAAGTGAAAAACACAAGAAGGGGGGGGGGGGGGGGGGGGTAAATTGAAACTTAAAAATAAAAAGCAATAGACACGATATTTTTATCCTTGTTCGCTTGATCTCAAACTACTCCAGTCCACCCGCCAAGGTGATTTCTCCTATCTCCAACGAGGACTTAATTTCCTAATCAAATTGATTACAATTCTACTTTGACAACTGCCATTGTCTTCCTGAGTACAACCACAAACCAGTTTATCTCAACAAAAATTACCTAATCAAAATAAAAGGTTTACTGTGTACTATTTGTTTTTCGTTACAAAAAACTGTATTCCTATTGTGATGTATTACACAAATTTGGAGTATAGTATGAATATGAGTTTTGCAGCTTTTTGAGATTGTATTGAGCAGTGGTGTAAAATCTTAAACGACTTACCCTTTGAACTTATTTATATAGGTGTGGCAGTATGTCCAAATGGAAACGTGATAATGGACACTTAATGCTCTTTCCATACTGAGAAGATCCTTGTCTGATTGTAGCCATTGTAAGTGATACTGCCTTAATTGAAAAGTGACGCTTCAGAACTTAGGAATCTTGCATGCTGCTTTACTTCAGAACTTGGGAAGTCAGAAGCATAAGGTCCTGTTAGCATGTTGGACATCCATTTAGAATCAGGATATCTTTCTCCATAGCGCAGATTCTGATCATCATGCTTCAGAACATTCTGATTACTCAGCTTAAGTGCTTCTGTGGCTTAACTTCTGATTTCGTTTTAGTCAGAACTTCTATACAACATAGAACACAAATTTAGAGTGCATATTTGTTATTTGTGTTTGTTATCATCAAAAATCTTATGAGGGTTGTAGAATCAAACTATGTTCTAACAATCTCCCCCTTTTTGATGATGACAAAAACTAGGATTTTTCAATAGAAAAATATATAACAAAAGATTAAGAGAGTCTCCCCCTAAGTTGAGTACTCAGATAGAGTTGAGATACTTCCCTAAATTTCCTTCTTATCAGAGTTTTTGATGCATCTCCTTCTGTCTTTAACAAATTTTGTTCTTGTTTAAACTTTCAGAAAACAAATAATAAGTTAAGATATTCATAATGTTTGCGACTTAGTCCCGGTAAACTGTTATTAAAAATATCTTACGTTCCCCCCCTTTTTGTCAAGTATCAAAAAGCAATATAATCATAAATTATCAGAGCCAAAAATGATGATTTTGATTGAAAATAGACTACAATGACATCTTTTAGAAACAAAGAAGATAAGATGAAAAATACAGAAAACAAGTTAAAGAAAATCTAAGATGGAGGGGGAAGTCATGTGAATAACGCTTCCAGCAAGCTCTAAATCTGAGTTCTTGATTTTTCTTGCTTTCCCAGTATATCCTTGATTTCTTTGGTAGTGTCTTCTTGCTTATCCAATATATCCCTTATTTCTTTGTCTGTGTCTTCTTGCTTATCCAATCTTGCATGGATTAAAGAATTATCCTTCTTCAACTCTTCTAGAGTTTGCACGACCAGAGATGTAGCTGGTGTTTCCTCAGAGGTTGCAAGTCATTCAGAACACTCTGCAGCATCTTTTGATTCAACTACTTCTTCTGTTGTAATTTCCTTTTCTGGAGAAGTAGTCCGAGGGTGGTTGTCAGAACCTGGTTCAATGGCTTCTGAAGGTTGGTGCTCTTTCCAGGGAGCATTTTCCAGCAGAAGAATTTCTTTCTTGTCCCAGTGACTCATAACTTGGTCTTTGAAGGCTTTTAGTTGATCACTGATGTTCTGCTGAGCCATTTCATAACTCAATTCCTTCAGCCTCTGGGATTCAGAGTTGAACAATTTTCTTAATCTATCCCAGAGAGAATCATAAGCAGCAGCATTAGAATTCTCTTTACTTTCTTGCTTCAAAGAAGTAACCCATTCCTATATTTCTGTTTCAAAAATCAACCAGTTCTTACCAACATTTGTTTTGGTTAAGGTTGGTTTGTGTTTGGGAATGGCAATTTTATTTGTGGTTGAAGCTAGATGGTCCAACGCTTCTAGATCAATGACAGTTCTAAGATGATCACCTGGACGGTTAATTAGTGAGGAAGTAGGAGAATCAGAAATCAAGATTGGTGAGTGAGGAGTGTTTGGGTGTGAGGAATCATATGGTGAAGGTATTTCTGGAACATCAAGAATGGAGAGAGGTAGACGAACAATTAGAGGTTATATTATTCCAGGAATTGGGGTAGTGGTATCAGAGTCTGTAAAAGAGTCTTTTGATTGGTTTGCGGTAGCGTGTTGATTTACTGGTTCAGGGTTTTCAGAATTTGGATTTTCAATTTGGGGAGTGAGAGGGTTTTCATTTTCTGGTTGAGGAGAGTTGGGATTTGGATGTTCTGGTTGTGGAGAATGAAGGTGTGGATTTTCTGGTATTTGAGAGTTGAGGTTTGGATTTTCTGGGATTGTTGATTGAAAGTCTTTGTCAAAAAGTTCAATATCAGAAAGAACTCTTACAAGTTCTGGTTGATTTTGTTCTGGATTTGGATTAGGGGAGTGAGGTTCATTTAAGAAGCTGCAAAGAGTTACAGAGGGATCCAACTCTATGTCAAAATCCTTAAATGTTTGTCGTGGGAGATCAGAATGTCTCCCAGAAACTGACAGCTTCCAAAAGTACTTTTGCGTTCTACTCTGTCTCCAGCAAAATCAGCATCACAATATCCTACTAAGTTGTATTCATTGGATTTTCTATAAAACAAACCCAGGTTAGTAGTACCTTTCAGATACTTGAAAATTCACTTAACTGCTGTTAAGTGAGATTCTCTAGGATCTGATTGGAATTTAGCACATATACAAACACTGAATAAAATGTCAGGCCTTGAAGCTGTCAGATAAAGGAGAGAACCAATCATACCTCTGTAGATCTTCTGCTCTACCTTTTTACTTACCTCTTCCTTTTCCAGAATGCATGTGGGATGCATTAGAGTCTTTGATGGCTTACATTCTGAGAGGTCAAATTTCTTCAGAAGTTCTCTGACATATTTTCTCTGGTGAATGTAAGTTCCTTCTAGAGTCTGATTGATTTGAATGCCCATAAATAATTTAAGTTCTCCCATCAAGCTCATATCAAACTCTGCCTGCATGCACCTAGAAAATTATCTTCCCAGAGAAGGTTTAGTAGATCCAAATATAATATCATCTACATAAATCTGACAAACTAAAATGTCATTCTTAAATGTCTTACAAAACAGGGTTGTGTCCACTTTCCCTCTGGTAAATTACTTTTCTAACAGAAAGTTACTTATTCTTTCATACCAAGCTCTGGGAGCTTGTTTCAGACCATAAAGTGACTTCTTTAGTTTGAAAGCATATTATGGGTGTTTGGAATTTTCAAACCCAGGGGGTTGGTGCACATATACCTCTTCATCTATGTAACCATTTAAGAATGCACTTTTGACATCCATCTGATACATAGTGATGCCATTGTTTACATCAAAAGAGATTAAGAGTCTGATAGATTCTAACCTGGTGACTGGAGCAAAGGTTTCTGTATAGTCTATCCCCTCTTGCTGACTATAACCTTGTGTAACCAGTCGTGCCTTGTTTTTTATGAATTCTCCTTGCTCATTCAGTTTGTTTCTGAACACCCACTTTGTTCCAATGACGTTGAATCCTTTTGGTTTGGGAACCAGATCACATACGTCATTTCTGGTGAATTGGTTTAACTCGTCCTGCATTTCCAGAATCCAGTTGTTGTCCAGAAGAGCTTCATCAATTGTTGTTGGTTTAATCAGAGATAGCAATCCCATGAAGGATTCTTCAGAATTTCTGAATGTTGATCTTGTTCTGATTGGATCATCCTTCTTACCTAAAATCTTATCTTCAGGATAAGTTATGCTGCTTCTGGATAACCTTTTCTGGAGTTGATCAATAGAAGGTGCTGGAATGTTTGTTACATTTCCTTCTGATGTTGTTGAAGCGTCTCTGTTGGGAACTTATGATGAGTTGCCTTCAGCACCTGCGAATTCAACTTCTATATCTGCAAAAGATTCATTCTGCTTTGACTTTTGAGGGTCAAGGTTATCATTAAATCTAACACTGATTTACTCTTCAACAATCTGTGTTTCTGTATTATATACTCTGTACCCTCTTGAGCGTTCAGAGTATCCTAACATGATACACTTCTGTGCTTTGGAGTCAAACATGTTCAGATGATCTTTATTATTCAGAATAAAACATGTACATCCAAAAGGATGGAAATAAGAAATGTTTGGATTTTTGTTCTTCCAAAATTCTTATGGAGTCTTTTCCAGAATAGGTCTAATAAAGATTCTATTATGAATGTAACACACTGTATTAATTTCTTCTGGCCAAAAGATCTTAGAAATGTTAGTCTCATTGATCATGGTTCTTGCAATGTTCTGTTCTTTCATTCTACAACTCCATTTTGTTGAGGAGTTCTAGGACAAGAGAAGTCATGCGAAATGCCTTTTTCATTAAAAAATATTTCAAATTTTCTGTTTTCAAACTCTCCACCATGATCACCTCTGACTTTGACAATTCTAAGATCTATTTCATTCTGAACTTGGTTACAGAAGGCAATGAACATAGAATGTGACTCGTCCTTGTGTCTTAAGAACTTTACCCATACCCATCTGCTATAGTCATCTACGATCACTAACCCATACTTCTAGCCACTAACAGATGCAGTTTTTACTGGTCCAAATAAATCTATGTGCAGAAGTTCTAATGGCCTAGAGGTAGAGACAACATTCTTAACTTTAAAAGCAGGTTTTGCAAATTTTCCTTTCTGACACGCTTCACACAGAGCATCTGAGCTGAACTTTAGATTAGGAAGTCCTCTGACCAGATTGTGTTTGTTTATCTGAGATATTCTTCTCATACTAACATGCCCCAATCTTCTGTGCCAGACCCATTCCTCGTTGTTAACAGAAAGAAGGCATTTTACATTCGGACTCTTTAGTTCAGAAAGTTTTATCTTATAAATGTTGTTTTTCCTCTTTCCATTAAACACGATAGTTCCATCTTTCTGACTAACAGCTATGCATGAATTTTGATTAAAGATTATATCATAATCGTTATCACTTAATTGACTTGTGGATAACAGGTTATGCATCAATCCATAAACTAACATCACATTATTAATAGAGGGAAGATTACCATTACCTATTTTTCCAAAGCCAATGATCTTCCCTCTTTGATTGCCTCCAAAGCCCATGTAGCCTCCAGGTTTAAGTTCCAGGCTTTGGAACATATGCTTTCTTCCCGTCATGTGTTGAGAGCATCCAGAGTCTAGGTACCATGAATGTTGTTTTAGCCTTGCTGCTAAAGATATCTGCTACATATATAATTTTTTTGTTAGGTACCCATATCTTTTTGGGTCTTGGTTTTCTAGTTTTACCAAAATTCTATTTGAATTTTGGTTTGGTAGAATAATCATTGCTAGTGTATTTCAGATCATGTGTGTGCCCATAAGGGAAGTGAGATTTTAGTGGTGTGCGTTTAATTACTAAGTCCATGACTTTCTTAGGTGGAGATACCTTACCTTGGTATCCTATTCCTTTTCTTTCGTTTCTACTAACTCCATAGATCATTGAAGCCATCTTGCATCTATCTATGTTTTTAGCCAGAAACTTCTGAAAGTTGCGATCATATTCTTTTATAATCTTATCAGCATTACTGGGAGCCTCTGAGATTATTTCTTTATGAGAGTTTTGTAAATCATTTTCTAGTTTTGAAATCTTTTCTTTTAACTCAGAATTTTCTAATCTAAGACTGTCAGTTTCTTCAGAGTCACAAGCAAGATTCTTTCTCAGGTTCTTGAATTTGACTCTGAGTTGCTGATACCTTTCCATAATTTCACTCAGACTTTCCCCTAGTTCAGCTTTGGTAAAATTAACAGTGAAGTCAGGAAATACCTCTTTTGTGTCTGATTGAGTCTGACCCAGATGCTTCGCTGTCTTCTTTCACATTTGACATAAGAGCAATGTTGGCTCTTTCATCATCTGACTTTGAGTCTGCGTCAGAAGTATCTGAATCATCCCATGTTTCCATGAGACTTTTCTTCTTCTCCTTGAAAAACTTCTTTTTGGGCTTCTCCTTCTGAAGCCCTGGAAAATCACTTTTTTAATGCCCTTGTTCATTGCACTCATAGCATATGATGTCTCTGTTGTTAGACTTTCTATGACCAGAAGAAGCTTCAGACCTTCTGTGTCCAGAGGAGGGCTCAGACTTTATGTATCCAGAGGAGGGTTCATTCTGATTCCATGATCTTCTGGAGTTTGTGAATTTTCTTTTCCTCTGCTTCCACAGTTGATTGACCCTTCTGGAGAGAAGAGACAATTCGTCTTCTTCTGATGATTATCCATCAGAGATTTCTTCCATAGCCTGCAAAACCTTAGAGTCAAGTTTTTTGTTATATTATAATGCTAAAGGCTTACCTTGATTCTGAGGCTCGTCATCTTCTAGCTCTATCTCATGGCTTCTGAGGGAGCTAACAAGTTCCTCCAGAGATATCTTGTTGAGATCTTTTGCCAACTTAAGAGCAGTGACCATTGGCCTCCATTGCGTTGGTAAACTTCTGATGATCTTCTTTACGTGATCAGCAGTAGAATATCCTTTATCAAGAACTCTCATCCAAGCAACTAGAATCTGGAATCTTGAGAACATTACTTCTATGGATTCACTATCTTCCATCTTGAAAGCTTCGTATTTCTGAATGAGTGAAAGGGCATTGGTTTCTTTAACTTGTATGTTGCCTTCATGTGTCATTATCAGAGAGTCAAACATGTTTTTGGTTGTCTCTCTGTTTGAGACCTTCTCATACTCTGAGTATGAGATGGCATTGAGAATAATTGTTCTGGCCTTATGATGGTTTCTAAAGTCACGCTTTTGTTGGTCAGAAATTATTTTTATATCTATCTTCTGACCTCTTTCATCCATGGGATGCATGTATCCATCAATTACCATATCCCATAAGTCAGCATCATGGTCCAGAAAGAAGCTCTCAATTCTATCTTTTTAGTAGTCAAAATTTTCTCCATCAAAGACTAGAGGTTTTCCGCTGATTCTGTCCTTATCATCATGATAGTCATTGCTGATGTTTTGGCTTGGTCCCACCATAGTGTTTTTCAAAGGCTTGGATCTTGTACTGACTCGGTTAAGTGTACGAACTCAGAACTAGGCGCTCTGATGCCAATTGAAGAAGTGAAAAACACAAGAAGGGTGGGGGTGTTGAATTGAAACTTAAAAATCAAAAGCAATAGACACAAGATTCTTATCCTGGTTCGCTTGATCTCAAACTACTCCAGTCCAACCACCAAGGTGATTTCTCTTCTCTCCAACGATTACTTAATTCACTAATTAAACTGATTAAAATTCTACTTTGACAACTGTCAAAGTCTTCTTGAGTACAACCACAAACCTATTTATCTCAAGGAAAATTACTTAATCAAAAGAAAAGGTTTACTGTGTACTATTTTTTTTTTGTTACAAAAAACTGTATCACTACTGTGATAAATTACACAAATTTGGAGTATAGTATGAATATGAGTTTTATAGCTTTTTGAGATTGTATTGAGCAGTGGTGTAAAATCGTAAACAATTTACCCTTTGAACTTGTTTATATAGGCGTTGTAGTCTGTCCAAAAGGAAACGTGATAATGGAAAGATTTACCCATACTGAAAAGATCCTTGTCTGATTGTAGCCGTTGTAAGTGATACTGCCTTAATAGAAAAGTAACGCTTCAGAACTTAGAAATCTTGCATGTTGCTTTACTTCAGAACTTGGGAGTCATAAGCATAAGGTTCTGTTAGCGTGTTGGACTTCCGTTCAGAATCAAGATATCTTTCTCTTTAGCACATATTCTAATCATCATGCTTCAGAACATTCTGATTACTCAGCTTGAGTTCTTCTGTGGCTTAACTTCATATGTTGTTTCATTCAGAACTTATGTATAACATAGAACACAAAACTAGAGTGCATATTTTTTCTTTGTGTTTGTTATCATCAAAACTCTTATGAGGATTGTAGAATCAAACTATGTTCTAACAACACTGTCCATAACACGCCAAAACTGCTGCACAGCAGTCCTGCTATGATGCTCCTATATTTGCACCAATTTGGCATACAAAAAAACTGCACCTCAAAGGCTACAAAAACAACATAACTAATTTGTTCAAATCTATTTAGTTTTCCCTCCCAAATCTCATCCAATTTCATCTATAAATAAGATGTTCCACAACACATCTTAAGGGGCCTTTGGTAGCTGAAAAAACTCTTGTTGTGAGAAAATTATCAATTTCTCAAAAACTCTCAAATACTCTCAAACATTCTCAAACATTATCAAACATTCAAACTCTAAAACTCTCAGATCCCTTCATGCATTAGTGAATCCTTTGATTCACTCCCCAACTTCCAGATAACTAACCTTTGATTCATTCCATAACTACAACATAATAGTCTTTTGATTCACTTCATAGACTGTTATATAATAACCTTCGATTCACTCACCACTATCACACACCCTCCTTCGATTCAGTGACTTCCTAAACAAAGCAGCAACTGAACTAGCTTCAGGAAGGTTCTAGCGAAGTTCCATCTACCACCAAGGAAGTCACCTACAGCTCCTTCGATTAGCACTTCAAGAGGTAAATTTCCTCTAAACTTAGAACTTTTCATTTAAATATCATTTTTACATATAAATAAAAGGAAAAAATATATATCCCATCTACGAAGTTTACCATGCCCTAACTTTCGATCCTCACTGCTTGTATGCTGAAAATCTCAACCCTGACTAGTTAGAACTTGGACTTTGGTGCCCAATAATTTTGTGCTAACCCCCGGCTTGTAGCTTTCAAAAGTTACACTTGTTAGTTTCATTTTCAAGTTTTAGACAGGTTTTTTGTATCCTTCAATTGGCTAAACATTGAAGCCTTTCAAATCTCAACTTGGGAGCTTTGCATTCCTGCAATCGAATGAGGCGGCATGGAGTTTGAAATGAAGAGTATACACTCGCACTGACTTCCAGGCCAATTGAACGAAACATAAGAAAAGACATAATCGAAGGGCGTGGTAATACTGATTCTAAACCCCAATTAAAAGAAACAAAAGAATGGTGAATTGAAGGAGCCTACTGCCTGGATCGAAGGACTCACTTTTTTCATCTTTTTATGTTATTTATGCTTGTATTTATGTTTTCTTGCTATTCAATATGGTTGTAATAGTTTAGGATATTTATTTGCTATATTTTTATTTCTTCCAACAAGTAGACAATCCTAATCAAAGACTAAATTCATGAAATCAAACACACTTTGCACATATACACCTCTAGGGTAATCTCACTTGTTTCCTCAAAAAATAGTCATGTCCCTCGAACATGGGCGTTTTAGCAAAGACCCTCGATAAAAGATCATAGTCCCTCGATGTCCCATGATGTTGCCTTCGGTAAAATGATCTAGTCCCAAACGAAATTGCTAAAAGGTCTCATAGGTTGCCTTCTATCACTATACAAACGACCCACGCCCGTCCATTCGCATCCAACGACGAGGCTTCTTATCAATCAATGGTAAAATATCAACATCTAAAGGAGGAGGAAAAGAACAAAGACCTTTTGAGTAGGTAGCACGTTCTTAGTTCCTTGCTTGCTCACAACTAAAAAACATTTTCACACCAACACTTTCAATTGAAACATTTTCTAAAGTTAAAACACTTTGTACGCATTCTTATAGAAACGAGAATCATTACAAAGACACTTTTCAAAATCACTTTCAAAAAAACATCTTCCATAAACACTTCTTTGAACTATTTTCAAAACCAACACTTTGTATGCATTCTTATAGATACGAGAATCATTACAAAGACTTTTTTTTAAAATATTTTCAAACCCACACCACAAAGCACATTTTCAAACAAAGAAAATGATCTAGCAAGCAACTAAGAGCCCATAGAAAACTACATCTGAAAATGGTGCTAATACCTTCCCTTTTCATAACCTACCCCCGAACTCAAGAAATAATCTCAAAAGGTCTTTCCTGTTCTTTTCAACCTTTCCTTATTGGATAAAAGAAAAGTCGATGATGACTCTTACTATCCGCGAAAATTGCGATCAAACTCAAAACACCCAAGTCAGTTCTCCCACTATATTATAGTTACCAAAACTTTAAGCGAAACCACCTTGTATTCTTCTGATTTTAAGAACCCTTGATCATCCTTTTACCACCAATATTCAAAGAAAGAGTTGATAAAATGAGACTAAACACACACCAAAACCACTTTTACTACAGTCAAGTGCCTGGAGAAGCCAGTATCAAAATACCAATATTCTTAGTTGAAGTTCTAAGAAAGGTATGATAAATAAGGAAAATAAGACCTTCCTTGAGTTTTTAACTACTAATTGGTTAACCATCTAATAAGTCTGACCTTTAAGGAAGTAAAAGTAAACAAAATAATCTGATATGATCACCATTTCATAGAAGAACAATCTTTAGTGTAAGCATCTTCTTTTAGCACGAGCTACTTATGTTTAGCACAATTTTAAGGCATTCTGATTGACATCTTTGACTCAACTTGCCTTTTGATAAAGAACATCCTTTTTTCACTTGAGTTTTCTCTTTTCCAGTAATAGCTAGAAAAACCCCACTCTTTTAAGTCTTCAAATAATATGAAGAAGTAAAAAACACAAGAAGGGGGGGAGTTGAATTGAAAACTTGAAATCAAATGTGCAATGAAACAATATTTTTACCTTGGTTCGTTTGATCTCAAACTACTCCAGTCCACCCGTCAAGGTGATTTCGCCTCTCTCCAACGAGGTCTTAATCCACTAATCTCAAAAGGATTACAATCACTACTTTAACAACAGTCAAAGTCTTCTTGAGTACAACCACAATCCGGTTAATCTCAAGGAATGCTATCTTAAACAAAGATATAAGAATGTGTGTACAGATGTTTTTTGTTACAAACACAGTAATCACAACTGTGATATTTTACACAAATTTAGAGCATGGAAAGATGAGTAAGCTTGCAACATTTTTGAATTCTCGTGTAGTAGTATATGAAAATCGTGAATAATTTGAACACTGAGCTTTTTTATATAGGAAATGAATTCTTGTTGATCATTAAGCGTGATAAATGTCATTAACTCAGTTTCCATATGGAGAAGATTATGTCTGAATGAAGTTGTTGTAATTTATGTTGTCTTGATTGAGTAGTAACACTTCAGAATCTTACATCCTTTCTTGCTGCTGATGCTTCAGAAAATTGATGACTTAGTTTATTATGCTCTTGTTCAGAATCAGAGTTTACTTCACTTAACCGCAGGTTCTGGTCATCAATCTTCAGCATAAATTCTGATTGCTTCAGCGTGTAGCTTCTATAGCTTAACTTCTGATGCTGCTTTGGTCAGAACTTCTGTATACACAATAACATAATTTTTAGGGTGCATATTTGTTCTTTGTATTTGTTATCATCAAAACTTTAACTAAGGTTTGTAGAATCAAACTATGTTCTAACAATCTCCCCCTTTTTGATGATGACAAAAACTAGAATTTTCAATGAAAAATAAAGAACAAAAGATTTAAGAGAAACTCCCCCTGAGTTGATTACTTCCCTGAAGTTCCTTCTCATTAGAGTTTTAGCTGTATCTCCTATCAGAATTTGTTCCTGTTCAAACTTTTCAGAAAGTAGAGGTTAAATAATTCAGAATGTTTGAGACTTTTGTCCCGGTAAACCATTATTGAAAATATCTTACTTTCTCCCCCCTTTTGTCAAGTATAAAAAAGAAATATAATCAGAGCAAAAAGATGAATTATATTAAAAACATAATGCAAAGAAAAGTTTCAGAAACAAGGAGGAAAAGATAAAATTACAGATAAACAGTTTTTAAAAGAGAAACCTAAGAAGGAGGGAGAAGGCGTGTGAATAACGCTTTCAACAAGCTCTTGATTTGAGTGCTTGACTCTTCCTGCTTTCCCAGAATATCTTTGATTTCCTTTGTAGTATCTTCTTATTTATCCAGAATCCCTTTGATCTCTTTGTTCGTATCCTCTTGCTTGTCCAGTCTTGCATGGATCAGAGCATTCTCTTTCTTCAACTCTTCCAGAGTTTGCATGACCAGAGTGGAAGCTGGTATCTCTTCAGGGGTTGCATGCTAATCAGAACATTCTGCAGCTTCTTCTGATTGGACCATTTCTTCTGCTACAACCATGTCTTCTGGAGCAGTAGTCAGGGAGAGACTATTTGAATCTGGTTCAGCAACTTCTGAAGGATGGTGCTCTTTCCAGGGAGCATTATCCAGCGAAAGAATTTCTTTCTTGCACCATTGAATCAGAACTTGATCTTCAAAAGCCTTCAGCTGATCACTAAAGTTCCGTTGAGCCCTTTCATAACTCAATTCCTTCAGCTTCAAAGTTTCAGCGTTGAACCATTTTCTGAATCTATCCCAGAGAGAGTCAGAAGCAGCAGGATCAGAAATCTCAAGGCTTGCTTGCTTCAAAGAATTGATCCATTCCTGCATTTCTATTTCAAAAATCAACAGACTGTTGCCAACATCTGCTTTTAGTTTAGGTTTGGGAATGGCAATTTTACGAGAGGTAGAAGCTAGTCTGTCCAGCACTAGTGGATCAATGACAATTCTGAGGTTGTCAGCTGGATGGTTGATGGTGAAGGAGTGGGAGATTCAGGAATTAGAATTGGTCTGTTAGGGGAGTTTGGTGGTGTGGATTCAAGGAATGAAGGAATTTCTGGAATGTCATGAATAGTGAGAGGCGTGCGAACCGCAAGAAGTTCTGTTATTCCAAGAATTTGGATTGTGGTATCAGAGTCTAAAGGAGAGTCTTCAGATTGGTTTGTGGCAGCATGTTGGGTTTCTGATTCAGGAATATCAGAAGATGGATTTTCAGAAAGTTGAGTTTCTGGTTGTGGTGAGTTAGGGTTTAAATCTTCTGGTTTAGGAGATTGTGGTTGAGTGTTTTTTGTTTGTGGAATTTCTGGTTGTTGTTAAGTGTTTGGATTTTCTGGTATTGGAGAGGAAAAATCTTGATCAAATAATTCAATGTTAGACAGAACCATGGCATGTTCTGGTTGATGATGTTCAGGATTTGGATTTTTAGTAGGGGAGTGAGGTTCATTCAAAAAATTACCTAGAGTTACAGATGGATCAAACTCTATGTCAAAATCTTCAAAGGTTTGGGGTGATGGATTTTCTGGTTGAGAAGGCATGGCTTCAGATGTTGAAACAATTATTGATTCTATAACAGAAACAGAAGATGGTTTACCTTTCTTTTTGGCAGCTTTAGGCATCCTCTGAGAGGGTCCTTCTCCTGCTGCTTTCCTCTTCTTTGATTTCGTTAACGCAACTTCTAGAGCAGCCTTGTGCAGATCCTGAATGTTGATTTCTGGAGCAGTCCCATCAGCCTTGCAAGCTTCAAGGTGATAACGAGAAAACATATCGTATAATTACCATCCTTTTTACCGATTTTATATTTCATTAATTCGTCTAACCCCCGATTATTCCGAGATTATTTTTCTTTTTACAGGTATAACATTTGTCGACTCAAACCGATGGAAAAGGACAACATGAAGAAGGCTAGACAATAAACAAAGAGAAAAAGAATAAAAAAAATACAAAGTTTGGATTTTTGGAACAGTGACGGTCGTCACACCCTTGTGACGGGCGTAACGCCCCCCAACTTGGAGAAACGATCTTCACACCCTTGTGACGGGCGTAACGCCCCCCAACTTGGATAAACGCTCGTCACACATCACTGACGAGCGTAATGCGCTACTTCAGCGCGTTACGACCGTCACACGCGTGAAGTTGGACGTTATACATGGATAGAGACGTGGGCATTGAAGGGCAGACTCGTTCTCCTCTCTTCCTGTTGAGTCTCCTATTTTCCTGCCACCCACTATTAGTGCTCCCTATATTCTCTCCATTGAAGACTTCCTCAAGATTTCTTAACTGCTGTTTTTCCTATGCTATATATATATGTGCAAGTGCAATGTACCAGGGGTCGAAGAATTTTCCTCAGAACAAATATTATTATTCTTTTGCAATTATTTTCCATTTCCTTGTTTTGGAATATTGTTTTCACGTTTCTGTAATTTTCATTCTAAGTTTTAGTTTTTAGTTTTAAGTGTAATTCTTCCTTCAAGAATTAACACGAATTATTTACTGCAATCAAGCTCAAGGATAATTGTAATACTTCAAGATTACCATAGCAACTTTGATTCCAGGTTTCTATTGCAATTAATATTTATTCAGTTCTTATATTATGCCAAATGTTGTTATGAATTATATTTTGAATTGTATTGCTTTCAAGTTAATTATGTCCGGCTAAATTATTAATACTGGTATGTGACCCGTAAGAACTAAAGGAATTCAGTGATACCTTGGCCAAAAATATTTATAAAACAATTTCTGGTTTCCAATTTCCAAGATTAATTTAACTAACCTTGTCACGAGAGTGAGAGGTTAATTAACACGATTTTGCCACGAGAGTGGGAAATTAATTAAGGCAAGAACCTGCATGCGAGAGCTGGGGTTCAACCCAGATAGTGGTAACGAAACATTGATTTTTAAATACACGAGAGTGTTTTAATAAATAAATTAAACTCAAATTGTTTTCAAAAAGTGTTATTAAATTTAAAGTACATCCACTAGGTTTAGTAGTATGACTTATTTCATAAACACGAGAGTGTATGTTTCAGGTTTTTAAACAATTAGCTTTTACCGAAATACTTTATAGGCCAAGCGATTCACCGAATTCCCTAAGTCTGATTATCACATACCGGTATAACTAGTACTATTATTTTTAATTAAACTGTTTCCCCCAAAAATCGAATATTCATCGCTTAGTTAGACAAATTGTAGCATTAGATCGTATGCGATTGATCCTCAGTCTCTGTGGGTTCGATAATCTTTTAGTATCCCGACGGACTCATAAAGTCCCGATCAATTTTTTGGCACCGTTGCCGGGGACTGGTAGTCAATTAATTACGATTCTTCTGTTGCGCGTTTAGACTAAGCAACAGATACCCCTTTTTTGATTTGTATGCCAAGGACTCGCTCACAAGGAGAACCACTTGACAAATCGACGGACGAACCTTAACGCATTCTTTCCGTAAGACGCGCAGTCAGGGATTACTGTTTGAATCACGCTATACCTTTACCCAAACCAGAAATCAAGATTGATTATGAAACTGATTCTAATTCTTCCTCTGAAACCGAAACCAATCCAGAATTAGACATGGCCGAAGAACAAAGGACCCGTCCACTGAAGGAGTACGCAGCTCCATCACAACAAGAACCCCATAACAACATTGCTGCTCCAGCAATAAACCGAAACGGTTTTGAGTTGAAACCGTCATTGATATCAGCTATCCAACAACGCCAATTCTCTGGAGATCCTTCTGAGGATCCGAACGAACATCTTACAAAATTCGTTCAATTTGCCGACACAGTTATAGCGAACGGTGTTAGTAAAGATGCGATAAGATTACGTCTTTTCCCTTTCTCACTAAGAGATAGAGCTTGGGCTTGGTTGCAATCCTTGCCATCAAATTCTGTCACTACGTGGGAAGGACTGAAGATAGTATTCTTAGCACGATACTTTCCCCCAAGCAAGACCGCTGCACTAAGAGCCCAAATCAACGGATTTAGGCAGAAGGATACTGAATCGCTATTCGATGCATGGGAGCGCTACAAAGATATGATGCGAATGTGCCCACATCACGGATTAGAAAAATGGCTGATAATCCACACGTTTTATAATGGACTCTTGTACAACACAAGACTCTCTATAGATGCCGCCGCAGGTGGTACACTGATGGACAAGCCTTATGACGAAGCTAACCAACTCATTGAAAACATGGCTCAAAACCACTATCAGTGGGGAGGATAAAGAACATATGTGAAGAAAACTCAAGCAAAAGGCGGGATGTACGAGGTTAGTAGCCTAGATAAAGTTAATGCTAAGGTAGATGCTCTTACCCAAAAATTAGAAAGCTTGACCTTGCCTCCTGCAGCCACCGTGGCTGCAGTTACCCCAAGCTGCGTAGTTTGTGGAGTTCCTGGTCATGTTGGAACCGAATGTCAAATCTTAGTAGGAATATCAGTTGATCAGGTAAATTACGCTCAAGGAAATCCTTATGCCAATACCTATAATCCTGGTTGGAAGAACCATCCTAACTTCTCGTACAAGAGCAATAACGCTTTATATGCACCTGGCCAAGCACCTGCTGTACCTCCAAGGTATCAAAAACCCGCTGTTAATGTTCCTAACATTCCTAAGAAATCTAACCTTGAAATCCTACTGGAAAATTTTATCGCTAATCAAGCCCAACAAAACAAAGAATTCCTCAATCAAAACGTTCACACTAGTGAACAATTGAAGCTATTAGCAAACAAGGTAGATGCCCTAGCAACTCACAACAAAATGTTAGAAACCCAAATCTCCCAAGTAGCACAACACCAAGCTAGTTCTGCCACACCTGCTGGTACATTTCCTGGATAGCCACAGCCCAATCCTAAAGGACATGCAAATGCTATCACATTACGAAGTGGGACAACCCTTGATGGACCGGTAGATCCTAGACTCCAAAATCCGACCATGTATCAAAAGCCCGAAAAAGAAATGGAGAAGTGGAAAGATCAATATGAAAATGTAGAGGAAGACGAGAATGAGAACAGAGAGGCTTCAGAAAAACCTTATGTGCCTCCACCACCATATAAACCACCAATTCCATACCCCCAAAGACTTGCAAAATCCAAGAACGAGGGACAATTCAAGAAATTTATAGAACTTCTGAAACAATTAAACGTCACTATTCTGTTTACAGAAGCTATAACCCAAATGCCATCATATGCTAAATTCCTAAAAGAAATATTGGCTAATAAGAAAAAAATCATTGAGAATGAAACCGTTATGCTAACTGCCGAATGTAGCGCCATAATTCAAAATAACATGCCTCCAAAGCTAAAAGATCCTGGTAGTTTCTCCATACCATGTGTAATTGGAAAATCTGCCATAGACAAAGCTCTATGCGATTTAGGAGCCAGTGTCAGTATAATGCCCTTATCTATTTGCGAGAAGCTCAAATTAGGCGACATGAGACCTACCAAGATGTCCCTACAACTAGCCGATAGGTCAGTCAAATTTCCTGTTGGTATGCTAGAAAACATTCCTGTCCGAATAGGACAATTTTACATACCGACTTACTTCATAATAATGGACATCAAGGAAGATTCAAACATTGCCATCATACTAGGAAGACCATTTTTAGCTACTGCAGGAGCCATCATAGACGTTAAGAAAGGAAAACTTACCTTCGAGGTAGGAGAAGAAAAAGTGGAATTCATTCTTTCCCAATTTTTTAAAGCCCCTACTATAGATGACTCATGTTGTCTCCTAGATATTATTGATGAATGTGTCAAAGAACTTGAATGCCAAGAGGACACCTATTCTGCGATGCTGAAAATTCAGACACCAACTATCCTTAAGAACGAGGACTGGAAACAAGAACACTTAGATGCCGACCTAAGCGAATGTTTAGCCTTAACACACGATCCTGCCCCAACTAACAAGAAACCTAGTATAGAACTTAAAACATTACCTGAAGATCTTAGGTATGAATTTTTAGATAAAGAACTCGAATGACCAGTTATAATCAATGCCAAATTAGGAGAGATCGAAATTGAAAAACTTCTTAATGTGTTAAGGAAATATCCAGCCGCGTTAGGCTATAATATCTCAGATCTCAAAGGAATAAGCCCTTCTCTCTGTATGCACCGCATTGTGCTAGAGGAGGACTGCAAGACTTCTAGAGAACATCAAAGACGAATAAACCATATCCTAAGTGAAGTCATTAAGAAGGAAGTGCAGAAATTACTAGAAGCAGGCATCATATACCCAATATCAGATAGCAACTGGTTCAGTCCAGTTCACGTGGTGCCTAAGAAAGGAGGTGTTACGGTTATAACAAACACAAAAGGAGAATCGGTAGCACAACATACGCAAACAGGATGGAGAATGTGTATTGATTATAGGAAATTAAACAAAGCTACGCGCAAAGACCATTTCCCATTACCATTCATTGATCAAATGCTCGAGCGTTTGGCCAAACATTCCCATTTCTGCTATCTTGACGGGTACTCAGGATTCTTTCAAATTCCCATTCATCCTGACGATCAAGAGAAAACTACGTCCACATGTCCCTATGGTACCTTTGCATACCGAAGAATGCCATTTGGACTATGTAACGCACCTGCAACCTTCCAACGATGCATGATGGCGATTTTCGTAGACTTTTTAGACGGAATTATGGAAGTATTCATGGACGATTTCTCCGTCTGTGGAGAGAGTTTCGACAGATGTTTATCAAACCTTGAATTAGTACTGAAACGCTGTGTCAATGTCAACCTAGTGCTCAAATGGGAAAAATGTCACTTCATGGTGAGACAAGGAATTGTGTTGGGTCACATTGTATCAAACAGAGGGATTGAAGTCGACAAAGCAAAGATCGAAATTATCAAAAACCTTCAACCACCCAAAATAGTTAGAGAAATACGAAGTTTTCTAGGACACGCGGGTTTTTACCGACGTTTTATAAAAGATTTCTCTAAAATCACCAAGCCACTAACTGAATTATTAATGAAAGAGGCTGAGTTTATTTTCGACGATAAATGCTTGAACGCATTTGAGACACTTAAAGAAGCCTTAATCTCAACACCTATTATGAAACCTCCTGATTGGAACCTACCATTTGAAATAATGTGCGATGCGAGCGATTATGCTGTAGGCGCAGTCCTAGGACAACACAAAGAAAAAAAGCTTCACGCTATCTACTACGCAAGCAGAACGCTCGACCCAGCACAGATGAATTACGCCACTACGGAGAAGGAACTCTTAGCTGTGGTATTCACATTGGATAAATTTCGTTCCTACTTAGTAGGTGCCAAGATCATTATTTACACGGATCACGCTGCGATCCGATACTTACTAAGCAAGAAAGACGCCAAACCACGACTACTCAGATGGATCTTACTCCTACAAGAGTTTGATCTAGAAATAAAAGACAAGAGAGGAACTGAAAACATGGTGGCAGACCATTTATCGAGATTAGATGGAATCCAAGCCGAGAGTGTTCCCATAAACGAAGACTTCCCTTATGAATGCCTTGTTGCCAAGCTAGAGATAAACCCTACCGACAGTTTAGATCAACATAATGAACCTTTAACAACTGCGGTAGTAAAAGCCATTTGTACTAACACCACACTGCCATGGTACGCTGACTTCGTCAACTATTTAGCTGCCGGTGTTTTACCACCCGATTTAACGTACCAACAGCGGAAGAAATTTTTCCACGATCTTAAACACTACTTTTGGGATGAACCATTACTCTTTAAAAGAGTCGCTGATAGTATCTACCGTCTCTACGTCCCTAACGATGAAATAGACGACGTCATTTCCCATTGCCATTCCGCCCCTTATGGTGGACACGCTAGTACGTCAAAAACCTGTGCAAAAATACTTCAATCTGGCTTCTTTTGGCCTACCTTATGGAAAGACGTCCACGTAGCAATTATGAACTGCGATAGGTGTCAACGCACGGGAAATATATCTAGACGCGACGAAATGCCGCAAAAAGGAATCCTCGAAGTAGAGATTTTCGATGTATGGGGAATTGATTTCATGGGACCCTTCCCCGCATCTTTTGGAAATAAGTATATTTTGGTAGTTGTCGACTACGTATCAAAATGGATTGAAGCCATCGCCGCACCCACAAACGATACACGTGTGGCACTAAAACTATTCAAGAATATTATCTTCCCACGATTCGGTGTACCAAGACTAGTGATCAGTGATGGTGGCTCCCATTTTATCTCTAGAATCTTCGAAAAGTTACTTTCCAAATATGGCGTTAAACATCGCATAGCCACACCATACCATCCTCAAGCGAGTCGACAAGTGGAAGTGTCAAATAGGGAGATAAAACAAATCCTTGAGAAAACCGTAACCTCATCCAGAAAAGACTGGTCCTCCAAGCTAAACGATGTTCTTTGGGCATATCAGACAACTTTTAAAACCCCTATCGGAACAACGTCGTTTAAGTTAGTTTATGGAAAATCTTGCCATCTGCCAGTAGAATTAGAACATAAAGCTTATTGGGCCATAAAAACCCTTAACTTAAATTACAAGACTGCTGGCGAGAAATGAGTGTTAGATATCCATGAATTAGAAGAATTGTGTTTAGACGCTTATGAAAATCCTAAAATTTATAAAGAACAAACTAAAAAATGGCACGATAAGTGTATCTCGCGGAAAGACTTTAAGGAAGGAGACATCGTTCTCCTATTAAACTCTAGACTGAAACTTTTCCCGGGAAAATTACGTTCCAGATGTTCCAGACCGTTCGAAATTAACAAAGTTTTCCCAAGCGGTGCGATAGAAATTAAAGGCAGTTTTATCGAACCATTCATAGTTAATGGCCAGCGCCTAAAGCACTACTTTAACGTCGGAAATATCGACTACTCGACTTATCTTCAGTTAAGTGAGCCGCCTACCCCAAATACCTAACCGAATATGTGTTAACTATCGAGCCGTCGACATAAAATAAAGGCGCTTCGTGGGAGGCAACCCATGTTTTACTTTAACTATTTTTTCTGCTTTAACATGCTTTTATTTTTATTTTCCTTTTCTTAATCTTTAAAACATTTTCATGATTGCATCTCTTACTCCTTTCTATTTTTCTTCTATATTTATTTTTCCCTTTAATCTTTCTTTTTCTTTTTAATTTAACTTTGGCAATTTCTTAACTCGAAAATACATACTTAATTTCTTTTTTTTTCAAACATTTATTAAATATTTTCAGGGGGTAATTCTTTTGCTTTCATATTTAGCTCTATGGATTGTGTAAACTTCATGAATGTCAAATTGAGAAGCAGACACCAACGAAGACGATTTGCGGACCTGGCTGAATGGGAGATGTGCCCTACTATCTACGCAGATGATCATGCTATGGCCGCCCTTGGAATTCGTGAGAGTGTCATGTACTTGCTGCATCAGATTGGCTGGGACACTCCTCCTATCCGAAGACGGTTCTGCACCTACAAAAAGCTGACTCTTGAGTTCCTAAGCACCCTGAGCTTCATTCCAAATCATGGGATGGGATTCAACCGTGGGTTGATCACATTCAGGATGTTTAACATGGATTACACTTATAACCTCCGGGAGTTTAGCCAGCTGATTGGGTTCCCTTTTGGTCCTGATGTTATCACTATGACCCAGGAGAACCTCTTGCCTGAATCTGATCTTGATTATTTCTAGGGAAGCATCGCTGGTAATAACCATCCCGAGCCGTCTGATCTTTACTCTGAATGCATCCATAACCCGACTATCAGGTATTTTCACAAGATCATCGCCCACACCATCTTTGGCAAACAGAAAAATGTCACATCTGTATCCCGCGATGAGCTATTTATTATGTATTGTGCATCCCAGAGCCGTCCGGTGAACGGTGCAGCTTATATGCTCACTAATATGGAGCGTATCATCCAGACTCCAAATGCACCGATCTTGTTGGGTGGGTTAGTTACCATGCTATCAAATGCAATTGGACTCCACCGGCCTATGCTCGGATCAGCTCCGCTTTGTGGAATAAAGTCGATGGACATTGCCTTCTGTTTCAATACCAGCATGATCGGGAACCTTGGACCACATCAATTTGACCAGTTAGTTAATCATCAGATCATCCACCAGTTTAAGCTTCCGGACCCTATCACCAGTGTGCACAACAGAGATAACTGGCTTTTTGACCTTCACCATACTGCTACGCCGCCCTCCTCACCCTCTACTGTTGACATTTACAAGGTCCCAAACACTACAAATGCTGATGAAGATCCTGCCATACCGCCAGGATACCATGAGTTCCCTGATCCTTGGGAACAGCAGGCTACTTCCGCTGAGACCGCGACCCCGGCTCCTGATACTACACCACCTACAGCTACTGTTACCCTGCACTCCAAGCATGAAGTAATTACTGACATGCTGGGCGAGCTGACATCTCTCCGGGTGGACTTCATAACCTTCATGGATTTGGTGACCGATCAGCTGGACTACATGCATCAGCATATATTTCCTCCTCCCCGTGGCTAGAGTTGCCATCATTATTCATTTTCTTTTCTCTCGCATTTATTCATACAGTGGGGACACTATTTAGTTTTAGTGTGGGAGGGATTATAGTTATTACTTTCAGCATTTTATCATTTTTTTAGTTATTTCGAAACAATTTCTTATGAATTTATTCAATTATTTAAAGTACCAAGTTCATTTATTTATTTTCATATTTCCAGTTTACTGTGTACTTACTTTTATTTACTGTTTATTGTTTATGTTTACTGCAATGATATTACTATTTCGTTATGTACTGGTAACAAATATTACAAACTTTAATTATTAGATCACCTTCCTTTATATTTAAAACTCTTATTAATTAAAATATTTCAAAAATTGAAAACAAAATATATACTTCAAACCTTATTACCAAGAAAATAATAAAATATAAAAATATAAACACCCCAACGGTCCTGTAACGGTCGTCTCATTAATGACGCTGAACGCGTTACGACCGTCACACCCTTGTGACGAGCGTAACACGCCTTTTTGCCTCATGACGACCGTCACACCCTCGTGACGACCGTCATGCATACAGTGTATCAGAACGGCTATTACAGAACCGTTCCAGCTTTCAACCATCCCCTTCATAAACCCATTTCCCCCATTGTTACCACATCACACGAAAAACTACCCACTCACTCCATTTTTCTTCTAACTTTTAAACTTCCAACACCAAATTACCGTCCACACAGTACCCAAATTTCATATTCCAAAATCAAAACCTACCTACACCATGGAAAACAACCCACACGCCCCTGCCCTTAATTTCATAATCGGCGAATAGGAAGAGAATCAACGGGCAAAGTTTCAGAAATTCCAACGTCGAGGTCTCCAACCCACATGGTACGTTGATATCGACTGCCTAAGGAGTTTGGGACTACTCGACAGTGTCTGCCGGTTATTGCAAAGTGTGGATTTGTGGAACCTGTGCCGCGAACCAAGACCGATCTACGAAACTCTTACTCTTGAGTTCTTGAGTTCATTTGTTTACCTCACTCCGCCAGGTGTCACAAACCAAATGTCAGGGCTGGAAAAATTCCGCATGTTTGGCGTTGAGCACGAGTTGCCTCAATCCAACATCGCTAGACTTCTAGGATTTTGTTCGGACGAAGGTGCTCATCTTCGGGTGCCGGATAATTTTGGTGAGGAGGCTTTCAACTTATGGCACAGTTTGACGAATATCCGTGCCGGATCCTACGACCACCTGAATGCCACCCACATTCACAATCCGGCCATCCGCTACTTCCATCGCATCCTTAGCAACACAATCTTCGCCCGTGACAGTAACCATAAGCTCAACTCCAAGGAGCTCTTCTTTTTACATTGCGCGTTCACTGGGCAAAATATCAATGCCGCCCCGTTCCTACTTGCTCACATCCACTCTATTTGTGCTACAGGTGGAAAACCATTTTATTTCGAAGGGTTGGTTACTTCACTTGCCATTGGTCTGAACTACGGTGCTGCTCTCGCAACCTTGCTAACTATGGATCACTGCAAAGCCGCACACCTCATCTACGAGCGGGAAGACGGCAGATTCCACCCTATAATCAGGAACACTGTCTATTAGAATATCATTTTTCCGAATAGGGACCGAATCGATCCAAGTAAACGAGCAAACAGGTTGTTCGATCCTGAAATTCCCGCAGAGCGTGCACCTGCCCATGTAGACCAACCTGCAGCCGCTGTAGACGAAATACAAGAAGAGTTAGATAGTGCTCCTCCAGTCCACGACATTCCAGGATCCTCATCTGCACCTCCTCCTATTAATCTTGAAGACATCCTCCGCACCCTCCACATGCAAAACCAAATGAATGCGGCGCTTGAAAGGAGGCAAGCCGAGCAATTTGAGTCTTTGTGCGCCCAACACGCTCAGATCTTGACTGGGCAGCGCAACATGAATGAAAGGTTAGATGAGGCCCTGTCAGAGCTTAACGCCTTGAGGATGGACGTGAGCACCCTTGGCTTCCAAGACACCGACACTGAAGCCACACCTACCAGACGCTCTCGCACCAGGAGTAGAGGACGTGGTCACCAGTAGTCTTTCTTTAATTTCTATGTAATTTATAATTTTTCTGTTTCATTTCTTTTCCGTTGGTTTTGTAATTGTACTTCCCCGCCTATATACCGCAACATTAAGGACAATGTCGGATTTTGTGTGGGAGAGGTACCTTTCAATCTTTTATAAACTAGTAAATTCTTACGATATGTCTCGATTCAAATTCTTCGCTTTATTTTGCCATACCGAAAAATTTTTATTTTCACATTAGCCCGACATACCTATTTTAACGAAATCCCAGTTGAGGAAGCCGAAAACGACATACCAAGATCGATACGGTTCTGACACCGTAGACTTCCTACTTACGCGATCCGTTTCAATAACCATTATACCGATTTCTGGAGTTTCAAGTTCTAGAAGTAACCCCTAGTAGTTTTTACTAGCAGTCAGCAACGTCTTGACATAAACCACGTGGAGATTCGATGAATATAAGTGTTTGATGCCTAATTCTAAAAATATCCTTCCTATCTCGCTGCTAAAAGAAAAGAAAATTTATGTACCAAAATATTCGGGCACATATAAGAGCTGAGCAAATAATGAAGGAATCCAGTGTTGGTTGGTTCAGAGGTATCTGGTTCTGAACTCGGTAGGGCATGCTACGGCCCGATCCCCCATAACCTCCAATTTGGATAACATATATAGGGTTGCCACATTCATGTACCAGACCCCGTGCTAAAAGGATCAAAGTCACTAACCGGTTACTCCACTACGTGCGTGGTAAGACAAAGAGCTTAATGTGATTGCGCCAGAACGAAACCGGGAGAAATAGATACGAGGAACTCTGGGCAGAATTATAACGGATCTGTTGGATAGCTCGTTTGAAATGGAAGTCTATGGCTAAGCTTATTGCTTGTGTCATTAGCGTATCTTTAGTGTTTTACTCAAGTATTGGCCGAACCGACGAGGATTTCCCGAAACTACTTTAAAAATCCAAGGTATGTCATGCTTATGCGCTTGACAAAACTTGTCCGACCTTTTGAATGACTATTTGCTTGAGGACAAGCAAAGATTTAAGTATGGGGCAATTTGATAACGAGAAAACATATCGTATAATTACCATACTTTTTACTAATTTTATATTCCATTAAGTCGTCTAACCCCCGATTATTCCGAGATTATTTGTCTTTTTACAGGTATAACATTTGTCGACTCAAACCGATGGAAAAGGACAACATGAAGAAGGCTAGACAATAAACAAAGAGAAAAAGAATAAAAAAATACAAAGTTTGGATTTTTGGAACAGTGACGGGCGTAACGCCCCCCAACTTGGAGAAACGCTCGTCACACATCACTAACGAGCGTAATGCGCTACTTCAGCGCGTTACGACCGTCACCCACCTGTGACGACCGTCACGCGCGTGAAGGTGGACGTTATACATGGATAGAGACGTGGGAATTGAAGGGCAGACTCGTTCTCCTCTCTTCCTGCTGAGTCTCTTATTTTCCTGCCACCCACTATTAGTGCTCCCTATATTCTCTCCATTTAAGACTTCCTCAAGATTTCTTAACTGCGTTGTTCCTATGCTATATATATATGTGCAAGTGCAATGTACCAGGGGTTGAAGAATTTTCCTCAGAACAAATATTATTATTCTTTTGTAATTATTTTCCATTTCCTTGTTTTGGAATATTGTTTTCACGTTTCTGTAATTTTCATTCTAAGTTTTAGTTTTTAGTTTTAAGTGTTAATTCTTCCTTCAAGAATTAACACGAATTATTTACTGCAATCAAGCTCAAGGATAATTGTAACACTTCAAGATTACCATAGCAACTTTGGTTCCAGGTTTTTATTGCAATTAATATTTATTCAGTTCTTATATTATGCCAATTGTTGTTATGAATTATATTTTGAATTGTATTACTTTCAAGTTAATTATGTCCGGCTAAATTATTAATACTGGTATGTGACCCGTAAGAACTAAAGGAATTCAGTGATACCTTGGCCAAAAATATTTATAAAACAATTTCTGGTTTCCAATTTCCAAGATTAATTAAACTAACCTTATCACGAGAGTGAGAGGTTAATTAACACGATTTTTCCACGAGAGTGGGAAATTAATTAAGGCAAGAACCTGCATGCGAGAGCTGGGGTTCAACCCAGATAGTGGTAACGAAACATTGATTTTTAAATACACGAGAGTGTTTTAATAAATTAATTAAACTCAAATTGTTTTCAAAAAGTGTTATTAAATTTAAAGTCCATCCACTAGGTTTAGTAGCATGACTTATTTCATAAACACGAGAGTGTATGTTTCAGGTTTTTAAACAATTATCTTTTACCGAAATACTTTATAGGCCAAGCGATTCACCGAATTTCCTAAGTCTGATTATCACATACCGGTATAACTAGTACTATTATTTTTAATTAAACTGTTTCCCTTAAAAATCGAATATTCGTCGCTTAGTTAGACACACTGTAGCATTAGATCGTATGTGATTGATCCTCAGTCTCTGTGGGTTCGATAATCATTTAAAACTAGAACGACTGAACTGTATACTTGCAGTTAGTATCCCGACAGACTCATAAAGTCTCGATCACAAGGTATCTAACTATTATTTCTAGGTTAGAGTATCTCAGAAAATAAAGGAAAATCCTTCAGAGGTATCCTTCTTGAAGTAATGGTCTCATGAGCAGTAACAGTTGGTTCCTTCTTGATATTCTCAATGATCTTCATTTTCTTCAGATTATTGGCGTTCAGGGGCCTCCCAGCAGTTGCTTCCAATGTGCTTATTTCCTGAGCCTTCGTCAGATATTCTATCACCCTGTTCTCTGTTAGAATATCTGTTATAAGCCTTCCTAAGGGAATCCAATCCCTCTTGGTCCTTTCTTCTTCTCTGGTTTCCTTCACACTTGTTCTGAGATGTTTGAAGAGCAAGTCTGGAAGATTTACCTTTGTCTTCTTAGCAATGAAATAGATCAGAAATTGTTGATCAATATTGATGTAATCAAGAGAGCTTGTAGGCTTCCTGTGGTGGATGCATCCCATAATGATTCTGGCCTAGATTCTATGATGATCCTTTAAATCTCTGATTTTTCTTGATGCTTGACCAGAAGTGAAAATTTCCTTGACAATTGATTTTAGGTCAGAGCATCTCTCAGCCATGTCAATGCATCTGACACCACCACCGTTGTATCCAAGAAGTTTTGCAATAAGATCTTCTGTTATCACAATTTTCTTCCCCATAACATAATAAGTAACTTGATGATTTGATGAGGAAGCATGTATCCAAAATTCTTTGACGAGAATGGGAAACGTTGGACCAACCAGACGATCAAAATAACTTATCCAACCATGAGCAGTCACGTCTTCATAGATATTGAACCCATTTTCTTGTAGACTCCCAAAATCAATAATCAGTTTTGAGAGAACTTCCAGGTTATCAACAAGAGTGAGAAGCGTCCGGATGGGTTCTTCGTATTGTTCTATTGATGCAGAATCAGGAGCACTGAGATTTTTGAGGTTTGATGAAGAAGCCATTGTTCACACGCTTTTTAGAGGAAGACGAAAAGGGTTTTTGAAAGCAAGAACTTGAAACAAGAGAATATATTTAGGAGAGTAAAAGTGAATGAATGAAAAAAGTAATTTTGAGTTTAAATAGGTTTCTTGAAAACATAAACAGTAAGTAAAAGAAAAAAAATAGTAATGATTATATGCATTAATGACACCTGAATTTAGGGGATTTAGAAAGATACTGGATGATTACCATTGACAAGTGTCTCAATGCATCCAATCGGTGCCTTGTACCCTTCAGAAATGGAACGAGTGTTCAGCTTCAGAAATTGAACGAGTGTTCAGCTTCAGAAATTGCTTGAGGAAGACTACAAGACCCAAAGAGAACATCAGAGAAGAATAAACCCAGTTCTAAGTGATGTAGTTAAGAAATAAGTACAAAAGTTATTAGAAGAAGGAATCATATATCCGATATCCGACAATAAATGGGTTAGCCCGGTACATGTTGTACCGAAGAAAGGAGCTGTTACAGTTGTGAGCAATGCAAAAGGTGAATCCGTAGCACAACGTACTCAAACTGGATGGAGAATATGCATTGACTATAGGAAGTTAAACAAAGCCACTCGAAAAGATCATTTTCCTTTACCTTTCATTGATCAAATGCTCGAATGACTTGCTAAGCACTCCCATTTTTGCTATTTGGATGGTTATTAGGGATTTTTCCAAATCCTTATACATCTTAAAGATCAAGAAAAGACTACATTCACTTTTCCTTATGGTACATTTTCCTATAGACGAATTCCTTTTGGACTATGCAATGCTCCCGCAACATTCCAAATGTGCATGATGTCAATTTTCGGTGATTTTATAGATGACAGCATGGAAGTATTTATGGACGATTTCTCTGTTTGTGGGTAAAGCTTTAAAGGATGCCTATAGAACTTAGAAATGGTACTTGAATGATGCGTAAGAGTTAATCTCGTATTAAATTTGGAAAAATTCCATTTCATGGTCCGACAAGGAATCATACTTGGACACATAGTATCCGACAAGGGGATTGAGGTTGACAAAGCAAAAATAGAAGTTGTGAAAACCTTCAACCTCCGAAAATCATAAGAGAAATACAAAGTTTCTTAGGACACACCGGTTTCTATTGAAGATTCATTAAAGATTTCTCTAAAATTACCAAACCTTTAACTAGCCTGCTAGTGAAAGACGTTGAATTCAATTTCAATGACAGATGCTTGAAAGCATTCGAACAATTAAAAAAAACTCTTATTACTGGACCTATTATACAACCACCTGATAGGAGATTACTGTTCGAAATCATGTGTGACGCTAGTGACTATGTTGTAGGCGTAGTTTTAGGACAATGAAAAGATAAAAAGCTTCATGCGATCTATTACGCCAGTAGAACTTTAGATCCTGCACAGATGAACTACGCCACAACCGAAAAAGAACTTTTAGCTATCGTCTTCGCTCTAGATAAATTTTGTTCTTACCTTATCATGCTGCAATTAGATACTTATTAAGCAAAAATGACACCAAACCGAGATTACTCAAATGGATCTTACTCCTACGAGAATTTGATTTAGAAATCAAAGACGAAAAGGAACTGAAAATGTAGTAGCTGATAATTTATCTAGAATGGAAGTTTTTGTACCCCAAAATTTTCCCTCCCTTTTTCTTTAAGATATCTCCTCAAGCTCCTAGGGTTCTCATTTGCTTAAGACTACTCAAGGAATTGATCAGACAAGTCCCTCCTAAGCAGTTGACCTACAACTAGGGTTTTGTGTTTCTTAAAGAAAATTAAGCTTCTAGTGACCAAGTAGATTCCATGATTCCTCGTATACTTCAAAGAATCCTCATGACATGATTCAAGCCTTGCATCAAGACTTTGCTCAGTCAATTTGTCAGATTTGAAAATCAACTATATTGGGCAAAAAGTCAACCTTGACCAATTTAGAGTCAAACCTCCAAGAATTTTGGTCAACATCATCATTTTGAAGTCAAATTCATCATTTGATCAATGGTTGATAATGTTTCATCAAGAAAACTCAAGTTTCATCAAAAGCCAAAAGTTGCTAAATTAGGGTTTTCTTAAGGAGAAGTCAACTAAACTTTGACCAAGCATAACTTTCCCATACTTCATCAGATTTTTTCTCAACCAAATCTCCTTTTAAAGGAAATTCAATTCTCTACAACTTAGTCTCTCAAAGCTCAAGTCCAAAAGATGCTTCATTTGATAGATATGGGCCAAAACATTACATGTCATTTCAAAAGTCAACAAAAAGTCACTTTTTGTCAAGGCAACTTACATCAAAATAATGACTTCAAATGAAAACATGATGAACATAGATATTATATAGGACATCTTGAGCTTTCAAAAAAGTCAAAGATCACCTCCATATGACAAAATTTGAGAGAGTTATGATTGGTGCAAGTTAGGAAATTTTGAGGAAATGCATGAAACCCAAATTGATCAAACTTGAGTTTTTGGGCTAATGGGCTTATATTTCAGGGACCAAACATGTATTAGGCCTCATAGTCAACCTATGAACCTAATCATACACCTCCTTGATCTTTATTTCATTTAATCTTGATTTTATTTATTTAAATTCAAAATAAATTAAATAAATTCAAAGGGTTCCTTACAAAGGTCCAAACCCACTTGTTTAACCTAATTCACAACCTATATATACTTTTCATTCAGATAAGAGAAAAGAGAACGAACCCTTGTAAGAGCTACCACCTCCCAAACTTCAAAATTCTCAAAACTAGGGCAAACTACAAACTCCATTTGTATCCTTTCTCCAAGAAACCTAGTCGTCCCAATCGATCCTTGAAGCATTGTAGGGTAAGATTTGATCATCCCTGTAGTTGTTTAGTTATTGGATTGCATTTTTGGTAAAACCAGGTGTGTGTGTGTGTGTGTGTGTGTGAATGTCATGACTGATGTCATAACATTCTAGTTTAGTTTGTACTGATTCATTAGGTACCTCTGCAGAAAAATATTGTCATACAGGTGCTGCTGTTTATAAGTGTGTATCTGAGCATTTTGCAAAAAGATCACATTTACCTAAATCAGTAGACAGGTTTTCAGATGTCATAACAAATGTTAAGACATCCTGTTCTGAACTAACAGTTATGCAGTTTGAGTAATTCTGAGTTTTTTCAGGATTATGACTCAGTCTTTCCAGAACAGAAAATCTCGTGGACTTGGGGTTAACCTAGCTCAACCCTAACTTGGTTGATATAGTCCCGTGACCTAGTCTTAAGGTCAAATGGAATTAACCCTAGCTTTTTGTGGAAACCCTAACTGAAGATGCAGCTGCTATATATTCAACAGAGCTGCTGTTTTGGAATTAATCCCTTTTTGACAGAAGATCATTTAGAAGTTGTATAGTTTTAACTATTGTACTCCAAGCAATTATCATTGAGATAAGTGACTTGGAATAGGTTTTAATTGTAAGGGTTGTGTATCACTCAAAGCTTTGAAGCAAGAGTGTTTGTATGTCTCTTGACTAAAGCTTTGAAGCAAAGTCAAGTTAGGTTTGTGTATCACTCAAAGCTGTGAAGCAAGAGTGTTTGTGTTTCTTGATTAAAAAGATGTGAAGCATAATCAAGTGTATGTTTTGAAGAGTGTCTTCATCAATTCAATAGTCAAATTGTTTTATGTATCACTGCTGTGATTGAGGGGGAGTGAGTAGGAACTCAGGTTTAAGTTGTACTTAGATTGAAGTTGCATTGGGTAGGTCTTAAGTGGAGGAGATAAACTGGTTGGTTTATTCCTGAATTAATATCTATTATAGTGGATTTCCTCCCTGGCTTGGTAGCCCCCAGAGTAGGTGTTGTTGCACACTGAACTGGGTAAACAATTGACTGTGTTCTTTGCTGTTTTTGTATTTACTATCTTATAGAAAGTCAGATACGGTGTCATAACATTGAACGTGACATTGAGTATCTGCAGCCAGAATTTCAATTGGCATCAGAGCAGGCACCCTGCCTGTATTACTGGGTGAGATCTAGGGATATCACTTTCTGGCACTATGGACAAAGAAGGAGTTTTTGGAAATAGACTACCCATTCTGGATGGAACAAATTATGACTACTGGAAACCTCGTATGATTTCCTTGTTAAAATCTCTGGACAAAAAGGCTTGGAGAGCTGCTGACAAAGGATGGATCCATCCCACCATAACTGAGAAAGATGGCACAATCAGTTTGAAGCCTGAGGAAGATTCGAGTAAAGAAGAAGATGAGTTAGCCCTGGGAAATTCCAAAGCTTTAAATGCCTTGTTCAATGGAATTGATAGAAACATTTTCAGACTAGCACATCAATATGAATTGGCCAAGGAAGTTTGGGACACTCTCAAAACTACTCATGAGGGCACTTCAAAAGTGAAAATGTCAAGGCTTCAGATGTTGACTACCAAGTTTGAGAATCTAAAAATGATGGAAGATGAAACCATTCATGAGTTTCACATGAACATCTTGGAGATTGCCAACACCTCAGGAGCACTGGGAGAAAAGATGTCAGAAGAAAAATTGGTGAGAAAGATTCTCAGATCCTTGCCTAAAAGATTTGCTATGAAGGTAACTGCCATAGAGGAAGCCCAGGACATCAGCAAGTTGAAAGTGGATGAACTAATTGGGTCTCTTCAGACTTTTGAGATGAGGATCACTGAAAATAGTGACAAGAAGAACAAAAGCATAGCACTTGTATCCAACACTGATGTTGAAAACAAGGAGGATGAAGAAGAAAATATTTCAGAAGCTATAGCCATGCTTGGAAGACAGTTCAACAAACTCATCAAAAGAATAGATCCAAAGTCAAGGTCTAATGTTCATAACATTCCCTCTGACATTGACAGTTCCAGCAGAAGACCAAGGTCAAAATAGAAGGGAAATCAAGGCAGAGGAATTCAATGCCATGGTTGTGAAGGATATGGGCATATTCGAGCTGAATGTCCTACCTTTCTTAAGAAACAAAAGAAAGGAATGACTGTTACTTGGTCTGACTGTGATTCAGAAAGTAATTCTGAAGAAGAATTTGCCAAACTAGTTACTGCTTTAACTGGTGTTTGTACCTCTGAAAGTGACACTAGTGATGAAGAAGTGACATTTGAAGAACTGGCTGATACCTACAAGAAATTGTGTATCAGGAGTGCTGAAGTCTGTGTGCAGAATGAGAAACAATCAAAACTCATCATAAAGCTGGAGGCTGAAAAAAGGGCAAACCTTGAAACTATAAGTCATCTAGAAGGGGAAGTTCAATTGCTGAACTCACAACTGAATCAAATGACCAAATCTGTCAAGATGCTGACTAATGGAACAGACAAATTGGAAGAGATCCTTCAGGTTGGACAAATTATGGGAAACAAATCTGGACTAGGATTTGTGGAAGCTAAGAAATCTGGTGCAGACAAGAAGATCAGGCCTGTTAAACAAATGTCAAAGCAGATGTCTCAACATAACTCTCAACATCAGAAACAGAGATATATGAAGAAAAAGTACCAAAGATGGAGATGTCATCATTGTGGGAGGTATGGCCACATAAAGCCTTTCTGCTTCAAATTGCATGGATACCCTAATCAAAACTCATGTGTTAAACCTAAGTCAAAAAGGGTACCACATACTCCTCAATGGAAGAAAAAGGCTACTGCCCTGATAGCCCACACTTCCCTGAGAGTCTCTGCAAGTGAAGGCTGGTACTTTGACAGTGGGTGCTCTAAGCACATGACTGGAATAAAGAACATTCTCAATCATGTTAAACCTCACACCACTAGTTATGTGACCTTTGGAGATGGTGCTAAAGGTGAAATCAAAGGAGTTGGTAATTTGGACTGCCCTGAAGTTCCAAATCTAAACGAAGTTCTATTGGTAAAAGGCCTGACTGCTAATCTCATTAGTATCAGTCAATTGTGTGATCTAGGATTCAAGGTCATCTTCTCAAAATCTGAATGTCTAGTAATTAATGAAAAAATAGAAGTGGTAATGAAAGGAATCAGATCTAAAGATAACTGTTACTTGTGGCACCCTGAGAACACTAATAACTCCACTATGTGTTCCATTATCAAAGAAGAAAAAGAGATGAAATTGTGGCACCATAAGCTTGGCCATCTTCATCTAAGAAGAATGAAAAAAACTATCTCTATGGAAGCAGTCAGAAGGATTCCAAGACTGCAAATTGATAAAAGGAGGGTTTGTGGTGAACTTCAAATTGAAAGGCTTGGTAAAAAGAGACATGTCTATGATGTGGTGAATAAACTTGAAGAAGGATGTGTGGTCAGAACCAGAAGTAATCATGACAAAGAATTTGGAAACAACAAGTTTAATAAATTCTGTTTTCCAAAACAAATGAGTCATGAAGTCTCCTCTCCTATAACTCATGATCAAAATGGAGTTGACAAAAAGAAAAATAGGAACATACAGGAATCTGCCAGAGCTATGATTCATGTCAAAAGAATGCCTTCCCAACTCTGTGCTGAAATAGTTGCAGCTGGTAGTAGCTGTTCTCAAAATATCTGGACAAAGCAGATGCTCACTGAGTATAATGTCTCACAAGATGTTGTGACATTGTATTGTGACAATCAAAATACAATCAATATTTCCAAGAATCCTATTCAGCATAGCAGGACCAAGCACATTGATCTTGTAGAGAAGAAGACAATTAAACTGGAACATGGTGTCATCAAGCTTCAGCTGGCTGATTCTTCTACCAAGGCTCTTGTTGGAAATCAACTTGAAAACTTGAGGGGCAAGATGGGTATTTGCCAACGTGAAAAATTATAGCAATTAATTTTTCTTAAAACAAGGGTTGAAGGAGTTAATTGTGTTAAGTCTATTTTTAGTAGGTTAATCATATGTCTTTCCAACTCCTTCAAATTTGTTGACTCTCATTTGCCTCCTACCTCTCTCGTCTTTGCAACCTATTCCTTTCTCTCAATCAATGTTTTCGCTCAAATTGCTACTGGTGCTCTAAGTCAATCAAAATGTCTCAAACATCATCTTCAACCAAGGTGACCACTTCATCTTCATCATCTGACCAAGATTCTCGAGCAATCACCACATGCATAGATTCTGACGTACTGGAAATCACTCCTCTCAGAGAAATGGCAACTGACCCCTCCAAAGTCAAAAAGCTGAGAACTAGGCATGCAGGAAGAGCTCAAGCTACTGCTTCTGGTAATCCTTCTCATCCTTCTTCCTCTGTTCCAAATAGGGAAGGATCAGTTCAAGTTCATCAAGCAATTGTTAGGCTTGTAACAAGTATACTAAGCGGAAACCAATCTGTACTGGGGATTTCTGTCCCATTAAATCAAGAATATGCAAGCCCAAATGTGGATGTCTCTGAGAATGTAGATGTCTCTGAGAATGTTGTGACTCAAAATGACAACATTCAGAACCCTTCAGAAAAGACTGTTGATCCACCTATCATTGATGTGGATGAGGAATACTCAGACAATGATCTGATTGCCAATGTAAACCCTAGCATAGCTAGGAGAATGATGAAAAGAAAAGGTAATCAGAATGATGAAAAATGTATGACCAAAGGTAAACCTGCTGTTAAGAAATCCAAGGCTGAAGGCAAGGCTGGGGTAGAATCTGTGAAAACTGGTCAGTCCAAAGGGAAGGTGAAGCCCAGGTGTATACTGGTAGACAACCAATTACAAAGAAGAGAAAAGAACCTGAATCTTCTGATTCTGATGAGGAATCAGAGTTTGAGATTGATGCTGAAGAAATTCCTATCAGAAGGAAACTGCCCTCCAGCAAAATTGCTAGAGTTCCTGAAGTCCCAACAGACAACATCTCTTTTCACCATCCTGACAATGCAAACAAATGGAAGTATGTTTGCTTGAAGAGAATAGCTTTAGAAAGAGAGCTCAACAATGATGCCATGGAGTGCAAGGACATCATGGACCTGATTAAGAATGCTGGACTGATGAAGACAGTGATAAAATTTACCAAGTGTTATGAAAATCTGGTCAAGGAGTTCATAGTTAACTTGTCTAATGAATGTGCTGATGGAAGGTCAGCTGACTTTGAAAGTGTTTTTCTTAGAGGAAGAAGGGTTAATTTCTCTCCATCAGAAATTAACAAATTTCTTGGAAGATCAAATGAGGATTGTCCTGAACTAGAAGTCACTGACAATGAAGTTTGTCAAACCATCACAGCAAGGCAAGTGAAGTGCTGGCCCTTGAAAGGCAAGCTGAATGCCAGCAAACTTAGCATGAAACTTGCCATCCTGCACAAGATTGGTGCAGCCAACTGAGTCCCTACAAACCATAAATCAACTATCTCCACTGGATTGGGGAGATTTATTTTTGCTGTGGAAACCAAGACTGCTTTTGACTATGGCAGGTATATTTTTGAAAAAACTTTAAAACATGCTGGTAGTTATGTTGTCAAAGGCCCAATTGCCTTTCCCTCCCTCCTTTGTGGAATTATCCTTGCACAATACCCTGATATCCTGGTGGCAAGAGACACTGCTTGCAAAAGAGCTCCTGCTCTTGGGTTACACTACAAGTTGTTTCAGGGATCTCATGCTCCTGATATTGTCATAACATCAGCTGAGACATCTTCTGTGAAGACTCAGTCCAAAACATCTGATGTTATAGCTGTACTGAGAGAGACCTGCAAAGAGCTGGATGCTAGGAAAAAGACCCTAGAAAACCTAATTGCCAGGTTAGAAAAGGAGGAAGCTGAAGGAAACAGAAGGGAGGAGGGTGTAGAAGCTGAAGATCATACTAGTTCCTGAGTCTGATGACAATGCTTAAAGGTTGGTGGAGTTGCTGATTGGTGGAGTTGATGCTGGTCCCTGGTAGAGTTTGGAAGTGTGTTCAGTTTTTAGTTACTGCTCTTATTACTTTTGGGATGACTGTATAACTTTTAAGAACATGTATCTTTGGCCCATTTGTGGCTAAAGAGGGGGAGATATATTTTGGTACTTTATTAGACATTCTATTTTTCTGCAGTCATTTCTTTTTGCTGCTATCTATCTCTGATTGCTTAGGGTCTTTAGCCAAAAATCTGCCAAAGGGGGAGTTTGTAGTTGTTTAGTTATTGGCTTGCATTTTTGGTAAAACCAAGTGTGTGTGTGTGTGTGTGTGTGTGAATGTCATGACTAATGTCATAACATTCTAGTTTAGTTTATACTGATTCATTAGGTACCTTTGCAGAAAAATATTGTCATACAGGTGCTGCTGTTTATAAGTGTGTATCTGAGCATTTTGCAAAAATATCACATTTACCTAAATCAGTAGATAGGTTTTCAGATGTCATAACAAATGTTAAGACATCCTGTTCTGAACTAACAGTTATGCAGTTTGGGTAATTCTGAGTTTTTTCAGGATTATGACTCAGTCTTTCTAGAACAGAAAATCTCGTGGACTTGGGGTTAACCTAGCACAACCCTAACCTGGTTGATATAGTCATGTGACCTAGTCTTAAGGTCAAACGGAATTAACCCTAGCTTTTTGTGGAAACCCTAACTGAAGATGCAGCTGCTATATATTCAACAGAGCTGCTGTTTTGGAATTAATCCCTTTTTGACAGAAGATCATTTAGAAGCTGTATAGTTTTAACTATTGTACTCCAAGCAATTATCATTGAGATAAGTGACTTGGAATAGGTTTTAATTGTAAGGGTTATGTATCACTCAAAGCTTTGAAGCAAGAGTGTTTGTATGTCTCTTGACTAAAGCTTTGAAGCAAAGTCAAGTTAGGTTTGTGTATCACTCAAAGCTGTGAAGCAAGAGTGTTTGTGTTGCTTGATTAAAAAGCTGTGAAGCATAATCAAGTGTATGTTTTGAAGAGTGTCTTCATCAATTCATTAGTCAAATTGTTTTATGTATCACTGCTGTGATTGAGGGGGAGTGAGTAGGAACTTAGGTTTAAGTTGTACTTAGATTGAAGTTACATTGGGTAGGTCTTAAGTGAAGGAGATAAACTGGTTGGTTTATTCCTGAATTAATATCTCTTATAGTGGATTTCCTCCCTGGCTTGGTAGCCCCCAGAGTAGGTGTTGTTGTACACTGAACTGGGTAAACAATTGACTGTGTTCTTTACTGTTTTTGTATTTACTGTCTTATAGAAAGTCAGATACGGTGTCATAACATTGAACGTGACATTGAGTATCTGCAGCCAGAATTTCAATCCCTGATGATCCAAGAGGCCTGAAAATCACACATATGCCTTGCCGATTTTGTTTTTTTGCATGAAATTCATATTCTTATTTTCATTATGTCTTGATGCATACTAACATCACTAATGTTCTTCTGAGTTAAAATACTGTAGGATAGACCTATGACATGGCTCCCATCACAACTGAATAACGAGGTACCATGTTTGAACTGTTTCATATTGTTTTCATCATATCTCTTTGTTCAAGGAGAATCAACCAAACTCAAGGGTACCATTGAATTCACAAAGTCCTAATTAGGGGGTAGGGTACAACTGAGCCACTAACATTGCATATTTTGCTGGAATAAAAAATGCATTCGCCGGAGAAGACGACTGGAGCTAGGGATTCAGCGCCTCTCCGACCCAGTCAATTTAGTTCATTATATATTTATTTGTTTCCAATGATATACCGAATGACAGAACCACCCAAGTGGAAAGCGCGCACATGATAAGGCATTACTCTCTCAGGGCATGGGTCTGATCCCTGCCTTTTGTGTTTTTTTCTTCATGTTTTTACAATTTACACAATTTTACTATACTTTGTGCAACGCGCATCTTACTAACTACAAAGCATGGTTGGCGTATTGGTAAACTATGCAGGGCAGGAGGAAAAGGGCGTGGGTTCAACACCCACCCCTGACAGTTTTCATCATTTTTTGGTTTCTAACCTTTTTCTTGATTTTAATTCCCCTATTTTTAAGTTAAACATTAAAAACAAAACCCTTTTTTTAAACCCTAATTAATTAGGTTTTAGGTTTTTAATTAATTTTTTTTTTAAATTAACTTTTTTATTAATTAAAATTAATTAAATTTTTAGGTTTATTTAATTAATTATCATAAATCATTCTTTTCATAAAAAATCACCAAAAACATTTTCTTTCCTATTTTCATCTTATTTTTATTTTCCTAGATAAAGTGTATAGGCGCGTTCCATTGTAGTAGCGTAGCTATATTTTTTCCATATTTTATTATCATGTACATGTTCCTAGTAGGTAATAGTTGTAGGTTTTATTTCCCGCACTCTCTATATTTATGTAATAGTTGTAGGTTTTATTTCTCGCACTCTCTATATTTATGTAACTGTCCCAAAGCTTTGTAATAGCCTAGGTTTACGTTTTCGCCTTTATCTTCTGCTACTATATTCTTTATGCTACTGCTTAGTAATTAGGGTTCGTATGGAAAAATAAAACCAAATTCTAGAAATCTTAATTTCAAAGATAAATAACTGCATTAAACATACTTTCACACTTGCACCTCTAGGGTAACCTCTATTCATTGCCTTTTCGTAAATAACGGTCATGCCCCTCGAAAGTGGGGATGCTTTAGCGAGGACTCTCGAATAAAAGATCATAGTCCCTCGATGACCCTTTGATGTTTCCTTTTGAAAGATGATCTAGTCCCTTAAGAAATTGCTAAACCATCCTTACTAGTTGCCTTCGATGATCGTACGATGACCCTTCGCCTGTCCCTTCACATCTAACGGATATGGCTTCCTACTAACTAATGGTACAAATAGCACTATCTAAAGGAGGAGGAAAAGTACAAGAACGACCTTGAGTGGGTAGAATACTGTTAATCACTTGCTCACAAATTTTACAAACAAAATATTTTCAAACACTTTGTATACATTCTTGATGACCGATACAAGAGTTATTATAAAGTTCGCCTTACATCGGCATTTCAAAATATTTTCAAACACACACACACAACAAAGCAAATTTTCAAAGTGAGCTAAGCAATTAAGAGCCCGTAGATAACTATAGATGAAAAGGGTGCTAACACCTTCCCTTTTCAAAACCTACCCCCCGAACTCATAATTTATCAAGGTCTTTCACATTCTTTTATTCCTTTCATTATTAGATAAAATAAAAGTCGGTGGCGACTCTAGCGATCCACACATTTTGGATAAAAACCAAAAAAGTCAGTTATCCCACCGTATTACAGAACTGGTGACTCTACTGTGGAAATACTTAAAAAGAGGGGTTACCTTAGAGTCTTAGATCACTTTTTACTTGCTTTATTTGTTTTCTTTGTTTGCTTTATCTTTTAGGGTTTCTTGGCTTTAATTTCGTGCAAAGATCCTACACCTGGAACTAGGGATGCCTTAGGTAAGTAGCAATAGATTATGGAAACTATACGATATAGACCGATATGGTTGAAGTGATAACCACATTATTGTGACACTTTGGTTTGTACTGGTGTTCCTTGAGTCAGTCAAGAATAACACTTGGGTACTGCATGATGTCATCAGCACTAACTAACTTTTAGAACCTTAATTGACCCATCTTGGCCATTAGAAGGTAGTGAGATAGTTGGCTTTGGTGCAATCAAAAGTTGGTTGATAATCGATGCTAAGCTCATTGAGATTCAACTTTCGGGATATTTTGGTGGCGAATCAGTTGACGTGCTAAAATAAAACCTGCGAGAAAGATCAATGATATGAGACTCCTAGAAACCGGTTACTTTTTAGGACAGGTCGAGCCAACTTAACTTCAATAGAAAAGGGTACTTACCTATGGACCTCGTGAAAGCCTTAAACCTAAGGCTCTTGTTTGCTTTGTTTGTGTTTTCTACCTGCTCAAACATGACATCATGACATCATCTCATTTCACTTTCACTAACCATTTCAAGGATCTTAGGGACCTTTGGTGTAGGTTTATCATGAAACAGACTTCTAGAAAGGGGCAAGAGGATTTATTTTCCTCCAACCAGATGCCATTAAAGACCGAAGTACGTTCTCTCAAGTCAAAGGCTAGGAACCAGTTGACATGGTGAGCTTGATTCTTATAGAAGGATATTAAAAAAAAAGACGCAAAGTTCTTCAGATAAAGTTGTAGCTAGACTCAATTTCTAACATTTCATTTTTATTTATCCCGCGAGATCCTTAAAAACATTGCATATACATCTACATACCATACACATCATATCATAATAAGCATTTCCCAGGACATGTTTTCTCATCTTGCTATTTATTTCAGCAAAGATGGCTCTTGAACAAACTGTCAAGGATCTTCAGGCCCAAAATGCTCAATTCCAACAAATGTTCCTGGACTTAGCCAAGGGGCAGGAAAATTTAATGACCCTTATCACCAAAGAGAGCAAGTAGAAGACTAGAAAACAAGTCAGCATCCTCAACATGGGAAGAAGGTTTAGAGGTCCTCCCAAGCGAGCTCAAGACTGTGATATCCCGTCAAACGAAGATGACAACCAGGGTGAAGATGATAATAGTGTGAAGGCTAAGTGAAGAAGCAACCTTGGTTCTGGCCAATATTCTAATGAAGAAGACTATCCAGACGAACAATATCCTCCCGTTGATGAAAAGTACAAACAACTAGAAGGTCGTCTCATTGCTATGAAAATTAAGAGAGTGCATGGGTTGGATTTTGAAGAGATGGGATTATTCTTAGGAGTTGTTATTCCTCAAAAATTCAAGGTCCCTACTTTTGCAAAGTATGACAGTGTTTCTTTCCCTAAGCTCCATTTGAGGTTTTATGTCCAAAAGATTCAACCCCACACTACTAATATAAAGTTATAGGTACATTTATTTCAAGAGAGCCTATCGGGAACACAGTTGGAATGGTTATATTAACTAGATGGGACCAATATTTGTACCTGGGAATACTTGGTTGTTGCTTTCTACAAACAATACCAATACAATGCTGATCTTGACCAACCCGCATGCAATTATAGAGTATGACTATAGGCTCTAACGAAGGCTTTAAATAGTATACCCCGAAATGGAGAGATCTAGCTGGAAGAGTTCAAACACCTTGGTTTTATAGGGAGTAGGTTGACATGTTTATGGGAACTTTGACAAGTCCTTTCTTCAATCATCTGATCGAAAGCTCTTCATCTGGATTGACCGAGCTGATATTAACAGGGAAACATGTTGAAGGTGGATCAGAAGTGGAAAAATTTAGGTGGTCGTGTCTTCAAGTACTATGAAGAAGATATTAAATGGGAAGAAAAGAAGCTAATGATGTGTATAGACAAAAGGGTTATGCTAGAGGTTACCGTAATCAATCTGTGGGGGCAGTGCTAATTTCTAATCCTACGCCAGTGCAACAACGTCAACAAGGTAATCAGAGTAGGTCGGACGCACCCATGAGACAATTTACCAAGATCAAAATCTCATTGTCTCTGGCATTAAAACACTTATTGAGGGTAAAGCTGATTACATTAAGAGATCCTCCTCAGAATCCCAACACCTCATCTCCTTGATATAATCCTAATTTAAGATGTGCCTATCCTTTCAATAGTCCCGAACATGACACAAATAGTTGCTGGGCTTTGAAAAATAAAATTCAAGATATGATTGACTCCAAAGAGATTGAATTTGATCCTCCTGAAACCCCAAATGTGATTAATGCACCTATGCCTAAGCATGGCAAAGCCATTAATGCTATTGATGATGTTTCTTATATTTATACTGTAAGTTGACTTGACTACTCCGCTCCTGATTATTAAGAAGAATCTGTTACAAGTTGGTGTATTTCCAAGATGCGTTGAAAGGTGCTACTGCTGCGCAGCCCAACCCAATGACTGCAAACTGCTGAAAGAAGGTATTCAACATCTGATGGATAACCATATAATACTAGTTGAGAAAACTCATTCTATTGAGAATTTGTTTCAAGACTTGGAGCTTGAAGAGGTATATGTAATTTTTGGTACTACTATAAAGATCACTACCAAAGGCCCTCTGAAGATTACAGCTGAACCGAGAGTTACTCCTCTGATAATCACCACACCCGTACAAATCCCATATTCCTCTGACAAGGCTATCCCTTGGAATAATGGGGCCGACGTCTAATACCATGGCGTCAAGCAAGAACCATTGTCTATTGAAACTGAAGGTATTGAAGTTACTGATTCCAACATTGACAATATTGCTGGGACCAATAAGGTTACTAGAAGTGGAATGGTTTTCTCTCCAGAAATCTCTATGAAGACTGTTGCTACACCATATTTTGTTACTGCTGCTGAGTCCACTACTAAGGGCCGGCGCAAAGAACAGATGACTGAGTCTGCCCAGACAGGGGCACCTAAAGAAGTTACTGCCAAAGATACCGCCCAACAAGAAATGGAGGAAGTACTAAAAATCATCCGAAAAAAGTGACTACAAGATGGTTGAACAGCTGGGCAAACTCCCTCCAAGATATCCATGTTATCCCTATTGTTGTGTTCTTAAGCCCATGCTTAGGCTTTGGTTAAGTTTTTAAAATTTGTGCATGTACCACAAGAAATCTCTACTGATCAATTTGAAACTTATGTTGCTAGCCTGATAACTAATAACGGGTTAAGCTTTTCTAATCTTGACTTAACTCCTGAAGGAAGAAACCATAACAAGACCATGTAAGTCTCTATCGAATTCAAGGTAACTACCTTAGCTCATGTGTTGGTTGATATGGGTTCCTTGTTAAATGTCTTATCGGAAGGTGCTCTAGACAGACTTCACTGTGAAGGGGTTGTTCTTAAACCCAGTGATATTGTGGTTAGAGCCTTTGATGGTTCAAAGAGGATGGTGCATGGAGAGGTGGATCTCCCGATCAAAGTAGGTTCACATGTCTTCGACTCTACCTTCTATGTGATAGACATTCGTCCGGCCTATTCTTGTTTACTTGGACGCCCTTGGATTCATGGGGAAGGAACTGTTACTTCAACCCTACATAGAAATTGAAATATCCCGTGAAAGGAAAGGTTATTAAAATTTATGGTGAAGAAAAGTACATGGTGAGTCACTTGAACTCATTCAAGTATGTTGAGATGGACGGCGAATTCATCGAGACTCCCTTCCATACTTTTGATTTTATTCCTCAGACAACTATTGTTTATGAAGACGTTTCTGCTATTCCTAAAGTTACCAGGGTTCCGCCCATAATGGCTTCCCTGAAAGATGCTAGAGAGGTGGTAGAAGAAGGTGGTTGCACTACTTGGGGTCAGCTTCCCAACATTCCTTACAAGTCTAATAATTTTGGTTTAAGTTTCACTGCAGAGGCTTAGAGGGTTGTTCATCCCGCTCGTGCCAGAAGACCACCATTATGCATCAACAATAATGAAGTCAATGCGGTAGAAGATGTTGATAGTGACTATGACCTAAACAGTTGGATCTTTCCTACCAAGGGCATCGGGCTCAGAAATTGGAAGACTAAAGACGTTATACCAATCTCCTTTAGTCAGGAGTAAATGCTACTTTCTTGTTTTTCTTGCTTTCATGTTTTTGAATATTTAATTTTAAACAGTATTTTCAAGCCTTGTGCCTTACCTGGGGCACAACAGTTCATTTTTTAGGGTTGTCATTTCATTAACATATTTTCATTCAATAAATCACTGGACGTTTGCATGCAAATTTTGCGCTCTTTGTCTTTCTTTTACTTTATTGCTTTCCAAATAGTTATGTGTTCTTACACACACCCACACAACAAATTACAGATCCATATCCACCCTGTATCCCATTGATAACAATTCTGCTATTGCCACTTATGACATCGAAAATATGATCTACCAAGCCGAGGATGAAGGTGAAGAAGATTGTGAAGTACCTAGAGAGCTTGCTATGTTGTTAATGTAGGAAGAAAGAGCCATACAACCGCATGAAGTTCCAGTCGAGGTTATGAACTTGGGTACTGAAGAGGACAAGAAAGAAGTCAAGATAGGTGCCAACCTAGAAGACAACGTCAAGAACAGAATTATCTAGATGTTGTGTGACTATGTTGAGATCTTTTCTTGGTCGTACGAAGACATGCCAGGGCTTGATACTTATATTGTGTTCATCGTCTACTGATGAAAGAGGGTTGTTCTCCAATAAAGAAAAAAGTTCTTCGTATGCGTCCCAAGATGTCAGAGAACATCATGGCTGAGGTTATGAAGCAATTCAACGCATGTTTCTTAGCTGTTACGTCCTATCCTCAGTGGGTTGCAAATGTGGTACCAGTACCTAAGAAGGATGGCAAACTGCATATGTGTATAGACTACAAGGATCTGAACAGGGAAAGCCCCAAAGATGACTTTCTACTTCTACATATTGATATTCTGGTTGACAACACCGCTCAACATAAAGTATTTTCCATCATGGATGGTTTTATCTGGTTATAACCAAATCAAGATGGCACCTGAAGACATGGAGAAGACTACTTTTGTCACACAGTGGGACACTTTCTATTACAAAGTTATGCCTTTTGGTTTGAAGAACGCCGGTGAAACATATCAGAATGTTAAGGTAGCTTTGTTCCATGACATGATCCATCACGAGATAGAGCTTTACATCAACGACATGATAGCCAGGTCTCAGACTGAAGAAGAACATCTTGACCACCTACACAAGCTATTTGAGAGACTGAAGAAGTATGAGGTGAGGTTGAATCTGAACAAGTGCATCTTTAGGGTAAGATCCGATAAACTCCTAGGTTTTGTCATCAGTGGTAAAGGTATTGAAGTTGATCCTACCAAGGTTAAAGCCTTTCAAGAAATTCCAGCTCCCCGTACTGAGAAGGAAGTAAGAGGTTTCTTGGGACGACTGAACTACATTTCCAGATTTATTTCCCATCTGACTGCAACTTGTAATCCATTATTTAAGTTGTTGAAGAAAGATCAAGTAGTGAAGTGGAACAATGATTGTCAGATAGCCTTCAAAAAAATCAAGGAGTACCTCTAGTAACCTCTAATTTTGATGCCACCGGTTGAAGGAAGGCCATTCATCATGTACCTAACAGTGTTAGAGAACTCAATCGGTGTATATTATGGCAACATGACGAGTCTAGCAAAAAGAGCATGCAATATACTACATTAGCACAAAGGTAACCGCCTGTGAAATAAGATACTCATTATTCAGTAAAACTTGACGCGCATTGGCATGGGCTGCTCGCCGACTAAGATAATATATGTTGACTCATACTACTATGTTGATCTCTAAGATGGATCCCATAAAATACATATTCGAGAAACCCGCTCTCTCAGGAAGGATAGCCTGATGGTAAATGGTCTTGACAGAATACGACATTCAGTACACTACTTAGAAGGAAATTAAAGGAAGTGTACTAGAAGATCACTTGGCTAATCAGGTGGTAGATGACTATCAATCTATGAATTTCGAGTTCCCGGATGAGAAAATCATGCTAGTTACAAATTGTGAATAACCTCTACCGTATAAAGACCTGAATCCGGATCCTGATGGAATATGGTTTTTGATGGAGCTTCCATTACACTTGGTAATGGAATTGGTGTTGTGATTATATCTCCCAAATGTTTCCATATGCCATTTACCGCTATACTTTGCTTTGGCTGTAACAACAATATGGCAGAATACGAAGTGTGCATCATGGGCATCAAAGTTGCTAACGATATGAGAATAAAGTTCTTGAATGTATACGGGGACACAACGTTGGTAATCAGACAAATTAAGGGAGAACGAGATACAAAACATCCAAACCTCATTCCTTATCGAGAGCATGTGTTGACCTTAATTCTGTAATTTTAGGAAATCACTTTTGAACATATTCCACGAGAAGAGAATCGGTTGGCAGACGCCTTGGCTACCATGTCACCTATGATAAAAGTCGTATGGGATAATGAAGCTCCTTGAAATACTATTGACAGACTAGACGAACCAGTGTATTGCTACGAAGTTTACACTGATGGAGTAGAGGAAAAGCCTTGGTACCAGGAAGTAAAAAGATACCTCGAAGCTCAACAGTACCCCGAGGGGGAATCTATCAGTGACAAGAAATTCTTAAGGAGGTGATCTTCCAAGTTCTTTCTGAGCAACAAAATTTTATACAGGCACAACCAAGATTCCGCTCTGATTCATTGTGTAGACAAGAAGGAAGCTGAGAAATTATAGAGGATATGCACGAAGGGATCTTTGGTACTCACTCTAGTGGGCACACAATGGATAAGAAGATTCTGGGAGAAGGGTATTATTGGTAGACCATGGAAACTGATTCCCATCGTCATTTAAGAACTTGTCACAAATGCTAGATTTATGCTGACAAAGCACATGTTCCTCCTCTTCCTATGAACATCATGACTACTCCTTGGCCGTTTGCAATGTGGTGAATGGATATAATTTGAGATATTAAGCCTACCGCTTCTAATGGGCATTGTTTCATCCTCGTCGCTATTGATTATTTCACCAAGTGGGTTGAGACAACCTCATTTGCCTCCGTTACCAAGAATGTTGTGGCCCAGTTCATTAAACATAACCTCATATGTCGGTATGGCATACCTGAAAGGATTATCACAGATAATGGCATCAATCTCAACAACACTATGATCACGAAACACTGTATGCAATTCAAGATTAAACACCATAATTTGTCTCCTTATCGACCGAAGATGAATGGAAAAACGGAAGCCGCCAACAAGAATATCATAAAGATCTTGCAGAAGATGACTGTGACATACAAATATTGGCATGAGATGTTACCATTTGCTCTTCACGGTTATCACACTTCAGTACGTATATCAACTGGGCAACCCCGTTCTCTCTAGTCTATAGTATGGGAGTCATCTTACCTATCGTGGTCCAGATTCCTTCCCTAAGGATTATGAAATTTGCAGGATTAGATGAAGAAAAACGGATTTAGACCCAACTTGACCAGATAAATTTGATTGACGAGAAAAGTCTTGCAGCTATTTGTCATGGTTGTAGTGGTGAAAATCGGAGATCAAGCTATTAATTAACTTGACTCACAAAAGCAAGAGTCGCCACCGCGCTTTATTATTTCCAAGGGAAAAGGGAAAAGAGCGAAATAAAACACTAAAATATGCAATGTAAAGTAATATTTAAAAGTAATGAAAATACAATGCGTTTTTAAAAGAGATCGAGAGTTCGGGGGTTTGTTATACAATGGGAAGGTATTAGCACCCAATGCATCTGCGGTACTCCGCAGGAACCTTTTGAAATATCTGTTTTTGGTTAAAATTGTTTGTTTAGTTAAATGGGTATGGATGAGATTTTGAATATACGACGACCTAGTGTTGAAGTTTTGACTTAAAAGGGGTGTGAGTTTAAAAATTGATTTGTAGGAGATTTGTCTTAAGATTAACAAAACTAAAAAAAAGTATGAAGGGATTTCACATAATCGTATTAGATACTCGATGACATGAAGTCAACAAATTAATTCTTTCCCTTGGATTTAAAGCCACAGACAGGTAAGTAAGCTAAGAGTATACCAAACCTTAGGTGAAAATAAATCACAAGTCGACAGCATCAAAAAAAACCTGATGTGAGATAATACTCCAAGCATCAGATAAAGCGCATCAAGTGAAAATAAATCACATATGAGAAAAGCGTGTCAGGAGAGGAATCAGATAAGGCGCAAAGGCGATGGATAAAGCTCACTGTATCAGATAAGAATCCCTGCATCACAAGAGATATACTGACAAATCTAACAGCACGGGGAAACTTATGTGCGTTCGCACAATTTTCAGAAGTTAGTTGGAATTAAAAAATAAAATTGCAATGCGATGAAAATAACATTTACATAACCTGAAATTATCTACAAGTAAAATATACAGTCAAAATATTATGTACAAGTATATATTTACAGTACCAAATATTAAATCAGAATACTAAAATACAATAAAAAGGTAAAAGGGAGAAGTGTAAGAATTATGGATGCGCTATGCGGGAATGAATACTTGAAGCGTTTTTTTGGAAACCTTCACAGTAAAAAACGCGTTACTAGCATAAGGGGTATAAAAATTAAAGTGAATGAAATTGCAACAATTAAAATCTATGTTAGCAATCACAAAATAAAGAAATTAAATGAAATTGTATGAATGCACATGAATATTTACACAAATAAAAATCAAGTATTCATGATATTATTCCACGTAAACACAAAAATCAGCATTGCATACATGTATTCCATCAAGTAAATTCAAAAGCAATCGCTATTTCAAAACATAACGGCAAACAAGAATCAAAAGCTCTCTTTGCAACATGAGAAATTGAATTCAAAGCATGAACCAAATAAATGATGATTACCCAAGAATTTAAATTCACAAACAAAGCCAAAGGAACTCTTGCTATAATTCAATTCCATGAAAAATCAAACATTATCAAGCATTATCAAAAGTTAGACAACACCAAATTATGCATAAAAGCTCATGAAAATCAATTTCCAAGTGATTCCAAACTTATGTACAAACAAACACTAATATTAACCAACAAATTTTTGTGAATCGAATACAAATTGAAACATCACCAAAACCACTTTTAAAATGATTTAAACAACAAAACATCATCAAGACCAACAATTCGAAATTAATCAACTCATGCCAAAATTACATTAAGCTCAAAAAGTGATGAAAATAAGTTTTGAATCAAAGTTTCAGCGAGGTATAAATTCGGACAACAACCAACACAAATTGTTAACACTCAATAAAAGCACCTCAAAAGGATTCAAAAATCATGAGAAAACCAAGTGATGCACCAACCATGTTAACCTTTCAAAATCAAATCTAATTGCACATGAACAAATGAACGTTTTTGAAGCAAAAATCAGCATGGCATTGATTAGGCGAGCTTAACAAACTAAACAAGATTAAAGCGGTTGAAAATAAATGAAACACAAGATGGCCAAGAGATATATACATCTCAATTCTTGTCAATTATTTCCTTGAGTACAAAAAAAAATGCAGCATTATTATCTCATAACAAAATCCGTACCCCATATTTTCAGCTCAATTGAGTTTCTAAATCATAAACAAGTTAATAGTCAAAATTCCCATATTTCAACAGCAAAAGAAGAAGGTTGATGATATGGTATCGATGATGCGTGACCAGTGCGAAGCGGAGTTAACAGCGGAATTTGAAAGGCAGAAGGATATGAGCTGTTGTAAATCGCAAAAGTTATTGGTGTTGAACAGAGGTTCAGTAGATGATGCAGCTTGCAATTGTATGCGGAAATTGGACAGAAGGAGCGGTAGGGAAGCAGGTTGTAGGTCGATTGTGGTGTTGTTACGGTGAAAGGGGAGAGTGGTTGTACGATGGAGATAAAGGGTGGAATTGAGGTTGGTTTGTTGGTGAATTTAAAGATGGAATGGAGTATTAATAGTGATGTGAGGAAGGTGGTGGTTTGGGTTGAAGATGAAGTGGATATGTGTGGGTGACGGTAATGGTTGTTGTTCGCGTGAGAAGGTGAGGGAGAGATAATTGTTTTTTCTGTTTGGTGTGTGTCAAAGAGAGAAGAGGGAGTGATTGAAAAGAAGGGTGGTGATGGAAATGGATGAAGGAAAAAAATGGGTTAAAAGGATTACTGTGAGTATGGCGTGGAGAGATGGGATGAATTGAAAAAAAAGATGCTGCTAGCTTGGTTTATTACTAATGCTTTTTTGTTTTTGGAGAGAGGGGAAGTGATAGCTACTGCTACTGCTTTTTATTAGTAAGTGAAAAGAGGATATAAGGTTTTAAGAGAGAAAGTGGGTTACTGCTATGCTTTTTTGTTGTGTCCCCCTTTTACAAAGAATAAAAGCCTGTTTAAATAGGAAATGAAAAGGAAAATTGTGATTTCCAATTCAATCATGATCGTTCATTATTTCTTCAATCTGTATTAATCCGTAAATGTTGTCAACAACCAATAGAAACCAAGCATAGTGTAATAAACATTATTTTGTGACTAAATAGCCCTTTTAATAATAAAAATAAAATAAAAACCTGAAAGTATTAAAATTAACTCAATTTAAAATAATTTTTTTGAATTTTTCTGAATAAAAAATAAACACCTAAAATGACTGAAAATGATAAAAACGAACGAAAATTTATCCGAAAAAATAAAATGAACACATTAAAATAAACTACATGTCACAAAGATTAAATAAAAAATATTCAAAAAGTCAAAATCAAAATAAAATGATAATAAAAATATCATGCTAAACAGACGTTTACGGTTAAAAATGAGACTTCAAACTATACCAAAAAAATAAAGCGAGCATACCGTCATAATCTACACGAAATGCAGATTCATAAAATGATCGGTAAAAGGTGAAAACTTGAAATATTTTCTCGCTAATTTTCCGCACAGTGTCGAACCGCTTTTAACAATTTCTCTATAAAACCTAAATATTTTTATTATCGACATATAAACAACTTGGAGCAATGCAAGAAAATAGTAAACAAGTAAAAATGAATGATGTGAAATGCCGGGTATTTTACAACTGAAAAACGATGCAAACTTTGATTTAAACTGACTTTTTCTGATCAACTTAAATACGACTAATGATGCAAAATGTGATGAATGAAGATATTTACTAATGATTGTGACCAAATAACAAAATATGATATGAAAGTGCGACTAAAACATATTAGGGGAGAAATTTAGGGTGCAACAGTTGTGCCTTGATGAATCAGTCTTCGAGAATCCACAATCAACCGTACTTCTGGCTTGGGAGACTCAAAACGTTAATTGAGGCGCGACACTTGATGCTCTTGATCTAGACCTTTCTATGCACGTGAAACAAAAGAAAACATGAACATACACCTTTGTATGCGGTTAGAAATTTGTGATACATAGGCTAAAAATGTTCAAAACACTTGACAATCTTCGCATAGTGAAAGCTCGAAGGTGAGAGGTTAAAACCGACCGTATTTCGTGAGCTTGACTTATCTTTAAAAATGCAAAAATAAAAATGGGATTTTAGGTCAAAAATTGGGGTACAACAGCTGCCCCTATTTAAGTTTCTTCTATCTGGAGATATGAAGATTGGGATCTTCATTTCGACGAGATTGAAGGGACTTAAATATAGAATACATAATTTTTGGCCATAAGATACCGCGATTATGTTCATGATATGATAAGAATGTAATGCTCTGAATTTTATGGGGAATGACGCCATATGAGACAGACTATACTGGAGAAACCAAGCACATTATACAGTAATCCCATAGAGGAAGAGGTTGTAACTCCACTGGGGAAACAGAGTCATAGACTTTAAATGAGAGACTCTTGAATGATTTACATCAGTGTTGAGACTGGAAAAGAAATGATTTACATCAGTACGAAGACTGGAAAAAGAAATGATTTACATCAGCACTGTGGCTGGAAAAGAAATGATTTACATCAGCATTGTGGCTGGAAAAGAAATGATTGACATCAGCACTGTGACTGGAAAAGGAAATGATAAAATGCAAACTTCCCCACGGGACTTTTCCGAAGGGATGCCATTTGCTGAGTAGACATTATTGTTGGGGATACACAAGCTGCTCAAATAAAGAAGCTGCCACTTGCTGTCTTCAAAAAAAGTGCTATGACATACAAGCTGCTTAAATAAAGAAGCTGCCACTTGCTGTCTTCAAAGAATATTAAAATACACAAGCTGCTCATGAAGAGCTGCCACTTGTTGCTTATAACCCACAAGCTGCTCATGAAGAGCTGCCACTTGCCGTCTTCAAAGAATATTAAAACACACAAGCTACTCATGAAGAGTCCGCCACTTGTTGCCAATAAACCACAAGCTGCTCATGAAGAGCTGCCACTTTCCATCTTCGAAGAATATCAAAGCACACAAGCTACTCATGAAGAGTCCGCCACTTGTTGCTTATAACCCACAAGCTTCTCATGAAGAGCTGCCACTTGCCATTTTCCAAAGAAAAATAACGTACAAGCTACCCATGAAAGGACTGCCACTTTCCGTTTTCCAAAGAAAAATAACGTACAAGCTACCCATGAAAGGACTGCCACTTGCCGTTTTTTCTAGGTGTCAATAATATACAAGTTGCCTCGGGAAGAGACTGCCGCTTGCTGTTTGTCAAGAGTATCCATAACACACAAGTTGCCTCATGAAGAGACTGCCGCTTGCTGTTTCCCAAAAAGATACCCATAAAATATCGTGAAGATATTGCTGGAGGTGAGAACCAATAATTTCATCGGGGATGGACAAACTGCTCATGAAGAGACCGCCATTTGTCATAAAGAAATCAGAAATAATCAAACTGCTCAAATAAAGAGTCAGTCGCTTGTTGTCATGTCGATATTCCAGAAGAAGGTTGTGATAACACTACTAGGGAATAAAGTTCATCTTCAATGGGAAACCGTGAATGGATTCTTCCTGAGAAGACCAAGTATTTACATTGCAAAATAAATGCACTCTCCATCTAGGTTTCACAGCCTAGAGATATCCACAGGGTATCGTTCACAAGAGACAAAGCTCAATCCAGGAATAAACTGGAGAGAAAACAGTCAAACAAGACTCCACCCAATGAGGAAACAACTCAAATGGGGATTTATCCTATCCAGAGATGGAAAAGGAAAGCTAAAGCAAGATTCTTCCACGAGAGTTAACTCGGTGGGGAATTAGAAAAGAGGCGCACTTTCTACTTAAGTTGACACTCTATTTGGAAAGATCAAATATGCTATTTGAATAGACATAACAAAGGTATACGAACTCAAAGATATCAACAAATACAAATGTGCGTGCATGATGCAAGTATGAACGAATGAATGAATGTCATGTATATGTTGACAAAACAGACATGGGAGATAGACAGAAGATGATAAGACGTCCCAGTATAACCCGACGCTCAGCTAATCTCAACAAAAGGGGAACATTACTGGAGATAAAAACAAAAGCCATCATTGGAGCAAAGTCCTTTTACAAGGCTTAAATCTCTTTGGAGAGGAAGATATTTTTCGGTAGAAAGCCCAAAGTCCAGTCTTCTATTGCAAACAATCCATTGAAAGGATAACAACACAAACAAAGTTTCAGCTGGAAAGAAGTCTTGCTTAACCGGAGATACTGGGAACGCCACCCTCTGATAATGTATGAAAAACATATCTTGACAAATCTGGATTGCCCCTGGGATTAATTTTGGATGCCCCAAGTTTACTGCTGATAAGCTGCGTGATGCACGACAATTCTTGCGAATAGCTTCACCTCTAAAATGCCCCAAGCTATATGGTTGATGAGGAGAAATTGTCTCAAGAGGATTTTACAAAAGACCTGGCATTCACCATGCTCTGGTGTCTTCAAACTCTTAGAGAGATTCATCAAATCTCTACGTGATTGCCCCGGATTGACTGTAGTCGGCACAACAAAGTCTTCGAATTTTTGCCCCAAACGAGCAAACAAGTTGGGAAAAGCATTAACAGGGAGAAGCAACATGTTCGTGCTTAAGGTCTTCATGTGACACGCCCCTGAATATGATTTTGTTCTTGAAATGATTCGCCAATTACTCAACAGAGTTTCAGGCCTTAAAAGAATAAACTTACACTGGTGCTTATGTGAGCTTCCTTGATATCAAACAAATGTTTTGCAGTTAGAAAAAGTTTACAATGAGAATGAAAATTCTAATGCAACAATTATGTAAGTCTTGAAGATTTTGAAAAGATATCGCACAAATTTTTGCGAGTTAGAGCACCATTAATTTTTGTATAGCAAAAGCATATGATACCAACATAACTATTTAGAACATTCATGGGAGTCAGGAACACTATCTCATTGAAGTATGCTTTCAAAATAACCTTGCTTCAATTAGGACTTTGAAGGTTGTAACGTGGTCTGGTTCACGGTTTTTTTTTAGAAAAAAGGTTTTTAAGGCTCAAAATTTATAAGTGCCCGCCCATTCTTCATGATGTTCTTCAGTCCTATGTTCAGTTAATTCAACATGAGTGTTCATCTCTCAAAAGGATTTTGTGACGGTCAAGGAAACGACGAGGCTTTCGGAGTAGAAACCACCCTCATGTCTTCGTGTTTGTAGTCACCAATTTGTTCTTTACTGAGGACTTTTCTTTGCAGTCCTTTTCTTTGCAATTTTTATTTTCCCTAACTTTTGCCTGAACTAATTCTTTTGAATTGATAGTCCAGCGGGATGCTTTAATTTTTCCTAAGTCACACGTTTTCATGTTTTTTTTTTGACTTAGCAGGCTTTTTCTTTTGTCTTGATTTTTGACTTTTTAAACAAAATGTGTGACATTAGCTTGTATTTGCTTGTTGAGAAGATTGTGATTGCCTCATTTCTTGATGAATGAGGGATAACATTGTGATTCCACATCTTCTGGATTCATTATACATGAAAGATAGCCCTCATAGTTTCTTTTCAGAAATATCTTCCTTATGAATTTTGAACACTCAGTCAGATTAACTGAAAATTACCCTGCCCCAGGTTAAAACTTGAGGGTTTTTTCGTATAGAAAAGAAACTTCTACTTCAAGGCTCAAAAGGGGTTAGCAAGGGATTATCTTCCTTATATCTCCGGTGTTTAGGGATTAGAAACAATGCATGTACATCATCAACAAGATCTTATTCAAAAGCATGCAACCAAAGATTTTGTGTTCTTTAGATCATCATCCTCCCTTCAATCTCTGCCTAGGCAAGAGAATGAGCAACAAGTTGGTACCATAATGCAAAAGCAATTTAAAATTTGAAAACAAATATGAGTGAAACGAATGAATTTCTTCAAGACAAACATACTAATTGTATTAAGATAATCATTCAGATGCAAACAAGTTCTTACATGCAAACAATGTTTTAATAAACAAGAAAAATTACAAAAAGCATAAATAAATTAATAATCTGGGAAGGATTTCCATCTGGACTTGAATTACTGAAAACATCCTTCAAAAATCAAAGTCACCATAAATCGTGTTTACTCTTCGGCGCATGCTTGATTTGAACTTCAAAACCAACGTCCTTGAATGACAAGACACCACTTCTGACCAACTTCTGAACCTCAATCTTCAAAGCAAAGCAACCCTCCAAGTCATGCCCAGGAGCACCTTGATGAAAGGTACAAGCCAAATCAGCTTTGTAGTACCAATGTATCTTCTCAAGAACCTTCAGTGGAGGTCGGGTCTGAACCAAATTCCCCTGCATCAGGATAGGGAACAACTCTGTATAGGTAATTGGAATTGGATCAAACTGGGTTTTCTTCTGATTAGGAACTTGCTGATTCTGTTGATGAATAGGAGAAACATGATGATTCTGACGATGATTATTTCTTCCTCTGGTTCTCTTCTTGGAAAAGTTATTATCAAACTTCTTCACACCATTAGCTGAGCTACCATCTTCATATGAATATCCCTTCCCAACATCTTCTTCTAGACGCACTCCCACATTCACCTTGTCAGGAAAGTCATTAGGTGCATTAACCATCACCTTCTCATGAGAGAATGATTTTAGAGTTTCAGTGAAGACTTTTATCATCTCTTCCTCCCTTCTAGAAGGATTGACTTGGACAGCAACCAAAATTTCAACCAAAACAGTTGAGTGATGCATACCAGCTTTCAAAATAGTCATCTCTCTACGGAGTTCAGAAACCTCTTGCTTGATATTCTCCATTGTTCTCTTAGCGCGAGTGTTGTACTGGTGAGACCAAAGGAAAAATAAGACTCGGAAAAAGACCTTTGAAAGTGAAACAAAAAATGTAGAATGATGTATGATATGCAAAAGAGATTTTTTATTTGATTTTCAAGGAACTCAAGATATTAAGTTGTAAACATCAAAGTATGAAGATAAAAGATGAATTTTAAATTGGCTCCAAACATTGATCAAGTTATCATCAAGATCAATCATCCATTTTGGTGGATTAGGGTTTTCGCCCTATCAACACCCAAGATCCATTGAGCTTGACGAAACTTGTGATGTTTACAAAGAAAGACCTCCAAATTCCTTCAAAGTCAAGTGAAAAGGGTTTTATGAATGCATGGCTATGCAACAACCACAAGCAAGGTCACAAATAAAGTCGAAAGGTTCAACGTCACGAGCATGGAGTCAAGGTAAGGAACACCCCCAAGGTATGTACTAACGGTTTAATCACACCTGTAGAACAAGGTTCTAAGAGTTCCCGGAGTCTACATTCCTCCTTCGGATATTACCAACGTCTTGATTACTCAATAATCAGCAATATTCTCAAGAGAAACTCATCCGAGCGTAGCATCGCGTAACAATTACTTCCGGATTACTCTGTTATAATCTCCGCGCTACACCTAAAAGGCCAAGATGGGTTAGGGTTCTACGGTTCCCAGCTTCTCTGGCTCCTAGGTCGAAAATAATAATGTCTTCCCGATTACTCGGTAAATAAATATTACGTTCAAAAGGGCCTTCCACTGAGTGGGGGATCTCATGCCTCCTTCTTCGGGATTACTCCCTCAAAGTTAACATGACTATACCGCCCGTCCTATTCCTAAGTGTAACTTAGTCCGGGTATAGGACTTGTCCTTTGTAAATATTATCAACACCCAAATAATCATAATATATACATATAATCAAACAATCAAATAATGATAAAACAGATAAAACAAATTAGGCTTAACCCACTTAGGGATGGACCAGCAAGAGGGCAATCTTTCCCCAGCAGAGTCGCCAATTCTGTAGCGGTGAAAATCAGAGATCAAGCTATTAATTAACTTGACTCACAAAAGCAAGAGTCGCCACCGCGCTTTATTATTTCCAAGGGAAAAGGGAAAAGAGCGAAATAAAACCCTAAAATATGCAATGTAAAGTAATATTTAAAAGTAATGAAAATACAATGCTTTTTTAAAAGAGATCGAGAGTTCGGGGGTTTTTTATACAATGGGAAGGTATTAGCACCCAATGCATCTGCGGTACTCCGCAGGAACCTTTTGAAATATCTGTTTTTGGTTAAAATTGTTTATTTAGTTAAATGGGTATGGATGAGATTTTGAATATACAACGACCTAGTGTTGAAGTTTTGACTTAAAAGGGGTGTGAGTTTAAAAATTGATTTGTAGGAGATTTGTCTTAAGATTAACAAAACTAAAAAAAAAGTATGAAGGGATTTCACATAATCGTATTAGATACTCGATGACATGAAGTCAACAAATTAATTATTTCCCTTGGATTTAAAGCCACAGACAGATAAGTAAGCTAAGAGTATACCAAACCTTAGGTGAAAATAAATCACAAGTCGACAACATAAAAAAAAACCTGATGTGAGATAATACTCCAAGCATCAGATAAAGCGCATCAAGTGAAAATAAATCACATACGAGAAAAGCGTGTCAGGAGAGGAATCAGATAAGGCGCAAAGGCGATGGATAAAGCTCACGGTATCAGATAAGAATCCCTGCATCACAAGAGATATACCGACAAATCTAACAGCACGGGGAAACTTATGTGCGTTCGCACAATTTTCAGAAGTTAGTTGGAATTAAAAAATAAAATTGCAATGCGATGAAAATAACATTTACATAACCTGAAATTATCTACAAGTAAAATATACAGTCAAAATATTATGTACAAGTATATATTTACAGTACCAAATATTAAATCAGAATAGTAAAATACAATAAAAAGGTAAAAGGGAGAAGTGTAAGAATTGTGGATGCGCTATGCGGGAATGAATACTTGAAGCGTTTTTTTGGAAACCTTCACAGTAACAAACGCGTTACTAGCATAAGGGGTATAAAAATTAAAGTGAATGAAATTGCAACAATTAAAATCTATGTTAGCAATCATAAAATAAAGAAATGAAATGAAATTGTATGAATGCACATGAATATTTACACAAATACAAATCAAGTATTCATGATATTATTCCACGTAAACACAAAAATCAGCATTGCATACATGTATTCCATCAAGTAAATTCAAAAGCAATCGCTATTTCAAAACATAACGGCAAACAAGAATCAAAAGCTCTCTTTGCAACATGAGAAATTGAATTTAAAGCATGAACCAAATAAATGATGATTACCCAAGAATTTAAATTCACAAACAAAGCCAAAGGAACTCATGCTATAATTCAATTCAATGAAAAATCAAACATTATCAAGCATTATCAACAGTTAGACAACACCAAATTATGCATAAAAGCTCATGAAAATCAATTTCCAAGTGATTCCAAACTTATGTACAAACAAACACTAATATTAACCAACAAATTTTTGTGAATCGAATACAAATTGAAACATCACCAAAACCACTTTTAAAATGATTTAAACAACAAAACATCATCAAGACCGACAATTTGAAATTAATCAACTCATGCCAAAATTACATTAAGCTCAAAAAGTGATGAAAATAAGTTTTGAATCAAAGTTTCAGCGAGGTATAAATTCGGACAACAACCAACACAAATTGTTAACACTCGATAAAAGCACCTCAAAAGGATTCAAAACTCATGAGAAAACCAAGTGATGCACCAACCATGTTAACCTTCCAAAATCAAATCTAATTGCACATGAACAAATGAACGTTTTTGAAGCAAAAATCAGCATGGCATTGATTAGGCGAGCTTAACAAACTAAACAAGATTAAAGCGATTGAAAATAAATGAAACACAAGATGGCCAAGAGATATATACATCTCAATTCTTGTCAATTATTTCCTTGAGTACAAAAAAAAAATGCAGCATTATTATCTCATAACAAAATCAGTACCCCATCTTTTCAGCTCAATTGAGTTTCTAAATCATAAACATGTTAATAGTCAAAATTCCCATATTTCAACAGCAAAAGAAGAAGGTTGATGATATGGCGTCGATGATGCGTGATCAGTGCGAAGCGGAGTTAACAGCAGAATTTTAAAGGCAGAAGGATATGAGCTGTTGTAAATCGCAAAAGTTATTGGTGTTGAACAGAGGTTCAGTAGATGATGCAGCTTGCAATTGTATGCGGAAATTGGACAGAAGGAGCGGTAGGGAAGCAGGTTGTAGGTCGATTGTGGTGTTGTTACGGTGAAAGGGGAGAGTGGTTGTACGATGGAGATAAAGGGTTGAATTGAGGTTGGTTTGTTGGTGAATTTAAATATGGAATGAAGTATTAATAGTGATGTGAGGAAGGTGGTGGTTTGGGTTGAAGATGAAGTGGATATATGTGGGTGACGGTAATGGTTGTTGTTCGCGTGAGAAGGTGAGGGAGAGATAATTTTTTTTGCTGTTTGGTTTGTGTCAAAGAGAGAAGAGGGAGTGATTGAAAAGAAGGGTGGTGATGGAAATGGATGAAGGAAAAAAAATGGGTTAAAAGGATTACTGTGAGTATGGCGTGGAGAGATGGGATGAATTGAAAAAAAAGATGCTGCTAGCTTGGTTTATTACTAATGCTTTTTTGTTTTTGGAGAGAGGGGAAGTGATAGCTACTGCTACTGCTTTTTATTAGTAAGTGAAAAGAGGATATAAGGTTTTAAGAGAGAAAGTGGGTTACTGCTATACTTTTTTGTTGTGTCCCCCTTTTACAAAGAATAAAAGCCTGTTTAAATAGGAAATGAAAAGGAAAATTGTGATTTCCAATTCAATCATGATCGTTCATTATTTCTTCAATCTGTATTAATCCGTAAATGTTGTCAACAACCAATAAAAATCAAGCATAGTGTAATAAACATTATTTTGTGACTAAATAGCCCTTTTAATAATAAAAATAAAATAAAAACCTGAAAGTATTAAAATTAACTCAATTTAAAATAATTTTTTTGAATTTTTTTGAATAAAAAATAAACACCTAAAATGACTGAAAATGATAAAAACGAACGAAAATTTATCCGAAAAAATAAAATGAACACATTAAAATAAACTACATGTCACAAAGATTAAATAAAAAATATTCAAAAAGTCAAAATCAAAATAAAATGATAATAAAAATATCAGGCTAAACAGACGTTTACGGTTAAAAACGAGACTTCAAACTATACCAAAAAAATAAAGCGAGCATACCGTCATAATCTACGCGAAATGCAGATTCATAAAATGATCGGTAAAAGGTGAAAACTTGAAATATTTTCTCGCTAATTTTCCGCACAGTGTCGAACCGCTTTTAACAATTTGTCTAAAAAACCTAAATATTTTTATTATCGACATATAAGCAACTTGGAGCAATGCAAGAAAATAGTAAACAAGTAAAAATGAATGATGTGAAATGTCGGGTATTTTACAACTGAAAGACGATGCAAACTTTGATTTAAACTGACTTTTTCTGATCAACTTAAATACGACTAATGATGCAAAATGTGATGAATGAAGATATTTACTAATGATTGTGACCAAATAACAAAATATGATATGAAAGTGCGACTAAAACATATTAGGGGCGAAATTTAGGGTGCAACAGTTGTGCCTTGATGAATCAGTCTTCGAGAATCAACAATCAACCGTACTTCTAGCTTGGGAGACTCAAAACCTTAATTGAGGCGCAACACTTGATGCTCTTGATCCAGACCTGTCTATACACGTGAAACAAAAGAAAACTTGAACATACACCTTTGTATGCGATTAGAAATTTGTGATACATAGGCTAAAAATGTTCAAAACACTTGACAATCTTCGCATAGTCAAAGCTCGAAGGTGAGAGGTTAAAACCGACCGTATTTCGTGACCTTGACTTATCTTTAAAAATGCAAAAATAAAAATGGGATCTTAGGTCAAAAATTGGGGTACAACAATGGTCAGATGTACCTGAAGCGCATGATCAAAGCCTTTAATAAGAAATTCAAACATCGGGTATACCAGGCTAGTGATTTGGTAATAAAGCGCATCATCTTTCCACAAGATGATCCTAGGGGAAAATGTACTCCCACATACGAAGGGCCATTTGTGATCAAGAAGATATTTTCTAGAGGTGCTATGATAAAAAAGATTGTACGCCCGACAAGTCGAAAACCTGAAAAGGCGGCTTGGGAAAAAAAGGGTATCCCTGTGGACTAAAAACCCCAAAGGGCGTTCCAAGAAAAAGTTAGGGATTAAAGCATACGACTATATCCCGTTGGGTCACCTACTACAACAAGCTATGTTATCAATGTCAAGTTCAAATGGTACGGATCAATTTAGTCAACTTCTTACGACAGCAAGTGATGAGATGCTTTAAGTCATAGAGGCAATAGCCGAGTTGAAACTCGATGGGATTGTCTCGACATATTTGTTTTTCTCTGTTTTACTATGTACTTTTTTCATTTTATGACAATTTACTCTTACTAGGATTTATGTCTCTTTGTACAAAACCGCCTGTTTATAGGCAAATTATCAATACAAGTCAAGTTGAAAATTCAAAATTGTTTTACTTTCTCTATTTTGTTTGCCAAAACATCCAATGACTAAACTGAATGAACATCTGCATTTGAATATTATTATTGTTAACAAATATGTGCATACAAATAGGGATAAGCATTTACGATAAACTCTAGGAATTGGGATAATGTTCAAGACATTCACAAATCCCCACAAAGCAATCTCCAAGGAATTATCTCTAAAGAGCTTTCTTCACAAGCTCATCCCCAACTGAGATATATTCCTTAGCAAGTCTAATATTCCTTCAGACAGAAATTGGGGCATCCTCTAGTAGTTCACCTCCATATTCCTGAGGAATAGCTCGACATGATCATCTTTCCCAATAGGTCCTATAGCGTATAAGGAAGTTTGATCATTTCCCCAGCATACGGTGGAAACTTCCTCAGCATAACCTATGAAATTCCCATCCCCATCAGAAATTATTTCCTCAATACAATTTACAGGAATTTAATTCTGCAGTGGAGTTTATTTCTCAAACGCCAAAAAATCCCTGGTAGAATTCTCTTCTCCAGCATGGTTTATTTCTCCAACAGAGTTTATTTCTCTGATATTTTAATTCCCTGACAAGATTCTCTTTCCTGGCCAGTGGGCATTCGATCTTGACCTCCCTAGAAGAGTTGACATCCACATCCAAAACTCGGTCAAACAACACGTTAAAAGGTTATCCATCTCTCTTATCCCCAGTCAGGGTATATAAGAATCAAGTCCTTCAAGAGAACGATGAACGACCAATTTTCCAGGAATTCTTCTATCCCCAAACAGAAGACAAACGTCCTCAGTGGAGTGTACTCAAACAGAAAGCGGGAATCCCCAACAAAGATATTATAAACAAGATTGAAGATCCATACTCTTCATCCCCAGCATCAGCCATGGATTTATTTTCCCCAGCCAGAGATGTTATATGAAGCTACTGCCACCATAAACAACATATTACATCCATACATCATTTACAAACTATCATAGCATATTCATACGAAATGCATATAATACTCTCATTTATTTTGAGAACATCATTATGCAATGCATTACATACATCATGACATTGCATAAAACTAACTTTATTTTCCTTCAGGTTGGTGTACAAACAGATAAATATTGTCAACAATTTATCATCCTTCAGATATAATCAATCGACGATTCATTCTAATGATCTTCTGGATACAGTGAGGCGTAGACTCATTCCGACACATACTCTAGATACAATCCAGATATGATAAAGCTCCATTATGATACTCATTCTAATACATCTTCTAGATATTGTTTAGATACGATCGAGACATAGATCAATTATGATACTCATTCCAATATATATTCTAGATATACTCCAAATACGATCAAAACGTAGATCCATTCTCATATTCATTCCAATATATCTTCCAGATATCGTTCAGATACGATTAAGACGTAGATCCATTATGATATTCATTATGGTATATATTTAGATACAGTCAGGCGTAGACTCATTCTAATACAGATCTTGGATATAGTCGAGTGAAGACTCATTCTGATCCTCATAGATACAGCCAAGCGTATGCTCATTCTATGACAGATCTCAGATACAGCCAGGCGCCGGCTCATTCTATCACAGATCTCAGATAAGATTGGGCGAAGACTCATTCTGACCCTCATACATACAGTTAAGACATAAACTCATTCTAGGACATCATTCAGATACAATCGCGACATAAGATTCATTCTGACACTCCCTAGTGCATCTGCTAGATATGGTCAGACACATACTCATTCTAGTATACTTCTCAGATACAGTCGAGCAGAGATTCATTCTGATACTCCTATCAATAGTTACTTTGGATGTCATCTATAAGTCCATCTCCAACGACACTCCATCATCTTTCCGAATGGCATCTTTAAGCACATTCAAGCAATATTATTAACCAATAGTGTTACTCTGTGCACATGCGTATGCAAATTTCTAGGCACTTAATTGTTCAATCCTCTTCCACTTTCAGATCACGAATGGGGGACATTCCAATCTAACTCTTCAAGTTTAAGAAGATTGAATAGGGGCAGCTATTGTACCCCAAATGTTTCCCTCCCATTTTCTTCAAGATATCTCCTCATGCTCCTAGGGTTCTCATTTGCTTAAGAATACTCAAGGAATTGATCAGACAATTCCCTCTTAAGCAGTTGACCTGCAACTAGGGTTTTGTGTTTCTCAAATAAAATTGAGCTTCTGGTGCCTCAAGTTGATTCCATGATTCCATATATGCTTCAAAGAATCCTCATAAAGAGTTTCAAGCCTTGCATCATAAGTTTCCTCAGTATATTAGTAAGATGATTGAAAATCAACTATATTGGGCAACAAGTCAACTTTGACCAATTTAAAGTCAAACTTCAAGATTTTTGGTCAACATCAGCATTTTGAAGTCACATTCATCATTTTATTAAGTGTTGATTATGATTCATCAAGAAAACTCAAGATTCATCAAAAGTCAAAAGTTGCTAAATTAGGGTTTTCTTAAGGAGAAATCAACTAAACTTTGACCAAGCATAACTTTCACATACTTCGTCAAATTTTTCTTGACCAAAGCTCATTTTGAAGTAAAATCAATTATCTTAAACTTTGTCTCTCAAAGCTCAATTACAAAAGATGCTTCATTTGAGAGATATGGGCCAAAACATTACAGGTCATTTCCAAAGTGAACAAAAAGACAGTTTTTGTCAAGGCAACTTACATCAAGATAAAATCTTCAAATGAAAAAATAATCAACATAGCTATTGTAGAGGACATCTTGTGCTTTCGAAAAAGTCAAATATCACCTTCATATGACAAAAATTTAGAGATTTATGATTGGTGCAAGTTGGGAAATTTTGAGGAAATTCATGAAACCCAAAACGATCAAACTTAAGTTTTTGGGTAATGGGCTTATGTTTCAAGGTCCAAACGTGTATTAGCCCTCATAGTGAACCTCTGAACCTATTCATACACCCCTTTGATCTTTATTTCATTTATTCTTGATTTTATTTATTTAAATTCAAAATAGATTGAATAAAATCAAAGGCTTTCGTACAAAGGTCCAAACCCACTTGTTTGACCTAAGTCACAACCTATAAATACTCTTCATTCAGACAAGAGAAAAGAACACGAACCCTTGCAAGAGCTACCACCTCCCAAACTTTAAAATTCTCAAAACTAGGGCAAACTACAAACCCTATTTGCAGCCCTTCTTTAAGCAACCTAGCCGTCCCAATCGATCCTTGAAGCATTGTAGGGTAAGATTTGATCATCCTTGATGATCCAAGTGGCCTGAAAATCACATATATGCCTCGTCGATTTTAGTTTTTTGCATGAAACTCATATTGTTATTTTCATTATTTTTTATGCATACTAACATCACTAATGTTCTTTTGAGGTATAAAAATGCATGATAGACCCATCACATGGCCCCCATAACGACTAATTCACGAGTTACCATGTTTAAACTGTTTCATATTGTTAGTGTTGTATCTCTTTATACAAGGAGAATCAGCCAAAACCAAGAGTACCATTGAATTCACAAGGTCCAAATTAGGGGGTAGGGTACCACTGAGCCACTAACATTGCTTATTTTTCAGGAATAAAAACGCAGTCGCCAGAGAAGACGACCGGAGCTAGGGCTTTGGTGCCTCTCCGGCCTAGTCAAATCTGTTTATTATATATTTATCTGTTTCCAGTGATATAACGGATGACACAACCAGCCCAGTGGCAAGAGCGTGCATGATAAGGAATTAATCTCTCAGGGCGTGGGTTCAATCCATGCCTTTTGTGTTTTTTTATCATGTTTTTACAATTTACACAATTTTAATATACTTTGTGCAGCGCGCATCTTACTAACACAAAAGCATGGTTGGCGTGGTGGTAAAATATGCAGGGCAGGAGGAAAAGGGCGTGGATTCTACAACCACCCCTGGCATTTTTCATCATTTTTTGGTTTCTAACCTTTTTCCATTGATTTTTCTCCCCTTATGTATTTTTTGGCTAACATTAATTCTTTTCGCTTAAACCTTATTTTTCAATTAAACAAAACCCTTTTTTTATAACCCTAATTAATTAGGTTTTAGGTTTTTAAGTAACTTTTTTTCAATATTAACTTTTTTTATTTATTAAGATTATTTATATTTTTAGGTTTATTTAATTTTTTATCATAAATCATTCTTTTCATAAAAAATCACCAAACAAAGTTTCTTTCCTATTCTTATCTTATTTTTATTTTCTTAGATAAAGTGCATAGGGCGCGTTTAATAGTAGTAGTGTAGCTTTATTTTTTTCGAATTTTATTATTATGTTTCTACTCCAAATATGTAATAGTTATAGGTTTTATTTCCCGCACTCTCTATATTATATAACTGCCCCAAAGCTTTGTAATAGCCTGGGTTTACGTTTCCGCCTTTATCTTCTGCTACTATATTCATTATGCTACTGCTTAGTAATTAGGGTTTGTATGCCAAGATAAAACCAAACGCTATAAAACCTAATTTCAAATATAAATAACTGAATTAAACATACTTGCACACTCGCACCTCTAAGGTAACCTCTCTTCGTTGCCTTTTCGGAAATAACAGTCATGTCCCTCGATAGTGGGGATGCTTTAGCAAATACCCTCGAATAAAATATCATAGTCCCTCAATGACCCTTCGATGTTGCCTTTCGAAAGATGATCTAGTCTCTTACAAAATTTATAAAGCTTCCTTACTAGTTTCCTTCGATGACCCTACGATAACCCTTCGCTTGTCCCTTAACATCCAACAAATAGGGCTTCCTATTAACTAATGGTACGAATAGCACTATCTAATGGAGGAGGAAAAGTACAAGAACGACCTTGAGTGGGTAGAATACTGTTAATCACTTGCTCACAAATTTTAGAAACAAAACACTTCTCACATCACATTTTTTCAAACAAAATATTTTTAAACACTTTATATACATTCTTGAGGACCAATACAAGAATTATTACAAAGTTCGCTTTACATTGGCATTTCAAAATATTTTTAAAATACACACACACATAAAAGAAAATTTTCAAAGTGAGATAAGCGATTCAGAGCTCGTAAATAACTACGGATGAAAAGGGTGCTAACACCTTCCCTTTTCATCACCTACCCCTCGAACTCAAAATCTATCAAGTTCTTTCCTATTCTTTTCACCCTTTACTTATTGGATAAAAGAAAACTCGGTGGCGACTCTAGCTATCAGCACATTTTGGATAAAAACCAAAAAAGTCAGTTTTTCCACCATATTACAGAAGACATTAAGCCTGAACAAGTTCCTATCAACGATAATTTCCCTTACGAACAACTCAGAGCCCAATTAGAAAACAACACCATTGAATTCCTCATAACTTTTAATACTAAGACTGATGAAGTCGCGGAAGCAGTTTACACTAAGAACACATTGCCATGGTACACCGACTTTTTCAATTACTTAGCCAGTGGAATGCTTCTACCAGATCTAACTTATCAACAAAAGAAGAAGTTCTTCCATGATCTTAAACAATATTATTGGGATGAGCCTCTGATATTTAAGAGAGGCGCCGAGGGTATCTTCTGTCGATGTTTCCCCGAATATGAAATAGAAAATATAATTTCCCATTGTCATGCTACTCCCTATGATGGAAATACAAGCACTTCAAAGACTTGCGCTAAGATTTTACAAACTGGCCTCTATTGGCCTAAATTATGGAAAGATGTCCACATTACAGTCATAAATTGCGACCGATGCCAATGCACTGGCAACATCTCCAGACACAACGAAATGCCTCAAAATGGCATTTTAGAAGTATAAGTCTTTGATGTGTGGGGAATTGATTTCATGGGACCTTTCTCATCCTCTTTTTGAAATAAATACATACTTGTTGCGGTAGATTTAGTTTCAAAATGGATCGAGGTCGTAGCTTCCCTAACAAATGATGCACGAGTAGTAATTAAGCTCTTCAAAAATATAATTTTTCCTAGATTCGGTGTGCCAAAGCTTGTCATCAGTGATGGTGGTTCTCATTTCATTTAGAAAATATTTGAAAAACTATTAGTGAAAGATGGAGTCTGACACCGTGTAGCAACACCCTATCATCCCCAAGCAAGTGGGTAAGTAGAAGTCTCCAACAGAGAGATTAAGCAAATCTTAGAAAAACAGTTGCAACTTCTAGGAAAATTTTGTTGTCCAAATTACACGAGGCGCTATGGTCATATAGAACAACCTATAAGACACCCATAAGAACAACACCATTCAACTTAGTTTATGGAAAATCGTGTCATTTGCCAGTAGAACTCGAGCATAAAGCTTATTGGGCAATCAAAACCCTCAACCTAAGTTACACTACCGCAGGAGAAAAGAAAACTTAGATATCCATGAGTTAAAAGAACTTAGACTAGATGCATATGAAAATGCCAGGATCTATAAAGAAAGAACAAAAAATTGGCACGACAAGCACATATCTAAGAAAGAGTTCAATAAGGGTGACATAGTGCTCCTGTTTAATTCTAGACTTAAATTGTTCCCAGGAAAACTTTCTTCTAGGTGGTTCGGTCCGTTTGAAATAACTATGGTTTTTCCGAGTGGAGCTATTGAAATTAAAGGAAAATCTAGCGAACCGTTTATCCTAAATGGATAGCTCTTTAAGCAATATCATTGTATATAAAACATAGACTATTCCCCTAGTTTCCATCTTGTAGAGCTACCCGCTTACGACATAAAACAAAGTGCTTGGTGGGAGACACCTCACTTTCTAGTCTTTTATTTTGATTTAATAATTTTTTATCTTTACATTTTCTTACTTTTCTTTCTTTTTCTTTTTCATAATAGTTTTGTAGTATTATTATCTAACGTTAACCACTACTAACTTAATTCTAATTGTCAACTTACTTACAAGCTAACTTAATTTTTAGCTAACCATACTAAATAGCAATGCAAGAAGTTGACACAATGGAAATAGCTTTTAGAGGAATAGCCCAGAGGAGGCGTTTTAAGGCACTGGTTGTAAGAGAAATGGCACTAACTTTCTACCTTGATGGCCCTACCATGACCACTTTAGGTATTAGAGATAGTGTAATGTATTTTCTGAACCAAATAGGTTGGGATACTTCTCCCTTAAGAATAAGACTTAGTTCTTATAGAAAGATGACTTTAAAATTCCTAAGCTCACTCATATTTTTTCCTGACCATGGTTTAGGATTCAATGAAGGCCTAACCAACTTTAGAATGTTCGATATTGAATACTGGTTTAATAACCATGAACTTGCTAATATGTTAGGATTTCCTAATGGCACATATGTTTTTACTTGTACCCAAGAGGACCTTCTTATAGACCGTGAACTTGGACACTTCTGGGATAGTATAACCGGAGAAGCAACCCCAAGCCTGATAATATGTTTTCTGAAAGTATCCATAACCCTGCTATCCCCTACTTCCATAAGTTCCTTGCTCACACTCTTTTCGGAAAAAACCAAAACATTACTTGTGTCCAAAGATGAGCTCTTCATCATGTATTGTGCCTCCAGAAACTGCGTCGTTAATGTCGCTACCTTTATGATAGTGAACTTTGACCGTATTACATAGACTGATCATGCACCTATATTTGTGGGACGCTTAGTGACCATGATATCCAATGCTATTGGATTTCAACAACCACTTATAGAACTACACCCTCTAGGTAAATTCTAACCCATGAATATATGATTCTTTTTCAACACCGACATAATTATAAACCTTGGCCCTAGTGAATTTTAAATTCTCATCAACAACCAGGTTATGCAACTCTTAACCTTACCCAATCCAAGAATATGTATTCATAACTGAAACAATTGGCTTTTTGATCTGGTAGTACACCCAACTTCACCTCCCATTTCTCCTAAAACACCTTAAATTTATGACCACAATGATGCTTTTCTTTCTGATACCAAAACAGATCCCGAAACACCTTTATTTAATCACCATTTTCCACCCATCGAGTAACCTACCCCTTCATGTGCTTTTGTTGCTCCAATTTCTTCTGCACCTCCCTCTGCTGATCAAGATACTGCCTTACTTGCTGTGCAAACTGAGTTAAACTGCTAGAGGGTAGAAGTCACTAAATTGCGCATCAAGTTTCATGGTTTTATGGACTTAGTGATAGATCAGGTAGATCATATTTTTCAGCATATCTACTCATTTGCTCTCAATACTAGCAATAGTGGCTAACATTGCTAGACATTTTGCATTTCTAGATTTTATTTCTTTCAGTTTACTTTATGTTTACATTCGATTTTTACTTCTCAGACTACTGTTTAGAAAATTAAAAATTTCTTGATTATATTAAAATGTTTGGGACTACATCTGATATTTACATTTATGTTATGCTTTAATGTTACACTATTACTCTATTTCATACTGATACAAAATATCTTTGTGTGCCTGGACGTATCGCTTTGTAGCCCTTATGAAGTGTGCCGCTCGGTACACATTCTGTGTCCCTTGGGACAGAATAAAACCAGCACGTGTATTTTTTTCAAACAGATACCAGATTCGTTATTTTCTATCATCCTCTTCAACTATCAATAAACCCCATTAAAACCCTTTTCTCCATATTCTTCACCCCTGACCGTCCCACATCCTCTACTTCTAAAATTATCATTAAACACCATTAAAATCCAATTTGTGCTATATTGTTCTGTTATTTAAGCACTTGAGAAACAAATATCAAAAAACATAACCTTTTATCAATTTCGTAATAGAACCCATTCACCTTGCTTGCATCTAATTATGCCTCGAAGAGTTCAACACCCAAGAGGAGAACCTGACCTTTCTAGAATCGTGTTCAAAAATGGCGAAGTTGGGGTGCATCAAGAAGCTCAATACCAGAATTTTTATCAATGTTAGGTTACCGCTATAAGGTATGTTGATGTTAACTATGTACGTGAGTTGGGATTGTTAGACAGTGTGAAATGGCTACTCTAAAATTCTGACCTATCTTATGTCTGCACACTTGACCCCCCAACTTATGAATATTTGACCTTGGAATTTTTAAGCTCCTTATCCTACAACACACCAGCAGATGAAAACATGTACTTCACCGGCACTGCAAACTTTAGATTATTTAACGACGAATATTCTGCAAATCAAGAAGCTCTTAGTGATTTGTTACGTTTCCCTCGTGCAGGAGAAATGTACTACTGAATCCCTCTAGAAGAAGATTGGGCATCAATAGCATTCAGTCTATGGCACACTTTAATTGGTGAGTGACCTTCTAGTTGGGAGGGAATTTTTGCTTCATCTATTCATAATCCTTCCATCCGTTACTTTCATCACATCCTTTCCAACACCATTTTCGGGAGGGAAAACAACAACAAAATAAATTCCAAAGAATTAGTTTTCCTGCACTACATCTTCACGCTTAGTTGGAAGATCAATGCTCGTGCATTCCTCTTGGAACATATCTAGTCTGTCTGTGCAAGAGATACTACCCCTTTCTGTATTGGAGGGTTAATCACCTCTATAGCACTTACTTTGAACTTGGGGGATAAACTAGTGAATCTGCCTTTACTACCAGCTCTATTTATTGATGTTTACAATTGTCGTGCTGGGCACCTAATCAAGGCTAAAGAGGATGGATGATGTAATCTTATGGTGCGGAATAAGGTAGTTCCAAGTATTATTTTGCCTAATCCCCAACTTATTAATGTAACAAATATGGATAAGTGGTGTTATGGTTTAAGTGCTCCTGCTCCTGGTGAAAATGTTCAGAATAATCTAGTTGGTCCGAGAAATGCTGAGCTCGATGAAATGGAGCAAGTGCTAGAGTAAGAGAGTCAGCAACATGACACCCACCCACATGCTGCACAAATTACTATCGAGAATCTTGTAGGTTCATCACTCAGGCACCAGCCTCAAAGAAGAAGAAACCAAGGGCAGCCGGCTACTCTTGATGACATTTATGATGAAATGTTGCGCCATAATGACGCAGAAGGTCAACACTATCAAATAATGGAAGCGCAACACAATTAGATAATGCAAGAAGTCCAACAACTCCAGATAGATCAGCACCATTACGCCTACTAGCATCACTGAAGTATGTCAGAGCTTACCAAAGAGATGCAAGCATTGACTTATCAGTTTGATGATCTGCATTATTTTGTTACTCATGTCAGACTACAGGGATATGGTGTGGAGCCTTTCCAAGGCAGAGATTATGCACTTGGATGAGCACGAGAACAGGCACGTCACGGAGCGCGTGGCCGAGGCGAAAAGTAGTCATTCATCGCGTTTTATTCCTTCCTTTCTCACCTTACTTCGTTGCGCTGGGGATAATCCTTTGTCTAATTTTGGGGGAGGAAGCTTTGCCGCTTTCATTTAGCTTTCATTTTCGATTTTCTAAGTAGATTTACATTATTCCAAATTTTCCCTTTAATAAAAAATTTATGTACTATCAAGTATTTATATGCAAATTTTCGTTCATTATTTGACTCCCTCACTTTCTTAATCCATAACAAAATCTTGACACATTTGAAAAGTATAAAGGTTTCTCACTCTTAAGATATGTTAGAAACCATGAGTAAGATTTAAACAAAATTGATACAATTTTAATACTCTAAAACCCCCGCCTACGTGAGACCAGTTTAAGTACCTATTATATCGAAACCTCAATCTTTAAAGTAGCCCCGAGTAGTTTATATAAGCAGTCAACACTGTCTTAAAAGTGAATGGTCTTAAATAATTTTTTCAAAAAACATCTTATAATTGAAAATAAGGAATGTTCTAATTAAGTTAGGAGACCCTCACCCGGTTACTTAATCCAACAGCTGCGGAACCTACAAAATATGTTATAACTACAGGATGTAAGTTGATTCAGAGGTTTCTAGTGCTGAACTTTGTAGAGCGGACTACAGTTTGATCCCCCGCATCTTGCAATCAGATTAATAAAGGGCTTACCAAATTTATGTACTAGAACCCCATGCTTAAAATAACCATCACTAACCGGCTACTCTAATATGTGTGTGCAATAATATAAAAGGCATAATGTGATTTTGCTTGAATAAAATGGGTGAAACAAAGAAAAAAGAATTAGGTTGATCTATAATAGCATGACTAGAACAGGTCTCCATAAGGAGGGGTTGTCTAGTGTCATTATTGTATTTTTGGTGTTGATATTGAGATTATATTGTTCTAACAAAAACACATCGCAACAACATACAAATTGTTTTGTTTCATGTAATTACATTTAACAAGTGCTTAAAAGATTACCATACTGATTATTTGCTTGAGTAAAACCAAAGGTTCAAGTATAGGGGAGTTTGATAACGCGAAAATACATAGCATATTCGACCCAATTTGCATAAATAAAGTTACCATTTTATCTTGATTATGTTGCATTATGTTGGTATTTCAAGTATGTTTCTGCTAATTATTTGATCCAAGGCCTACATGAGAAAAAGAGAAGAAATGGAAAAGAAATAGACTGAAAATAAGAAAATAGTAGAAAATAGCAGAGAATTCATATCAGAAGGCTGTGACGGTCGTCACACCTTCCCTGACGCTCGACACAAGTTAAACATGTGTGCCCCTCAGATCACATGACATGAAGATCGACACAAGATGAATATAGGTGTGCCCCACGACAGACAATGCATCCCACTCGACACAGGCTATTTTTCTATTTGACACTGAGTTTTCTCCATGTTATCTCGATGTTTCCACTACCAACCACGACTCTGAATTATTTTCCTCCCGATCTTTCTTCATGCACAAATTTTTATGAGACTGGGCCATGAAGTCACAACTCCTACATTCTCTCAAGAAATCTGTTATAGGGAAGCACTATAATAAAAGGACAGTTTGACAATAGACGATTCTGCTCTCTCTCGCTTTTCTTTATGCTATCTCGAATTTTTCTTTTTCACGCCATTATTCCAGTTTCAACAGTTCAGAGTTTTGTTTAGAATCTTTAAGCAGATAAAACCTTCACCTAAACAACAATAGTTTTCTACACTGGAAATCCATTGCATCATTAGTTTCTTTTCATAGCCTCCTGAATTTTGATTTAAGTTTTATATTTTTTTGTTCTGCATTCAAGTTATTTTTCCGCAAGCAAATCCTACCGGCATATTATGGAGAATTGCTTTCAAGACTAGAAGTGTTGCAGAAATTGCATTCTATTATTCAATTCCACGTTTTTAATTAAATTATATTACTATTTCTTTATTTATGAATCATGACAGAATCACTATATCTTTGCTATTATTTTGTGTTCGCAATAAACAATATGTCTGGCTAACTTCCCTAATACCGGTATGTAAGGTCATAAACTGAAGGTGTTCGATAATAATTTGGCATAAACGTTTTATAAAATACTTTTCTAGTTTGGTTTCCAATTTTAATATTAAATTTTTTTTTGTTACGAGAGTAAGAGACAAACGAAGGCTAAAATCAATAATCACGAGAATGTGAGTTTTTTAACCGGATAGTGGTAATTAAACATTCGTTTTAAATACATCGAGAGCGGTTTAGGATTAACTAGATTCTATTTGTTTTCAAAATGTATTTTATGATTTTAAATAAGACAACGAGAGCAAGCATTTAAGTTTAATTATATGATCCGAATAAATAATCACGAGAGTGTGAGATAAAGGTTTTTAAACTGATAGTTTCTACTGAACAATGTTTTGAATACTCAAAGTTATGCCAATGATTTACTGAATTCCCAAAGTCAGACGTATTACGTACCGGTGTCCCGTTATTAAATATTTCAATTAATTCTAAGCTTAATTTCGTCTAACCCAAAACCTAAGATTTATTATTAGCCTTAGCGTTACACAATAGCTTTAGATAGAAGTATCCGGTTAAAAAACACACAACCAATATTAAATTTGAAATAAGTTAAAAAATACATTTGGAAAAAATAAAACCAAAAATTCTAGGGTGAGGGGGATTCGAACCCCGGACCTTGTGGTAACACAAAGCCTTATAACGCGCGCACTAACCATTGTGGTGGTGATACATCCATTAACCAAAACAAAAACAATTAAATAAGTAATACAACCAATATTTGAAAATGAAAATGGCGCCACATCACCATCATCTTCAACCTCTCAAACAACCTCAATTGATGAATGTCTATCTCTCTCATTTCTCCACCAATTTAAAAAGTGTAAACACCAAACTTGCTTAGAATTTAACAACGAACATGATGATATTAATTTCACAAACTAAAAGTCAAATATTAACACATACGAATGCCAAAACCAAACCAAACCCTAAATCACTTAATCAATCGAATATCCATACACAAGCATGATAAATTGAAAATAACTACATGGTTAGCTTCAACACAATGAGGACTACATTTTTTCTGCAGAAATATGCATTAATGATGTGTGTATGATGACTTCAAAATTTGAGTTTTCTTACCAATTGGAGAAAGGTACAAATTCCTTCTTTAATGGATCCAGATGCAAACCAATGAGATGGAGAGCTTCCTTGCACCTCCCTTAATATGTTACAAACGATATAACACTTTGAAGGTTGCTCAAACCTTCTAACCAAATAAAAGTGCAAGCAAGGTTGGCCATGGGTTGGGTGGAGTGTTTGGCTGGTTCCAATAATGATTCAATGCATTCAACATTGCAAATTTGGTGTATTGATGGTGATTATGTGGTTGGTTTGCAAAGATATTGCAAGAGATGGGAGTTTCGAAGATAAGGTTCTTCAAAAACTCAAAATGGAGTTTTGAGGGGTTTTGTGTGATTCTGAGTTTGAGAAGCGCTTTAAGTTGTTTCAAAGCGAGTTTCACAATGCATTGAGGTCTCCTATTTATAGGGAAAACACATATGTAATGAGCTGGTCAAAATTACAAGTGCTATAGTTTTTGTTTGGTTGGATTTCAAATAGAAATTTTGCATGAAATCCATGGTTCCAATGCAATGTTTCTTGATCTTTGGACAATAAGGAGTCTTGTAGGGATTGATTATGAGCTTGTGAATGTAGTGTGATTATAAGCAACAAATCATAGGCTCAATAAGTTGACTTTGTGATTAAATTTTGTTTATGGAAATGGAAGTGTTAACTTTGTGTCAAGAATGGAATGATTCAATGAACAAAAGCTTAATCACTTGGGTAATGCTTAAAATATTTATTTAAACCTATGATTATGGTGATATTTAGAGGCAATGTGGTCTGAAAAGAAGGATTGTATAACATGGTTTTGATATTAGATCATGAGCTAGCCATAAAAATGACCTATAATTCAAGTGTGGAATGTCTTAAGCATGATAAATTTATGCTCTTGGAAATTTTGGAAAGCTTAAAACATCATCTTTAACTTTCAAGTTGACCAATTTCCTTAAATCAATTGGGATCATGGAGAAAAATGGCCATGAAGTCAGTTATTTGATATGGTAAAAAACTCTTGAGAAATTTCTCTAAGTGTTGGCTAATGGAGTCATGACTTTATGGACTCGTATCTCTTGATCCAAGCATTTTTTGGAGAACATCCCTTATGAAAAAATTGTAGTATGAAACATTATCTTCAATTTGATCATTTGAGCAATAACAATGGTGGCTTGATGAGGAAGTTACAAGCTTGCAAAGTAATGTACTTGAACATAAGAATTTTAAGGACTTAATGGAACTTCCAAAAACCCTAATTTTGCAGCTTTGATTCTTTCTCTTGATTTTCTCTACTGAACATCATAAAATGACTTCATCACTCATATTTTCAAGATCCTTGGCTTGAGAAATCCATGGATTACCAAAAATTCAAAAAGTCAAAGCTTTGACTTTGTAGTTGACTTTTCACTAGATGAATCTCAATCCTCTACAACTAAAGAAATCTTGTGATCATGATGCAATTTAGACATTTTGAATACCATGAAATTATGTTTTTGATGATACTTTAAATGAAGTACTCTTGAAGTTCAACCCACAAAACCCTAATTCCTGATTTTCACTGATGAATGCCAAAACTCTAGTTCTTTTTAACCAATTGATGAACTAATGTTGAAACCATAACTCTTGAGGAAATCTTGAAGAAGATGATAATCCTTGTGTTTGGATATAGATGATCATGATGATGGAAATACTTTAGGTATAAGTCTCATTTTCTCAAAACCTTAATTATGATCCCATGCTTTTAGGAATCAATGATATGAATGATTGTGATTTTAATGCAAATGAGTGTGATGCATAAGTTAAATATGGTTGAAATTCATACGGAAAATTTTGGGGTGTAACACGATCCCACCTCCATTTTGCATCATTTAGAAATCATATAATTCATCTATGCATCACTAACCTCATCAAAGTACAAAGCTTTTATCTTGTTGTATTTGTTTCTTATACAATATAGGTGTGTTAGGGGCTAGAGGATCCAATATGAAATTCCGGTATATCAGACTTCAGATGCCCTATGACATGTCGAGACATATAATCTGAACAAAACACACAAGAAAGGTATAAAACATACATAATAGTACTGAAAATCATAAACAACAAACATACCCACTTCGGTGCAAACCAACACCTACTCTAGAGGCTACCAAACTAGGAAGGAAATCCACTAGACAATATCAATTCAAATTTAAACTCCCCCCATTTATAATTTATCACTTAATGACTACCCTGTGCAACTTCTACCTTGGAACATCCTAAATATGAGAAATCCCATCTCACCCCTAATAATTGCAAATATGTCTAATAGTCCCATTCCCAATTACTGAAGAATGGAAAAACACAAAAAGATGGGTTTGAATTAGGGTTTTTAAAACTAAAACAAAAGAACACCTTGGTTATCCTGGTTCATTTGAACTCAAACTACTCCAATCCACTCGCCAAGGTTATTTCACCTCTCTCAACAAGGTCTTAATCCACTAATCAAACTTGATTACAGAGCTACTATGACAACCGTCAAAGTCTTCTTGAGTCTAAACCACAATCCAGTTTTCTCAAGGAAATACAATCAACAATGTTTAACAAAGTGTACAAACAATGTTTTCTAATAAAACATTATCACACAAGTGATGTTTTACATAATTTAAATTTAGGACATTCGAAGATGATAAAGATTTCTTCTTTGTTGTGCGTGAAAATCGTAAACAATTTCTCCTTCACGCTTTGTTTAAATAGGTGATGCATGTAGACGCTTTTGGAATGTTTATCAATGATAATTAAAGATCTTTCCAAAAATAGAGAAATTTGTTCCCTTTCAACCTTTAATTTTTGAATAGCAATAATTGAATTGTAACGCTTCAGAACATGCTTGCTTCAGAATATGAAAGTTACCGTCGCTTCTTTCCAGTACTTTATAGATTAGAAACACTGAGTCTTGTTTGCAGTGTTAGAAATTCTTTGAGAGATGTATAAAATTAGAGTTGAAACAGCTATTTAACTCATCTTCTATGCTTCTTCCATCATAACCTCTCTGCAAAACAAAATACAGATTTAAGGAGAATAATTGTTGTTTGAGTGTTTGTTATCATCAAAACTCTTACAAGGGTTGTAGAATCAAACTATGTTCTAACAATATCCCCCTTTTTCATGATGACAAAAACTTGGATATTTTAATACACATAAAGAACATAAAGCATTTAAGATCTCCCCCTGAGTTGAATACTCAGATAAAGAAGAAATACTTCCCTGAAGTTTATTTTGATCAGAGTAGTTGATGCGTCCACTTATGTCCTCAATAGAGTTTGTTCCTATTTTGCTTTGAAAAAAATAGAAGTTAAGATATTCAAAATGTTTGAGACTGCGCCTCGATACTATTATAGTATAAATATCTTTTGTTCTCCCCCTTTTTGTCAAGAGTCAAAAAGCAATAAAAACACTTTTGTTGTACCCCAAAATTTACCCTCTATTTTCTCAAGACATTTCTCACAAAGATTTCCAAAAGCTCAAGTTTGCACAAGTACAATTGGACTTTTAATTCCCCATATATTTTCCATGGATCTTATTGGACTTTCAAGCATCAGGTCGAAGATGGAACTTCTGAATCTTCGAAAGGAGGAAGAGGAAAATGTCGAAAGGGAAAAGCAGATAAAAGAAAAAGTATGCAGTTGCAGATAACTATGTCAAATTTAAAATCTGGTTCGGGATGCTCGAACTACATGACTGATCAAAAGGAGTGGTTGGCATATTTTGACAAATCGAATAAGAGCAAGGTAAAACTGGTTGTTCGAACTCATGATTGGTCGAAAGGAGTGGTTGGCATATTTTGACAAGTTGAAGAAGAGCAATCCTGCTTTGATCCCCAAGCTTCGACTGGGAAATAGCTTCTTTCGAGAAACTTGCTTCGCTCCAACTCTAAACACTTCGACACACATAGTTTCGACACTATGGATTACAAGTCAATCTACATGCTTGCTTCGATCTACAAGCTTCGACTGGGCAATGGCTTCCTTCGACCAACTTTCTTCGATCCACCTCTAAACCCTTTGACACACATAGTTTCTACACTATGAATTACAATTTGAGGTTTGGATATTTAAACTTTCAACCACTTAATCAATTGATGGTTACTGGTAGGAAAGCAATCCATAAATTCTCTCATTTTGACTATGCCAATGAGATCATCTTTCATACTAAAAGTGATACATTAATATGAATGTGGTTCATTCGAATAACATGCAATCGGTGGAAACAAATATTGTTTCGTCTATTGATGAGTTTGGTCGAAGGTTGTGGATATATGTGATCAAAATGAAAGGACTAAGTAAGTGGTACATTCAGATGAATGTTGTGATACGGTGGGAGAACTTACTTGAAGGTTTTGTGTTTGATCGTAAATGTTAAGGTTAGCAAGAGTCACCACCTACTTTTCTTTTATCCAAAAGGAAAGGTGAAAAAGCACAGGAAAGATCATTGGGATTATTTCTTGAGTTCAGGGGTAGATTATGAAAAGAGAAGGTATTAACAATCTTTTCATCCATGGTTTTCCATAGACTCTTAGTTACTTTCTAGATCACTTGCTTTTGTTTGAAATTGTGCTTTATGTGGTTTTTGAAAGTATTTTGTAAAGAGCCCATTGTTTAGACAATATTTATAATGATTCTTGTTTGTAAGAATGTATACAAAGATGTTGATCTTTTGAAAAATGTTTTCAAATTTCTAAGATGTTTTTGAAAGTGTAGGTGAGTGTCTTGAAAATAGCAAGGATGTTTATATGAAATTGAGCAAGTAATTAGGAGCATTCTACCTACTCAAAAGTCTTTCTTGTTCATTTTCTTTTCCTTTGACATTGTTGTCCTACCATTGATTTGGTAAGCAACCCTATCTTTGGATGGAAATGGGACAGGCGTGGGTCATCGTATAACCATGATTAGCAATATTGCAAGGTATCTTAGCATTCTCTTTTAGGGACTGAGATCATTTGTAAGGCAACTTAGATGACGTCATCGAGGGACTATGATCTTGTATTTGCTTTGTTTTTGCTAAGATACCTTACATGTGTAATATGACCATTTTGTATAAAGTAACTAAGTGGAATAACCCTAGGGGTGCTTGTGTGCAAGTGTATTGTTTTCATGCTGATTTTTGTCTTGAATTTGGGTTTTCTAAGTATTGATTTTAGTCTTTCCATACAAACCCTAATCACTAGCATGTTATATAAATGCGATAAATTGCGAAATTTAAAGTTACTGTGTTATTACAACATTTGTGGGAGGGGTGTACAAATGTATTGGGGATTGCAAGAATTTAAAGCCTAATTAGTATATTACAACCATATTGAATTGATATTAATGTACAAGAGATTAAATAAATATAATGTGCAAAAAGAATAAATATGTATTAATGTGAAGGTGAAAAAATGAATATTTGTTTGGTTTTCATAAGAAAGATGGATTTTATCTTAATATAATTAATAAAAAGAATTTTTATAAGAAAAGATTTTGAATAAAAATCTAATTCTATTTAGTTGATTGAAAGAAAATAAGTTTAAGAAAAATGTATTTTTTGGTATTTTTTGGTATTTTTGGCCTTTTTTAATATTAAAAATAATGTATTTTAATTAGCATGAAAGGAAAATAACTTAATAACCTAGTTTTAATTATATTTACAAGATAATAAGTAAAAGAAAAATAAATAAAGTATAGTTAATAAAAATACTTTTTGAGAAAAATAAAATAAAATAAGTCAAAATATAAATCTATCATTTTTTGTATTTTATGATTTTTTAGTATTTAGAAAATATATTTATAAAAGTAAAAATGAAATAAATAATAAAAACTAAATGAACTTGGGCCAGGGGTGCCATTAGTCAACAGGGAGGTCAGCTAGCAAAAACAAAAACAAGCTAGGCCCAAAGGGCCCAGCGCCTGCCAAAAACATAAACATTCAGCAAGTAAAAAATGTGAAAAATGAAAAGGGTACCACTGGGGCTCGAATTCATGTCCCAAAAGTTACAGGAGTGCACTTCAACCACCGGGGTGGCTATACATCCGTTAACATAGGCAAAACAATAAATATACAAGGAAAAACGCGCCCTGATGACTTCATCTTCAACCTCCAGCCAGACCAACTATAACTTGCTCATTTCTCATAAAAAATCAAAACTGTAAACATGAAACTTGTAGCAAATTTTCTCACGATTCCAGAAATGTAAAGTATTAAAACTATAGATCAAAGATAAGCATGAATTTTAATGGCCCTAATCTAAAGCCTAAAAATTTCAGAAATTTCAGTTTCAAAATTCTCTAAGCTCAAGCAAAATTAATGGAAACTATGGACATGGTTAGCTTCAGGGCAATGATATCTACATGTTTTATTCACAAATAAACTATTGATGATGCCTGTATGAGGAGTTTCAAGTTGAGAAAACTTACCTCAAAACTGGAAATTGTGTTTTGAGTTTGAGCTTGTCTCAAGTGCTGGTGCTGATCAGGTTAGCTTCCTTGAGTACTAGGAAGCTAATGCAATGATTTGCTTGAGTTGAGAGTGGCTGAAATGACTTGGAGAAGTCAGTGTGCAATGCTCTGATTTTGGTTATGGAGGATATGGTAAATGATGTTACAGTAATGAAACAGGGACAGGGATAGGTTACACTTGATGTAAGGAAGCTTTAGAAACTAAAAGGCCAAGAAACGCACGAGGGAAATGTGAGTTTAATGTTCAAGGTCAGAAATTGTGCAACAATGGAGTTTTTGGGAAATTTCTAATTTGAGAGAGTTTTGGTGTATTTCAGGGTGCTTAAGCTCGTCCTTTAGCTCACAAATAGTGACTCTATTTATAAGCAACAATTTTGGAGGCTTCTTTATAATTAGAATTCAAAATCACAAGTTTATGCATAACATGTGATTTTTGAGAAATTCATGTTTTAAAGCCTTGTGTACTTGCTAAGATAGAGTGGTTATGCTTTAAACAAGCTTGCTTATGACTTTTTGGATGGAGTGTGATCAGAGGGAACAAGTTAGAGGCTCAAAAATTATCTTTATGCAAAAAGCTTGCTTTACAAGAATGGCAATGTTAACTTTGTGCCATTAATGGAAATGCAACTTGGATAATAGCTCAATTGCTTTGATCAAAGCCCTAACAGATGTGTAAACATTTAATTATGGAGTGAAAAACAAGTTTGAGGCCTGAAAAGCAAAGATTATGCAGCCTAGCATGGATTTGGTTCATGTGTTCATAAAAAATGACTTGTAATTCAAGTGACAAAACCCTAACTTCATCTATTCGATTCTCTCTACTCAAGAATGATATCAAAGATTTCCTTGACATTTTGGAAAGCTTGAAATGTGCTATACAACCCATATTTGAATTTCTTTTGAATATTCCCCTTGGAACTATAAGAAAAAGTGTCATGAAGTTAGGTCAAAATCTTGGCCAAATTAGGGCAAAATTTCACTAAGTGTTTAGTTTCATGACCACATGTTCATAAAACTATAACTTGAGATCCAAGAACTTTTGGGAGAAGTTGTATGAAGAAAAGTTGTAGATTTCATGGAGATCTAGACTTTCATGTTGGAAGTTTCTCTTGAATCATCTTGTATCATGGTGAAAATTTTGCTCAAAGTTATGAAAAATAAGAAATTTCCAACACTTAGAAAAAATTTTAAGTTTAGAAATTTTGACTTTTCAGAATAAAATCTTGTCTTTTTGATTTATTGATGAATAAGTTTCATATTTTGACATGTTTTGATGAATTATGATCTTTGGCACTAGAATTTGACCAAAAAGTCAAAGTTTGACTTTTCAGTATACAGTTGACTTTTGATCAGTTGACTGAAAAATTCATCTGTCAATCCAATGGACTTGCAATGTTTTGAATCATGTCATTAGGTAAAAATGATGCAATTGGACTCTTGAGATCATGCCTTAAACCAATTGACCATTTTCTAGGTCAAAAATCAGAAATTGCCCTTTCCCAGTCAAAACCCTAATTTTTACCATTTTGCCCCTTTGGAGATTTGATCAAATTTCTTGAGGAGTTGTGGTCCAAAATTGACCAAATGATACATATGAATTTACAATTTTGATGTGGATAAAAAATTATGGAGTTTGACTGTAAATTGGCCATGATTGACTTTTTCCCCAATACAACTGATTTTTAGGTCAACTGCTCAATTGACTGAGAAAAAATATGATCTAAGGCTTGAAACTTGACATGAGCGATCTTGGGGGTCCATGATGATCCATTAAATTCATATGGGGTATAGAAAGTTCAAAAATATATGCGCAATCTCAAACCCTAATTTTGGTCATCAGTGTATAAGGAGGTGTCTTGAGCTAATCAAACCCTAGTGTAGTCTTGAGCCCAAGGGGATCTTTGTGAGAAAATTCTTGATAAGTGATAGGGAAAATTATGGGGTACAACAAATGTGGTCCATTCGAAGAACATATAATTGGTGGAAACAAATATTCTTTTGATTGTTTATGAGTTTGGTCGAAGGTTGTGGATCTATGTGATCAAAATGAAAGGACGAAGTATTTGACATCTTTAAGAGATTTAAGTGGTTGTTGAATAAAGTCCTATATATTGCCAAGCCCAAGTTTGTTGTATTGTCCACATAATATCCTAAAACCATGTCAAAAAACAATTTGTTGTACTTCTATGAAATAGCTTTGCACCAAGCTTCCACAACACTCCAAAACTGCTACAAAGTAGTCCTGCTATGCTGCTCCTAATCCAGTCCAAGCCTGCATTATCTTAGCCCCATATTTGCACAGAATTAGCACATAAGAGCTGAATAAAAAAAGCAGTGGAAGAACATACCCAAACAGTTCAAATTTTATTTTTTTTCGCCCCCAAAACCCCAACAAGACTCTTCTATAAATAAGTTGTTTCACAACACACAAAGGGTGGCTTTTGGCAAGGAAAAGGAGAAAGAAAAAAAGAGAGAGGAGAGAGAATGAACGCTGCAGCCTTAAAACACTCTTAAACCCAAAACTAAAAAAAAATAACACCTCTATTTTTCTTTTCGAACTCAAGAACATTCAAGGAAGCAAATCAAGTTCTTAACACAAATTCCATCTTCAAGGTAAGTCTTCTTGACTTTAAACTTTTCATTTCAAGCATCATTGATGATTCATCTTCGAAGATAACATGTAATAACCATTTCCTTATAAGCTAACCTTTTGTTTATCTTCCTTTCTTGTCAATTATATGTTAAGAACTAACATGTACAGACCATAAAACAGTGATGGATTGAAAAAATTACAGCATAATTCAACACAAAGCCTTAGGTTTCGACCCATTTTGCTTTACAGGACCAAACAACAGGGAAAAAGGGTGTGTGATTCGAAACATAACATTATGCTTTGACTCATACTAAGTTCGATTTGGAATTACAGCGTCGAAAGAAGGATATGTTCGATGCATATAAACATGCTTCGACACATGATGTCGAAAGATTTGTTTTTTTCTCTCTCTCTTTTGTGTTGTTTTTCTTTTAATATTTCATATATTTGCTTCATAGATATTCAATACGGTTTGTAATAGATAATTATGTTTAATTTCTTGCAATCCCCATTTGTACATTTGTATCGCCATCCCCTAAATGATGTAATAGCGTAGAACATTTATTTTCCGCATTTTTATTGTTTTCATAAATGTTAGTAATTATGGTGTGTATGGCAAGATGAAAAATCAACCTTAGAAAATCCTAATCCAAGACAAGACAATACATGAAAAATAAACACTTGAACACTTAAACCTCTAGGGTTAACTCCACTTGTTGCCTTGATGACGCTACAAATGTTGCCTTACAGATGATCTTAGTCCCTTAAGAGAAATTCTAATATATATCACAATATTGCCATTCATGACTATACGAAGACCCACGCCTGTCCCTTTAAATCCAATGATGGGTCTCCTTACCAAATAAATGGTAACATAGCAACATCTAAAGGAGGAGGAAAAGAACATAGACCTTTTGAGTAGGTAGTACGCTCGTAGTTGCTTGCACACAAACTAAAACTATTTCCACCCTCACACTTTCAAAACACCTTCAAAAATTAACATCTCTTTGAACTATTTTTAAAACCAACACTTTGTATGCATTCTTATAGAGACGAGAATCATTATAAAGTTTGCCACAACCAAGGAATTTTTAAAATACTTTCAAAACCCACCACAAAGCAATTTCAAAAGTGATCTAGCAAGCAACTAAGAGCCCGTAGATAACTACAGATGAAAAGGGTGCTAACACCTTCCGTTTTCATAACCTACCCCCCGAACTCAAGAAAATATCTTAAAGGTCTTTCTTGTTCTTTTCACCCTTTCCTTATTGGATAAAATAAAAGTTGGTGGTGACTCTTTCTATCCGCAACAATTGCGATAAAATTCAAAACAACCAAGTGAGTTCTCGCACCGTATTACATAACTGGCGACTCTGTTGGGGAATGACTTAAAAGTGGGGTTACCTTAGGGTTAGATCACATTTAATTTCTTTCATTATTTGATTTATCTGCTTTACATACATTGTCCTTGTTTGGGTTTATAATTGATCCTCTACCCGGATCTGGGAACACCATTAGGTAAGTAGAAATAGATTGTGGAAACTGTACGGCATAGACCGATATGGTTGAAGCAATGGATATGTTAGTGTGACATATTTGTTGGTACTGGTATCCTTTGTCTTGGATCGAGGAGAATACATGGCCACTGAGCGGTGTCATGAAGCACTAATTGAACTTATAACCTTTAATTGAACAACTTGACCATTAGGAAGTAGTGAGATAGCCGACTTTGGTGTAATGCTGAAGATTGGTTGATACTTGATACTACACTCATTGAGATCAAACTTTTGGGATATTTCGGCCGCAAGAAAAGATTTATTATGTTGAGACAATGCCCAATGAAGAAAGATCAATGATATTGAGATCCCCTAGAACCCGATTACTTTCTAGGATAGGTTGAACCAACTAAACTTCAAGAGGGTACTTACCTATAAAATCCATGCAAGCATAAACATCATAACATCATAAGCATTCTCACTAACCATTTCAAGGACTTAGGGATTCATCTTTGTTCTATTTTGTACGCCCTGATTCCCATTCGTAGGAATACCATCCGAGTTAGCTTCGTGAAAGGGCATCCTCAACTTCAAGAGTTAGCATCAAGGGTTCCTGGAGATTCTTACTTCACTAAGAAATATGCTTGACTTCTCAACTTGGCTACTTCAAACTTCCAAGAAGAAATGATGTATGTGCCCTTCCAATTCTTTGATCCAATGCATCATTGTTTCACCTTTCCTGACTACCAATTGTTTCACCTTTCCTGACTCCCATCATTGGTATTCGATTACGAGGGCGAAGATCAAGGATATCATCAAAGGTTCGCAAGAGCTTGGAGAATGATAAAAAAAAGTGGATAGTAAGACATTGGGACATAAGAATTACAATACCTTGAGCCTCACCTTAAGTGGTTACGAAATCGTGCTCAAAGTCTCGTGATTCCTTACACCGCCATCTTACCAATCATCATGGATCTTGTTGCCGAAGGAGATGTTCCATATATTGTCCTTTATCCTGATATGCCTACTTCTCTTGATGATTTGAAAAGAGCTTGGATTCAGCTAAAGGGGGGCGAGACACCTTTGAAGCCCAGTTTTATGCAAGCGAGAAGACATTGGAGCTCACGAGACAACTTCATTAGGAGAGGAACTTGAATGCCTATATATCTCCAAAGAGGAAGAATCCATAGGAAACTTGAGCCATTGTTATTGTATTGTAGTTCATTTTGATTATTTTGTTTCATTGTAAGCCCAAGAGGAATGTTGTAAGCAATTTGAACTTATTAATACAATTAATGTTTGCTCCATTTTGTATAAACAAATTTAAATCTTATAAATCCTTGAAAACATTGCATCCACATAACATACATCATATCATGACATGTTTTCCCCATACATGTCTTCTCATCTGCTTACTATTTATTTCAGCAGAGATGGCTTTAGAATAGACTATCAAGGATCTTCAGACCCAAAATTCTCGACTTCAAGAAATGTTCCTGAATATATCCAAGGGGAAAGAAGAAGTGAAAACACTTTTCATTGAGAGCATGACCAATAACAATCCTGAAGACGACAAGGAGGGTCATATAAGACAATTGAAAACAGAGTTAGCAACGATGAGAATCTAGATGTTGGGACAGATGGCTCTTATCCAAAACTTAGCTTGGGGATAAGAAGAGTTGAGAACTTTTATCAACAAGCTTCATCAAGACGTATGCAACCGTAGGAAACAAACAGTCGAGGTTGGGGATCAAGTCATTAATCATCCCTCGAAGAGACAATAAGTTGGCTTGGTGGAGAGTAAACCTTTCTAAATTTTTGCTACATCACGAGCCCAACAACAACCTTGCCAACAACGACAGGGTAATCGGCGTAAGCAGTATACATCCAATAGGAAATATACCAAACTCAACATGCCAATGTCACAAGCCTTGCAACACATGTTGAAGTTAAATTTGGTCACATTGAAGGATCCTCCTCGGAATCCTAATACTTTCACTCCTAGTTACCATCCCAGCAAAAAGTGTGCATATCACTCCAACAGTCTGGGGCATGATACTGATAGCTATTGGATGTTGAAGTATAAGATTCAAGACCTGATCGATGAAGGAGCTTTGGAATTTGCACAAGATGGTCAGATCGAATTTTTCAATTGTCATTTCTTTGTTTGTTTAAACATTTGTCCTTGTGTAGGACTTTGGTTTCTCTCATTAATGCATTGCATATGTTTGTCTTGAGTTAACCCATTCATTTTCACTATATTAAGACTATGCTTTTACTCATTTTTGTATGACATTCAACTCTCGATTACAAGGTGTAAGCCTTTAGAGGGAGGATGACGAAAACAATACCATGATATCATACAGTATGCTTTTGGATAGACCTTGCTGGTGATGGACATACGTTGTTTCAAATTTCTAAACACTGGAGTTATAAGGAAGATAATCCCTAGTTAACCCCTTTGAGCCTAAAAAGTATGAGTTTTCTTTTTCACACAAATTAAAACCTTTAATCATAACCTAGAGCAGGGTAGTTTCTCAGTTAATTCAACGCCGCTTTCGGTCACAAGGTGTCACTTCACAACGAAAATAGACTTCTTAATCAAAAGATGGTGTTGGTTCCATAAAAAATAGGCAGTCATTACCTCTCAAAAGAAAAGCCCATTAGGTCAAAACCTATAAAGGAGACTTAAGAAAAACTGGGGCAACCCGCTGGATGTAATCTCAAAACAAGAACAGTGAGGCAAAAGATAGGGACATTAAATCAAAAATAGGGTGCTACAAATCCTCGACAAACATGAAAAATGTTGCAAAAATGACTGCCTTCACGAATAAACTTTCAGTATCCGAACCATCACCCAAACGTCATTCCAGACTCAATTGGAATTCAAATTGCACAATTAACTGAGTATAGGGCTGAAGAACATCATGAAGAATGGGCGGGTACAAATAAATTTTAAGCCTTATCCTTTGTTTCTTAAAATCGTGAACCAGGCCACGTTACAACCCCTTAAAAGTCCAAATTGAAGCATGGATTGGTTCGAAAGCATACTATTACAAAAGGTATCCTGTCTCCTGTAAGGCTTACTGTAAATCCTGAGTTGAATTCATATTCTTATAGAACTCTTTTATTTGTTAAAACTGCATTTTCAAAACTTCAAGACAAACATAAACTTTGCATTGTTTGAATACTACTGTTTGGATATATCTAATTGTTTGACAACAGAGAAATTTGCACGGTGAATATACAACGAACAAAAATTCTCTCAGGAAACAAAATCACTTTAAATGGGAAGACACTTCCAATGAAAAATATCCCATAATCATGGGGGCATGACATGTTATAGTCCAACCCATATGTGGCAGTCAAGTCGAGATTCCAAGAAATCTATCAAGAAGTGTTGAATAACCAGTGGCAGGTCTGCATCTGAATCACTTGGGACATTGAACATTAATTCCAGCAAAGGGTCACATACGTCCAAGTACACATTTTATGGCAGCGCTACAACACTTACTACTATGGACAACGACAAATCCCCACAAAGTCTCTTTCATAAGGTGATCCCCGTTGAAGTCGCCAGAGCCACCTCTATAAGGTTATCCCCACAGTATAATCTTCACGGATAAGGGTACAAACCCCACAAGACCAAGTTCATGGATATCTCTATAAAGCTGGATCCATGCAATCAACAACCATAGTTTCAACCTCCGGAAAACCTCTCCCCAGCTGAATTGGTCTTAAGAGGAAGCCTTGAGGAGTTCTTCCAGAAGAAAACACCTCCCCAACAGATTGACAAATGGGTTTATTTCCCCAACAAACTACAAAGCCCTCAGACCAATACAAATCAACAGACAAAACCCTTTAATCCCCAAATAGAGTCATTGATATCCCTAATGGAGTTTTTAATATCCCCAAGAGTTACTAAAGCCTGGACCCGACAAGATAGTAGTTTAAATTTTTCAATTGTTGAAACTAGGACCCGACCAGATAACCGTTCGAGTTACTACAAAACCTGGACCAACCCAGATAATAGTTTAACTTCTTCAAATCACTAACAAAACTCCTCTTCCCCAGTAGAGTTTTCCACTATCCCCAGTGAGTTGCTGCAAAGCCCAGAAGCCGACTAGATAACAGTTAACTTCTTTATCCCCAACAAGTTGCTTAATTCCATTCTCTCCAATCAAGAGATAACTCCCCAGTAGAGAAAAAGGCAACTAAAAATCCTGAACACTTTTCCCCATGCAGAAATCAACACTCTCCATAGAGTTTCCCTTAATCAAAATCAACATCCCCCAGTGGATTTCTCCTCAGACAACAAAATAGTAATCCCCAGTTAGAAACATTCTAAACAACGTTTGAAGATATGCATACTCTTCATCCCTAACAACATTCTGGGATTTAACTTCCCAAAGCTCCTCAGCACTTGTCAAGGATTTATTTTCTAAAGCAAAGATGAATTTCAATAAATATTTCACATGTATACACCATATTACATACATGATAAATGCATACAACATAATCTCATTTGTTTTGAGAACATCATCAAGCCATACATACATCTGCATGCAACTAACCCTTTTCCTTGCAGGAAAAGTCAATCAACAAAAATCCTCTTCTGGAAAATACAACCAACATTTCTCAAAAGGTCAGAGATTAATTCCCGAAACAAACCAGGGAAACTATCTCTACGACCAACAAAATGTGGGTTCCTGATTAATAATTGAAATAATACAAGACAAATATATGTGAACAACTAATTATATATTAATACATGAAACAAGATGGGACAACTATCTACATGAGCAAATTGAAGATTAACTCCTGAAATAGGAAGGGGAAAATATCTTTCTTTCTAAGGTCAACGATTAATTCCTGAAACAAGCCAGGGCACCTATCTCTACGACCAACGAAAAAACAAGTTCCAAATTAATACCTGAAACAAGACAAATCAACTACCTGGGAACAACTGATTGTAGATTAATACCTGAAACAAGTCAGGACAATTATTTACATGAGCATTTTAAAGATTAACTCCCAAAACAGGACGGGGAAACTATCTTTCTTTCTCTAAGGTCAGAGATTAATTCCTGAAACATGCCAGGGCAACTATCTCTAAGAACAACAAAAAACGAGTTCCAGATTAATACCTGAAACAAGACAGGACAACTATTTGTGAACAACTGAATGTACATTAATACCTGAAATAAGACAGGACAACTGTCTACATAAGAAGATTGAAGATTAACTCCCGAAACAGGATAGGGAAACTATCTTTCTTTCTCTAAGGTTCAGAGATTAATTCCTGAAACGAGCTAGAGCAACTATCTCTACAACCAATAAAAAAACAAGATCCAGATTAATACTTGAAACAAGACAGGACAATTATCTGTGAACAACTGATTGTACATTAATACCTGAAACAAGACAGGACAACTATCTTCATGAGTAGATTGAAGATTAACTCCCGAAACAGGACGGGGAAACTATCTTTCTTTCTCTAAGGTCAAAGATTAATTCCTGAAACAAGCCTGGGAAACTATCTCTACGACCACAAAAAAAGTTCCAGATTAATACCTGAAACAAGATAGGACAACTATTTGTGAACAACTGATTGTAGTTTAATACCTGAAACAAGACAGGACAACTATCTACATAAGAAGATTGAAGATAACTCCCGAAACAGGACGGGGAAACTATCTTTCTTTTTTTAAGGTTAGATATTAATTCCTGAAACAAGCTAGGGCAACTATCTCTACGGCCAACAAAATAACAAGTTCCAGATTAATACCTGAAACAAGACTGGACAACTATCTGGGAACAACTGATTGTAGATTAATACCTGAAACAAGACAGGACAACTATCTACATGAGCAGATTGAAGATTAACTCCCGAAACAGGACGGGGAAACTATCTTTCTTTCTCTAAGGTTAGAGATTAATTCCTGAAACAAGCCATGGCAACTATCTCTACTACCAACAAAAAACAAGTTCCAGATTAATACCTGAAATAAGACATGACAACTATATGTGAACAAATTATTGTAGATTAATACCTGAAACAAGACAGGACAACTATCTACATGAGCATATTGAATATTAACTCCCGAAACCGGAGAGGGAAACTATCTTTCTTTTTTTATGGTTAGGTAAAGATCAATTCCGGAAATAGGACGGGGCGACTATCTTTATAACCAATGGTATTAACTCCCGAAACAGATTGAGTTTACCAACAAATTTATTGTAGACCAATTCTTGAAACAAGACGGGGCGACTATCTTCATGACAAACACTTCCTTCAAAACATCTACTATTTCAGTATAAATCGACCAATGATTTTTTCTGATACATCTTCCAATTTCTACAAACAGTCACTTTGGATGGCATCTGTAAGCCCATCTCCGAAGGACTCTCTATCACCTGTCTAAATGGCATCTTAAAGCCCATTCCCAATACAATCAACCACCACATCATCGAGTGCAAATTTCTGGGCACTCTAGTGTTCAATCATCTTCCACCTTCAAGTCACGAATGGCGGACTCGCCAATCTAACTCTTCAGGTTTAAGAAGATTGAATAGGGGCAGCTGTTGTACCCCAAAATTTTCCCTCTCTTTTCTCAAGACATTTCTCACAAATATTTCCAAAAGCTCAAGTTTGCACAAGTACAATTGGACTTTTAATGCCCCATATAGTTTCCATGGATCATATTGGACTTTCAAGCATCAGGTCGAAAATGGAACTTTTGAATCTTCGAAAGGAGGAAGAGGAAACTGTCGAAAGGGAAAATAAGATAAAAGAAAATGTGTGCAGTTGTAGATAACTATGTCGAATTCAAAATCTAGTTCAGGTTGTTCAAACAACATGACTGATCAAAAGAAGTGGTTGGCAGATTTTGGCAAATCGAAGAAGAGCAAGGTAAAACTGGGTATTCGAACTACATGACTGATCGAAAGGATGGGTAGGCAGATTTTGACAAGTTGAAGAAGAGCAAGCCTGCTTCGATCCCCAAACTTTGACTTGGTAACGACATCCTTCAAGCAACCTTCTTTGATCCACCTCTAAACACTTTGACACAAATAGTTTCGACACTATGGATTATAAGTTTATCTTCATGCTTGCTTCGATCCACAAGCTTCGACTGGGCAATGGCTTCCTTCGAGCAACATGCTTCAATCCATCTCTAAACCCTTCGAAACACATAGTTTCTACACTATGAATTACAATTTAAGGTTTGGACATTTTAACTTTCGACCACTTAATCAACTTATGGTTACTGGTAGGAAAGTAATTCATAAATTCTTTCTTTTTTACTATGCCAATGAGATCATCTTGCATACTCAAAGTGGTACATTAAGATGAATGTGGTCCATTGAAGAACATACAATTGGTGGAAACAAATATTGTTTCGTCTGTTGATGAGTTTGGTCGAAGGTTGTGGATCTATGTGATCAAAACGAAATGATGAAGTAAGTGGTACATTCAGATGGATGTGGTCCATTTGAAGAACACACAATTGGTGGAAACAAATATTGTTTTGACTATTAATGAGTTTGGTCGAAGGTTGTGGATCTATGTGATCAAAATGAAAGGACGAAGTATTCGACATCTTTAAGAGATTCAAGATGCTTGCTGAACAAAGTTCTATATACTTCCAAGCCCAAACTTGTTGTACTGTCCACATAACAGCCTAAAACCATGTCAAAAAACAGTCTGATGTACTGCTCTGAAACAGCTCTGCACCAAGCTGCCATAATACTCCAAAACTGCTGCAAAACAATCCTGCTATACTGATCCTAATCAAGTCCAAGCTTGCATTATCTCAGCCACATATTTGCACAGAATTAGCACATAAGAGCTGCATCAAAAAAAAAATAAATGGAAGAACATACCCAAACAGTTCAAATTTTATTTTTTTTCGCCCCCAAAACCCCAACAAGACTCTTCTATAAATAAGTTGTTTCACAACACACAAAGGGTGGCTTTTGGCAAGGAAAAGGAGAAAAAAATAGAGAGGAGAGAGCACGAATGCTGAAGCTTTAAAACACTCGTAAACCCAAAACCAAAAAAAATAACACCTCTGTTTTTCTTTTCGAACTCAAGAACATTCAAGGCAGCAACTCAAGTTCGAAACACAAATTCCAGCTTCAAGGTAAGTCTTCTTGACTTTAAACTTTTCATTTCAAGCATCATTGAGAATTCATCTTCAAATATAACATGTAATAACCATTTCCTTCGAAGCTAACCTTTTGTTTGTCTTCCTTTCTTATTAATTATATGTCAAGAACTAACCTGTACAGACAATAAAACAATATGGGAGTGAAAAAATTACACCATGATTCGACACAAAGCCTTAGGTTTCGACCGATACTGCTTTACAGGCCCAAACGGAAGGGAAAAAGGGTGTGTGATTCGACACATAACATTATTCTTCGACTCATACTGAGTTCGATTTGGAATTACAGGGTCGAAAGAAGGATATGTTCGATGCATATAAACATGTTTCGACACATGCTTCGACACATGATGTCGAAAGATTTGTTTTTTTCTCTCTTTTGCGCTATTTTTCATTACATATTCATATATTTTCTTCATACCTATTGAATATGGTTTGTAATAGATAATTAGGTTTAATTTCTTGCAATCCCCATTTGTACATTTGTATCCCCCATCCTCCAAATGATGTAATAGCATAGAACATTTATTTTTGGCATTTTTATTAATTTCATAAATGTTAGTAATTAGGGTGTGTATGGCAAGATAAAAAATCAACCTTAGAAAATCCTAATCCAAGACAAGAAAATGCATGAAAAATAAACAGTTTCACACTTACACCTCCAGGGTTAACTCCACTTGTTGCCTTGAGAAAAATAGTCATGATGTGCATGTGATCCAACTTAGCAAAAATAATCAAAATACAAGATCATAGTCCCTCGATGACGCTACGAATGTTTCCTTACAAATGATCTTAGTCCCTTAAGAGATATGCTAAGATATATCACAATATTGCCTTTCATGACTATACAAAGACCCACGCTTGTCCCTTCACATCCAATGATGGGGCTCCTTACCAAATAAATGGTAAAATAGAAACATCTAAAGGAGGAGGAAAAGAACATATACCTTTTAAGTAGGTAGAATGCTCGTAGTTGCTTGCTCACTGTTCACCGTGTTTTCTGGTAAACAATCGTTGATATTCCAAAAAGGGTAACTTTTTGGTTACTTGCAGGATCGGTCAGTTTGATCCTAAGACATATGCTAATTTTTGATGTTGTTTGGACATAAACGTTAATGTGGGTGAAGAACGCACGTTCGACTGGGAAAGGGATGAGTTTGAGTGTAGAAAGTAAATAGAAAGAAGGGGTTGACGACAGGTTAGGTGCAGGAATTTGGGTAAAAGTGAAAATAAAGTGCAAACAAGATAAAGAGGCAAGAAATGTAAAGAGAGAAATAAAAGACTTTGATTGTAAAATATGGTGTTTCAAATGTACATTTTTCAGTATTCTTTCTCACGCAGCGGCTACTTGAATAGTATTGAATAATTTGTACGATCAGTTGAACACACAGAAATCTACATAAACTTCCTATATTTATACTAAAACTAGGTAACCGTCGAGGAGTTGCGTTGCTCCAGGATGAAGCCAAGTGTCTTTTGCATGCTCTTCGACCCATCTTTTCACGCCACGTTGCATTCCTCAACTTCCAAGCGAACCACTTTTCCCGTCTTTCTCCAGATTCAAAATCTTCTCGGGCATATATGAAGATTCCTTCTGGTCGAGGACCTTAGAGTCCCTTCAGTCAAAGGGATTGAGAACCTTCTGGTCAAAGACTCATTTTAATTTAGAATTTCTCTATGTATTTTTACCTTCTGGTCGAAGGCTCATTTTAACTTAGAATTTCTCTAAGTACTTTTCTACTATGTCGTAGCTTTTCCAACTTAGACTTGTTCAATCTATTTTTTGGCCCATAAGGCCAACTTATTATAGGTGTCGAATTTAGGAGCTAGCAAATTTCCCCCCAAGAATATCAGTTTCGACGCAAGGAGAGATGATTATTCTTTGAGATTCCCATTCGACATCCGTCTTTCTTTTTTACCACAGAAATTGCTTGTGTGCTTTTCACCTTCTACCAACCCCTGCTGGTATTCAGAGTCATCATTACCTTTTTCCCAACACGTCACTATCAATCAGTCGTTACCATGCTGCCATGATGGCCATTATCCCCACAACCTAGGAGAGTATGGCAAACATTTTCACTTCTCGTATGATAACTGCTTTAACATTCGCCACGTTCCCCACTAACTCTGCAGCATTAAATGGTCTTGGGAAAAAACTCCTTCCTAAACACTATAAATAGAAGAATCTTCTTTTGGGAACTCTTTTACAACTCCTAGTATTCTTCACTTTCTTGCAAAGAAAAAAAACCTTAAAAACTATGTCTTCTTCGCTCTTTCACTACTACTCTCATCCATGTCCTTCCTTTCCAATGCACCCAACAATCCAAAAACTAAGAACATTTCTGATCTTTAAAGACAACCAGAGGTTTTCTCTACTAACCATGTACGTGTTTTGACTGGGGAACGAAGGGTCGTATCTTAACCCATGGCCAAAGAGTTGTGTGATGCGTATGACTCTCAGTTGCTTATCCCTGTTAGGTATTCTAGGAAGATGTATGCTATGTCTGGCCCATTGTCTTCATGTTTTGAGAACTCAAAATAGAATAGAAACTTCTTCCCAACTCACCCTGGGCTCAAGCCTATAGGTTGTGCGAAGAAACTCAGGAATGATCCTGAAGATGCAACTCCTTCCAACCAGCAACATCCTCAAACAAAGGAAGATAACAACCTTAAGTTCACAAACAAGGTCAATAGGATCTTTCAATCTTGTCCTAGTCTTAATTCAGAATACTCAGAATGGTTGAGTAAGATGGAACAAGTACAAGCCTAAATCTGGAAAGATATGGGGATCTATGACTTGATCATGCTGTCGAAGACTGGGCTAGTTTATTGCCCTCTCTTGCTGGTGGATTCACTGTATTTCTGGGACAACACCCATTTTACCTTCCATTTTCCTTGTGGAATGGTAACTCTAACTCTCTTCAATATATCTGCCATTACTGGTCTTCGACCAACGGGTGACTACTTTGATCCTGAGGATCTGTCTGAAGATCCCATCGTGTTTTCAGCCATGAAGCCCACATATACCATATTCATCCATTATTTCCACGACAAATCGAGTACCACTGTCTATGAAGTGGAGCACATAGCTTTTCTGGATTTGTGGTATCTCGTTTTGTTTTTTGCACTAAGTCACTTCAAGTGACTAAGAAAATGCTTACCCTTGCAACACAACTTCACCATGGTTATCCTCTTTGTCTAGCTGAGTTGATTCTAGCCAACTTGTATGTGTCCATCAGCAATGGTGTGACACAACTTAAGGTTATTGGAGATAAGGCGAGCTTACTTCTTTTCGGCCCCTTTTGGCTTCTACAACTCTGGCTAAACGCCACTTTTGAATTTTTTCTTCTGTAGAAGAATAAGATTAACGAGAGGGCTCCAGAAGTCCTGAATAGAAGGGTCGAAGGGACTAGACTTGTCCTTTTGACTCCAACTGACGAAGGTCAACATTTTCAAAAGGCGTTCACGAGCTTTGTAATGATGTTTTCAAAGCGGAAGGAATTTGTTTCGACCATGGCTCCCTTTGCTAGTAGAAAGGTTGGCCCAGAATGGTTCACTCGACCATACCCTTCGTCTGACGATGATGACTATGTGGATGAATATGTAGCTATCTAGGAGTCGTTCCTTTGACCGAGAATCATGCCTATGAGATTCAAGAGTTTGAAGAATCAACTTAGCTTAATTTCTTATCAACCGAACCTTGTCTCTTGATAATTTGGTATTATCCAGTCGCTCCCTTCACCAATCTACTCTCGAGAAAAGCTTCTGCTCTTTTACAATGCAGACTACTCAAAGGATACTACTACCAGGCATAATGGTAGGTACGTTGGTCGAATCGTACTAACTCTGTTTGACTTCAATCTTAATTTCCTGTGTTCGCCTCTCTTTGAGGACTGGTGGAAGCAGTATTATAACGAATAATTTTTCGACGAAAAAGACTTTGCTGCTCACCTTCAAGAGGCATTTTTGATAGTCTCTGACAAGATAAAAAAGGGTAATATTCTTTAATAAAATGTTTTTATTGACTTCAATCTAATCATTTGACACCTAATTTATCCTTGTTCATTTTCTAGCGGTCAAGAGGACCGTCACCAAGAAATTCGTTGAAAGCGTAAAAGTAGGAGATCCTTCTGTGAAACCTTCGCCCAAGGTAAACTATTTCTGCTTGTTATGTCTTTCTTTCCAACATATTACTTTTGATGCTAATGCTTTCGAATATTTTATTTCTGGTCATTTAAAATCAATCTACACAAAAGGACAATTCAAGAAATTGAAATTTCCAGTGATGAAGAGGAGGAATCTCCTCCTGTCCCCTTAAAAAGGAAAAGGTTAAAGAAAGCATCCCCCGTTTCTGAGACTCATTCAAAGACCAAGGTCAAGGTTAAAGTCATTGGGTCGAGATCTCCTCATGTCATCATCAGAGAAGCAATGGAGCAGGAGATAGCTGCTAGGCTGAACAATCCTAGTGAGACCGATAACTCAAGTCCTAGCACTGAAATTCCTCCTAAGGTAGTTACTTCGACCCCTCATGATTTTTTGCTGACTTCGACTACTTTTTCCTTTTTCAATAGTTCTGATAACCATCTTGTAATCTTCAAGACACTACTGGTACTTCAAAGCATAACCTTGTAGAAGAATCTGTCACCTTGATAAACATTGAGGGTGATCCTACTTACAGGCCAAAAGGATCTTTTGTGAGTTCTGCTAGAGAAGTGAACCAAACTTTTGGGCACGAAGCCGTTGGGAATCCTAATGAAGAAGTTCCTAGTGAAGGGCATGTGAATCATGGGACTCCACAAGATAATGATGATGGACAGAAGGATGGGAAATAGGAGGTGGCTGGCAATGTGATCGAAATAGAGAAGGAAAACATGCCATCGGGAGGAAATCAGACTGAAGATATTCTGGCAAATGATAAGGGAGAAAACCTTACAAGGGGGAAGGAAACTTTGCACGTGTTGAAGATGTTCATGTATAGATGCCTGTCGAAGCCAATGTGGCTCGTATTCTAAACGAGAGGGTCACTTTGACAGGCTCTCATACCAAGGAAGATTTAGCATTGCTAAAACGGCAAAATCCTCTTGGCTACTTGACTTCCATCCTTGAGGGTAGATATAGTTCTTCTGAACAGAGTGCTTCGACTGCGTCTAAAAAATCCACTTCAACATCTCCTCTTGAAGAAGCACTTCAAAAGGTTAAGGAATAGCTTTTCAAAAGAGATTTAATGCTGACCTTAGAGGGAGAACCTACATCTCCTTCCATTTTGAAGACTACTTTAAGAGTTGTCGACCTTCTTGCTGCTTCGCCTGACATTGCCAGCGTTATCTTGGATTTGATTTCCATCATCGATTAGGTTTCAGCTGACTACAATCGTCGAAGGACTCTTACTCATGAAATTGAGGAGGCCAATGGACATGTAGTTGCTGCATGGGGTGTTGCTACTGATTTAGCTTTGAAGTTGAAGGAGCTGTCGAAGGTGCAAGAAGCTAGGTAGAAAGAAGTAGAAGAACTTGATCAAAATACAGCCATTATGAAGGCTCAGATCAGAGAGCTAGAAGCCAAGATTGCTGCCAACGATAAACGAATGGAAGGACTTCTCAATGTCAGCACTGATTCAGAGAGTCAAGAGGAACTCAACGAGGGATTAGCAGATGCCGAACGAGCCCAAGCATTGGATGTCAAGATCGAGACTCTTCAGCAGTCGAAAGCCCTGTGCGAAATATGCTTGGAGCTACAGAATATAAAATACCTCCAAATCAAGACCAACCTCCCGTTTTGATTTCGACATTTTTGTTGTATGCTTATATATTTTGTAATGACTTTCAGCCATTTTGGCTTTATAATATATCTTCCATTTTGGATTTTTAACTCGATTAAGATGAAGTATTGGTTACTATAACCACTTGAAGTGCAGGAATATACTTTTGTAAGTATTTACCATTTACTATCAAGAGCCTTTGGTCTTCATTTAACTCTTCGACCTCATATGCACCACCAGATAACGTTTGGATGATCTTAAAAGGTCATTCCCATTTAGGTGACCATTTTCGCATATTTCTATCCTTTTGATCCATTGGGAGGATTACTTTCCATACTAGGTCTTCAGGCATGAATACCTTGGGTTTGACTCTTTTATTGTAATATCTTTCCACTCTCCTCTTTTGTGACTTTAAGAGATCCAAAGCCCTCAATCTTTCTTTGTCCAAATCAATCAATTAGTCTAACATCATATTTCAATAAACTTCGGAAGGGATGTCTTGATATTTCTGAATTCTTGTTGACTGTAGACAAATTTCTCTAGCAGTACTGCATCATGGCCGTAAGTTAGTCGAAAGGGTGTTGTTCCGGTAGCTTCCTTAGGAGACGTTCGACATGCCCATAAAATTTGACCTAAAGTCTTAAGCCAATTTTTTGGCTTCTTTCCCTTATGATTCTTTGTTAAGCTGATTATCACCTTTTTTGCCGCTTCGACTTGACCATTGGCTTGTGCATAGTAAGGCGTAGATGTCAATAAATTGAACCCCATTTCTGCAGTGAACTCTTGCATTTTTCGACCAATAAAGACTGCCCCTTGATTAGTTGTTATTGTCTCAGGGATTCCAAACATGTATATAATGTGCTTTTGAATGAATTAAATGACATTTTTCATGCTCTACATTGACTAAAGGAATTTCTTCAATACACTTAGTAAAATAATCAATGCCCACCCATATGTACTTCTGGCTTTTAGATGACGCTATTCGAATCTCTCCAATAAGATCCAAAGCTTATCCCCTAAGAGGCAAAGGTTTCACAATTGAGTGAAGTTTGCTTGCAGGAACGTGTCGGATACTTGTATGTACTTAACATTCCTGGCATCCTTTTGCTAACTCAACACAATATTTCAACATAGCGGGCCAATATAGTCCTTGTCGAAACAATAACCATTTCATTTTATGGCCCACTTGGTGTACTCCACATGCCCCATAATGTGTAGTTGAAAGGGCTATGTATGCCTATGTTTCATTTAGGCATTTTAATAGCACCCCTTCATGTGTCTTTTTAAATAACTCGTTTCCCATTAGGGTATAACTCAGCGCCCTGTACTTTATCTTTCGTTCTGTCGAAGCTACGGGATTTTGCAAATAATCCACTATAGGCTTTCTCCAATCTTGTTATGTTAGATTATCTATGAATGAAATTTCGAAGTTTTTGTGATCAGTGTACCCCAACTTTGTTGTTTTCAAATTCGTTGAAGACAACTTGGTCAATGTCACTCTTCCTCTAACTTCGATTACCTGTTGTAATTTCTCTTTCGAAATTTTGTACCCGGATGCAATTTGTGCTAAGTTATTAGCCACTTGATTCTCCAGTCTTGGTATATGTCGGATGTTGATCTTTTCAAAGTTTTTCAACAAACGATTGACTATTGCAAAATTCATGATAAAATTTTCTCTTATGCATTTATATTCTTTTGTAACTTGTTTTATAACTAACTCTGAGTCTCCCATTATTTCGACTCGAGTTGCCCCCAATTCCAACAATATTTCAAGGCCTACGATTAAAGCCTCGTATTCAGCCTTGTTGTTCGAACAAGAACGTTAGATCTTGTACTTGAATGTTGTTGGAATTTTGTTTGGAGAAATAATTATAACCCCTACCCCAGTTCCGTCTTTATGACTAAAACCGTCGAAGTATAACTTCCAAGGCTCGGTCTCTAAGTAGTTGATTGATTCCTCTTTTATTGAGTGGTCAACTATAAAATCTGCTACCACTTGGCCTTTTACAGCCTTAAGAGGCATAAAAGTTAATGAATACAGTTAATGCAAGTGCCCATTTGCCAATTTGACTGTGCAAGATGGGTTTCGACACCATATATTTGAAAACATCAAAATGAGACGAAACAAAAACACCAATCGGTTTAATATATTACTAGAGCTTTGTAAAGGAGAAGTAAAGACATAAATAGAGTTTTTCAACTTCGCTATATCTAGTTTCAGCATCTTCAAAACTCTATTGACGTAGTAAATGGGTCTTTCGACACCGTTTTCATCCTCTTGAGCTAACATGCTTCCTAAATTTTTATCGGATGCAGCTATGTACAATCTCATACTTCTATTTCTAGAAGGAGGTACCATAATGAGTCATTTGGCGAGGTATTCTTTGATCTTGTCAAAAGCCTCTTGTTGTTCTTACCCCCACGCGAAGCCTCCTTTGTTGAGTCAAAGTAGTGGTGAGAAGGCTTGCGTTCTCCCACTTAAGTTGGAAATAAATCTCCTCGAGAAATTTATCTTACCAAGTAGAGATTGCAACTCTTTCTTGTTAGTTGGCGTTTTCGCTTCCAAAATGGCTTTGGTCTTGTTCTGGTTTACTTCAATTCCCTTCTTGTGGACCACAAAGCCTAAAAAATCCCCTGCTTTTACGCCGAAAGCACATTTTAGAGGATTCATTTTCAGACCATATCGTCTCATTCATTCGTAGGATTGTCGAAGATGGTCTATATGATTCTTCCCTGAAACAGATTTAACAACAATATCATCAATGTAAATCTGCATAAAAGTGTCAATAAAATCATGGAAGATTAAGTTCATTGCTCTTTGATATGTTGCCCCTTTGTTTTTTAGGCCAAAAGGCATCACTACCCATTCGTAAGTGCCTAAAGATCTAGGGCATCAAAAGGTTGTTTCTGACACATCCTCTTCAACAATGAAAATTTGATTATACCATGAGTATCCATCAAGCATACTCATGTATTCAAAGCCAGCGGCAGAATCAACAAGCATTTCTGCCATAGGCATTGGATATTCTCTCATCAAATGCATCACCATGCATCGCATAACTTACCATATTTCATATATTATCCAATAACCACCAATATTCACTCTAAATTAATTAAATAATTAATCTAAATTTTTGAGGTGTCACACACCAAGTCTATGGTCAAAGTCAAGGAGTTGGAGAAATCCTTTCGACAAGGTGACAAAGAGTTTGAGACTTGCGGTGCCGATATTCTTAAATGAAAGCAACAAATAACAGACTTACAAGCCAAGGTTAACAAAGTTGAAGATCAATACAGTGAGTTGCACAACATCAATTGAAAAGTCGTTGATGAAGAGCTTGGGTCGGCGTTCATCACTTTGAAAGGGTTAAAGTTCTGGATGAGGAGATTGTGAATCTTACTTCCAATGTCTCATTGATCGACTATCGACTTGGTGCCTCCAAAGTGCAATACGACAGACTTAAAGCCTTTGTCCCTTTTTAAAGCTTGTAATTTTTGTACTTGAATTTTTGAACATCTATTTTGTAATTCTTAAATATGCCCCCGTGGCATTTTGACACTGAGGCTAGAGTTTATAGCCTTTTTATTTTATTGCAAAACTTCTATTCATCATTAACGTGTATTTCTTGTAATCTAGGTCTATAGCTTTTTAAATATATACCATTTATATGCAGGACTCGACCTTCAGAGGTTAATTCTTCGACCTTCAGAGGTAAGTTCTTAGACCTCATAAGCATTATTAGTAAATGTTTGTAAAATTTTAAAAGGTCTTTCCCAATTTGGGGATCACTTTCCCAAAGTCCGATCCTTTCTTATCCATATGTAAAATAACTTTACATACCAACTCCCATGGGGTAACGCTTTTGGATTTGACATTTTTATTTTAAGCTTTGGCCTCTCTATCTTTTTGTCTTATTATGACATCTAAGGCAACAGTTCTTTCTTCGTCTTAATCGACCATTTTGATGAACATCATAATCCAATGGGATTCAGTTGAAATTTCAAAGTTCCTTAGAATTCTAACTGATTGCAAATGTATTTCTTTAGAGATTACCGCATCATTCCCATAGGTGAGTCAAAATGGTGTGGAGTTAGTCGGTTTCTTAGGTGAATTTCGACATACCCACAACACTTGATCTAAAGTTTTATGCTAATTCTTTGGCTTTGGACCCATATGTTTTTTATTATACTAATTACAATCTTGTTAGTTGTTTAAACTTGGCCATTGGCGTGGTGGGTATAGTAGGGCATTAAGGTCAGCAGGTTAAACCATATTTCCGAAGCAAACTCCGTCATTTTTTGACCAGTAAATATTGAACCTTGATTTGTGGTTATCATTTCTGGGATTCCAAATCCATATATAATGTAATTTTGAATAAAGTAATCACTTCTTCTTTGTCAAAATTTGGTAGTGGAATTTCTTCTATCCATATAGTAAAATAATCTATTCCAACTAGGATCAATTTATGCCATATCAATGACGAAGGTTTAATTTCCCCTATAATGTCCAAAGCCCAACCTCTGAAGGGCCATAGTTTGGCTATTGACTGTAATTCGCTTGCTGGTACATGTTAGGCGCCTGAATGTCTTTAGCACTCTTGACATCCTTTAGCGAAGTGTATACAATCCTTTAGCATAGTTAGCCAATAAACACCAAGTCGAACCAATAACCATTTCATCTTATGGCCTGCTTAATGAGCCCGAAATGATCCTGTGATACGGTGGCAGAAGCAGACTTGTTTTAGGAAAATGTTGGTTTGCGTTTTGCATTTTGTTCGCAAAATGTCGTGGTAAGCAAGAGCCTCCACCGACTTTTATTTTATCCAACTGGAAAGGAAAAAAAGCACAGAACAATTCCTTTTTTGAGATTTTGAGTACGGGGGGGTAGATTATAGAAAGGGAAGGTATTAGCACCCTTTCCATCCGTAGTTTTCTACGGGCTCTTAAGTACTTGCTCATCATTTTAAAAAATTGCTTCCGTGTTTGTGTGTTTTGAAAAGTTTTATTTCGCTTCATTTTAAACCTTGCTTCTGTCTTCAAGAGTGTTACGAAGATTTTTTGAAAACTTTGTTTGAAAAGTGTTTGGTGTGAAGAGTTTGATTTTGAGCAAGTACCTACTAGCATCTACCTACTCGAAAAAAAAGAATGTTCATGTTCTTGTTTTCCTTTAGACAATGTTATCCGACTATTAAATAGTAGGTAGCACCGTCGTTGGAGTTGTAAGGGTCAATTCGAAAGGGACGTGTGATCACTAAAGCAATGTTAGGATGTCTTACTAATTACCCTAGTGTCTTAAGATCATATTCGAGACAACATTTCCGAGGCAACCTTTCCGAACGGGACATTTGATCTTTGTTTAGACAGGAGGATGACCACTAAAACACCCTACACTTAATGATCGTTTACCGAAGGCAACCGAAGTGAGAGTATACCCTAGGAGTGCGCATGTGCGAGTGATTTGATTTCAGTTATTATCTTTGCACATTTAGGGTTCGCTAACAATTTTAAAATTAACATACAGTCTTGTCATGCAATCCTATTATCATACATCTAACAATTAATATTTGCGAGAATAAAAATGCGAGAAATAAAACTACGCTATTACAAGGCTTCGGGGAGGGGAATTAATTACATAGCCAAAAACCCGTAAAAACGATAAATAAAGAAAATCCTAATTAAACTATTACATACCATGAGCAGTTACATTAATATCGTAAAAATAAATAAACGCGCGCGATGAAACGAGAACGAAAAAAAATTAGAGTTTTGACTCCGTCTAAACCTAATTGAAAGAAAAATCATATTTTTGTATTTTTGATTATTTTGAGAAAATAAGGTTTTAATTGAATAAATACAAACCTAATTACTAATTAATTTAAATTAAGAAAATAATTAAATTGAACTATTTTTGTATTTTGTTATTTAATTTGAGAAAGGAAATAAAAATTAAATCAAACAAACCCTAATTTTCTAATTTATTTTAAATTATTTACAAAAAGGTTAGAATTATCCTAAAATTAAATTTAATTAATTATTAAATTAAATTTGATAAAAATAAAACCTAAATCTAAATTTGTGAAAATTGATTTTATGATTTTTTTTGTCAAAAAAGAATTTAATTTTGTGTTTAGAAGATAAATAAATAAAGAAATTAAATAGAACAAAAAATACAAAAGAAAAAGAAATGGGCCTAGTTGTGCTAGCAAACAGGGGGGTCTGAATTGCAATTTCTGAGCCCAAAACGCCTAGCCCACTTGACTTTTCCAAATCCCATGTTGCAAGCTTGGCTAGGCCTATGGTGGACTCCCATGTGATAGACGTTAGATCTGGCATGTTGGAGATCTGGTGGTTGAAGGATGATGGCATATGGTGGACTCAATGCATGCGCGTATACCTGATCATGTAAAAGAAAATAATATTGACAAATATGGGGACCAGGGGATCGAACCCAGACCCTTTGGCAATTTCCATTGTACGCTGACCATCTGAGTTGGCTTGTTCATTTGTATGTTTAATGACAAACAATCATTATATTGGAAAAACACAAAATAATATATTAAAACGCGCGAATTTTGAACAGGCAAATCAGGGAGTGCCACACCACCCTTCTTCTTCCTCCTTCCATTGGTAAAATTTCTGACTTTTACCTACAATCATCTGGGCGTAGGTATAAGCATGTGTTTCTCCAAAATCTTATGCAAGCATCATAAATCAATACCAGTGGTACCAATCAACTCGTTACAACCTCACGAGCATCATGGTACCACCTTCCATGGCCAATTATTCCTGTAAGCAACATCCTTAAAAAGGAAACCTAAACCCTAATCATGGCAACTTTCTATATGGTTAACAAAAATGCAATTAAGTATTTTCATTAGCTTGCAAATGTTTCAAGGATTCAGAATATGTCCATAAAATATGCTAACAATGCCAGAATTATGAAATACGATTTCAAAAAAAACATGGAAGTCGTGGGGTACTTACAGCGTGTTTCTGTGCACGAAATGCTTGCTAATGATTGGATTGGGATCCTAGAACGTCCAAGAAGTGATTTATGTGGCTGGAAAGGCTTAAGGAAGCCTGGAACTGAGAAAATAGTTTGCAACTTTTCTTGATTTTTCTGAAAGTTGTTTTCACCTTTGCACGCCTCCAATCTCTCTTCTTTTGGTTTGCACTTGTTTTATATGTACCCTAGAATAAATTAGGTTACAAACTTGCTTCAAATCTTTCCCAATTAAGATGATTGAATCATGATTTGATTCTTATGAAAATCTTTCCAAATCAAGCCAAATCCAATCTTTTTGTGTCCTAATGAAGCTTGCACAATTTGATTTCCTTTCCAGCTGTATAAGAGACTTAAACATGCATAAAATCTCAAGCTTTGATTAGTTTTGATATTTTCATGATTTTATTTTGATTTTATTTGATTTAATTGAAATCAAAATCAAAATAAATGACAAAAATAAAATAAATACAAGTGGGAAGGATCATGGGTCGTGGATCATGATACAAAGTCAATGAAAACACAAAAAGTTGGGCCCATTTGACTAAAATTGCAATTTTGGCCACATTTGACTTTTAGCAATTTTACAAAAAGGGTCAACTTTACCAATGCATAACTCATTCAATTTTGATCCTAGAGATGTGTTCTTGGACTTTTTGGAAAGCTTAAGATGTCCTCTAAGCAACCCTTTTGGTCTCATCTCAATTGATTCTTCCATGTTCACGTATTAAACTTTGACAAAAAAGGTGTTTTTGTTGACTTTTCAAAATGACCTATAATGTCCAAATTTATATCTTCTTGTGAGTGCATATTTTGAACTTGGGAGCTGAAGATGAATTGTAGGGTATTGCATCCTATTCAAAATGAGTTTTGGATGGGTCATTTTTGATAAAATATGAGAAAGTTATGCTTGGTCAAAGTTAACTTGACTTTTTCTACAAAACCCTAATTTAGCAACTTTTGGGTTTTGATGAATTGTGAGCAATCCTTGAGGAATCATGATCAACCCTTGATAAAATGATGAATAATACTTAAAAATTAGGAAGTTGACCAAAAATCTTGAAGTTTGACTGTATGTAGGACACAGTTGACGTTTGCCCTAGCACAGTCGATTTTCAGGCTTTGGAGCAATTGACTGAGCAAACTTCCTTTGCAAGGCTTGAAACTTGATATGGATGATCTTGAGAACATAGTAGGACAATGGTGAGCATTTAGGATCCTTTGGACTCAATTACCTTGATGCAAACTAAAACCCTAATTTGAGGTAGACTGCCTTAGGAGAGAGTTTGTCTGGTCAACCCTTGAACTTCCTTGAGCAATTTGAGGGCCACACTTGGCATGTATTGAGAAATATGGGAGCGAAAATTTTGGGGTACAACAGCTGCCCCTGTTCAATCTTCTTAAACCTGAGGATGTAGATTGGGTTGCTTGCCTTTTGTAATCCGAAGGTGGAAGATGATTGAACACTAGAGTGCCCAAAAATTTGCACTCGCTTGAGGTGGTACTTGTCTTGTGATGTCAGGAATTGGCTTATAGATGCCATTTGGAGATTGATGATAGAGGATGGGCTTAAAGATGCCATTAGAAGAAGTTTCAATCGCATAGAAGTTTCCTTTAGAGAGCTCGTATACCTGTTGTTGAGGAGGACTATGTTGGGGAATGCTAGTCTCTGTCTTAAGAGAAATAGAATTTTAGGAGCTTCAGTCGTCTGTTATTCTACTGGGGAATCATCTCTTAGTCAGGGAGGTGAAAATGAACTACTATTTGGTCGTATTCCAGGCTTTACAGTTATTTGCTGAGGAAAAAAAGATCGAATGATATTTGGTTGTGCTCCAGGATTTACAGTGACTTACTGGGGAGATGAGATTAAACTTGCTATCCAGTCGTTCTCCAGGCTTTGCAATTTCTCTATTCTTATTTGGTCGTACTTCGGGCTTCAGAAGGAATTAAGTTGTTATCTGGTCGCATCTGGGCTTCAACTTGAATTTAAGGTATACTAATATCTGGTCGATCCCGGGCTTCTTAGTAATTGGCCAGGTAAACTGCTATTTGGTTGAAATCCAAGCTTCACAATGTCTTATATTGTTATCTGGTCGATTCCAGGCTTCAGTCCTTTGCCGCTATCTGGTCGTAATCCAAGCTTCGCAACTTCTTACTTCTTATTTGGTCGTGTTCCAAGCTTCAGAAGAAATCAAGTGGTTATCCGGTCGCATCCGGGCTTCCATTTGATTTTAGGGCCTACTAATGTCCGGTCGATTTCCGGGCTTCGTAGTAATTGGCCGGGTAGACTGCTATTTGGTCGAAATCCAAGCTTCGCAGTGTCCCCTACTATTATCTGGTCGTAGTCCCAGGCTCCAGTGTCTTTTTCCTCTATCTGGTCGTAATCCAGGCTTCACAGAGTCTTATACCATTATCTGGTCGAATCCAGGCTTCATGGTGTCCTGTACTGCTATTTGGTCGATTTCCAGGCATCACAATACCTTATTAAGCTGTTTTCTGGTCAATTTTTGGGCTTCACCGCTTGTGTTTATGATATACCGTTATCTGGTCGACTCCAGGCTTCATGGTGTTTTGTACTGCTATCTGGTCGATTTCCAGGCTTCACAGTATTTTGCTGGGGATTCAACTATTTTCCAGTCGTATCCGGGCTTCATAGCTTGCATTTAAGAGATACCACTATCTGGTCAATTCCAGGCTTCGTAGTAATCAGAGAAATCAAGATATTATCCGGTCGAATCCAGGCTTCATAACTTGAACTGGAATAGAAATCTTAGCACCGATTTTACTGAACCAGAGAAACTTGTGAGAATTTGATTGTATCTTTCTCTGAAATGTAGAGAGTTAGTCATATGTAATGTCATGATGTATGACATGTATCGAGTAATGATGCTCTCAAAATAAATGAGATTGTGATGTATGTATGCGCATGCCATGATGTATGGATATGCAATGTTCTCGTGATGTTTTCTAGCTGGCTAAAATAAATCTCGGGCTAATGCTGGAGAGTACAAAGAGTTTCGCTCGCTGGGGATAACGACCGAAGATGATTAGCCAGAGAGTTGTGTCCGTTTTGTTTGAGAATACTTCGCCGGGAGAGATTATGTTGGAGAATAAATTGGCGGGAGAATGACTCTGTGGGGAAGAGAGATACTCTGCTAAAAGATCTGCTGATTTGGAGAAATAACCTCGGCTGGGGATGAATTACTGTTGCTGGCAATAATGAACTCGGTTGGGGATTGAGTTTCTTCTTGTGGAAGAAATAAACTCCACTGGGGATAATCTTCTAATGCTGGTGATAGATAAACTCTTTTTGGGGAGAATTACCATCACTATCTTTGGGTGCTTCTTACTCGGCGGGGAGTGTATGTATCTTTAGTCATATTCTCCAGCTTGGTCTATCCCTGTACCTGGTGGGCAGAGCAACTATAAGGTTTGGATATTTCTTATTTGCCCATGTTCCTGGAATTACGAGTAATTGTCTTTTGTTTCGCGTGTAAATATTTATGAGCAATAACTATTTTCAAATGCATATATCAAAAATGAATAATTGGACGTTCTTGCAAAACAAAATAGAAAAAGAAAAACAATTTTTTTTGAAATTTATTGTAAAATGAACTGTATTGATTTTGAAGTTGGCCTGTAGTAGGTGTTTTGTACAAGAGGCTGACGTCCTAGTAAGCGAATGTCGTCGAAAGAACAGAATTTATACAATTTGTGTAAAAGAAAGAAAAACAGCTATAAGAATAATCCTATTGGGTTCCAACTCTGTTATTGCCTTTATATCTTTGAGCGTCTCATCACTTTGCTACTTGGTTGAAGGTAGATCAGATTGATTTGTGCTGTCCGAGCTTGATAGTCGATACCGAAGTCTGGTTGCAAGATGATCCAATGAGACATAGTGTTACGCTTTGATCCCTAATTTTTTCCTGGACCGCCCTTTCGGGTTTTCAGTCCACCGGGATACCCTTTTTTCCCAAGCCGCCTTTTCAGGTTTTCGACTTGTCGGGTGTACAGTTTTTTTCATTTTCATCCCTTACTTTTGGCCGAACCCTTCTGGTTCGCTGGGAAGCCCTTATTTTTTCCTAGGCCAGTTGACCTAGCGGGTCTTTGATTGCGCGTAGTATTTTTTCACTATCTCCGCATTGACGGGGTGAGGAAGGTCGTCACCGTCCATGGTGGTTAGAATCATAGCTCCTCCCAAGAAAATGTTCTTAACCAAAAATGGCCCTTCGTACGTAGGGGTCCATTTTCCCCTGGGATCACCTTGTGGCAGTATGATGCGCTTGATCACCAGATCCCCGACTTGATACTCTTGTCGTCTGACTTTCTTGTTAAAAGCCTTGATCATTCGTTTTTGATACGTCTGACCATGACAAATAGCAGTAAGTCTCTTCTCGTTGATTAAACTCAGTTGATCATGTCGGGTTTGGGTCCAGTCATCTTCGCTCAAACCTGTATCCTTCATAATCCAGAGAGAGGGTATCTGGACTTTGATAGGCAGGATCACCTCCGTGCTATATACCAGAGAATAGGGTGTTGCCCCTGTTGATGTCCGTTCTGAGGTGTGATACCCATGAAGAGCGAATGGTAACATCTCATGCCAGTCTGTGTAGGTCACTATCATCTTCTGCATAATCTTCTTGATGTTTTTATTAGCCGCTTCAACAGCCCCATTCATCTTCGACCGGTAGGGAGAAGAGTTATGATGTTGTATCTTGAACTGTTTACAGAGCTCGGTGATTATTGTATTGTTGAGATTTGTACCATTTTCCCTAATGATCCTCTCTGGTACGCCATATCGATAGATCAGATTGTGTCGGATGAAACGCGCCACGACGTTCTTGGTTACTGTAGCAAAGGAAGCTGCTTCAACCCACTTCGTGAAATAATCAATAGCCACCAGAATGAAACGATGTTCGTTGGACGCAGTTGGTCTGATCTCGCCGATCATGTCGATGCCCCTCATTGCAAAAGGCCAAGGAGTTGTCAAGACGTTCAGAGGAACTGGATGTACATGCACCTCATCAGTGTAGACTTGGCACTTATGATAGGTCCGAGAATGCCGATAACAATCGGCTTCCATAGTAGACCAATAATATCCTGCCCGTAGGATTTTCTTTGCCATGGTATGTCCATTGGAATGTGTTCTGAAGATACCTTCATGTAACTCTTCCATAATCCCTTCTGCCTCGTTCTTGTCCACACATTGTAGTAAGGTTGAATCATGGTTAAGCTTGTAAAGGATATCATTACTGATGAAGAACTTTGCAGCGAATCTCCTCAGAAACTTCTTATCATTAACAGATGCACCCTCGGGGTACTTTTGAGCCTCAAGATACCTCTTTACCTCTTGGAACCATGGTTTATCTGCTACCTCTTCAGTCTAAATTTCACAACAATGTGCGGGTTCGTCGAACCTCTCAACCTTGGGAGCTTCATTGTCCCACCTGACTTTGAACATAGAAGATATGGTAGCTAGCGCGTCCGCTAACTGATTCTCATCTCTTGGAAAGTGTTCAAAAGTTAGTTCCTCAAAGTGTGGGAGCAACGTTAGTACATACTCTTTGTAAGGAATAAGATTTGGGTGCTTCGTATCCCACTCGCCTTTGATTTGAATGATCACTAGAGCGGAATCTCTGAATACACTCAAAAACTTAATCCTCAAGTAAATAGCTGCTTGAAGGCCCAGGATGCACGCTTCATACTCCGCAATATTGTTGGTGCAATTAAAACATAATCGGGCGGTGAATGGAGTATGACAGCCTTCAGGAGATATGATCACGACGCCAATTCCCTTAACCAACGTGTTTGAGACTCCATCAAAATACATAGACCATCGGGATCCTTCCTCATGTCCTTCATCCGATCCAGGTTTTTCATAGTCGGTCACCAACATAATGTTCTCATCTGGGAACTCGAAATTCATGGATTGGTAGTCATCCACTTCCTGATGCGCCAAATGATCCACCAATACACTCCCCTTGATTGCTTTTTGGGTTGTGTATTGGATGTCATACTCAGTTAAGATCATATGCCATCTTTCTATTCTTCCGGACAAGGCGGGATTTTCGAAGATATACTTGATTGGATCCATCTTTGATATTAATAGGTTAGTGTAAGTCAGCATATATTGTCTCAGCCGACGAGCAGTCTGTGCCAAAGCGCAGCAAGTTTTCTCGAGCAGTGAGTATCGGGTCTCACAGTCGGTAAACTTTTTGCTAAGGTAGTAAATAGCGTGATCTTTTCGGCCAGACTCGTCATGCTGCCCCAGCGCGCACCCCATTGAATTATCCAGCACTGTCAAGTATAAGATCAAAGGCCTTCCTTCAACTGGAGGCATCAGCATAGGTGGCTCTTGGAAGTATTCCTTGATCCTTTTGAAAGCAGTCTAACATTCATCATTCCATTTTACCACTTGATCTTTCTTCAGCAACTTGAAGATCGGCTTACAAGTAGCAGTTAGATGTGAAATGAATCGGGCGATGTAGTTCAACTTCATTTTTCATGCGGGGAGCCAGCATCTCCTGTATAGCCTTCACCTTTGCAGGATCCATCTGAATACCTTTGTCACTAACGACGAAACCCAGCAGCTTACCGGACCTTACCCCGAAGGTGCACTTGTTTGGGTTCAACCTTAGCTTGTACATCTTCAGCCTGTCGAACAGTTTATGGAGATGGTCAAGGTGTTCTTGTTCAGTCTGAGACCTTGCGATCATGTCATCAACGTAAACCTCAATCTCATGGTGAATCATGTCATGGAACAAAGCGACCATGGCGCGCTGATAAGTTTCCCCAACATTCTTTAACCCGAAAGAAATTACCTTGTAACAGAAGGAGCCCCACTGTGTAACGAAAGTTGTCTTCTCCATGTCCTCGTGGGCCATCTTAATCTGATTGTAACCAGAAAAACCATCCATAAAGGAGAAGACCTTATGTTGCGCGGTATTGTCGACTAGAACGTCGATGTGAGGCAGTGGGAAATCGTCTTTGGGGCTCGCCCTATTCAGATCTCTATAGTCCACACACATCTGTACATTACCATCCTTCTTAGGCACCGGAACCACGTTGGCAACCCATTGTGGGTAAGAAGTAACAGCTAGAAATCCGGTGTCAAACTATTTCATGACCTCAGCTTTGATTTTCTCAGACATCTCAGGGCGCGTACAGCGAACCTTCTGCTTTACTGGAGGACAATCTTCTTTAGTTGGCAGGCGGTGTACCACAATATCAGTGTTTAAACCAGGCATATCTTCATAAGACCAAGCGAAGATCTCAACATAGTCACGTAGCATCTGTATCAACCGTTGCTTGACACTAGGCTCCAGATTTGAACCTATCTTGACCTCTTTCTTGTCTTCCTCTGTACCCAAATTCACATATTCCACTGGCTCTTCATGAGGCTGTATGGCCCTTTCTTCCTGTTGTAGTAGTCTAGCAAGTTCCCCAGGCACTTCACAATCATCCTCACCTTCTTCCTCGGCTTGGTTGATCGTATTTTCTAAATCGTAACTGGCAATAGTAGAGTCGTTATCAACGAGATCCATAATGGATGTGGATCTGCATTATGATATGTGAGTGTGTGTAAGACAATAGCTGTTTTGATAAAGTGCGAGATAGAAAAGAAAAACAAAGAGCGTAAAATTTGTAATGCAAGAAAACATCCAATGCTTTACTAATGATATATGAAAATGGAAAATAATAAGCCCTCACAAACAAAGCCAAGGTGCCTCGGGCAAGGCACCGGGCCGTAAAGTTTTAAACTGTTTGTTGCAAATCTCAAAACAGAAGTCAATTACTGTGTAGTAAAAGAAACAGGTATGAAGTCTTTCGCCGTCCAGTTGTTCAAGCCACCATTGGTTGTAGGGTAGATCCATTTGTCGATATCTGATTCTTCTTCGTTGTCCTCAATTGCATTCACTCCCTGATTACTGATGTGCAGAGGAGGTCTTCCAATCCGCACGCGCGGAACAACCCTTTGAGCCTCTGCAGTAAAGCCCAAACCAAACTTGTCAGTTTTATGTGTGAAATCGGGGAGCTGACCCTAATTTGCACACCCACCTTTTTCAATTACAGCCCTGGTATCCTTGAGGGAAGCCATCTTCATTGGAGGTTTGTCAGCAGCAACTTCAGCTAACGCCAAAGTCTAGGGGACCTCTTCAAAGTTCTGACAAGGGGTTTCGATGAACTCTCCATCCATATCCACATAGCGGAAGGAATTTAAATGACTCACCGTATACTCCTCCTCACCTTGTACCATGACAATCTTCCCCTTTACCAGATATTTCAACATCTGATGGAGTGTAGAAGTCACTGCCCCAGCCTTATGAATCCAAGGGCGACCCAGCAAGCAAGAATATAATGGTCGGATATCCATCACGTAGAAAGTAGATGCAAAAGTATGACAGCCAACTTTAACAGGGACGTCCACCTCCCCGTGCACCATCCTTTTTGACCCGTCGAAATCCCCGACCACAATATTACTCAGCTTCAGAATCAAACCTTCACAGTCCAGACAGTCTAATGCTTTCTTTGGCAAAACATTCAAGGAGGACCCGGTATCTACCAGTACATGGGCCATAGTATTTCCCCTGCAATCGATCAAGACGTGCAGAGCATCATTGTGATTTCTTCCATTAGCAGTCAGATCTGCGTTGAGAAACCCAACCCGTTGTCGGCAGTCAAACTAGCTACACAGTCCTTGAATTGATCGGTTGACGTTTCCTGCCGCACATGCGCAGTTTTGAGGAATGCAATTAAAGCCTTGGCATGGGATTCAGAACACAATAACAAGGACAACATTAAGAATTTCTACGGGGTCTGCCCCAACTGCTCGACTACGTTATAGTCGCTCTTCTTGATAATTTTCAGAATTTCCTCTATCTCCTGCTTAGATGTTTCTACAATGATCTTCTTAGGCGCCTCCGTCCGGGCTGGCTCACCTGTGATTTCTTTGCCCCGAGTCCCAGATGGCTCGGCGACAGGGGTGATAATTGTAATAGGAACTGGGACAGTAGCAGATGAACTAGCAGATGGAATAAAAACAGGTTTGTAGACAGTCGGAGGGGAAATCTCAGGAGAAAAGAGTCTTCCACTTCTGGAGACCTTGCTAGCCCCGACAATATTTCTAATATCAGCATCCGCTTCCTCACATTTCAAGTCTCGTTTAACTCCATGATAATACACATCGGCCCCATTGTGCCTAGGGATATCCTTATCCGAAGTGTAAGGGATAAGACCAGGAACAGTAATTATTAGCGGAGCAATTCTTGGAACGGGTGTAATCCTAACAGGCTTTCTCGAGGAAACTTTAGAAGGATTGGCGGAGATGGCTATGATGGAAACATCTTCAACTGGAATTAATAGAATCATAGTCTTCTCGAACAGGATCTCTCTATTATCCATCAGGCGTTGAACACCTGATTTCAATAAGTGGGAACCAGCATGCAGAATTGAACACATGTGGCAACCTTCGCCATAACCCGGAAATAAACCGGCCAACGATAAATTCTTCTTAACTGTCATCAAAGGAGTAGAAATTTCTTCCACGAAGGTCACAAATAAATCAACATCCACAACATTCACTCCATGACCATGTTTGGGCATAGGAGCAGTTATGACATTGGGCTTTTCCGGAGCGTCAAACTCAATCTCTTTAGCTTCGATCAAATATTACACCTTATTCTTCAAGGCCCAACAGTTTTTTGTATCGAGACCTGGGCCATCGGGGTGATAGGCGCAGTAGGCATTCGGGTTATATAGAAGAGAGGTGGTGTTGGGATTCTTCAGGGCCTCCCTCAGAGTTACCAGGTTGGTCTTCAATAATTATGGTAGAATTTGAGCCAAGGTCATATTGAACCGAGTGAAATGTGTTTGTGGTCTCTTCACCCTTTGCTGATTGTCTCATTGTGGAGAAACTGTGGGTCTTGATATCACTACCGCATTCACTGCTTAACGGTGTTCAGGTCTGTGTTGGCTCCTCGAGCCATATCCTGCACTAGCTTCTTTCTTACCGGTGAAAGGCTTCTTCAATGTACTTGACGAAGTATCCTTCTGTATCTTACCAATTCAGATACCAGCTTCTACTCTCTCCCCAGTCAAGATCAACTCAGTAAACCCAGGAGACGAGCTGCCGATCAGATGATTGAAAAATGGACCAGATAACGTCCCTAGAAACATGTCAACCAACTTCCTGTCAGACAATGGGGGTTGGACTCTTCCAGCTAATTATCTCCACTTCTGAGCATAGTCCTTAAAACCTTCACTTGCACACATAGACATACCCTGAAGCTGAGTACGAGTGGAAGCAAGGTCGGAGTTATATTGGTACTGCCTGTAGAAAGCAGAAGCAAGGTCCTCCCAGTTTCGGGCATTAGCTCCTTCCAATTGATAAAACCATTCAAGCTGAGTCCCTGACAGACTATCTTGAAAGAAATGCACCCACAAATTTCTATCAGCAGTGTAAGGTTGGATTTTTTCTGACGTACGAGTGGAGATGGAGTTTTGGACAAGATACTCCATCGTACTTGGCGAAAATCGGAGCTTTGAACTTATGAGGGATCACCACCCCAAATGCCAGTCCCAAATCTCCAAAATCCAAACCAGGGATCTTCTGAATCTCCATAGCGCTCAGACGGTCTTCAAGTTATTTGTACCTATCCTCAACAGGAGGATACTGTTCCTCATCATAATCTGTATCATTATCAGAAAATGTAGGACTGAGGCCCTTTTCTTCCTCTTGGTCTTCCTCTCCCTTGGATGAAAAGGACAGATCAGCTTGCTAGTTCAACCTATCCCTGAACCTTTTGCCCATACTCAGAAGAACGACCTTCTTCTTCTTCTTCTCTTTCTCTTTCAGAATGAGAGCTTTCAAGTCCTCTTGCCCTTTAGCCAAACTCAAGAACATCTCTTGGAATTGGGAATTTAGTGCCTAAAGATCTTTGATATCTTGTTCGGAAGACATAGCTGCTAAAATAAACAGCGAAGAAGATGAGAAACCTGTAATGGTACCTGTAATGGTGTGCATGATAATGGGATGCTTATGTAATGATTTCAAAGACTTTAGGAGATTTAAATTTGCAAACCAAGAAATAAACAAACTTCATTAGATTAAACTTGTAAAAAGGTTCAATAATGCCTTTGAGGCGTTACAAAGAAACAAATGAAAAACAAATCTAAACTAGAAAAAGAAAAATCAGAAATCCCATGGACGCTTCCCCTTGGTGCTGACGTAGTCATTAATTGTTCTTTCATTCTCAAGTTGCCTGGTGAGCTTCAAGATCTTCCTTTCTGGCTCATGATACTTCTCCTGGTAGGTATCCCTCTCCTCTTTCAGCTGGATCCAGGATCCCTTCAATGCCCCATGATCAGTGGGCATGTAGGGATAAAGGACTGTATAAGGAGTGCCCTCTTCATTGGTGGGCTCCACAATCACTGGCAACACGGCTTCATAGGGCATCCCAAGCTTCTGAGCACGAGCTCGGACCTGTGATACAGTGGGAGAACTGACTTGGGTTTTGCGTTTGTGTTCGCAAATGTTTCGGTTTAGCAAGAGTCGCCACCGACTTTTTATTTTATCCTAAGGAAAGGTCAAAAAGCACAGGAAATACCTTTGAGATGTTTTCTTGGGTTTGGGGAGTAGATTATAGAAAGGGAAGGTATTATCAACCTTTCTATCCATGGTTATCCATGGGCTCTTAGCTACTTTCTTAGATCACTTGCTTTGCATTTTCAATTGTTTGAAATGGTGCTTTGTGTGTGATTTTGGAAAATGTTTTGAAAAGAGGCCATTGTTGTGGCTACCTTTGTAATGATTCTTGTTTGAATGTATACAACAGTGTTTTTGTCTTTTGAAAGGTTTTCAATGTTTGAAAGTAGGGTTTTGAAATTGTGTTGTGGAGTGTGTTTTGAAAAGTAGCAAGGATGTTTTTTGCAAGCTTGATCAAGTAACTAAGAGCTATCTACCCTATTTTACTCAAAGATTTTTCTTATGTTTTTAACCCTTTTAACAGTGTTGTTTCACCATTGTATTTGGTGAACAACCTTGTGTTAGGATATTAAACGGGACAGGCGCAGGTCATCGTATAGACCATGATAGCAATAGTGTCAAGTATCTTTGGCAATTTTCTTGAGGGACTTGATCATTTTGTTTAGACAACTCAGATAGCGTCATCGAGGAACTATGATCTTTTTGTTTGTTTTTATTTTTCCAAAGTACTCAACATGCAACCATGGCCCATTTTTGAAGGCAACAAGTGGATGAAACCCTAGGGGTGCAAGTGTGCATTGTGTTTGTTTTTTTCATGCATGTTTATCTTGGATTAGGTCAAGCTACTTGTTGATTTTATTTTCATACAAACCCTAGGTCTAGGCATGGCATAATTGAAAGCTTTTAAATGTGCGAAAATTTAAATGCTACATTATTACAACATGATATAGGGAGGGGGATACAAATTTGAATTGGAGATATTTGACAAGGAAATAAATTCTAACTTATTACAACCATATCGAATGTACAAGTCAATATTTAACATTTAAATAAACACAATTAAATAAATGTCAAATAAAAATGTATTATGCAAAAAAGATTGTTTATGTATGTGAAAAGTGTATTTTTTAATGTGAAATATAAACAAATAAAAAAAAATCAAATTTTAATTATTTTGGTTATTTAGGGCAAAACCCTAATTTTTAAATAAATAGCCATATTTATTAATTATATACAATAATATATTAATTTATACAAAAAATAAAAGTATATTGTAAAAAAGGTATTTTTAATGTCAAATATTAATAAAAATAAAAAAGTATTATTTTGTATTTTTATGTCTAATTATCTAATAAAATAAAGTATATATATAATTAAACATATTAAATATACAAAGATAAAAATTAATTATTTACAAAAATGGATATTTTCAAGAAAATGTTTTCAAATGTAAATAAAAATAACAAATAAAAAATAAATATATTTTTTTGTATTATTTTTTTGAGTTTTATTAAAAGAGAAAATGGTTTATTTATGCATATATGCCTAATAAAATAAATAATTATCAAATAAATATGAAAAAATATGGAAAATTATTTTTGGCATTTTTTATACTTGAACAAAAAATAATAAAGTCAGAATAAAAAATAAAAACATAAAAATGACAAATATTCAATCAAATGGGCCAGGGGGGTGCAAACTGAACAAAGGGGTGTTACAAGCAAGAATGACCCAGGCCCAGCCCAAGCCATCATCTTCAACCTCCAGACTGTTTGAAAATACGCGCGCTTCTTGTACAAAATGCTATCTCCTAATTCTTTGATCTTTTGACAAAACTCAAAACATGAAACTTGTAGAGCATCAAATAACGAATTCAACCATATAAAAAACTTGGATTAACTCTCAAAGATCAAAGAGAATTTCTCTGGCCCTAAAATCTGACCTAACTTTTTTCACATGTTCATGGGTGAAATTCTCTCAGCACGATTAATGTAAATGAAAACTAAGCATATGTATGGCTTCAGGGCTATGAGTACAACATATTTCATTCACAAACCTAAGCCTAACCATTCCTAAATAGAGAGATAAAAGTCCATGAAATACCTGTTTCAGTTTGAATCGAGTAAGGCAATGCAGCAACTTTCAATGGTGTTTGAGCTTCTGTTGAGCTTGCCTGAGGTCCAAGGAAGCTTCTCCAATGCTTGGCTTGCTTTGAAACAAACTGAATCGTGTTGTAGAACTTCACCTGCAAAGCTTTGAAATGAAAATGGAAAAGTGGGTTGGAGGTGTTACAGCTTGCAATGGAGGTTTGGGATAGTTCAGGTGGATGGAATGGAAGATGTTTGAACAGGTTTGGGCCAAAACGCACGAGCAAATTGTTCTATGGAAGTCAAGTTACAGATGCTGCCCTAATTTGCAAAAAAACAATGGTTCTGAGTGTGAGGAGGTTTGAGTGATGAATGAGTCGTGCTTTAGGTTTGTTGGGAGGTATGGAAACTGTGTGCAATGTTTGCTTAAGCTCTTGTTTTTCAGATATGAGAGTTGGTCTTTGTTTTGCAAGTTTTCTTCTACTTGAAGCAAGAAAGTGGCAATGATGTTATAGACCTGTACCAGCCTTCCTATAATGCTGCAACTTTGGTTCTTGGTAACTGGAATTAGTGGACTTAATCTTGCCTCAAAGATCTGGCCCCATGTCTCAAAGATTTAGCTTTTGACATAAAGTGACATTAGGCAAAAATGGCAATATACCTTTTACTACTTAAGGCTTAAACTTGCATGTAATGTCCAAATGAACAAGATAATCCCTAAACTCAATGGTTATGCATTAAATTAAGGAGTGTAAACTGGTTTTGAGGCCTGCAAGCTAGCATCACACAAGCTGATTTGAAAATGCAAGTTTGTATAAACATGCCTTGGCCATGGACAAAAGTGAGTTTTTGCCAACTTTGTGAATTCGATTCTCTCTAACCACAAGGGTGTTTGAGGAGTTCTTGGATAATTTGGAAAGCTTGGAACATTTACTACAATCCATCTTTGTAATGCAACTTGAAACTCCAAGTGGAACTTTGTGAAAAATGGCCAAGAAGATGGGTCAAAACCCTGCCTAGATTAGGGCAAATTTTCTCTAAGTTAAAAGTTTTAGGTACCTCTGTTCCAAAAATCATAACTTGAGATGCAAGCTTCTTTTGAGAAAACTTTGTGAATCAAAGTTGTAGATTTTGTGATGTACTACAACTTTCATGTTTCAAGTTTTGTTTGAATCCATTTGTACCTTGGTGAAAAAATGGGACAAAGTTAGGAAAAAATAAGAAAATTTCTAAGTTATGAAATTTTTCCATTTCAAACCCTAATTTACATTTTTGGGTTTCTTGATGGACAAGTTTCATAATTTGACATGTCTTGATGAAAAATAACTCTTGGCACTTGATTTTGACCAAAAAGTCAAAGTTTGACTTTTCAGTATACAGTCAAATTTTGAACTTGTTGAATGCGTCAAGACAATGTCATTGAGTCCTTGTGTACATATGTGAGCTTGACTTGCCATTGGTTAGGTCAAACAGTCAAAAATTGCCTTTGTGCAGTCAAAAACCTAAAAATGACCATTTTACCCTTTTGATGATTTGATCAAATTTCTTGTGGAATTGTGATCCAAACTTGATCAAATGGTTCATATGAGTTCATAATGTTGATGTGGGTCAAATTTCATTAGGTTTGACTGTCAATTGGCCACAGTTGACTTTTTTCCCAATACAGTTGATTTCTAGGTCAACTGTCCAATTAACTGGGCAAAGATTTGAATCAAGGCTTGAAACTTGGTATGGGAAAACTTGTGAACCCAACATGAAGTATGAAAGTCAATTTGGGCATTGTAAGTCAAAATATCCCTGTGAGAACTCAAACCCTAATTTAGGTCAACAGTGCAAGGAGGTGTCTTGAGCAGAGCAAACCCTAGCTTGATCTTGAGTTCTAAGAGTCTTGTGATGAGAAATGTTGATCAAATGAGAGGGCAAATTTTGGGGTACAACAGGTGCCCCTGTTCAATCTTCTTGAACCTGAAGAGTTAGATTTTCAGGCTTGCCTTTCGTGACTCGAAGGTAAAAGAGGATTGGACACTAGAGTGCCCGTAAATTTGCACTCGTCAAAACATAGGTGCGAGAATGGGCTTAAAGATGCCATTTGGAGATGGCAGAATCTTGCTGGAGATGGGCTTAAAGATGCCATTTGGAGATGGCAGAATCTTGCTGGATATGGGCTTAAAGATTCCATCCAAGAATGTTTGTTAAACTGCAATGTCGTAGGTCAGAAGAATGAGGATCAAAATGGTATCCATGTCTGGAATGCATTTGAATTGTATCTAGAGACCGAGTTTGTATGAGCAAAAGAATGGCGTCCGTGTCTGGGGAGTATCTGAGCTGTAACTGTGGTTGAATGTTGAATGAATATCAGAATGACTGCCGTGTCTAGAGTGTATCTGTATTATATCCGGGTAATAGAGAAATATCTATGTATGGAGTAACTGTGTGCTGGGGAAAGACTCTGAATGAGTGAAAGAATGGCAACCGTGTCTGGAGCGTATCTGGACAATATCTGAAGTTGAGATCTGTATGAGTAGTAGAATGACTGTCGTGTTTGGGGTGTATCTGTATTGTAACTGGGATCTGAATGAATGACAGGATGACTTCGGAGGCGACTGCACTGAAGGGAATCAAACTGCTGATGTAAGGGTCAGAATGGTATCCGTGTCTAGAATGCATTTGAACTTGAGGTTGATAATTGAATCTGAATGAGAGATAGAATAATCGTCGTGTCTGGAGCGTATCTAGTCTGTATCTGATTGCTGAAGTCTGAATGAGTAGTAGAATGACCGTCGTGTCTGGGGCGTATCTGTACTGTATTTGACTTGAAATTATGAATGAGTAATAGAATGACCGCCGTGTTTGGGGTGTATCCATACTGTATCTGAATAATTGTTAATGATAGCCTTTTGATCTTATCCTGAAAAGGGTAAGAATGTTAGCTGAACCACAAAATCATGTTGCATGATATGTATGAAGTAATGAACTGTATTTCATCAATGTTTATGATATATGAATGTAATGGTTATGCATGTAAGCTGAGTAGCCGTCTGAGGAAGATAAATCCTGGTAGTTGGAGATAACGGAATCATTGATTGCTGCCGGGGAAAATAAATCCATGATCGAAGCTGGGGATTCCAAAAATCTTTGATTACTGAAGATGAGAAATCCTTGTTGACTGTGAAGTGGTGAAAAACACAAGAAGGGGGGGTTGAATTGTAAAACTGAAATCTAAAGCAATGAACACGATATTTTTATCCTGGTTCGTTTGATCTCAAACTACTCCAGTCCACCCGTCAAGGTGATTTCGCCTCTCTCCAACGAGGTCCTAATCCACTATATTCAACTAAATATTACAGACTGCTTTAACAACTGCTAAAGCCTTCTTGATTCAAACCACAACCCGGTTTGTCAAGGTAACACTTTCTTACAAAGAGATAAAACTATGTGTGTGGATGTTTTCTACAAAACTTTGTCACAACTGTGATGTATACACAAAATGAAGCTTAGAAACTAGATTGCTAAACAGTAATGGAATATCAGAGTATGTGGTTTAGCAAAACTGGTAGAACGAAGATTATGGTTCAGCTTTTGTGCGTGTAGAGATTTGGAGAGCATTGACCATTTCAATCTTCAAAGCCTTGTTTATATAGCACTTGAGATGATGAACGTTGGATGCAATATTCTTGATTCAATGCTAATAACAAGCTTTCCTTTTTGAGCAGATCTTGTCTGGAATGAGGCCGTTGGAATTAATTAGCTTTCAATGCACAGTACCGTTGCTTACTTAACACAAGTTCTGGCTTGGCTCATTCTGATTCTGCTTCGCTGCTGATGAACTATTGTGTTTCTGTATCAGAGTGTTTGAGCGCAGTTCTGTTCATCAAGCTTCAGCATGTACGTGAGTTGATCATCTGATCTTGACGTTCTGATGTAGCAACTTCTGATGCTGGTGTATGAAATCAAATTCTGATGCTGAATAGATGTGATCTTGCTTATTTCAATCAGCGTATCTGCAAGTCAGAACATAATAATTTTAGGCAGCAGATAGTTCAAACATGAAACATATAAATACTATATCTTTTCACTTTGTTATCATCAAAACTTAAATATAGGGTAGTAGATTCAAACATTGTTCTAACAATCTCCCCCTTTTTGATGATGACAAAAACTAGATGTTTTAAATTAAAATAACGTGAAAAGGTATCTGGAATATGTATCAGAATAAGAAGTAAAAGAATAAGGAGTAAGGAAATACTCCCCCTGAGTTTATTACTTCCCTTTGATTATACGTGTTCTTCAGGATCAGATCTTTTTCTTTATTTGAACATCAGATTATCAGAGTCTTTGACTTATCAGAGAGCAGAGCTTCAGAGCTTTTCTTGTCAGAGCTTTGCTTTGGATCAGAGTATTAGGACGATCAGAACTTCAATTGATCAGAGCAACATTGATCAGAGCTTCTAGTCTTCAGAGTGTCCAGGAGCTTCCTTGTGCCTGTAGACTTCAAACAAAACAGAAAAAAAAATTTCAAGTAATAAAGTTAGAATGTTTGAGAATTTCTGTCTAGTTAGCCGTTATTGATTTAAATATCATTCTTGTTCTCCCCCTTTTTGTCAGCAATCAAAAAGTGTTGGTGATGTGCTAAAACAATTAAGATCAGAAAAACTAATCATATTAATATAGTTCAGAATCAGAGCAAGAAAATATTACAAAACATAATCAAAACAGTACATCAGAAAATCAGGGAAAACATGAAAAAGGTCATGCATGAAGGAAAAGATTTAAGGTTGAGGAGGCAAGCGTGTGAACAGGCTCTCCAGCATCGCTTGAATCTTTTCAGAAGTCTCATTTTGCTTATGAACCATGCTGACAACAGTGTCAATCTTGCTGTCCTGCACATCCATTCTTGCTTTCATCTTCTGATCGTTTTCATCCATCCGCTGCTGCAGACGCATGTCATTCAGCCTTAGTTCTTCCAGAGTCTGCCTGTCCAAGGCAGCTTGAGAAGCATCAGAAGGAGGAGGCTTCTCAGAACTTTCAGCAACATCCTCTGCTTGATTTTCTTCAGCCTGAATGGTCTTGTCTTCTTCTGATGGTTGCACCTTTGCAGCTTGCTGTTTCTCAGACCAAGGTTCACTATCCAGAGGGAGCACAACTTCCTGAGGCAGCTGACTTTCAACTTCCTTCAGCAGCTTGCTGAAGTTCTGTTGTGCCTGCTCATAGTTGATATCCTGCAACTTGAGGGCTTCAGCACGTACCCAAAGTCTGAACTGTGACCAGAGCTGATCAGAAGCAGCTGGGTCAATCATCCCAGGACAGACTTGCTTCAAAGAAGCAATCCATTGCAGTACACCTGTTTCAAAATTCAAAATACCAGAGCCAACATCTGGTTGCTTTGGTTTTGGGATGGCAATTTTGTGTTTTAGATCAGCAAGACGGTCAAGACTGGTTAAGTCAATGAAAGTCCTGCTGGGGTTTTCAGAGGTTTTCTGAGAGGCTGTTTGTTTAGGAGGAGGGGTATCAGAGTCAGATATTTCGATTGGAGTGGGTGGTGTTTTGGGAGTTTTTGGTGGTGTCGATTCTAATGAGGATGGTAACTGGGGCATAAAAACAGTGGTTCCACATGGCAACTGGATTGCCAGCGGTGATGGTTGAGGTGAGTGAGGGTCTGATTGATGAGGAGAAGGGGTTTCAGAGTGGTGAAACTCTGTTTGTGGTGAAGGTGGATTAATTTCTGGTTGGGGAGAGGGAGGTGGAATCTCTGATTGCTCAGGGATCAGAGGTTCTTCTGAGAGTGGTTGTTGTTGTGGTTCTGGTTCTGGTTGTTGTTGTTGTTCTGGTTGTGGAGGAGGAACATTTTGTGGTTCAGAGTTTGGTTGAGCAGAGGCATGTTGACGCTCAATATCAGCCAGCACTTGGTCAAGTGCTGTTGTTGTTGAAATTGTTGGTTGTTTGGGTTGTTTGGTTCTAGGTCTTCTGAGTTTTAATGCCTCAGAAGGGTCTTCTTCTTGTATGGTTTCATCAATGGTAGGGATGGGAATTGATATTCTATGAGAGGTTTGAGGAGGGGTAGATGCTGAAATAGTAAAAGATTTTGAAATAGGGGCAGCAGATGAAATACCTCTTTTCTTTGGAGTCTGCTGAGATGATCCTTCTGATGGCGCTTTCCTCTTCTTTGTCTTCTTCAAAGTTACTTCTGGTTGGGGTTGATGCAGATCTCTGATATTCAGCTTTGGATCTGTATCATCTGCCTTGTACGCATCTGGGTACCTGAGAAACATCTCTGGTTTGGATTCCATTTCAGAAAATACCGGAAAATCACTCAGAGGCACTCTTCTGCTGGAGATATCAGCAGTGGAAGTAGCTCTGGGTTCCTTCTGAATATTCTCTATAAGCTTCATCTTTTTCAGATTCTTTGCGTTCAGAGGTTTCCCAATTGTTGGTTCAATAGTGCTCAGCTCCTGAGCTTCTATCAGATGTTCAATCAGCCTATTCTCTGTCAGAATATCTGATATTAGCCTTCCAAACGGTATCCAGTCCCTCTTGGTTCTTTCTTCTTCCCTTGTTTCTTTCACACTGGTTTTGAGATGGTTGAACAGGAAGTGAGCCAGATTGATCTTTATCTTCTGATCAATAAAGTAGATCAGAAACTGCTGATCCACATTTATATAGTCAGGAGAACTTGTTGGTTTCCTGTGGTTGAAGCACCCCAGAACAATCTTAGCCCATACTCTGCAATGATCCTTCAGATCTTTAATCTTGCTGCTGGGCATCCCAAGAGTGAAGATCCTATTAGCTACCACACCTGTATCAGCACATCTTTCAGCCATGTCCACACAACGGACGCCACCACCACTTTGACCGATTAGCCTTGCAATGAGATCTTCAGAAATCACAATCTTCTTCCCCATAACAGAGGAGATGACTAGGTGTTTTGAAACCTTGGCGTGAATCCAAAATTCCTTGACCAGCGCTGGGAATGTTGGTCCAACCAACCTATCGAAATACCTTTCCCACTTTTGAGCCCTAATTTCTTCAGTTAGGTCAAAACCATTCTCCTTCAAGCTTTCAAAGTCAATGATTAACTCAGAGAGCACTTCAAGGTTCTTCACCGGAGTGAGGAGAGTTCTGAGCGGCACTTGATATTGCTCAGAAGTTGCTTTCTTCTGATTACCTGCAGAAACGCTGCTGGAGGATGCCATTGTTCACACTAAAAAGGGTTTTAAGAATGAATTGAGGAAAAAGGTTTGCAAGAGATGAACTCAGAAATATGCAGAAAATGCTTGAGTGATGGTGAGAAAGCGTAAAGAATAAATGAGAGATTAATGTGCTTAAATAGAGTTTTCAAAACTATTTTGAAAAGATAAACGTTTTTAAGAGAGAGAGAAGAATCATGATTGCCATTTAAAAGCATGATTACTTTTCATTAAATGCTTGCTGATTTTGGGGGATTTGAGAAAGATACTTAAAAACGGTTACCAGACATGTGTCTCAATGCACCCAATCAGCGCTTTGCCTTCTCAGAAGCGTGCACGCGTTCTGCTTCAGAGATATGCTGATGATTGGATGACACTTGTTTGATGTAGTGATCAGCACGTCTGTCTTTGAGATTAGACTCTCAGATCTTTAGACTTGCATCTGATACAATCTGCATGTTCTATCTTTCTGAAAGGAGATTGATCAGAAGTTCACAGTAAAATAATTACATTCTGAAAGTAAATATATGGAATTAAAACATTTTCATTCTGGGCATACTTTCATGCTGAGATGTTTCAGAATGAAATTAAACCTATCTTCTGAAAGGGGTTTAGTAAAGATATCAGCCCATTGATGGTCTGTATCTATAAATTTTAAGTTCAAAATACCTTTCTGAATATAGTCCCTAATGAAGTGATGTTTTATTTCTATATGCTTAGCCCTAGAATGTAAAATAGGATTTTTACTTAAGCAAATAGCAGAAGTATTATCACAAAGTATAGGAATGTTACTCTCAAAAATCTGGAAGTCTTCAAGCTGACTTTTCATCCAGAGCATTTGTGTGCTACATCCTGCTGCTGCTATGTACTCAGCTTCTGCTGTTGACAGAGCAATTGTTGATTGCCTTTTGCTGGACCAAGAGATCAGATTTTCTCCCAGAAACTGGCAGCTTCCAGAAGTACTTTTATGTTCCACTCTGTCTCCAGCAAAATCAGCATCACAGTAGCCTACTAAGCTGTAATCACTAGATTTTCTATAAAACAAACCCAGATTAGTAGTACCTTTCAGATACTTGAAAATTCGCTTAACAGCTGTTAAGTGAGATTCTCTAGGATCTGATTGGAATCTAGCACAGATACAAACACTGAATAGTATGTCAGGTCTTGAAGCAGTCAGATAGAGGAGAGAACCAATCATACCTCTGTAGACTTTCTGTTCTACACTTTTGCTTACCTCTTCTCTTTCCAGAATGCACGTGGGATGCATTGGAATCTTTGATGGCTTACATTTTGAGAGGTCAAATTTCTTCAGAAGATCTCTGATGTATTTGCTCTGATGAATGTAAGTTCCTTCTGGAGTTTGATTGATCTGAATTCCTAGAAAGAATTTCAGTTCCCCCATGAGGCTCATCTCAAATTCTGCCTGCATACATTTAGCAAATTTTCTTCCAAGAGAAGGATTAGTAGAACCAAAAATAATATCATCAACATAAATTTGACAGACTAAGATGTCACTCTTAACTGATTTACAGAATAGAGTAGTGTCCACTTTCCCTCTGGTGAATTCATTTTCAAGAAGAAAGTTACTTAGCCTTTCATACCAAGCTCTGGGAGCTTGTTTCAGACCATACAGTGACTTCTTTAGTTTGAAAACATGTTCTGGATGTTTTGTATTTTCAAAACCTGGGGGTTGGTGAACATAAACTTCTTCTTCTATATAACCATTTAAGAATGCACTTTTGACATCCATCTGATACAGAGTGATGCCTCTATTAACAGCAAATGAAATTAAAAGTCTGATAGATTCTAACCTGGCGACTGGGGCAAAGGTTTCTGTATAGTCTATCCCCTCTTGCTGACTATAACCTTGTGCAACCAGTCGTGCCTTGTTTCTGATGACTTCACCTTGTTCATTTAGCTTGTTTCTGAACACCCATCTTGTTCCAATGACGTTGAATCCTTTTGGTCTGGGAACGAGATCCCATATGTCGTTTCTGGTGAATTGATTCAGCTCTTCCTGCATTGCCAGAATCCAGTCATTATCCAGAAGTGCTTCATCAATAGAAGAAGGTTCAATCAGAGACACAAGTCCCATAAGTGTTTCTTCAGAGTTTCTGAAGCTTGCTCTTGTTCTGATTGGATCTTCCTTTCTTCCTAGGATAGTCTCTTCTGGGTGATCCAAGATGCTTATGGGCAATCTCTTCTGAGGTTGATCAGCAGCTGTTGTAGGATTTCTAGCAGTGCTCCTTTCATACGTTGAAGGAATGTCTGTGTTGAGAGCTTCTGATGACTTGTCTTCAGAACCTGCAAATTCAATTTCTATACCTGCAAAAACTTCATTCTGCTTTGACTTTTCAGAGTCAAGCTTGTCATCAAAACGAACACTGATTGATTCTTCCACAATCTGTGTTTCTGTATTGTATACTCTGTACCCTCTTGAGCGTTCAGAGTATCCTAACATAATACACTTTTGTGCCTTAGAGTCAAACTTGTTCAAATAATTCTTTGTATTTAATATAAAGCAAGTACATCCAAATGGATGAAAATATGAAATGTTGGGCTTTCTGTTCTTCCACAATTCATATGGAGTCTTTTCCAGAATAGGTCTTATTGAGATTCTATTCTGAATGTAGCACGCTGTGTTTATTGCCTCTGCCCAGAAAGTCTTAGCAACGTTTGTCTCATTGATCATGGTTCTGGCCATTTCTTGCAATGTTTTGTTCTTTCGTTCTACAACTCCATTTTGTTGGGGAGTTCTAGGACAAGAGAAATCATGCAGAATGCCTTTGTCATTAAAGAATGACTCAAAATCTTTATTTTCAAATTCTCCACCATGATCACTTCTGACTTTAACGATTCTAAGATCCTTTTCATTCTGAACTTGGTTACAGAACGTAACAAACACAGAGTGTGACTCGTCCTTGTGTCTTAAGAACTTTACCCATGTCCATCTGCTATAGTCATCTACGATTACTAACCCATACTTCTTACCACTGACTGAAGCAGTTTTAACTGGTCCAAATAAGTCAATGTGCAGAAGTTCTAATGGCTTAGAGGTGGAAACAACATTTTTGGATTTAAAAGAAGGTTTTGCAAATTTGCCTTTCTGACATGCTTCACACAGAGCATCTGAATTGAACTTCAAATTAGGAAGTCCTCTGACCAGATTGAGTTTGTTAATCTGAGATATTCTTCTCATACTAACATGCCCCAATCTTCTGTGCCAGATCCATTGCTCGTTGTTAACAGACAGAAGACATTTTACATTCTGACTCTTTAGTTCAGAAAGTTTAATTTTGTAAATGTTGTTTTTCCTCTTACCATTAAACAGGATAGTCCCATCTTTCTGACTAACATCTTTACATGATTTTTGATTAAAGATTATATCATAACCGTTATCACTTAATTGACTTATGGATAACAGATTATGCATCAATCCATCTACTAGCAGAACATTATTAATAGAGGGAAGATTTCCATTACCTACAGTTCCAGAGCCAATTATCTTTCCCCTCTGATTGCCTCCAAAACCAACGTGGCCTCCAGGCTTAAGTTCCAGGCTTTGGAACATATGCCTTCTTCCCGTCATGTGTCGTGAGCAGCCAGAGTCCAGGTACCATGACTGGTGTTTCTGACTTGCTGCTAAAGATATCTGCAACATGTATTATTTTATCCTTAGGTACCCAGATTTTCTTGGGTCCTGATTTGTTAGTTTTACCAAAACTCTGGTTGAATTTTGGTTTCACAGAGTGCTTACTGCTAGTATATTTGATATCATGTGTGTGACCATACACAAAGTGTGAATTTAGAGGAGTGTGTTTAATGGTTAAGTCCATGACATTCTTTGGTGTAGGAACCTTACCTTGGTATCCTATTCCTTTCCTGTCGTTTCTGCTAACTCCATAGATCATTGAAGCCATTCTGCTTCTATCTATGCTTTTAGCTAGGAACTTCTGGAAACTATGATCATACTCCTTGATGATCTCATCAGCGTTGCTGGGAGTTTCAGAAATTGGTTCCTTCTGAGAGTTTTGTAAAGTGTTTTCTAATTTTGAAATCTTATCTCTCAGCTCAGAATTTTCCAATTTGAGACTCTCAGACTTATTAGAGTCAGATTCAAGATTCCTTTTCAGGTCTCTGAATTTAGCTCTAATCTGCTGATAACGTTCCAGAATCTCATTAAGGCTTTCAGCAAGTTCAGCCTTTGTAAAGTTAACAGCGAAGTTAGGAAATACCTCTTCTGTGTCTGATTCTGAGTCTGATTCAGAAGCTTCACTATCTTCTGAAATGTTAGCCATGAGAGCTATGTTTGCCCTTTCATCATCTGATTCTGAGTCAGCTTCAGACGAGTCAGAGTCATCCCATGTAGCCATGAGACTTTTCTTCTTCTCTCTTCCAAACTTCTTTTTGGGCTTTTCCCTCTGAAGCTTTTGGCAGTCACTCTTGTAGTGTCCTTGCTCATTGCACTCATAGCAGATGATGTCTTTGGTGTTTGGCTTCTTGCTACTGGAGGAGCCTTCAGATCTTCTGTATCCAGAGGAAGAATTTGTCCTTCTGTATCTGGAAGAAGACTCGTTCTGATCAGATCTTCTGGGATTCCTGAACTTCCTTTGTCTTTGCTTCCACAGTTGATTCACTCTTCTGGAGAGAAGGGAAAGTTCGTCTTCTTCTGATGATGATCCATCAGATGTTTCTTCAACTGCCTGCAAAACTTTAGACTCAAATTTTCTGTTAGATTTTAATGCTAAAGGCTTACCTTGCTTCTGAGGCTCATCAGCTTCTAGCTCTATCTCATGACTTCTGAGGGAGCTGATAAGTTCCTCCAGAGTGATTTTGTTGAGATCTTTAGCTAGCTTCAGAGCAGTAACCATAGGCCTCCACTGCTTGGGTAAACTTCTGATTATTTTCTTGACATGGTCAGCAGTAGAGTACCCTTTGTCCAGAACTTTGAGACCAGCTACCAGAATCTGGAATCTAGAGAACATAGTTTCAATGGATTCAGATTCTTCCATTTTGAACGCCTCATACTTCTGAATGAGCGCCAGAGCTTTTGTTTCTTTGACCTGAACGTTGCCCTCATGCGTCATTCTGAGAGAATCAAAGATGTTCTTTGTTGTGTCTCTGTTGGAGATCTTTTCATACTCAGTATAGGAAATGGCACTGAGGAGGATGGTTCTGGCCTTGTGGTGATTCTTGAAGTCACGCTTTTGTTGATCAGACATTGATTTTCTATCAATCTTCTGACCACTTGCATTCACAGGGTGCGTGTATCCATCTGTCACCATATCCCACAAATCAGCATCATGTGCCAGAAAGAAGCTTTCAATTCTGTCTTTCCAGTAATCAAAGTTTTCTCCATCAAAGACTGGAGGTTTTCCACTGAATCTGTCTCTGTCCTCATTGTTGTCATTGCTGATGTGAGAATTGTTTCCTACCATTGTGTTTTTCTGACGCTGGATCTTGTACTGACACGGTTAAGTGTTTTAGCTCAGAACCAGGCGCTCTGATGCCAATTGAAGTGGTGAAAAACACAAGAAGGGGGGGGGGGGGGGGGGGGGGTTGAATTGTAAAACTGAAATCTAAAGCAATGAACACGATATTTTTATCCTGGTTCGTTTGATCTCAAACTACTCCAGTCCACCCGTCAAGGTGATTTCGCCTCTCTCCAACGAGGTCTTAATCCACTATATTCAACTGAATATTACAGACTGCTTTAACAACTGCTAAAGCCTTCTTGATTCAAACCACAACCCGGTTTGTCAAGGTAACACTTTCTTACAAAGAGATAAAACTATGTGTGTGGATGTTTTCTACAAAACTTTGTCACAACTGTGATGTATACACAAAATGAAGCTTAGAAACTAGATTGCTAAACAGTAATGGAATATCAGAGTATGTGGTTTAGCAAAACTGGTAGAACGAAGATTATGGTTCATCTTTTGTGCGTGTAGAGATTTGGAGAGCATTGACCATTTCAATCTTCAAAGCCTTGTTTATATAGCACTTGAGATGATGAACGTTGGATGCAATATTCTTGATTCAATGATAATAACAAGCTTTCCTTTTTGAGCAGATCTTGTCTGGAATGAGGCCGTTGGAATTAATTAGCTTTCCATGCACAGTACCGTTGCTTACTTAACGCAAGTTCTGGCTTGGCTCATTCTGATTCTGCTTCGCTGCTGATGAACTATTGTGTTTCTGTATCAGAGTGTTTGAGCGCAGTTCTGTTCATCAAGCTTCAGCATGTACGTGAGTTGATCATCTGATCTTGACGTTCTGATGTAGCAACTTCTGATGCTGGTGTATGAAATCAAATTCTGATGCTGAATAGATGTGATCTTGCTTATTTCAATCAGCGCATCTGCAAGTCAGAACATAATAATTTTAGGCAGCAGATAGTTCAAACATGAAACATATAAATACTATATCTTTTCACTTTGTTATCATCAAAACTTAAATATAGGGTAGTAGATTCAAACATTGTTCTAACAGACTGTTGACTGCTGACTGCTTGGGGAATAAGGAAAACTTTGGACATCTCTACTGGGAAGTCAAAACCTAGGAGACTCCTGCTGGCGAAAAGAGACTGAGAATTTTCCCATCTGCTGGGGAAGCATCTCTGTGGGGAGAATGTTCACTATTCTGGTTCCGTTGGGGATAGGATTTTCAGGGTTTTTGGGCTCCACTGGGAATCTTGAAACTTGACTCTGAGGGGAATTAGGTTTTGGAATACACTGGCTCTGCTAAGGATCTTGAAGCTTAACTCCGCTGGGGAAATATACTCCAAATTTAGCCTTGTTGAGGATCTGAATGATGTATTGCAGGGAATTTCTTCTGAAATGGCATAAATATATCTCCCTATTCCTTCCACCTATCAGTAACTATCCTTTCTCAATTCGTTTTACTTGTAAGAGATGATTATGTTCAAATGCATATGCCTATTTAACAAAACATTAGACGTTTTCAAAATAAACATAAGTGTAAAAAGAAAAGAACGGTAAGCAAATTTCTGCACTTGGTAGTGCATTTGTATTAACTTTTGTGAGTATATTTGTACAAAGGAGACAGACATTCCAGTAAGAGAATGTTGTCGTAGAAAAATTGAAAAATTTTATACAAAAGAAAGATGGCTATGTGTAACAATTCCATGGGATTCCCATTCTGTTATGGCCTTCCCAACTCTGAATATCTTGTCCATTCGTTGCTTTGTCCGTCGATGACTAAGTTGATCAGAAGCTAGGAGCTTGTTGGTGAAGAGATTGTTCTTGAAGTGATCCGACGAGACACAGTCATACGCTTTAATTCCCTAACTTTTGCCTGAATCGCCCTTTCGGGTTTTCGATCCACCGGGAAACCCTTTTTTGCCCAAGTCGCCCTTTCGGGTTTTCAACTTGCCGGGTGTATAGTTTTTTTGTTTTATCCCTAATTTTTGCCTGAACCGCCCTTTCGGGTTTTCGGTCCACCAGGATGCCCATTTTTGCCCAAGTCCCCCTTTCGGGTTTTCAACTTGTCGGGTTGTTTTATGCATAGTATTTTTTGACTATGTCTGCATTCGCAGGGTGCGGTAAGTCATCTCCATCCATGGTGGTCAGAATCATCACCCCAACAGAAAAGATGCTCTTAATCACAAATGGTCCTTCGTAAGTAGGAGTCCATTTGCCCCTGGGATCACTTTGTGGCAAGATGATCCGCTTGATTACAAGATCTCCGACTTGATATATCTGACACCTGACTTTCTTGTTGAAAGCCTTGATCATCCATTTTTGATACGTCTGACTATGACAAACGGTAGTAAGTCGCTTCTCGTTGATCAAGTCGGGTCTGAATCCAATCGTCTTCACTCAAACCAGCGTCCTTCATAATCCTTAAGGAAGGAATCTGAACCTCCATGGGAAAAATAGCCTCCATGCCATATACTAAAGAAAATGGGGTTTCCCCTGTTGAAGTACATGCCGTGGTACGATATCCATGCAGAGCAAACGGTAACATCTCATGCCAGTCTTTGTAGGTAACTGTCATTTTTTGAATGATCTTCTTGATATTTTTGTTCGCGGCTTCAACAACACCGTTCATCTTCAGATGATAGGGAGATGAATTGTGATGATAAATCTTGAACTGTTCGCATAGAGCGGTGATCATAGTATTGTTCAAATTTGTACCGTTGTCTGTGATGATCCTGTCGGGGACATCATACCGGAATAGGAGGTTCTACTTGATGAAGCGGGCAACCACATTCTTTATAACAGAGGCAAAGGAAGCTGCTTCGACCCACTCGGTAAAATAGTCAATAGCGACCAAGATGAAGCGATGTCCATTGGATGCTGTGGGCTTGATCTCTCCAATCATGTCAATGCCCCACATTGAAAATGTCCAAGGAGCTGTCAGCACGTTGAGAGGAACAGGAGGAATATGTACCTTGTCGGCGTAGACTTGGCATTTGTGGCAAGTACGGGAATGTTGATGACAATCAGCTTCCATGGTAGACCAGTAATAGCCTGCCCTTAGAATCTTCTTAGCCATCGTATGTCCGCTCAAATGGGTGCCGAATGTGCCGCTGTATATTTCAGTCATGATCAACTCCGCTTAAGCTTTGTCCACACAAAGAAGTAAAACACAATCATGGCTGCGCTTATAAAGGATGCCATTGCTTAGGAAGAACTTGGCAGCAAATCTCCTTAAGAACTTTTTGTCATTGACGGAACCTCCTTCGGGATATTCTCTAGTCTGGAGATACCTTTTGATTTCATGAAATCAGGGTTGTTCCACTACTTCTTCGGTATTAATCTCATGACAGTGCACAGGTTCGTCCATTCGCTCGATGGTAATTTGGGGAGCTTCGTTATCCCAGATGAGTTTAAACATGGAAGACATTGTAGCCAGAGCATCTGCTAGCTGATTCTCTTCTCGCGGGAAATGCTCGAAAGTAATCTGCTCGAAATGAGGCAACAAAGTTAGGACATGTTCTTTGTATGGGATAAGATTAGGATGTTTGGTGTCCCACTCTCCTTTGACTTGACTGATAACCAAAGCCGAGTCCCCAAATACGACCAAAGATTTGATTCCCAAGTCTATAGCAGCCTTGAGACCAAAGATGCGAGCTTCATATTCGGCCATGTTGTTGGTACAGCTGAAACAAAGTCGGGCAGTGAAAGGTGTATGGCAACTTTCTGGGGAAATGAGTACTGCACCGATACCGTTGCCAAGTGCATTTGAAGCACCATAAAAGTACAGGGTCCATCGGGATCCTTGTTCAGGTCCGTCATACGGTTTGTTACCTTCGATGTTGTCCAAAGTCATGATGTTCTCGTCAGGGAAGTTGAATCTCATGGATTGATAATCTTCGACGGCTTGATGAGCTAAATGGTCAGCCAGTACACTCCCTTTTATAGCTTTTTGGGTAGTATACTGGATGTCATACTCAGTCAGGATCATCTGCCATCTAGCTATTCTTCCAGATAAAGCAGGCTTCTCGAAGATATATTTGATCGGGTCCATTTTGGAAATCAGCAAAGTGGTATGAGTCAACATATACTGCCTTAGTCGGCGAGCAGCCCATACCAAAACACAACAAGTTTTCTCGAGCAGTGAGTAGCGAGTCTCACAGTCGGTAAACTTTTTGCTAAGGTAATAAATGGCATGCTCTTTTCGACCAAACTCGTCATGTTGGTCCAGCACGCACCCCATTGATTTGTCCAAAACAGTCAGATACATGATCAACGGCCTTCCTTCGACGGGTGGCATCAGGATAGGACGTTCTAGTAAATACTCCTTGATCTTATTAAAAGAAACTTGACAATCGTTGTTCCATTCAACTACCTGATCTTTCTTCAACAGTTTGAAAATTGGTTCACAGGTAGACGTCAGGTGAGAGATGAACCTGGCGATGTAGTTCAAGCGTCCCAAGAATCCTCTAACCTCCTTTTCAGTACGGGGGGCAGGCATTTCTTGTATAGCCTTTACTTTAGTTGGATCGACCTCAATGCCCTTGTTGCTGACAATAAATCCCAGAAGTTTACCAGACCTAACTCCAAAAGTGCACTTGCTTGGATTCAGTCTGAGTTTATACTCTTTCAACCTGGCAAACAGCTTCTGCAAATGTTCAAGGTGTTCTTCTTCTGTTTGTGATCGAGCTATCATGTCGTCTACGTAAACATCGATCTCATGATGTATCATATCATGAAATAAAGCTACCATGGCGCGTTGATAGGTTGCCCCTGCGTTCTTCAGTCCGAACGGCATCACCTTGTAGCAGAAGGTACCCCCTTGTGTGACAAAGGTAGTTTTCTGCATGTCCTCGGGGGCCATTTTGATTTGGTTGTATCCCGAGAATCTATCCATGACGGGAAAAACTTTGTGTTGAGCTGTGTTGTCAACCAAGATGTCGATATGTGGCAGCGGAAAATCGTCTTTAGGGCTAGCCCTGTTCAAATCCCGATAGTCCATGCACATTCTGACCTTGCCGTCCTTTTTGGGTACGGGCACAATGTTAGCAACCCATTGTGGATAGGTTGTAACTACCAGAAAGTCGGCGTTGAATTGCTTCATTACTTCAGCCTTAATCTTTTCAGACATGTCAGGCCTCATTCGGCGAACCTTTTGCTTTATTGGTGGACAGTCTTCTCTTGTAGGGAGACGGTGAACCACAATATCGGTGCCTAACCCTGGCATGTCTTCATAAGACCAAGCGAAGATTTCAACGTATTCATTCAACAACTGCACTAAGCGCTCCTTGACACTTGGTTCCAGATTGGCACCCACTTTTACTTCCTTCCTGTCCTCCTTTGTCCCTAAGTTGATGGTTTCTAACAACTCTTCATGAGGCAGAATAGCCCTCTCTTCTTGTTGTAGGAGTCTGGCTAACTCTCCCGGCACTTCACAATCTTCGTCAACTTCGTACTCAGCATGATTGACCAAATCTTCAGAGTTATCGAAGGCTAAAACAGAATAGTCACCCATGGAATCTGTAGTGGATGGGTACTAGTTGATAAAGGTGATAGGAACAAAATCCTTTGCTTCCCAATTGCTCAAACCCCCTTCGACAGTCGGAAAGATCCATTCTTCAAAGTGGCTCTCCTCATCTTCATCCTCTACAGCATTGATTCCATGGTGAGAAATCTTGATAGGTGATCTTCCAATCTTAGAGTGACGCATAGCCTTTTGTCCTGCAGCAGTAAACCATAAGCCAAACTTGTCCGTCTTATGGGGAAACTCAGGCAATTGTCCCCATATTGTGCTCTTCCCCTCCTTAATCATAGCCTCTGCGTCCTTGAGAGATGCCATCTTAGCCACATGCTTGGGAATGATAGGTACCTCAACCGCTGTCTTCGCAACTGTTATCTCGGGAGAAACTTCCTCGAAATGTTGTAAAGGTGTTTCGATGAACTCGCCGTCTAACTACACATATCGAAAGGAATTGAGATGACTAATCATGTACTCTTCCTCGCCATGCACAGTTATGATTTTACCCTTAACAGGATACTTCAGCATCTGGTGTAAGGAGGATGTAACTGCCCCGGCATAATGGATCCACGGTCTCCCCAGCAAACATGAGTATGACGGACGGATGTCCATCACGTAGAAGGTGGAGTTGAACACTTCGGTGCCTACCTTTATGGGAATATGAACTTCTCCATGAACCATTCTTTTGGAGCCATCGAAAGCTCTGACGACTATGTTACTAGGTTTGAGGGTCAAACCTTCGCAATCCAAACGGTCTAAGGCCTTCTTTGGCAGCACATTCAGGGAAGAACCAGTATCGACCAAGACATGGGAGAGGGTGGTTCCTCGGAATTCAATTGAAACATGTAACGCATCATTGTGTTTCCTTCCTTTGGGAGTTAAGTCAGCGTCGGAAAAGCCCAGGCCATTGTCAGCAGTAAGACTGGCCACACAATCCTGAAATTGGTTAGCCGAGGTCTCTTGGGGGAAATGTGTCGTCTTAAAGAATTTAATCAGGGCCTTAGCATGGGCCTCTGAACAGAGCAAGAGAGCTAACATTGAAATTTTAGAAGGGGTTTTCCCTAATTGTTCCACAACGTCGTAGTCACTTTTTCTGATTATTTTAAGGATTTCATCCATCTCCTCCTGAGTGGTTTCGGGGATAACCACAGCATGAGCCTTCGTCCTGACAGGCATTTCCAGTATCCCCTTACCTTTGTCGGTGTTATCAGCGGATGGTCTTTCTTTAGGAGTGTTTAACTCTTCAATCACTGGGCCTTGCACAGAGGGTCCAACAGGTGCAGAAGCCTTTAAGGGTCCGAAAACTGCTCAGGGAGGAGCAATTTCCGGAGAAAAGATCTGGCCACTGCGGGTGATCTTGCTTGTACTCGCGATGTTCCCTATATTAGGGTCTTCTTCAGAGATTTCTTGGACTGTTTCGATTTGTTTGATGCCGTGGTAGAAGATTTCTCCCCCATAGTTCCACGGTATCATTTTGCTTGATTGGTACGGGACAGGTCCCGGCATGGTGATCTTTAGAGGTATACATTCAGAGTTGGGTGTAATCCTGACAAGCCTTTTGCAAGCCTTGGGAGGATTGTTGGAAATGGTTATGATGGCAATATCATTGGTTGAGGTATCACAAGTATCAGGAGTAATTGGATTGAAAGTGTTAACAGGGGTTTTCTGGAAAAGTATTTCTTGAGTATCCATCAGGCGTTGGACACCTGATTTCAATATTGGACAATCATCTTGAATGTTCAAACAAAAATAACAGTCTTCGTCACAACCAGGAAAAATCCCGGCTCTTAACAAGTTTTCTTTTATCACTAATAATGGAGTCAACAGATCGGCAACATCAGTAACATGGAAATTTTCCAAAATAGCATGCACATTGTGTCTGTGCTTGGGCATTGGAGCGGATATAACATTGGGCTTCTCAGGAGCGTCAAATTCAACCTCTTTGGCGTCAATTAAGTCCTGAATTTTGTTCTTGAGTGCCCAATAATTATTGGTATCGTGCCCAATACTGTCAGAATGGTAAGCACACTTGGCTTTTGAGTTGTAGGATGGAGAAGTGGTATTTACATTCTTTGGCGCCTCTTTTAAATTAGCAAGATTCAACTTCAGGAGATGCGGAAGGATTTAAGTAGGGGTCATGTTTACTGGGGTAAACTGCCATGGTGGCCTTTGCTGATAAGTTATGGGCTCATCATTCCTCGGTTGGCTGTTTCTAAGCTGGTCTAGTGCGGACTTCTGTATTAATAAGGCCCCCACTGTTGGCCTACATTCCTCTCTTTCCCGATTTTTATGGGTGTATACAGCAGATGCTTCTTTCTTGGCTGGGAAAGGTTTTCTAGCAGCTGTGGATGCGGAAGCATCCTTTTGAATTTTTCCACTTTTGATAACGGCCTCTACCCTTTCGCCGGTCAAAATCAACTCAGTAAATCCCGCAGAAGAGCTTCTGATTAGATGGTTGAAGAAGGGGCCAGATAGGGTCCCCAAAAACATGTCAACTAATTCCCTATCTGATAGCGGTGGCTGCACCCTTCCAGCCAGATCATGCCACTTTTGGGCGTACTCCTTAAACCCTTCATTTGAACCCATACCCATACTTTGTAGCTGAGTACGGGTAGGCGCCAAATCAGCGTTGTACTGATATTAACGATAGAAAGCAGCTGCCAAGTCTTCCCAATTGTGGACCTCTGATCTCTCGAGTTGATAAAACCAATCTAGCTGAGTGCCAGACAAGTTATCTTGGAAAAAGTGCACCTACAGATCTTTATCGGATGAATGTGGCTGGATCTTTCTAACATATGATCTTAAGTGCATCTTAGGGCAAGACAGACCGTCGTACTTGGCGAATGTCGGCACCTTGAACTTGGGAGGGATTACAATCCCGGCTACCAACCCCAGATCCTCAAAATCCAATCCGGGCACCCTCTGCAACTCCATAGCTGCCAATTTGTCTTCAAGGTTCTTATACTTGTCATCCGCTGGTGGATACTGTTGTTCTAAATAGTCTTTGTCTGCTTCCTCCTCCTCCTCTTCTACCTCAGATTCAGAAGGTACAGTAACTCCTTTCCCCTTGCCAATCCCTTCGTCGGATGTTGAAGGAAACTCAAGAGTCCTTCTAGCATCGCCCTCAAATCTTCTTCCGAAAGTAGCTACCCCCAGTCTCTTTTTCTTTTTCTTCTCTTTACTTTTCTCTGGCAGAACTTTGAAATCCTCTTGACCCTTTGCCAAGGTCATGAGGAGTTATTGAAATTGTGAATTTTGTGCTTGTAGGTCCTTCACTGTTTGCTCCAAATCCATCTTGCTGAAATAAATAGCAGAAAGATTAGTAAACCTGGCTTGAAGACCTGTTTGTGCATATGATGAATGATATGTTATTCATGTAATGCATTCAAGGGTTCAAAAATTCAAATTTGTTGCAAACAAAAAGAACGCACGTCATATTAAGAAGAAATTTGTTAGTACATAAATGCCCCATGGGCGAAATATTACAAAATTCTTAATGTAAAAAGACGCTGCGCATCCTCTTTGGTGCAATGTAAGTGTTAAGAATCTCCTCTTCGTGAAGTCGGCGGGTAAGTTCCAAAACCTTCTTCTCACTCGCATAGAAGCTGGCTTCAAAAGTATCCCGTTCTTCTTTGAGTTGGATCCAACTCTTTTACATTTCTTCCCATGATGTTGGCATGTCAGGATGTAGGATGGTGTATGGAACCTCTCCTTCCTTAACATGCTCTTTAATCAAGGGGAGAATGTGAGGATATGGCATCATAAGATTCTGAGAGAGGGTTCGTACCCACTTGAGGTAAGGCTCAAGGGGGATGGAATTATTATGCCCCAGTGTCTTACTGTCCACCTTGTTAGGCATCCTCCAAGCTCTGATGAACCTTTGTCGAAGTCCTTGCGCATCGTTGTCAAAGTCAAAAACTAGGTCAGGAATCAACATGTCATGAGGGCCATCCCTCCGAGCATATCCAAATTGTCTCAAAGCTAGACAGGGATTGTAGGTAATGCCTCCTCTAATGCCAAGTAATGGGACATTATGGAATTCACCACAACGATCAATGATGATGACATTTTCTCAGGACCGAGAACACCAATGTACATCATAATGTGTGAGGGTCATCAACCGTTGTGACCACCTTAAACCCTGCTTATTCTTCAAAACTGATTGTGGAAGGTGAGAAATAAACCACCTTGCTAGGAGAGGAGTACAACACATGAGAATACCTCTTTTCCTCATTGTTCGTGTGTAAAATGAGTGTAGGATGTCCCCAAGCAATATAGGTATGGGATTCCTGGATATGAAAATCTTGACAGCATTCACATCTATAAGTTGATCAGGGTTTGGGAACAAGACCAACCCATAGATGAGGAGTGCCACAATCTCTTCAAAGGCTTGTAGATCAAGAGAATTCCAGCAGTCTTGTGCCTTCTCAAATAGAAACTTTGCCAAGAAGCCCTTGACACCACTTCTGGTTTCCCAATGCCCCTTGATGTCAGATGGTTGCAAGTGTAATGCTTGAGCAACATCTTCAGGCTTTGGTTCTTTTTCCGTACTGTTGTAGGGTAGTTGATTAAGAACAGGAATTCTCAGAAGTTGAGAAAATTCCTCCAAAGTAGGCACCAATTGATAATCAGGGAATGTGAAGCTGTGGTGTAGGGGGTCAAAGAACTGGAAAAGTACTTTCACCGTGTCTTCTTCAATGCTGGTGTTGACTAAGTTGAGGAGTCTACCATGTCTTTCACTGAAGAGAGAATTATCTGGAATCCTGGAAGTAAGCTCCTTGAGTTGAGGAGGGATCCTCACAAGGTTTACTTGAATTGTTTTCCTGCAAAGAGATTCCATGACCTACAAAACAAGAACAAAGATGAAGATCCAAACCCTTGAAATGGTTAGTGGATGCATATGATTCTTTATGATGTTCATGATGTATGCACAAACACATGTACAAGCAAGTCACACAAAACCCTAGTTTCAGGCTTGCATGAGGTTTCATAGGTAAGTACCCTCTTCAGTTTAGTTGGCTCAAAACCTGTCCTATAAATAGTAACCGGGTTCTAAGGAGCTCAATATCATTGGATTGTTTTCTATGTTCATTGTTTTGGTTTAGCCACTTAACTAGCGACCAAAATATTCCAAGAAAACAACCCCCAATGAGTGTAGTATCGAGTATCTACCAACTTTGGACTGTACCAAAGCCGGTCATCTCACTACCCCTAATGAAAGGCCAAGATGGTCAAGTAAGGTTCTAGTTCATTAGTGCTTAATGACATCACTCAGCGGCCCCATATTCTCTTTGATTGACTCAAAGGATACCGGTACTCACAAATATATCGCACTAATATAGCTATTTCATCAACCGTGTCGGTATACCCCGCACAGTTTCCACAACGTATTGCTATCTATGAATGTTTCTCAAATCCGGGTGGAGGATTTCAAGCCCAAACAAGAGAACCAAAATGTAAAGCAATCAAAGCAAACAACAATCATGCAAAAAGGGTGATTTAAGCCCTAAGGTTACTCCACTTTTAAATTTTTCCCCAGCAGAGACGCCAGTTCTGTGATACGGTGGGAGAACTGACATGGGTTTTACGTTTGTGTTCGCAAATGTTTCGGTTTAGCAAGAGTCGCCACCGACTTTTTATTTTATCCTAAGGAAAGGTCAAAAAGCATAGGAAAGACCTTCGAGATGTTTTCTTGGGTTCAGGGAGTAGATTATAGAAAGGGAAGGTATTAGCACCCTTTCTATCCATGGTTATCCATGGGCTCTTAGCTACTTGCTTAGATCACTTGCTTTGCATTTTCAATTGTTTGAAATGGTGCTTTGTGTGTGATTTTGGAAAATGTTTTGAAAAGAGGCCATTGTTGTGGCTACCTTTGTAATGATTCTTGTTTAAATGTATACAACGGTGTTTTTGTCTTTTGAAAGGTTTTCAATGTTTGAAAGTAGGGTTTTGAAATTGTGTTGTGGAGTGTGTTTTGAAAAGTAGCAAGGATGTTTTTTGCAAGCTTGATCAAGTAACTAAGAGCTATCTACCCTATTTTACTCAAAGATTTTTCTTATGTTTTTAACCCTTTTAACAGTGTTGTTTCACCATTGTATTTGGTGAACAACCTTGTGTTAGGATGTTAAACGGGACAGGCGCGAGTCATCGTATAGACCATGATAGTAATAGTGTCAAGTATCTTTGGCAATTTTCTTGAGGGACTTGATCATTTTGTTTAGGCAACTCAGATAGCGTCATCGAGGGACTATGATCTTTTTGTTTTTTTTTATTTTGCCAAAGTACTCAACATGCAACCATGGCCCATTTTTTAAGGCAACAAGTGTATGAAACCCTAGGGGTTCAAGTGTGCATTGTGTTTGTTTTTTTCATGCATGTTTATCTTGGATTAGGTCAAGCTACTTGTTGATTTTATTTGCATACAAACCCTAGGTCTAGGCATGGCATAATTAAAAGCTTTTAAATGTGCGAGAATTTAAATGCTACACTATTACAATATGATATAGGGAGGGGGATACAAATTTGAATTGGGGATATTTGACAAGGAAATAAATTCTAAGTTATTACAACCATATCAAATGTACAAGTCAATATTTAACATTTAAATAAACACAATTAAATAAATGTCAAATAAAAATGTATTATGCAAAAAAGATTGTTTATGTATGTGAAAAGGGTATTTTTTTAATGTGAAATATAAACAAATAAAAAAATAAAATTTTAATTATTTTGGTTATTTAGGGCAAAACCCTAATTTTTAAATAAATAGCCATATTTATTAATTATATACAATAATATATTAATTTATAAAAAAAATAAAAGTATGATGTAAAAAAGGTATTTTTAATGTCAAATATTAATAAAAATAAAAAGGTATTATTTTGTATTTTTATGTCTAATTATCTAATATAATAAAGTATATAAGTATATATATATATATATATATATATATATATATATATATATATATATATATATATATATATATATATATTAAACATATTAAATATACAAAGATAAAAATTAATTATTTACAAAAATGGATATTTTCAAGAAAATGTTTTCAAATGTAAATAAAAATAACAAATAAAAAATAAATATATTTTTTTGTATTATTTTTTTGAGTTTTATTAAAAAATAAAATGGTTTATTTATGCATATATGCCTAATAAAATAAATAATTATCAAATAAATATGAAAAATATGGAAAATTATTTTTGGCATTTTTTATACTTGAACAAAAAATAATAAAGTCAGAATAAAAAATAAAAACATAAAAATGACAAATATTCAATCAAATGGGCCAGGGGGGTGCAAACTGAACAAAGGGGTGTTAGAAGCAAGAATGACCCAGGCCCAGCCCAAGCCATCATCTTTAACCTCCAGACTGTTTGAAAATACGTGCGCTTCTTGTACAAAATGTTATCTCCTGATTCTTTGATCTTTTGACAAAACCCAAAACATGAAACTTGTAGAGCATCAAATAACGAATTCAACCATATAAAAAACTTGGATTAACTCTCAAAGACCAGAGAGAATTTCTCTGGCCCTAAAATCTGACCTAACTTTTTTCACATGTTCATGGGTGAAATTCTCTCAACACGATTAATGTAAATGAAAACTAAGCATATTTATGGCTTTAGGGCTATGAGTACAACATATTTCATTCACAAACCTAAGCCTAACCATTCTTAAATAGAGAGATAGAAGTCCATGAAATACCTGTTTCAGTTTGAATCGAGTAGGGCAATGCAGCAACCTTCAATGGTGTTTGAGCTTCTGTTGAGCTTGCCTGAGGTCCAAGGAAGCTTCTCCAATGCTTGGCTTGCTTTGAAACAAACTGAATCGTGCTGTAGAACTTCACCTGCAAAGCTTTGAAATGAAAATGGCAAAGTTGGTTAGAGGTGTTACAACTTGCAATGGAGGTCTGGGATAGTTCAGGTGGATGGAATGGAAGATGTTTGAACAGGTTTGGGCCAAAACGCACGAGCAAATTGTTCTATGGAAGTCAAGTTGCAAATGTTGCCCTGTTTTGCAGAAAAACAGTGGTTCTGAGTGTGAGGAGGTTTGAGTAATGAATGAGTCGTGCTTTAGGTTTGTTGGGAGGTATGGAAATTGTGTGCAATGTTTTCTTAAGCTCTTGTTTTTCAGATATGAGAGTTGGTCTTTGTTTTGCAAGTTTTCTTCTACTTGAAGCAAGAAAGTGGCAATGATGTTATAGACCTGAACCAACCTTCCTATCATGCTTCAACTTTGGTTCTTGGTAACTGGAATTAGTGGACTTGATCTTGCCTCAAAGATCTGGCCCCATGTCTCAAAGATTTAGCTTTTGACATAAAGTGACATTAGGCAAAAATGGCAATATACCTTTTACTACTTAAGGCTTAAACTTGCATGTAATGTCCAAATGAACAAGATAATCCCTCAACTCAATGGTTATGCATTAAATTAAGGAGTGTAAACTGGTTTTGAGGCCTGCAAGCTAGCATCACACAAGCTAATTTGAAAATGCAAGTTTGTATAAACATGCCTTGGCCATGGACAAAAGTGAGTTTTTGCCAACTTTGTGAATTCGATTCTCTCTAACCACAAGGGTGTTTGAGGAGTTATTAGATAATTTGGAAATCTTGGAACATGTACTACAATCCATCTTTGTAATGCAACTTGAAACTCCAAGTGGAACTATGTGAAAAATGGCCAAGAAGATGGGTCAAAATCCTGCCTAGATTAGGGCAAATTTTCTCTAAGTTAAAAGTTTTAGGTACCCTTGTTCCAAAAATCATAACTTGAGATGCAAGCTTCTTTTGAGAAAACTTTGTGAATAAAAGTTGTAGATTTTGTGATGGACTACAAATTTCATGTTTCAAGTTTTGTTTGAATCCATTTGTACCTTGGTGAAAAAATGGGACAAAGTTAGGAAAAAATAAGAAAATTTCATAACTTATAAAATTTCTAAGTTATGAAATTTTTCCATTTCAAACCCTAATTTGCATTTTTGGGTTTCTTGATGGAAAAGTTTCATAATTTGACATGTCTTGATGAAAAATAACTCTGGGCACTTGATTATGACCAAAAAGTTTAAGTTTGACTTTTCAGTATACAGTCAAATGTTGATCAGTTGACTGAAAAATTCATCTGCCAATCCTATGCATTTGAGATCTTTTAAACTTGTTGAATGGGTCAAGACAATGTAATTGAGTCCTTGTGTCCATAAGTGAGCTTGATTTGCCATTGGTTAGGTCAAACAGTCAAAAATTGTCTTTGTGCAGTCAAAAACCTAAAAATGACCATTTTACCCTTTTGATGATTTGATCAAATTTCTTGTAGAATTGTGATCCAAACTTGATCAAATGGTTCATATGAGTTCATAATGTTGATGTGGGTCAAATTTCATGAGGTTTGACTGTCAATTGGCCACAGTTGACTTTTTCCCCAATACAGCTGATTTCTAGGTCAACTGTCCAATTGACTGGGCAAAGATTTGAATCAAGGCTTGAAACTTGGTATGGGCAAACTTGTGAACCCAACATGATGTATGAAAGTAAATTTGGGAATTGTAAGTCAAAATATCCCTGTGCAAACTCAAACCCTAATTTAGGTCAACAGTGCAAGGAGGTGTCTTGAGCAGAGCAAACCCTAGCTTGATCTTGAGTTCCAAGAGTCTTGTGATGAGAAATGTTGATGAAATGAGAGGGAAAATTTTAGGGTACAACAAGACCCACTGGAGATAAGGCTGCATAGGGAGAGAAGTCCTTGGTCCTAGTTCTTGAGGGTCAGATCTGTTCACCATGCCCCAAGCTCATATAAACCTTCGGCGATGCTCGTCAACGTCCTCCTTGTAGTCAAATGCAATATCTATAAGAAGTAGCTCATGAGGAACGTCTCTCCGAGCCTGACCGAATTTTCGCAAAGCTAAACAAGGACTTTAGGTTATACCCCCTCTGATTTTGAGCAACGCGACATTAGGGTATCCCCCATATCGATCAATGACAACAATGCTTTCCATAGCCTTAGAACTCCAAAGAATGTTTGTATGGGCAAGGGACATTATCCCGTAAGACCATCCTACACCCTCCTCATTCTTCAACACGGACTTGGGGAGGTGCAAAATAAACCACCTCGCCAGCAGCGTCATGCAACACATGAGAGTCCCTCTTCTTCGCATAGTACGAGTATAGAGGGCATGCAAAATATCACCTAGTAGAGTAGGCACAGGATTTCCAGACATGAAGATCTTAACCGCATTCACATCTATGAAGGAATCTGGATTTGGGAAAAGAACCAAACTGTAGATAAGGAGAGCCAAGATATCTTCAAAAGCCTGAAAGTCCAAACTGTCCTAGAATAGATGAGCTTGATCTATCAGAAACTTGGCTAAGAAACCTTCAACCCCGCTTCGTGTCTCCCAGTTGGATATTACATCAGCCCGTGTTAGATGCAGAGCTTAAGCGATATCTTCTGGTCTAGGAGTCTCTTCTAAACCTGTGAAGGGCGTCTGCTCAAGGATGGATATGCCTAATAAGTGAGAAAACTCTTCCATAGTAGGAACTTGATGATAATCTGGGAAAGTGAAGCAATGATGCACTGGATCGAAGAAATAGAAAAGAACACTCATCATCTGCTCATAAAACATTGAGGTAACCAAGCTAAGAAGTTGACCATGTCTCCTAATGAATGAAGAAGTATCAGAAACTCTTGAGGCTAAATCTTTGAGTTGAGCAAGTATTTGCACAAATTTAATTCGGATGATGTTTCTGCGTATGGAAGCCATAATCTGCAAAACAGAACAAAGATAAATCCCCTCGGTCTTTGAAATGGTTAGTATAATGAAGTATGCATGCTATGTTTTGATGCATGATGTCATGATAAAAATAACAGGTATAGCAGATAACAGACATGGCAAAGGCAAACAAGTCACACGAAAGCCCTTAAGTTTAAGGCTTGCATGGGGTCAAAGGTATTACCCTCTTGAAGTTCAGTTTGTTTCAACCTGTCCTAGCAAAAGTAACCGGGTTCTAGAGGTTCTCAATATCACTGACCATCTTCCATCGGTCATGGTTTTAGCTCACGCAAAATATTTTCTTGCAGTCGGAACTATCTCGAAAGTATGGTCTCAATGAGTGTATTATCGAGTATCAACTAGTTCTCAGCTTTACACCGAGGCCGGTTATCTCACTACTTCCTAATGGACAAGTTGGTCAATTATAGGTTCTAAGGTCAGTTGATGCTTAACGACACACATAGCAGCCTCGTATTCTCCTTGTTTCTCCACAAGGGATACCGGTACCAACCAATGTGCCACATCAATATAGCTACTGCTTCAACCGTATCGGTCTATGCTATACAGTTCCCTCACAGTTTATTGCTACTTACCTAAAAGGTGTTCCCCAGATCCGGGTTAGGATCTATAGTAACTCCCAATACAAAACCCTTAAAAGTAATCCAACCAAAACAAACAAGAGAAGCAATTTATGATGAACTAATCCTAAGGTATACCCCGCTTATATATTCCCCAGCAGAGTCGCTAGTTCTGTGATAAGGTGGCAGAACCGGACTTGTTTTAGGAAAATGATGGTTTGTGTTTTGCGTTTGGGTTTGCAAAATGTCGCGGTAAGCAAGAGTCGCCACCGACTTTTATTTTATCCAACTGGAAAGGAAAAAAAGCAAAGAAATATTCCTTTTTCGAGATTTTGAGTACTGGGGGTAGATTATAGAAAGGGAAGGTATTAGCACCCTTTCCATCCGTAGTTTTCTACGGGCTCTTAGGTACTTGCTCATCATTTTAAAAAATTGCTTCCGTGTTTGTGTGTTTTGAAAAGTTTTATTTGGCTTCCTTTTAACCCTTGCTTCTGTCTTCAAGAGTGTTACGAAGAGTTTTTGAAAACTTTGTTTGAAAAGTATTTGGTGTGAAGAGTTTGATTTTGAGCAAGTACCTACTAGCATCTACCTACTCGAATAAAAAAAAGAATGTTTATGTTCTTGTTTTCCTTTAGACAACGCTATCCCACTATTAAATAGTAGGTAGCACCGTCGTTGGAGTTGTAAGGGTCAATTCAAAAGGGACGTGCGATCACTAAAGCAATGTTAGGATGTCTTAGTAATAACCCTAGTGTCTTAAGATCATATTCGAGGAAACATTTCTGAGGCAACCTTTCCGAACGTGACATTTGATCTTTGTTTAGACAGGAGGATGACCACTCAAACACCCTATACTTAATGATTGTTTACCAAAGGCAACCGAAGTGAGAGTATACCCTAGGAGTGCGCATGTGCGAGTGATTTGATTTCAGTTATTATCTTTGCACATTTAGGGTTTGCTAACCATTTTAAAATTAACATACAGTCTTGTCATGCAATCCTATTATCATACATGTAACAGTTAATATTTCCGAGAATAAAAATGCGAGAAATAAAACTACGCTATTACAAGGCTTCGGGGAGGGGAATTAATTACATAGCCAAAAACCCATAAAAACGATAAATAAAGAAAATCATAATTAAACTATTACATACCATGAGCAGTTACATTAATATCGTAAAAATAAATAAACGTGTGCGATGAAACGAGAACGAGAAAAAATTAGGGTTTTGACTCCGTCTAAACCTAATTGAAAGAAAAATCATATTTTTGTGTTTTTGATTATTTTGAGAAAATAAGGTTTTAATTGAATAAATACAAACCTAATTACTAATTAATTTAAAAAAAGAAAAATAATTAAATTGACCTATTTTTGTATTTTTTATTTAATTTGAGAAAAGAAATAAAAATTAAATCAAACAAACCCTAATTTTCTAATTTATTTTAAATTATTTACAAAAAGGTTAGAATTACCCTAAAATTAAATTTAACTAATTATTAAATTAAATTTGATAAAAATAAAACCTAAATCTAAATTTGTGAAAATTGATTTTATGATTTTTTTTGTTAAAAAATAATTTAATTTTGTGATTAGAAGGTAAATAAATAATGACATTAAATAGAATGAAAAATACAATAGAAAAAGAAATGGGCCTGGTTGTGCTAGCAAACAGGGGGTCTGAATTGCAATTTCTGAGCCCAAAACGCCTAGCCCACTTGAATTTTCCAAATCCCATGTTGCAATCTTGACTAGGCCTATGGTGGACTCCCATGTGATAGGCGTTAGATCTGGCATGCTGGAGATCTGGTGGTTGAAGGATGTTGGCATATGGTGGACTCAATGCATGCGCGTATACTTGATCATGTAAAAGAAAATAATATTGACAAATATGGGGACCTGGGGATCGAACCCAGGCCCTTTGGCAATTTCCATTATACGCTGACCATCTGAGCTGGCTTGTTCATTTGTATGGTTAATGACAAACAATCATTATATTGGAAAAACACAAAATAATATATTAAAATGCGCGAATTTTGAACAGGAAAACCAGGGAGTGCCACGCCACCCTTCTTCTTCCTCCCTCCGTTGGTAAAAGTTCTGACTTTTACCTACAGTCATTTGGGCGTAGGTATAAGCCTGTGTTTCTCAAAAATCTTATGCAAGCATCATAAATCAATACCAGTGGTACCAATCAACTCGTTGCAACCTCACGAGCATCATGGTACCACCTTCCATGGCCAATTGTTCCTGCAAGCAAAATCCCTAAAAACGAAACCTAAACCCTAATCATGGCAACTTTCTGTATCGTTGACAAAAATGCAATTAAGAATTGTCATTAGCTTGCAAATGTTTCAAGGATTCAGAATATGTCTATAAAATATGCTAATAATGCCAAAATTATGAAATACGATTTCAAAAAAACATGGAAGTCGTGGGGTACTTACAGCGTGTTTCTGTGCACGAAAATGCTTGCTAATGATTGGAATGGGATCCTAGAATGTCCAGGAAGTTATTTATGTGGCTGGAAAGGCTTGAGGAAGCCTGGAAATGAGAAAACAGTTTGCAACTTTTCTTGATTTTTTTGAAAGTTGTTTTCACCTTTGCACGCCTCCAATCTCTCTTCTTTTGGTCTGCACTTGTTCTATATGTACCCTAGAATGAATTAGTTTACAAACTTGCTTCAAATCTTTCTCAATTAAGATGATTGAATCATGATTTGATACTTATGAAAAACTTTCCAAATCAAGCCAAATCCAATCTCTTTGTGTCCTAATGAAGCTTGCACGATTTGATTTCCTTTCCAGTTGTATAAGAGAACTAAACATGCACAAAATCTCAAGCTTTGATTAGTTTTAATATTTTCATGATTTTATTTTGATTTTATTTGATTTAATTGAAATAAAAATCAAAATAAATGACAAAAATAAAATAAAAACAAGTGGGAAGGATCATGGGTTGTGTATCATGTTACAAACTCAATGCAAACATAAAAAGTTGGGCCCATTTGACAAAAATTGCAATTTTGGCCACATTTTACTTTGGGCAATTTTCCAAAAAGGGTCAACTTTACCAATGCATAAATCCTTCAATTTTGACCCTAGAGATGTGTTCTTGGACTTTTTATAAAGAATAAGATGTCCTCTAAGCAACCCTTTTGGTCTCATCTCAATTGAGTCTTCCATGGTCATGTGTGAAGCTTTGACAAAAAAGGTATTTTTGTTGACTTTTCAAAATGACCTATAATGTCCAAATTTATATCTTCTTGTGAGTGCATATTTTGAACTTGGGAGATGAATATGAATTGTAGGGTATTGCATCCTCTTCAAAATGAGCTTTGGATGGGTCATTTTTGATAAAATATGAGAAGATTATGCTTGGTCAAAGTTAAGTTAACTTTTCCTACAAAACCCTCATTTAGCAACTTTTGGGTTTTGATGAATTGTGAGCAATCCTTGAGGAATCATGATCAACCGTTGCTCAAATGATGAAAAATACTTAAAAATGAGGAAGTTGACCAAAAATCTTGAAGTTTGAATGTATGTAGGACACAGTTGACTTTTGCCCTAGCATAGTCGATTTTCAGGCTTTTGAGCAATTGACTGAACAAACTTCCTTTGCAAGGCTTGAAACTTGACATGGATGATCTTGAGAACATAGTAGGACAATGGTGAGAATTTAGGATCCTTTGGACTCAAGTACCTTGGTGCAAACTGAAACCCTAATTTGAGGTAGACTGCCTTAGGAGAGAGTTTGTATGGTCAACCCTTGAACTTCCTTGAGCAATTTGAGGGCCTCACTTGGCATGTATTGAGAAATATGGGAGGGAAAATTTTGGGGTACAACAGATCCCTTATGAACATCATAAATTCCTAAATATACCTTGCTTTCACCAATACTTTTGAGAAGAATACCTTCAAGAGCTTTCCTAAATAACTCAATTCCCAACATCACATAGCCCATGGTTGTGTATTTGATCTTTCAATTTCTTGTGCCTACCGGATTTTCCAAGTACTTGACAATAGGTTTTCGGAAATCATTATCCAACATGTCATCAACGGCAAAAATTTCATACATACAAGTTTTACTGGTGTAGGGTATCTCTAGGTTTTTTAGATCTAGGGTATAAGTCATCCTAAAGATTGTCGTAATGTACTTCTTGCCGACATGGTAAACTTGAAAGCTTTCGAAATCTTCAGTACCTGACCCCACTAGCTTTTTATTTGATGTTAGTGTTGACGACTCCTTAGTTAAAACGAGCTTCTATTTTACTTTGATCCATTCTTCTAACCTCTCTCTAGGAACCTTATATCCTGGTGTTATTTGAGCCATATTGTTTGCCTCTTAATTCTCCAGTCGGGGTATGTGAATTAAGTTGATAAAATCAAAATGTTGTAATAATGAGTTGGAAATAACAAAGTACATTATCAAATTATCCTTGATGAATTTGTATTCTTTCCTACGTTGTTTCAACAACCAACTCGGGGTCTCCCATTTTTTCAACGTCCTTTGCCCCAAACTCCAACAAGATCTTGAGACCTGTTATTAAAGCTTCATATTATGTTTCGTTATTTGAACAAGGGCTTTTTATTTTGAATTTTAACTTCTTTGGAATTTTCTGAGGGGTAATTAAAAGGATTCCGACACCTATTTTGTCCTTATCTATGGATATGTCAAAATACAACTTCTGAGGTCTCTTTCCAACAAAATTTTGTGTTACTTTGACCAACGAGTGCGTAAGTTAATGGAATTTAAAGGTTAATAAGTTAATGATTATTCAGTGATAGATAATTCCCATTTACCTATTCGACTATGCATAATAGGTTTTAATAACATATGCTTAATGACATCAAAGTGAGAATACACAGAAACTTCAACAGGTTTTATAAATGCTTAAGTTTTGTACATGAAAAGTATAAACAAACACACAACTTTACAATTGCATTATACCAAGCTTCGTCATTGTTCATAATTCCATTGAGGTAATATATGGCTCTTTCGACACCATTATAATCCTCTTGGGCTAACATACTTCCTATGGTCGAATCTGAAGCTGCTATGTACAATTTCATGCTTTTATTTCTACTAGGAGGGTTCATGAAGCACATCTTGATTTGATAAAAAGCCTTTTAATGCTCACTCCCTCATGTGAATTCAATTTCCTTCCCAATTAAAAGTAATGGCGAGAAAACCTGAGTATTTCCACTTAAATTTGATATGAATCTTCTCAAGAAGTTTATTTATCCCAACAAAGATTAGAGAAAATTCTTTGTCGACAGAAGCTTCATGTCTAAGATCTCCTTGGTTTTGTTTTGATTGATCTTGATGCCTTTTTTGTGCACCACAAAACCTAAGAAATCGCCTGCATGGACACATAAAGCACATTTCAAGGGATTTTGTTAAGTCTGTGATTTTATGATTGGAAACAATTTTGGTAAAACATGTTTAATGTTGAAAAAATGTATCAAAACCTGATGTTGAGCAAGATATCATGACATCTTCACCAACTGTCATGACAGGTTCTGCTATCATGAATATCAGACAAATGTTGAGCAAGATGTCTTAACATCTTGACCAACTATCATGACAGGTACTACTATCATCTATCTCAGATAGATGTTGAGCCAGATGTCTTGACATCTTGGCCAACTGTTCAGCAGGTGTTGTTGTTATGTTTTCTTTTATAGATGTTGTGACATGTTATACCATAACACCATAAAAGTATAGCTATTTAAATCCATAAAGATTTGATTTTAAAATATGAGATTCTGAATGAATTTAATTCTCATACAGGAGCAACCAAGAAAGGATATTTTAGGAACATTGGATATTTGATTTGGTTTCATAAAAATGATCTTGGAGACTTTTTAGGAAACTTTGAAGATTTGTTCCTCATTTTGTGGAGAAGATCATCCATCTAATTTACTATTGGAAGATTGGATTTGATTGAAGATTCCAAAATCATACTGCAAGAATCTATATAAAGGGACTTATTAAACATTGCAACTTAAGAATTATCATTGGAAAAAATCGCGTGTGGTTGTGTTGACAAGCAATTTTTGAATTGGGTAATAAGCCTTAAGCTATGGGGTTTATTTGGATAAAGAGGCATAAACCGGTGGAAAACAACAAGACAGGTCAAGCAAATTGAGGACATCAACCAAGGGAGACAGTCAATGAGGATGCGAGGTCCAGGTGGCATCTATCGATAGGAACAGGGGTCGACAAAGAAAAGACATATATTGGCGGGAATGGTTATCAACATGCAAGCCAGCGAGACTGTGGGAAGATTCAAATGGTTTTCCATGAAGTTCAACATGGGCTAGTAACCATCGACAGTTACATATTTAGGATGTATATTTAAGAAAATTTATGTATTTGTGTTATAGGTCGCATTTCTTCACATTTAATAGCAACACACTGAAAGTACCCACATCTAAGAGAGAAACGAGTTCAAGCATAACAATTTACGAATGCTTCCACATTTAAATTCATAACAATTTATATTCTTTTCACTTTAAACTACAAGCCTTGTCTTTAATTTATTTACTTCGCAATTGTCTTACCTTTTTCCCCTTTATCCTTTTTCAACCAAAAAATAGTCAAATCACTAAGTCTAGGATTATTGTAGTCGATCCTGCGAGTAACCTTTAATAAGAGGCTAGCGATTGTTTCACGGATAAAAAAATTGGCACACCCGGTGGGACACATTTTTGTTTTAGTCTTCTTGTTTCGTGCACGAAATTAAGAAGTGGTAGAATAATGGTAGATCCTAGAACTCCTGAAAGGGATCAAAATCTGGGAGGAAATACCAATGCGGTAGAGAGTTTGGGTTATAGTCTGACGGTTATATCTTCGAAGGCACCAACCTTAGTTACTACAACATAGCCAATAACTGCAAGACCAACGATGGTCACAACTTATGGGAATTATGCACCCAGTTTCACAAGAGAAACACACGAGGGTGTGGTTTCAACTTCTAGGCAGTATGTTCCTAGTTTTTCCATAAATATACATGATTATAGAATGCCCACAACAATGATGGTAGGATTTCATACTAGCAGTCAAACATTTGGCAAAAAATCTGCATTTTCATCATACCGTCCTCTGTGACTGTCGGGAAGCCGATTTGAGCATTCAACTGGGTTAAAATTTTTCAACCAAATTATGCCTACTTTCACCCCAAGTATTGTTGCGTTTATGAGGCAACATATGGATGAAAGTAACCATGAAATGGTTAATATGCTCACTAAACATATGAGTCTCATATTAAGACCGTTCATTGAAACTATGGTGTAGAGTTATCATACGTTAGCAACTCAGATGATTCACATGGGAGATTTTCTTGGTGCTCCCAGTGCGCCAGTTCGACAAGTTGCACCCCTGCCACATGAGGAACTAGTGTAGTACGGGGAAGTTTTCAACGAAGAGGTCAAACAGAATCCACCGACTCCTCTGTGTATCGACCCCATACTTAGGGTAGTACAACAACCCCCAGTAGTAATCATAAACCGAAACCAAAATGACGATCGACTGGTAAGGAAGGTTCAACGTGAAACAGTGGTTGGGGAATTGTCTAGTGTCAAATGAAAGAGCAGTGAGTCAATAGACCAATACCTCAACAAGTTTAGACTTCTGAAAGCGCGGTGCTATACATAAGTCCTTGAGCCTTAGTTGGTCGAAATGATTTCAAATGGGTTAGAGTATTCCTTTAGGAAGAAATTGTTGGATACTCGGTCTTTGAAGGATATGGCTCAATTAGCTATCAAAGTTTGACTGATTGAACATTTGAAAGCTGAAAAAACAAAGCCAAACAAGTATCACAAGAAAGGGAAAGTAGCTTATGTAGCAACTGATGAATGTTCCTCTAATGAAAATGAGTTAGGGGAAGAAATAGAGTTTCATGAGGATGAACTCCATGCTGAACCTCCTTATGTGTGTAACTTTTGAAATCATCGAAACCAAAAAGAATGGCAAAGTCATCACCAAGACCTATACTTTCGACATAACCAAATGTGATGAAATATTTGATTTTTTAGTAGCTGATGGTCAAATTGTGGTCCCTAAGGGCCTAAAGAATCCCCCACTTGAACAAAAGAAGAAAAGAGGATTCTTTAAATTTCATAATTTTCTTGGTCATAAAACTACTCGATGTGTTGTTTTCAGGGATTTGATGCAGAAAGCTTTGAAAAATGGCAGACTCTAATTTGGCGAGAAGCTAAAGATGCAAGCCGACACTGATCCTTGGAAGGTAGAAGAGGATTTATACTCAGAGCCTCTGGATTACATGATGGTCGAAGCTATTGAGGGCCTCGACAGAGAGGTTATAATGATTGCTGATATAGAAGTTATGATGGTCAGAACCAATGATAGTTTCAACCTAAAGATGGAAGAGGGATTACAGGAAGTGTTCCCTCAACCTGAAGAAAGCTTGGCTTACTTTCATGAGAAATACAAAGTGAAACGGTCGAAAGCAAAATTATGCCCAAGATGCAATGTTGTGTTTGATGAAGAAGCAGCTGAGAAGTATGAAGCTATCAAAAAGGAGGCTCTTAAGCAAGAGAAGCCTTCAATGCCAAGGTTTGTTTTCAACAAGAAAGGAAGAACTCTATGCAACGAGAAGTACATAAAATCATTTCAACATCCTCGTCCAAAAACCTTCCACCATCCATAAGATATTCCACAAGAAAAATGGGTGGAGTCAGTGAGCCATAAAGGGGGCAAGAGGCCAGAGTGGAAGGTGATTGTACATGAAGTTAAAGCCAAGGAAAAGAAAGTTGAGTCGAAGGGTTATCAAGTTTCTCCCAATTATAAGGGGAAAAACCTAATGACAAGGACTCGGTGGAGGCGTTATCAGAGGAACAAAAAGGAGGCAAAGGAAGCTTCAACGTCTCAGTTGAAGCTAGTTGAAGAAAATAGTCATGTCGAAGACATACGACCAGCAGAAGCCACGAAGCCAATAGAGTTTCCAATTCCAAAGGTGTACTATCCCAAAATAAAAGGCTATAGAAAATCAAAGAATGGCTATGAGGGTAGCTCTTTTAGGTAACACAAATCTGGTGGCAGCACAAAATATGGAATATACTCCTGCACCTGAGCATACTCCTACATCTGAAGGCAAAGAAGAGGAAGAACCTGACTATGAACCATCTCTAGAGGATGACATGGTGGATGATGATTATGATTATGGTGAAGACTTTATCATTAACTGTGGAATTGTGTCGATTCTGCCTGCAGAATATGACAGGGTGTCAGAAGTATCAAAAAATGAAGAACATTTTGCCTTCGACGAAGCGGCTGAAGAAAAGCCTCTATGTTACTGTGTGATTAATAATGGTGTGTTCGAAGAACAAAAGGCTGTGTTTGAAAAATCAAACCCATGGATGTTGTATCATCTCAAGCCTTTATTCATAAGGGTGAAGGTAGATGGCATGTCAGTGAACAAGGTGTTTGTTGATGGTGGGGCAGCTGTAAATCTAATGTCACACCGCTCTGTTTAAGAAAATGGGGAAGTGTGGGTCAGAGCTTTGACCTCACAACATGGTTTTATCAAACAATGAAGGAAAAACCAATAGCATACTGGGTGTCATCCAAGTAGAATTGGATGTCAGAACAACAACCAGATCAACATTGTTCATGGTTATAAATTCCAAAGCCAACTTTAATCTATTACTTGGCCGTGAGTGGATCCATGGAATAGGTGCAGTCCTTCCGACTTTGCACAAAAGAATTTTCATTTGGAGGAAGGATGGCGTAGTAGAGAATTTTCCTTGACGATGTGAAAGGTGGGATGAAATATTTCGACCAACATTTGGAGAATGTAAAGCCTTGGAATTATTTAGAATTACACTCCCAATGAAAACTCAAACCGCTTTCTAAGTTTGGATCCTGATCATGACTTTACATGGGATTCTGAAGAGGAAATAGTGCCTAGGGAGTCAATACCACCTAAGGGATGGTTTGTGGTCGAACGTGATGACCAGTGAGTAAGCAAGTTTGGCTCGGATTTTGGCTTATGTAGCTGAAACAAAAGGAAATCGGCTTTGGAAGCTGAGAAGCTACAAAATCTAGTTGTCGAAGCCAAAACAAAAAATCAAGAGGAAGGCCAGCAGAGGAAAACAACAACTTCAAAAAGTCGGAGGTTAGATTGTATATAAGACAATGAATCATTAGGGTTTGAAAAGAACCCACTAAATTCAATACATAACATATAAGCCCAATATCCATTAGATGAAGTTAATCTGAGAGACGACATAACAAAGAGCCCAACTTAAATCAGCACTAATGTTGAGTCAAAAATGAAAGTCAATATGATCAAGCTACTAAAGGAGTATAGAGATTGCTTCGTCTGGGATAATAGGGAGATGCATGGGTTAAGTAGAAAGGTGCTGGAATATCGACTGCCTATTCAGCCAGGATAAAGGTTAGTGAAGTAACATCCTAGGAGGTTCACCCCTGAGATAACTTTGAAGATCAAACAAGAGATTGAAAGGCTGCTCAAGAGTAAGTTCATTAGAACTGCAAGGTACGTCGATTGGTTAGCAAATATTGTTCCTATATTAAGAAAAATTAAACTCTTCGGGTTTGTATAGACTTTAGGGACTTGAATAACGCTACCCCTAAGGAAGAATATTCAATACCTGTAGCAGAAATGTTAGTTGATTCGGCTACAGGATATGAATATCTTGGCATGCTCGACAGATATTCTGGATATAACAAGATTTTTATAGCAGATGAAGATGTACCCAAAACAACATTTAGATGCCCAGGGGCATTAGGAACATATGAATGGGTGGTAATGTCGTTTGGTCTAAAAAAGGCCATAGCCACCTATCAAAGGGCAATGAATGCCATGTTTCATGATTTTATAGAACATTTCATACAAATATATATATTCATGACATTATGATAAAACCTTCATCTGAGAATGGCCATCTAGACCATCTTCGATGATCCTTTGATAGCATGAGGAAATATTGATTGATGATGAATCCACTAAATTGTGCTTTATGTGTGCATGCATGAGATTTTTTAGGATTTGTAGTACACAAAAAAGGCATTGAGATCAATCAAAGCAAAACAAAGGCAATTTTGGATCTCAAGCCTCCTTCGACAAAGAAACAGTTGCACTCTTTGTAGGGGAAAATCGACTTCTTGAGAAGATTTATCTCAAATCTAAGTGGAAAAATGAAGGTTTTTTTGCTAATATTAAAGATCAAGAAGGAAAGTTACTTTCACTGGGGTAAAGAACAACAAGAGGCATTCGACGCAATCAAAGAATATCTAAAAGGCCTCCCGTTTTATTACCACCTAGTCGAAATAAAAACATGATATTTCACATAGTTGCATTTGATTTAACAATAGGGAGCATGGTAGCCCAGGAGGATGATAATGGAGTCGAAAGAGTCATTTATTACCTCAGTCGTGTATTGATAGATGCATAAACTAGGTACAGCATGATATAAAAATTATGCCTATGTTTGTATTTCTTGTGTGTTAAACTTAAGCAATATATTAAGCCAGTTGATGTTTATGTCTCGTCCCATTGTTATGTCATTAAACATATGTTTTTCAAGCCAATTTTTCATAGTCGAATTGGCAAGTGGGCACTAGGCTTAACTAAGTTTTCATTGTTTTATATGCCTTTGAAGGCCATGAAAGGCAAAATTGTAGCTGACTTCATAGTCGATCACGCCATAATAGAGCCATCAGCGAATCAGATAGACATTGACACTTGGAAATTGTTTTCAACGGGTCGAGCCATAAAAATGGAACTGGTGTCGTAGTTCTGATCATATCTCCAAAAGGTGTACCGACAAAATTCAAGTGTAGGGTAGATGGAAAAAGCTCCTACAATGAAGCAGAGTACGAAGCGCTAATTATTGGGCTTAAACTATTAAAAGATTTAGGTGTGAAAATGGTCGAAATTCAAGGAGATTCGAAAATAGTGATCAAGAAAATCACTCGAGAATACAAATGCATCAAAGAACACTTATTTTTGTATTTTTCAGAGGTTAATCAATTGTTGGAATACTTTGAAGTCGTGAGTGTTACGCAAGTACCTAGATTGGAAAACCAAGTGGTCAATAATTTGGGACAAATTTTCTATGGGTAAAAAGTATCTCCCGATAAGCTGCAAAGTTTTGTCAACGTGAGAGAGAAGGTAGTTTCAACACCATCCTCCATATTGCCAATCTCAAAAACTGGGGGGCTGATGATACGTTTAAAAATTTTGAAATTTTTGCAATTGACGATTTGTCAGACACAGATTGGCGAAAAACAATTGTAAGTTATTTGGAAACTCTAGCTAGAAATGTGGATAAGAAGTAAAATATAGGGCTTTGAGTTATGTGTGCATGGGCAATGAATTGTGTAAAAAGACTCCTGAAGGGGTATTTCTCAAGTGTTTAGGAGATACTGAAGCGTATTTGCGATAGTCGAGGTCCACAATGGAGCTTGTGATGCCCACCAAGCCATCCATAAAATGAAATGGTTCCTATTTTAACAGGGTGTCTATTGGCCAAGTATGTTAAAAGATTATATTGAATTTTCCAAAGGTTGTAAAGAATTCCAAAAGCATGCGAGAATTCAACATGTACTCGCAAGTGAATTGCACACGATCATTAAGCCATGGTTGTTTCAGGGATGGGCGCTGGAAGTCATAGGAGAAATTCTTGTGGCATCATCGAAACAATAAAAGTTCATCCTGGTAGGGATAGACTACTTTACTAAATGGATAGAAGCAGTATCATTGATCAATGTCAACCAGAAAGTAGTGATTGACTTCATTCAAAAGCATATCATTTATAGATTCAGGATTCCTGAGACAATCACTACAGACCAAGGATCAATTTTTATTGGGCAAAAGATGCAAGAGTTTGCATCTGAAACAGGTTTCAAGATGTTAACGTCCAAGCCTTATTATGCTCTAGCTAATGATCAGGTTGAAGCTACCAACAAATTAATAATTGGGCTGATTAAGAAACACGTCTCTAAGAAATCCAACAATTGGCACAAGACATTAGATCAAATTTTAAGGGCTTGTCGAACGTCTCCCAAGGAAGCGACTAGGTTGAAGCCTTTTCTATTGGCATTTGGACACAACATGGTTTTACCAGTTGAGATACAATTACAATCAGTACATGTACAACACCAACAAGAACTTTCATCAGAACAATATTGGAATATGATGTTATATGAAACAATAAATTTAAACGAAGAAAGGTTAGTTGCATTGGATGTACTGATTCGATGGAAAGAGCAAGTTGCAAGGCCCTAAAATAAAAAGACTAAGACAAAAACATTTAAGGTCAGAGATTATGTCTGGAAAGTTATCCTTCCTATGGATCGGAAAGATAGAACTTTGGGGAAGTGGTCACCAAATTGGGAGGGACCATTCCAAATACTACAGACATTTACTAATAATGCATATGAGATCGAAGAGTTGGGCTTCGATCAAAGAATCTTGAAAGTAAACGGTAAATATTTGAATAAATATAAACCTATGCTTCAAGAGGTTTGAATAACTACAAAATAAAGAATGTCGAATATCATGGGCCAAAATGGACAAGTGCCAAGATGGCTATTAAATTTCTAAATGGGATTACATATACAGAAAATAAAGCCCAGTCGAAACAGGGGAAACAACGAGACTATAAAGGAAACTGAGATCTAAGGTTCTCCAAGAAGGCCCTTTTGTAGGTAATTTCCTAGTCGAGGCGAATCCTTTTAGCTAAAAGGTGATTGATCTTTCTCCAAAGCTGAAGGGATTTCTCACCATGAGTTATTCCCTCGAGAGTAGATTATTTAACTTCGTCGGGTAAATGACCTTCATATGAATCCAACAAATCCTTTTGTTGCTCAACATAGAAAAAAAATTTATTGAGCACCTCGATTTGGTTTAAATAATCCAGGATTTCTTGGTTAAAAGAAGAATGTTTCTCCAGGTGGTACTTTCTCTTAGCTTAGAGGTCATTAGCCCTTTGCAAATAAAGTTCACTCAAGTATCATTCAACACTCATCTTGTTTGCTTTTGGCTTAAGCTAGAGGTCAGTGTGACGATGGAATGAAATATCTTTTGCAAGTTGGGTGAAGAAAGCTTCAAAATCAATTAAGTACTGAGCCAAGGAATCAGGAAGAGGATATTGGGAAATAGTGTCCATCAGTTTGAAGAACGTAACTTCCATGAAGGCTTCCTCCTCGACAACAGCTAAAAAATTGTTTTCAAACAAATAAGACCTTAGCTCATGAAGCGTGTGGATTACTTCAACATATAATTCAATGATTAGAAGACACGTCGAGTCAATATTTGGTGAAGAAATTGGGGTGTGTCGGAGATGGTGAATCTTCTTAAATTTTTCCATTGGATCTTTCTTTTTTCAACATTTTAATCTTATTTTAGGTGGTATGTCATGAGGTGGACCATCCATCAAAATGTGGCAAGTAGGTTTGATGAAAGTTGGATGACTGGACCTTGCAGTGTTGTCACCAACAGGGACGTTTCTAGTTGGATTCAGTTCAACACCACCTGCACGAGGTGACCCTTGGGAGGATTTTTTCCAATTTACTATAAAGAACAAAAGTGGAGAAAGAAGAGAAAAAGAGATACCTCTAAGTTTGGTGGCACATCATTGTGCTTTGGCAAGAATGATTCCGAAAAGAAGGAACACATTGTTTCATGCACCTTTTCAGAAGGTAGAGTTTGATTCAAGTCGACCAGCGAAGGGAGTTCTCATTCCAGAGAGCTTAATTATGCAGGAGGTTGTCGAGTCTCCAAAGCACTAACGGAGTTGATAAGCCTTTGAAGAAAGCTGGGTATAGAGAAATATTTCTCTTGGTATTGAGGCCGCCACTAGTCTAAAACCTTTCAAGAGTTTGAGTAGCCTGATGGAATCTAAGGTAATCCTTATGTTCCTCAACAGTGAGTTGTCTACCCACCCAGATGATATCAGCACAGCGGTAGAACAAGGATGAAGGCAGCATTTAGGTGAGTCCTAACTGTCGAGACACCAAGTTCGGTTGGTAACCCATGAAACCATATCATGTCAAGCCAGTGTTGATTCAACTAGAAAGCACTACGGGTGTTAGAAAGGCACTTCAGATGGCATTAATACGAGTAGCATTTGGAGAAGTATTTGGAAAAGGTTCCCGAAACTAGTCTGGACCAAATTGGCATTCCATAAAAGGGGCCACAGTGGAGACAAATGTGTTAGTTTCAACTAACATATTGATGTACTTCATGAACATGAATCGATCAAGTTTGTTGAGGGGAGTGGTCAAGGATAACCTCAAACCTATGACGGATCTAACTTTGTTAAGACGCAGAACCTTTTTGGAAATGATATAAAGTAGTTGATATTCAAATGTGGCATTTAGCCAGTGTTTCAGAAGCCAAAAGGGTCCTGAAAGAGTGAAGTTGTTATCATGATCAGGAAGTGCCTTCAGTTGCGTGGAAGCATTGCCCAAAGTTTGGTAAATATTCGCCAGCAATAGCTTACTCAGTGAGATGTTTTTCCCCTTATAGAGTTGAATCGTCGGAGGTATGAAATCCTGGGTTGTGGTAAAAGATCATGTACAAAACAATAAATGGGAAAGCCAAAGGGTGAGAAAGGCTATGTGTTAAGTGTCAAAGACATCGCTCGAATCCACAAGATGATGACCAACAATGTAACTGGAGAAATCTTGTTGGTCGAAGCTAAATGTGTTTTTCATCGATACTTTTGGGTTGAAAGTCATACCCAATAGGAAGAGCCCAGTAATGGCTACTACGTCGAATAGGTTAGGTATCAAAATCCCACAAGGAATTCAGAAAGTGTTGGTCGAGCCTTCCCAAAAGAAAAGAGAGGCAAGAATAAAGTTTGGATCAAGAGTATGGGTACTCCGTGAAATTTGAATTACGTCAAAGATGCCAGGTCTTTTCCATTGAGGTTTATGTTATTCTTGAACTCCATCAAGCCAAGAAAGATATGGTGTATTACCCAGATTGGGTGTGGAGGAAAACATTGCGATATTAGAGACCATAAACCTAACATCAAAAGGTTTTGTATGGTTAAATGCAGAAGGGATAGCAAGAAGAAAACAGGGAAAGTATTGATTGACGGCTTTGGGATGCGTCTCCTGGGCTGGATAAGGCCCATGGAATGCGAAGAGTCTTCTTGCAGCAACAAAAGGAATCAACATTTGGTGTTTCCATGTCTGGACTTTAGATCTCACCTTAGAAAGAGGATATGGGATGTAGTTAAATATTTGTTTCATTGAAATAGAAAAAGCTATGGGGTTATCACCGGTGAAAGGAATATCAGTTGGAGTGGCCATTGTGAAAACGAAGGAAGTTTCTTTAGGATTTTCAGGAATTAAAAAGTTAGGAAACTAAAGTGGAAGAAAGAAATTAGGGTTATTGGAAGTATATTTAAAGAAGAATTAGAATCGTTGGGAGCGGAAAAAAATGTCACTTGAATAGCGTGAGCAGGCCAAAAGAAGTGGAAAAGTTAGTGGGAGTTTGTTCAAAAACCCACTCCCTAAAACCTAGGAGTGATCAAGAGAAATGATGGAAGTGACATGGGAAACTGTTGTGCATAAAGTAGTAATGATTATGCGTGATGTCATCCCAAATAGGCGTACATTGAAAAATATGAAAGAGAAAACGTCAGAATTCTCCCAACGACAAGTCTCCATCGAACATGGAGTTTTGGAGGGAAATTTATTGGCAAGAAATTTTTGACTAGAGTAATAAGCATTAAGCTATGAGGTTTGTTTGGCTAAAGAGGCGTAAATTGGTGGAAAACAACAAGATGGGTCGAGCAAAAAAAGGACATCGACCAAGGGAGCCAGTTGATGAGGACGCGAGGTTCAGGTGGCATCTTTCGACAGGAACATGGGTCGACGATGAATAGAATAATATTGGCGGGAATGGTTATCAAAGTGCAAACCAGCGAGCACGTGGGAAGATTCAAACAGTTTTCCATGAAGCTCAACATGGGATAGTAACTGTCGACGGTTACATATTCAGGATGTCTATTTAATAAAATTTCTCTATTTGTGTTAGAGGTTGCATTTCTTCACATTTAATAGAAATACACTTAAAGTACCCGCATCTAAGAGAGAAACGAGTTCAAGCTTAACAATGTATAAATGCTTCCACATTTAAATTCATAGCAATTTCAATTCTTTTTCATTTTAAGTTACAAGCCTTGTCTTCAATTTATTACTTCACAATTGTCTTTACCTTTTGCCCCATTTATCCCTTTTCAACCCAAAAACACTCAAAGCACTAAGTCTAGTATTATTTTAGTCGATCCTGCAAGTAACCTTTAATAAGAGGCTAGCGATTATTCCACGAAGAAACAGGTTAAAATAAGGGTTTAGAGTTTTGAGAGTATTATAGGTACTTTGTTTGTTTTTGTATGTCACTCATGTATCTTTGATACATTGAGGTCGATTAATTGTTCTTAGTTAAAAACTTATAGGAAAAACTAAGTATTGTTCTCACTTATAAGCTTTTAAGCAAAGAGTTGAGTATTGTATTTGAAGTGTAATCTTCTATTTGATTCTTTGGTCAAGTTACAAGGCTTGTGATTGTAGGTATCACTGCGGTGATTAGAAGTGAGAGGGGGATCTCATATCTAGTGTTCTCTAGGTAGAATTTGCACAAAGTAGTGATTAGGAGAGAAGTTTTAAACTAGGGTTGGTTTAGCTTTGAACTAATACTATCATAGTGAATTTTCTTCCTGGCATGGAAGCCCTCAGAGCAGGTAACGTTGCACCAAATTGGGTTAACAATTGATTATATTATTTATTTTTCTGCAATTTATTTTCTGCATAATCTCCTGTTTTAGAAAGTTATTGTATCAGGAACAGATGTTCTAACATCTATCTTGACATTTGTATTGCAAGTGCTTGAATTTAAATTGGCATCGGAGAAGGCACCATGTTCTGTTTATTGGGTGAGCTCTAAAGAAAATATTTCGGGTACTATGAATAAGGAAGGAGGATACAACAACATGCCACCTCTGTTAGATGGTTTAAATTATGACTGGTGGAAGGTTAGAATGGTGGATTTTCTAAAATCCATGGACAAAAAATCTTGGAAGGCTGTTTTGAAAGGATGAGAACATCCTGTTGAGAAAGACAAAGATGGGAATGTGTCTTTGAAGCCAGAGAAAGATTGGAATGATGAGGCTCATAAATTAGTTCTTAGAAATTCCAAAGCCTTTAATGCTTTATTCAATGGAGTAGACAAGAATGTTTTCAGGTTGATTAATACATGTACTGTAGCCAAGGATGCTTGGGAAATTCTCATAATAACTCATGAAGGTACATCCAAATTAAAAATGTCAAGACTTCAGCTTCTCACTACTAAATTTTAGAACCTAAAGATGAATGATGATGAGACCATCCAGGAATATCATATGAAGATTCTTGAATATTCTTGGGAGAAAAGATGTCAAAAGAAAAGCTTGTTAGAAAGATTCTTAGGTCTTTACCTATGTAATTTGACATGAAGGTGACAACCATTGAAGAAGCTCATGACATCAGTAACATGAGGGTTGATGAACTTGTTGGATCTCTTCAAAAATTTGAATTAGCTATTAATGAAAGATTTGAAAAGAAGAACAAGAGGATATATTTTATATCCAACACTGAAGATAAAGAGGATCAATGTGACCAAGATACTGATGAAGGAATTTCTAATGTCATTGTGCTTCTTGGGAGGCAATTCAATAAAATGCTGAAAAGTATGAAGTCAAGACCAAATGTCAAGAACATTTGTCCTAACATCAGCAAGAACAGTGAGGTTCAAAGAAAAGGAAGATCAAAGGATAAGTCAAATCAAGGAAAAGGCATGCAGTGCCATGAATGTGAGGGTTTTGGTCACATTATATCAGAATGTCCCACATACCTCAAGAAAGAAAAGAAGGGCTTATTTGATGATAATTATGGGAGTGAACTTGATGATGAAACTACTAAGCTTCTACTGCCTTCACTGGCATATTTGAATCTAATAAATATTCTTGTAATGAAGATGTCTCTTATGAAGAATTTCTTGTTTCCTACAAAGAGCTTTGTATCAGAAGTAAAGAAGTGTATAAGTTAGTAGAAAAGCATAAGGAGATTATAGATCAACTTCAGGATGAAAAACAGAAACTTCTATCCAGAAACTCTGAGCTTTAAGGTAAGGTAACCCTATTAACTTCAAAACTTGAGAATATGACTAAATCCATAAGAATGCTAAAAAATGGGTCTGATGTGTTGGATGAAATTCTTAAAATTGGAGAATGGGGTAGAAGATTTACTAGTATAGGGTTTATTTATTAGTCTCTGAATAATCAAAGAAAAACTCTTGTGACAAAATTTGTTTATGCTGAAATGAAGGATGAGAGCATAATGTCAGACAAAATGTTACAACATTCTTCCAGGCTTCAGAAAACTCATACCACAGCCAAGCTCCAGCCTTAGAAATGTTATTATTGAGGAAAATATGGTCACATAAAACCATTTTGTTATAGACTGTATGGTTATCCAAAATACTCACCTCAACCTAGGGCTAATCATGTAAGGATTAAAACTAGAAAGGAGTGGAAAGTGAAGGATGTTGTTACTAGTCTCATAGCTCATGCCTCTCTTAGAGTCTCATCTGGAGAAGACTGGTATTTTGACAGTGGATGCTCTAGGCATATGGCAGTGGTGAAAAATTTATTGGTGGACAATAAGTGTTACCCTACTAGTTATGTCACTTTTTGTGATGGTGCCAAAGGAGAAATTGAAGGAGTTGGAAGACTAGCCTATGAAGGATTCCGTAGGCTTGATAATGTCCTTCTTGTAAAAGGTTTGACTACTAATCTGATAAGTATCAATCAGTTATGTGATCAAGGTATTAAGGTTAATTTCACTAATTCTGAATATGTGGTCACTAATGAGGAGAATGAAGTAATGATGAGGGGATTCAGGTCTAAGGAAAATCTCTACTTATGGACACCTCAAGCAATTGCTTATTCCTCCACATGCATGTTATCCAAGGAAGATGAAGTCAAGTCGTGGCATAAAAAACTTGGCCATTTGCATCTGAAAGGTATGAAGAAGATTGTGTCTAATGAAGCTATCAGAGGCATTCCTAAGCTCAAAATTAAGGAAGGAAGAGTTTGTGGGGAGTGTAAAATTGGGAACCAAATTAAGATGTCACATCCAAAGTGGAAATATTATATTACTTCCAAGGGGTTAGAAGTTTTTCATATGGATTTAATGGAACCTGTGCAGGTTGACAGTTCTGGTTGAAAGAGATATGTTTGTGTGGTTGATGATCATTTTTAAAAATGTGCTTGAATGAACTTTATCAAAGAAAAATCAAATGTCATTGAAGTCTTTAAATATATTTATAAATGCATTCAAAGAGAACAAAGGAGGAAGATGGATCCTAGGAGAACTGATGGGATATTTATGGATAGTGGTTATAGAATTTTGAATTCCATAACCAAAGCCATAATGGAATCTCTAAATGTTATGGTTGATGTCTCTAACCTTCAAAAATTGATTTATGTCAAAAAGGATGTTGGAACATCATCTTAGTAGAGTGATGATCCAAAACATGAGGAAGACAGTGAGTCTAACATTAAGTATATAGGTTATTGTGATGAAGATTGGATAAGTGATGCTGATGATAGAAAAAGTGATTCTGAAGGATGGTTATTCTTGTTGAATAATCTGATCTCTTGGTTCATCAAGAAGCTAAATTGTGATTCATTATCCATTACTAAGGCTTTAGATGCAAATCAATTTGAGAAATTGAGGAGTGGGTTAGGAATTTGACATTTGAGGAGCTATAGCAATTATAGGTGTGGAGGAAGTCAATAAATACTCTATATTTCCTATATTTTGTGGTGTATGATATTCTTAAAAAAGTGTTATTATTGGACCTGCAAAAAGGTGGAACAAAAGGTCCTTGCAAAGAAAGGAAGTTGGTTTGAAGAAGACAAGTTCTGAGGTGCTGGTATAGGAATTCAGTGTCAACACTCCTAAAGTATATGACAGGAGTAAGGAGTGCAAGAGGATCTTTGAAAGGGGAAAAAGGTGGAAGACCACCTGAATATGTTCAAGTTTGTGTGTTTCCATCTATTGTTTTGTGCTTCCATCTATTTATTGCTTGTGTGCTTTGTGTGCTTCCAATTTGTGTTTTACATTTACTCTATTTTTTATAAATTTTTGGCTAAAAAGGGGGAGTAAAGTGTTAGTGTGTCCTGATGTTATGACACATGCCTTGATATGTTGATTAGGATGTTTATAGGATTGTGCTACTGTTAAGGGGAGAGTAGTTATTGTGGTTGCTTGTTGTATGCAACTATTTAGAGAGAGCATGATAGTTTGTCATGCTTGTTTGTGTTTCTGCTTCTGCTACTGCTAAGGCTTGTTTGTGTTTATGTTGCTGCTACTACTGATGGTTGTTTGTATGCATGGTGCCATACCAGATGTCTTGGCATCTAGCTTGAAGTATTTTGTGGTTTTTCTATGCAACTATTTTATGTTTGTGAGGCTTATTTATCTTCTGATGCACATGACTATGGTCGAATATGAAACCGTTATGAACAATTTCATGCTTTTGTTTCTACTAGGAGGAAGTAAAACATGAGGCTTCATTAAGTAAACCTTCATTTAATAGAAATCCTCTTAATACTCACTCCCTCATCTAAATTCATTTTCCTTCCCAATTCGAAGTAATGGAGAGAAAACCTAAGTCTTTCCACTTCAATTTGATATGAATTTTCTCAGGAAGTTTAGTTTCCCCAACAAAGATTGGAGCCGTTTCTTTGTCGAGGGAGGCTTCGTGTCTAAGATCTCCTTGGTTTTGTTTGATTGATCTCGATGCCTTTTTTGTGCACCACAAAACCTAAGAAATATCCTGCATGGACACATCAAGCCCATTTCAAGGGATTCTGTTAGGTCTGTGATTTTATGATTGGCAACAATTTTGGTAAAAACATGTTTCATGTTGAAAACATGTATCACAACCTGATGTTGAGCAAGATATCATGACGTCTTGACTAACTGTCATGACATGTTTTGTTGTCATGAATATCAGACAAATGTTGAGAAAGATGTCTTGACATCTTGACCAACTGTCATGACAGGTACTTCTGTCATGTATCTCAAACAGATGTTGAGCCAGATGTCTTGACATCTTGGCCAACTGTTTAGCAGGTGTTATTGTTATGTTTTTTTACAGATGTTGTGACATGTTATATCAGAACATCATAACAGTACAACTATTTAAACACTTAAAGATTTGATTTTAAAATATGAGATTTTGGATGAATTTAGTTCTCATACAGGCACAACCAAGCAAGGATATTTTAGGAACAATGCAGATTTGATTTGGTTTCATAAAAAGGATCTTGGAGACTTTTTAGGAAACTTTGAAGATATGTTCCTATTTTTGTGGAGAAGATCTTGTAGCTGATTTACTACTTGAAGATTAGATTTGATTGAAGAATCCAAGCCCATACTGCAAGAATCTATATAAAGGGAATTACTAAACCTAGAAACTTAAGAATTATCATTGAAAAAAACCTTGTGTTGTTGAAATAAGGGTGTAGGGTTTTGAGAGTACTTTAGGTACTTTGTTTGTTTTTGTATGCCACTCATGCATCTTTGATACATTGAGGTTGATTTATTATTATAATTTAAAATATTTTAAGAAAGTCTAAGTATTGTTCTCACTCATAAGCTTTTAAGCAAAGAGTTGAGTATTGTATTTGAAGTGTAATCTTATATTTCGTTATTTGGTCTAGTCACAAGGTTTGTGATTGTTGGTATCACTGTGGTGATTGAAAGTGAGAGGGGAATATCATATCTAGTGGTTTCTAGCTAGAAGTTGAACAAGGTAGTGATTAGGTAATAAGTTATAAACTATGGTTGGTTTGTCTTTGAACTAATACTATCATAGTGAATTTCCTTCATGACTTAGTAGCCCCCAGAGTAAGTTACGTTGCACCGAACTGGGTTAACAATTGATTGTGTTATTTATTTTTCTACAATTTATTTTCTGCATAATCTCTTGTTTTAGAAAGATGTTGTATTAGGAACAGAAGTTCTAACATTTGTCTTGATATCACTATTGCAAGTGCCCGAATTTCATATTCATTTTCAGTCCATGTTTCCTCATCCTTTCAAAGGATTTTCGAAGGTATTCTAAGTGACCATTTTTTTATGAGGATTTAATTACAATATCAATGATGTAGACTTGCATGAATGTGTCAATGAAATCATGGAACATCGAATTCATGGCCCTTTAGTAGGTTTCCCCGACATTTTTTAAGCCAAAAAGCATTATAACCCACTCATACGTTGCTAAAGCACTTGGGCATCGAAACACGGTTTTTGGTATGTTTTCTTTAATAATAACAATTTGATTATATCCTGAATATCTATCTAACATACATAAATACTCAAACCATGTGGCTAAATATACTAACATTTTTCCACAAGCATAGGATATTGATCTTTTGGTGTCGCATTATTCAAATATCTAAATTCTATGCATACTTTAAGATTTCCATTTTCTTAATAACAAGAATTGTATTAGTTATTCATTCGACGTACCTGGCCGTTCTGATGAACTTACTCTTGATCAGCCTTTCGATCTCCTCTTTAATCTTTAACATTATTGCTAGGGTGAACCTCATAGGCAGGTGCTTCACCGGCTTCTTGCATGGTCGAATTGGTAACTTCAACTCCACCATATCGTTGTTAGTCCTGGCATTTCGTTTTAGTCCCATGCAAAGAAATTGTTGAATTATCTAAGCAATTTGACCACCTTTATCTTCAATCTAGGTTTGACTTTGGCACTAATGTAAGTTGGTCTCATGACTGCGCCATCACCTAGGTCCATTTCCTCAAAGGGGTCTTGGGCTTGTATCTTTTTAATTTCATCCATATGGTCTTTTTAAAACCCCTAGGCTCATCATCGTATATGCAGTCGAGCCTCCGGCTTTCGGAAGTTGTTTTTTGGCCGAATTTGCCATTTTGTATTTCAGCATTTTGGGATAAAATGGCTTTGAAAGCCATATTTTATGAAGATCCAGCCTCGAGGTCCGAGTTTAATCTATTTTTAGCCATATAGGCCGAAATTTTCACCCTATCATTTGACTTAGGCATCTTATCATTTTTGTTCTCCATCTAGTGGGTCCAATCTTTCGTTCTTCGATAGCTAATGTCGAAATGTTCTCTTGATCCCAAATAAACCCATAAGTGCAGTGTAGCTTCAAGGAGTACATTGCATATTTGTGAGGGTATAGGTCATCTCTTTTGGGTAGCAAGGAGATATTTTAGCTAAGTTTCTATAAAAAAAAATTCTTATTCACTTGATTAACATCAACCATGAAATAACTTTGGTCATCCTCGATGTTCTCCACAATGTCATCGGGCGCCAAATAGAAATCATCTGCTATAAAGTTGAGGGGACTGCACCAATACCATGTATCCATTATTGACCTAGAAAAAGGTTGTAGTTATCTTTGGATGAGATTACCATAAAAAGTGTCGACCTAGTCAAAGTGCTAACTGAGAAGTCCACTTGAAGAACCCTTAGATTGTGATTGGTCTTACCTTTGTAGTTACACATTATCATATTATATGGTCGAAGGTCAGTGTCATACTTCCCTAAAATTGTCCCTCCGATTTTCACACAAAACATACTCCTAGAGGTCCTCAATTGCTCAAGTTGACTAAGGATTGATCAGACAAATCCTCCTCCTAAGACAATGAGCCTCAAACTAGGGTTTCACTCCTCATCAAGATGTTTAAGTTCCAAGGGTCCTAAGTTGTTTTCATTGCCATAATATGTCCTCAAGATCATCCATGCCAAGTTTCATGCCTTGCACAAGAAGTTTGCTCAGTCAATTGCTCAAATGCCTGAAAATCAACTGTACTATGGCAAAAGTCAATTGTGACCTACATACAGTCAAACTTCAAGACTTTTGGTCAACATCAACATTTTCAATTGATATCCATCATTGTATAAAGGGTTTATCATGAGTCCTCAATCAATGCTCCTAATTCATCAAAACTCAAAAGTTGCTAAATTAGGGTTTCTATAGGAAAAGTCAACCAAACTTTGACCATGCATAACTTTCTCATACTTTATCATAAATTCCTCATCCAAGGCTCATTTTTATGAGAATCCAATTCCCTATAATTCATCTTCATCCCTCAAGTTCAAAAAAATCACTCATGAAAAGATATGAATTCAAACATTATAGGTCCTTTTCAAAAGTCAACAAAAACACCTTTTGGGTCAAAGATTATTACATGAACATGGCAAGTCCAATTGAGATGAAACCAAAGAGGTTGATTAGGGGACATCCTAAGCTTTCTAAAAAGTCAAATAACACCCTCTTAGGAAATTTTCCCAAAGTCAAAATGCTCAAAATTGCATTTTTTTTCCACATGTGCCAACCTTTTCAAGATTGAATCTCAGTCCTAGCATGGTCCACGACCTATGGGACCCTCCATGCCTTATTCACTTATATATTTAATTTATTTTGATATTTATTCATTTAAAAATCAAATAAAATCAAATAAATCCAAATAAATCACTTAATTTGTTTTAGGGATGATTTTTGCATTGATTGAAGATCTCATGTGCTGTCAAATAGCCAGGAAATCGGGCAAGGCCAAATTGGACACAAAATCTTCACATATGGAAACCTTTCAATATTTGATTTTTTTTAAAACCATGCAATTATATCTTTGATTCTTTCCAATTATATTTCCCTAATTTGATTCAGTACATATACACAATGCATTGCAACCCTAGAAGACAAGTTTTATGCGCAGCCTGCCTCTCTAAGAGAAAGAACAAAGACTCAAATTTTGGACAAAAAGTGAGAATCATATTCCTTCCTACAAGGAGATTCAGGGACTTTGAAGGCTTGAATCTATTCTTGGGCGTGTTTGGGAGCTATCTGGAGCATTACCATACATCAACACCTTTAGAAAGAGCATATATAGAAATCACGGTTTGCTCTTGTCCTTGAAATTATTTTATGGAATTTATGCATGATAAACTATTTCTAAGTATATATTCATGCTTGTACAATCATTTAGAACGTGTTTGCATAATCAATTATGTGTTTTGATGCTTGTTTGATGGAATGCCATTGGTAGGGTTTAGAGCTTCCTTTTAGGGCTTTTCGTTTCAGATAAAATCAAGGCCAAAGATGGATACCACTACATTCCATAAATCAAACCCAATTGATCTATGTAATTAGATTTAGTTTATTTTTCCTGGATATGATTTTTGAGATGCACAAGTTTATAGAAATGGAAATGTCCGTAGGTACAGGTCTGGGTCTAAAACGACAGTTCTAACGAGGAAGATGAAGGCGTGTCAACACCTCAGTGGTCCATTTGAATGGCGTGCGTTTTTTTCTTATAACACTGACTCATTATTAAATTTTTTTTGTATTAACGAATAACAAGTTATCTCAGTGGTACAGGCGAAGGATTTTAGGGCGCGTGTGTATAGGAGGTCGGGAGTTTGATCCCTGCCTCCTACATAATATTTTGTCTCACAATTTCTTTGCAGATCTAGTAGTACCATTCCAAACGTGCTCACCATGCACCTCAACATCTCATCATTGGATCAATCTATATCCATATCCCACGCCTCAAGCATGCAGGCGCATGGTGGACTCTCTTGGCAAGCTTCCCACTGGATCAGACGTAGGCAGTTGGGCCAACTATTCTGGGGCTGGGAAATTCCAATTCACACCCCCAGAATTACTTCTCATATCAGGCCCTTTTTATTTTTTGTTTTAATTTCTTTAACCTTTTTTTATTGTTTCTATTTATTTTTAATTGTTCTAAATATCCTTTTTTAATTAAATCTTAAAATCACAAAAATAACAAAAAAAAATTAGAATTAGGTTCTTTTTTATATAAAATATTTAATTTCATTAATTAATTAAGTTAATTAGGATAACTTAAATTATTTTTTTTCATAATTAAAATCAATTAGAAATTAGGTTAATTTGTAAAATCAATTACTTTCTCAAAGAAATCCAAAAAAATATTTTTTCTTTATTCACTAAATTAAATATCTCTGAATTTAATTGTTAAATTCCCCGGATTTAATTTTGTCACGCGTATTTCTTTTTCCATTGTTCTAATTATTGTATCTGCTCCAAAGTTGTAATAGTTTTAATTTTGTTTATTTTACCATTTTCATTTATTGTTTTCCCCAAGTTTCTTTTTATTATGTAATCCCCCTCCCCAAGGCCTTGTAATAGCTAGGTTTAAATTTCTCGCACTTTATTTTCTGTTATTAATTAAACTGTTAGATGATTGATAATAGGATTGTATGCAAAAGATAAATCAATGTTTAAAATGGTCGAAAACCCTAACTGTGCAAAGATAAATAACTGAGAAAACAAACACTTGCACATGCTCACTCCTAGGGTTTGCCCCACTTCGGTTGCCTTCGGTAAATGGTCATGAAGTATAGGGAGTTTTAATGGTTTCCCTCTAGTCCCAAAAGATCAAAGATGACCCATTTGAATGTTGCCTCAGAAAGATCTTTAGGACTCTAGGGTAACTACTAAGGTTTCATAATCATTGCTTTAGTGATCGTACTCTTACCTTTCGATTGTCCCTCAAACTCCAACGATGGAGCTACCTACTCCCTAATAGTAGGATAGTGTTGTCTAAAGGAAATAAGAAAAACGAACAGTCTTTTTTGAGTAGGTAGAAAGTTTTAGGTACTTACTCAAACAAATTTTCACACTATACACTTTCAAACAAACTTTTCAAACTAAAGTTTTCAAAAAAAACACTTTATCAAACCCTTGAGGACTGATACAAGGGTTGCCATAAAGTGAAACGCCGCACTAAGGCAATTTCAAAACTTTATCAAAACACACACACAAAAGCACTTTAAAAATGAGCAAGTGCCTAAGAGCCCGTGGAAAACCACGGATAAAAAGGGTGTTAACACCTTCCCTTTCTATAATCTACCCCCCGTACTCAGAAACATCTCGAAAAAGGTTTTTCTGCTCTTTTTCCCCTTTCCTTTGTTGGATGAAATGAAAGACGGTGGTAACTGTTGCTTACCGTACATTTGCAAATAAAAAACACAAAACCAGTAGTAACAAAAAAACAGTCGGTTCTGCCACCGTATCACAGAACTGGCGACTCTGCTAGGGATTTTTATAAAGTGGGGTTTACCTTAGGATCTAGGTAATTTTTAAATTTCCTTCTTGTTTGTTTTTCTTGCTTTATCTTTAACGGTTTTTTCTTGGGTGTTGTTGGAGATCCTACACCCGGATCTGGAGACACTTTTTAGGTAAACAGCAATAGATCGTGGAGATTGTACGGTGTAAACCGATATGGTTTAAGTGATGGTTGTGTTGGTTTGACACTTTGGTTGGTACCGGTATCCTTCGTGTTGAAACGAGGAGAATACGGGGCCGCCGCGTGGTGTCGTGAAGCACTAACGGACCTTAGAACCTTAGTTGAACAAACTTGGCCATTAGAAAGTAGTCAGATAGCCGGCCTCGGTATAAAGTTGAGGATTGGTTGATACTCGATAATACACTCATTGAGATCAGACTTTCGGGATATTTCGGCCGCATGAAAAGATTGCCTGAGCTGAAACAATGCCCGATAAAGGATGATTAGTGATATTAGAATCCTTAGAACTCGGTTACTTACCTTTAACCTTTAAAAGGTACTTACCTTCATGAGGGTACTTACCTTTAACCTCATGCAATACTTTGAACCTAAGGTCTATTGTGTGCCCTGCTTGTGTGTGATTTACTCTGTTTGAACATAACATCATGCATCATAACATAGCATCCATTCTTATAACACTAACCATTTCAAGGACCGACGGAATTTATCTTTGTTCTGTTTTGAAAATCATGGCTTCCGCTCGTAGAAACACTATTTGAATCAGCTTTGTGAGAACACCTCTCCAACTCAAGGAGCTAGTATCAAGGGTTCCTGAAACTTCTTCGTTCACTAAGAGATATGGTTGACTTCTCAACCTGGTTACTTAGAGCTTTGATGAAAAGATGATGGGTGTACTCTTTCAGTTCTTTAATCCCAAGCACCACTGCTTCACCTTTCCAGACTATCAGTTGGTGTCGACCATGGAAGAGTTTTCTGAGTTATTAGATCTACCTATTCTTGACCAGATGCCTTTCACAGGTTTAGAAGAGGTTCCCAAGCCAGAAGTCATGGCCTCAGCTTTTCATCTGAAACAGGCCGACGTGGTATCGAATTGGGAAACAAGAAGCGGAGTCAAGGGTTTTCTAGCCAAGTTCCTAATAGAGAAGGCCCGGCTGTTTTGGGATGATTTGGACTTTCAGGCTTTTGAGGAGGTTTTGGCTCTTCTAATTTATGGGTTAGTACTATTCCATAATCCAGACTTACTCATAGATGTGAATGTTATCAAGATCTTCCTCTCCCGCAACTATGTGCCTACTTTGCTCGGATATATATTGCATGCTCTCCACACTTGTACCATGAAAAGAAGAGGCGTTATTATGTGCTGCATTCCATTACTGTCGAGGTGGTTTATTTCTCACCTCCCTAAGTCAGTGCTAAAGAATGAAGAAGGTTTGGGTTGGTCGCAAAGGATAATGTCAATTTCTCACGTGGATATTCTCTGGTATTCCCGATCTATGGGAGATATTTCTATTATTGACCGCTGCGGGGAGTTCCCTAATGTCTCACTACTTGGAATTAGGGGAGGTATAACTTATAATCCTTCTTTGCTCTATGACAATTTGGTTACACTCGAATGGACGGTCCTCACGAGATTCTTATCCAGGGCATTATGTTTAACTATGACGATGATGTTCAAGGGTATCGCTAGAGGTTCATACGAGCCTGGGGCATGGTAAACAGATCTGACGTCAAGACTTTAGGGCCGAAGACTTCCATTATTATGGAACCTTATCTCCAATGGGTACGAGCTCGTGCTCAGAAACTTATGATGCCATACATAGTCGTCTTACCAGTGATTGTGGAGCCCATTGCTGAAGGGGATATTCCCTACACAGTTCTTCATCCTGATATGCCCACCGATCTTAAAGAATTATAGAGGTCCTGGATTCAGTTGAAGGAGGAGCGGGATACTTATAGGGACCAGTTCTATGCCCAGGAGAAGAAAGTTTTAGACCTCACAAACCAGGTTCATGAGGAAAGAAGCCTTAATGTCTATCTTGGCAAGAAGAGGAAACATCCATGGGAAACTTCAGTTTTTTTTAGTTTTTAGAATTTTCAATTGGAACACCTAAAAGGAAATTGTATTTTGAATTCTACTAATAAAATCTTTATTTCATTTTGGTTCGCAAATTTAAATTTCCCAAGGTCCTTGGAATCATTGCATACACATACCATACATATTAATGCATAAACAGGTCACATTACAGGTTTCTCATCTTCTTCGCTGTTTATTTTAGCAATAATGACTTCTGAACAAAGTATCAAGGATCTCCATGCACAAAATTCCCAATTTCAGCAAATGTTTGTAGCTTTGGCTAAAAGGCAGGAAGATCTGAAGGCCCTTATTCTGAAAGATAGAAAGAAGAAGACAAAGAAGATTGTTGGTGTCTTGAATATGGGCAGAAGATTCAAGGGACCGTTGAAGCAACCGGTTGATCTGACCTCTTCATCCAAAGAAGGGGAGAACCAAGAGGATGAGACAAGGGAGGAAGATCCTAGTCCAAGGGTTTCTGTGGATGAATCTGATTACAATGATGAAGAGTATCCTCCCATTGAGGATAGATACAAACAGTTAGAGGACCGTCTGAGTGCAATGGAGATCCAAAGGGTACCAGGGTTGGATTTTGAAGAGCTGGGTTTGGTATCTGGGGTTGTCATTCCACCGAAGTTCAAGGCTCCGATATTTTCAAAGTATGATGGGGTTTCTTGCCCTAAGCTTCGTCTCTGTTCTTATGTGAGGAAGATTCATCCTCACACTGCTGATAGGAACTTATGGGTCCATTTCTTTCAAGACAGTCTGTTCCAGACTCAGCTTGAGTAGTTCTATCAGCTAGAGGGAGTCAATGTACGCAACTAGGAAGATCTGGTAGTTTCTTTTTATAAGCAGTATCAATACAACACTGACCTTTCCCCTACCCGTACTCAACTCCAGAGTATGTCTATGGGTGCAAGCGAAGGTTTTAGAGACTATGCGCAGAAATGGAGATATTTGGCAGGGAGAGTCCAACCCCCTTTGTCTGATAGGGAATTGGTGGACATGTTTCTTGGCACGCTATCTGGTCCATTCTTCAATCACTTCATTGGTAGCTCCTCAACTGGTTTTACTAAGCTGATATTGACTAGAGAAAGGGTAGAATCTGGGATCCGGAGTGGAAAGATCCAGAAAGACACCTCTTCAAGTACAATGAAAAAGTCATTCATGGGTAAAAAGGAGGTCATTTCTATTTACAATCCAAGAGGATACCTAGGCATGTGGCTACTCAACAACGAAATAATCAGCCAAGGGTAGAAAGACCTTAAAGGCAGTTCACCCAGATCAATATGACGTTATCTGAAGTTTTACCCCATCTATTAAAATTTGACTTGGCAACCTTAAAGGAGGCTCCCAAGAATCCTAATACCACATCTCCTCGTTAAAATCCAAACGCTCGGTGTGCTTACCATTCTAAGAGTCCAGGCCACGATACAAATGACTGTTGGGCTCTAAGGAATAAGATACAGGATTTGATTGAAGCAAAGGAGATTGAGTTTGATGCTCTTGAGAAGCCTAATGTCATAATTGCTCCCATGCCCAAGCACAATCGTGGTGTTAATGTCGTTGATACTGATCTATTTTTTACTTTTGTTGATGAAGTTTCTACTCCTCTCATGATCGTCAAGAAGAATTTGTTGCTAGTCAGTTTATTTTTGGGTTGTGGTGAAGGTTGCCACAGGTGTTTATCTCTGCCTTCTGATTGTTATTTGCTAAAAGCAGGTGTTCAGCGCCTGATGGATAACAAAGATATTTTGTTTGAAAGGACTCTGTTCCCAACTGTTCTACATGAAGATGTTGTTATCATAACCATTTCCACCAATCCTTCACAGGTCTCCTCCAAAAGAACTTTTAGGATTACACCTGCTCCAAGAATTGCTCCACTAATAATCACTTTTCCTGGCCCTGTACCATACTCCTCGGACAAAGTTGTTCCTTGGAATTACGGCGCTGACGTTTACTACCATGGCGTCAAATAGGATCTGTTAACCATTAAAGACAAAAAATCTAATGAGGTTGATCTCGATATCAGTAACATTGTCGGGACCAGCAAAATTACTCGAAGTGGAAGGGTTTTCTCCCTTGAGATCTCCCTGAAGGATTTAGTTAATCCTGTTGTTATTCCATCTGTTGTTCCTGCTAGTACTTATTCTACTACTCCTATCCTTACTCCAGTCATTATCCATGCTGATGAGTCATCTAAGACTTGGGGCAAAGAAGTTATAGGTGAGCCTGCCTGGAAGGAGGCACCTAGAAAAGTTGTTTTGGAATCCTCTAAACAAGAAATGGAGGAAATTTTAAAAATAATCAAGAAGAGCGACTACAATGTCGTCGAACAGTTGGGGCAGACCCCTTCGAAGATATCAATGTTGGCTCTGCTATTGTGTTCTGAGGCCCATGCAAAGGCTTTGATTACATTTCTTAAGACTACGCATGTGCTGCAAGAAACCTCCACCGACCAATTCAAGGACTGTGTGGCCAGTTTGATTGCTAATAATGGGTTGTGTTTTTCAGATGCTGATTTGACACCAAATGGGAGAAAGCATAATGATGTTCTGCATGTATCAATCGAATACAGGGGCACTATTATGGCCTATGTTCTAGTGGACACTGGATCCTTACTGAAAGTTATGCCCAAGAAGGCTCTTGATAGGCTAGATTGTGAAGGCTTGACCTTAAAGCCCAGTAACATTGGGGTGAGGGATTTCGACGGTTCAAAAAGAATGGTGCACATGGAGGTGTACATCCATGTCAAAGTGGGTTCCCAGACCTTTGAATCTACCTTCTATGTGATGGACATCAGGCCATCTTATTCTTGTTTGTTGGGCCGTCCTTGGATCAATGAAGCTGGAGCCGTTACTTCTACGCTGCACCAAATGTTGAAGTATCCAGTAAAGGGAAAGATTGTCACCATACATGGTGAAGAGGAGTATATGGTAAGCCACCTGAACTCTTTCATGTATGTGGAAAATGGACGGTGAATTCATAGAGACCCCTTGTCAAATTTTTGAAGAGGTTCCCCAGACTATGGGCTTAACCGAGACTATCATCAGTGTGCCGAAGATCACCAAACCTCCTTTGAAGATGGATTCTCTGAAGGACGCTAGAGCAGTAGTTGAAGAAGGTGGGTGTACCATTTGGGGACAGCTCCCTGATTTTCCTCATAAAACTGACAAATTTGGTTTGGGCTTTACTTCAGGAGCTCAAAGGGTTGTTCGACGTTCTCGGGCTGGAGGACCTCCCCTACGCATCAGCAATCGTGGGGTCAATGCTATAGAAGACGATGTTGAGGATTCTGATATTGACAACTGGATTTACCCTACTACCAACGGTGGACCTGGTAACTGGACGACCAAAGATTTTGTGCCAATTTCTTTTGTTCAGCAGTAATTTTCTTACTTGTTTTTCGAATTTGTAATAAATAATATAAACTCTACGGCCTTGTGTCTTACCTGAGGCACAATGGTTTATTTGTTAGGGTGTTATATGTCATTATCATATGTCATCAATAAAATATTGGACGTTCTTGCATACAAATTTTACGCTCTCTGTTTTTCTTTTCTTCCTTTTACTTTATCAATACAGCTATGCTCTTACACACACTCACATATCAAACTGCAGATCCGTATCCACTCTGGATCCCATTGATAACAGTTCTACTATTGCCAGTTATAACTTCGAAAATCTGATCAACCAAGCCGAGGACGAAGTTGAGGACGATTGTGACGTATGTGGAGAACTTGTTAGACTGTTACAGCAGGAAGAGAGGGCTATACAACCTCATAAAGATCCAGTTGAGACGATAAACTTGGGCACATAGGTAGACAAAAAAGAAGTCAAGATCGGCGCAAATCTGGAGATTAATGTCAAACAGCAGTTGATACAGATGTTGCACGATTATGTTGAGATCTTCACCTGGTCAGTTGAAGACATGCCTGGTTTAGACACAAATATAGTGGTTCGTCGTCTGCCGACTAAAGAATATTTCCCTCCGGTAAAGCAAAAGGTTCGTCGCATGCGCCCTGAATAGGGCAAGCCCCAAGGATGACTTCCCGCTTCCCCACATGGATGTTCTGGTTGAAAACACCGCACAGAAAAAAATCTTTTCCTTCATGGATGGTTTCTCTGGCAACAACCAGATCAAGATGGCACCCGAAGACATGGAGAAGACAATCTTAGTTACACAGTGGGGCACTTTCTGTTACAAGGTGATTCCTTTTGGGTTAAAGAATGTTGGGGAAACTTATCAACGAGCCATGGTAGCTTTGTTCCACGATATGATTCACCATGAGATAGAGGTTTATGTGGATGACATGATAGCCAGGTCTCAAACCAAGGAAGAACACCTTGATCATCTACAAAAGCTGTTTGACAGGTTGAAGACATATAAGTTAAGGTTGAATCCGAACAAGTGTACCTTCGGGATAAGGTCTGGTAAACTTCTGGGGTTCATCGTTAGTGACAAAGGTATTCCGGTAGACCCTGCAAAGGTGAAGGCCATACAAGAGATGTCGGTTCCCCGTACTGAGAAGGAGGTCAGAGGCTTTTTGGGATGCCTAAATTATATCTCCAGGTTCATTTCACATCCGACTGCTACTTGTGAGCCGATCTTCAAACTCTTGAAGAAAGATCAAGTGGTAAAATGGAATGACGAATTCCAGGCTGCCTTCGACAGAATCAAGAAATACCTCCAAGAGCCACCAATTCGGATGCCTCTGGTGGAAGGAAGACCTTTGATAATGTACTTAACAGTGTTAGACAATTCAATGGGGTGTGTGTTGGGGCAGCATGACGAGTCTGGTCGAAAAGAGCATGCAATATACTACATTAGAAAAAAGTTTACCGACTATGAGACAAGATACTCACTACTTAAGATAACTTGGTGATATCTAAGATGGATCCAATTAAATACATCTTCGATAAGCCCGCTCTCTCCGAAACAATAGAAAGATGGCAGATGATCTTAACCGGATATGATATCTAATACACGACCCAGAAAGCAATCAAGGGGAGTGTATTAGAGGATCATTTGGCTCATCATGCCGTGGATGACTACTAGTCCATGAATTTTGAGTTCCCTGACGAGAATATTATGCTAGTGACTGACTATGAAGAACCTGGACCGGATGAAGGACTAAAGAAGGATCCCGATGGACTATGGTTTTCGATGGAGCCTTGAATGCACTCGGTAATGGCATTGGTGATGTAATCATATTTCCTAAAGGTTGTCATACTCCTTTCACTCCCCGACTATGCTTCAACTGTACCAACAACATGGCAGAGTATGAACCATGCATCATGGGTTTCAAAGTTGCTATCGACCTAAGGATCAAATTCCTTAGAGTCTTCGAGGATTCATCCTTGGTGATAAGTCAGATCTAAGGAGAGTGGGATACGAAGCACCCGAATCTCATCCCGTACAAAGAGCACATGCTAACATTGCTCCCGCACTTCGAGGAGGTAACCTTTGAACATTTCCCACGACATGAGAATCAGTTAGCGGACACGCTAGCTACCATGTCTTATATGTTCAAGGTAAGGTGGGACAACGAAGCTCCCCGAATCACCATTGAGAGGTTGGATGAACCAGCGTACTGCTGTGAGGTTGATACTAAAGAAGTAGTAGACAAACTTTGGTTTCACGAAGTAAAAAAGGTATCTTGAAGCTCAAGAATATCCCAAGGGGGCATCTGTCAACGATAAAAAATTTCTGAGAAGGTTCGCCGCAAAATTCTTCCTCTGTAATGGAATCCTCTACCAGCGCAACCATGAATCTACCTTACTGCGGTGTGTAGACAAGAGAGAAGCGGAGAAGATTATGACAGATCTACATGAAGGTACCTTCGGAACCCATTCAAGTAGACATACCATGGCTAAGAAGATCCTACAGGCAGGATACTATTGGTCCACTATGGAAGCAGACTACTATCAGCACTCCTGAACTTGTCATAATTTCCAGATCTATGCTAACAAGGTGCATGTGCCTCTGGTTCCTTTGAATGTTTTGACGGCTCCCTGGCCTTTTGCAATGTGGGGCATTGACATGATCGGAGATATTAGACCTACCGCTTCCAATGGGCATCGCTTCATCCTGGTGGCCATTGATTACTTCATGAAGTGGGTTGAAGCTGCCTCCTTTGCTACCGTTACAAAAGAATGTTGTGGCGTGATTTATCAAGCATAACCTGCTTTGTCGTTACGGTGTCCTAGAAAGAATCATCACTGACAATGGTATCAATCTCAACAATACAATGATCACCGAACTCTGTAAGCAATTCAAGATACAACATTATAATTCTTCCCCCTACTAGCCGAAGATGAATGGCATTGTCGAAGCTATTAATAAGATCATACAAAATATGACAGTGACATTCAAAGACTGGCATCGACAGGGGCAACACCCTACTCTCGGGTATATGGCATAGAGGTTGTCCTGCCTATTGAGGTCCAGATCCCTTCTCCGGGGATTATAAAGGATGTGGGTTTGAACAAAGACGATTGGATCCAGACTCGACTTGATCAACTGAATCGGATCGATGAGAAGAGACTTATTATTGTGTGTCATGGTCAAATGTATCAAAAATGGAGGATCAAGACTTTAAAAAAAAAAGTCAGACGCCCAGAATATCAAGTCGTGGATCTAGTGATCAAGCGCATCATACTACCACAAGGTGATCCCAGGGGCAAATGGACTCCCACATACGAAGGGCCATTTGGGATCAAAAACATTTTCTCAGGTGGAGCCATGATTTTGACCACCATGGACGATGACGACCTCGCTCACCCTATCAATGCGGATATAGTGAAAAGATACTACGCATGATTAAAGACCCGCTACTTGACTGGCCTAGGCAAAAATATGGGCTTCCCTGCGAACCAAAAAGGTTCAGGCAAAAATTAGGGATGAAAACAAAAAAATATGTACAACCGCCAAGTCGAAAACCTGAAAAGGCAACTTGGGTAAAAAAGGGTATCCCGGTGGACTGAAAACGTGAAAGGACGATCCAAGCAAAAGTTAGGGATGTAAAGCGTATCACTATGTCCCATTGGATCACCTTGTGGCCAGACTTCAGTATCATCTATCAAGCTTCAAACGACATCAATCAATTCATTCAGCTTTGGACAAGCATCAAAGTGATGAGACACTCGAAGACATAGCGGCAATAGCAGAATTGAAACTCAATGGGATTATTAAACATAGTTGTTTTCTTATCTTTGTACACAATATTATATAGCTTTCATTTTCACAACGGTGTTCTCTTAATAGAGCATCAACTTCCTTGTACAAAAATGCCTGTTATAGTCCAACTTCAGAAATTAATACAAGTCATTTTTACAAAACCATTTATTTTTCGTTTTCTGTTTTGTTTTGCAAAAACGTCCAATGATTTATTCTTGACATATACATTTGAATATAATTATTATTCACAAATATTTGCATATGAAACAGAACGGCAGTTGCTCATGACTTAAGGAACGGGGCAAAGCCCAATCCCGACAGTTACTCTGTTCAGTATGGTACAGGGGCAGGTACAGTTTTGAAACGAGGGCACCATTACATACGACCCCATGACGTCTATACTCCCCATAGAGTAGAAGAAACCAAAGCTTTATCATCGGCTTCCCCAAATAGGAGTTACTTTCCCCAACAAAGTTCCTTCAGAGAGCCGACATCTATATCCCCCCAGCCGAATTCTATAATCGCATGCGGTTCATAAAGTTGTTCTCCTGGGCAGAGTTTATTTCTCTGAATACAAAAGCTCAATCCCCAACAGAGCTTATTCCTCCAGCTATGGAAGTTCATCCCCCAATGGAGTTTACTTCTCTGAATCGGCAAAATCTTCCAGCAAAGCATCTCCTCTCTCAAACAAAGTTATTCCCTCACAGATTTATTCTCAAGCAGAGTCTCTCCGCGGCCGAATATTCACAAAGAAAGGAGTAAATCCACGACATAGTCATATCCATTTACCATCCCCAGCGGAAGTAGAAGAACCATTTTTCTATAATGGTCAGGAATTCAATTTCCAATACTCTCCAGCATCAGTCAGGGATTTATTTTCCCATACTCGGATATGTCACAATAGCATTTCATGTTCATACATCATGACATGCGCATACATATTGCATACAGCATAATCTCATTTATTTTGATAACATCATCGCACAATGCATTTCATGCATCACATATAATTAATCATGTACCTTTTCAGGAAATATGGTTATCATCAACAACTCCAATAGTTCAAGATTAAATCCGTGAAGCTATACACGTCATATCTGTAGACAACTAATGAGAATCAGTTCCCGAAACCAAACGGGTCAACTAATCCACGTGATCAAATGAGGCAAGCCCTACCATCCATGCTTTCATTTCGAAGTAACCTTACTATCGAGGTTCCTTCTCATAACCCTACCATCCAGGCTTTCATCTCGAAGTAACCCTACTACCCAGGTTCCTTGTCATAGCCCTACTATCCAGGCTTTCATTTCGAAGTAACCCTACTATCGTACCCCAAAATTTACCCTCTTTATTTTCATACACGCATATCATTGGTTTTATGGTTATGGAATAAAGGTATATTTAGCAAGCTTCATCAGGTTACAAGTGACGTTTATTTCGCCAATGGATGTTCTCAGAGTATTTACCGTGCTGATGATCGGTTCGCCATTTCGCAATGATTCGGGGTTCAAAGATTCTAGAGTCCAACCCGACGTGTCATATTCAGGTGTTCTTGACGTCATCTATGTTTTCATCTCTCACGGCTGGAAGCCAATTTCGATCAGAAGGTCTTAAAAATGTGGATTTATCAAGTATTTTCGTACAGAAAATTTGTGACAAGTTTATTTGCGTCATGTTCATATTGAGCTGGTTCTGGCGCCAAAATTTCACAAATTGAGTTGGCTACGATTTCACAGGAGATATCGAGTTTGAACGGTATCCAAAATGCCTTCGTTTTTTGCCCATAGTGCACGTGACACACCAAAAATCCTGAATAATGAATATTATTTCATCTGGGTCAAAACTTCGAAAATTCATAACTCGGTAAATTTTTATCGGATCGGGCCCATCTTTTTACAAAAGATCACTGACATAGAGATCTACAACTTTGCTTCCAAAGTTGATATCAGGTTCTGCTCCGATCAATACCAGTTTTTTATTGAAGAACGTGTCAGAATTAACACTGGAGCCCAAAATAAGTTTGTCTGAGTTTAAACTTCAAAAATTCATAACTAATTCACTGTTTATCTGATTGAGCCTATTTTCGGACATGATTTAGTTCTGGAACGTGTCAGACTCAAGTGAATAAAAATATGCACTATTGCTTGTGGTTATTGGAGGCCCAATTCCACATTCAAAGCCCATATCTTTGCTATAATTTCCAGTATATAATCGCATTCTTTTCACACAAACAGGACATGATAAACGGGAAAAAAACATTTGCCACAACCTTGTCAAAATATCAAAAAAAATTGAGAACCCTAGAAATCTTGAAATCCATGTTACAAACCTCCATCTCACTACAAATAAACCATCCTTGTTACAAACTCTCATATCACTACTTTTCCAGTAAGGGTAAGGTTGATTTGATCTTCATGATCAAAAGGGTGTATAAGCATTCATACATGTCATATCGGTTTTCGTATTACAAAATGTCATATATTTATTTTCTTTGTATTTCATGGTATACTAATTTGTTTAATGTGTCTATGAGATTCAACACTACAAGTTTGACCATTATGGTCTCATGCAGGTTTATTACAAAATATTGAGACCGGATCATAACAACCACCAATGCATGGCAAGGAAGACATCCTGAGGAGGTTAAGGGTGTGGGTTCAACATCCACCCCTATTGGTTTTTGTTTTCTTCCATTCTAATTATCCTTTTACCTATTTTCATTCTTTCTGTTTAAAACCTTTTTCATAAAACTTAACATTTTTCACAAACCTTTGATTTTTCATAATAAACTCGAATAATTAATTTTAGGTTTTTTTTTTAATTTAATTTTATGTTTTAAATTAATTTTTGGTTCAACACTCACCCCTAACATTTACATTATTTTTATGTTCTAACCCTATTTTTCATTGATGTTTCTTCCCCTATCTATTTTTTGGCAAACTTAATTCTTTCTTGTTAATCATTATACATAAACTTTTTTTAAAACCTTTTTTTAAAATTAATTAGGTTTTAGGTTTTTTAAATTAACCTTTTTTTTTCAAAATTAACCTTTTTTTAATTAAAATTAATTAGGTTTTTAGGTTTTTTTTAATTAACCTTTTTTTTCAAAATTAACCTTTTTTAAAATAAAATTAATTAAGGTTTTTAGGTTTTTTTTAATTAACCTTTTTTTTCAAAATTAACTTTTTTTTAATTAATATTAATTAGGTTTTCAGGTTTTTTTTAATTGACCTTTTTTTCAAAACTAACTTTTTTTAATTCGAACTAATTATGATTTATGTATTTTAATTAACTTTTTTCAAAGTTAATATTTTTTTATTAATTAAAATTAATTAGGTTTTTTAGGTTTATTTAATTAATTATGATAAATCATTTTTTCATAAAAAATCACCAGAAAAATTTCTTTGCTATTTTCATCTTATTTTTGTTTTCCTAGATAAAGTGTATAGGGCGCATTCAACTGTAATAGCGTAGCTTTGTTTTTCCCGCTTTTTTTCATCATTATCATGTAATTGCACCCGGTTTGTAATAGATTAATTAGGATTTATTATTTCCGCAAATTTAGTTTCAGTCAATTCTTTATGTATCTGCCCAAATGCCTTGTAATAGTGTAGGACTCTTTTTACTTTCTCGCTTTTATATCTTATGCTTGTATATAATTGTTAGGAACCTAGGCTTGTATGCTTAATCAATCAATCGATAGATCACTTAACTTCGAGATAAATATATGAAAAACACATTGTTGCATCCCTAGGGTACTCCCCACTTGGTTGCCTCAGAAAACAATGGTCATGTCCCTCGAACGTAGGGATATCTTACCAAAAGACCCTACATCTAAAAGTTATCATAAAGATCATAGTCCCTTAACGTCCCTCGAGTTGCCTACGAGAAATTATCTTGTCCCTCGATGTTGCCTACGAATATATGATGACAGTCCCTTTGAACTGCTAAGGTATCCCTACATGTTGCCTTCTATGAGCATAATGATGACTCGCGCTTGTCCCTCATACATCCAACGATAGGGCTACCTACTCACTAATAGTAGGATAGCACTGTCTAAAGGTTAGGATGAAAAGAATGGCCTTTTCGAGTATAAGTAGATAAGTTCTTAGATGCTTGCTCAAAATAACTTTTTGCACCTACACAAAAATATTTTCAAAAACACTTTCAAAAATATTCTCCTTGTCAACAATCTTGATGACTAATACAAGAGTTATCACAAAGTGAATCGCTGCACTAAGGCATTTTCAAAACAATTTTCAAAACACACAAAGCACAAGCAATTTTTAAAACATGAGCTAGCATCTAAGAGCCCGTAGAAAACTACGGATGGAAAGGGTGCTAACACCTTCCATTTCCATAATCTACCCCCCTTACTCAAAAAACTCTCGAAAAAGGTCTTTTTCGGTTCTTTTCACCCTTTCCTTTGTTGGATAAAAGAAAAGTCGGTGCCGACTCTTGCTTACCGCGCCATTTGCAAATACAAAATGCAAAACCAGTATTAACAGTTGGTTCTACCACCGTATCACAGAACTGGCGACTCTGCTGGGGAATAGAATTAATAAAGTGGGGTATACCTTAGGATCTATCTCATTTTTGAATTGCTTTCTTGTTTATTTTGCCTGCTTTATCTTTAAGGGTTTTTGCTTGGGTATTGTTGAAGATCCTACACCCAAATCTGGGGACACTTTTTAGGTAAACAACAACAGATCTTGGAGATTGTACGGCGTAGACCGATATGGTTTAAGTGATGGTTGTGTTGGTGTGACACTTTGGTTGGTACCGGTATCCTTCGTGTTAAAATAAGGAGAATACGGGGCCGCCGCGTGGTGTCGTGAAGCACTAACGGACCTTAGAACCTTAGTTGAACAAACTTGGCCATTAGAAAGTAGTGAGATAGCGGCCTCGGTATAAAGTTGAGGATTGGTTGATATTGAGAATCCTTTGAACCCGATTACTTTTCTAAGACAGGTTTAAAACCAACTAAACTTTAAGAGGGTACTTACCTATGGACTCCATGCAAGCCTAAACCTAAGGCTACTTGTGTGACTTGTTTGCCTAACAATTTGAACTCATTGCAAGGCTTTGTTTGTATTCCTTGCAGGACCTTGTTTATATAAATCCAATAAATTTGTTTCTCACCCTGCATTCTTGCTTGATGCATAGCATATACGTCATAGCATTATAACATGACAAATCATACTAACCATTTCAAGGATCTCGAGGGCCTGTGATGCAGGTTATGATTAACCAGATGTCTAGCAAGGGAAAAGGGGATGTATTTTCCTCTAGCTAATGTCATCAAAAGACCAAAACATGATAAGTTGAGTCAGGGGCTATGACCCACTTGATATGGTGAGCTTGACTCTCGTAGAAGGACTCTTAAGGATATAAAGTTCCTTAATCAAAGCTGAAAAATTCAACTTCTAACATTTTCTTGTTTACCCCGCGAGATCCTTGAAAATATTTCATATATATATCATACATATCATTGCATAAGAAGGTTTCAAAGCAGGTCTCTCATGTTCTCGATGTTTATTTCAGCAATGGCTCTCAAACAAGACAACAGAGATCTCCAAACTCAAGAAGCTCAGTTCATGGAAATGTTCCTGAACCTATCCAAGGGGCAGGAAGAGTTGAAAGCACTCCTCGTTGGGAACCTGGCCAAGAAAAATCCTGAAGACGATAAGGACGAACAGTTGGAACAACTGCAAGCTGAGGTTGAAGTAATGAGAACCCAGATTTTGGGGCAGATGGCTCTAATCTAAGGTCTGGCCCGGGGACAAGAAGAGCTAAGGGCCATTATCAACAAACTTCATCAAGACGGATACAACCGTGTGAAGCAAACAGTCGAGGTTGGGGACCAAGTCATTGATCAACTTCCGAGAAGACAAGAGGATGGTTTGGTGAAGAGTGGAATTTTCCAAATTTCTACCACATCACAGGTCCAACAACAACCTCGCCAAAAATAATAGGTTAATCAGAATAAGTCGGATATACCCAAAAGGCAGTTTACTAAACTTAACATGTCGCTGTCTCAAGCTTTGCAACACCTGTTGAGGATGAATCTGATTACGTTGATAGGACCTCATTCGAATCCCAAGACTTCTTCCCCTAACTACAATCCTGATGCAAGGTGTGTGTACCACTCCAACAGCCCGGGGTATGATACTGACGACTGTTGGTGGTTGAAATATGAAGTTCAAAACATGATTGATGAAGGGGTGTTGGAGTTTACACAAGATGGTCAGGTTGTGTTCTTCTGCCATCCCTCAAAGATACACCATCTGAAGTGACAAGTTCAGGCAAAGAGGCTTTTGTACATTAGAATTTTCAATTTGTAATTTTCTTTTGATTGTTCGAACATCTATTCATGTCAAACTATATTACTTTATCAATGCATTGCATATGTCTGTTTTGAATCAATTCATTCGTATTCACTATATTTGAATTGCTTCCCTTTTTGTGATATTCAACTCTCTATTAAAAAGTTGTAAGCCTTTAGAGAGAGGATGACGAAAAAGATACCACAATCTCACACAGTGTGCTTTTGAAAAGACCTTGTTGATGATGTACATGCGTTGTTTCAAATCCAAAATAGTGGAGTTATAAGGAAGATAGTCCCTAGTCAACCCCTTTGAGCCAAAGAAGTAGGAGTTTTTCTTTTCACACAAATTAAAACCCTTAATCATAACCTGAGGCAGGGTAGTTTTCTCAGTTAATTCAGATGTGCATTCAGTTGCAATATTCTACTTCATACATGATGAATGGCATCAAAGTTGTCCTTCCAAATCAGAAGATGGTGATGGTTCCGCATAATCATTAAAACCGGAAGTTATTATATCTCAAAATAAAAGCCCATTAAGTCAAAACCTATGAAGGATACTTAAGATAAAAATGGGGTATCCCACTGACTGTAATCACAAAAAGAAACAGTTCAGGCAAAAAACAGGGATAGTAAAATCAAAAAGAAAGAGGTCCTACAAACTCTCGACAAAAAAGATGACTGCCTATTCAAAATAAATTGTCAGTATCTGAACCATCACCGGAACATCAAGGACAATATTCCAAAACTCAACTGGGATTCTAAACGCGCAATTAACTGAGCATAGGATTGAAGAAAATCACGAAGAGTGGGTAGGTACAAATAAATTTTGAGCCTTTATCCTTTTTTTCTTGAACCGTGAATTAGGCCACGTTATAACCCTTAAAAGTCCTAGCTGAAGCATGGTTTAGTTCGAAAGCATACTTTTATAAAATGTATCCTGACTCCTCTTAGGTTTTCCATAAATCACGAGTTGATATCACTCTCTTGCAAAATTTGTTTGTTTTACTAAAAAATGATTTTTCAAACTTCAAGATAGACATAAGCTTTGCTTTCTTAAAATACCATTGTTTGCATATGACTATTTGTTCAACAACAGAGAAATTCACACGATGGATATTTGATGAACAAACATATTCTTAGTGGACAAAATCACCTCAATTGGAAAAACACTTCCAAGTAAGGGGCACGGCATGATCATTGTCCATCATCTGGTGCATTCAAGTCAAGATTCAAGGAATCTCTCAAAAATGCCAAATAGCCAGGGGAGGATCTCAATCTGAATCACTTGGGGTATTGGACATGAATTCCAGCAACGAACCTTGTACGATCAAACAAACATCTTCTGGCAGTGTGGCAACACTTACTAATATGGACATAGTCGGAAAATACTATGCATGAACAAAGACCCGCTAGGTTGACTGGCCTAGGCAAAAATAAGGGCATCCCGGCGAACCAAAAGGGTTCGGGCAAAAATTAGGGATAAAAACAAAAAAAATTATACACCCGACAAGTCGAAAACCTGAAAAGGCAGATTAAGCAAAAAAAGGGTATCCCGGTGGACTGAAAATCTGAAAAGACAGTCCATGCAAAAGTTAGGGATTAAATCGTACGACTACGTCCCGTCATATCGTCACTTGTATAATCAGTAGAAAGTTTATTACCTTGATATGCATTCACCAAGGACTCCAAGAGTTGGGATAACAGCCAAACCATCAACAAAATCCCCAGTTGATATTTTCTACAACAGGTATCGAGATAGGGGCATTCTACTACAAGGCCACCACCATATTCTCAGCTTACAACCTATTGATGTCAAGTGTTCTTATACCCTCGGTAGAGAAAAATATCCAAATTATTGCTCCAACGAAAATTACCCAATGAAGTTGCCAAGCTTCTCGAGATTCCCCAAGCGGATTACAGAGTTTCCCTTCCCCAATGGAAACATTTTGAATAAAGCAGATTATCTTCTAGCAACGGTTCATGTACGATCCAAAGATGAAAGTCATCCTGACACTTACTCCAGATTCTCATCTAGAAGCAGTTCAGGTACGATCCAGAGACGGATTTCATCCTGATACTTATTTCAACATACGAATCCATCCACAAAGCCTATGCAGGTACTTTCTCCAACAGATACAGGGGCAGAAACGTCTTGATATGAAGTCACCGCTACATCCTCAGCATACGTCCCAATGACATCTACACTCCCCACATAGTAGAGGCAACCAAAGCTCTGACATCGGCTTCCCCAAACAGGATCTACTTTCCCCAGCAAAGTTCCTTAAGAGAGCTGGCATATATATTTCCCAGCCGAATTTTATAATCGCAAGCGGTTCATAAGGTTGTCTCCCAAGCAGAGTTTGTTTCTATGAATACAGAAGCTCAATCCCCAACAAAATTTATTTCTCTAGCTACGGAAGCTCATCCTCGGGCGGAGTTTATTTCTCCAAATCGGAAAAATCTTACAGCAAAGCATCTCCTCTCTCAAACAGAATTATTCCCCCACAAAGTTATTCTCAAGCAGAGTCTCTCTCCGGAAGAATATTCACAAACAGAAAGGAGTAAATCCACAACATAGTCATCTTCGTTGACCATCCCCGGCAGAAGTAGAAGAACCACTTTTTCTACAGTGGTCAAGAATTCAATTTCAAGCACTCTCCAGCACCAGTCAGGGATTTATTTTCCCAGACTCGGATATGTCACAATAGCATTTTATGTTCAGACATCATAACGTGCGCATACATATTGCATACAACATAATCTAATTTATTTTGCGAACATCATCACAATATGCATTTCATGCATTGCATATAGTTAATCCTGTACCTTTTCAGGAAAGATGGTTATCATCAACAATTACAACAGTCCAAGATTAAATCCATGAAGCTATACATGTCATATCTGCAGACAACTAATGGAAAATCAGTTCCCGAAACCAAACGGGTCAACTAATCTACGTGATCAAATGAAGCAGGCCTAGTACCTAGGCTTTCATTTCGAAGTAACCCTACTACCCAGGTTCCTTCTTAGCAGCCCTACTATCCAGGATTTCATTTCCAAGTAACCCTACTATCCAGGTTTATTCTCAGCAGCCTCACTATCCAGGCTTTCATTTCGAAGTGACCCTACTATCCAGGTTCCTTATCATAGCCCTACTATCCAGGCTTTCATTTCGAAGTGAAATTCTGGCAACAGATACTTAATGTCACAGTGAATGTTATGACACCGTATCTGACACACTTCAAGACAGTAAATTTAAAAGCAGTAAAGAACACAATCAATTGTTTACCCAGTTCAGTGTGTAACAACACCTACTCTGGGGGCTACCAAGCCAGGGAGGAAATTCACTATAACAGATATTAATTCAGGAATAAATCAACCAGTTTATCTCCTTCGCTTAAGACCTACCCAATGCAACTTCAATCTAAGTTCAACTTAAACCTGAGTTCCTACTCACTCCCCCTCAATCACAGCAGTAATACTAAACTATTGATTAATGAGATTATGAAGACACTCTTCAGTACACACACTTGATTTTGCTTCACATCTTTAATCAAGTGACAAACACTCGTGATTCAAAGCTTTGAGTGATAAACAACCCTAACTTGAATTTGCTTCAAAGCTTTAATCAAGTTACACAAACACTCGTGCTTCAAAGTTTTGAGTGATACACAACCCTTACAATCAAATCCTACTCCAAGTCACTTATCACAATGATAATTTCTTGGCTCACAGTAGTTACAAATATACAATCCCTTATTGATCTTCTGTCAAAAAGTATTTTTCACCATTAATCTTCATGAGGAATATATAGGCTGACTATTCTTCAGTTAGGGATTCCATGAAAATAGCTAGGGTTAACTCAAGTTAACCTAAAGACTTGGTCTTAGGCTTTCATCATACCAGATTAGGGTTAAGCAAGGTTAACCTAATGTCCACGTGAGCATCTGATCTGGACTGTAAACACCAACTCAGAGAAGCATAACAGATTCCTGAAAAATCTGAGGAATAACAAATTTGCACAAATGTTAGATCAGTACAGGATGTCTTAACATTGGTTATGACAACAAGAATCCTGATCACTGATTTTGGTAGAATGCAATAAATATGATCATTACTTAATGATCATGATAAACACTCATATTGAGTAGCTCTTGTATGACATTCTTTTTCTGCAGAATGTACCTTTATCCCAGAATGTTATGACATCAGTCATGACATTCACAAAACTGGTTTTACCAAAAAAAATGCCAACAAACAAACACTTACAAACTCCCCCTTTGGAAAATGTTTGGCTAAAACCCCTAAACAATCAGAGATTAGAATGCAGCAGAATTTTTAATAACATCTACCAAGTCTAATTCTACCAAAATTACCACAAAATCTTCTCCCCCTTTTTAGCCATAAAGAGGCCAAAGATACTTGTACTTTTAAGTTATACAGTCATCCAAAAGGAATAAAAAAAACACAGAAATAATAAGAAGTCATTTGGCAGCAACAAGTTCCAGCAGCAAACTTTTCAACAACACTGATCTTTAGGCAATGTCATCTTCCGAGAAAGCACTATCTTCAGCATTATGCTGGTCTTCATCAGCATCCTCTTCCCTTCTTTGTCCTTCATTCTCCTCCTGTTCTAGTCTAGCAATTAGGTCCCCAAGAGTCCTTTTTCTTGTATCAAGCTCTCTGCAGGTTTCTTTTAGCACAACTATAACATCAGTTTTCTTGGAATGAGATTTGACAGTTGATGTCTCAGCAGATGTCATAACAATGCCAGGGACATGTGTTCCCTGAAACAGCTTATAGTGCAAACCAAGAGCAGGGGCTCTTTTGCATACAGAGTCTTTTTCAACCAGAATATCAAGATACTGAGCAATGATTATACCACACAGGAGAGAGGGAAAAGCAATAGGGACTTTAATAGCACAGCTTCCGACATGTTTCAATGTTTGATCAAAGATGTACTTGCCATAATCAAAGTTTGTCCTGGTTCCAACAGCATAGATGAATCTTCCCAAACCTGTGGAAATGGTGTATTTATGGTTGGTGGGAACCCAGTTAGTTGCACCAATTTTATGCAGTATGGCAAACTTCATGCTCAGCTTGCTTGCATTTAGCTTCCCTTTCAAGGGTCAGTTCTTGACTTGCTTTGCAGTGATGGTTTGACAAACTTGGTTGTTAGTAACTTCAAGCTCAGGACAACCATCATCAGGCCTTCCTAGGAATTTGTTTATTACTCAAGGGGAGAAATTTACCTTCCTTCCTCTCACATACACACTCTTAAAATCAGCTGACTTTCCATCAGCACAACCATCAGATAAATTTACTATGAATTCTTTGACAAGAATCTCATAGCAGTTGGTAAACTTGACCACAGTTTTCATTAGACCAGTAGTCTTGATTAGATCCATGATTTCCTTACACTCAATAGCATTGTTGTTCAGCTCTCTTTCCAAGGCAATCCTTTTCAGAAACACATACTTCCACCTGTTTGCATTTTCTGGATGGTGAAAGGAGATGTTGTCAATGGCAACTTCAGGGACTTTAGGCATTTTGCTAGAAGAGAGTTTCTTCCTGAGAGGAATGTCTGGAACATTGCTCTGAACATCAAACTCAAAGTCTGATTCCTCATCAGATTCAGAGGGTTCAGGGTCCTTCCTTTTCTTGGCTATTGGTTGTCTCAAAGGTTTTGAGAGACTACCAACACGTACTCTAGTTTTCACCTTCCCCTTCCCTTTTGACAATCCAGCTTTTCGATCCTTCTCAGCTTCTACTCTAGTCTTGTTCTCAGACCTGGTTTTCTTATGAACAACTTCAGTAGCCTTCTCTTTGGAGGGGCTTTTGGCAGCATCCTGCTTTTCTTTTCTGCTCATCATCCTTCTAGCTATTCTAGGGTTGATATTATCAATTAAATCATTGTCAGAGTATTCTTCATCAACATTAATAACTGGGGGTTCAACAGCCTTGCCAGTAGGGTTCTGGTGATCATCATGTTTTTCTGGATATTTCCTAATGTTGTCATCAGGTGTCTCAACATTATGAGTGACATCTGGATCCATTTCTACATTAGGACTAGCAGTTTCTTGGTTCAAAGGTACAGAAATGCCAGGTACAGAGTGATTCTCATTAAGAATCCTAGTGACTAGTCTAGCAATAGCTTGATGAACATAAGCAGAACCTTCCCTATTTGCTATTTCTGGAGGAACAGAAGATGATGGTTGAGAAGATTTACCAGATGGAGAGGCTTGTGATCTTCTTGCATGTCTGGTTCGCAGCTTCTTGACCTTAGTGGGATCAGCTGCTAGTTCACGAAGAGGAGTTATCTCAAGAACATCAGTATCCATGCAGTTTGTGATTGCCCTAGGTTCGCTGTCAAGGGATGCGGAAGAAGCAGTCGCCTTTGAAGAGCATGATGACATGGATTGTTGAGACATTTTGAGTGATTTAGAAAACAAGTAACAGCGAGAGTGAAATCTTCGTTTGAATGAATGGAGATTGTTGCAGAAACGCGAGAGGAGTGAGATATATGAATGTCTATTCAACTTCTTAAAATTTTGGAAAGAAATGAGGAAACAGATGATTAGCTCAATCAGAATAGACTTAACTAAAATATCTCTTTCATCCCTTATTTTAAGCAAAATTAATTGCTACATCTCTTCATATTGGCAAATACCCAGCTTGCCACTCAAATTTTCAAATTGACTAGCATTAAGTGCCTTGGTAAAAATGTCAGCCAGTTGTAGTTCGGTGGCAACATGTTCCAGTTTAATCACCTTTTCTTCCACAAGATCTCTGATGAAGTGATGTCTAATGTCAATATGCTTGGTCCTGCTATGCTGTATAGGATTCTTGGAAATGTTGATAGTACTCAGATTGTCACAGTACAATGTCATGACATCTTGTGTGACATTATACTCAGTAAGCATCTGTTTCATCCAGATCATTTGAGAACAGCTGCTACCAGCTGCTATGTATTCAGCTTCAGCAGTAGATAGAGACACACAGTTCTGTTTCTTGCTGAACCAAGAGACAAGATTATTTCCCAAAAAGAAGCATCCTCCAGAGGTGCTCTTTCTATCATCAGCACTTCCAGCCCAATCAGCATCACAGTAACCAGACAGAATTGGTTCACATCCATGAGAGTACAGCAAGCCATAGTTGTAAGTTCCACTCACATACTTCAGAATTCTTTTCACTTGGTTGATGTGACTTACTTTGGGTTCAGCCTGGTATCTTGCACATACTCCAACTGCAAAAGCAATGTCAGGTCTGTTGGTTGTTAAGTATAGCAGACTTCCTATCATGCTTCTGTACAAGCTTTGATCCACATTAGCCCCACTTGTGTCTTTGGACAGCTTTAAATGAGTAGGTGCAGGAGTCCTTTTGTGACTGGCCTTCTCCATTCCAAACTTCTTGACAATATTCTTTGCATACTTGCTTTGAGATAGAAATGTTGAGTCTTCCATCTGTGTGACTTGTAGTCCAAGAAAGTAGGTCAATTCTCCCATGAGGCTCATTTCAAATTCAGCTTGCATTTGGTCAGCAAAATGTTTAACCATTTTATCTGACATTCCTCCAAACACTATGTCATCAACATAAATTTGAGCTACCATTATCTTTCCTCCTTCATTTTTGACAAAAAGGGTTTTATCCAAGCCTCATTTCCTGTATCCTTTGTCAGTGAGGAATTTTGTCAATCTGTCATACCAGGCTCTAGGAGCTTGTTTCAGGCCATATAGAGTTTTCCTCAATTTGTAGACATGATCAGGACAGTTTGGATCCATAAATCCTATAGGCTGTTCCACATATACTTCCTCATTTAAGTACCCATTTAAGAAGGCACTATTTACATCCATCTGAAATAGCTTAAACTTAAGGAGACAAGCAACTCCCAAAAGAAGTCTGATTGAATCCAGTCTAGCTACAGGAGAAAAAGTTTCATCAAAATCAACCCCTTCAACTTGAGTGTAGCCTTGAGCAACAAGCCTTGCCTTATTCCTGGTGACAACTCCTTCAGCATCTGATTTGTTCTTGTAGATCAATTTTGTGCCAATAATGTTTGTTCCTTCTGGTCTAGGAACTAACTCCCATACTTCATGTTGCTTGAATTGGTTCAATTCATCTTGCATTGCTCAAATCCAGTATTCATCAGTCAAATCCTCCTTAACATTTTTTGGTTCAATCTTAGAGACAAAGCAAGAGTTTGAGATGATTTCTCTAGATCTTGTAATGACTCCACTGTTTGGGTCTCCTATGATGAGTTCCTTAGGATGATCTTTCTGAATTCTGATGGAAGGATCTTTGTTAGCTTCCTTTGATTCAGATTCTGATGAAGTAGTTTTAGGTACATCATCCTTTTTAGACACTTGAGTTGAAGTCTCAAAGAATGTCTCAACATCATATGGGACATCTGTTTCCTCATGATAATCATCAACTATGACATTTATAGATTCCATCATAGCTTTGATCCTGGAATTGAATACCCTATATGCTCTGCTGTTGGTAGAGTATCCTAGGAATATTCCTTCATCACTTTTAGGATCCATCTTTCTCTTTTGTTCACGATCTGTCAGAATATAGCATTTGCTTCCAAAGACATGGAAGTACTTTATTGTAGGCTTTCTTCCTTTCCATAGTTCATAAATGGTGGATGATGTTCCCTTTCTCAAGGTGACCATGTTATGGACATAACAGGCTGTATTCATAGCTTCAGCCCAAAAATGAATAGGAAGTCCTTTGGCATGTATCATTGCTCTGGCATATTCCTGTATAGTCCTGTTTTTCCTTTCCACAACTCCATTTTGTTGAGGAGTTATGGGTGAAGATAATTCATGATTGATTCCTTCTGAGGAACAGAACTCATCAAACTTACTGTTTTCAAACTCCTTGCCATGGTCACTTCTGATTCTGACAATGTATCCTTCTTTTTCTCTTTGAATTTTTTTGCACAGTTCCTTAAATACATCAAATACATCAGACTTTTCCCTAATGAAGTTAATCCAGGTGAATCTGGAAAAATCATCCACAACAACATACGCATATCTCTTTCCTCCAAGACTTTCCACCTGCATTGGACCCATCAGATCCATATGTAGGAGTTCTAGCACTTTAGAGGTGGTCAGATGTCTTGTCTTTGGATGTGACATTCTTGTTTACTTTCCAACCTGACATTCACCACAGACTCTCCCTTCATCAATTTGAAGCCTTGGAATCCCTCTGACTGCCTCCATGGATATGATCCTTTTCATCCCTCTTAGATTTAAATGACCAAGTTTTTGGTGCCACAGTTTCACTTCCTTTTCTTCTTTGGCTATAGAGCACACAGAAGAATAATTAGTGTTCTCAGACTCCCATAAGTAACAGTTGTCTTTAGATTTGACTCCTCTCATTACAACTTCTTGTTTTTTATTAGTTACAAGACATTCAGACTTGGTGAAGTTAACCTTGAATCCTAGATCACATAATTGAATGATACTTGTGAGATTAGCAGTCAAGCCTTTTACCAGCAATACTTCATTTAGGTTTGGAACTCCAGGGCAGTCCAAGTTTCCAACTCCTTTGATTTCTCCTCTAGCACCATCTCCAAAAGTTACATAACTAGTAGTATAAGGTTTAACATTATTCAGAAGATTCTTGATTCTAGTCATGTGTTTAGAGCATCCACTGTAAAAGTACCAGTCTTCCTTTGCAGAGACTCTAAGGGAGGTGTGAGCTATCAGGGCTGCAGACTTTTTCTTCCGCTGTTGAGTATATGGTGCCTTGTTAGACTTAGGTTTGACAACTGGGATCTGATTAGGATATCCATACAATCTGAAGCAGAATGGCTTTATGTGACCAAACCTTCCACAATGATGACATCTCCATCTTTGATACTTTTTCTTCATATTTCTCTGTTCTCGATGTTGAGTGCTATGTTGTGACATCTGCTTTGACATTTGTTTATCAGGCATGATCTTCTTCTTGTCTACAGTAGATTTCTTTGCTGCCACAAATCCTAGACCAGACTTGTTTCCCACATTTTGTCCAGCCTGGAGGATTTCTTCTAATTTGTCAGTTCCATTTGTCAGCATCTTGACAGACTTAGTCATCTGATCAAGTTTTGAGTTTAGTATTTGAACTTCACCTTCGAGATGACTTATAGTATCAGTGTCTGCCTTCTTCTCAGCCTCCAACTTTACTATGAGTTTTTTTTGTCTCTAATTTTGCTGACAGACTTCAGCACTTCTGATACATAGCTTCTTGTAGGAGTCAGCCAGTTCTTCAAATGTCACTTCCTCATCATTAGAGTCACTATCAGAGTTACAAATACCAGCTAGTGCAGTAACTAGTTTGGTAGATTCTTCTTCAGAATTACTTTCTGAGTCACAATCAGACCAAGTAACAGACATTCCTTTCTTTTGTTTCTTAAGAAAGGTAGGACATTCAGCTCGTATGTGCCCATATCCTTCACATCCATGGCATTGGATTCCTTCGCTTTGATTTCCCTTTTCTTCAGACTTTGGTCTTCTGCTGGAGTCATAGGATCTGTTAATGTCAGAGGGAATGTTCTTGACATTTGACCTTGACTTTGGGTCCATTCTCTTGATGAGTTTGTTGAACTGCCTTCCAAGCATGGCTATAGCTTCTGAAATATTCTCTTCATCATCCTCCTTGTTTTCATCTTCAGTATTAGATACAAGTGTTATGCTCTTGTTTTTCTTGTCAACATTGTCACTGATCCCCATCTCAAAAGTCTGAAGTGACCCAATGAGTTCATCAACCTTCAAGTTGCAGATATCCTGAGCTTCCTCTATAGCAGTCACCTTCATTGCAAATCTTTTAGGCAAGGATCTGAGAATCTTTCTCACTAGTTTTTCTTCTGACATCTTTTCTCCCAATGCTCCTGAGGTGTTGGCAATTTCCAAGATGTTCATGTGAAACTCATGAATGGTCTCATCTTCCATCATCCTTAGGTTCTCAAATTTGGTAGTCAGCATCTGAAGCCTTGACATTTTTACTTTGGATGTACCCTCATGGGTAGTTTTGAGAGTGTCCCAAACATCCTTGGCCAGTTCACATTGATGTACTAGTCTGAATATGTTTCTATCAATTCCATTGAACAAGGAATTTAATGCTTTGGAGTTACCCAGGGATAACTCATCTTCTTCTTTGCTCCATTCTTCCTCGGGTTTCAGACTGGTTGTCCCATCTTTCCCAGTTATGGTGGGATGGTTCCATCCTTTGTCAGCAGCTCTCCAAGCCTTTTTGTCCAGTTATTTTAAGAAGGCAATCATACGAGGTTTCCAGTAGTCATAATTTGATCCATCCAGAATGAGTGGTCTGTTCCCAAATCCTCCTTCTTTGTCCATAGCGCCAGAAAATAATATCCCTAGATCTCACCTAGTAAGACAGGCAGGGTGCCTGCTCTGATACCAATTGAAATTCTGGCAACAGATAGTTAATGTCACAGTGAATGTTATGACACCGTATCTATCACACTTCAAGACAGTAAATTTAAAAGCAGTAAAGAACACAATAAATTGTTTACCCAGTTCAGTGTGTAACAACACCTACTCTGGGGGCTACCAAGCCAGGTAGGAAATTCACTATAAAAGATATTAATTCAGGAATAAACCAACCAGTTTATCTCCTTCACTTAAGACCTACCCAATGCAACTTCAATCTAAGTTCAACTTAAACCTGAGTTCCTACTCACTCCCCCTCAATCACAGCAGTGATACTAAACTATTGATTAATGAGATTATGAAGACACTCTTCAGTACACACACTTGATTTTGCTTCACAGCTTTAATCAAGTGACAAACACTCGTGCTTCAAAGCTTTGAGTGATAAACAACCCTAACTTGAATTTGCTTCAAAGCTTTAATCAAGTGACACAAACACTCGTGCTTTAAAGCTTTGAGTGATACACAACCCTTACAATCAAATCCTACTCCAAGTCACTTATCACAATGATAATTGCTTGGCTCACAGTAGTTACAACTATACAATCCCTTATTGATCTTCTGTCAAAAAGTATTTTTCACCATTAATCTTCATGAGGAATATATAGTCCGACTATTCTTCAGTTAGGGCTTCCATGAAAATAGATAGGGTTAACTCAAGTCAACCTAAAGAATTGGTCTTAGGCTTTCATCATACCAGATTAGGGTTAAGCAAGGTTAACCTAATGTCTACGTGAGCATCTGATCTGGACTGTAAACACCAACTCAGAGAAGCATAACAGATTCCTGAAAAATCTCAGGAATAACAAATCTGCACAAATGTTAGATCAGTACAGGATGTCTTAACATTGGTTATGACAACAAGAATCCTGATCACTGATTTTGGTAGAATGCAATAAATATGATCATTGCTTAATGATCATGCTAAACACTCATATTGAGTAGCTCATGTATGACATTCTTTTTCTGCAGAATGTACCTTTATCCCAGAATGTTATGACATCAGTCATGACATTCACAAAACTGGTTTTACCAAAAAAATGCCAGGTTCCTTCTATCCAGGGTTTCATTTTGAAGTAACCCTACTATCCAGGTTCCTTCTCAGCAGCCCTACTATCCAGGCTTTCATTTCAAAGTAACCCTACTATCCAGGTTCCTTCTAGCAGGCTCACTATCCAGGCTTTCATTTTGAAGTAACCCTACTATCCAGGTTCCTTCGTATAGCCCTACTATCCTGGCTTTTTTTCCGAAGTAACCCTACTACCCAGGTTCCTTCTCATAACCCTATTATCCAGGCTTTTATTTCGAAGTAACCCTACTACCCAGTTTCCTTCTCATAGCCCTACTATCCAGGCTTTTATTTTGAAGTAACCCTACTACCCAGGTTCCTTCTCATAGCCTTACTATCCAGGCTTTCATTTCGAAGTAACCCTACTACCCAGGTTCCATCTCATAGCCCTACTATCCAGGCTCCTTTTCAGGAATTACTTGATGCAGTCTTGCATGGACTTATCCCGAGAAAGCCCTAACCAGGTTCCTTCTCTTTTATCTCCAGACAACAGTTTACAACACTGTAAAACCTAGACCCGACCAGATACGGTCGATTTCATATTCCCCAGTAAGTCGCTGTGAAGCCTGGAATACAACCAGATAGAAGTCAGCCTTATCATCCTCAACCAGTCACTGTGAAACCTGGACTCTACCAGATAACAGCGCACTTTTGTCTCTTCAATCAAGTTATGACTCCCAAGTAGAGTAACAGATAACTGAAGCTCTTAGAACTCTATGTTCCAAGACAGAGACCAAAATTCCTCACGGAGTCCTCCCTAATAGCAAGAGCAAGAATCCCCACAAAGGGATATCTCATAAAGTCATCATTGTTCTGGATGGCATCTTTAAGCCCATCTCCGACGACTCTCCGTCATATCCTCTAGATGGCGTCTCTAAGCCCATCTCCGACGATCTTCCTCCATCTTCTCCAAATGGCATCTGTAAGCCCATTCCCGATATTACCTACACAGTCAAGTATCTTTTCAGACGAGTGCAAATTTTTGGGCACTCTAGTGTTTAATCATCTTCCACCTTCAGATCACGAAAGGCAGACTAGCCAATCTACATCTTCAGGTTTAAGAAGATTGAACAGGGGCAGCGGTTGTACCCCAAAATTTACCCTCTTTATTTTCATACACGTATATCATTGGTTTTATGGTTATGAAATAAAGGTATATTTAGCAAGCTTCATCAGGTTACAAGTGACGTTTATTTCGCCAATGGATGTTCTCAGAGTATTTTTCGTGCTGAAGATCGGTTCACCGTTTCGCAATGATTCAGGGTTCAAAGATTCACGAGTCCAACCCGACGCGTCATATTCAGGTGTTCTTTTGCCAATATATCTTTGATAACGTATTCTCAAATTCAGGTTCGGCTCGAGAGCTAATTCTTTAAAGAAGATCTCCGAATGTGCGATTTTTTTCTCGAAGAAATATGGTGAAAAAGTGTGCTGAAAGTGCAGCTTTTACACACTAAAAAATTCATAACTTGAATATCGTTACTCGTTTTAAACCTGTTCCGGTGGCCAAAATTTCGTCTTGACGTCATCTATATTTTCATCTCTCACGGCTAGAAGCCAATTTCGATCAGAAGGTCTTCAAAAATGCGGATTTATCAAGTATTTTCGTACAGAAAATTTCTGACAGAAGTTTATTTGCGTCATGTTCAGAAAATCATAACTTCATCGATTTTTATCATATTGAGCTGGTTCCAGCGCCAAAATTTCAAAAATTGAGTTGGCTACGTTTTCATAGGAAATATTAAGTTTGAACGGTATCCAAAAGGCCTTCGTTATTTGCCCAGAGTGCATGTGACGCGACGAAAATCCTGAATACTGAATATTATTTCATCTGGGTTGAAACTTCGAAAATTCATAACTCGGTTAATTTTTATCATATCGGGCCCATCTTTTTACACAAGATCACTGAATCAGAGATATAAAACTTTGCATCCATAGTCGAGATTGGGTTCTACGCTGATCAATACCAGTTTTTTATTGAAGAACGTGTCAGAATTGACACTGGAGCCCAAAATAAGTTTGTCTAAGGTGAAACTTCAAAAATACATATCAAATTCTTTCAAGAACCCTAGAATTCTTGAAATTCTTGTTACAAGCCCCCATCTCACTACAAACAAACCATCCTTGTTACAAACTCTCATCTCACTACTTCTCCAGTAAGGATAATGTTGATTTAATCTCCATGATCAAAAGGGTGTAGAAGCATTCATACATGCCATATCGGTATTAATAATACAAAATGTCATATATTTAAAAAATTTGTATTTCATGGTATGCTAATTTGTTTAGTGTGTCTATGAGATTCCACACTACAGGTTTGACTATTATGGTCTCATGCAGGTTTATTACAATATTGAGACCGAATCATAACAACCACCAATGCATGGCAAGGCAGACATCCTGAGGAGGTTAAGGGCGTGGGTTCAACACTCACCCCTATTGGTTTTGATTTTCTTCCATTCTATTTATCCTTTTACCTATTTTCATTCTTTCTATTTAAAACTTTTTTCATAAAACTTAACATATTTCACAAACCTTTTATTTTTCATAATAAACTAGAATAATTAATTTTAGGTTTTTTTAATTAAATTTTAGGTTTTAAATTAATATTTGGTCCAACACTCACCCCTAACATTTACATTATTTGTATTTTCTAACCCTATTTTTCATTGATGTTTCTTCCCCTATCTATTTTTTGGCAAACTTAATTCTTTCTTGTTAATCATTACACATAAACTTTTTTTAAAACTTTTTTTTAAATTAATTAGGTTTTAAGTTTTTTTAATTAACCTTTTTTTTTCAAAATTAACCTTTTTTTTAATTAAAATTAATTAGGTTTTTAGGTTTTTTTTAACTAACCTTTTTTTTCAAAACTAACCTTTTTTTAAATTAAAATTAATTAGGTTTTTTTAATTAACCTTTTTTTTTCAAAATTAACTTTTTTTTAATTAAAGTTAATTAGGTTTTTAGGTTTTTTTTAATTAACCTTTTTTTCAAAACTAACTTTTTTTAATTCGAACTAATTAGGATTTAGGTATTTTAATTAACTTTTTTTAAAATTAACATTTTTTTATTAATTAAAATTAATTAGGTTTTTTAGGTTTATTTAATTAATTATCATAAATCATTTTTTTCATAAAAAATCACCAAATTTTTTTTTCTATTTTCATCTTATTTTTATTTTCCTAGATAAAGTGTATAGGGCGCATTCAACTATAATAGCATAGCTTTATTTTTCCCGCTTTTTTTCATCATGATCATGTAATTACGCCCGGTTTGTAATAAATTAATTAGAGTTTATTATTTCTGCAAATTTACTTTCAGTCAATTCTTTATGTATTTGTTCAAAAGCCTTATAATAGCGTATGACTCTTTTTACTTTCTCGCTTTTATATCTTATGCTTGTATATAACTATTAGAACCTAGGCTTGTATGCTTAATTAACCAATCAGTAGATCACTTAACTTCGAGATAAATATCTGAAAAACACATTGTTGCATACTTGCACCCCTAGGGTACTCCCCACTTGGTTGCCTCGGAAAAAAATGGTCATGTCCCTCGAACGTAGGGATATCTTAGTAAAAGACCCTCGATCTAAAAGTCATCATAAAGATCATAGTCCCTTAACGTCCCTCGAGTTGCCTACGAGAAATGATCTTGTCTCTCAATGTTGCCTACGAATATATGATGACAGTTCTTTCAAACTGCTAATGTATCCTACATGTTGCCTTCTATGACCATAACGATGACCCGCGCTTGTCCTTCATACATCCAACGATAGGGCTACCTACTCACTAAAAGTAGGATAGCATTGTCTAAAGGTTGGGAGGAAAATAACGGCCTTTTCGAGTATAAGTAGATAAGTTCTTAGATGCTTGCTCAAAACAACTTTTTGCACCTACACAAAAATATTTTCAAAAACACTTTCAAAAACATTTGTCTTGTCAACACTCTTGAGGACTAATACAAGAGTTATCACAAAGTGAATCGCTGCACTAAGGCATTTTCAAAACAATTTTCAAAACACACAAAGCAAAAGCAATTTTCAAAAGATGAGCTAGCATCTAAGAGCCCGTAGAAAATTATGGATGGAAAGGGTGCTAAAACCTTCCATTTCCATAATCTACCCCCCTTACTCAGAAAACTCTCGAAAAAGGTATTTTTTTGTTCTTTTCACCCTTTCCTTTGTTGGATAAAAGAAAAGTCGATGGCGACTCTTGCTTACCGCAACATTTGCAGATACAAAATGAAAAACCAGTATTAACAGTCGGTTCTGCCACCATATCACACCTACTATCCAGGTTCCTTCTCACAACCCTACTATCCAGGCTTTCATTTGGAAGCAACCCTACTACCCATGTTCCTTCTCATAGCCCTACTATGTAGGCTTTCATTTCGAAGTAACTCTACTATCCAGGTTCCTTCTTATAGCCCTGCTATCCAGGCTTTCATTTCGAAGTAACCCTACTATCCAGGTTCCTTCTCACAGCCATACTATCCATCCTTTCATTTAGAAGTAACCCTACTACCCAGGTTCCTTCTCATAGCCCTACTATCCAGGCTTTCATTTTAAAGTAACCCTATTATCCAGGTTCCTTCTCATATCCTTACTTTCCAGGATTTCATTTCAAAGTAACCCTAATACCCAGGTTCCTTCTTATAGCCCTACTATCTAGGCTTTCATTTCGAAGTAACCTTACTATCTAGGTTTCTTCTCATAGCCCTACTATCCATTCTTTCATTTCGAAGTAACCTTACTATCCAGGTTCCTTCTTATAGCCCTACTATCCAGGCTTTCATTTCGAAGTAACCCTAATACCCATGTTCCTTCTCATAGCCCTACTATCCAGGCTTTCATTTCGAAGTAACCATACTATCTAGGTTCCTTGTAATAGCCCTACTATCCAGGCTTTCATTTCGAAGTAACTCTACTATCCAGGTTCCTTCTCATAGCCCTACTATCCAGGCTTTCATTTCGAAGTAACCCTACTATCCAGGTTCCTTCTCATAGCCCTACTACCCAGTTTCCTTCTCATAGCCCTACTATCCAGGCGTTCATTTCGAAGTAACCCTACCATACAGGTTCCTTCTCTTTTATCTTCGGACAACAATTTACAACACTGTAAAACCTGGACCCGACTAGATACGGTCGATTTCACATTTCCCCAGTAAGTCGTTGTGCAGCCTGGACCCTGATAAACAGATCACTTTTGTCTCATCAGTCAAGAGTTAATTCCCCAGTAGAATAATGGACAACCGAAGCTCCTATACTCTATTTCCAAGGACATAAATCAACATTCTTCAGCAAAGTCCTCCCCAACAGCAGGTACAGGAAATCTCGCAAAGGAATCGCTTATCCAACCGATATCTTTTCTGGATGGCATTTTTAAGCCCATCTCCGATGATTCTCCGTCACCTTCTAAATAGCATTTGTAAGCCCATTCCCGATACTACCTATACAAATCAAGCATCACTTTATGCGAGTGCAAATTTCTGGGCACTCTAGTGTTCAATCATCTTCCACCTTCAGATTACAAAAGGCAGACCAGCCAATCTACATCCTCAGGTTTAAGAAGATTGAACAGGGGAAGTTGTTGTACCACAAAATTTCCCCTCTCATTTTCACACAAAACATACTCCTAGAGGTCCTCAATTGCTCAAGTTGACTAAGGATTGACCATACAAATGCTCCTCCTAAGACAATGAGCCTCAAACTAGGGTTTCACTCCTCATCAAGATGTTTGAGTTTCAAGTGTCCTAAATGGTTTGCATTGCCATAATATGTCCTAGGGATCATCCATGCCAAGTTTCATGCCTTGCACAAGAAGTTTGCTCAGTCAACTTCTCAAATGCCTGAAAATCAACTATATTAGGGCAAAAGTCAACTGTGACCCACATACAGTCAAACTTCAAGATTTTTGGTCAACATCAACATTTTTAAGTGATATCGATCATTGGGTCAATGGTTGATCATGATTCCTCAAGGAATGCTAATAATTCATCAAAACTAAAAAGTTGCTAAATTAGGGTTTCTATGGGAAAAGTCAACCAAACTTTGACCAGGCATAACTTTCTCATAATTTATCATAAATTCCTCATCCAAGTCTCATTTTGAAGAGAATCCACATACCTACAATTCATTTTCATCCCTCAAGTTCAAGAAATTCACTCATGAAAAGATATGAATTCAGACATTATAGGTCCTTTTCAAAAGTCAACAAAAACACCTTTTGGGTCAAAGCTTCTTACATGAACATGGAAGGTCCAATTGAGATGAAACCAAATATATTGCTTAGGGGACATCCTAAGTTTTCTAAAAAGTCAAAGAACACCCTCTTAGGGTCAAAATTAAGAGATATATGCATTGTCAAAGTCTGGCATTTTTGGAAATTTGCCCAAAGTCAACAATGTTCAAAATTGCATTTTTTCCACATGGGCCCACCTTTTCAAGATTAAATCTCAGTCCTAGCATGGTCCATTACCTATGGGATCCTCCATGCCTAATTCACTTATTTATTTAATTTATTTTGATTTTTATTTATTTAAAAATCAAATAAAATCAAATAAATCCAAATAAATCACAAAATTTGTTTTAGGGATGATTTTTGCATTGATTGAAGATCTCATATGCTGTCAAATAGCCAGGAAATCGTGCAAGGCCAAATAGGACAAAAAAACTTCACATATGGCAACCTTTCAAGATTTTAGTTTTTTTCTAAAACCATGCAATTATATCTTTGATTCATTCCAATTATATTGCCCTAATTTGCTTCAATACATATACACAATGCATTGCAACCCTATAAGACAAGTTTTATACGTAGCCTGCCTCTCTAAAAGCAAGAACAAAGACTCAAATTTTGGACAAAAAGTGAGAATTGGATTTCTTCCTACAAGGAAATTCAGGGACTTTGAAGGCTTGCAATCCATTCCTGGGCGTGTTTGAGAGCTATCTGGAGCATTAGCACACATCAACACCTTCAGAAACAACATATATAGCAATCACGGTTTTCTGTTGTTCTTGAATTTAGTTTACGAAATTTACGCATGATAAACTATTTCTAAGTATATATTCATGCTTGTACAATCATTTAGAACTTGTTTTCATAATCAATTATGTGTTTTAATTCCTGTTTGATGGAATGCCATTGTTAGGGTTTAGAGCTTCCTTTTAGGCCAAAGATGAATACCACTGCAATCCAGAAATCAAACCCAATTGATCTATGTAATTAGATTTGGTTTATTTTGCCTGGATATGATTTTTGAGATGCACATGTTTATAGCAATGGACACGTCCGTAGGTACCGGTCTGGGTCTAAAACGATGGTTCTAACGAAGAAGATGAAGGCGTGTCAACACCTGAGTGGTCAATTTGAATGGCGCGCGTTTTTTCTTATAACACTGACTCATTATCAAATATATCATTTGTTGTTTGTTTGTATTAACGAATAGCAAGTTGGCTCAGTCGTACATGCGAAGGATTTCAGGGCGCGCGTGTGTAGGAAATCAGGGGTTCGATCCCTGCCTCCTGCATAATATTTTTCTCATAATTTCTTTGCAGATGCAGTAGTACCATTCCTAACGCGCTCATCATGCACCTCAACATCTCATCATTGGATCAATCTGTATCCAGATCCCATGCCTCAAGCATGCAGGCGCATGGTGGACTCTCTTGGCATGCTTCCCACTGGATCAGACGTAGGCAGTTCGACAAACTATTATGGGTCTGGGAAATTCCAACTCACACCCCCATAATTACTTCTCATATCAGCCCCTTTTTATTTTTTGTTTTAATTTCTTTAACCTTTTTTATTGTTTCTATTTATTTTTTAATTGTTTTAAATATCCTTTTTTAATTAAATCTTAAAATTAAAAAAAAATCACAAAAAAATTAGAATTAGGTTCTTTTTTATATAAATTATTTAATTTCATTAATTAACTAAGTTAATTATGATAACTTAAATTCTTTTTTTTCATAATTAAAATCAATTAGAAATTAGGTTAATTTGTAAGATTAATTACTTTCTCAAAGAAATCCAAAAAAATGTTTTTTTTCTTTATTCACTAAATTAAATATCTCTGAATTTAATTGTTAAATTCCCCGGATTTAATTTTGTCACGCGTATTTCTTTTTCCATTATTCTAATTATTGTATCTGCTCCAAAGTTGTAATAGTTTTAATTAGGTTTATTTTACCGTTTTCATTTACTATTTTCCCCAAGTTTTTTTTGATTATGTAATCCCCTTCCCAAAGGCCTTGTAATGCCTAGGTTTAAATTTCTCACACTTTATTTTCTGTTATTAATTAAACTGTTAGATTATTGATAATGGGATTGTATGCGAAAGATAAATCAATGTTTAAAACGGTAGAAAACCCTAACTGTGCAAAGATAAATAACTGAAAAAATAAACACTTGCACATGATCACTCCTAGGGTTTGCCCCACATCGGTTGCCTTCAGTAAACGGTCATTAAGTATAGGGAGTTTTAGTGGTTTCCCTCTAGTCCCAAAAGATCAAAGATGACCCTTTCGAATGTTGCCTCGGCAAGATCTTTAGGACTCAAGGGTAACTACTAAGGTTTCCTAATCATTGCTTTAGTGATCATACTCGTCCCTTTCGATTGTCCCTCAAACTCCAACGATGGAGCTACCTACTCCCTAATAGTAGGATAGCATTGTCTAAAGGAAATAAGAAAAACGAACAGTCTTTTTCGAGTAGGTAGAAACTTTTAGGTACTTGCTCAAACAAATTTTCACACTATACACTTTCAAACAAACTTTTCAAACTAAAGTTTTCAAAAAAAACACTTTATCACACCCTTGAGGACTGATACAAGGGTTACCATAAAGTGAAACACCACACTAAGGCAAATTCAAAAGTTTTTCAAAACACACACACAAAAGCAATTTAAAAATGAGCAAGTGCCTAAGAACCCGTGGAAAACCACAGATAGAAAGGGTGTTAACACCTTCCCTTTCTATAATCTACCCCCCCCCCCCCCCCCCCCCGTACTCAGAAATATCTCGAAAAAGGTTTTTTCTATTCTTTTTCCCCTTTCCTTTGTTGGATAAATAAAAGACGGTGGCGACTCTTGCTTACCGTACATTTGCAAACAAAAAACGCAAAACCAGTAGTAACAAAAAAATAGTCGGTTCTGCCACCATATCACAACATCATTAGATTTTTTCCTTTGTAATTCTTAGGGATATAAGGCTGCCTCTTTGCCACGTTAGAATTTCCTTGAGATGAATCGATTCATGTCTCGGCTAGTCTCCATTTTTTTTGATTTGAGCTTTTCTGATTCACTAGTCGCACCCATTTTCCTTTGGGAGCATTTGTCGGAGGGACATAAGTTCTTGTTTAGTAAGGCAAGGGTCTTCTTTGGAACTGTTGATTTTTGTGAGGGACTCCTTGGTTGTCAAAGATGAACCTTAGTATAGGTCCAGTCTTTCGACCTCTCCTTGGGTCTGAAGCTCTGGCATCTTCAACAGTTTTCACAACTTTCTCGTCATACACTACACTGCATCTAGGGCATAATATAATCTTAGAGTCAGTAAGCTTGCAGCGATTTAGGAAATCCACTAACCCTTCCTCCTCTTTAGGAAAAACAACCTTCATCATTTCAGACATATTTTTTTGGATAGCCTATCTTCCAGTTCAACCTTTTCGACATCCATGTTTGGACCATCAGCAGTCTCGATCATTAGGATCTCTACAGGTTCGGCAAACTAGGCTTCTTTTACATAGAGTGATTCCAAATCCACATGAATTGATGGTTTTGTCTTCTCGCAAATTTTGAAGCCTTCCTTTGTTTAGCGCCTTTTGCACCAAATCCTGGAAAAGCACACATGGAGAAGTTTTATGACCTAGAAAATTATGGTAGCTGCAAAAACCTCTCTTTTCCTTTAGTCTAATGAGGGAGTTTTTAGTCTCAAAGGAACTATAACTTGTCCATCAGTAACCAATAGATCAAAGATTTTTTCACATTTCGTTATGTCGAAAGTATATATTTTTATGACAAATTTTTCATTCTTATTAGGTTCGATGGGATTTTTCTCATTCGATGGTTTCAATAGTTTACACACATATGTAGGTCCTGGTTTTAGTTCAGCGACATGGACCTCACTTTCTTCGACATCCTCATCGACTAAGTTAGAGAGATACTCATTTTATCTATGTATGTAACTCTTTCTTTTTATTCAATTTACTAGTTCTGGATTTTTCGGCTTTCAAGCGTTCGACCTGGTGAAACCTATCTGCCAATTGAGCCATATCCCTAAGGTATTGAGTGTCTAGCTTCTTCCTAATGGAATAATCTAGGAAACTTGCAACCATTTCGACAAACTCATGCTCAGGGACTTGTGTAAAACACCTTGCTGTAAGGATCCTAAACCTATTCAGATAATCATCAATGGACTCAGGTATTTTACGTCTAACACTAGCCATGTCCTTAAGGATTAATTTTTACTGGCCCTTGTTGAATTGCTAATGAAACTCTCTCTCTAATTGGTTTTAAATGTGTACGAATTATGGAGGGGGTGTTGTAAACCAAGTAAAAGCATTTTTCATAAGAGAATTAGTAAAATATGTTAGACTGTCGACTCATTAGTCTCTCCGATTAACTTGGTAAATTTGGGGACTCTCCAACCACTGGGTAGTTCTGTCTGTTGAACATACTCATTTAAGGGTGACACAAAATTAGGCTTGTGCAAGCCCAAATTAAGGCCATTCTGTTAGAAAATTTGTTTGACCACATTGGTTATGTTGTTATGCCCCCCCCCCCCCCCCCAAGTTGCTTTGTTGGACATTTTGAAGTACCTGGTCAGTGTCTTGATTTCGTTGTACCACTATTGGCCTAGAATTATATTGGCCTATATATTTTTCATCCTCTCTAGGTGGAGTTGGTTATGAGGGTCTCACTCCCCCTAAGGGTCCATTGTCAGGCATTTTGAATGGCCTTGCATTTGATATTTAAGGCGTTGGTCCCGCCTGAACCGATTGGGTGCCAAAAATTCAACTATTCTACCCATCTGATTTTCCAGCACTTGTTAACTTTGATAAGTGTTTATAATCAGGGGGTTAAATATGGTACCAATTTGCTGGGTCAAAGTATTCACCATTTCGAGATTACTTTCATCTATTTGTTGCCTCATAACCATTGTCATTTGTATGTCTTCTCTGTTTTAACTATGTTGTATTAATTTTGTCGTCCCTATTTAATCAATGAAGTGTTCTGGTTTTGCTGTTATGATTTTATTTGAATATATGTGTGCTAGCTCAATATTTCTTGCTTCCATAAATTCTTACCAAAACAGTTCTTTTAAGTATCTCATGTTTAAAGATAGAACTTAACTTAACTGTTATCCAAACAATTCTCTGGCTTGAATATGTTTTTCTTATAAGATCATTTTTATGTCCCTTATCACCTTTTTCATTTCTGACAAAGGGGGAGAAAGTAAAATATGATTTTTATAACAAACATATAAAATGTTGTTGCTACTAACTGTTTGTTTGATGTTTCAATCTATGAAATCTAAACAAGTTTACCAAAGTGTTCTAAGACAAGTTGAAGATGAAGGTCTTATTGCCAAGGTTCAAAACCTTATGAATAATATCAACTCTGATCTCATATCTAAGAAGTTGAACCCTTGGTGAATATATGAATATTCAAACAGATGTACCAAACATAATTCAGAAGTTATAAACTTACTGAAAGTAAGGTAATCTTGCTTGATATCATAGTGTTTGTGATCGCTGGATCTGGAACTGACTGTTTAACGCTGGTTCGCGAAATGTCGTGGAAGCAAGAGTCGCCACCGTCTTTTATTTTCTCCAACATGGACAGGACAAAAGCACAGCAAAATTCCTTATGAGAACGTTTCTCGGTTCGGGAGGTAGATTTATAGAAAGGGAAGGTGTTAGCACCCTTTCTATCTGTGGTTATCCACGGGCTCTTAGATACTTGCTCATTGTGTTTTCAAAAGTGTTTGCTTTTCAAAGTGTGAGTGGGTTTGAAAAAGTTTCGTTTAAAGATTTCAGATCGACTCTTGTATCAGTCCTCAAGAGTGTTTGAAAAATTGTTTTGAAAGCTTTTTGAAAGTGTCGGTGTGAAAAGTTTTGATTTGTTTTGAATTAGAGCAAGTATCTATGAGTCATCTACCTACCCTAAGGAATTAGGCTGTGTAAATGTCCTTAAGGTAGTGCCATCCCACCATTGAGAGGTAGGTAGCACCACCGTTGGAGTTGTTCGGGTCAATTCGATTATCGGGATTGTGTGGTCACCAGAGAAACAATAGGATACCTTAGAAGCTACCCTTATGCCATTGATCCTTTTTATTCTGAGGCAACCGTATCGAGGCAACTATTCCGAGGCAACCGTTTCGAGGCAACTTGTTTTAAGGCAACGGGATCAATGGACATAAGGACTTACTAAGACGTCCTATACTCGACGACCACGTTTCGAAGGTAAGGCAACAGTGAGGTGTACCCTAAGAGTGGTGTGTGAATTTGTGTGTTGTTTTCATGTTAATATTTGTCTTTGATCATGCATTTGTGGTGATCTACGCTTGTTTTTAATTTAGGCCATACATTCTTTCATGCAAAGTTTAGAATTTAAAAGTGCGGAAAGTAAAATTCTACGCTATTACAAGGCGCGGGTCTATACATCGCCAAATTAACAAAGACCCGTTTTGAATAAAAATGCGGAAAATAAATAAATTCCTAATTACTATTACAAGGCTTGAGCAATTACATAATATTTACAATAAAATAAAATAAATGCGCGAAAGAATAGAAATAGAACGTTCGAGGGCGTTGGACCCTTTTGAAATTAAATGAAATTAAAAAGCTAATTAATTATTTAATTAAGAAAAGAAATGTTTTTATGTTTTTTGTATTTTTATGAAATAAAGAAATTAAAATTGAAGAGAAACCCTAATTCTAAGTTGTTTTTAATTATTAATGAAAAATATTAAAGTTTAACCTAATTTACTAAAATATTTATGTATATGTTTATTTACAAAATAAATTAGTAATTAATAATAATAATAAGAAAAAGTTGTTTATTGAGAAAAGTGATAAAAAGTTAAAAACCCTAATTTCTACATATTTTAATTTGTTAAGAAAAATATTAAAGTTTTGAAACCTAAATTAATCTAATTATTTGTTTAAAGTTTATTTACAAAAATAATGGTGAAATTAATATTAATAACAATTAACATTTTTTTTTATTTTTCTGTATTTTATTTTTATTATGAAAATTATTTGATGGAATTAAAAGAAATAATTAAAACATTAAAAGAATTAAAAGAAAATCAAATAGAAATAAAAAACAATGCAAACCATGGGGGGTATTCAGACCCAAAGGGAGGTTTTTTTGGAAGCAATTTGGCCCATTAGACAAAAAGCCTTGTTTGACTTTCTGGCACCACGTGCGTGTTCATTGACTCCTGAGTACCGTGGTCTGCATTCTTTGGCCATTGGATTGGGTTTCATGGCCATTTGTGTTCTGGCCGTTGGCCATTTGTGTTCTGGCCTCAACGTTCCTTAATCTTCTCAGGAGGTCTGTCTCGCCATGTATTGGTGTCATGCATAAGTTGTTCTTTTGGCCATTTGGCTTTTGGCCTTTGGCCATTTGGCTTTTGGCTTTTGGCCATTTGACTTTTGGCCTCAACATTCCTTAATGAACCTGCATGGGATCCTGTCTAAATCTGCAGTGTTGAATCTCACGAACACATTAAATAAAATCATAAAATGCAAATAAAGCCAATATATGAAGAAATTTAATGTTTAGGCACAATATGGCATGTATGAATGATTATACCCTTTTGATCATGGAGATCAAATCAATCTTACCCTTACTGGAAAATTAGTGACCTGAATGCTTTTATGCCCTTTGGATCATGGAGATCAAACCAGCCTTATCCTTATTGAAGAAGTAGTGAGGTGTTGGTTTGTAACTGTGATGGCTTGTTTGTAGTGAGAGAGGGATTTGTAATAAGGATTTCAAGGTTTTAGGGTTCTTGAAAGAATTTGATATTCTAACAGTGTTGTGGCAAGGTTTTTTTTCTCTCTTTTTTTCTCCTCTTTTCTCCTCTGGTTTGTGTGAAAAGAATGTGATTATATAATGGAAATTAGGGTAAAGAAAATGGGCTTTGAATGTGCAATTGGGCCTCCAATGTTCACTTGAGTTCGTCACTTTCCAGGCTAAATCGCAGGGACTTAAGTGCAATTTTTGAAGTTGAAATGTGAAAACAAAATGTAGCCGACATCAAGAACTACCTCCTGTCCGAAAATCGGCTCAATCGGATAAACGGTGAATTAGTTATGAATTTTTGAAGTTTCAGCTCAGACAAACTTATTTTGGGCTCCAGTGTCGACCCTGACACGTTCTTCAATAAAAAACTGATATTGATAGGAGCATAATCCGGTCTCGACTTTTGAAGCAAAGTTGTAGATCTATGAGTCAGCAACCTTGTGTAAAAATATGAGCCCAATCCGATAAAAATTGACCGAGTTATGAATTTTCGAAGTTTCGGCCCAGATGAAATAATATTCAGCATTCAGGATTTTCAGCGTGTCACGCACTCTGAGCAAAAAACGAAGGCCTTTTGAATACCGTTTGAACTTAGTACCTTCTGTGAAAATGTAGTCAACTCAATTTTTGAAATTTTGGCGCCGGAACCAGCTCGATACGATTAAAATTGACCAAGTTATGATTTTCTGAACATGACGCAAATAAACTTCTGTCACAAATTTTCTGTGCGAAAATACTTGATAAATCCACATTTTTGAAGACCTTCTGATCAAAATTGGCTTCCAGCCGTGAGAGATGAAAACGTAGATAATATCAAGACGGAATTTCGGCCACCGGAACGGGTTCAAAACGAGTCACGATATTCAAGTTATGAATTTTTTAGCGCGTAAAAACTGCACTTTCAGCACACTTTTTCACCATATTTCTTCAAGAAAACTCACACATTCGGATACCTTCTTTAAAGAATTGACTCTTGAGCCGAACCTGAATTTGAGAATATGTTATCAGAGATATCTTGGCGAAAGAATACCTGAATATGACGCGCCGGGTTGGACTTGTGAATTTTTCTTGAAATATTTTGAGAAATATGGGAGGGCAAATTTTGGGGTACAACAGTTGCCCCTGTTCAATCTTCTTAAACCTGAGGATGTAGGTTGGCTTCCGTGCCTTTCGTGATCCGAAGGTGGAAGATGATTGAACACTAAAGTGCTCAGAAATTTGCACTCGCATGGTGTAGTATCAGCAATGTGATGTAGGGGGAATGGACTTATAGATGCCATTTGGAAGTGATGGATGGGGGGATGGGCTTATAGATGCCATCTGGAGCTGTGACGGAGCTTTGTCGGGAATGGGCTTATGGATGCCATTTGGAGACTGTTGGTATGTGGATGGGCGTATAGATGCCATCGAGAGGTTGTCGATCGCGTAAGAGATTCCTTAGCGAGAACTTGCGTACCTGAGAAAGAAAGATAATTACCTGGCCTGTTACAGGGGTTGATCTTCAAACTCTTCGTGTAGATGTGCCCTGGCTGGATACAGGTATCGAATCTTTAAACTCTTCAGACGTGCCCTGGCAAGATACAGGAATTGAGTCCGGAGAATAGTCGTCAACAGATACACCCTGGCAAGATACAGGAGTCGGATCTTCGAACTCTTCAGACGTGCCCTCAACGGGTTGATGAGAGAACCTTGAACGATTTCTACCTCAACGGGACGATGAGAGAACCTTGGGCGATTACTACCTCAACGGGACGATGAGAGAACCTTGGGCGATTACTACTTCAACGGGACGATGAGAGAACCTTTGGCGATTACTACCTCAACGGGACGATGAGAGAACCTTGGGCGATTACTACCTCAACGGGACGATGAGAGAACCTTGGGTGATTACTACCTCAACGGGACGATGAGAGAACCTTGGGAGATTACTACCTCAACGGGACGATGAAAGAACCTTGGGCGATTACTACCTCAACGGGACGATGAGAGAACCTTTGGGCGATTTCTACTTCAACGGGACGATGAGAGAACCTTGGGCGATTACTACCTCAACGGGACGATGAGAGAACCTTGGGCGATTACTACCTCAACGGGACGATGAGAGAACCTTTGGGCGATTTCTACCTCAACGGGACGATGAGAGAACCTTGGGCGATTTCTACCTCAACGGGACGATGAGAGAACCTTGGGCGATTACTACCTCAACGGGACGATGACAGAACCTTGGGCGATTACTACCTCAACGGGACGATGAGAGAACCTTGGGCGATTACTACCTCAACGGGACGATGAGAGAACCTTTGGGCGATTTCTACCTCAACAGGACGATGAGAGAACCTTGGGCGATTACTACCTCAACGGGACGATGAGAGAACCTTGGGCGATTACTACCTCAACGGGACGATGAGAGAACCTTGGACGATTACTACCTCAACGGGACGATGAGAGAACCTTGGGCGATTACTACCTCAACGGGACGATGAGAGAACCTTGGACGATTACTACCTCAGCAAGATGATGAGAGAATCTTAGGCGACTACAACCTCAGCAGGATGATGAGAGAATCTTAGGCGACTACAACCTCATCAGAATGATGAAGGAATCTTAGACGTCTTCTACTTCAAAAGGTAAAGACTTTTATCTGTTGATCGTTCTTTCCTGAAAAAGTAACGAGTTAGTTGTATGCAATGTCATAATGTATGACATGCATGATGTCATGATTTTCTCAAAAATAAATGAGATTGGGGTGATATGATTCATGTATGCATGTATCATAATGTATGACAATGTGATGTTTATGAATGTATTTTCGTCTAGGAAAATAAATCCTTGACGAATGCCGGGAGCTGAATCCTGAGCTGATGTTGAAGAGAGTTCTTCGTTTTCGCTGGGGATGATGGTTGCAAGAATACCGGTAGGAGAAGATGACTCCGTTGGTGAATAAACTTGGTGAAGAGATTACTCTGCGGGGAATTACTCTGTGGGAAGAGATACTTCGCTGAGATTCTGATGATAATTCCGCTGGGGATTCCGTTGATAAGTTATGTTGGAAGATTTGATGAACTCCGTTGAGGGATAGGAAGAACTTCGCCAAGGACGATCTTTCCGTGGCAATTAGCTGAGGATAACCCAGTTATAAGCCTTTGGTGGGGAATAACCTTCTGAATAAAGTCGGGGGAGCATTCGTGCTCTGCGGGGGTAAGCTTCCAGAATCTACTGGGGATAAGCTTTCTACTGGGGAGATGGATTCCCTTTTCCTGGGGAAACTTTTGGATTGGACTCTCCTGGGGAAATTTTTGAGATATACTGGGGAAGTGGCTCCCCTGAACGTCTGTATACCGCCGGGGAACAATCTTAGATCAAGACTGTCGGGGATGCTTGTTAAGAATGTTGGTATACTCCACTGAGGATTGTTGAGATCTGCTGGGGATAATCCAACTTCCATAAGGCTGACTGAGTAGGCTAACTCTGCTTGGGAAGAGTGTCGCTGACTTGCTAGGAGATATTGTGCCTTGTTAGGGCTGATGGGAGACCAACTGCTTGGGAGAAAATTGTTGAATCTTGGCTCACTCTCTGTGGGGGATTAGGGTATCTTGGTCATTCTTCAGCTGAACTTGCCTTGGTACCTTGATGGCAGAGCAACTAGATCGCTTAGACAACTCATTATTGCCCCAGTTTATGTTGGAGAAGAAGGTACCTGTGAAGGTGTTTGATGACTGCCAATTGACAAATCTTCTTCTGGTAGGCAAGTGACGAGATGACAGGACATAGTCGTACGCTTTGATCCCTAACTTTTGCCTGGACCGCCCTTTTGGGTTTTCAGTCCACCGGGATACCCATTTTTACCCAAGCCGCCTTTTCAGGTTTTCGACTTGCCGGGTATACATATTTTTTTCATTTCATCCCTCATTTTTTCCCGAACCCTTTTGGTTCGCCGGGAAGCCCTTATTTTTTCCTAGGTGTGTCAACCTAGCGGGTCTTTGATTACGCGTAGTATTTTTTCCGACTATGTCCATGCTCTCAGGATGTAGGAAGGTTGTCACTGTCAGTAGCGTTGTATTGCCATACTACCAGAAGATCTTCGTTTGATCGTCCAATGCCCCAAGTGATCCAGATGGAGATTTGCCCCAAGCTGGTTGGCCTTTTGAGAAATTCTCCGAATCTTGACTGGACTGCCCCAGATGATGGACACTGATCATGCCATGCCCCTTGATTGGAAGTGTTTCTTCCACCGGAGGTGACTCTTTTGTTGAGAGGACCTTCGTTCATCGGATATTCGTTGCGCAAAGTTCTCTGCTGTTCAAACAAATAATCATATGCAAACAATGTTATCTTAAGAATGCAAAGCTTATGTCTGTCTTGAAAATTTTGAAAATGCATTTTTCAATAAAAGCAAGTGAGTTTTTTTTTTTTTTGTAAACTGTGATGTCAACTCGTTATTTTACCGCAATCCTTAAGGAGTCAGGATACCTTTCGTAACAGTATGCTTTCGAACTAACCCATGCTTCAGCTAGGACTTTTAAGGGTTATAACGTGGCCTGGTTCACGGTTCAAGAAATAAAGGATAAAGGCTCAAATTTATTTGTACCCACCCGTTCTTCGTGATGTTCTTCAATCCTAAACTCAGCTAATCGTGCGTTAGACCTTGTTGCGTCTTTGCTTTGATATACCAGTGATGGTTCGGATACTGACGATTTATTTTGATTAGGCAGTCATTTCCTTTTTTGTTGAGGGTTTGTAGGACCTCTTTCTTTTTGATTTCGTTATCCCTATTTTTTGCCTGTACTGTTTCTTTTGTGGAGTTACAGTCAGCGGGATGCCCCAGTTTTGTAAGTCTCCTTCATAGGTTTTGACTTATTGGGCTTTTATTTTGATAGATAATGACCACCTATCTTTAATTATCCGGAACCATCACTGTCTTTTGCTTTGTAAGGACTTCTTTGGTGCTATTCGTTGTGCACTTGGATCAACTGAGAAAACTACCCTGCCCCAGGTTATGATTAAGGGTTTTAATTTTTGAAAAGAAAAACTCCAACTTCTTTGACTCAAAGGGGTTAACGAGGGATTATCTGCCTTATAACTCCAGTGTTTAGGAATTGAAACAATGCCTGTACCTCATCAGCGGGGTCTGTTCAAAAGCATACTGTATATCGTGGTATCGTTTTCGTTATCCTCCCTCAAAAGGCTTAGAATTGTTAACCGAGCGTTGAACATCACAAAAATATGAAAACAGTTTTAAGCATAGTAAACATAATTACTTCAAAACAGACATGTGTAATGCATTAATGAAATAACAAAGTTTGACATGAATAAAATGTTTGAACAATCAAAGAAAAATACGACTTGAACATTCGAATGAACAAAAGAGATTCTCGATGATTTGGTGTAGGATCAGTGTTCAAACTTGACCTCCTTGGCATCAATCAAATCTTGGATCTTGTTCTTCAAGGTCCAACAGTCGTCGGTGTCATGTCCGGGACTGTCAGAATGGTAGGCACATCTCACACCCGGGTTGTACTTGGGAGAGGAAGTATCAGGATTTTGAGGAGGATCCTTCAGTGTGATCAGTTTTGCCTTCAGCAATTGTTGTAATGCCTGAGACAAAGACATGTTGATGTCAGTATACTTCCTATCTTGATACTTTATCCTACGCCTATTGCTCTTTCTTTGTTGAACGGGCGCGGGATCAGAGATCTGGATTGCCCCTACATCATGACGACTCTTTTTACCATGTATAGCATTAGACTCCTTCTTCCCACTGTGGGGCTTTTTCTGAGCATTAGCAGGTGCGGTTTCTTGAATCTTCCCCGACTTGATACCAGCTTCAATTCTCTCCCCAGTCAAGATAAGATCTGTGAACCCAGCAGAAGAATTCCCAATCAGATGGTTGTAGAATGGACCAGACAAAGTCCCCAAGAACATGTCAACAAGCTCCCGGTCAGTTAGAGGTGGTTGTACCCTTCCAGCAAGGTCTCTCCATTTTTGGGCGTACTCCTTAAAACCTTCACCCGTCCCCAGTGACATACCCTGGAGTTGGGTACGCGTAGGAGCAAGGTCGGCATTATATTGATACTGCTTGTAAAAAGCAGTAGCCAACTCCTCCCAGTTACGAACCTTGGTTCCATCCAGCTGATAGAACCATTCGAGATGAGTCCCTGAAAGACTCTCCTGGAAGAAGTGGATCCACAAGTTCTTATCCACAGTATATGGCTGAATCTTCCGCACATAAGATCTGAGATGTAGCTTAGGGCAGGACGCCCCGTCATACTTGGCGAAAGATGGTGCTTTGAACTTATGTGGGATTACCACACCAGAAGATAGACCCAAGTCTCCAAAATCCAAACCAGGCACTTGTTGAATTTCCATGGCATTCAGACGGTCTTCCAACTGCTTGTATCTGTCTTCAGCCGGAGGATACTGTTCATCATTGTAATCGGTCTCGTTGTCGGAGACCACTAGACTAGGAACTTCCCTTTCTTGGGGACTGTCTTTCCCAACAGATGGGGTAGTCTGCTCAGCTTCATTTTGTGACCCATTCCCAGATTTGCGTCTAGGGTTGAACAGCACCGTCCTCTTTTTTTTCTTTTTCAAAAGCAGGGTCTTCAGATCTTGTTGCCCCTGGGCCAAACTCATGATCAACTCTTGGAATTGGGCGTTCTGAGCCTGGAGGGCCTTGATGGATTGCTCAGTAGATGACTCAGGATTCATGATGATCGGCTGAAATAAACAGCGAAGAAGGTAAGCAACCTGTAAAAGGGATACCTGTAATGCAATGATATGTATGTATGCATGCAATGTTTTCAAGGACCTCGCGGGGTAAACAAGAAAAATTGTTAGAATCTGAATCCGGTGGCTTGATTGAAGGAACTGCATGTTGTTGAGAGTCCTTCTTCAAGGGTCAAGGCTTACCATATCGAGTGGGTCATATCCCCTGACAACCTTGGCTAGAGGAAAATAAATCCTCTTTGCCCCTTGCTGGATAACTGGTTCAGCATGACCTGCATCACAAGCCCTTGAGATCCTTGAAACGGATTAGTCCTTATGTAGTATGTATGCAATGGTATGATGGTATGATATGAATGGGGTAATGCAAGTAACCCTGTGATGAGTCCCAATTAAGGACTGTAAACAAACCATGCAAGAAACTCATGGATCATATAACAAGCATGCAAATAGTCAAGTTGGAAGGCACACAAGTCACACAAGAGAGCCCTTAGAGTTAAGGCCAGCATGGGGTCTAGGTATTACCCTCTTGAAGTTGGTGGGCTCAAAACCTGTCCTATCAAAAGTAATCGGGTTCTAGAGGATCCCAATATCACTGACTACCCTCAATCGGTCATAACTCCAGCATCGCAATCTTTTCTTGCGGCCAGAACCATCACGAGAGTTTAGCCTCAATGGGCGTAGCATACTGCTACTGTTCTATTGGCCAAGTTGGGTCATTTAAGGTTCTAAGGTCGGTTGGTGCTTAATGACTCCTCAGAAGACCCATATTCTCCTCGTTGCGACACAAGGGATATCGGTACAGACCAAGGTGCCACACCAACGTAGCCACTGCTTCACCCATGTCGGTCTACGCCGGACAGGTCCCTCACAGCTTATGCTACCTAACAGGGTATCCCCATATCCGGGTCAGGATCTATGTAACTCCGATGCAGCCCACAATAATAAAGCAAACAAACACAGCAATTAAAAACATAAGTCTGGCTATCCTAAGGTACACCTCACTTTATAAGAGTCCCCAGCAGAGTCGCCAGTTCTGGGATCGGTGGATCTGGAACTGACTGTTTAACGCTGGTTCGCGAAATGTCGCGGAAGCAAGAGTCGCCACCGTCTTTTATTTTCTCCAACATGGACAGGACAAAAGCACAGCAAAATTCCTTATGAGAACGTTTCTCAGTTCGGGAGGTAGATTTATAGAAAGGGAAGGTGTTAGCACCCTTTCTATCCGTGGTTATCCACGGGCTCTTAGATACTTGCTCATTGTGTTTTCAAAAGTGTTTGCTTTTCAAAGTGTGAGTGGGTTTGAAAAAGTTTCATTTAAAGATTTCAGATCGACTCTTGTATCAGTCCTCAAGAGTGTTTGAAAAATTGTTTTGAAAGCTTTTTGAAAGTGTCGGTGTGAAAAGTTTTGATTTGTTTTGAATTAGAGCAAGTATATATGAGTCATCTACCTACCCTAAGGAATTAGGCTGTGTAAATGTCCTTAAGGTAGTGCCATCCCACCATTGAGAGGTTGGTAGCACCACTGTTGGAGTTGTTCGGGTCAATTCGATTATCGGGACTGTGTGGTCAATAGAGCAACAATAGGATACCTTAGAAGCTACCCTTATGCCATTGATCCTTTTTATTCCGAGGCAACTTGTTTTAAGGCAACGGGATCAATGGACATAAGGACTTACTAAGACGTCCTATACTCGACGACCACGTTTCGAAGGTAAGGCAACAGTGAGGCGTACCCTAAGAGTGGTGTGTGAATTTGTGTGTTGTTTTCATGTTAATATTTGTCTTTGATCATGCATTTGTGGTGATCTACGCTTGTTTTTAATTTAGGCCATATATTCTTTCATGCAAAGTTTAGAATTTAAAAGTGCGGAAATTAAAGTGCGGAAAGTAAAATTCTACGCTATTACAAGGTGCGGGTCTATACATCGCCAAATTAACAAAGACCCGTTTTGAATAAAAATACGGAAAATAAATAAATTCCTAATTACTATTACAAGGCTTGAGCAATTACATAATATTTACAATAAAATAAAATAAATGCGCGAAAGAATAGAAATAGAACGTTCGAGGGCGTTGGACCCTTTTGAAATTAAATGAAATTAAAAAGCTAATTAATTATTTAATTAAGAAAAGAAATGTTTTTATGTTTTTTGTATTTTTATGAAATAAAGAAATTAAAATTGAAGAGAAACCCTAATTCTAAGTTGTTTTTAATTATTAATGAAAAATATTAAAGTTTAACCTAATTTACTAAAATATTTATGTATATGTTTATTTACAAAATAAATTAGTAATTAATAATAATAAGAAGAAAAAGTTATTTATTAAGAAAAGTGATAAAAAGTTAAAAACCCTAATTTCTACATATTTTAATTTGTTAAGAAAAATATTAAAGTTTTGAAACCTAAATTAATCTAATTATTTGTTTAAAGTTTATTTACAAAAATAATGGTGAAATTAATATTAATAACAATTAACTTTTTTTTTCTGTATTTTATTTTTATTATGAAAATTATTTGATGGAATTAAAAGAAATAATTAAAACATTAAAAGAATTAAAAGAAAATCAAATAGAAATAAAAAACAATGCAAACCATGGGGTATTCAGCCCCAAAGGGAGGATTTTTTGGAAGCAATTTGGCCCATTAGACAAAAAGCCTTGTTTGACTTTCTGGCATCACGTGCGTGTTCATTGACTCCTGAGTACCGTGGTCTGCATTCTTTGGCCATTGGATTGGGTTTCATGGCCATTTGTGTTCTGGCCGTTGGCCATTTGTGTTCTGGCCTCAACGTTCCTTAATCTTCTCAGAAGGTCTGTCTCGCCATGTATTGGTGTCATGCATAAGTTGTTCTTTTGGCCATTTAGCTTTTGGCTTTTGGCCATTTAGCTTTTGGCTTTTGGCCATTTAGCTTTTGGCTTTTGGCCATTTGACTTTTGGCCTCAACATTCCTTAATGAACCTGCATGGGATCCTGTCTAAATCTGCAGTGTTGAATCTCACGAACACATTAAATAAAATCATAAAATGCAAATAAAGCCAATATATGAAGAAATTTAATTTTTAGGCACAATATGGCATGTATGAATGATTATACCCTTTTGATCATGGAGATCAAATCAATCTTACCCTTACTGGAAAATTAGTGACCTGAATGCTTTTATGCCCTTTGGATCATGGAGATCAAACCAGCCTTATCCTTACTGAAGAAGTAGTGAGGTGTTGGTTTGTAACTGTGATGGCTTGTTTGTAGTGAGAGAGGGATTTGTAATAAGGATTTCAAAGTTTTAGGGTTCTTGAAAGAATTTGATATTCTAACAGTGTTGTGGCAAGGTTTTTTTTCTCTCTTTTTTTCTCCTCTTTTCTCCTCTGGTTTGTGTGAAAAGAATGTCATTATATAATGGAAATTAGGATAAAGAAAATGGGCTTTGAATGTGCAATTGGGCCTCCAATGTTCACTTGAGTTCGTCACTTTCCAGGCTAAATCGCATGGACTTAAGTGCAATTTTTGAAGTTGAAATGTGAAAACAAAATGTAGCCGACTTCAAGAACTAACTCCTGTCTGAAAATCGGCTCAATCGGATAAACGGTGAATTAGTTATGAATTTTTGAAGTTTCAGCTCAGACAAACTTATTTTGGGCTCCAGTGTCGACTCTGACACGTTCTTCAATAAAAAACTGGTATTGATAGGAGCATAATCCGGTCTCGACTTTTGAAGCAAAGTTGTAGATCTATGAGTCAGCGACCTTGTGTAAAAATATGAGCCCAATCCGATAAAAATTGACCGAGTTATGAATTTTCGAAGTTTCGGCCCAGATGAAATAATATTCAGCATTCAGGATTTTCAGCGTGTCACGCACTCTGAGCAAAAAACGAAGGCCTTTTGAATACCGTTTGAACTCAATACCTTCTATGAAAATGTAGTCAACTCAATTTGTGAAATTTTGGCACCGGAACCAGCTCGATACGATGAAAATTGACCAAGTTATGATTTTCTGAACATGATGCAAATAAACTTATGTCACAAATTTTCTGTGCGGAAATACTTGATAAATCCACATTTTTGAAGACCTTCTGATCAAAATTGGCTTCCAGCCGTGAGAGATGAAAACGTAGATAATGTCAAGACGGAATTTTGGCCATCGGAACGGGTTCAAAACGAGTCACGATATTCAAGTTATGAATTTTTTAGCGCGTAAAAACTGCACTTTCAGCACACTTTTTCACCATATTTCTTCAAGAAAACTCACACATTCGGATACCTTCTTTAAAGAATTGACTCTTGAGCCGAACCTGAATTTGAGAATATGTTATCAGAGATATCTTGGCGAAAGAATACCTGAATATGACGCGCCGGGTTGGACTTGTGAATTTTTCTTGAAATATTTTGAGAAATATGGGAGGGCAAATTTTGGGGTACAACAGTGTTCAAAAGTTGTTAACTTTCTTAAAGTATGATGAAAGTATGAAATCTAGACCGGCTGGAGAAAGAAATCATGATGCATGGATAAAGTCAATTCGGATTTTATATCTAAGATGTTGTACATCTTTTGAATATATGAATATTCAAATATATATACCAAACACAATTCAAAAGTTATAAACTTAGTGAAAGTAAGGTAATCTTGTTTGATATCATAGTGTACAGAAGTTGTTGACTTTTTGGAAATATGAAATTCAGACTCAAATCTCAGAAGTTGTGCTCTCCTGAAAGGAAGTCAAGTCAACAATATGAGGCATGCAATCATACAGAGATGCCACTCAGAATATGTGCTCTGATATGTATGCTTCAGCAACATATGCTCTATTTAGAAGTTGTGAACTGTTTCAACGTCTAATATAATGGAGATTATCAAATCAAACTTTAATGCTTGATAAGAATAATTTTTTGGTTGTGATATCATAATCATGGTCCAGAACCGCTGATACATAATGCATAGCATTATTTAATTAGTCTCAAATCAAGTTTTGATTCTTCATCAAGTTCTGATAGAAACCAGGTTTTTAGATGAAGACCATGCATTCTAGTCAGACTCTAATGAGTTGTTTTAGGGAATTGTTATTTCTCTATTCTTAAGTTTTGATACTCAAAATTTATTTCGTGAGTCTTGGGCTCAGGCGGAGACTCTGAACAAGCTTAAATAGAATTTTGGGTTTAACAGATTCAGGGGGAGTTGTGAGCTTAACTCTGAATTTGTCAATTATGGTGATTATCCTGTATAAATTGTTCTATCAAAATACATGGTTTTGTCATCATCAAAAATGGGGAGATGTAAGAACAAGAAGTGTTTCCTACATCTGGCCTTGAGATTTTGATGATAACTTTACATGTTATCTTAGAGAACAATTGTATACACTAATGGTTTCGTCTAGTGTGTAGTTGTTGCTATAATATTCTGACTCTGGTATAAGGCGTCTAACGTCATCAGGTTATAAACATACAATACGGAAGAAAACATGTGGTTACATGTTTTATTAAAGTCAAGGTTCTGAACTTATCTTCTGCAACGTGTCTGAGGATTTTTATTACAAGAAGTTATAATCTTGGCTTTATGGTTTCGCTTTGGAGGCCTTCTAAAGTTTTACTTCTATGTGTTACAAGTTATCAAGATTATGAAGACAAGGTTCTGCTGAACAAGTTCTGGTGATCTGAGGAAATAGAGGTTTTTACAACCAAGTGTTGAAGACTTTGAAGACATGGTTTTATGTGACAAGTTTTGAATACTCTAAGACTTAAGTACTAAGGCTTAAGAAAGATTATTTTACAACAAGCTACAACGATACACATTTAAATATCTGAAGCCTCTGTAGAAAAAGAAAAAAGGTTCAAAATGGTTAACGTGTGATAGTGTATAAAAGGTACATAAATTGACTGTTACTTCTACTCTTCTAGAGTGGTGCAAGGACAATTATTTTGTACTTGACAGTAACTACCCTCATTATAATTGTTGAGAACAAACAGCTAGATTTTCGATTTACCTTTCTACCCTTTGAACAGATCTCTTTTACCAGCTATAAAAGGAAGACTTGGAAGCTAAAGAAAAGTAACAAGCTACATTACAATGACAAATCTATCGGTTCAAATCAAGCTCAACAAAACTACACCAAAGCATTGTGAAAACTCTTAAGAGAAATCATTTGTGTATAGTTTTGTAAATAAGCAAGGAGTTGTTGCTCGTATCTTGGAGTAGAACACTTAGGTGTTCTTCATTGTACTGAAAGTAAATCTATAATACACTGAAAGTACTCAATTGTTGTTGAATGATACCTTGAGAGACTGAGTGAAGGTGTGAGCTCAAGAAGACTCCTCTTGCAGCTTGAGTGGATTTATAGTAAGGATCGACGGACTTATGGGGGGTGCCAATAAGCTTGATCATACTTGTTGTGGGTTGTTTTGTAATCAGTTTAGTTATAGTGGATTAAGTCCTTGTTGAAGGAAAAATCATCCTTGCGATGGTGGACTGGAGTACCTTAGTTAACATCAAAGCAAGATAAAAATCATTGTGTTTGTTTACTATTTTACGTTCTAAGCGTACTTGGTTTGTCACCATCGAAAAGATTTTATTTGGTGAAACCCAATTCAAACACTTAATACTGTTAGATAAAGATCCAAACAATTTTTTCATTGAAGAAACACAATGGTTGAAACCACTCCAGTTGTTGCTGCATCAAATTCAAATGATAAAAGTTATAACGTTAAACTCCCCATCTTTGATGGAGAAAAGTTTGAATACTAGAAAGATAGACTCGAAAGTTTATTTCTAGATGATGATATTGATCTTTGGGATATAGTAGTCGATGGCTACGTACCACCCATAGATAATACTGGAAAAGAGATAGCTAGGAGAGCTATGACTGATCAATAAAAGAAAGATTGTAAGAATCATTATAAAGAAATAATCATCTTGCTGAATGCAATTTCTCATACTGAGTATGTGAAGATCACAAATAAAAACTCTGCTAAGTCTATATTTGATTCTCTCAAAATAAATCATGAAGGAAATGATCAAGTCAAGGAAACCAGGGCGTTGAAGCCATGTCCTCAAGATTTCAAACCTTAGTTACAGAACTAAGAGTTCTGAACAAAGGCTATTCAACGGCAGATCACGTGAAGAAGATTATCAGAAGCTTTCCATCCAAATGGAGGCCTATGGTAACTGCACTCAAGCATGCAAAGGATATAAACAACACTTCTCTAGAGGAACTGATAATTTATCTAAGAAGTCATGAGATTGATCTAGAACAAGATGAACCGCAAAAGAAGATGAATTATCTTACTCTTAAATCTGTCAAAAAATATGAGAATTCCAAAGCTCTTCAAGCAGAAGAGATCGAGGATGCAGAAGGAGATTTTGATGATGAAGAATATGAGTTGTCTATATTAACCAGAAGGGTTAACCGTCTCTGAAAGATAAATTAATGCAACAGGTTTATAAGTTCAAGAAGCACTTGAGGTCGCTTCTAACCAACATTTGGTCAAAGGAAGTCCAGTGGCAATGAAGTCATTTGTTACGAATGCAATGAGCCATGACACTACAAGAATGATTGTCATCAGCTTCAAAAGGACATACAAAGGAAGAAAGCTATCAAAGGCCAGAAGAAAGGGCTAATGGAAACATGGGATGATTCAGACTCATCTAACTGCGACTTAGATGGAGAACATGCTAACATGGTGTTGACGGCTCATATTGGAACATCTAGTAAAGTATTTCCCTTAGACGATGAAGTTGATTTAGAGATAGAAGAAATATTATGCAAAGAGGTATTCTATGATTTTACTCATTCAAACTCTTGTGATCATTGAATACATCAAATCTTGATCTAAACAAATAATTCCTCCAAAGTTTCAATACAAACATAACAGCAACTAACTCTAAATCATGAGTCGAATAATTTATCTCATGAACTTTAAGTTTTCTTGAAGCATAAGATATAACTTGTCGATTCTGCATCAACACACCTCCTAAACCCATCAATGAAGCGTCACAATAAACAATAAACAATTCTTCCGGATAAGGAAAAATCAAAATAGGAGCAGTTGTCAACCTTCTCTTAAGCTCTTGAAAACCAGTTTCACATTGTGCAGTCTAAATAAAAGTTTGACCCTTCCTAGTCAATTGCATCAACGACAAAGCTAACTTGGAAAACCCTTCAATAAACTTCCGATAATAACCTGCTAAACCAAGAAAACTTTTATTCTCATAAACGGATTTCAGAGCTTCCCATTGAGACACAGTCTCAATCTTCGACGGATCAACATAAATACCACCACTTGTTATCACATTTCCAAGGAAACTCACTTACTTCAACCAAAACTCACACTTAGAAAACTTAGCATACAACTGCTTCTCTTTCAACACAGATAACACAATCTTCAAATGATCGACATGATCTTCTTCACTCTTTGAACAGATCAAAATATCATCAATGAAAACAACAACAAACTTATCCAAATACTACTGAAAAATCTTGTTCGTGTATATTCAATAATTACACCAGGTGCATTGGTCACACCGAACGGCATTATAGCATACTCATAATGAACATATCTTGTTCTAAAAGCAGTCTTCTGAATATCTTCAGCCTTCACACAAATCTGGTGATACCCAGGTCTCAAATCTATCTTACTAAACACACTTGCACCAACCAACTGATCCATCAAATCATCAATCCTCGGAAGTGGATAATTATTCTTGATAGTCACCTTATTTAGTTTTCTATAATCCACACATAACCTCATAGTACATTCTTTCTTCTTAAACAATAAAACGGGTACACCACACAGTGACACATTAGGACAAATAAATCTCTTCTCAAGCAAATCCTTAAGTTGACTCTACAACTCTTTTAATTCAGATGCTGACATCTGATAAGGAGCCATCGGTACCGGATTAGTTCCAGGAACTAAGTCGATCGTAAACTTCACCTCACACTCTGGCGGTAAATCACTTACATCTTCAGGAAATACCTCGAGAAAATCACGAACTATTTCTAATTCACCAATCGTTCGTTTCCAACCAATATCTGATGTTGCCAACACAGCATCATCCTGCACATACTCATTTACTTTACATACTATCAAGATGGAAAGATAAGCCTATCACATACAATATGATCCTGTCTACTATCAACAAGAGGTTAAGGGTGATCAGTTCCTCAATTTGTCAATAAGTAGCCGACAACCATAATGGAGTATAAACTATTGTTACCAAATAATAATAGTGTTTCTCTTGTGCTCAAAGTCACATAAAGCATCATGGTCCAACTCTGCACACCATAAACATCTCAGGGAAGAAAAGTCCCCCCCCCCACATGTTTTAAACCCACTCTTGCAACTAAGTAGTTGGAAAAACAAGCAAGTACAGACAGTGTTTCACACAGATGTCGCATACTAAGGAACAAACTACATTAGACAACATGGCCGAATGGACCAATCAGGCTCGGATACCACTAATGTAACACCCTCTAAACCCCCGCACAAATATATGGCATAATTAGAGTAAATTAGCATGCATATCAAATAGAGTGTCACATGTACTTCACAATAACAACACAAAATACACCACTCATTCTCATAACACGCATTTAAAAACATGTTTTCATACATATATGCATCTCGCATCGGAATAATTCTTTATTCAAAATGATACCAATAATTGAAATCCCATAATGATAATTATATAATACAAAATTAGGCACTAAAGGCCACCATCACATAATCTCAATACACAATAACATAAAAGAGAGTATAACAAGCATCACTTAAAATAAACATGAGTTCAAATGTTTCCCCGTGTTATATGACCAGAGCATGACTCACTACCAAGTAAGCGGATAAAACAAGAACTAGCTCCTCTGACTAATCCTCACAAGAAGCACCATTATCTTTGGTACCTAAGGGATGTTGTATAAAACAGCATTCTAACATAAGGGTGAGAATTCACATCATTATAGAAATATATAATAATAAGTAATTGCATAACTGTAGTGGTAGAAATATTGAGACTAAACCATTGGATTGACTTAACTCGCACAGATGAAATAAAAACTGCCACCGCGCTTTAGTGTTTCCAAAGTAAATGGGAAAAGTGCGAATAAACCCAAAAAGAGAAGGAGAATCTAGGTGCGGGGGTTGGTTATGCAAAGGGAAGGTATTAGCACCCTAAACATCTAAGGTACTCTGCAGGAACCTCTTTGAAAATTTTTGTATTTTGGCTATAAAAAGTGTATACAAAATAGATGATAAAGATGAAAAAAAAAGTATTTTTTTACAATTCCGCACCTGCCACAGTTGTGAACTTTTAGTGCCTACGTACCACCTTCCATGCAATAGGGGATCAAGGTGCTCGTAGTTCACCTCAAAAGTTTTAAAACACGTGTGTGTTGGTTAATTTTAATAGAAGAGACATCATCATCATATCTGAGTGGAAAACATACTTACTATCCACAATTATGAGAAAGTATAATTTTCATCATCTCAAACTAGAGGATATAGCTTGGAATTTAAAATCAACAAAGCCTCACTCAACACCCAAGTGGAAAACATCTCACTTCACTACATATCGTAGAAGTATAGTAGCTCGCATCACTACAAGAATTGACAAGAATCTAATCTTTTAAGAAAAAAGCTTTGAAGTAAAAAGCCAAAGTGGAAAAATGATTTGAATGAGGTTAATGACTTTTAGTCTTGAGAAAGATATCAAAGTATGATTAAATTTATTAACATTTGTTTAAGAAAAGAAATTTTTGAAAATGCATGGGCCTAAATCCAAGTTTATTATGAAAGTGGTTCAATTTAGAAAACAAGAAGAGTTTCTAAAAGGAGGGAGAGGATTTTTGAAATTAAATAAGATAGGAGGAGATGAAGGGACTATCCTAAAGCATAAGGTTAAAGCCAAGGAAAAGAACGATCTAACCAAAAAGAAGCCAACACTTGAAATATGAAGTCAATATAGAATTCACATCCTTTAGATTGAAACCAATCAAGAAAAAATACTAAACCTCTGAGAAATACCAAGCTTCAGATGAATTAAGTCTCATAAAAATTGGGCAGAGTAACGGCTGTATATAGAGGAACTCTTAATCACAGACATAGTATATAATCAGAATAACCTATACACAAAGAAAATCAACCCAATATATCTTGGGGTAGACCCTAAGAAATTCAGACAAAATACTAACAGAGCCACAAGGTCCCAAGTATCAAGGCTTCTAATCCTAAGTCCGAGAGATCCACAAATCCATAATGCCCAATATAGTAACCATATAGTCCAAGTAACCTTAAGGCTTTGTAATGTTCAAGTTTATTATTAAGTGTTTTCAAAAGAAAAGAAAGCTCAAGTGAGCATAAATAAAAAATGACATAAAGATAAATGCTCAAGTTAGCAAAGATAAAATGGCATAAAAATAAATGCTAAAGTGAGCAAAGAAAACATGGCATGGAATGTAAATGCTAAAGTAAATGGTACATAAAAGTAAAGGAACAAAATAAAGGCATAAGGTAAAGTTAATTGTTAGTGAATTAGAAATTAGAAGGTTATTTAAATGACCATCTTGAAGCTTGCATTTGAAAACTCATTAGAAGATTGATAAAATTAAAGCTTCTCAACCACAAGTTTCATTTGCTTTTTGTCAAGTATATCATTCATTTCGAGTGCTCAAAGCAATCACATAGGATCAAAGATGTTCAACTGATTCACTAAGACCAAAGTTCATGAAGTTCATTAGACGACTGATAAAATCAAAGTCTCCTAACAATGAACTTCAAAGTTATTGGATAAAAGGTTTCAAATTAAACATACTTGGGCTTGCAAACATAAGTTTGGGCCATGAATGGTATTTTTTGAATCGAAACAAATTTAGCGCTTTGTTAAGCAATCGTAAGTGGACTTATGTAGAAGTCACACCTATTTTGAGGTCGATTAATAACAATTTATGTACCAAAATGTTAGAGAAATGATATGTAGATCATTCTTTAAAAAACATGTAGCACAAGTAAAAACAAGAAAGGGATAAGATGAAGAGGGAAGGGATGTATCATATGAATTTTAGGGTTTCAAATATCATAAACATCACTCATCCATTTTGGTGGATTTTGTTTTTCAACCTATCAACACCCAAGATCCAATGAGGTTGAGGAACTTGTCCCAAAATACCACCAAAATCAGAACCAATCAAACAATAATAAAATAGTATTTAATAAAATAATATTTAAATGATTAACAAAAGGGAAATAATTAGTAAAATACACAAAATGTGTTAAAACACCAAATAAATATCCTAAAAAAATATCAGTAGTCAAACATGAGTCAATAAGTATTGACAAAAAATTTTACAAATTTTTAAAGTCAGAAATTATTTTTAAAATATAAAGAAATAAGCAAAATAAGTCAAATCTTGTGAATATAGTAAAATCGAAAATAAAAATAAAATGAGGTCACAGATATTTTTCAAGAGGTCATTGGATCCTTCCATAATTTTTCTAGAATTTAAAAACCAAGAAAAGTATTTTTAAACAATTAAAACAAGTCAAATGAAATGAAAAATCATTAAAAAAAATATCAAATCAAAATATTAATTGTGAAAACTTTAAATCAGAAAGAGAAACATCAAAAGTATTTTCGAAATTTTTTTCAGAATTTTAGAAGTTGTATTGAATTTTTTTTAAATTTTTGAAGTTTAAAACAATTAAAGTATAAAATCATAAAATTAAATAAAACCAAAAAGATATAGACCATTGGATCAATGTCAAAACATGTTAGTAATTAAATCAAAGGGATCTGGCGAACTTTGCATATCATGGTTATTAGTGAATAAACAATTGGATCATTAATTAAAAAATAGATTTGAAAAAAATGGGGGACCCCATCTCATTGGTTGAGAGATGACGCGCTAGTCATCTTCAACCTCCAGCCACACGTAAATTTCAGGTCTCACAACTGTAAAATCATAAGCTCCGAACGATACCATTCACTTTGGCTCTTCAAGGCGATTTCAATGGTACCCTCGCGAAAAATTTATATTAACCACGACTTAGTCGATTTGCAAAAAAAACCAGAAGGAAACAATTGGAAAGGGATTTGAAAATTCATGATCAAAACTCGCTTCCAGTTAAAAACCAACGATGCAATGAGTATCGGATAGATGAGAGTTACATTGTAATGACAAGTTTGGAGAGAATTGATGGAGGAATCTACCTGTTGAAGCTCAACTTCAGAGCTCTGAAACATGACTTGGCTAGCACGATTTAGGGAACTTCAAGGCTTGGTTCTTATTGTATTATATTCAGTGAAGTTCAAGGATGAATAATGAGCAGAGAAATTGGATTGAAAAATGCTTTAAAACCAAATTTGAAATTACAGAATTGAGAGGTATGGAGGAAGTTCAAGAGAGGTTTTTTAGCTCTCTAACGCTTGTAAAATTAAGTAGAGGAGGTATCTATTTATAGGATAATGTGACGAAATGCGGAGAGAGGGTGAATGATAAGCAATCAAGTGAAATCATGTGCACCCTGATCATGACAAAAGTATGACTTCTAACTCATCAAAAATCAGCTAATTCTTGTGTTTAAATCCTTAATCCAACCTTAACAACTTTGTTAAACATGTTTAAGTGGAAAACACACACAAAACTCTGGCCATGTAGTAGATATATGTTGGATGGGTTGAGTGTCAACAACAGTAGTTGGGATTTCAGATATCACAGTCCTTTGAGGTGGCTCTCCTCTAGAAATCAGGACTTGCATCATCTCATTAATTTTGTTTATGCCTGATGTTGTACCCCGAAATTTTCCCTCTCATTTATCAAGACTTTACTCACAAAATCTCCCATGACTCAAGACTGCATTGGGGTTGATCAGCTCAAGACACCTCCATAAGCATTGATGATCAAAATTTTGGTTTGAGATTTCATAAGGATGTTTGAACTTCCAATGCCCCATATGGTTTTCATGGATCATTATGGACCCTCAAGATTACTCATGACAAGTTTCAAGCCTTGGATCACACTTTTACTCAGTCAATTGAGCAGTTGACCTAAAAATCAGTTGTATTGGGGAAAAGGTCAATTATGGCCAATTTACAGTCAAACTTTAGAATTTTTGATGCACATCAACATTTTAAACTCATATGTATCATTTTATCAAGTTTGGACCATAATTCCTCAATAAATTTGATCAAATCATCAAAAGGGAAATATGGTCAAAATTAGGGTTTTGACTAGTAAAGGGCAATTTCTGATTTTTGACCTAGCAAATGATCAATTGGTTTAAGGCATGATCTAAAGAGTCCAATTTCATCATTTTAACCAAATAACATGGCTAAAAACATTTCTCAAGCCCAATGGATTGACAGATGAATTTTCAGTCAACTGATCAAAAGTCAACTGTATACTGAAAAGTCAAACTTTGACTTTTTGGTCAAAGTCAAATGTCAAAACTCACAATTCATCAAAGCATGTCAAAGTATGAAACTTATTCATCAAGAAATCCAAAATTCAAGATTTCATTTTGAGAAGTTAAAATTTCTAAACTTAGAAATTATTCTAAGTGTTGGAAATTTCTTATTTTTTCATAACTTTGAGCAAACTTTTCACCATCATGCAAGCTGATTCAAAAGAAACTTCCAACATGAAAGTTGTAGATATCCATTAAATCTACAACTTTTCTTCACACAACTTCTTCCAAAAGTTCTTCGATCTCAAGTTATAATTTTAAGAACATGTGGTCATGAAACAAAACACTTAGTTAAATTTTGCCCTAACTTGGTCAGGATTTGGACCCAACTTCATGGCACTTTTTCATATAGTTCCAAAGGGAATATTCAAAATCAATTCAAATATGTGTTTTAGAGAACATTGCAAGCTTTCCAAAATGTCCAAGAACTTCTTGATATTATTTTTGAGTAGGTAGAATAGAAGAGAAGAAGTAGGGTTTTATCACTTGAATTACAAGTCATTTTGTGATGAACCAAGTTCAAAATTCAAACTATGCTGCATAAACTCTACTTTGCAGGCCTCAAACTTGTTAGGCACTCCATAATTAATAGCTTTCACAACTGTTAGAGGTCTCATTTCAAGCATTCAATGCATGGACATGCTTTACATCCATTTTTGGAAGAAAGTGCACGTTGCCATTTTGATAAAGTGAATTTTTGCACAAAACTTGTTCTTGAGCCTTGCACTTGTTCTCTTCTGATCACACAAGTCCTATAACTTGTGAGAAATGGTTTAAACACTTGAAATCACCCAGCCCATGCTTGTATCTCACATTGAAACTTGGTTTTCCTCTTTTCTTGAAAATCAAGTAACCTAGCCAAAAGCATGTAACTTGTACTTCTGATTGTCCAAACCACTTCAATCCTTTTTCTTATAGATACACAAACTATTTGCATGAAACATACGAATGCTTAAGCCCTAAAAAGACTTAGAACTCAGAATCACCAAAAACACTTCAAAACTTGTCATTTCTGAGTTTTGAAGCCAATCTTCAAATCTACTCGTGCGTTTCTTGGCCTTTTATTTTCAAAAGCTTCTAAATAACATACACACACAATCCCAACACCTGCAGCATCACTGTAACACCTCCATCATCACCCACCATTTTCAAAAATAGAGCTTTGCACTTGGACTTCTCCAGAACTCCTTAAGCCCTTTCAGCTCAAGCTAAGCATTCCATTAGCTTCCTGGGAACTTGAGGAAGCTATCCCAACAATTGGAACTTATTGAAAGCTGCTCAAACTTCAAACTCAATAACCTCTTTCAAGGTAAGTTTCTAACTTTGGAACTCTTCATACAGGCATCATCAATGATTTATTTGTGAACAAAACATGTAGATATCATTGCCCTAAAGCTAACCATGTCCATAGTTTCCATTAATTTTTTTTAAGCTTAGAGAATTTTAAGATTGAAGTTTTCTGAGGCTTCAGATTAGGGCCAATAAAATTCATGCTTATATTTGATCTATAATTTTAATGCCTTACATTTCTGAAACCGTGAGGAAATTTGCTACAAGTTTCATGTTTACAGTTTTCATTTTTGATCAGAGATGAACAAGTTACAGTTGGTCTGGCTGGAGGTTGAAGATAAAGTGTAAATCAGGGCGCGTTTTGTATCATATATTTATTGTTTTACTTATGTTAAGGGATTTATAGCCACCCCAGTGGTAGAAGCGCGCGCCTGTAACCTTTGGGACCTGGGTTCGAGCCCCAGTGGCACCATTTTGATTTTTTCATATTTTTGCAATGCTGACTTCTTTTTTTGCAGGGTGCTGGGCCTCCTTGGGCTTCGTTTTTTTTTTGCTAGCTAACCCCCCTGTGGACTATTTGCACCCCTGGCCAAATTTAATTTTATTTTCTTATTTTCTTTTATATATTTTCTTAATTATTTTTCTAATATTAAAAATCATAAAAAATACCAAAATATTAGATTTTCACTTTGACATGGTTTATTTATTTTTTTCTCATAAAAATTATTTTTATTTAATAAATACTTTATTCATTTCACTAAATATTGTTGTAAATTTAATTAAAATAATAGGTTTTATTTATTTTCTTTTTACACCTATTTAAATATATTATTTTTATATAAAAAAGGCCAAAATATTTTATAATACTATAATTTATTTTCAAGACAAAAAATACCAAAAATACTTTTCTTATAAACTTAATTTCTTATCAATTAATTAATTAGGGTTTTAATAATTTCTTTTCTTATTAAATTAGTTTTACTTTTATTATCTTAGTTAATTATTTTCTTTAATTAATTAGGTTAAAACAAAATCACTTTTTCTAAAAAATCCAAACAAAAATACGCATTTTCTTCATATTTTTATTCTTGCATATTTATTCATCTTGTACATTATTTATTTCAATTTTTGTACCAATTCAATATGGTTGTAATAGATTAATTAGGTTTATATTCTTGCAATCCCCATTTACAATTTGTATACCCCCTCCCTCCATTGATGGTCTGTGTCAATGAATTTTAAGTTAAGAATCCCTTTCTGAATATAGTCCCTAATAAAATGATGTTTTATTTCTATATGTTTAGCCCTAGAATGCAAAATTGGATTTTTACTGAGACAAATAGCTGAAGTATTGTCACAGAGGATAGGAATGTTACTCTCAAATATGTTGAAGTCTTCAAGTTGACTTTTCATCCAGAGCATTTGCGTGCTATATCCAGCAGCTGCTATGTATTCAGCTTCTGCTATTGATAGTGCTATTGTGGACTGTCTCTTGCTGGACCATGAGATCAGATTTTCTCCCAGAAACTGGCAGCTTCCAGAAGTGCTTTTACGTTCTACTCTGTCTCCAGCGAAGTCAGCATCACAATATCCTACTAAGCTGTAATCATTTGATTTTCTATAAAACAAACCCAGATTAGCAGTACCTTTCAGATACTTGAAAATTTGCTTAACTGCTGTTAAGTGAGATTCTCTAGGATCTAATTGAAATCTAGCACACAAGTAAACACTAAATAAAATGCCAGGCCTTGAAGCTTTCAGATAGAGGAGAGAACCAATCATACCTCTGTAGACCTTCTGTTCTACCTTTTTACTTACCTCTTCCTTTTCCAGAATGCACGTGAGATGCATTAGAATCTTTGAGGGCTTACATTCTGAGAGATCAAATCTCGTCATAAGTTCTCTGACATATTTGCTCTGATGAATGTAAGTTCCTTCTGGAGTTTGGTTTATCTGAATGCCCAGAAAGAATTTGAGTTCCCCCATTAAGCTCATCTCAAACTTTGTCTGCATACATTTAGCAAACTCTCTTCCCATAGAGGGTTTAGTAGATCCAAATATAATGTCATCAACATAAATCTGACATACTAACATGTCATTCTTAACTGTCTTATAGAATAAGGTTGTGTCCACTTTCCCTCTGGTGAATTCCTTTTCTAACAGGAAGTTACTTAGTCTTTCATACCAAGCTTTGGGAGCTTGTTTCAGACCATAGAGTGACTTCTTTAGTTTGAAAACATATTCTAGATTTTTGGAATTCTCAAAACCAGGAGGTTGGTTCACATATACCTCTTCATCTATATAGCCATTTTAGAATGCACTTTTGACATCCATCTGATACAGAGTGATGCCTTTGTTAACAGCAAATGATATTAAAAGTCTGATAGATTCTAACATGGCGACTGGAGCAAAGGTTTCTGTATAGTTTATCCCTTCTTGCTGACTATAACCTTGTGCTACCAGTCGTGCTTTGTTTCTGATGACTTCACCTTGCTCGTTCATTTTGTTTCTGAACACCCACTTTGTACCAATGACGTTAAATCCTTTTGGTTTGGGAACCAGATCCCATACGTCATTTCGGGTGAATTGATTTAGTTCCTCCTGCATTGCCAGAATCCAGTCATTGTCCAGAAGTGCTTCATCAATAGTTGTTGGTTCAATCAAAGAGACCAGTCCCATGAGGGATTCTTCAGAGTTTCTGAATGTTGATCTTGTTTTGATTGGATCATCCATCTTTCCCAGTATTGTATCTTCTGGGTGATCAATGCTGCTTCTGGATAGTCTTTTCCGGAGTTGATCAACAGAAAGTGCTGGATTGCTTGAAGTATCTCTTTCTGATGTTGGGGGAGTGTCTCTGTTGAGAACTTCTGATGAGTTGTCTTCATTACCTGTGAGTTCAACTTCCATACCTGCAAGGAGTTTGTTCTGCTTTGACTTTTGAGAGTCAAGCTTATCATCAAACCTAACACTGATTAACTCTTCAACAATCTGTGTTTCTGTATTGTATACTCTTTACCCTCTTGAGCGTTCAGAGTATCCTAACATAATACACTTTTGTGCTTTAGAATCAAACTTGTTCAAATAATTTTTTGTATTCAGAATAAAGCATGTGCATCCAAATGGATGAAAATAAGAAATGTTGGGCTTTCTGTTCTTCCACAATTCATATGGAGTCTTTTCCAGAATAGGTCTTATGGAGATTCTATTCTGAATGTAACACGCTGTGTTAATTGCCTCTGCCTAGAAGATCTTAGCAACGTTAGTCTCGTTGATCATGGTTCTGGCCATTTCTTGCAATGTTCTGTTCTTTCATTCTACAACTCCATTTTGCCGGGGAGTTCTAGGACAAGAGAAGTCATGCAAGATGCCTTTTTCATTAAAAAATAATTCAAAATTTTTATTTTCAAATTCCCCACCATGATCACTTCTGACTTTGACAATTCTAAGATCCTTTTTCATTCTGAACTTGGTTGCAGAAGGTAACAAACACAGATTGTGACTCGTCCTTGTGTCTTAAGAACTTTAGCCATGTCCATTGCTATAGTCATCTACGATTACTAACCCATATTTCTTGCCACTGACTGAAGCGGTTTTTGCTGGTCCAAATAAGTCAATGTGCAGAAGTTCTAATTGCTTAGAGGTAGAAACAACATTTTTGGATTTGAAAGCAGGTTTTGCAAATTTTCCTTTCTAACATGCTTCACACAGAGCATCTGATTTAAACTTCAAATTTGGAAGTCCTCTGATCAGATTGAGTTTGTTAATATGAGATATTCTTCTCATACTAACATGCCCCAATCTTCTGTGCCAGACCCATTTCTCGTTGTTAACAGAAAGTAGGCATTTTACATTCTGACTCTTTAGTTCAGAAATTTTTATTTTATAAATGTTGTTTTTCCTCTTTCCATTAAATAAGATAGTCCCATCTTTCTGACTAACAGCTTTGCATGAATTTTTATTGAAGATTATATCATAACCATTATCACTTAATTGACTTATGGATAACAGGTTATGCATTAATCCATCAACTAATAATACATTACTTATAGAGGGAAGATTTCCATTACCTACTGTTCTAGAGCCAATAATCTTTCCTCTCTGATTACCTCCAAAGCCCACGTAGCCTCCAGGCTTTGTAACATATGCCTTCTTCCCGTCATATGTCGCGAGTAGCCAGAGTCTAGGTACCATGATTGGTGTCTTAGCCTTGCTGCTAAAGATATCTGCTACATGTATAATTTTATCCTTAGGTACCCACATTTTCTTGGGTCCTGATTTGTTAGTTTTACCAAAATTCTGATTGAATTTTGGTTTGACATGATAATCACTACTTGAGTATTTTATGTCATGTGTGTGCCCATATATAAAATGTGAATTGAGTGGTGTGTGTTTTATAACTAAGTCCATGGCATTTTTGGTGTAGATACCTTACCTTGATATCCTATCCCTTTTCTGCCATTTCTGCTAACTCCATAGATCATTGAAGCCATCTTGCTTATGTCTATGTTTTTAGCTAGAAACTTCTGAAATTTGTGATCTTACTCTTTGATGATCTCATCAGCATTGCTAGGAGTTTCAGAGATTGTTTCCTTCTGAGAGTTTTGCAAATCATTTTGTAATTTTGAAATTTTTTCTTTTAACTCAAAATTCTCCAATCTGAGACTCTCAGCCTTTTCAGAGTCAGAGGCAATATTCCCTTTCAGGTTCCTGAATTTGACTCTGATTTGCTGATACCTTTCAAGAATTTCATTTAGACTTTCTGCAAGTTCAACCTTAGTAAAGTTTATGGTAAATTCAGGAAATACCTCTTCAATGTCTGATTATGAGTCTTAACCAGAAGCTTCATTGTCTTCTGATACATTTGCCATGAGAGCTATGTTTTCTCTATCATCATCTGATTCTGAGTCAGCTTCAGATGTGTCAGAATCATCCCATGTAGCCATGAGGATTTTCTTCTTTTCCTTGAAGAACTTCTTTTTGGGTTTTTCCTTATGAAGCTTTGGGAAATCACTTTTGTAGTGCCCTTGCTCGTTACATTCATAGCAGGTGATGTCCTTGTTGTTTGGATTTATGTATCCTGAAGAACCATCAGATCTTCTGTGTCCAGAGGAAGACTCAGACTTTCTGAATCTGGAGGAGGGTTCACTCTAATTCTCTGATCTTCTAGAATTTCTGAACTTTCTTTGTCTCTGCTTCCACAGTTGGTTCACCCTTCTGGAGAGGAGAGACAGTTCATCCTCTTCTGATGAGGATCCATCAGAAGTTTCTTCCACAGCCTGCAAAACCTTAGAGTCAGATTTTCTGTTAGATTTTAAAGCTAATGGCTTACCTTGCTTTTGAGGCTCATCTTCTTATAGCTCTATCTCGTGACTTTTGAGGGTGCTAACAAGTTCCTCCAGAGAAATTTTGTTGAGATCTTTGGCTAGCTTAAGTGTTGCGACCATTGGCCTCCATTGTTTGGGCAAGCTTTTGATGATCTTCTTAACGTGATCAGCAGTAGAATACCCTTTGTCAAGAACCTTTAGTCCAGCAACAAGAATTTGGAATCTTGAAAACATAGTTTCTATTGATTCACTATGTTCCATCTTGAATACCTCATACTTCTGAATGAGCACAAGGGCCTTGGTTTCTTTGACTTGAATGTTGCCTTCATGCGTCATTCTCAGAGAGTCAAACATGTTCTTGGAAGTCTCTCTGTTTGATATTTTCTCATATTCTGAATTTGAGATGGCGCTGAGAAGTATTGTTCTGGCCTTGTGGTGGTTTCTGAATTCACGCTTTTGCTGATCAGACATCATTTTTCTGTCTATCTTCTGACCACGTCCATCCACTGGGTGCGTGTATCCATCAGTCACCATGTCCCACAGATCAGCATCATGAGCCAGAAATAAACTCTCAATTCTGTCTTTCCAGTAGTCAAAGTTTTCTCCATCAAAAACTGGAGGTTTGCCACTGAACCTGTCCTTGTCTTCATGGTTGTCATTGCTGATGTTTTGGCTTGGTCCCACCATAGTGTTTTTCTGATGCTTGGATCTTGTACTGACACGGTTAAGTGTTTAAGCTCAGAACCAGACGCTCTGATGCCAATTGAAGATGTGAAAAACACAAGACGGGGGGGGGGGGGGGGGGGGGGGGTTGAATTGAAAACTTTAAATCTAAAAGCTCAATGACACAGTATTTTTATCCTTGTTCGTTTGATCTTAAGTCCACCCGTCAAGGTGATTTCGCCTCTCTCCAACGAGGTCTTAATCCACTAATCTCAAAAGATTACAATGACTACTTTAACAACTGTTAAAGTCTTCTTGAGTACAACCACAATCTGGTTAATCTCAAGGAATATTGTTTCAATGCAATTATACAAGATATGTGTTGTTGTGTTTCTAACAAAAACTGTTTATCACAACTGTGATAAATTACACAGGATTATAGCTTGGAAATATAAATAATATTGCTTGCAGCTTTGAATATGCATGAGTGGTAATATTGCAAAATCGTTATTGATTTTGAAAGCTGACTTTGTTTATATACAAAGTGGAATGGCGTTGATCATAAAGCATGTTTAATGTCATTAACACACTTTCCATTTGGAGAAGATCCTGTCTGAAAGAAGCCATTGGAATTGATGTTATCTTGAATGATCAGTAACGCTTCAGAATCTTATCTCCTTACTTGCTGATGACGCTTCAGAATATTGATGACTTGGATTAACATGTTCTTGTTCAGAGTCAGAGTTTACTTTGATTAAGCGTAGGTTCTGGTCATCAATCTTCAGCGCATGTTCTGATTGCTTCAGCGTATAGCTCTTTTGGCTTATCTTCTGATGCTGATATGATCAGAACTTCTGCATTCATAAAACATAATTTTTAAGGTGCATATTTTTTCTTTTTATTATTTATTCTTTGTATTTGTTATCATCAAAACTCTAACTGAGGGTTGTATGAATTGGTCCGAATTGGGAAATAGAACCAAACCATAGATTAGAAGGGACAATACATCTTCAAAAGCTTGAAAATCCATATCTTCCCATAATGAACGAGCCTTCTCCAACAGAAACTTGTCTAGGAAACCCTTAACTCCGCTTCTTGTCTCCTAATTTGTTACAATGTCGGCTCTCTTCAGATGCAGGGCTTCGACAATGACTTCACGCTTTAGAGTCTCCTCTAAATCGGTGAACGGTATTTGATCAAGCACGGGCACTCCTAACAGTTGAGAGAACTCTTCTAATGTAGGCCCAACTGATAGTCAGGAAAGGTGAAGCAATGATGCATGGGATCAAAGAATTGGAAGAGTACACACATCATTTCTTCTTGGAAATTGGAGGTAGCCAAGCTGAGAAGTCAACCATATTTCTTGGTGAAGGGAGAATATCCAAGCACCCTTGATGCTAATTCTTGGAGTTGAGAGTGTGCTTTCACGAAGCTGATTCGAATGGTATTCCTTCGGATGGGAGTCATGGCCTATAAAACAAAGATAAATTCCTAAATCCTTGAAATGGTTAGTGAGAATACTTATGATGTTATGATGTTTATGATGTTATATACAAGTATGCAAAGCAAGCAAGTTGTTATGTAAAAATAATCATATACACACAAAGCAGACAACTCCTTAGGTATAGGCTTGTATGGAGTTTATAGGAAAGTACCCTTTTAAAGTTTAGTTGGCTCAACCTGTCCTAGAAAGTAACTGGGTTCTAGGGGATCTCAATATCACTGACCTTTCTTTTAGGCATTATCTCAGCATAATCAATCTTTTCTTGCGGCTGAGATATCCCAAAAGTCCGATCTTAATGAGTGTAGTATCGAGTATCAACCAATCTTCAGATTTCCATCAAAACCGGCTATCTCACTACTTCCTAATGACCAAGTTGTTCAATTAAGGTTCTAAGGTCAGTTAGTGCTTCATGACGCTGCTCAGCGGCCCCGTATTCTCCTTGATTCAACACAAGGGATATTGGTACCAACAAATGCGTCACACTAACATAGCCATTGCTTCAACCATATCGGTCTATGTTGTACAGTCTCCGTAATCTATTGCTACTTACCTAAAAGGTGCCTCAGATCCGGGTAGAGGATCGAAAGAAGCCCAAACAAGGAACCAAAATGTAAAGCAAGCAAGTCAAACAAGGAACGCAAGTAAAGGTGATCTAGCCCTAAGGTAACCCCTCTTTTAAGTCGTCCCCAACAGAGTCGCCAAATCTGTAACACGGTGGGAGAACTAACTTGGGTGTTTTGTGTTTGATCGCATTTGTTGCGGATAGCAAGAGTCAGTACCGACTTTTCTTTTATCCAATTAGGAAAAGTTGAAAAGAACAGGAAAGACCTTTCGAGATTATTTCTTGAGATTGGGGCACAAGTTATGAAAAGGGAAGGTATTAGAACCCTTTTCATCCGTAGTTATCTACAGGCTCTTAGTTGCTTGCTAGATCACTTGCTTTTGTTTGAAAGTGTGCTTGTGGTGTGGGTTTTGAAAGTATTTTGAAAACGTCTTTGTAATGATTCTCGTTTCTATAAGAACGCGTACAAAGTGTTGGTTTTGAAAATAGTTCAAAGAGGTATTTATGGAATGTGTTTTTGAAATTAATTTTGAAAAGTGTCTTTGTAATGATTCTCGTTTCTATAAGAATGCGTACAAAGTGTTTTAACTTTTGAAAATGTTTCAAAGGAAAGTGTTGGTGTGTAAAAATATTTTTGTTGTGAGCAAGCGAGCAACTATGAGCGTCCTACCTACTCAAAAGGTCTAATGTTCTTTTCCTCCTCCTTTATACGTTACTATCTTACCATTGTTTTGGTAAGAAGCACCATTATTAGATGTGAAGGGACGGGTGTGGGATGTTTGTATAGTTATAGAAAGCAACCTATGGGATTTTTTAGCAATGTCGTTTAGGGACTAGATCATTTACCGAAGGAAACATCGAGGGACTATAATCTTTTATCGAGGGTCTTTGCTAAAACGCCCATACTCGAGGGACATGACTATTTTTCCAAGGCAACAATTGAGATTACCCTAGAGGTGCATGTGTGAATAGTGTGTTTGATTGCATGCATTTTGTTTTTTATTTTTTGGTTGTCTACTTGTGGGTTTTATCTTTCCATACATCCTAATTACTAACATTTGTACAAAAGCAATAAAAATGCAGAAAATAAAAATCCTACACTATTACAACCATATTTAATAGCAAGAAAATGTAAAGACAAAACAAAATAAAAGGAGGAAAAATGAGTGTTTCGATTTGGGCAGTAGAACCCTTCGATTCTACTTCTCTGGCTCCCTTCGGTTTGGGCTTAGCATGAAGCATGAGATGCAGCCTTCAATTCTGCTTTTCTGCTTCCTTCCATTGGGGCCTGGAATCAGCATGAGGTGCACTCTTCACCCCAAGTTCATTGTTGTCTTCTTTGATTGGGCCTGGAAGTTAGTGTGGACAACTTTCGTTTCTCCCTTTTTGCTCCTTCGAATGGCCTGGAAGTCAGTGTGTGGCGAAGCCTAAGGCCACACTCTTTTTTCTGCTTGCAGCTATGAAGCAGCCAGGGGGAAGCCTAAAGCTTCGATTCATACTTCCTTCCTTTTGTTTTCTTTCGTTTGGGGGTTAAATAGCAATATGGCTTGAAGCCATGCTAGTATTGTCTCATGGCCAGGTTAGATCTTAAAAGTGTTTGATAAACCAAGAAACAAAACCAAAAGGCTTAGCAATGAAAACAAACTAAAAGGGTGGAAACAAAAAGGAAACAAATATTATGTACATGCTTCAAACAAAGAGTTTAAAGTCAGAGTGACTTACCTTTCTTGCAGCTGGAACGTATGTTTGACCTTGAGTGATTGGACTAGATGCTCCTGGATTCGAAGGAAAGAAACAAGTGAGGTGTTTCTTTGACTGGATTCGAAGGTTAGGAGGTGTGAGGGTGGTGTTTTTTATTTCTAGATTCGAAGGAGAAGAACAGGTGTAGTGTTATTTCTACTGGATTCGAAAGAAAAAAAGTGTGGGGATTGCTTCAGATTCGAAAGAGAGAAAAAAACAAGTGTTGTGTTTATTTAGATTCTGGGCTTATGTTCAGTGTTTGAGAATCTTAAGAGTTTAAGAGTTTTTTGAGAGTTTGATGATTTTTTGAAGATTCTTTCCACACCACCCAAAAATTCTCTGGATGTGTTGTCCATCCCTTAGACATGTTATGGAGCTTCTTATTTATAGGAGAAGCTGGTTGAGGTTTAGGAGGGAAAACAAAACAATTTGAACAAATTGAGTAAACTATTTTTGTAGCTTTCGATGGGCAGTGTTCGTATGCCAAATTGGTGCAAGAATAGGGGCAGTGTTTCAGGACTGTTGTGCAACAATTTTGGAGCGTTATGGCCAGCGTATCAGGCCTGAACTTGGCAGCAAGCATCTTTTGATATCTCAACCTTTCGTTTTAACCACCTTCGACTAGATCCTTCTTCAAGCAATATTATTTGATTTTCACTCAATAAGTGTATTTTGAATGGGCTCTTTTTGCTCATCCTTCGAAGGAGCCAAATGTGTTCCCCTTGAATGGGTCACCAAAATATGTCTTAAGGTATGTCTTGCATGTCTTTCGAATGGGCCATCAAACATGTCCTTTGAATGGGACAGCCAGACATGTCCTTTGAATGGGTCATGTGTGTATATTTGAAAGGGCCAAATATGTGTCCTTCGAATGCGCCAGCTTGTCTATCCTTTGAAAAAAGAGGAAACCCAGATATGTCAATGCATATCCTTTGAATGGGCCACCAAGGTGTGTGTCATGGTATTGAAATTATGTGTGTCAAAACAGACTATTTCCAAAGGAAATATTACCCATTCAAAACTAGCATGAAAAATGGAAAGTGCTTTGTGGACACCATTGCATTGTGAATGCTAGTCATGGGGAAGCTCTTGCCTGGTGCATACTGGCCTAATGGGAATCCTGGATTTTGTGAATCGAAGGAAGCATGTAAAGGGAAAATGGCTTCTGAATCGAAAGGAAGCTGCAGGAGGCCATTGTCTTGTGCCTGCTGGCCTGAAGAAGGTTCTTGCCTTGTGAACTGGGAGCAAGTGTAAAGAAGAAATTTTCCTTCTGAATCGAAAGACATTTACAGGAGGCTTTTCCTCTTTGAATTGAAGGATGCTACAAGAGGCTCTTTGCCTTGTGCCTGCTGGCCTGGTGGGAGCCTCTTGCATGAAAGAAGGAAGTTATGGCTCAATCGAAGGTTGTATGTAGCCAGCCATCACTTTGTGAATCAAAGAAAGAATGGAGGGAATTATTTGTCCAATCAACACAGGCATGCAGGCATCAAATATCCAATCGAAACAGGCATGCAGGCCACCATTACATTGTGAACCATGTGAGGCCAATGATGCAATCGAAGATTGCATGCAGGAAGCTCCTGCTTTGTGAATCAAAGCCAGCGTGTCGGAGGCCAACGCTCAATCAAAGGATGCAAGCCAAGCTTGCATTGAAAGAGGCCAAAAGTCCAATTGAAGGATGTGAATCGAAGAAAACTTGTTTTTTCTCTAATTTTGTTAAAAAGATTATTTTTATTTGTTTCCCCCCTTTTTAACAGTTTCCTCTTTAACTTGATGCTGGAAAATCCAATTGTACTTGTGCAAGCTTGAATTTTGAGAACCCTTGTGAGAAATGCTTTGAGAAAAGAGAGGGAAAATTTTGGGGTACAACAGTCTACACCAATTTATTCTGAATCAAAGCCAAAAACAATTATGCATAACTCATTGGAATGTGATCAAAAGCTTCTCTCTTCTAACCTTGCCCTTGATTACTTTGTTGCGGTTCTCTTTGATAGGTAACAACAGTCGGAGCTACATTGTTAATCGGGGTTACAGAAGCAGCATGTTTTTGATGTTGATGACGTCTTCTTGGAGGTTTAACCCTTCTTTCTTCAACGACAACACTTGTTTCACATTCATTCTTTTTAGAAAACCCATATGAGGATTTTCTCTTTCCACTCGAACCTTCATCATTTGTCAATCGTCCTTCCCTAACGGCTTCCTCTACACGGACACCCATACTTACCATCTCTGTGAAATCACTTGGTGCACTCACAACCATTCTTTCATAGTAAAATGAACCGAGGGTTTTTAGGAATACCTTAGTCATTTCTTGCTCTCCCGTTAGGGGTACCACTTGGGCAACAACCTCACGCCAACACTGTGCATATTCCTTAAATAACTCCTTATCTTTCTGAGCCATTACTCTCATTTGGTCACGGTCAAGTGCCATAAATATGTTGTACTTATAATGTTTCACGGAAGCTTCACACAAGTCATTGAATGTACGTATGTTGCTACTGTCCAATCCCATATACCATTTCAAGGCAGCACCAGTTAAACTATCCTGGAAGAAATGAATAAGCAAGCGTTGGTTATTAGTATGAGTGGACATCCTTCTGATATACATCACCAAGTGGTCACGGGGACAAGTGTTACCCTTGTATTTCTCAAACTCTGGCACCTTAAAATTTTCTGGAACTTTCACATTAAGAACTAAGAAGAAGTCACTGGCATTCTGTCTGAATAACTTTTTACCTCAGAGAGCCTTCACTTCTTCTTGCTTTTAATTGAATTGATCATGAAAGTCATTCATTCGGTCGTAAAAGCCCAAACTTTCATTGTTGAAGGAGAAGGGTGATAAATTTCATCATTAATAACAGGTATAGCATTTACCGTAGGAGGTGCAACATGATAAATCTCAATATTAGCAACAGGAACAATGTGCACCATAGGAGGTGCAGAAGCAGCAGTAGTTTGAACAAATGGAGCAACTTGAGCATCAAGATTGTAACCTTCTGGCATGAAATTCTCGGGCATTCCCTACGGGTAACCGCGAGGCATACAGTATTGAGTAGCAGTAACTGGAATAACAGAGACAGGAACTGACAGAACTTCTGAAATAATGGTTGTCTGTTGTGGTTGAGTAGCATGGGGAGACGGGGGAGGAGGTGGTGGCTGATTATGAGCAACCACCAATGACTCTACCAAAGTATTCAAATTAGCCATAACGGCTCTTAAAGCAGTAACTTCTTTGCGCAGCTCACGATTCTCTTGTTCAAGATTTTCCATCTTCTTTCTAGAATTAGCCCGAGTATTGTAGCGATGAGACAACTTGCTGACCGAACGAAGCAGTGAAACAAGTAAGACACCTGGGAATGAACAGGAATGCAAAAATATGTGCAAAATGATACATGATATGCAATGCATATGATTTATTGTGTTTATTCAAGGAACTCAAATAATTATAAACAATTGCAAATATTAAAGTACTAGCACATTTGGAAATACTAAAAAACTCTCATTTTAATAATAATTTTGGAATGGATTACAACTTTTTGTACAAGCTTCTTCCAGGATAGGAATCTAAAAATTATAAGGAGCCAAAGCTATTGAAGATCTCTCCACACGTTGACGCTTTCCCTTGAGTCTTGCAATATGAGCCTTCAACTGCTTATTCTCTTCTACATACTTATTGGCGGCTTCTTTCCATCCACCGGAATCAGAAAATGAGTGACCGAGACCTGGCTGAGTTCTAAAGGAAAATAAATCCTCTTGCTTATCCATCATCTCTACAGCATGACTCTCAAGAATCTCAATCAATTCATCCTTCTCTTTCAATTATGTTGAGTAGGACACTTCCAAAGTCTGGTACTTATTCTTCCATGCTTCCTTTTCTTGTTGCATCCTAACCAGGGCAAGCTGAAGTTCTTCCATATAATATAAGAGAGGATAAGTAGTCCTCATAAACATATTTGATAAAGGTTCTTCACGAGAATAAGGCATCTTCAACTGAATTGCCCTTGCTTGTACCCAACAGGGATGAGGCTCTAAGGAAACAGCTCCTCTTGGTCCCAAGTCTTTTCTACCATGTCTATTAATATGGCGCCAAGCCTTTTCAATCGCTTCCTTAGCTGCCTTGTGATCTTCTACTTATTTGAGAAAGAAACCACTTAGATGAATGTTGTTTGGTTTATCTCTCATCGGATATCCAAGCTGAAGATGCGCAAGAACAGGATTGTAGTTAATTCCACCCTTTGTGCCAAGAAGAGGCACATTGGGGAAACTACCACAGTTATCAATAATCTCCATATCATAATAAGCTTGATGATACCAATCAATGTCATAATGGGTGAGAGACATAATCTTCGGTTCCCACCGTGGTTCCTTCTTGATATCCCAAAATGCAACAAACCAAGGTAAGTTAGAAATAAACCACTAATATAACAACGGTGTGCAACAGATGACCATCCCTCCCTGATAGAAATTCTGAAGATGGATGAAATGATAAGTATCTCCTAGCAGCATAGGGATTGGATTCCTGATCAGAAATATCCTAATGGCATTAACATCCACAAATTTATCGATGTTAGGAAACAAGAACAACCCATAGGCAAGCAAAGAAAAGATAGCCTTGAAAGAAGATGTACTCTTTATCTTGACGAAGTAACGAGCTTTTTCCAATAGAAATTGAGCAGGTAAACCCTTGATTCTTCCTCTGGTAGTCATGTTAGTCTCAATCTCAGACTTCCTCAAGTGAGTTATGGTAGCAATCTCATGAGACTTGGGCTCACCTTCTAAGTCGGTGAAAGGAACACAATCAGTAATAGGTAAAGTTAGTGAGTAAGAAAATTCTTCCAATGTAGGCATAAGCTGATAATCAGGAAAAGTAAAACATCGGGACAATAGATCATAGACTTGGACCAATGTAGAAAGAATACCCTCCTTCATCTTGAGCTTCATAAGAGGCACAATGGCTCCATACTTCTTCCGTAAATTTGTAGAACTCTTAATCTCAGGAATCAAACTCATCAGTTCCTTTATCTTAGGATCCTTGAAACTGTACTTCCGAGTATTTCTCTTTCCAAAATCCATGGTCAAAAAGTACCTGAGATATTTGTAAAAGTCAACCTTAAGTTCCTTGAGAAACTGTTTAAAGAATTCTCATGGGTGCATGAATGCATAATGAAACAATCACACACAAGATCACAAACATAGGGGTTCATAGGTTCGACGTCACAAGCACGAAGTAAAAGGTACTACCCATAGGGTAAGGACTAATGGTTTATCACCTGCCAAACAAGGTTCTAAAGAGTTCTCAGAGTCTACATTCTTCCTTCAGATATTACCAATGTCCCGATTAGCGCGGTAGTTAGTAATATTCTCAGGAAAAACTCGTCTGAGTGTAGCATCACATGACAACCACTTCCAGATTACTTCTCCATATTATCCACACTACACCTAAAAGGCCAAGATGGGCTAAAGATTCTACGGTCCTCAGCTTCAGCAGGCTACCAGGTCGAAAGCAGTACGTCTTCCCGATTTCTTGGTAAACAAATACTACAGTCAAAGGGGCCTCCACTGAGTGAGGGATCTCATGTCTCCTTTTTTGGGATTCCTCCCTCAAAGTTAACATGACTATACCACCCGTCATATCTTAAGTTTGCCCAAGTCCGGGTAGAGGACTTATAAAAGATCACCAAGCACACTGAAAACTAGAAAAATCCAGACATACATATATACAAAAAATAATATACAACAAATAATAGCGCATACATAAGTAAACAAATATAGGCTCAACCCACTTAGAGAATGCATTATCCCTAGTGAAATCTCCAGTTTTCTGTAGTGGTAGAAATGTTGAGACTAAGCCATTGGATTGACTTAACTCGCATAAATCAAATAAAAATCACCACTGTGCTTTATTATTTCCAAAGGAAATGGGAAAAGAGTGGGGGTTGATTATGCAAATGGAAGGTATTAGCACCCTAAACATCTAAGATACTTCGTATGAACCTCTTTGAAAATCTATGTATTTTGGCTATAAAAAGTGTATACAAAAATAGATGGTGGAGATGAGAAAAGAAGTATTTTTTATAATTCTTCACCCGCCGTGGTTGCGAACCTTTAGTGCCTATGTACCACCTTCCGTGCAATTGGGGATCAGGGTACTCGTAGTTCACCTTAAAAACATTAAAGCACATGTGTGTTGGTTAATTTTAAGATAAGAGACATCATCATCATCATATCCGAGTGGAAAACATACTTACTACCCACAATTATAAGAAAGGAGAATTTGCATCATCTCAAAGTGGAGGATATAGCTTGGATTTTGATATCAACAAAGCCTTACTCAACACCCAAGTGGAAAATATCTTACTTCTCTGCATACCGTACAAGTATAGTAGCTCGCATCACTACAAGAATCGCCAAGAATCTAATCTTTTGAGAAAAAAAAGTTATGAGTAAAAAGCCAAAGTAGCAAAATGATTTGAATGAGATTAATGACTTTTAGTCTTGAGAAATATGTCAAAGTTTGATTAAATTAATTAATGTTTGATTAAGAAAAGATTTTTTTGAAAATTCATTGACCTAAATCCAAGTTTATTATGAAAGCGGTTCAAGTTAGAAAATAGTAAGAGTTTTGAAAAGGAGGGAGAAGATTTGTGAAATTAAAGAAGATAGGAGGAGATGAAGGGACTATCCTAAAGCATAAGGTAAAAGCTAAGGAAAAGAACGATCTAACCAACAAGAAGCCAACACTTGACATATGAAGTCAATGTAGAATTCTCATCCTTTGGATTGAAACCAAGAAAGAAAAAATACTAAACCACTAAGAAATACCAAGCATCAGATGAATTAAGTATTCACAAAATTTGGGCAGAGTAATGGTTGTACACAGAGGAACTCTTAATCACAGACAAAGCATATAATCAGAATAACCTGCACACAAAGAAAATCAACCAGATGTCATGGGGTAGACCCCAAGAACTTCAGACAAAATAATAGCCGAGCCACAAGGTCCCAAGTATCAAGGCTTCTAATCCTAAGTCTGAGAGGTCCACAACTCCGTAATGACAAGGATAGTAACCATGTAGTCTAATTAACCTTTAGGGTTTTTAATATTCAAGTTGATTATTAAGTATTTTCAAAAGAAAAGAGAATTCAAGTGAGCAAAAATAAAAAATGACATAAAGATAAATGCTCAAGTGAGAAAAGATAAAATGACATAAAGATAAATGCTCAAGTGAGCAAATAAAAAATGACAGGGAATGTAAATGCTAAAGTAAATGGTACATAAAAGTAAAGGTACAAAATAAAGGCATAAGGTAAAGTTAATTGTTAGTGAATTAGAAGTTAGAAGGTTGGTTGAATGATCATCTTGAAGCTTGCATTTGAAAATTCATTAGAAGAATGATAAAATCAAAGTTTCTTAACAACGAGTTTCATTTGTTTTTTGTCAAGTATGTCATTCATTTTGAGTGCTCAAAGCAACCACATATGGTCAACAATGTTCAACTAATTTGCTTTGGCCAAAGTTCATGAAGTTCATTAGAGGATTGATAGAATCAAAGTCTCCTAACAATGAAATTCAAAGTTATTGGATCAAAGGTTTCAAATTAAACATACTTGGGCTTGCAGACATAGGTTTGGGCCACAAATGATCATTTTTTGAATCGGGACAAATTTAACGCTATGTTAAGCAATCGTAAGTGGAATTATATAGAATTCACACCTATTTTGAGGTCGGTCAATAGCAATCTATGTACCAACATGTTAGAGAAATGATATGTGGATCATTCTTCAAAAAACATGTAGCACAAGTAAAAACAAGAAAGGAATAAGATGAAGAGGGAAGGGATGTATCAAATGAATTTTAGGGTTTCAAATATCATCAACATCATTCATCCATTTTGGTGGATTTGGTTTTTCAACATATTAAAACCCAAGATCCAATGAGATTGAGGAACTTGACCCAAAATAACACCTAAATCAGGATCAATCAAAAAATAATAAAATAGTATTTAATAAAACAATATTTAAATTATTAATAAAAAAGAAATAATAGGTAAAATACACAAAATGTGTTAAAACACCAAATAAAAATCCTAAAAAAATATTAGAAGTCAAACCTGAGTCAATAAGTATTGAAAAAAATATTCAAAAAAAAAAATTAAAGTCAAAAACTATTTTTGAAATATAAAGAAATAAGCAAAATAAGCCAAATTTTGTGAAAAATAGTAAATCAAAAATAAAAATAAAATGAGGTCACAAATATTTGTCAAGAGGTCATTGGAACCTTCCATAATTTTTCCAGAATTTAAAAATCAAGAAAAGTATTTTTAAACAATTAAAACAAGTCAAATAATATGAAAAATCATAAAAAACATCAAATCACAAAATAAAATTATGAAAAAATAAAAATCAGAAAGAGAAAAATCAAAAGTATTTTTGAGAATTTTTTTCAGAATTTTAGAAGTTGAAATGAATTTTTTATGAATTTTTGAAGTTTAAAACAATTAAAATAATTAGAAAATAAGAATAAAACCAAAAGGCTATAGACCATTGGATCAATGTCAAAATGTATTATTAATCAAATCCAAGGGCTCTGGCGCATTGTGCATATCATGGTCATTAGTGAATAAACCACCAGATCATTAATTAAAAAACTTATTTGAAAAAAATGTGTGCCACCATGTCATTGGTTGATAGATGACACGTTGGTCATCTTTAACCTCCAGCCACACGCGAATTGCATGTATCAAAACTGTAAAATCAAAATCTCCGACCGGTGTCATTCGCTTCGTCTCTTCAAGACAATTTCAATGGTACCCTCGCGAAAAATTTATATTAACCACAACTTAGTCAATTTGCAAAAAAAACAGAAGGAAACAATTGAAAAGGGATTTGAAAATTCATGATCAAAACTCGCTTCCAGTTTAAAAACCAATGATGCAATGAGTATCAGAGTCATGAGAGCTACATTGTTGTGAAAAGTTTAGACAAAATTGATGGAGGAATCTACCTATTAAAGCTCAACTTCAGAGCTATGAAACTTGACTTGGCTAGCACAATTTAGGGCACTTCAAGGGTTGGTTCTTCTTCTGTTAGCTTCAGTGAAGTTCAAGGATGAAGAATGAGCAAAGAAATTAGATTGAAAAATTCTTTAAAACCAATTCAAAATTATAGAATTAAGAGGTATGGAGGAAGTTCAACACGAGTTTTTTGGCTTATAAAGCTTGTAAAATGAAGTAGAGGAAGTCTTGATTTATAAGAGAATGTGATGCAATGCTGAGAGAGGGTGAATGATAAGCAATCGAGTGAAATTGTGTGCACCCTAATCATGACAAAAGTGTGACTTCTAACTCATCAAAACTCAGCTAATTCTTGCGTTTCAACCCTTAATCCAGGCTTAGCAACCATGTTAAACATGTTTAAGTTGAAAACACAAAATTGATCATTAGAAGCCACATTAGTCAATTTGCGATCTGACTATTTTTACAAAATCAATTTCTTGGTGCCAACTTTGAATCCATGGTACAAACTTCTCAAGGGGCTTTATGACATGATTCTTGAAGAATTTGGAAGATGAGGTCATAATCTTTACAATTTTCCAAGAAAGACTCCATTTGGATGATTGAGCTGAAAGTTATGTCCATTTGAATTTGTGAAAAAACACATGGATTTTTGTACTAACAAAACATTTCTAAGTATAGAACTCCAAAGTGACTTATAATGTTCCTCAAAATTACATGACCTTCCACTAAAAAATTTATCTTGATATTTGAATATGACAAGAAATAAACCTCTTGAATTGAATTGTGGAATTGAGATCACTCAAAAATCATAAAAATTGAAAGAGTTATGGTCTTTGGTAGATGATGAATAAATTTGGGGAAATTCACAAAAGACCTATAACCTTTTCGATTCTTCAACCACTTACACAGCATCTTCAAGTCTTTCACACTAAAATAAAGTTGTAGTAGACATCCACAAGATTATTTTAGAAAAATAATGGGCTCAAGGAGTAAAAAATGACCTAGTTATAATCATTTGAAGTCAAACCCTAACACTCAAAGGCTTTTCAAGGAGACTTGTAATCTTTCTCAACCATTAGTGATCTTCCATTCAAAGTTAACCTTAGATTCCTGAAGAGAGCTTGTTAAGGACTCTTTAAAGAAAATCATGGCTTTAGAATCAATTAAAAATCTCGATGAAATGAGCAAGATATGGTCCTTGGAAGTCAACAAACCCTAGATCAGGGAGTGTCAAAATGACTTGAAACCCCTTTCAACTTTTGATGATTTTCCTTGCACAAATGGATCTTGTCATGTGAAGAGAGGTTTTTGTAGATGATGATAAGTATCCATATCAAAACTAACCAACTGAAAATATTGAAAATTGAGAGAGTTATGCACTTATGATCATTTAATTAAGCACTTGCTCAATTAGGTCAAACTTGTTGAATCAACCTTGAATCTTTTGAACTTTCTTGTTAAAATAAAGCATGATGAACCATAATAGGCCTTGAAATGATGTTGTATTGAAGCACACTCAATGATGGAGATAAAGTCTCAATGAAACTTGTTGAAGAAGGCATGGAAATAAACACATGAACCTTTGAATCTTCTTGATGAATGCCACCATTAACTTTGAGGAGAACTTGACCTAAATAAAGTGAGAGAGCTCATTGAACCATAAATCTTTGATATCATAGGCATGACTATTGTACCCCAAAATTTTCCCTCCCATATTTCTCAAAACATTTCAAGAAAGATCCTCAAGTTGCTCAAGGTAGTCCAAGGGTTGGCCAGACAAGCTCTCTCCTAAGGCAGTCAACCCCAAACTAGGGTTTCATGTTGCATCAAGATCCTTGAGTCCAAGTGACCCCAAGTGCTCACCAATGTCCTAAAATGTTCTCAAGATCATCCATGTCAAGTTTCAAGCCTTGTAGAGGAATTTTGCTCAGTCAACTGCTCAAAGGTCCAAAAATCGACTCTGCTAGGGCAAAAGTCAACTGTGACCTACATATTGTCAAACTTCAAGATTTTTTGTCAACATCCTCATTTTGAAGTATATTTCATCATTTTATCAAGGGTTGATCATGATTCATCAAGTATTTCTCATAATTCATCAAGACTCAAAAGTTGCTAAATTAGGGTTTTGTAGGAAAAGTCATCCCAACTTTGACCAAGCATAACCTTCTCATACTTTATGAGAAATGACCCATCCAAAGCTCATTTTTAATAGGATGCAATTCCCTACAATCTATCTTCATCTCCCAAGATCAAAATATGCACTCACGATTATGAATTTGGACATTATAGGTTATTTTTGAAAGTCAACAAAAACACCTTTTTTGTCAAAGCTTCATACTTGAGCATGGAATATCAAATTGAGATGAGACCAAAAGGGTTGGTTATAGGACATCTCAATATTTCTAAAAAGTCTAAGAACACCTCCAAAGAGTCAAAATTGCGGAAGTTATACATTGTTGAAGTTGGACTTTTTTGCAAAATTGCCAAAAGTCAACTATCCCCAAAACCTCAAATTTTGCCAAATGGGCCCAATCTTTTTAACTTGTTTAAAGTTAGCATCATAGCCCACGTGCTCTAGCCTTGGCCATGTGTCCATATCATATTTTTAATATTTAATTTTATTTTTATTTGAATTAATTCATTTTAAATCAAATTAAATCAAAAGTATTGAAAACCAGAGATCTTTTGATGATTTCAGGCTTCATTGGAGAGCTAGCACCATATCAAACTCGCATCAAAGCTTGAGTGCACAAAAAGATTGAGAAAAGGCAATTTTCGAAAGTTGTTCAAAGCAAATCAAATCCATATCAAAATCATTGAAAGAAGAAGATTTGGACAGGGTATTAAAACCTAATACATTGTATGATACATAAGGAGGCGAGGCAGACAAAAATCAAGGTTGGAGATCAAGCATAGAGCAAGAACAAAATTTGCAAAAAGAGGTAAAAAGTGTGATACTGAAACAGCGGTTGGAGGCATCCTCAAGGCTCGTGACTTTTTCCAATCGCTTCCTGGAAATCTCAGGAACCTAAAGCAATCAAGACCAATCGTTTTCAAGCCCTCCAGTGCACTGTGAGGCCGTCACGGTATCATCTCTTTCTTGAAATCGATTAGCTTCATTCTTGCATCTATAATGAAAAATAATTGCATATTCTGGATCACCATATCATTTGCAAGCTTTTTACAATAACCAATTTCATTTATGTGACATATATCATGGATCACCATTGCTAGGGTTTTGTTTTTGGTTTTAGGACAGGGATGATGCGTTAGCACTCCCCCATAGGACCATTCAAATCTGGCGCGTTATTTTTTTGTTATATCATCCACTGACCTTTTTTTATATTATGATTGTTTTATATTATATTAATAAATAAAGCTACATGGCCTAGTGGTAACCACATCAGCGCTCAAGGATTCAAAGGCTGGAGGTCAGGGGTTCGATCCCTGCCTCCAGCAATTTGCCATTTTCTTGTTTATTTTCAGGGAATCTAGTGCATACTCAAGCCTAATATCCACCATGGACATTCATCGTCAGCGCGCCAGATGGCCAGATGGCCAGATCTGGTGGTCAGCATTGAAGGTGTACCAAAAGGCCAAGTCAACGCATACGCAGGGGATCACAAAAAGTCAATTGGACCTTCACAAATGGGCCAATATTCTTGCTTTCTGCACCCCCTAAATCAGGCTCATCTCACTCCTTTTTTATATTTTGTTTATTTCATTTAATTATTTCAATTTAATTACTAACCAATAGAATAATTTCTTTTTTTTATCAAAAAAAAATCACAAAAATATTTTTTACCCAATTAAATTTCAGAATTTTATTTTTTCATTAATAAATATTAATTAATTTAATTAGGTAGATTAATTAGGTAACTTAAATTTATTTTGCAAATATTTAAAATTAATTAGAATAATTAGGTTTTAATACTAATTTAATTATTTAATTTTCTTTCCTAAAATAACAAAAACTCAAAAAATATGTCGTTTAATATTTTTCATTAATTAATTTATTTAATAATTAATTTAGCATTTAATTTTAGGATTTAATTTCTTTTCTTAAAAATAAAAACAACAAAAACATTTTCTTTTAATTAAGAGGGTCAAAACCCTAATTTCGCATTCGATTTAATTTCGCACCGCGTGCTTTATTTTTCTTTATCTAAATTATTGTATCTGCTCCCGGTTTGTAATAATTTTAAATAGGACATTTATTTACCTTTTCCGCTTTTATTTTCAAAGAGTTGTTTTTGGCGATGTAAATACCCGACGCCTTGTAATAATTTAGTTTAATTTCCGCACTTTAAATCTGCAAATTATTCAACTGCTAGATGTTTGATAATAGGGCTTGCATGACAAGAATGAATGTCTAATTTTTAAACAGTTAGATCACCCTAAACATGTGCAAAGATAAAAATAACTGAAATCAATAGACTCGCACATGTGCACTCCTAGGATACACCCCACTTGGTTGCCTTCGTAAACGGTCATTGAGTATAGGTTGTTTTAGAGGTCGCCCTCTTGTCTAAAAGATCATAAGTTGCCTCGAAATGGTTGCCTCGGATATTGTTGCCTCGAACAAATGATCTAAGACATTAAGGTTACCGCTAAGACGTCCTAACATTGCTTTAGTGACCGTATGTCCCTCTTTCGAATTGACCCTCAAAACTCCAACGATGGTGCTACCTACTCACTAATAGTGGGATAGCATTGTCTAAAGGAAATTAGCATAGAATGATTCCTTTTTCGAGTAGGTAGATTAGTTCTTAGATACTTGCTCATCCGAAACAAAACTTTTTTCACACTTACACGCTTTTACAAACAAGTTTTCAAAAACACTTCATTACACTCTTAAGCGGGAGTTAAATCGAAGTTAAAACAAACACTTTTCAAAACCCACAAGCACAAAGAAAACAATTTTGAAAATGATGAGCAAGTACCTAAGAGCCCATGGAAAACCATGGATAGAAAGGGTGCTAATACCTTCCCTTTCTATAATCTACCCCCTGTACTCAAAAAATCTCGAAAAAAGGAATTTTTCTGTGCTTTTTTCCTTTCCTTGTTGGATAAAATAAAAGTCGGTGGCGACTCTTGTCTACCGTGACATTTTGCAAAAACAAACGCAAAACACAAACCAGCGTTCCAGAAAACAGTCAGTTCTTCCACCGTATCACAGAACTAGCGACTCTGCTGGGGAATTATTAAGTGGGGTGTACCTTAGGAATAGTTCATATTGTTTTCAATTGTTTGATCTGTATGCTTTATCTTTGTGGGTTTGAATCGGAGTTACTATAGATCCTAACTCGGATCTAGGAATACCTTTTAGGTAAGTAGCAATAGACTGTGAGGGAACTGTACGGCATAGACCGATACGGTTGAAGCAGTGGCTACGTTGGTGTGGCACTTAAGTTTGTACTGATATCCCTTATGGTGGAACAAGGAGAATATGGGGCTGCTAAGGGGTCATTAAGCACCAACTGACGTTAGAACCTATAATTGACCAACTTGGCCAAAGAAAAGTAGTAGTATGCTACACTCATTGAGACTAAACTCTCGCGATGATTTCGGCCGCAAGAAAAGGTTTCCAAACTGGAATTATGACCGATCGAGGGTGGTCAGTGATATTGAGATCCTCTAGAACCCGGTTACTATTTCTAGGACAGGTTGAACCAACTAAACTGAAAGAGAGTAATACCTAAACTGCATGCCAGCCTGAAATCTAAGGGCTACTGTGTGACTTGTTTGCCCTTACCATGTTTGCTATCTGTGAATACTTGTGGTGTGTTTCTATCATGACATCATGCATCATGACATTGCATGCATATTGCATTGGACTAACCATTTCAAAGACCAATGGGATTCATCTTTGTTCTGTTTTGTAGATCGTGGCATCTATGCGTAGAAACACTATTCGGATCAGCTTTGTACAGATTCTTACTCAGCTTAGAGATTTGGTTGCAAAAGTGCCTGATACTTCTTCCTTTGTCAGAAGACATGGTCACCTCCTGAGTTTGGTCACTTCTAAGATGGATGAGCAGATGATGAGTGTCTTGTGCCAGTTCTTTGACCCGTTATACCACTGCTTCAATTTCCCAGACTATCAGTTGGTCTCTACTTTGGAGGAGTTCTCTGATCTACTTGGTATTTCTATTCTAGAGCAGACACCATTTACAGGTTGGGAGATAGCTCTTAGGCCAGAGGATGTTGCTACAGCCCTACATCTGACAAAGGTTGAGGTAATGTCTAACTGGGAGACTCGGAGTGGGACAAAAGGCTTCTTGGCTAAGTTCTTGGTTGATCAGGCTAATCAGTTCTGGGACAGTCTAGACTTTCAGGCATTTGAAGACATTCTGGCTCTTCTTATTTATGGTTTGGTTCTGTTTCCAAATTCAGATTCCTTTGTTGATGTGAACGCGGTGAGGATTTTCATGTCCCATAATCCAGTGCCCACTCTCTTGGGTGATATTCTGCATACTCTCTATGCCCGTACTGCTCGGAAACGGGGAACCCTTATGTGTTGTGCACCATTGCTGGTGATGTAGTTTATTTCTCACCTCCCCAAATCTGTTTTGAAGAACAGGGAAGGCATGGGTTAGGCGTACAGAATTATGTCCCTTGCTCACATGCACATCATTTGGAGTACTAAAGACATGGAAGAAGTAGCTGTTATTGATCGTTGTGGGGAATACCCCAATGTTCCATTGTTGGGAATCAGAGGAGGGATCACCTATAATCCTTGTTTGGCCTTACAACAGTTTGGGCGAGCTAGGAGGGACGGACCTCATGAGTTGCTGATTCCGAGCATTGTCTTTGACTTCAAAGGGGATAGTGAGGAATATCGCCGCAGATTCATACGAGCTTGGAATAGGGTGCACAGGTCTGATCTGCACGAGCTAGGAATGAAGACCTCTCTTCCGATGGAACCATATCTCCGGTGGGTTCGAACCCATGCTCAAAAATTGGGGATGCCATACGAAGCTGTCTTACCGGTAATTGTTGAGAGTACTGATGAAGAAGGGGTTCCTCATAATGTCCTCCACCCATACATGCCTACTGACATTGGGGCATTAAAGAGGTCTTGGATCCAGTTGAGAGAAGAACGAGATACTTACATAGAGAAGTATCATGAACAAGAACAGAAGATCCTAAAGCTTACAAGGCAGCTGGAGAATGAGAAGGTCCTCAAAGACTATGTCAGCACCAATGGGAAACGACCATGGGAGCGCTGATGTCTTTTATTGTTTTTTAGCTTAAATTTACTTTTTAGTATTTCTTTTGTAACGCCTTAAAGGCATTTTCCAAACATTATTTCAAGTTTTTATCTAATAAAGTGTGTTTCATTTTGGTTTACGAATTTTAATCCCTGAAGTCTTTGAAATCATATCATACGCATTTCATTACCATGCACCTCATCATAGGTACCCTTACAGGTTTCTCATCTTCTTCGCTATTTATTTCAGCATCATGTCTTCTGAAACATCAACTAATCAAGCTATCAAGGCCCTACAAGCTCAAAACGCTCAGTTCCAGGAAATGTTCATGAACTTGGCCAAGGGCCAGCAAGATCTGAAGACTCTTATCTTGAAAGATAAGAAGAAGAAGAAGAAGAAGAAGAAGAAGAAGACAGTCCTCCTGAACATAGGCCATAGATTCGGGAACAATTTGCGGGATGTTGATTTATCTCACTCATCTGGAGGAGGAGAAAACCAAGAAGAAAGGAGGGCTCCTAGCCCTGTAGTTTCAGACAATGAGACTGACTTTGATGAAGACCAGTATCCTCCGGCTGAGGACAGGTATAAGTAACTTGAAGACCGGTTTAGCGCAATGGAGGTCCAGAAAGTCCCTGGTCTAGACTTTGGAGATTTGGGTTTGTCATCTGGGGTGGTGATTCCCCACAAATTTAAAGCACCAGTCTTTGATAAATACGACGGGGTCTCCTTCCCAAAGCTACACCTCCACTCGTATGTCAGAAAGATCCAGCCATACACTGCTGATAAGAACCTCTGGATCCATTCTTTCAAGATAGTCTCTCAGGGACTCAACTTGAATGGTTCTACCAACTAGAAGGAGCTAGCGTCCGTAATTGGGAAGACCTTGCTCCTGCTTTTTACAAGCAGTACCAATATAATGCCGACCTCGCTCCCACGCGTACCCAACTTTAGGGTATGTCTATGGGTGCGAGCGAAGGTTTCAAAGACTATGCTCAGAAATGGAGGGACCTTGCTGGAAGAGTACAACCCCCTTTGGCTGATAGGGAGCTAGTGGATATGTTTATGGGGACCTTGTTTGGTCCGTATTTTAATCATCTGATTGGGAGTTCATCGTCATGTTTTACTGAGTTGATAATGACTGGGGAGAGAGTTGAAGCTGATATCAAGAGCAGCAAGATACAGAAGGGTGCTTCGTCAAGCACGGAGAAGAATCCTTTTAAGAAGGAATCCAATGCAGTTTACAGCGCGAAGAGCCATAACAGACTTGAGTGCCGCCAAGCAGTTAATGTGGTGGTTATATCGAGGCCTGATGTTGCCCCTCAGCGCAACAATCAACCAAGGGCAGAAAGGCCGCAAAGACAATTTACTCGACTTAACATGACTTTATCTCAAATTCTGCCGCAGTTGCTAAAGACCAACTTGGTGATTCCGAGGGAGGCCCCAAAGAAGCCCAACACCACATCACTGATGTACAATCCAAATGCCCACTGTGCTTATCACTCTGATATCCCGGCGCATGATACCAATAATTGCTGGGCTTTGAAGAATAAAGTGCAGGATCTGATTGATGCTAAGGAGATTGAGTTTGAAGCGCCTGAAAAGCCTAATGTCATAACGGCCCCTATGCCCAAACATGACGCGGGAGCGAATGGTATTGGGGATGATGAAGAAGAGTTTGACATTGACAGCTGGATTTACCCGATTGCCGACGGTGGATTAAGCATTTGGACAGCGAAGGATTCTATACTCGTTTCTGTTATCACCCAGTAATGAGTCTTTTGTTTTGAATTTGTAACAGGCAATTTTAAACTTTTGCGGCCCGGTGCCTTACCCGAGATATCGTGGCTTTGTTTGTGAGGGCTTGATATTTGTCATTTCCATATATCATTAATAAAAGCATTGGACGTTTTTCTTGCATTATGAATTTTGCGCTCCTTGTTTTTCTTTCTTTTTTATCTTGCAAAACAGCTATTTTACACACACTCACATATACAGGTCTACATCCACTTTTGATCCCATTGATAACGAATCTGCTACTGCCAGTTATGACTTCGAAAGTCCGATCAACTTAGCCGAAGACGAAGGTGAGGATGATTGTGAAGTGTCTGGTGAACTTGCAAGACTGTTACTTCAGGAAGAGAGGGCCATACAGCCGCATGAGGAGCCAGTGGAAACAGTGAATCTGGGTACAGAGGTAGAAAAGAAAGAGGTCAAGATCGATGCAAATCTGGAGCCTAGTGTTAAACAACGGTTGATACAGATGTTGTGTGACTATGTTGAGATCTTTTCCTGGTCTTATCAAGATATGCCTGGGTTGGATACTGATATCGTTGTTCACCGCTTGCCTACCAAGGAAGATTGTCCTCCAGTGAAACAGAAAGTCCGTCGGATGCACCCAGAGATGTCTGAGAAAATCAAGGCTGAAGTTATGAAACAGTTTGATGCTGGTTTTCTAGCAGTTACTTCTTACCCACAGTGGGTGGCCAACGTGATTCCGGTGCCGAAGAAGGATGGTAAGGTTCGAATGTGTGTTGATTATAGGGATCTGAATAGGGCGAGCCCCAAGGATGATTTCCCTTTTCCTCATATCGACGTTCTGTTTGACAACACCGTACAGCATAAGGTCTTCTCCTTTATGGATGGTTTCTCTGGTTATAATCAAATTAAAATGGCTCCCGAAGATATGGAGAAGACAACCTTTGTTACTCAATGGGGTACCTTTTGCTACAAGGTTATGCCTTTTGGATTGAAGAATATTGGGGCAACATATCAGCGCGCCATGGTTGTTTTGTTCCATGACATGATCCATCATGAGATTGAGGTATACGTTGACGATATGATCGCAAGATCCCAGACTGAAGAAGAACATCTTGACCACCTTCAGAAGTTATTTGACAGGTTAAAGTTATACAAGTTGAGGTTAAACCCGAACAAGTGCACCTTCGGGGTGAGATCTGGTAAGCTGCTGGGTTTCGTCGTTAGTGACAAAGGTATTCAAGTGGATCCTGCAAAGGTGAAGGTTATACAGGAAATGCCAGCTCCTCGAACAGAAGAAGAAGTCAGAGGATTTTTGGGACGTCTGAACTATATTGCCCGATTCATCTCACACCTGACTGCTACTTGTGAACCAATCTTCAAGCTACTGAAGAAAGATCAAGTGGTAAGATGGAACGATGAATGCCAGGCCTCTTTCAAAAGGATCAAAGAATATATCTAAGAGCCTCCTATTCTGATGCCTCCAGTTGAAGGGAGACATATGATCTTATACTTGACAGTACTCGATAATTCAATGGGGTGTGTGTTGGGGCAGCATGACGAGTCTGTCCGAAAAGAGCATGCTATTTATTACCTTAGCAAAAAGTTTACCGACTGCGAGACCCGATACTCGTTTCTTGAGAAAACTTGTTGGGCTTTGGCATGGGCTGCTGGCCAGCTGAGACAGTATATGCTGACTCATACTACTCTATTGATATCAAAGATGGATCCAATCAAGTATATCTTCGAGAAGCCTGCCTTGTCCGGAAGAATAGCAAGATGGAAGATGATCTTGAATGAGTATGACATCCAATATACAACCCAAAAGGCAATCAAAGGAAGTGTGTTGGCAAATCATCTGGCACATCAGGCAGTGGACAATTACCAGTCTATGAACTTTGAATTCTCGGATGAGAATATCATGATAGTGACTGACTGTGAAGAACCTGGACCGGATGAAGGACCTGAGGAGGGATCCCGATGGTCCATGTACTTTGATGGAGCTTCAAACGCTTTGGGTAATGGCATTGGCGCCGTGATCATATCTCCTGAAGGCTCTCATACTCCATTTATCGCCCGACTATGTTTCAACTATACCAACAATATGGCAGAGTATAAAGCGTGCATCATGGGTCTTCGAGCAGCAATTTACCTAAGGATTAAGTTCTTAAGTGTATTTGGAGATTCCGCTCTCGTGATCAGTCAGATCAAAGGCGAGTGGGATACGAAACACCCTAATCTTATTCCTTACAAAGAGTATGTGTTGATGTTGCTTCCGCATTTCGAGGAGGTAACCTTTGAACACTTCCCTAGAGAGGAGAATATGTTAGCGGACGCGCTAGCTACGATGTATTCTATGTTCAAGGTCAGGTGGGATAACGAGGCTCCCTGGATTACCATTGAGAGGTTGGACGAACCTGCACATTGTTGTGACATTGAGACTGAAGAGGTAACAGATAAACCCTGGTTTCATGAAGTAAAGGGGTATCTTGAAGCTCAGGAATACCCCGAGGGTGCATCTGTTAATGATAAGAAGTTTCTGAGGAGGTTCGTGGCGAAGTTCTTAGTCAGCAATGGCATTCTTTACAAGTGTAACCATGATTCAACCTTACTGTGATGTGTGGATAAGAACGAAGCAAAAAGGATTATGGTAGAGTTACATGAAGGTACTTTCGGAACTCATTCCAGTGGACACACCATGGCAAAGAAAATCCTACGGGCAGGATACTATTGGTCTACTATAGAAGCCGACTGTTATCAGCATTCCGGACCTGTCACAAGTGCCAAGTCTATGCTGATAAGGTGCACATACCTCCAGTCCCTCTGAATGTCTTGACAGCACCTTGGACTTTTGCAATGTGGGGCATCGATATAATTGGCGAGATCATACCTACAGCGTCCAACGGGCATCGTTTCATCCTGGTAGCTATTGATTACTTTACGAAGTGGGTTGAAGCGGCTTCCTTTACTACAGTGACCAAGAACATCGTGGCACAGTTTATTCGGCACAATCTGATATGTCGATACGGTGTACCCGAAAGGATCATTACAGACAATGGTACAAATCTCAATAATAAGATGATCACCGAGCTCTACAAGCAGTTCAAGATACAGCATCACAACTCTTCTCCTTACCGGCCGAAGATGAATGGGGCTATAGAAGCGGTTAATAAGAACATTAACAAGATTTTGCAGAAGATGACGGTGACATACAAAGATTGGCACGAGATGTTACCATTTTCTCTTCATGGGTACCGTACCTCAGCGCGGACGCCAACAGGGGAAACACCCTATTCCCTGGTTTATGGTATGGAGGTCGTATTGCCCATTGAAGTTCAGATACCCTCTCTTCGGATTATGAAGGATGCAGGTTTGAGCGAAGATGACTGGATTCAGACCCGGCTTGATCAACTGAACTTAATCAATGAAAAGAGACTTACTGCTATTTATCATGGTCAGACGTATCAGAAGCGGATGATCAAGGCATTTAACAAGAAAGTTAGACGACAAGAGTATCAAGTTGGGGATCTTGTGATCAAGCGCATCATCTTACCTCAAGGTGATCCCAGGGGAAAATGGACCCCTACTTACGAAGGGCCATTTGTGGTTAAGAACATTTTCTCAGGAGGAGCTATGATTCTAATGATCATGGATGGTGACGACATTCCTCACTCCTTCAATGCAGACATAGTGAAAAAATACTACGCATAAACAAAGACCCGCTAGGTTGACTGGCCTAGGTAAAAATAAGGGCTTCCCGGCGAACCAAAAGGGTTCGGGCAAAAATAAGGGATGAAATGAAAAAAAATCTGTACACCCGGCAAGTCGAAAACCTGAAAAGGCGGCTTGGGCAAAAAGGGGTATCCCGGTGGACTGAAAACCCGAAAGGGCGGTCCAGGAAAAAATTAGGGATCAAAGCATAACACTATGTCTCATTGGATCACCTTGCAACCAGACTTCGGTATCAACTATCAAGCTCAGACGGCACTAACCAATCTGATTTACCTTCAACCAAGTAACAAAGTGATGAGATGCTCGAGGACATAAAAGCAATAGCAGAGTTGGAACCCAGTGGAATTATTCACATAGCTGTTTTTCTTTCTTTTACACAAATTGTTTAAATTCTATTTGTTCGGCGGTGTTGTCTTAATAGGACGTCAGCCTCTTGTACAAAAACGCCTATTTACAGGCCAAACTTCAAAATCAATACAATTCATTTTCAAAGAAATTTCAAATTGTTTTTCCTTTTTCTATTTTGTTTTGCAAAGAACATCCAATGTTCATTTTTGATATATGCATTTGACATTGATTGCTGCACATAAAAATTTACATGCGAAACAAAAGACGATTACTCGTAATATCATAAACAGGGGCAAACGAGAAATGTCCAAACCGTACAGTTGCTCTATCCACCAGGTACAAAGGTAGATTTAGCTGAAAAATATGATTGAAAGTACATTCACTTCCCGCAGAGTAAGAGAAAGACAGTAATGTTAACTCTCCCCAACTGAGACTCGCAACTGTGAATGAATCGGTAATATTCTCCCCAAGCAGAGTTATCTACCATCATCACTGAAGAGTCTTATCATCCCCAGCGGAGTATAAAAAATATCCCCAGTGGAGTTTGAAGAATTGTCCCCAGTAGACTCTGGAAGATCATCCCTAGTAAAGTCTAAAAGGGCTATTCCCAGTAAAGCCGCAACTGGAAAATCATCCCCAGCGGAGTTCTTTCCTTTCACAAAACAGGAATTCAATCCCCAACAGGGTCCATTATCACCAACAACGGTAATTCGTCCCCAACTGAGTTTATCAGCAGAATCTTCAGCAGATCATATCTTCCCCACAGAGTAATATCCTCATCAGTTTATTCCCCAGCAAAGTTATCCTCTCCTGCAGGTTTATTCTCACAAACATCTTCATTCACTATCTCCAGCGGAAACGAAGAATCCAACTCTTTTCTCCAGCAGCTATCTTGGATTTATTTTCCCCAGCTAAAAACATCACATTTTCATACATCATGACGTGCATATGCATCATACAACACAATCTCATTTATTTTGAGAACATCATTGCTTGATACATAGCATGCATTACATACAGCTAACCTTTACCTTTCAAGAAAGATTCTCACAAAATTCAAGCTATGAAGCTTTCGCCTTAGTCGAATTACGGACAAGTTCCTAAATATCGATAGAGATGTTCCCCAGTTGAATTACGGACAGGATCCTAAATCTCAACAAGGTTGTTTCTCAAGTTGAATTACGGACAGGCTCCTAAATCTCAACAAAGTTGTTTCTCAGTCGAATTACGGATGAATTCCTAAATCTCGACAGATATTTCATTAGTTGAATTACGGACGAGTTCCTAAATCTCAGCAAAGTAGTTGAATTACGGACGAGTTCCTAAATATCAGCAAAGTAGTTGAATTACGGACGAGTTCCTAAATCTCAGCAAAGCAGATGAATTATGGATGAGTTCCTAAATCTCAGCAAAGCAGTTGAATTACGGGCAAGTTCCTAAATCTCAGCAAAGCAGTTGAATTACGGACAAGTTCCTAAATCACAGCAAAGTAGTTGAATTACGGACGAGTTCCTAAATCTCAGCAAAGTAGTTGAATTACGGGCAAGTTCCTAAATCTCAGCAAAGTAGTTGAATTACGGACGAGTTCCTAAATCTCAGCAAAGTAGTTGAATTATGGACATGTTCCTAAATCTTAGCAAAGCAGTTGAATTACGGACGGGTTCCTAAATCTCGACATCTCAGTTGAATTACAGACGGATTCCTAAATCTCGACATTTCAGTTGAATTACGGACGGGTTCCTAAATCTCGACACCTCAGTTGAATTACGGGCAAGTTCCTAAATCTCAACGCCTCAGTTGAATTACGGGAAAGTTCCTAAATCTCGACACCTCAGTTGAATTACGATCGAAGTTCCTAAATATTGGCAGAGATGATTCACCAGCAGAATGACGGACGACGAAGCTCCTAAATTTCTTTCTCTCTCCACGAAAGATCACACTTCCCCAGCGGAATCTTCCTCAACAACAGGTATACAATCTCTCGCTAAGGAATCTCTTATGTGATCGACACTCCTCCAGATGGCATCTGTAAGCCCATTCCCGACATCACAAGACAATTATCATTTCATGCGAGTGAAAATTTTTGGGCATTCTAGTGTTCAATCCACTTCCACCTTCGGATTACGAAAAGGCACGAAAGCCAATCTACAACCTCAGGTTTAAGAAGATTGAACAGGGGCAGCTTTTGTACCCCAAAATTTTCCCTCCCATTTTTCTCAAAACATTTCAAGAAAGATCCTCAAGTTGCTCAAGGTAGTCCAAGGGTTGGCCAGACACCCTCTCTCCTAAGGCAGTCTACCCCAAACTAGGGTTTCATGTTGCATCAAGATACTTGAGTCCAAGTGACCCCAAGTTCTCACCAATGTCCTAAAATGTTCTCAAGATCATCCATGTCAAGTTTCAAGCCTTGTAGAGGAATTTTGCTCAGTCAACTGCTCAAAGGTCCAAAAATCGACTATGCTAGGGCAAAAGTCAACTGTGACCTACATACACTTCAAGATTTTTTGTCAACATCCTCATTTTGAAGTATATTTCATCATTTGATCAAGGGTTGATCATAATTCATCAAGTATTGCTCATAATTCATCAAGACTCAAAAGTTGCTAAATTAGGGTTTTATAGGAAAGGTCAACCCAACTTTGACCAAGCATAACGTTCTCATACTTTATGAGAAATGACCCATCCAAAGCTCATTTTGAAGAGGATGCAATTCCCTACAATCCATATTCAGCTCTCAAGATCAAAATATGCACTCACAAGAAGTTATGAATTTGGACATTATAGGTTATTTTTGAAAGTCAACAAAAACACCTTTTTTGTCAAAGCTTCTTACTTGAGCATGGAATATCAAATTGAGATGAGACCAAAATGGTTGGTTAGAGGACATCTCAAGCTTTCTAAAAAGTCCATGAACACCTCCAAAGAGTCAAAATTGCGGAAGTTATGCATTGTTGAAGTTGGACTTTTTTGCAAAATTGCCAAAAGTCAACTATCCCCAAAACCTCAAATTTTGCCAAATAGGCCCAATCTTTTTCACTTGTTTTAAGTTGGCATCATAGCCCACGTGCTCTAGCCTTGGCCATGTGTCCATATCATATTTTTAATATTTAATTTGATTTTTATTTGAATTAATTCATTTTAAATCAAATTAAATCAAATTAAATCAAAAGTATTGAAAACCAAAGATCTTTTGATGATTTCAGGCTTCATTGGACAGCTAGCACCATATCAAACTCGCATCAAAGCTTGAGTGCACAAAAAGATTGAGAAAAGGCAATTTTGGAAAGTTGTTCAAAGCAAATCAAATCTATATCAAAATCATTGAAAGAAGAAGATTTGGACAGGGTATTCAAACCTAATACATTCTATGATACATAAGGAGGCGAGGCAGACAAAAATCAAGGTTAGAGATCAAGCATAGAGCAAGAACAAAATTTTCAAAAAGAGGTAAAAAGTGTGAGATTGAAACAGCGGTTGGAGGCATCCTCAAGGCTCGTGACTTGTTCCAATCGCTTCCTGGCAATCTCAGTAACCTAAAGCAATCAAGACCAATCGTTTTCAAGCCCTCCAGTGCATTGTGAGGCCGTCGCGGTATCATCTCTTTCTTGAAATCGATTAGCTTCATTCTTGCATCTATAATGAAAAATAATTGCATATTCTGGATCACCATATCATTTGCAAGCTTTTTACAATAACCAATTTCATTTATGTGACCTATATCATGGATCACCATTGATAGGGTTTTGTGTTTGGTTTTAGGGCTTTTTGTTTGAGGAAAAATTGGCCCTAATAATGGTTATGGCTGTGATCAGAGGTTTGAGACAAGTCTAACCACGGTGTTAGATTCCATTTATGTTTCCTGTGGAAGAATTTGGAGTGAGGCTATGATATTAGCTGCGAATAAAATCCGCAGGTAAAAGCTCCAGTTTTCCAAGGACAGGGATGATGCGTTGGCACTCCCCCATAGGACCATTCAAATCTGGCGCGTTATTTTTTTGTTATATCATCCACTGACCTTTTTTTATATTATGATTGTTTTGTATTATATTAACAAATAAAGCAACATGGCCTAGTGGTAACCACGTCAGCGCTCAAGGATTCAAAGGCTGGAGGTCAGGGGTTCGATCCCTGCCTCCAGCAATTTGCCATTTTCTTGTTTATTTTTAGGGAATCTAGTGCATACTCAAGCCTAATATCCACCATGGGCATTCTTCGTCAGCGCACCAGATGGCCAGATGGCCAGATCTGGTGGCCAGCATTGAAGGTGTACCAAAAGGCCAAGTCAACGCATACGCAGGGGATCACAAAAAGTCAATTGGACCTTCACAAATAGGCCAATATTCTTGCTTTCTGCACCCCCTAAATCAGGCCCATCTCACTCCTTTTTTATATTTTGTTAATTTCATTTAATTATTTCAATTTAATTACTAGCCAATAGAATAATTTCTTTTTTTATCAAAAAAAATCACAAAAATATTTTTTATCCAATTAAATTTCAGAATTTTATTTTTTCTTTAATAAATATTAATTAATTTAATTAGGTAGATTAATTAGGTAACTTAAATTTATTTTGCAAATATTTAAAATTAATTAGAATAATTAGGTTTTAGTACTAATTTAATTATTTAATTTTCTTTCCTAAAATAACAAAAACTCCAAAAATATGTCATTTAATATTTTTCATTAATTAATTTATTTAATAATTAATTTAGCATTTAATTTTAGGATTTAATTTCTTTTCTTAAAAATAAAAACAACAAAAACATTTTCTTTTAATTAAGAGGGTCAAAACCCTAATTTCGCATTCGATTTAATTTCGCACTGCGCGCTTTATTTTTCTTTATCCAAATTATTGTATCTGCTCTCGATTTGTAATAATTTTAAATAGGACATTTATTTACCTTTTTCGCTTTTATTTTCAAAGAGTTGTTTTTGGCGATGTAAATACCCGACGCCTTGTAATAATTTAGTTTAATTTCCGCACTTTAATTCTGCAAATTATTCAACTGCTAGATATTTGATAATAGGGCTTGCATGACAAGAATGAATGTATAATTTTAAAACAGTTAGATCACCCTACACATGTGCAAAGATAAAAATAACTGAAATCAATACACTCGCATATGCGCACTCCTAGGATACACCCCACTTGGTTGTCTTCGTAAACGGTCATTGAGTATAGGTTTTTTTAGAGGTCGCCCTCTTGTCTAAAAGATCATAAGTTGCCTCGAAATGGTTGCCTCGGATATTGTTGCCTCGAACAAATGATCTAAGACATTAGGGTTACCGCTAAGACGTCCTAACATTGCTTTAGTGACTGTATGTCCCTCTTTCGAATTGACCCTCAAAACTCCAACGATGGTGCTACCTACTCACTAATAGTGGGATAGCATTGTCTAAAGGAAATTAGCATAGAATGATTCATTTTTCAAGTAGGTAGATTAGTTCTTAGATACTTGCTCATCTGAAACAAAACTTTTTTCACACTTACACCCTTTTAAAAACAAGTTTTCAAAAACACTTCATTACACTCTTAAGCGAGAGTTAAATCGAAGTTAAAACATAAACTTTTCAAAACCCACAAGCACAAAGAAAACAATTTTGAAAATGCAGAGCTAGTACCTAAGAGCCCATGGAAAACCATGGATAGAAAGGGTGCTAATACCTTCCCTTTCTATAATGTACCCCCCGTACTTAGAAAATCTCAAAAAAAGGAATTTTTCTGTGCTTTTTTCCTTTCCTTGTTGGATAAAATAAAAGTCGATGGCGACTCTTGCTTACCGCAACATTTTGCGAAAACAAACGCAAAACGTAAACCAGCATTCCAAAAAACAGTCAGTTCTTCCACCGTATCACAATGACCTTGAATCTTGAGCTCTTGCAATCCATTGAAGAACTATTTGACTGAGGACCACCTCTAAAACCCTAGTTATGAATTTTTGAAGTTTTAAAAAATTTCATATTCCAGATCGTGCTAAGCACAGAATCTCGCGTTGAGCACGCTTCGACCAGATAGCAGCATGATGAGCATGCAATAGCGCACTAAGAGGGCTCTTTGTTTTCTATAGAAAACTTGTGAACTCAGCAGCACACCAGTCTGAGTTTTGACTCCAAAAACTCATTCAAACTCATATTTTCACAAATTAAACACATTACAACCTATATCTAACATATAGCTTCCATCATAAACATCAAAACATGTTTCGAACATTAATTTCATGGATTTCAACTCAAAATCCTAACATGTTAAAGTCTAGAAATTGAAGAACAAAATCCCTAAATCATGGAACTACCCATTACATACTTTTATATAATCTCATAATAAGAAAATTACCCACCCTTGCCTTGGATGTAGGTCCTTTCTAGAGTTCTATCTTCTTCTCTTCTCTTTTCTCCTTTTTTTCCCTTTTTTCCTCTTTTCCTTTTTCTTCTCTTCTCTTGTTTTAACAATTCTCTCTCTTTGTTTTATAAAACTCTTACTAACTAGGTTTTCACTTATGGGATTAATGTCTCATTCTCACACTAACCCAGCATACCAAGGACTAATTACTTAATAATGATATTCTCACACTTACTAACCCGATACACGCATAACACATATTAATCCAAATAATTCATATATTCAAAAAATCACACAGCTTAATTAATTACTATATCAAATAATAATTAATATAATAAATAACTAATAAATAAAAATTGGGGTGTTACAACTCTCCTCCACTTAAAAGATTTTCGTCCTTGAAAATTACCTCAAACAAATAACTCAGAATAAGACTCCCGTGTATGACTCTCGAGTTCCCAAGTTATGTTTCCACCCTCCGGTCCTCCCTAAGATACCTTCACCAGGATAGTCTCTTTACCGTGAAGTTGCTTCAACTCCCGATCCTTTATCTGCATAGGTGATGTCTCCACAGTCAAGTTATCTCTTACATGTACATCATCTAATTGGACCATATGAGAAGGATATGCAATGTATCTCCTCAACTGAGACACATGAAACACATCATGGAGATTAGCAAGCGACGGTGGCAAAGCAATCTGATAAGCCATTTCACCTATCTTTTCCAAAATCTAATAAGGACCAATAAAATGCAGCGTCAACTTACGTGACTTCAACGCTCGACCAACACCCATTATCGAAGTAACTTGAAGAAACACATGATCTCCCTTCTCAAACTCAAGTTCTTTCCTCTTCTTATCATGATAATTGTTCTGACAACTCTGAGAAGCCTTCATGTTCTCCTAAATCATCTTAATCTTATCAGTAGTATGCTGGACTATCTCAGGTTCAACTACAGCACTCTCTCCTAATTCATATCAACACAAAGGCGTCCTACACCTCCTACCATATAAAGCCTCAGACGGTGCCATTCTAATACTCGAATGGAAATTATTATTATACGTAAACTCAATCAAAGGTAAGTAGTTATCCCAAGCACCTCATTGTTCCAATACACAATCTCTCAAAAGATCTTCAAGTGACTGAATCATCCTCTCAGTATAATCATTTATTTACAGATGATAAGCATAAATCAAACGCAACTTCGTACCCAAAGCATTCTGTAAACCTTCCCAAAATCTTAAACTAAACCTCGTATCTCTATCTTACACAATTCTAGATGGGATACCATGCAAACTGAGAATATTCTCAATGTACAACTTTGCAAGCTTCTCCATCGGATGATCCATTCTCATCGGAATAAAGTGAGCAGTTTTCGTCAACTTGTCCATAATAATCGAAATAGCCTCAAAATTACTCGGTGTTCTGGTTAGACTAGACACAAAATCCATCAAGATACTATCCCATTTCCATTCAAGAATAGATAATGGTTGCATCAAACCAAACTATTTCTGATGTTCAATCTTCGACCTCAAATGGATCAAACAAGAATACATAAATTCTACAATCTCTTTCTACATACCTGGACACCAAAACAATTTCCTCAAATCTTGATACATCTTAGTAGCTCCAGTATGAATACTCAATCCATTAAGATTCCCTTCCTCAAGAATCCTCTTATTTATATCAGCTATATCTGGAACACAAACTCTATCCTGTCATATCATGATAGCATTCTCATCAGTTCGAAAATTGCCATGTCAACCTTGATTGATCAACGTCAGTCGATCCACCAAACTCAAATCATATTTATGACCTTCTCGAATCTCATCAAGAATGCCACTAGTAAGCTTTAATATACCAAGCTTAACTCCAGAAGTAGTCTCTTCACAAACCAAACTCATATCTTGAAATTGCTCTGGTAATTCCAACTCTCGCACCATTAACATCGACATATGTAACGACTTCCTACTTAATGCATCAGCCACAACATTCGATTTACCTAGATGGTAATTCAAACCAAAATCATAATCCTATTGGGACAACAATTGATGAGGGAGTGATGGTGATGGGTTTTCTAAAGATAGTCGAGGATATATAAACATCGTCAACATAAGCATACAGCCAAAACTCATGGATCAGATAAGGGTAGATAGGTCCATGAAACATAGCGATGTTGAGAGGCCATCCTTGAAGAGTAAATCTTCTAGTGAGACCAAAAGCAGCCTTGTTGAGACGAGGACAAAGTTCAAATATGACTTCAATAAGTTCTTCGAAACTTTGATAGGTTCTTAAGGCCATTTGGAAGAAATGGATGACACCAAATGAATTGAATAGGAATTTAAGTAGATGAGAGGAAGCGTAACTGATTGGCTAAAAAACATATGGAAAGATGGTTGAGGATATTGGAACCGTTATTCCTTTACATGTTTTAACTGGTGGAAGAAGGATAAGACTAAACGGTTTGATAGACAGACGGGTAGATATTGAACTGACAACTCAATAAATGAAAACTTGTTAGGAAAGGTATATTATCATTTTCTAAGACAAGAAACAGAAGACATGCATATGCCTAGAAGGAATAGGTATAGACGCATATAAAGGAGAATTTTTTGTGAGGGGGAGAATAAAACTTATAGTTAGATTATTCAACTTAGATACTTAATTTTGTTAATAATTTTTAGACGACTTCTTTTAGTTTTTAATTTGTATGTATATTTCTTAGAGATTTATTTATACTTTTCAAGACATCTAAAGAAAAGAAAAGCAACTAAACATACATTAATGTTGAGGATGGGTTGAGAAGGAGAGTTTGTACAAAGAAAATAATATTAACAAGTAGAAAAACATCAAAGATGTTGTACAAGGTTTTATCATATGATAATTTAAACAAGTGATCTTTCCTTAACACAATAGCTTCTAGGTAGTAGAAGTATCTATCATTACTTTGTTTAAAAGCATGTAAATACTGACCTGGGGTTTTGATTTTTTATTTATTTATGCTTGATTTGATTCCTTCCTATTGTTGCACTTTTCTTGTATATCCAGATTCCATTCTTTGTCCTGAGATGCCTTTTTCGGATCCCTTTGCTTCTTAAACTTTTTCAGCAGCTTCTTCATAGTTTGAAAAGAAGATACTTCTGGGTGATCATCTTCAGATTTCTTCACTTCTTGTTCTTTAGTGATAGTGTTGAATCTTTCAACTTGAGCTTGTCTCTGCATATCCTGAACATTTCTTCTATTATTTAAGAAATCCCCCCTTCTGACTTTTGAAGTGCATATGTGAGAGGCAATAGTCTTCTTGATGGATCTTCATAAGGTGACGTTGAATAGATCCATTTCAGCTTATAGTGGTTGTCTTTGAATGTCAACTTCAGTTGATGATTTGGAGAGTTGGTTATTGAATTTAGCCTCTGATGGAAAACTTCTGTTGAATGAGAAGATGAAATCCATTTCCATTAGGTACTTGAGCCTTCAGAATCCTGAGAACTTGTTTCAGGGATTTTGTCTTCATATTTCTGATTCTAGCCTAGAGTTTTAAATCCTATGTAGAACAGTTTTTAAATCAGAAAAGCTTTCTATCATTTGAGTAGCAAATAACTACAGAATTTTCTCTAACTAGATCTATCTACACAGTTAAGTGTTTGATATTAAATCAATAATAAAGTCAGGCTCTGATACCAATTGAAGGTAGAGAAAACACAAGAAAGGGGGTTTGAATTGTGTTCATAAAAAACATTCCCCATTAAAATTCTAAGAACAAATGATAATAGCAATAAAGATAATGAAGATAAAGGACACAAGTATTTATCCAGTTTCACCATTAACTAGGCTACTCCTGTCCACCCTTGCAAGGATGATTTCTCCTTATCCAAGGACTTAATCCACTATAACCAAACTGATTACAATCGCATGGGAAACCGTCGGTGACTAACATCCAATGACAAGTTCAGAGATCCAAAGTGGATATAACGTTCATTGACCCGATAGAATCTGATTCTTCATAGTCTCCTACCAGGATTTCCTTGCAATAATATCCATCAGGGATATCACAAAAGTCTGACCTTCACTCGGTCCTCTTTGAGACATGAATACCATTGACCCAATAGAATCTGATCCCTCAAGATCTCCTATCAGGATTTCCTATAATGACCGCGGCCATTATCTTCTTGAGATTAGACCTTCACTCAGTCTCTCAAGGATCTAATCAACAACATTTATGGGTTTCTTGTGTTTACATGAATGCTTCTTCTAAGCAGATTATATAAGTGTTTTGAGCACATATTGTTTAACATTTCTACGAGTAACAACTATAGTGTTAAAACAATTTATATGAAGAGATATGAATAGATACGCTATTCGAGCAACAACTCTAGTGTTCATTACAATGTTCTACAAAGATGTATATGATCAGAAGTTGAGTATCGTCTTGTAGTGTTCTTCTTCATCTTCTTTGAGCAAGCTACGAGCAACAACTCCTTTAATCTTCTGAGATCTACTAAGATGTATGTGTTTGAAAGTTGAGTAGCATCTTTTAGTCTTCTTCTTCTTGAGCAAGCTACGAACAAAAACTCCTTGCTTCTTCGGTTTCATCTAAGATGCATATAATGATAGTTGAATGACATCTTGTTAAAATCTTCTTTCTTTCATTTCTCTCTTATTTTTCGTGGTTTCAGTATGCATAGCATTGCATCTTTAACATCTTTAGAGTCCACTGCTTTCCTTCCACATAATGAAGCTTGTTGGCCAATGGCAACGGTTAAACCGCTAACCAGAATTTTATCTTTGAAGATTTGATCTTCTTTTATAGCCCTTGACAGAGAGAGAGAGAGAGAGAGAGAGAGAGACGTTGTGAGGATAGAACGGACTTTTCCGCACCAACAATTAGTTCCCAACGGATAGAATAAGGTATAAGAGTTTAGACAATATAAAATAATATTTTTGTATCATGTCACTATTCAATGATAGTTTTCCACCTTTTCCTCTAAATAATATTTTCTATTAAGCTTGTATATCGAGATCTGTTAAGTAAAGAAAGATAACTGTAAATCCAGTTGTTTGTTCCCAATGGTCACATTGAGAGTGGTTGTCAATACATTATAAAGGATTGTCCTTACGCCACCCTAGAGGGTAGACGTCATAGACATTTTATGTACCTTTTCACAACATCACACGTTAACCATTTGAAATTTCTTCTTATCTTCAGAGGCTTCAGATATTTGAATGTTGAATGTTGAAGCTTGTTGTAGAAGAATCTTTATTATGAGCCTTAGAACCTAAGTCTTGAAGTCTTCAGAACATGTCACATATAACCTTCTTCTTCAGAGTCTTCAACACTTGATTGTAAGAACTTCATTTTCTTTAGATCAATAGAACTTGTTCAGCAGAACCTTATTCTTCATAATCTTCAGAACTTGTAATTCAGAAGTAAATCTTTAGAAGGCCTCCAAAGCTAAACCACAAAGCCACGATCAGAACTTCTTGTACTAACATTCCTAAGACACTTTGCAGAAGATCAGTTCAGAACCTTGACTTTTCCAAAACATGTAACCACATGTTTTATTCCAGAGTGTGTGTTTAGAACCTGATGACATCACACGCCTTGTACCAGAGTTAAAACATTATAGCAGTAGCTACACACTAGACGAAACCATTAGTGTATACAATTGTCCTCTAAGATAACATGTGATGTTATCATCAAAATCTCAAGGCCAGATGTAGGAAACACTTTTTGTTCTTATAATCTCCCCCTTTTTGATGATGACAAAACCATGTATTTTGATAGAATAATTTATACAATGTAATCACCATAGCTGAAAAATTTAGAGTTAAGCTCACAACTCCCCCTGAATTTGTTAAACCCAAAATTTCAGTTAAGCTTGTCCAGAGTCTCCCCCTGAGCCCAAGACTCACAAAATAAATTTTTAGTATCAGAACATAAGAATAGATAAGTAACACTTCCCTACAGCAACTCATCAGAGTCTGACTAGAACACCTGGTCTTCATCTCAGAACCTGGTTTCTATAAGAACTTGATGAAGAATTAAAACTTGATTTGAGCCTAATTGAATAATGCCACACATTATATATCATCTCTTTTGGACCATGATTCTGATATCACAATGAAAACATTATGCTTCTCAAGCATCAGTGTTTAATCTGATATTCTCCATTGTATCAGACATTCAGTCAGTTCACAACTTCTGAATATAGTGTACGTTGCTGAAGCACACGTATCAGAGCATTGATTCTGAGTGGAATACATGTATGAGAGCATGCATCAGAGTGTTGACTTGACTTCCTTTAATGAGAGCACAGCTTCTGAGCTTTGAGTCTGAATTTCATACTTTCAGAAAGTTAACAACTTATGAACACTATGATAACAAGCAAGATTACCTTACTTTTAGTAAGTTTATAACTTCTTAATTGTGTTTGGTATATCTGTTTGAATATTCATATTTTCATAATATCTACAACATCTTAGATATAAGATCAGAGTTGATATGATTCATAAGTTTCTTAACCTTTGCATTAGTATCTTCTTCTCCAACCTGTCTTTGAATACTTGGTGAACTTGTTTAGAGTTCCCAGATTGAAACATCAAACAAACAGTTAGCAGCAACAGTAGTATACATGTTTGTTTATTTGTTATCAAAATCATACTTTACTTTCTCCCCCTTTATCAGAAATCAAAAAGGTGATAAGGGACAGGGAGAATTAGATTAAGAAGATAATCAATCTTTGCATTAGGATCTTCTTATTCAACTTGTCTTTGAATACTTGGAGAACTTGTTTAGAGTTCCCAGATTGAAACATCAAACAAACAGTTAGTAGCAACAACATTATACATGTTTGTTTATTTTTTATCAAAATCATATTTTACTTTCTCCCCCTTTGTCAGAAATCAAAAAGGTCATAAGGGACAGAGAGAATTAGATTAAGAAGATAATCAACCCATGAAATAGAATTTATTTATTTAAGCAAGAGCAAAAATATTGAAGTACCAGATGAAGGAAATGGAGAGAATAGATTAAGGTAATAAGGGTAGAGAAAATTTAAACAGGGAAGATAATCAACACATGAAGCATAATTCATTAAATTAAAGAAAAGAAGTATAGACTCAATAAAACAACTAGAGAAAACAGACATTAGTCATAACAACACATATTTCATTTAAGAAATTAGAGATTATAGAAAGGAGGGACACACATAAAAAATTACATAATTGACTTAATCAATTATTTGAGCCACTGATCATCAAAAGTTTCACACTTATCTTCTTTCAAAGCATCACTAGGACCAATTTAAAGTCTACAAACAATTCTTGTAAGTTCATCTTGAATAAAAACTTCTGACAAGATTCTTCCATAGGGAATAAAAGACTTGTTCAAGTTTCTAGATGAAGAGATAGATTATTTAAGATGTTTGAAGATAGTCTGAGGAAGGTTAATTGGGATGTGTTTGATTAAGAAGTAGGTGATGATTTTGTCATTATTAGACAGGATATTTTTCTTGGTACCACGAGGACTGATGTTTGTTAGAAGAAAGTGAAACAAGTCTTTGGCAAGAGGCTTAAGATTTTCTGGACCTGAGGAATCAAACTTAGAAGAGACTTTGAAGATGAAGATTATTTTTGAATCAGGGATACTATCAAGAGAAACATAATTGATCATGAACCCTTTTTGGGGAAGGTTGATTGCATCTGCAATGCTTCCAGCAGCTATAGAGACATCCCAACCATAGATGGTTAAAGAGATCCATAGGTCGTTAAAACTAACTGAAGCATTTTTCCAGAAGGTTTTTACAAGGTTTGGATAGATGAGTCCTTTAACCAGAAGAGAGAGATATTTATTCCATTCTTGGAAAAGGATGGCAGAGTGGAAATTCGGACTAGCACCAAAAGGACTTAGATGGATTTCCTTGATGACTTCCAGAAGATCATTATCTCCATGAAAGGTTCTTTGGTTTGAGGTGATAGACATTTTTGAGAGAGGTGTTTGGAGATTTGTGATGAGAATAATTGAGAGACTAAATATAGGGCACGAGGACAAGTGGAAATAGGAGAGCTGACAGAGATTTAGATGTGTATCTTGCATAAGATTTTCTAAGGATTATTAGACACATTAGGACACAATAGTTAAGGCTAGTGTCAGAGGAGGTACTAGTAAGCCTAAAAAAAGTTTTGTGTATATTATTTAAGAAAGTTACATCTATTATAGTGTCGCTCTAGCAGACATATTTTTGCTTTGTTCAAAATTTTAAACACTCCAAGTTTTTAAATTCTTAGATAGTTTCTTATTAGGATCTAACTAGTGGTCGTTTACTTAATTACTTTGACCCTTGTTAGAGATATTATTTGGATCAAACATCTCAGAGGGATCATGAATGGATCTGAGACTTTCTTGAAAAATAAGGATGATTTGGAATTGCTTAAATAATGGTACCTGCTTGAGTGCACCCTATTGCGACAATAATTGATGAGGGAGTGATGGTGATGGGTTTTCCGAAGATAGTCCAGGATATAGAAACATCGTCAACATAAGCATACAACCAAAACTCATGGATCAGATAAGGGTAGATAGGTCCATGAAACATAGAGATATAGCGAGACCATCCCTGAAGAGTAAAGCTTTCAGTGAGACCAAAAGCAGCCCAGTTGAGATGAGGACGAAGTTCAAAGATGACTTTAAGAAGTTATTTAAAACTTTGATAGGTTCTTATGGCCATTTGGAAGAGAGGGATGACACTAAATGAGTTGAATAGGAATTTAAGTAGATGAGAGGAAGCGTAACTGGCTGGCTAAAAAAAATATAAAAGGATGGCAGAGGATATTGGAACAGTTATTCCTTTACATGAGGTTTTAACAGATGGAAGAAGGATAAGACTGAATGGTTTGATAGATAGACAGGTAGATATTGAACTGACAACTCAATAAATGAAGTGAGGAAGGGTATATTACCATTTTCCAAGACAAGCAACAAAAGACGTGTAGATGCCTAAAAGGAATAGGTATAGACGCACATAAAGGAGAATTTTTTATGAGGGGGAGAATACTACTTAGAGTTAGGTTATTCAACTTAATAATTTTGTTAATAATTTTTAGACGACTTCTTTTAGTTTTTAATTCGTATGTATATTTCTTAGAGAATTATTTAGACTTTTCAAGAATTCTAAAGAAAATCAACTAAACAGACATTAATGTTAAGGATGGGTTGAGAAGGAGAGTTTGTACAAAGAAAATAATATTACCAAGTTAAAAAACATCAAAGATATTGAACACGGTTTTATCATATGATAATTTAAACAAGTGATATTTCCTGAACAGAGTAGCTTCTAGCTAGTAGAAATATCTATCACTACTTTGTTTAAAAGCATGTAAATGTTGACCTGGGGTTTTGAGATTTTGTTTATTTGTGCTTGATTTGATTCCTTCCTTTTGTTGCACTTTTCTTGTATATCCAGATTCCATTCTTTATCTTGAGATGCCTTTTTCTGATCCCTTTGCTTCTTGAACTTTTTCAGCAGCTTCTTTAGAGTTTGAAAAGAAGAGACTTCTGGATGATCATCTTCAGATTTCTTCACTTCTTGTTCTTCAGTGATAGTGCTGAATCTTTTAACTTGAGCTTGTCTCTACATATACAGAACATTTCTTTTATTATTTAAGCAACTCCCCTTCTGAATTTTGAAGTGCATATTTGAGAGGCAATAGTCTTCTTGATGAATCTTCATAAGGTGACATTTAATAGATCCATTTCAGCTTATACTGGTTATCTTTGAATGATATCTTTAGTTGGTGATCTAAAGAGTTGGTTATTGACTTTAGCCTCTGATGGAAAACTTTTTATGAATGAGAAGATGAAATTCATTTCCATCAGGTACCTGAGCCTTCAGAATCCTGAGAACGTGTTTCAGGGATTCTGTCTTCATATTTTTTATTATAGTCCAGAGTTTTGAATCCTCTGCATAATGGGTTTTGAATCAGAAAATTTTTATATCATTTGAGTAGTAAACAGCTAGATAATTTTCTCTAATTGGATCTCTCTACACGGTTAAGTGTTTGATCTTAAATCAATAACAGAGACTGGCTCTGATACCAACTGAAGGTAGAGAAAACACAAGAAAGGGGGTTTGAATTTTGTTCATAGAAAACATTCCCTATTAAAATTTTAAGCACCTAAATGATAATATCAATAAAGATAATGAATATAAAGGACATAAGTATTTGTCCAGGTTCTGTTTACTATGGAAAATGGTAAACAACCGCAGGTCCTCCCAGAGTCCTAAACTGAGGGTAACTTGCGAGATTAACCAGTTGATCTCAAGACGCGTGCTAAGAGTTTTTGCTATCACACCTATTCCATCGAAATATTAGTCAAGGGAAACGGTTTTATTTTGACTGGAGAAATGGGTGTAATGGTTTTCCACACTATGATTTAATCGACTGACTGGTAACTCGTAACCGACAGAAGATATTCATACAAAAAAGTGAGACTCATTAAACTAACTGACAGGTGACTCGTGACCCACAGGTAATGTCGAATTGTTTATGTGAAGTAGAAGATAACGTATAGATCTTGCTCGACAGTAAAGAGAAAACATATAAAGTACTCAAAAGATATAATTGAAAGATAAAAGATTTGCATTGAAATAAAAATGGTGATTCACGTACATCAAGCACTCTTCACTCTTGATTTTCTGACGCTCGAAATGAGAGAGTTTGATAAGTGATTTGAGAGTACAAGTGAACACCCACAAACTACACAAAATCTTCCTATTTATAGTGTTTAGAAAGTAACTACCTAAATAAAATCTACGGCTAATATTAAAATCTTGAGATAATTGCTTCACTAGATGTTTCCACCTATTTGGCGCTCAAAGACGTCGTGGATTGCTAGTAACTGCTCATGATTTTGATGTTCCACCCATTTGGTGCTTGAACACGTCGTGGGTTGCTGCTAACTGCCCATGATTCCTCTAAGCCTCTTGAACATGAATCGCTTCTGCCTTGCTTTGACGCTTTCTTTCTAGCAAAGAATAATCACACTTCCTCTAAGTCTAAGAAACCCTTATTTGTCGACTAAAACCATTTTCGACCAGGTCCTTGTATTTTACCCTTTGGTCGACTAAACCAACTTTATCCTCCTGACATGTCCTTTTATTTCTTCCTAGTCGACGTAGTTCAATTTCGACAGTTTCAGTGTGACTCCTTCCAAGTATTAACTTTGACTTAATAACACCAACTTTTCACACATTGCCTACTGTTTCCCAAAACACCCTTATTTTGGAGGATGACTCCTAAGTTATGAGAATATCTTCATTTATCACATATACTTGAATTCCTTAAGATTTTCCAAGGTAACAAAATGCCACCCCCACCCCCCCCCCCCCCCCCCCCGAGATGCCATTTTTGAATTTCGACTAATATGAGATAATGGCATCTCTGAAGTGTCAGTTTCACCATTCGACCAAATCATTTCCATTTCTTAAAAAGTGATCATTATTGTTCTATCTTTTCCATGACGTCACACAATCATGGTAGCGTACCACGCCTTTCAGTTTTGAGACGTGCGACATTAATTTTTTGCCATAATTGCACTTTTAGTGGGAAACGTGGACCACTAACTCTCGTTGGTCCTGTGGCACGCGCCCCACTAACTGACGTGATTTGAACTTTGGGAAATCACAAAAGATTTTCCCATTATTTCCTCTTTCCTCAGGGTCTATAAATACCCTCATTTCCCATTTTTATATTTTCCTTAACTTCTTCAATCCCTTGCTTTTTAGAGAAGAAAAAAAACCCAGAAACTACACACCATCGTTGTTCTTCATCTTCATCCCCCTGCAACCTTTTACAATGGCGACTATAAAAAATCAAACATCTTCTCCAGCCGTCGTTCTTCAACTGCGCCTTGTCGACGGTAAAGCCTATGTACCAGAAGCTCCATTTGCTGAGGAGAAAGCCAAAATCTAGCAATCTCAGGTACTTATTCCTTTCTCTCTTGAGGAGAAACCCTTAGCCTTTTTAGGACCACTTCCTGTAGATGCACCCTCTAAAATCTATGTAGATGATAAGGAGGCATTTTTCCCACTAGTATTACTACCACACGCATCATCTCTTCTCCAAACCCTATATCACTTAAATATATTAACATGAACTTTAGGACTGCTCCACCTCTGCGTTGCTCTAAATTTCGTGCTTGGATGGCACGTTTATAAACTGCCAAAGGAGACCAATGGAAAAAGATGGGTATCTATACCCTGCTATAACTTTATCGATGTGGTCAACCTTATTCCAGTGGCATGCTCCTAGCTGCCATATATTTCTGGGAGGGTTCGACCAACACCTTTCATACTAAATGTGGTATGATCACTCCTACCTTGTTCGACGTTTCCGCCATCACTGGGCTGAAACCATCTGGCACGGTTTTCAACTATAGAGATGTTGAACTTGTGCCAATAAGGTTTGATGTGGGTGAAGATGGAAAGCCAACATATAATAATTTCATCGACCATCATGCTCAAACCTCTGGTCCTATAACTGATGAAGAGCATGTGGCGTTTCTGACCTTGTGGCTATCTCGCTTTGTTTTTTGTTCCAGGTCAATGCAGGTGGCCAAACAATTTTCTTATCTGGCTACCCAGTTGCATATGGGTGAAAATGTTGCTTTAGGCCAGCTGATTTTGGCCTCTCTCTATGCAGCTTTGACTGATGCTGCTAACCAAATAAAGCGTTTTGACCCTAATAATCCAAAGAAAAGGAACGTCCTGGTCCATGGTCCCTTCTGGCTCTTACAGCTATGGTTGAATTCCACTTTCTCTGATGAGATTAAGTCTTTTAGAAATAGAAAGGTAGCATGTCCTCCATCTCAAAGCCACATTGTTTGGAAACGCCTTTTTCCTCTAACTCCTACCGACAAAGGCTCCCCAAATCCTGAAGTCTTTAAGCTGTTGTTTACTATTATGCTGACAAGAGTCGACTTTACCCCCTCGATGGCCCCTTTTTATGCTAGACAAGATGGCCCAGAGTGGTTTACTAGGGCTTTTCCACCCACGAGAGAAGAGGACAAGAAAAATTATTTAATCCTTTGGAGGAGTTACTTGACTCCCCAACTCTTATCTACTGTGATTGTCGGTGTAAACCCAGGTTTGGTCGCTTACCAGCCTAACTTGGTGGCTCGATAATTTGGCCTCTGTCAACTTGTTCCTAAATCTTTGTTCAATTCTCATGGGCTACTGGTCGATATCACAACTGACCAACCCTTCGAAATGATCAAGGATGATATAGGGAATCTATAGGCATGAAGGCCCACACTCACTCTCACTCCTTTCCAACCGTCTTTTTACTGCACCAAAGAATTTGAAACTTGGTGGCAGATATATTTTGTTACATTCATTGGTGATTCTAACGCTAAGTTGATTGAACTTACCACAGCTTTCTCAAATTTGCAGGCAAAGGCGACCAAGTGTAAGATTACTCATATTAAACAAATTTGAGCTTTCCAGAATTACTTATGAATTGTGTATCGACCTAATGATCTTTATCGGACCATCTATGAGGCCGCTATCGAGTTAAAGGAGAAGGTAACTGATAGAATCTCAACACTAAAAATCCCTAGTTACGTGAAAGATAAATATCTTTAGGCTCTTCATTTTGGAAACATCAAATTTCCTCCTTTTCCATCCAGCCCTTTGGCCCACCTATTCCTGATTGGTGGTATTGCTCTATACCGGATATGCAAAATTCCTATAGGACAAAGGCCGCCAGAGTGGTACCAACGAAGTATTACCTATCTAACTATTCGGGGAATCTTCATTATGATCTCCGATATGTTAGAGTATTTTCGACTACACAAATTGGTAACGATTTCTAGAAAGTTTACCCCCTGTCTGTTTTACTTTGGTCGCTTATCTGATTGTTTTACACTTGTCTTAAAGCTATACCAATAGATCAGGCGGGTGTCGTTTCTGTCGGCAAATAAAAACCTTCAACGCGTCAGGTTTAAACTTCAACTTTCTGTCAGCTATCATTCTTGATTTGGCATATCTGACTTAGCTTAATTTTGTAGATCATTCTTGACCACACACCCTCCGACGATGAACCCATTTCCTCTTCACTCAAGAAGGCTTCTTTGGTGGGTGTATTTATATACTTCTTGTTTCTATGTTGTTTACGCCCTAAACTTGTATTAGTATTTTCCTTGTTTTCCAGAGTCAAAAACGCTCAGCGGATTTGGCTGCTCCCTCTGACAAATCAGCCAAATCCAAAAGGTCCAAGAAGGACAAAAAGCATACTTCTGAGTGGGCTAAGATATATTTTGTCGATTCAAGACTTCCACTATCGACTAACACAATTGCTTTGATTTACATCTTTCTTTTATACTGTAGCCATCACCTGATGTTCAATCCTCTCAACACTCCCACAAATCCAAAAGCCATAAGAGGAAAAAAGATTCCTCTACCGAAGGCGAGGTGGAGAAGAAGAAGAAGAAAAAGGCATCTATACCCCAAGGTGCTGAATCAAAGGTTGGCTCAAAACTTGTTGATGAAACAGAGGAGCTAGTTAATGTCGAAATTCCTCTTATTACAAGAAGGAGACGTAACGTGGTTTTGGTCGAAAATCCTGAAGCCACTTTGGATTTGGGTGCTGACACCATCGTGGTCGATACAGCTCTGGTTACTCCGACTCGTGCCCCTAGGTTTGATGAAGTTCAAAGCCCAATGATAAACCTTACTGAGGTTTCAGCTAAGGAAGAGTCTGTCGATCTTAATCCGTCGACACAGGTATTAGCTCGTGTTTTCTAGTTTCTTTCGTTTTCTGCTTGTTGAATTTGTTTTGGATAATACCTTTCATTACTTTCTTTAGGTTAACACCTCTGATCAACAACAACGCGTACCTGACTACACCCATTTGTCAGAAGCTTCTTCTGAATAAGTGAAAAACACAAGAAGGGGGGTTGAATTGTAAAAACTGGAAATCAATTTCAGTCAACACGGTATTTTTATCCTGGTTCGTTTGATCTCAAACTACTCCAGTCCACCCGTCAAGGTGATTTCGCCTCTCTCCAACGAGGTCTTAATTCACTATATTCAACTGAATATTATAACATCTTTAACAACTGCTAAAGCCTTCTTGAGTCAAACCACAAACCGGTTTCTCAAGGGAATACTTTCTTACAGATTAATGAAATCTAAGTGTGTTAAATGTTTTCTACAAAAACTGTTTATCACAACTGTGATACTACACACGTTTAAGCTTATGAGAACTAGAGTGCTAAAATAATTGAGTAAAGAATTTGAGAGCTTTAGCAAACTGAGAGTGAGGAAGATGATGAATAGCTTTAGGCGTGTAGAGTGTTGTAGAGCATTAGCCAATTCAATCTTCACTGTCTTGTTTATATAGCATTGGAAAATGGTACGTTGGAGTCAGTTAATTCCGTTTCAATGCCAATAACATTCTTTCCAAATTGAGAAGATCTTGTTTGGAATGATGCCGTTGATAATAAAGTATCTTGAATGCACAGTACCGTTGCCACTTAAGCGTGTTCTGGCTTTGGCTCATTCTGACGCTGCTAGATGCTGATGAGATGTTGTTTTCTTGATCAGAGTTCAGATTGTTACGCGCAGATCTGTTCATCAAGCTTCAGCGTAAGCACATGTTGATCTTCTGATTCTGGCATCTGATATAACATCCTCTGATGCTGATGTTGATATTTCATCTTCTGATGCTGATGATGATATTCTCTTGCTGATACCCATCAGAGTTTCTGTAAAACAGAATGTAATTTTTAGGTAGCATATATGTCTTACATGAATCATACAATTAATATATCTTTGCATTTTGTTATCATCAAAACTTAAACTTAGGGTACTAGATTCAAACTTTGTTCTAACAATCTCCCCCTTTTTGATGATGACAAAAACTAGATTTTTTTTCAATTGAAAATTAACGTGAAAAGTATCAGAGATAACAAAATAATAAATTGTATCAGAATTAAATAGAAAGTTATCAAAGATAAGAGGATAAGGGATAAGAGATATCAGAGTTTAAGAGGATAAGAAATACTCCCCCTGAATTTATTACTTCCCTTTTTAATTCCATGAGTCCTTCAGGATCAGATCTTTATTGACTTTCTTTGAACATCAGAATATCAGAGCTTCAGTGTATTAGAGATGATTAACTTCTTATACCTGTAGGCTTATGCAAAACAGAAAACATTCAAGTATATCAGAGTGTTAGAATGTTTGAGACTTTTTGTCTCAGTAATCTGTTATTGAAAAATATCATTCTTTTTCTCCCCCTTTTTGTCAGCAATCAAAAAGTGTAAGTAATATAAGCTAAAACTATCAGAGCAGAAAAAATTGTTATATTTAATTCAAAGCTTAGAAGATAGTACAGAAAACATGGAAAGAGAACAATGAAAATATCAAGAATGAAAATCTAAGGTTGGGGTGGAAAGCGTGTGAACAGAGCTTCTAGCATGGTCTTGATCTGATCAGCAGTTTCCTTTTGCTGATGCACCATGCTGACAACTGTATCAATCTTTCCATCTTGCACATCCATCCTTTCCTTCATTTTCTGATCATTCTCATCCATTCTTTGCTGCAGATGAATATCATTCTGCTTCAGCTCTTCCAGAGTCTGCCTGTCCAATGCAGCTTGAGAAACGTCAGAAGCAGGATGCTTCTGAGAGCTTTCTGCAACATCTTCAGCTTGACTAACATCTTCAGCTTGAATTGTCTGATCTTCTGCTTGCTGAACTTTTGAAGCTGGACGCTTTTCAGACCATGGCTCACTATCCAGAAGTAGCACTTCCTCCTTCGGCAGCTGACTTTCAACTTCTTTCAGCAGCTTGCTGAAGTTCTGTTGGGCCTGTTCATAATTTATGTCTTGCAGCTTGAGGGCTTCAGCGCGTACCCACATTCTGAAATGTGTCCAGAGTTGGTCTGAGGCAGCAGGATCAATCATTCCAGGACAAACCTGCTTTAGAGAAGCAATCCAATTCTGCAAGCCTGTTTCAAAATTCAAAATGCCAGCACCAACATCTAGTTGTTTGGGTTTGGGGATGGCTATTTTATTTTTAAGGTCAGGAAGACGGTCAAGGATTGTTAAATCAATGAAGGTCTTGTTGTGGTCTTCTGTATTTTGTTTGGGAGATGGAGTGGGAGAGTCAGAAATGACTATTGGACTGTTTGGAGTATTGGGAGGGGTAGTTTCTGGTGAGGATGGCAGTTGGGGAATGTTTACAGTTGTACCACAAGGCAGCTGAATTGCCAAGGGTTGTGGTTCAGAGGATTGGGGTGAAAGAGGTTCAGGGGTTTGAGGTGAATGAGGTTCAGGGGTTTGAGCCTCAGAGTGGTGAGACTCGGAGTGTTGAGATGATGGTTGAGGCGAAAGTGGATGAAGTTCTGGTTGTGGAGAGGGAGGTGGAATTTCTGGTTGTGGAGAGGGAGGTGGAATTTCTGGTTGTATTTCTGGTATGGTGAGAGTGTATGTTCTGGTTGAGGTGAGTGGGAAGTTTGTGGTTGAGTGTTTGGATTTTCTGAGAGCGGAGCGGAAGAACGTTGATAAATTTCAGAAAGAACTTTATCAAGTTCTGATTCTGTTGATGTTGTGGGTTTTGGATTTTGGGATTTGGTGCGGGATCTCCTGAGAGTTAGTGACTCAGAAGGGTCAGCCTCTGGTTCGGTTTCATCAATGGTTGGTATGGGGATTGGGAGTTCATATGAAGCTGGGGTTGGGATTGATGTTGGAATAGCAGAAGAATTTAAAACATTAGCAGCAGATAGATTACCTCTCTTCTTAGGAGTCTACTGGGATGGTCCTTCTGAAGTAGCCTTTCTTTTCTTCGTCTTCTTCACAGTAACTTCTGGATTTTGCTGGTGCAGATCTTTTATGTTCAGAGTGGGATCTGTGCCATCAGCCTTGTAAGCATCCAAGTATTTGAGAACAATGACTGGTTTAGAGTCAATCTCAAAAAATATTGGAAAGTCGTTCAGAGGGACTCTTCTGCTGGTGATGTCAGCAAGAGGAGTGACGCTGGGCTCCTTTCTGATATTCTCTATCAGTTTCATTTTCTTCAGATTCTTGGCATTCAGAGGCTTGCCAACAGTAGGTTCAATAGAGCTTACTTCCTGTGCTTCTGTAAGGTGTTCAATCAGCCTATTCTCAGTTAGAATATCTGATATTAACCTGCCAAAGAGTATCCAATCCCTTTTTGTCCTTTCTATTTCTCTTGTCTCCTTGACGCTGGTCCTGAGGTGATTAAACAGAAGATGAGCCAAGTTAATCTTTACCTTCTGATTAATAAAATAGATCAGAAACTGCTGATCTATGTTTATATAATCAGGAGAGCTTGTGGGCTTCCTGTGATTGAAGCACCCCAGAATAATCTTCGCCCATATTCTGTGTTGATCCTTCAAGTCTCTAATTTTGCTGCTGGGAACCCCATGGGTGAAAATCTCTCTTGCAATGACAGCAGCATCTGAGCATCTTTATGCCATGTCGATACAGCGGATACCACCACCAGTGTATCCAATCAATCTTGCAATTGATCCTCAGTGATCACAATCTTCTTTCCCATTATATAGGAAGTAACTTGATGTGTTGATGAATACGCATGAATCCATAATTCCTTGACCAATAATGGGAACGTTGGCCCCACCAACCTATCAAAGTATCTCTCCCATCCTTGTGCCCTAACTTCTTCTGTCAAGTCGAATCCATTTTCTTTCAGACTGGTGAAATCAACAATCAGTTCAGACAGAACTTCCAAGTTCTTCACTGGTGTAAGGAGCGTTCTAAAGGGAATTTGGTATTGTTCAGATGAAGCCTCCTTCTGAGAACCTGCAGAAACATTGCTAGAGGTTGCCATGTTCACACTTAGGGTTTTCTGAGAAAAAATTTGAGAAAGGGTTTCTTTTGAAAAAGGATGAACACACAAGTGAGAATGCAGAAAATATTTTGGATGATTGTAAGAGACGGTAAAAGTTTAATGAATGATGTTAATGTGCTTAAATAGATTTCAAAATGAGTTTTGAAAACGTAAACGGTTTTAAGAAAGAGAGTTAATTCATGATTACAGTTTAACTCATGATTACGTGCATTTAATGCTTGCTGATTTTGGGGGATATGAGAAAGATATTTGAAACGGTTACCAGACATGTGTCTCAATGCATCCAATCAACATTTTGCCTTCTCAGAAGCGTGCACGCGTGTTCTGCTTCAGAGATTTGCTGATGATTGGATGACACTTGTTTGATTTAGTGAGTAGCACGTCTATCCTTGAGCTGAAACGCTCAGATCTTTAAGAATAGAATCTGATACAATCTGCATGTCTATCTTTCTGAAAGAAGATTGATCAGAAGTTCACAGTAAAAAGAAAACACATTCTGAAGGTTAATATATAAAATTAAAATTTCACTTTGGGCAGAGCTTCATGCTGAGATGTTTCAGAATGAAATTGAACCTATCTTCAGAAAGAGGTTTAGTGAAGATATCAGCCCATTGATGGTCTGTATCAATAAATTTTAAGTTCAAAATTCCTTTCTGAATATAGTCCCTAATGAAGTGATGTTTTATTTCTATATGCTTAGCCCTAGAATGCAGAATAGGATTTTTACTTAAGCAAATGGCAGAAGTATTGTCACAGAGTATAGGGATGTTACTCTCAAAAATCTGGAAGTCTTCAAGCTGACTTTTCATCCAAAGCATTTGTGTGCTGCATCCAGCTGCTACTATGTACTCAGCTTCTGCTGTTGATAGCGCAATTGTAGATTTCCTTTTGCTGGACCAAGAGATCATATTTTCTCCCAGAAACTGGCAGCTTCCAGAAGTACTTTTACGCTCTACTCTGTCTCCAGCAAAGTCAGCATCGCAGTAGCCTACTAAGATGTAATCACTAGATTTTCTATAAAATAAACCCAGATTAGTAGTACCTTTCAGATACTTGAAAATTCGCTTAACAGCTGTTAAGTGAGATTCTCTAGGATCTGATTGGAATCTAGCACAGATACATACGCTGAATAAGATATCAGGCCTTGAAGCCGTCAGATAAAGGAGAGAACCAATCATACCTCTGTAGACTTTCTGTTCTACCTTTTTGCTTACCTCTTCTCTTTCCAGAATGCACGTGGGATGCATTGGAATCTTTGATGACTTACATTCTGAGAGGTCAAATTTCTTCAGAAGTTCTCTGACATATTTGCTCTGATGAATGTAAGTTCCCTCTGGATTTTGATTTATCTGAATTCCCAGAAAGAATTTCAGTTCTCCCATGAGGCTCATCTCAAATTCTGCCTGCATACACTTAGCAAATTTTCTTCCAAGAGAAGGATTAGTAGATCCAAAAATAATATCATCAACATAAATTTGGCAAACTAATATGTCATTCTTAACTGACTTACAGAATAAGGTAGTGTCCACCTTCCCTCTGGTGAATTCTTTTTCTAACAGAAAGTTACTTAGTCTTTCATACCAAGCTCTGGGAGCTTGTTTCAGACCATATAGTGACTTCTTTAGTTTGAAAACATATTCTGGATTTTTTGTACTTTCAAAACCAGGGGTTGGTGCATATAAACCTCTTCTTCTATATAACCATTTAAGAATTCACTCTTGACATCCATCTGATACAGAGTGATGCCTTTATTAACAGCAAACGAAATTAAAAGTCTGATAGATTCTAACCTGGCGACTGGAGCAAAGGTTTCTGTATAGTCTATCCCCTCTTGCTGACTATAACCTTGTGCTACCAGTTGTGCTTTGTTTCTGATAACTTCACCTTGTTCATTTAGCTTGTTTCTGAACACCCATCTAGTTCCAATGACGTTGAATCCTTTTGGTCTGGGAACAAGATCCCATACGTCATTTCTGGTGAATTGGTTCAGCTCTTCTTGCATTGCTAGAATCCAGTGGTTGTCCAGAAGTGCTTCATCAATAGAAGAAGGTTCAATCAGAGACACAAGTCCCATGAGGGATTCTTCAGAGTTTCTGAAGCTGGCTCTTGTTCTGATTGGATCTTCCTTTCTTCCTAAGATAGTTTCTTCTGGGTGATCCAAGCTGCTTTTGGGTAGTCTTTTCTGAGGTTGATCAGCAGTTGTTGATGGATTGCTTGCAGTGCTCCTTTCAGATGTTGAAGGAGTGTCTTTATTGAGAGCTTCTGATGACTTGTCTTCGGAACCTGTAAATTCAACTTCCATACCTGCAAAAACTTCATTCTGCTTTGACATTTCAGAGTCAAGCTTATCATCAAAACGAACACTAATTGATTCTTCCACAATCTGTGTTTCTGTATTGTATACTATGTACCCTCTTGAGCGTTCAGAGTATCCTAACATAATACACTTATGTGCTTTAGAGTCAAACTTGTTCAAATAATTTTTTGTATTTAACATAAAACAAGTACATCCAAATGGATGAAAATATGAAATGTTGGGGTTTCTGTTCTTCCACAATTCATATGGAGTCTTTTCCAGAACAGGTCTTATTGAGATTCTATTCTGAATGTAGCACGTTGTGTTTATTGCCTCTGCCCAGAAGATCTTAGCAACGTTTGTCTCATTGATCATGGTTCTGGCCATATCTTGCAATGTTCTGTTCTTTCGTTCTACAATTCCATTTTGTTGGGGAGTTCTAGGACAAGAGAAATCATGCATAATGCCTCTGTCATTAAAGAATGACTCAAAATCTTTGTTTTCAAACTCTCCACCATGATCACTTCTGACTTTAACGATTCTAAGATCCTTTTTCATTATGAACTTGGTTGCAGAAGGTAACAAACACAGAGTGTGACTCGTCCTTGTGTCTTAAGAACTTTACCCATGTCCATCTGCTATAGTCATCTACGATTACTAACCCATACTTCTTGCCACTGACTGAAGCAGTTTTAACTGGTCCAAATAAGTCAATGTGCAGAAGTTCTAATGGCTTAGAGGTAGAAACAACATTTTTAGATTTGAAAGAAGGTTTTGCAAACTTGCCTTTCTGACATGCTTCACACAGAGCATCTGAATTGAACTTCAGATTAGGAAGTCCTCTGACCAGATTGAGTTTGTTAATCTGAGATATTCTTCTCATACTAACATGCCCCAATCTTCTGTGCCAGATCCATTGCTCGTTGTTAACAGACCGAAGACACTTTACATTCTGACTTTTCAGTTCAGAAAGTTTGATTTTATAAATGTTGTTTTTCCTCTTTCCATTAAATAGGATAGTCCCATCTTTCTGACTAACAGCTTTACATGATTTTTGATTAAAGATTATATCATAACCGTTATCACTTAATTGACTTATGGATAACAGATTATGGATTAATCCATCTACTAGCAGAACATTATTTATAGAGGGAAGATTTCCATTACCTACAGTTCCAGAGCCAATGATCTTTCCCCTTTGATTGCCTCCAAAGCCTACGTGGCCTCCAGGCTTAAGTTCCAGGCTTTGGAACATATGCCTTCTTCCCGTCATGTGTCGTGAGCAACCAGAGTCCAGGTACCATGACTGGTGTTTCTGATTTGCTGCTAAAGATATCTGCAACATGTATTATTTTATCCTTAGGTACCCAGATTTTCTTGGGTCCTGATTTGTTAGATTTACCAAAACTCTGGTTGAATTTTGGTTTCACAGAATACTTACTACTAGTGTATTTAATATCATGTGTGTGACCATACACAAAATGTAAGTTCAGAGGAGTGTGTTTAATAGTTAAATTCATGGCATTCTTTGGTGTAGGTATCTTACCTTGGTATCCTATTCCCTCTCTGCCATTTCTGCTAACTCCATAGATCATTGAAGCTATTTTGCTTATATCTATGCTTTTAGCAAAGAACTTCTGAAAGCTATGATCATACTCCTTGATGATCTCATCAGCGCTGCTGGGAGTTTCAGAAATTGTTTCCTTCTGAGAGTTTTGTAAAACATTTTCTAACTTTGAAATTTTATTTTTCAGCTCAGAATTTTCCAATTTAAGACTCTCAGTCTTATCAGAGTCAGATTCAAGATTCCTTTTCAGGTTTCTGAATTTAATTCTAATCTGCTGGTACCTTTCCAGAATTTCGTTAAGGCTTTCAGCAAGTTCAGCCTTAGTAAAATTAATTGCAAAGTCAGGAAATACCTCTTCAGTGTCTGATTCTGAGTCTGATTCAGAAGCTTCACTGTCTTCTGAAATGTTGGCCATGAGAGCTATGTTTGCTCTCTCATCATCTGATTCTGAGTCAGCTTCAGACGAGTCAGAGTCATCCCATGTAGCCATGAGACTTTTCTTCTTTTCTCTTCCAAACTTCTTTTTGGGCTTTTCCCTCTGAAGCTTTGGGAAGTCACTCTTGTAGTGTCCTTGCTCATTGCATTCATAGCAGATGATGTCCTTGGTGTTTGGCTTTCTGCTTCCTGAGGACCCTTCAGATCTTCTGTATCCAGAGGAAGAATCTGACCTTGTGTATCTGGAAGAGGACTCATTCTGATCAGATCTTCTGGGATTCCTGAACTTCCTTTGCCTCTGCTTCCATAGTTGGTTCACTCTTCTAGAGAGGAGGGAAAGTTTGTCTTCTTCTGATGAGGATCCATCAGATGTTTCTTCAACTGCCTGCAAAACTTTAGACTCGGATTTTTTATTAGATTTTAATGTTAAAGGCTTACCTGGCTTCTGAGGTTCATCAGCTTCCAGCTCTATCTCGTGACTTCTGAGGGAGCTGATAAGTTCCTCCAGAGAAATTTTGTTGAGATCTTTAGCTAGCTTCAACGCTGTAACCATTGGCCTCCACTGCTTTGGCAAGCTTCTGATGATCTTCTTGACGTGATCAGCAGTAGAGTATCCTTTGTCCAAAACCTTGAGACCAGCCACCAGAATTTGGAATCTTGAAAACATTGTTTCAATGGATTCACTTTCTTCCATTTTGAATGCCTCATACTTCTGAATGAGCGCAAGAGCTTTAGTTACTTTGACCTGAATGTTGCCTTCATGCGTCATTCTGAGTGAGTCAAACATGTTCTTTGCTGTGTCTCTGTTAGAGATCTTTTCATATTCAGCGTAAGAGATGGCGCTGAGAAGAATGGTTCTGGCCTTGTGGTGATTTTTGAAGTCACGCTTTTGTTGATTAGACATTGCTTTCCTGTCAATCTTCTGACCGCTTGCATTCACTGGGTGCGTGTATCCATCTGTCACCATGTCCCACAGATCAGCATCATGTGCCAGAAAGAAGCTTTCAATTTTGTCTTTCCAGTAATCAAAATTTTCTCCATCAAAGACTGGAGGTTTGCCGCTGAATTTGTCTCTGTCTTCATTGTTGTCATTGCTGGTGTGTTAATATGTTCCTGCCATTATGTTTTTCTGATGCTGGATCTTGTACTGACACGGTTAAGTGTTTTAGCTCAGAACCAGGCGCTCTGATGCCAATTGAAGAAGTGAAAAACACAAGAAGGGGGGTTGAATTGTAAAAACTGGAAATCAATTTCAGTCAACACGGTATTTTTATCCTGGTTCGTTTGATCTCAAACTACTCCAGTCCACCCGTCAAGGTGATTTCGCCTCTCTCCAACGAGGTCTTAATTCACCATATTCAACTAAATATTACAACTGCTTTAACAACTGCTAAAGCCTTCTTGAGTCAAACCATAAACTGGTTTCTCAAGGGAATACTTTCTTACAGATTAATGAAATCTAAGTGTGTTGAATGTTTTCTACAAAAACTGTTTATCACAACTGTGATACTACACACGTTTAAGCTTATGAGAACTAGAGTGCTAAAATAATTGAGTAAAGAATTTGAGAGCTTTAGCAAACTGAGAGTGAGGAAGATGATGAATAGCTTTAGGCGTGTAGAGTGTTGTAGAGCATTAACCAATTCAATCTTCACTGTCTTGTTTATATAGCATTGGAAAATGGTACGTTGGAGTCAGTTAATTCCGTTTCAATGCCAATAACATTCTTTCCAAATTGAGAAGATCTTGTCTTGAATGATGCCGTTGATAATAAAGTATCTTGAATGCACAATACCGTTGCCACTTAAGTGTGTTCTGGCTTTGGCTCATTCTGACGCTGCTAGATGCTGATGAGATGTTGTTTTCTTGATCAGAGTTCAGATTGTTACGCGCAGATCTGTTCATCAAGCTTCAGCGTAAGCACATGTTGATCTTCTGATTCTGGCATCTGATATAACATCCTCTGATGCTGATGTTGATATTTCATCTTCTGATGCTGATGATGATATTCTCTTGCGGATACCCATCAGAGTTTCTGTAAAACAGAATGTAATTTTTAGGTAGCATATATGTCTTACATGAATCATACAATTAATATATCTTTGCATTTTGTTATCATCAAAACTTAAACTTAGGGTAGTAGATTCAAACTTTGTTCTAACATCTTCCCTTCACCATCATGAGAATCTTGACGTTGTTGATGGTGAGTTTATCGACCTAACTATTCCGGCTACTCTTAGTGACTCTGACTCAGTCACTAGTCCTTCCAAACATAAGGGTTATAGTTCGGCTAGTTCTGATTCTAGCCTTTCAAATTCCCTGCAAGATTCAGAAGCAAATAAAAATGTCACCACTTCCCGAATTCCCCCCCCCCCCTGAAAGCATGCAAGGCGTGCCTCTCGTTTCTTCTGGGAGAACAAAGGTCGGCTCACCTACTAAGCTAAAACAAAAGGGAGTCAATCCTTATGGTCTAGAAGCAATTGTTAAGTTGTGTCGCTTTGTGAATTCTCGCACTCTTTCTTCTGACTCCAACCCATCTCAAGCACATAATGACAAGATGAGTCCTGAAGCAGTTAAAGCCAAAAATCTGATGACTAAAATTCAGACTCATGCTTTGAATTCTGATCTGCCTCATCTGCTCCATTCTGATCCAACTCTTGGCCCATAACTCTCAGAAGCTCTTGCTCAAATGAAGGAACTCAATATGTTTGAATCAGCCAGGTTGATGATAACGGCATTTGAGAAACTTTTCATCCCTCTACGCTAAAATGTTGAAAGAATTCGATCAAATGAGGAAGAAGTTGAGTCGAAGGAAGCCTTTGTGAAAGAAAAGTTAGATATGGTGGTGTAGGTTACTGAAGAAATTAATGGTTTGTTAGCAATGGTTGAAAATAAGAAACAGGAACTGATTCCCAAACGAAACAGAGCTACTGAAATCCGTAACCAGATTTCTCCTCTCAATAAGGAATTAGAATTAATCACCAAGCAAGAGGAAGAAATTAACAATGTGATTAATCCCATCCAAGCAAAAGCTGAGCAGATGGTTGTGGATGTCGTGGCTGAAAGTGACGCAATTTCTTCTGTCGAGACAGAGCTTGAAACACTTAAGATTCAAGCAGAAAGTTTTGAATATCAGGCCATTAACCTCCATGGTGAATTGCAGTCGTTTCAAGCCAAATTTAAGCATTTTTAATCATTGTAACAACAATCTTGTAATTTCTTCATGGCTCTAAGCCAAATTTTAACGAATCCTTTATTTGTTTGTTTTATATGTAATCTCCATATTTTATGCGTGTTTTGAATTTGCTGGTCTCAACAAAATTTTACCATCTCGTTGGTTCGACGAATATTTACTCCGTTGAGATTTTGATTTCTTGAAGAACGGGATTGTACTTTTTTAAGTACTTGTTGTTGTACCCTAAAATTTTCCCTCCCATATTTCTCAAGACATGTCAAGAATAATCTCCAAGTGACTCAAGTTAGCTCAAGAGTTGGACAGTCAAATCACCTCCTAAGGCAGTCAAGTCAAAATTAGGGTTTTGTGTTGCATCAAGGTCCTTACATCCAAATGGTTCAAATGCTCCCCAATGTCCTAATATGTTCTCAAGTTTATCCATGTCAAATTTCAAGCCTTGCAGAGAAAGTTTGGTCAGTCAATTGCTCAAAAGGTCCAAAAATCGATTGTGCTAGGGCAAAAGTCAACTGTGACCTACAAATATTCAAACCTCAATATTTTTTGTCAACATTTTCATTTTTAAGGTTAATTCATTATTTTATCAAGGGTTTATCATGATTCATCAAGGATTGCACAAGATTCATCAAGATTCAAAAGTTGTTAAATTAGGGTTTTGTAGGAAAAGTCAACTCAACTTTGACCAAGCATAACATTCTCATACTTTATGAGAAATGACCCATCCAAAGCTCATTTTTAATAGGAAGAAATTTACTACAATCCATATTCATACCCCAATATCAAGAAATGCACTCACAAAAAGTTACAAATTTGGACATTATAGGTCATTTTTGAAAGTTAACAAAAACACCTTTTTTGCAAAAGCTTATAACTTGAGAATGGAATATAAAAATGCGATTCTACCAAAAGGGTTGGTTATAAGACATATCAAGGTTTCTAAAAAGTCCAAGAACACTTCCAAAAGTTCAAAATTGAAGAAGTTATGCATTGTTGAAGTTGGGCATTTTTCCAAAATTGCCAAAAGTCAACTATCCCCAAAACTTCAAATTTTGCCAAATGGGCCCACTTTTTCCACTTGATTTGATCTTGTCACACCACACACGTGTTCTATCTTCAGTTTCATGTCCATTCATTAATATTTCTATTTTATTTGATTTTTATTGAATTAATTCATTTTAAATCAATATTAATTCAAATAAAATCCAAAAATTGATGGGATAAGATCTTTTTGATCATTACGGGTCTTAATTATCATGATACACCCAATCAAATTCGTACCATGCCATATTGTGAACAAAATCTTGGATTTGGCATAATTTTGGAAGCTTTGTTAATGGTGATCAAATCATATCTTCAATCTTCAATGCACATGGATTCAAGCCCAAAGATTTAACCTAATTCATTCCAATATACTCACACAAGCTAGACATACAAAGGACACGACCTGAAGCTGCCCAAAAATGGCCAAACAAAACTGAAAAAAGATTGGAAAAAGTGGGGATCAAAATCTTGGTTGGAGGCGAATTCAATCCAAAAACTCAACACCATCTCCTTGCCTGAGGTCCACTGAAGCGATTACAATCAAAATCAAGTCCTGAAACCACCTGAAAAGCGTTGTAAGTGCTCTTGAACATAGCCCTGCACATGAAATCGTGAATCCATGTTCTTGCATCTTTTTGCCAATTTTTTTGTACAATCATGCTTAACGTCCAATTTCCAAAATTTCTACATTATTTGATTTTGTTTTCATGGCCTGTAACGTAACACCCGAACCTAGGGTTTCCATTCCTTGTTTTTAGGCGTTTGCTATGCAGGAAAAATTGGGACAAACCATGGACATGGTTGTATTCAGGGAGGAGGGACGAACATGAGGATGGTCCCCGTTTGCATTTTTATGCCCTGTAGTGCATTTTAGGACGAACCTGGGAATTTAGCTGCGGATAAAATCCGCAGGTAAATGTCCAGGCTTTTCCAACGAAGAAGATGATCATGTGTCTTCTCCTGATTGGTTGATTCAAACAGCGCGCCACTTTTTTTTATTTTTCCAGCATAATAATTGAATTTCCAATATAATATTCATTGTGCGTTCCACTAACAATAAAACGCGTTGGTTGAGTTGGCAAGCAGGTTAGTGTATTGTCTAATGGGACCTGGGTTCGAATCCCAGGTCCCCCAATGCCTTTGTATTATTTTGTTTCAAATTATTCCATGCAGCATACCAAGCGTAGTACACCATGCATCATCGCCTGATCTTCTGCCAGATGGCCTTCAGGCCAAATCCAAGGGTCTAGATTGAGCAACCACCATACTCTCCAGTCAATGCATACGCATGGGATGGTGAAAGTCAAAGCAGGCTGGTTTGGATTAGGCTTCAGAATTGCTATCCTCACCTTCAAATCAGGCCCACACCCCCTGGGTTATTTCTTTTCTCTTTTATATTTCTATTTATTTAATTGTTCTATTAATTTATTTATTTTACCAAATAATTTATTTTTCCTCATAAAAATCAGAAAATACAAAAAAAATATTATTTTATTAAAATTAAATTCACTTTTATTCTTGTAAATAAATATTAATCAATTAATTTAGTTTTAAATAGGTTTAACTTTTAACATTTTTTTTGCAATAAATTAAAATTAATTTAGAATATTAGGTTTCAATAACTTTGGCTTATTTTATTTTATTTCCTTAAATATAAAAAAAATCCAAAAATATTTTTATTAATTAATTAATTAATTTTGACCTAATTTAATTTCCATTTAATTCAAAAAATAACAAAAACATGCTTTCTTTTCAAAAAGGGTCAAAACCCTAAAAAATGCGTCGATTTAATTTTCTCGCACGCGATCCATTTTACCAATATTGTAATTGCTTTCGGAATGTAATAGCTTTAAATAGGACTTTATTTTATTGCTTTATTTTATTTTCCGCAATTTAATTTTCAAGGGTTTGTTTTTGGCGATGTAAATACCCGACGCCTTGTAATAGTTTAGATTTAATTTCCGCAATTTAAATTCTGCAACTATACATTGTTAGATGTTTGAATAATAGGGAATGCATGACAAGATCAAATGTATGAACTTAAAATCAACATAGCTCACTCATGACATGTACAAAGATAAATTAACTGAAACAATACACTCGCACATGCGCACTCTTAGGGTACACCTCACTTGGTTGCCTTCGAACATGGTCATTGAGTATAGGAAGTTTTAGAGGTCGCCCTCTTGTCCAAAGATCATAGTTTCCTCGAAACGGTTGCCTCGGATAAAATGATCTAAGACATTAGGGTTACCGCTAAGGCGTCCTAACATTGCTTTAGTGACCACACGTCCCTTAATCGAATTAACCCTTAAAAACTCCAACGAAGATGCTACCTACTCATCAATAGTGGGATAGCATTGTCTAAAGGACATTTGCACAGTTTAATTCCCTTTTAGAGTAGGTAGATGGTTCTTAAGTACTTGCTCCTTTTAAAAACAAAACAAAACTTTTCGCACTTACACTCCTTTCAAACAAAAACTCTTTTCAAACCCACAAACACAAAGAAAAGCAAATTTTGAAAACACTTTGAGCAAGTACCTATAAGCCCGTGGATAACCACGGATAGAAAGGGTGCTAACACCTTCCCTTTCTATAATCTACCTCCCGAACCCGATAAACATCTCGAAAAAGGAATTTTTTTGTGCTTTTTTCCTTTCCTTGTTGGATAAAATAAAAGATGGTGGCGACTCTTGCTTACCACGACATTTTGTGAAAAGAAACGCAAACGCGAACCAGCATTCCAAAAACAGTCAGTTCTTTCCCACCGATCACAGAACTGGCGACTCTGCTGAGGATAATATAAGTGAGGTTTACCTTAGGATTAGATCATTGTGTTTTCAATTGTATGCTTTGTATGATTTATATTTGTGGGCTTGTATCGGAGATCTATAGATCCTAACCCAGATCTGGGGGTACCCTTTAGGTAAGTAGCAATAAACTGTGAGGGAACTGTCCGGCATAGACCGACACGGTTGAAGCAGTAGCTACATTGGTGTGGCACTTTAGCCTGTACCGATATCCCTTGTGTTGGAACGAGGAGAATATGGATCTTCTAAGGGGTCATTAAGCACCAACTGACCTTAGAACCTTAAATTGACCAACTTGGCCATAGAACAGTAGCAGTATGCTACACTCATTGAGACTAAACTCTCGCGATGATTTCGGCCGCAAGAAAAGGTTGCTAAACTGGAATTATGACCGATTGAGGGTAGTTAGTGATATTGAGATCCTCTAGAACCCGGTTACTATTTTTAGGACAGGTTTAAACCAACTGAACTGAAAGAGGGTAGTACCTAAGCTCCATGCTAGCCTGAAATCTAAGGGCTCTCAGTGTGATTTGTGTGCCTTTGCCATGTTTTATTTTTTTGGATACTTGTGGTGTGCCTTTATCATAACATCATGACATCATAACATTGCATACATCTTGCATTGGACTAACCTATTTCAAAGACAGGAGGGTTTTATCTTTGCTCTGTTTTGTAGGTCATCATGATGCCTATGCGTAAGAATACCATCCAGATCAACTTTGTCCAAGTCCCTACCTTGCTTAAAGAGTTGGTTGCCAAGATGCCTGACACTACTTCCTTCATCAGGAGGCATGGTTCTCTTCCCAGTTTGGTCACCTCCAAATTGGACGAGCAGATGATGAGTGTCCTAGTCCAGTTCTATGATCCGCTGTACCATTATTTTACTTTCCAGGACTTCCAGCTGGTTCCTACCCTAGAAGAGTTCTCTGAGCTGCTCGGTATCTCTATTCTGGAGCAGACCCCGTTTACTGGTTGGGAGAAGACCCTTAGGCCCGAAGAAATTGTTGCAGCCCTTCATTTGACCAAGGAAGAGGTAATGGCTAATTGGGAGACTAGGAGTGGAGCAAAAGGATTTCTGACTAAGTTCTTGGTTGGCAAGGCTAACAACTTCTGGGATAGCCTAGACTTTAAGGCCTTCGAGGATATTCTGGCTCTTCTGATTTATGGCTTGGTATTGTTTCTGAATCCTGACACTTTTGTTGATGTGAATGCGATAAAGATCTTCATCTCTCAGAACCATGTACCCACTCTCTTGAGTGACATTCTTCATCAGCTTTATGCTCGTACTGCTCGAAAGCGGGGAACCTTGATGTGTTGTGCTCCTTTATTGGCAAGATGGTTTATTTCGCACCTTCCCAAGTTAGTACTGAAAAACAAAGAAGGAATGGGTTGGGCTTATATAGTGATGTCTCTTTCTCATAATGACATTATCTAGACTCTCAAGGGTATGGATGAGGTGACTATCATTGATCGCTGTGGGGAGTATCCCAATGTTCCATTGATAGGAACCCATGGAGGAATTTCTTACAACCCATGCTTAGCTCTCCGTCAGTTTGGAAGAGCCAGAAGAGAAGGACCTCACGAGCTGCTAATGCCTAATATCATCTTTGATTTTCAAGGGGATAGCGACGAGCAACGTCGTAGATTCATAAGGGATTGGGATAGAGTTCACCAATCTGATCCACATGAGCTGGGCCCAAAGACTTCTCTGTCAATGGAGCCATATCTCAGATGGGTCCGCATCCGTGCCCAGAAGCTAGGTATGCCATATGAAGTTGTCCGTCCTGCCACTCTTGAAGTTGCTAATGAAGAAGGGGTTCTTCCAACCATTCTCCATCCTTATATGCCCACTGACATTGGGGCACTGAAGAGATCTTGGATGCAATTGAGGGAGGAATGGGATTCTTACCGAGAGAAGTTCAATGAACAAGAGCAGAAGATCCAGAGGTTGACTAGGCTGTTAGAGAACGAGCGTATTCTCAACGATTATGTCCGCACTGATAAGAAGAGACCATGGGAGCATTGATGGACCTTTGATGATTTCCTTTCCAGTTTTTGTTTACATTTTCAGTATTTCCATTCTTGTAACGCCTTAAGGGCAATTTGTTGAACAATTTGAATTACCAAGTTTACCTAATAAAGTGTGTTTCCTTTCTTGTTTACAAATTTGAATCCCGATTGTCTTTGAAATCATAATTCATACGCATTTCATCCCATGCACTTCAAATAGTTAGCCAGTGGCTTTCTCCAATCATTATCTTGTCCATTGTCAATGGTTAAAATTTGAAAATTTTCGGCATCTATATCCCCTAACTTCACAATCGACAAATCTGAAAGGGATAACAAAGTTGCTCAAACTTTCTCTCTTACTTGGGTAAGTTCTACATTTTGATCTCTATTGTATCCTGAGGCTTCTTGTGCTAGGTCATTAGCCTTTTCGTTCTCTCTTCGAGGTATGTGTCAAATACTTACTTGCTCAAACTTTTTTAATAATCTGATGGTAATCACAAGATACATGATTAAATTTTCTTTAACACATTTGTACTCCTTTGATACTTGTTTAATCACTAATTCAGAGTCTCCCATAATTTCAACGTTCCTTGCCCCCAAATCTAGCAGCAGTTCAAGTCCTGTTATTAAGGACTCGTATTCTGCTTCATTATTTGTGCACATACCGTCGATTTTATACTTGAACTCTGCTGGAATTCCACTGGGAGAAATTATAATTCCTCCTATTCTAACTCAATTATTATGGCTAGAACCATCAAAGTATAATTTTCATGGCACTAAATCTACATAATTTTGATGTATACCAACCATTGAATGGTCGACTAAAAAATCTGCCACTACTTGTCCTTTCATTGCTTTTAAGGGCATGTAAGTCAGAGAATACTCTGTTAATGCTAAAGCCCATTTACCAATTCGACTATGTAAAATTGGTTTGGATAACATGTGCTAATAACATCGAAATGAGAAGATACATACACATCAACAGGCTTTATATATTGCTTTAGTTTAATACAAGATAAATACAGGTAAAGGCATACTTTTCTATATCATTATACCTAGTCTCTGGATTATTTAGCATTCGACTAAGATAACCTCATAGGCCTAAGATAACCTCATAGGCCTAAGATAACCTCATAGGCCTAAGATAACCTCATAGGCCTAGTCTCTTTTCTATAGCATTCGATTATAGTCGCATCTGAGGCTGCAATATATAACCTCATAGGCCTATGTCTAATGGGAGGTGCCAATATTGGAGGCTTTACTAAGTAGTCTTTGATTTTTTCGAAAGCCTCTTGATGCTCCTCTTGCCAAATGAAATCTTCATTTTTTAGTCGAAGTAGTGGTGAAAATACTTTGGTTTTTCCACTTAAGTTGGATATGAACCTCCTTAGGAAATTTATCTTGCCCAACAAAGATTGAAGTTCCTTTTTGGTCGACGGTGGTTTGATGTCCATGATGGCTTTGGTCTTACTTTTATTTACTTCTATGTTTTTTTATGCACCACAAAGCCAAGAAAATCACCTTATTGTACACATAAAGCACATTTTAATGGATTCATTTTTAATCCATGTTTTCTCATCCTTTCGAAAGACTTTCAAAGGTGTTGCAGATGAGTTGGTTTACTGTTCGACTTTATTACAATATCATCAATGTAAACTTGCATTAAATCTTCAATAAAATCATGAAACACGGAATTCATTACCCTTTGATAAGTCGCTCCGACATTTTTTAAACCGAATGGCATGACAACCCATTCATAGGTTCCCAGTGCCCCAGGGCAGCGAAACACCGTCTTCGACACATCTTCATCTGCAATAAAAATTTGGCTATAACCAGAATAACCATCAAGCATACTTAGATATTCAAATCCAGCGGCCAAATCGACCAACATTTCTGCCACAAGCATGGCATACTCGTCTTTTGGGGTAGCAGCATTTAAATCTCTAAAATCTATGCATACCCTTAATTTTCCATTTTTCTTAATTACTGGCACAATGTTTGCCAACCAATCGACATATCTTGCAGTTCTTATGAATCTGCTTTTGAGGAGTCTTTCTACCTCCTCTTTGATTTTCGACATTATGGATGGAGCGAAACGTCTGGGCGTCTGCTTTACTGGTTTCTTTCCAGCTTTTATTAGTAATTATAGTTCTACCAAGTCCCTGCTTAAACCTGGCATTTCATTATAGTCCCAAGAAAAACAATCTTTAAATTCTTTTAATAAAGATATTACCTCAGATTTCAACTTTGGGTCGATGTTGGCGCTGATATAAGTTGGTCTTTTATCCCCCTTTTCGCCAAGATCTATTTCTTCTAAAGGGTCTTGTGGTTGCATCTTTTCTGGTGCCATTGGATCCTTTTCGAAGCCTAAGGGTTCTTTGTCAAATATACAGTCCAGACGCTGCTTATCGACGTTTTCTTCGACCGTTTCTAGTATATCTGGTGTCTTTGGCACAATAGCCAAAGTAGCTCCTTCATTTAGAACTTGTGTTTTATTGGCTTCTACAGCCATATTTTCTTCAGCTTCCAGTGCCTAATTTATTTTACTTTCAGTGATATATGCTGAAATCCTGTTTAGAGCATCTAGCTCAGACATCATCACTGATGTCTCCCCAGCCCGTTGGCCGGTTAACACAGTATGGATCCTCGAGAGGTTCCACATCCCATATCAAGCCATGGGTTTCATGTAACTTCAATGAAACAAATGATTCATCAAGGTTGGCATATACTTCTTCAGCAGGTTGACATGGGGAAATATTACCCAATTTCCTGTCGAACTGCTTCTTTCCGACATTGTTCACATCTGCCATAAAATACCCTTGATCAGCTTTAATATTCTCGACTATGCCATCTTCCCTCCAGATCACCAAACGCTGATGCATAGAGGATGGCACAGCCCCCACTCTGTGCAACCATTCTCTCCCTACTAGGAGATTGTAACTTGGCTTGCCTTGAATCACCATGAAAATAGTCGGCCTAGTAACTGAGCCAACAGTGATGTCCACTTGGATCACACCCATGCTGTTTCTAGTTCTTCCTTCGAGGTCTGATAAGACCATGTTATGAGATCTAACATCGGTGTCATATTTGCCTCTGTAACATATGGTGTGGCATAATGTTTACTGTAGCGCCACAATCTACCAACACCTTGTTGATATCCACCCTTCGACCTTAGCCCTTATTAAAAGGGGCTTTAAATGGCTCCTCATCACCATATCTGGTTTCTCAAATAAAGCATCTTGGTTCTCAATGGAACCATTGTTCATGACAAAATAGCACGTTGGCTTGTGTAAAGCCATCTCCTCAGCATTTGTGTCTGCTGAATCCTCTGCTTCCGTCAATTAATCGTATTCTGCTAGCAGAATTGATACTATGTTGACTAAAATATTCAAACTCTCTTCAGAGTAGGAATCAAAATCGTCAGTGGCTTCTTCAGAACATTTGGCAACTGGTCGATTCACAAATTCTTTGATTTGTTCTTTCACGGAGGAGTCGACTTTCACCTGGTACTGCCTCTGATTGCCACCTTTGTTTACAGCAAACTGGCTAGCTGTCGCTTGCCTCTCAGCTTGCTTTCGACGCTGGAAGCGTCTCCATTGGGTTCTAGTCATGGGATTTTTCCCCATGTAGTTCTCAGAGTTGTGGCTTTTCTTCTCTAAATTGAACTCATGTCGGTAGTCAATAGCCGACTTCCCTCTGTTTGGTGCCCCATCAATTGGTGCACCCTTTCTCCCCTGGGGTTTAATCCAGGTCCCGTTAGGAGATTTCACTTAGGGAATATAACTCCTGGGTTTAACATGCGAGTTTCCCATAGCTCTACTTGGGTCCCTAGGTGTAGGGAACCTTTGATTGTGTGGCTTGGTTCTATTCTTCTCTAACTGTAGCTTTTGGAAATTTTCAGCAGCTATTTTTTCAGTTAAAGCGCCACATCTAGGACACAAGCAAGCTTGTGAACCTTTATTCTTACAGCGGTAAAGGAAGTCTAGCAAATCTTCCTCAGGCCTTAGGTACACATCTGCTAGGCTGACATCAGGAATTTCTCCAGTGCCCTCTTCGACCATATTGTCCTCCAAAAATTCAGTAATCTCTACCATGTTGATGCCCACTGGGTTGAGAAACAAAGCCTCCTCTTGCCTAAGAGGATCAGTATCAATCTTCATCTTTCTTGCAACAAACTTCAGCCTGCCCTCTTGCAGTGACTTTTGCACGAGATCCCTGAAAAGGTAACATTGAGAGGTTGTATGACCAAGATAATTATGAAATTCACAAAAACCTCTTTTCTGTCATTGTTCAAATGGTGGTAATTTAGCACCTGGGGGTACTAAAATTTGACCATATTTAACCAGTAAATCAAAAATTTCTTCACACTTAGTGACATCAAACGTATAAGTTTTTGCTGGGAATTTTGGATTATTTTCGACTGTATTCTTTCCTTTAGCAGGAAATAATGATTTACATTCATAGGCTGGCCCTGGCTTCATTTCAGCCAAGTCGACTTCTGCCTCTGTTGGTGAGGTATAGTCGGCCTCACAAATGGGATATGTGTCATTATAATCTATGAAGGCTACTTTTTCTTTTCTAGTCTTAGCCTTAGTATGTCTGACTTTTTCTAGTCGAAGACGCTCTAGATGTCGAACTCTATCAGCTAGCTGTGACATACTTTTCACGAAGGTTGGATCTATTTTATTCCTAATGGAATAATCTAAACCTCCAATATCCATTTGAACAAGCTCATGTTCTGGCACTTGAGTAAAGCATCTTGCTTTTAATGACCTAAATCTGTTTAGATAATCATCAATGGTTTCAACAAACCTTCTTTTAATGTTTGATAATTCAACCAAACTAATTTTCGAATGACCCTCATAAAACTTCTCATGGAAAAGTTTCTCCAACTTCGTCCATGAGTCAATCGAATTTGGAGGTAAAGTGGTAAACCACGTGAAAGTTGCCTTAGTAACGGAATAAGAAAAGTGCTTTACCCTTAAGTTTTCATTATTCGACATATCCCCAGATTCAGTTAGATATCTGGAAATATGTTCCACCATCGACTCTCCAGATTCTCCCACAAATTTCATATACTTAGGGATTTTCCATCCTCTATGGTTTTCAGTATGTAAAATATATTCAGACAAAGGGGACGAATATGTTGGCCTCTGAAGTGCAGTATTTATACCATTTCTAGCCATAATTATTTTGACAATGGTGGTTAAATTATTTTCAACGGCTAAGTTTTCTTGTCGAATTTTCTCGAAAATTTGATCAGCCTCTTGATGTTGATCTAATAATACCCTAGGTGGATCGACCATTAAGTTCCTTGGAGGCACTACCATTTTCCCCTGATGAACATTTTCATCTTGTATTTCCCCCATGTCTATTTGACTAGGGGCACCTAGTCGAACAGGTGGTACTTGTCAAATAGGCGCTGGTGGAGCATCTAAAAATTACACAAACGCGTTAATTGGGCAATCACCTGTCGATTTGTTTTAGCGGACTGCCTATTAGTCTCATCCGACTCTTGTACTATGGGATTAAATATATTACCCATCTAGTTGGTTAACATATTAACCAACTCATTGTTGCCTTAATACTGCCACTGAAGTATTAGTAAGAGGCGGTACTAAGGGTTGAGAAGGCGATACCCTATTTTGGTTGCCTCTATTATTTCCCCCTGGTGCAGATCCTTGTAAAGGAGAGTTCAAATTTTGAACATTATCTGATTCCACTGTTGTATTCTAAGCCGACTGATATCCTGGCATCATGGAATACGGCATTCCATAAGCAGGATCTACATTACCAAAACGAGGCACATTAGGTATGGTAGTCGTAGTCATTACTGGTCTTGGGCATCCCGGTGGAGCCTGAGACATTTGTACGGAAATCACAGCAGTCGACCCTACTAGAGGAAAAAGTTATACTTGTGAAACTATTGGATCGGTATTGATTAAAGTTCGTGATGGTATTTCGTCTACGTTTGGATTATCAGGACTTGTCATTCTTGATATTTTCTTCCTAGATAATGGTTTATTATACCCTTTGGTTAACTTCCCACATCTAAGTTGCATTCACTTATAAATACTCAAGACCAATCCTTAGTACTGGGTCCCACCAGGTGTGCCAATTTGTTTACTGTGGAAAATGGTAAACAACCGCTAGTCCTCCCCGAGTCCTAAACTGAGGGTAACTTGCAAGATCGACCAGTTGATATCAAGACGCGTGCTAATAGTTTTTGCTATCACACCTATTCCGTCGAAATATTAGTCAAGGGAAACGGTTTTCTTTTGACTGGAGAAACGGGTGTAATGGTTTTTCACACTATGATTTAATCGACTGACTGGTAACTCGTGACCGACAGAAGATATTCATACAAAAAAGTGAGACTCACTAAACTAACTGAGTGGTGACTCGTGACCCACAGGTAGTGTCGAATTGTTTATGTGAAATAGAAGATAACGTATAGATCTTGCTCGACAGTAAAGAGAAAACAGATAAAGTACTCAAAAGATATAATTGAAAGATAAAAGATTTTTATTGAAATAAAAATGCTGATTCACGTACATCAAGCACTCTTCACTCTTGATTTCCTGAAGCTCGGAATGAGAGAGTTTGACAAGTGATTTGAGAGTACAGGTGAACACCCACAAACTGCACAAAAGCTGCCTACTTATAGTGTTTACAAAGTAACTACCGAAATAAAATCTACGGCTAATATTAACATCTTGAGATAACTGCTTCACTAGATACTGTCACCTATTTGGCGCTCAAACACATCGTGGATTGCTAGTAATTGCTCATGATTTTGAAGTTCCACCCATTTTGTGCTTGAACACGTCGTGTGTTGCTGGTAACTGCCCACGATTCCTCTAAGCCTCTCGAACATAAACCGCTTCTGATGATTTCTCCTTATCCAAGGACTTAATCCACTATAACCAAATTGATTACAATCACACGGGAAATTGTCGGTGACTAACATCCAATGACACATTCAGGGATCCAAACTGGATATCACGTTCATTGACTCGATAGAATCTGATTCCTCAAAATCTCCTATCAGGATTTCCTTACAATGATATCCATCAGGGATCTCACAAGAGTCTGACCTTCACTCGGTCCTCTTTGAGATATGACTACCATTGACCAAGCAGAGACTGGTCCTGCAAGATCTCCTATCAAGATATCCTATAATGATTGCAACCATTATCTTCTTGATATCAGATCTTCACTCAGTCTATTAAGGATCTAATCAACAACAGTTGATGGGTTTCTTGTGTTTACATGAATGCTTCTTCTAAGAAGATTACACAAGTGTTTTGAGCACATATTGTTTGACACTTCTACGAGCAACAACTCCTTTCTTCTTCTGAGATCTATTAAGATGTATGTGGTTGAAAGTTAAGTAGCATATTGTAGTCTTCTTCTTCTTGTGCAAGTTACGAGCAACAACTCCTTGCTTCTTATGTTTCATCCAAGATGCATATAATGGTAGTTGAATGGCACCTTGTTGAAATCTTCTTTCTTTCTTTTCTCTCTTTTTTTTTTGTGGTCTTCAGTAGCATAGAATTTTAGATTTAACATCTTCAGAGTCCATTGATTTCCTTCCACTGGATGAAGCTTGTTGGCCAATGGCGACGGTTAAACGGCTAACCAGCCATTTATCTTTGAAGCTTTGATCTTCTTTTATAGACCTTGATAGAGAGAGACATTGTGAGGATAGAACAGACTTTTCATGTACCATCAGTTAGTTCCCAACTGATAGAATAAGGTGTAAGAGTTTAGAAAGTATAAAATAATATATTTGTATCCTGTCATTGTTCAATGATAGCTTTCCACCTTTTCCTCTGAATAATATTTTTCTATTAAGCTAGAGATCCATTAAATAAAGAAAGATAGTTGTAAATCCAGCTGTTTGTTTCCAACGGTCACATTAAGAGTGGTTGTCAATACAGTATAAAGGACTGTCCTTACGCCACCCTAGAGGGTAGAGGTCAAAGACACTTTATGTACCTTTTTCACAACATCACACGTTAACCATTTGAAATTTATTTTTATCTTCAGAGGCTTCAGATATTTGAATGTTGAACATTGAAGCTTGTTGTAGAAGAATATTTCTTATGAGCCTTAGAACCTAAGTCTCGGAGTCTTCAGAACTTGTCAGTTAGAACTTTGTTCTTCAGAGTCTTTAGCACTTGGTTGTAAGAACTTTGTTTTCTTCAGATCATTATAACTTGTTCAGCAGAACCTTGTTCTTCATAATCTTCAGAACTTGTAATACATAAGTAGATCTTTAGAAGGCCTCCAAATCTAAACCATAAAGTCACGATCAGAACTTCTTGTAATAACATTCCTAAGACGTGTTGCAGAAGATCAGTTCAGAACCTTGACTTTACCGAAACATGTAACCACATGTTTTCTTCCATAGTATATGTTCAGAATCTAATAACGTCACACGCCTTGTACCAGAGTCAGAATATTACAGTAGCAGCTACACACTAGACGAAACCGTTAGTGTATACAATTGCTCTCTAAGATAACATATGAAGTTATCATCAAAATCTCAAGGCCATATAAAGGAAACACTTCTTGTTCTTACAGTGGATATTTATTCTTGATAGTCACCTTGTTCAGTTTTCTATAATCCACACATAACCTCATAGTACCTTTTTTCTTCTTAACCAACAAAACTGGTGCCCCCCATGGTGACACACTAGGATGAATAAACCTATTTTCAAGCAAATCCTTAAGTTGACTCTTCAACTCTTTCAATTTAGATGCTGGCATTCGATATGGAGCCATCGATACCGAACTAGTTTCAGGAACTAAGTCAATTTTAAACTCCACCTCACGCTCTAGGGGTAAATCACTTACATCTTCAGGAAATACCTCATGAAAATCACGAGCTATTGCTAATTCACCAATCGTTTTTCCCCCACCAATATCTAATGTTGCCATTAAAGCCAACAACGCAGCACCATCCTGCACAAACTCATTCATTTTACATACTATCAAGCTGGCAAGACAAGCCTATCCTATCTAATACGATCTCTTCTACTATCAACAAGTGATTAAGGATGATAAGTTCCTCAATTTGTTAATAGGTAGCTGACAATCATAATGGAGCATAAATTATCCATACCAAACTATAATAGTGTTTCTCTTGTGCTCAAAGTCACCTAAAGCATCATGGTCCAACTCTTCACGCCATAAACATCTCAGGGAAGCAAAGATTCTCCCCCACTTGTTTTAAACCCACTCCTACAACAAAGTAGTTAGAAAAACAAGCAAGTATCAATAGTGTTTCACACACATATCGCGTACTAAGGAACAAATAACATTAGACAAACTGGTCTGACATACCAACTAGGCTCTGATACCACTAACGTAACACTCTCTAAACCTCCGCACAAATATATGGCATAATCATAGTAAATTAGCATGCATATCAAAGAGGATGTCACATGTACTTCACAACAACAACACAAACTACATCAGGCATGCTTATAACACGTATTTAAAATCATGTTTTCATACATATAGGCATCTCACAGCAGAATAATTCTCTATTCAAAATGATACCAATAATTGAAATCCCATAATGACAATTATATAATAAAATATTGGGCACTAAAGGCCACCATCACATAATCTCAATACACAGTAACAATAAAAAGAGAGTATAACAAACATCTCTTAAAATAAACATGAGTTCAAATATTTCCCCGTGTTACATGACCAAAGCATGACTCACTACGTAGTAAGCGGATAAAACAAGAACTAGCTCCTCTGACTAATCCTCACAAGAAGCATAACTATCTTCGGTACCTGAGTGATGTCGTATAAAACATCATTCCAATAGAAGGGTGAGAATTCACATCATTATATAAATATATAATAATAAGTAATTGCATCACATACATACATACAATTGAATTCATCACACTTCACATAATCAATGTATTCAACCTTATCCAATTCAATCCACATGTTTGCATATACAACATTGCTCGACAATTTATGATTTAAAGATAATCAATCACAAATACCACAAATATAATATTCACATCAATATCACATATTGCACACTAATCCAACATTTCACATCGACACATGATTCAAATGCAACTCAATGCAATATGCATGTGGTACTAATTTTTATCCTTAACAGTTTTTACATTTAAACCATGTCCACATCTCCAAGACAGATAACCACCTAAAAACCCAATCTCTAAGCTTTCAAACCCCCATCTCTAAATTTGGGATAAGTCATTAACTCTTGCAAAAGCTATCAAACATTTCCTCTTAACAACTCATGATACATGTGCAATCTCAACATATATATGCAATTAAGACGATCTTCATATCTTAATCATACAAGCATATTTCACGAAATTCTACACATTTGAATTATCTCACCAAATTGCATAACATGCATACAACATGTCAATATTCATATACAATGCATACTCATAGCATATATCAACTCAGCACATCACATAACATGTAACCAACAATAGTCAAACCATGTTATCCTCAATCAACCTCAATTTGTAACATACATATACACAATTCAAGTATTATATTTCTCATCAAAAGTCATCCAAAACTTATCCAGTACATATCTTCAATAATTCATCACATGTGAAATACCACACATTTACACATACATACACATACTCATGAATTATTTACATACAATTCACTTTTATAATATTCATCAATTCAATACCTTCCAATAGCACATAGCAAGTAATATCACAATGTATTACAATCCAACACCAATCACCAATATACATAACACATCTACATGTCATTTTACATAATCAAATAATGATTAAATCATCTACTTCTAACAAAACTGTTTTTATTGAAAAGAATATTGCGCTAGCTTTATAACGTTTCAAACAGAGACTCAAACAGAATTATAGTTCAAAAGTTATGAAGTTTTGAAGTTTTAAAATTTTCATATTCCAGTTTGTGATGAGCACGGAATCCCGCGTTGAACACGCTCTGACCAGAGAGGATGCACTGAGCACGGAATAGCGTGCTGAGCGGGCTCTACGATTTCTGCTGAAAAATCTGCGAACTCAACAGCGCACCAGTCCGAATTTTGACTCCAAAAACCTATTCAAACTCATATTTTTCACCAATTAAACACATTAAAACCTATATCTAACATATAGCTTCCATCATAAACATCAAAACATGTTTCAAGCATCAATTTCATGGATTTCAACTCAAAACCCTAACATGTTAAAGTCTAGAAATTAAAGAATAAAATCCCTAAATCATGAAACTACCCATTACATACTTTTATATAATTCCATTAAACAAATTATCCACTCTTACCTTAGATGTAGATCCTTTCTAGGGTTCTATCTTCTTCTCTTCTCTTTTCTCCCTTTTCTCCTCTTTTCCTCTTTCTTCTCTTCTCTTGTTTTGACAATTCTCTCTATCTCTTTGTTTTACAAAACTCTTACTAACTAGGTTTTCACTAATCGACTTAATGTCTCATTCTCACACTAACCCATGATACCAAGGCTCAATTACTTAATAATAATATTCTCACACTTACTGATGCAATACACACATAACACATATTAATTCAAATAATTCATATATTCACAAAATCATACAATTTAATTAATTACCATATCAAATAATAATTAATAAATAAAATAATAATAAATAAAAATTAGAGTGTTACAATAAAACTCTGAGACGTCCCTCAATCCGAGCCAAACCTCGAAACAAGGATAAGGATCCTACCCTTAGTAGGGAACGATGGTTTATGACGCGGAACACAATACAAAATATGACTACATGATGTCAACTTCTTTAATCCCAAGCCTAGCCCCGAGAAACGTAAACAATTCTCCAAATGCGATATTCAAATCAACATTCTAGTATTACAAACGCTATATACAGCAACCAAGCATAGCAACTAAATATGGCAGTTGGCATCACTCAATGCAACAAGCTGTAAAAGCAAGAAAAAAATTTAGGCACATTTGTCACTTCAGTACAATGAAATGCATTGTTTTCTTCATAAAGCAAACATATAAGACTCTCACATCCACAACAGATATCTTACCGTGACCTATAAATGCCGATAGTTCGAGCAAGCTATGGAGTTACAACTTAATAAATAGTTATTTTATGAAATTATTAAATTTTTATTATGCATTATTAACTATTTGTTATTTTATTTAATATATTTTTTTTTAAATACTCAAAAATATTATTGACAAAATAATAATTAATATTATATCAAATTTGAAAATAATAATAATACTAATAATTACAAATAAAAATTAACAAACAGAGCCTTGACCCAAATAGAAAATAAGTAATACATTTCGAGTAAAATTTTTAATTTAAGTAAGTAGGCCTTTGTAATTTTCTAAGTCAGATTGTACCATAAATGTTTCGATAAATTCTATGAACATGCAAATGTAGAAGTAAAAGTGCAAATTCGAATGTATGATATTCAATAGACTTGTTTTGGATTGGGTCTGCCTTTGACACAATCACCAGTGAGGTCCAATCCAAGTTTGTCAACATACCGTGCTGAGCAGTATACCCTCCGAGCACACCCTGATCATGGGTATCTGGTCGGCTATGATTGCTTCCCGTCAGTGCTCGCGAAGAATGACCACGACGAGCGCGCGCTCCCATCGAGCACCCTCCTCGCATGGCTGACTTTCAAACTTCTCTGGATTTCGCGGAGTCTTCATGGCCCCAGAAAGATCGCGTCTTTATCCTCCCTATCTTGCGGAAGGTGTCATCTAGGTAGGGGCCACGTGCAGGTTCCCACTACTCACGTAGAACCTGACAGTCTCTTTGTTGGGCATGTTTGATCAACCCAATAAAGAGACTTTGGCCCAGCACTGGGGGCTATAAACACCCTCTATTTTAAGAGGATCAGGTATTCATTCACACTTACATGCATACTTGCTTGCTCATTCTGTCTCTCACTTTGCCATCGGAGTGTCTTGCAGGTACCCTCTCCCCCCCCCCCCCATCTCCTTCAAATCTAGCCCGAAGCCAGCTGTGACGGTCCAACTCTGATCAGGTACGATCACTGGCGCCGTCTGTGGGAATCTAAGCTTCCCCGTATTCTACCCGTTTAAAAGACAAAGCTAACAATCCTCTAATGTCATAGCTGACCAAACTCAAGACAACCAGAACATCTATGTCATTGACGTTAACAACAACATCACTGACAATAATGCCGGCCTCGACAACACCGGCACCGCCGGCCATAATACAGTCCCTGGTGTCAACATCCCCGGACCTTCTAACTACCGAGACGGAGCCACGACTTTTTCTTCATCAATCCCTCCTTGACTTGAAGAAGATCAACCAATTCCTCTGAACTACTCAGTCGTCCAATTCCACGAGGTCCCCGTCTCCGCCGAGGCGGACGCCACGACCAAGGCACTGTTCGCGGCGATTAACCAAACCAACTATCACATAGACGGGTTCGAAGCCATGCTGCACTACCACAACGTCAGGGGACCAATCAAATGTCGATTGTTCCCCACGACTCTGAGGAAAGCTGGTATGGACTGGTACAAAGGTATCGCCCCGGAGTCAATTACCTCTTGGCAAAACCTAAAGAGCCAGTTCATCAGCTCGTTCACTACTTCGCGACGACACCCGAAGATCGAAGCAGCGCTCAAGGCCATCGTACAGAAGCACGATGAGACCTTGAGAGAATTCATTAACCGCTTCAACCGAGAAGTCATCCAGGTCCCCTGCACGGACCATATGAAGAGATACCTGCTGGAGAGGGGGCTCCTCCCCGGTACCGAATTCAGAAAATATGTGGGCATCGAACCACCCCGAACGTTTGATGCCCTCCTCGAAAAGGCCAGGGCCTACATGGACTCCAAGGAGAGAGAAGCGGCCAACAGAGCCCGAGACCCCAGAAATCGTGGATCCAGCAATAATCCGCGACAAGACATCACCCCTCCTCGACAAACTGGAGAAAAGAGAAGGGACATTAAACCCCGGGATGCTCGAGAACAAAGGGAACCCTCGGGGAGGTTCATATAATACACTCTGTTTACAGCTTCCCGTGAGCGCATCTTAGCGGAGTGCACAAGTACATATTTCAAGGACAGAGGCTTCAAACTTCCTCGCCCAGCTCCTGCCAAACCCGGGGTGGACCGAAGCAAATACTTCCAGTACCACCGGAGCCATGGGCACCTGACCAAAGACTGTGTCCATCTCAAGGACGCCATCGACACCCTCATAAAAGGGGGAAGACTTTCACAATACCAGAGAAATGACGCCCCCGTCGGGACGCCCGTGAGACGAGGGAAGTAGAAGAGGATGCCCGACCATTTGACGAGTCGGTCCCCATACAGACAGCGTTCTCCGTCATAAGACCCGAGGACTTATACGTCCCCGAACATTTGCAAGAACCTCTGTCCATGCACAGCAGGTGGGAACACTTCCCCTCCGCCGTAGTCATCAATGATGGAGGGTTCAATGATTTGACCATAAATTCGGATAAGAGGAAGTTGGACGAGCTGGTCGACACGTCTCCCCCTCAAACGGTAACCTTTGAAAGGGTGAAAGGCAGATCAAAGCCAATCACCTTCTACCTCGAAGAGCTCCCCGGAGGGTCCCCCAATTCGGCCACCCCTCTCCTGATAAGGGCAAGAATGGCTAACTTCGACATACATCGCGTCCTCGTCGATGAGGGAAGTTCCGTCGACGTGATGTACAGCCAGTTGTTCCGAACCCTGCAGCTCGACGACTCTCACCTTTCACCATACGTGGGGTCATACCTGCAGGGCTTTAATGGCTTGACCTCTAACCCTTAGGGATACGTCGAGCTCATGGTCACGTTCGGTGAGGATACTGCTACTAGGCAAGTCAAGGTGCGCTTCCTCGTCATTGATTTCCCATCCCTCTACGACTGCATTCTGGGAAGGCCAACACTGGCAGAACTGACTGTGGTGCCCTCCATCGTCCATTTAAAAACGAAGTTCTACACCAAAAGGGCACGGGTTGCCACTATTCAAGGTGACCTAGCAGATGCCTGAAGATGTTTCAACGCGGCATCCAAGGGACGCAACACGGTCGACACCAGAACACGACCCGCCATGAAAGCCGCACCTACGCAACCAGAACCTCAGCGGTCAGAGCCCGTTAGAGCAGAAGAGCAGAGAGACCCTCCAAAGGTCGATTTGATATCCCTAGACACTCGCTTCGACCAGGATGAGCCTCCTAGCAGCGAGCAAGTCCCCCTTCAACCAATTCCGAACAGGGACTTCGAGCTCGTCCCCCTCGATGAAGACCCAAGCAGAGGAGTGAAGATTGGCATCGGACTCCCCGACTTGGCGAGGAAGCAAATCAAGGCTTGCTTGTAGGAGAATGCGGATATGTTTGCATGGAGCACTACGGAGATGCCCGGTCTCGATCCTGAGGTCTCCTGTCATCAACTCGCCATTGATCCAGCCGCTAGGGCAATAGTGCAATGTAGACGTAAGCAGTCTCCGGAGAAAATGGAGGCTTCTGAAAAAGCTGTAAAAGACCTCTTAGAGGCAAATTTTATTTTTGAAGCCCGGTATTCAACCTGGTTGTCAAATGTTGTACTTCTCAAGAAAAATAATGGAAAATAGCGAATGTGCGTTGACTACACCGATCTTAATCGGGCATGCCCCAAAGATGTATTTCCTTTACCTAATATTGATATGCTGGTCAATAACTCGGCCGGTTATAAAATTATATCATTTATGGACGCCCATTCGGAATACAACCAAATCCCAATGGAAATAGGAGATAAACACTGCACCGCTTTCATGACTAGCTCGGGCAACTATTACTACAACGTAATGCCCTTCGGTCTGAAAAACGCAGGAGCAACGTATCAGTGGATGATGAACAAATTCTTCCGCAACCAAATCGGGGATATACTCGAGGTATACATGGACGACATGATCGTCATGTCCCGAGAAGACACCGACCATTCCGCTCATCTCAGGGAAGTCTTTACCCAAGCGAGGCAATGCAAAATGAGGTTTAACCCCGAGAAGTGCACGTTCAGGGTCAAGGCGGGTAAGTTCCTCGGATTATACTTAATAGAACGAGGAATCGAAGCCAACCCCGACAAGCATCGGGATTTCTCCGACCTCCCCACACCTACGTCTAAAAAATCCATACAAGTCTTGAATGGCAAGCTCACCTCACTATCCCGTTTCATTGCAAAATACGCTCAAAACGCCCTCCATTTCTTCAAACTTCTTCGCAAGGAAGTGGCCTTTGAATGGACCGAGGAATGCGAGAAGGCGCAACTCCATCTTAAAAAAATCCTCTCGCAGCCGTCCGTGTTATCATGACCAGTTGACGAGGAAACCTTATTTCTATACCTAGCCGTCTCGATCGAAGCCGTCAGCGCAACCCTCATTCGTGAGACGCACGACAAACAAAAACCCATTTATTTCACGAGCAAGGCACTTCAAGGGACCGAGGTTAGATACCAATAGATAGAAAAGGTAGATCTGGCCCTCGTCAACGCAGCGAGAAGGCTCAGACACTACTTCCTCACGCACACGATCATGGTGCGAACAGACCAGCCCGTGAAATAGCTCCTGGGTCGACCAGACATGGCGGGTCGAATGTTGAAGTGGTCCTTGGAAATTTCTGAGTTCGACATCCAATACGAGAGCAGGAAATCCCTAAAGGAACATGCTTTAGCCGATTTCGTCGCTGAGATGACCTCTCATAACCCCCCCGTAGGGAAAGAGCACAGGTGGATCATCTTCGTCGACGGAGCATCCAGCTCGACCGGGAGCAGCGCAGGAATCCTCCTAGAGAACAAGGAAGGTATGGTGGTCGAGCATTAGTCCACCCTCTCCTTTCCGACCTCGAATAACCAGGCGGAATACGAGGCCCTACTCGCGGGTCTAAGAATGGCTGAGGATTTAGGTGTCCGTGAGGTACAAATTTTCACCGACTCTCAACTCGTTACGTCCCAAGTTCAAGGGGAATACCATGCTAAAAACAAAATCCTCATCGAATATGTGAACTTGGTCAGGGAGCATATGAAAAAATTAGACCGAGCAGAAATTTCGCACGTACCACGCGAGCAAAACACAAGGGAGGACATACTTTCGAAGCTCGCAAGCACGAAAAAGAAAGGCGGAAACAAATATGTCATACAAGAGTCTCTATCTCGCCCGAGCATCAAAAAGCCCACGACTCCACCCGAGGTAAACGCCATCGGAGACAGCTCATGTTGGATGACCCCGGTATTCAACTTCCTAACGAATGGGGAACTCCCCCTGGACCAAAGAGAAGCAGCTGCGACCAAACAACGAGCATGCTCCTACGTGGTGCTCGAGCACAAACTATATCTTAGGGGATTTTCCATCCCACTCTTGAAGTGCATTGACGAATCCGCGGTCCCTGAGATATTACGGGAAATACACGAAGGGATTAACGCCCAGCACATGGGCGGAAAATCCCTAGAGAGGAAGGCACTACGAGCGGGGTATTGATGGCCGACAATGCAGCAAGACACCAAAGACCACGTCAAAAGATGTGACAAATGCCAAAGACACGCTTCACACAGAGCATTTGAGTTGAACTTCAGATTAGGAAGTCCTCTGACCAGATTGAGTTTGTTAATCTGAGATATTCTTCTCATACTAACATGCCCCAATCTTCTGTGCCAGGCCCATTGCTCGTTGTTAACAGAAAGAAGAAAGTTTACATTCTGACTTTTTAGTTCATAAAGTTTTATCTTATAGATGTTTTTTTCCTCTTTCCATTAAACAGGATAGTTACATCTTTCTGACTAACAGCTTTGCATGAATTTTGATTAAAGATTATATCATAACCGTTATCACTTAATTGACTTATGGATAACAGGTTATGCATCAATCCATCAACTAAAAGCACATTATTAATAGAAGGAAGATTACCATTACCTACTATTCCAGAGCCAATGATATTCCCTCTTTGGTTGCCTCCAAAGCCCACGTAGCCTCCAGGTTTAAGTTCCAGGCTTTGGAACATACGCTTTCTTCCCGTCATGTGTCGAGAGCATCTAGAGTCCAAGTACCATGACTGGTGTTTTAGCCTTACTGCTAAAGATATCTTCTACATATATAATTTTGTCCTTAGGTACCCATATTCTTTTGGGTCATGGTTTGTTAGTTTTACCAAAATTATGTTTGAATTTTGGTTTGGCAGAATAATCGTTGCTAGTGTATTTCAGATCATGTGTGTGCCCATAAGTGAAGTGAGATTTTAGTGGTGTGAGTTTAATTACTAGGTCCATTACTTTCTTAGGAGGAGATACCTTACCTTGGTATCCTATTCCTTTTCTGCCATTTCTGCTAACTCCATAGATCATTGAAGCCATCTTGCTTCTATCTATGCTTTTAGACAGAAACTTCTGAAAGTTGTGATCATACTCTTTGATGATCTTATCAGCATTACCGGGAGTCTCTGAGATTATTTCCTTCTGAGAGTTTTGTAAATCATTTTCTAATTTTAAAATCTTCTTTTAACTCAGAATTTTCTAATCTAAGACTCTCAGTTTCTTCAGAGTCAGAGACAAGATCTTTTTTCAGGTTCTTGAATTTGACTCCGATCTGCTGATACCTTTCCAGAAATTCATTCAGACTTTCTGCTAGTTCAGCTTTAGTAAAATTTACAGTCAAATCAGTAAATACCTCTTATGTGTTTGATTTTGAGTCTGAACCAGAAGCTTCGCTGTCTTCTGTCACATTTGCCATAACAGCGATGTTGGCTCTTTCATCATCTGACTCTGAGTCTGTATCAGAAGTATCTGAATCGTCCCATGTTGCCATGAGGCTTTTCTTCTTCTCCTTGAAGAACTTCTTTTTGGGCTTCTCCTTCTGAAGCCTTGGACATTCACTTTTGTAGTTCCCTTGTTCATTGCACTCATAGAAGATGATGTCTTTGTTATTTGACTTTCTGTGACCGGAGGAAGCTTCAAATCTTCTGTGTCCAGAGGAGGACTCAGACTTTCTTTATCTGAAGGAGGATTCATTTTGATTCTCTGATCTTCTTGGGTTTCTGAATTTTCTTTGTCTCTACTTCCACAACTGATTGACCCTTCTGGTGAGAAGAGACAATTCATCTTCTTCTGATGAGGATCCATCAGAAGTTTCTTCCATAGCCTGTAAAACCTTAGAATCCAGTTTTTTTGTTAGATTTTAATGCTAAAGGCTTACCTTGTTTATGAGGCTCGTCTTCTTCTAGCTCTATCTCATGACTTCTGAGGGAGCTAACAAGTTCCTCCAAAGATATCTTGTTGAGATCTTTAGCCAAATTAAGTGCAGTGACCATTAGCCTCCATTGCTTTGGTAGATTTCTGATGATCTTCTTTACGTGATCAGCAGTAGAATATCCTTTGTCAAGAACTTTCATCCCAGCAACAAGAATATGGAATCTTGAGAACATTGCTTCCATGGATTCACTGTCTTCCATCTTGAATGCTTCGTATTTTTGAATGAGCGCAAGGGCCTTGGTTTCTTTAACTTGTATGTTGCCTTCATGCGTCATTCTCAGAGAGTCAAACATGTTTTTGGCTATCTCTCTGTTTGAGATCTTCTCATATTCTGAGTATGAAATGGCACTGAGAAGTATTGTTCTGGCTTTATGATGGTTTCTAAAATCACGCTTTTGCTAATCAGACATTCTTTTTCTATCTATCTTCTTACCACTTTCATCCACTGGATATGTGTATCCATCAATTACCATGTCCCATAGATCAGCATCATGAGACAGAAAGAAGATCTCGATTTTGTCTTTCCAGTAGTCAAAATTTTCTCCATCAAAGACTGGAGGTTTGTTGTTGATTATGTCCTTGTCATCATGATAGTCATTGCTGATGTTTTGGCTTGGTTCCACCATAGTGTTTTTCTAAAGCTTGGATCTTGTACTGACACGGTTAAGTGTATGAACTCAGAACCAAGCGCTCTGATGCCAATTGAAGAAGTGAAAAACACAATAAGGAGGGATTGAATTGAAACTTAAAATCAAAAGCAATAGACACGATATTTTTATCCTGGTTTGTTTGATCTCAAACTACTCCAGTCCACCCGCCCAGGTGATTTCGCCTCTCTCCAACGAGGACTTAATTCACTAATCAAAACCGATTACAAACTACTTTGGCAACTGTCAAAGTCTTCTTGAGTAAGACCACAACCCGGTTTATCTCAAGGAACAGTATCTTAATCAAAGTACAATTGACTGTGTACTATATGTTTTTCGTTACAAAAACTGTATCACTACTGTGATGTATTACACAATTTGAGAGTATGAGAGAATATGAATATTTGAAGCGTTTTTTGGATGTATGAGCAATGGTTCGTGAAAATCGTAAACGATTTGTTCTTTAAGCTTGTTTATATAGGCGTGGAAATCTGTCCAAAATAAAACATTATAATGGACACTTAATGCACTTTCCATATTGAGAAGATTATTGTCTAAATGAAGCCGTTGCATATGATACTGTCTTAATTGAAAAGTAACGCTTCAGAACTATAGGATCTTGCATGCTGCTTTTACTTCAGAACTTTGACGACTCAGAAATATGAGGATCTGTTGACGTATTAGACTTCTGTTCAGAGTCAGAGTATCTTTTACTTTAACGCAGATTCTGATCATCATTCTTCAGAGCATTCTGATTAGCTCAGCTTGAAAGCTTCTTTGGCTTAAGTTCTGATGTTGTTTCAGTCAGAACTTCTGTATAAAAAACAACACAAATTTAGAGTGCATATTTGTTCTTTGTGTTTGTTATCATCAAAACTCTAATTAAGCGTTGTAGAATCAAACTATGTTCTAACAATTTTCACCACCCCGACCATGCTGGCAGCGAGGTGTTTCCTCTGTCCTTCCTTGTCGAGCCGCCTGATGATGTCGGCCTCGTTGTCGGATACGGACAAGGGAAACCCCTCGAAGAAATCATTTTCCACAGAACAGGGTGGCAGGCTGAAGGCCCAGGCACCTTCCCCTCCATCGGTCACTTCGACCTCATCATCTGGTCAACTCTGTTTCTTGCTAATCAAAGGAGTTTGGCGCTCAGTGTCCGGGGAACCCGAGGACCCACTAGATCCTTCCATGCCCGATTTAGGGGTCGGGCCTATTCGCGTGGCTTATTGCGGCCTCACCAACCTCTTGCTGATCTTCTTGTCTTGAGTCAGCTTCAGCAACCTCTCACGGCGCTCCGCCATGTGACCTGCAAAGGAAGTGTACTTGGGATAGCCACATTGAAGAAAACAAATAAAGAGGAATATCCATAGAGCAAAGCAAGAAACCTAAGAGGTCTACGGCCTGCCCGTAAGACAGGCATTCGACGAGCGCCTTGGTGTTGATCGGACGCGCCTCGAACGTCAGCTCGCCATCCTTATCAAGAACGTCGTCCCCTTCCCTCGTAATCCACCGAGCAGGGAAGAAACCATCGACAAACTTGTTCAGGACGCCATAAGCTTCCTCGTCCTCAACACTCATACCGCCAACAGGAGTGTGGTAGTATCCAGGTCCATGGTCGTAATGGCCCGAACACCAGGGGATGGGAAACTTTGAGACTTTCCCAATCTCGGGATTACACTCAGCATCCAAACATGGCTCCCCGTCCTCGTCCACCACAACGGCCGGTTCAAACAGCGAATCCACGACTGTCTGGGTAGACGGTTGCAAAATATACCACTTATCCTTGAAATCTCGCACATAATCCATATACATCCTAAACAGTCTTTTCGAATGCTTAAGGGACACCCAACTGTGCTTCCCTCTTCGGGACTGCCGTTGCAGATGAAAAACCATGAAGAACAGGGGAATCGTTGCCCCAATCCTCAGGAAGCGGCAGGTGAGTTCGAATGCCCGGATAAAGGAAATCGCGTTAGGATGAATCTGGGAGGGGGCCAGGTTCAAGTGGTTGAACACTCTCACGTGGAAGTCATTGAAAGGCAACCAGAGCCCGAGATCTTTAAATACGATCTCGTACATGGGAAAGGCGTCCTGTGTAAGCTCGGAGCAGATGCGGGCATCCCTCGACGGCCTCATGATCTTAAAGTTTCTCTGAAATCCCTCCTAGCCACCGCCATACTCGACGACAGTGTAAGCTTGTTTACCGGTATAGCTATAGATCGAAGCTATTCCCCGGGGTTCAGCACCAACCCAATCTAGAGTAGGGTCACCGACGGTGTCGACCAGATTCATGCTTTTGTCGGCAGTGCTTATTTCCTCGGCATCATTACGCCCCGAGGAATCAGGAATATCGACCATTTACCTGCAAAGTATATGAAACCGGTGAATTCGACAGCAAATCCGCTTTTCCACCACACAGACGGGAAGAAGTAAGCAACACTCAGACCGAGTCAACGACCCTTTGTATGAAAAACGGGGAACACGTAGACCTCGACCAAACACCGACCTTAACGGCAAACGTATATCAATCATAAATGTCACGAGCATAGCATGAATATCGCGAGCAAAGGATGAATCCTACGACCAAGTTCATAACGTTGCTAGCCAGATACAAGAATACTACGGGGAAAACTAGCCTACATACTAACGAAAGGATGAATCCCCCAACCAAGTTCATAAATCTACTAGCCAAACGCATGAATATCACGGGCACGATCGTAAACCGTGTGCCTAAACCTATGAATACCGCGGGCGTAATCGTGAATCAGGCGCCCAGAGTGCTTGAATTTCTCGGGCACGATCACCAGACACGAAATTCTACCTCTAAACACCATCAAAATCTATCTACAACATGAGATATCAAAGAAAAATAACACTTACTTGGAAGAAGAGTGAGGAGCGACAGTGGTGGAGATGAACACACGGAAAACGGTGCGGCGGTCTCAGCGACGCTAGGAAAACACGCGGTGTTGAAGGCAGAGAAAATATGAGAGCACGAAGATGTGAAAACAAGCTATGGGCCCTGAAGCCCTATTTATAGAGATGACATGGAATATGAAACGTCGCATCGGGGAACCACAAACCGCCTTCATCCTCGACGCCTACTCGCGTAGACAATGATGCCCCTACTCCCTAGGGAGGTATTGTGGTGTCCAAGAGCCACGCCACGTGTCTGACTAGTGTATCACCACCTCCCCGTGAGTACTCCTCGAAAACTCCTCGATCGCTGCATGGAGCAAATCACGAACCGGGCGACGTCTCACATCCCCGATTGAAAAACCCTTTATCGCGCAAGCGAGTCTCGCGAAGGGGCAAACTTGAATCAAGTCATAACTCTCGTACCAGGAGCAACGACTTGGGGGGCTTCTGTTCTGAACTGGGCCTGCCCTTGGCCCAATCACCAGTGAGGCCCAATCTAAGCTTGCCAATATACTGTACTAAGCAGTATACCCTCCGAGCACACCCCGATCATGGATCTCTGGTCGGCTATGATTGCCTCCCACCGGTGCTCGCGAAGAATGTCCACGACGAGCGCGCGCTCCCATCGAGCACCCTCCTTGTAGGGCTGACTTTCAAACCTCTCCAAATTTTTCGGAGTCTTCATGGCCCCGGGAAGATCGCGTCTTTACCCTCCCTGTCTTGCGGAGGGCGTCATCCAAGTAGGGGGCCATGTGCAGGTCCCCACTACTCACGTAGAACCTGGCAGTCTCTTTGTTGGGCTTGTTTGATCGACCCAATAAAGAGACATTGGCCCAGCGCTGAGGACTATAAATACCCTCTATTTCAAGAGGGTCAGGTATTCATTCATTCACACATACATTCATACTTGCTTGCTCATTCCGTCTCTCACTTTGCCAACGGAGTATCTTGCAGGTACCCCCCCCCCCCCCCCCCCATCTCCTTCAAATCCAGTCTGAAGCCATAACGATCCAACTCTGATCAGGTACGATCAAGACTACAGGATAAAAAATGCTTGAACAAAAAAAAGTTACTAGATAAAAAAATATAATTTATCATAAGTATTTTTTTTTATATAAATCATCATATTTATACTATCATCTAATAAAAATATATCACTATATTATATCATATAAATAATTTAATAATTTTAGTCTAATTTAGTAGAATACATGATTTTATTGGTTGACAATAATATATCCATCTTTTTTCTCTTTAAAAAAAATATTCTTAAACCGCATTTACATTTTTTTAACACACTCATGTAAAATGTCTAAAATATTCCTTGATTTCAGAAATTCATATCCGAAACAATATTTTTCAAAAATTTTTACACTATTCAAAAATATATATTTAAAATTACTTCATTTCCAATATACATCTTCATAATAAGGGTGTGTTAAAAAATTACCAAATTAAATTATTGATTAGTTGCTTAAACCATAACATAGTGGCCCTTCACTTCTACTTGGCTGGGCTCTCTGGACTGCACCAAATTTTCCTCCTCTCTATCTTAGAATTTTTTACTTGTCTCCCAGGTGCTACACACACACACACCCCCCTATAATTTTCAAAGATTTCAATTTTAACTCTTTTATAAATTTTTTAATAATTTTTTACATTATTTTTAAAATAATTCTCAAAAATATTAAAAAATTAACAAATTTTGATAGTTAACTTAACTTCAAGTTTTTAATCATTGCAAATAATTGTCTGTTGGATTTTTTTTTTTGAAAATTTCAGTGCGGGCGACATGTCAGTTTTTTAAGATATAGTAATCTATTACCATACAAATAGGATTTATAAAAAATAATATGAATGTGTTACATATGTGTTTTTTTAATAATTGCAGAAAATTAGCCAATCAAAATTTTCAAAATTTCCAATGCAACTCAGAAAAAAACATATCCGTGTTTTTTGAAATATATCAAATTTAATGTTGTAGTGTTAATTTTATTTTCTAAGAACCATAAAAAACGGCCTACTAAATTTTTAAATATTTTGGCATAAACCGGTCAATTTCAAAATAACTTAACTTTATATATTTCTATATCATTTTTCTTTTTATATATTCAATTTTATATATAATTTAAATATTGTTTTTTTAATTGATTGCGTTTTCATCTATCAAGAACTTAATTTTAAAACAGAATAGGGCTTTCAAATGATGCTAAAATATTAAAGTTTAATTTGACACTAAATCTCAACCATTAAAAAAATTGATCAAACAATTATATTAAATAAAATAAAATAATAAAAAGTATATATAGTTTTTTTTCTCTAAAAAGTAAGCTATTTATATTATCATTAGATCAAATGCAATTAATAGTTGAGATTTAATTATTTTATTTAAAAATGAAGTGGTTAATTCAAATAAATGTAAGGGTGTAGAATACAAATGTTAAGGTGTCAAAATAAAATTTCTCAATATTAAAGTAGAAAAGTTGTTTTGGGCTTTAGGCCGACTACTATTAAGCAATTTTGTTTTTCATTTTTATAGGTTCTTTCTAACTTCTGATAAAAAGTTAAAAATATCTATAGTTTTTGAAGGTGAATTTTCAAACACCATTTTCACACAAAATAAGTGTAAATTATTGAACTCTCCTCATTTTGCTAAAATTTAATTCGGAGATGCATCTCTGTATGTGTTTTAAAGTTTGTCCGCAAATGCATCTCCAAATTAACCATTGTTTTCAAGTTAAGGGAAGTTTTCGGAGATGCATCTCCCTCTCCTCCTTCATTTTCTGAAACTTTTTCACCCTCATTAGAGCTCGTAAGCATCATTGTTCTAGTCAATTTTTCAAGCAACAGAGGTACCTATACTTCAATCTTTTCAATTTCAACTCACTCCACATACTACATTCAACATTTTTCACCCTCATCAACACTTTTTTTAGTAAGTTTCTCATTTATCTTCTTTTTTAACTTTTGATTAATGTATTAGGTAAAATAGTTCATTTTTAATGCATTAGGTAAGTATTAGAATTCGAAATAAGTAGTTGTTACAAACATGCACTATGATTTGGTTTCATTTTGGGTTGTTAGGGCAATAATGGTATCTATTTATACCAATGATGCAAACATGATATTTTTCGGAGATGCATCTGTGAATTGGGTCTTTTCTGGTCTTCAGAGATGCAAATCCGAAAATGACCTGAATTTCAAACTAATGTATTTTTCTCTATTTTTTTCCAGGAAAATGGTTGCAAACAATGACGACAGAATGGGACCCAGCTGTGAAACCTAGCACGCGTTCGTTCGCCACGAGAGGGATAGACTTTGGAATGAGCAGGTCAGAGCGAGGCGGGGAACCGTCCCTAGGCCTCATGACGGGGAAGCGTCGAGTTATATGAGCCGTCGGTCACAAGGGTCCTCATTCCAGGGGCGCGTCTCCCCTACTCACGTAGACTATGAGGAAACTTCTGCTGCACATGATAATGTCCCTCCACTTTCAGACCGTTATCCAGGAGAGTCCTGTGACACCTCATTACTGATATACTGTAGAGATCATGTTACTCGACATGTCTGGGTCAGAGAGTTATATTTGTTAACGATTGTTATTTTTATGTTTTAAACAAATTGATATTGTTATATTTTATTTTTAAGAGAAGCGCTGTTGTTTGAAGCCTGATAACAACATCAGAAAGATTTCACAAGTTTTATCATCCTAAGGATGGGTTTCAAAGTTTCATTAGATACCCGATCTTGCCGATCAATGTTCTTCCAGGTACAAGACCATTAGCCATGGCATGCATGGTACTTTTGCTGAGAGATGGCATAAAGAAACGTCATTTTTCCACTTCTTCATTGACGATATTATGATTACACTAGATGACATCACTTGTTTTCTACACCTTTCCATCAGGGGAAAGTTACTTGATCATTCCAGGATCAAATGCGATGAGGCCTAGGAGATAATGGTCATTTATTTAGGAGCTAACCCAATGGATGACCTAATGTAGTGTAAGAACACCAAATGTGTTCATGCCAAATTTTCATACTTGAAGGAGTTATATGAACAAAACTTGGAGTTGGTGATCTCGACGGCGATGAACTACATCTTACCTACCACCGCGAGTTTGCTTTGAGGTGTTTCTTCTTATTCTTGGTTGGCACGTCCATGTTTGTGGAAAAAAGTGCAACCTACGTCGATGTGGTATACCTTAAGTACTTCATTGACTTTTCGGTTATTCACGAGTGGGACTGGGAGCCGCTTATTTGGTATACTTGCACTCCAAGTTGAATGAAGGTTCCCTTTGGATGACAAAGCAAATGATAGGTTCATGCACCATACTGACAGTAATTTTCATAGCTACTATTAATTTAAAAACAACTTTCAAGAATAGATATTATCTCACTTTCACCGCATACACGGGTATGATCGTGTGCTAGGGTATATTGAGGATTGACTGCATGCTTGCATGTATTTCCTGCGTAAAGGGAATGATGTTGTGTGGTTGTTATGTGTGTATATTGATAGGACTCAGTATGACGACATTGATTGGACACCATACGCCATTCACCGGGACACTGTTTCCTTTGACTTCATTTCATATTACTCCAGATGGTTAGCATGTGGTAGGAATCTGATGTACAGGTATCTGCCAAAGTGATGTAAGTGTCAGTTTGGATTGGTGCATATCATTTTGAGATCCCCCTTGGAGGCTGCTCCTAACAACATCGTCTGCAGACATCTTGATGACATGTTAGCGGATTACAAGAATCATCTGATACCAAAGTGTATCAGAGTATGTCAGTCATAACTCAGTGGTCTTATGTGGACAATTATATGACTTGGTTATATATTGTATCACATCTTTTTATAACACCATACACTTCTGAACGTCCACCTTCTAAGTCAATCAAATTTTCAAAAAGATTAAATTAAAATCTATAAATACTACATTAAAACTTAGATTTTTAAATAAACTACTAAGTCAACCAAATTTTGAAAAGATTAAATTCAAATCTATAAATACTACATTCAGACTTAGATTTTAAAAAAATTATTAGAATAAATTTATGTTTGATAAAGTCTAACTCAACATAACTTGATATTTGATATCGTTTAAAAATGATTGGTATTAATTTAAAAACGGTGTAATTTTATATTGTTGGTATTAATTTAAAAATAGTTTAATTTTCTATTGTTTTTTATTCTATGAAAAAGCCTGATACATACCATCACTTGTGATTGATGATTCTAAACTATTCAATATCTATTTGGTGATTCTAAATCACCAATGCTGTAGAGTATAGGAGGAGGATTGACGTGCTTACTATAGAAAATATCATCTAGACACCTTAAATAAACCATAAAGTGTATCATGAGTTCGGTGAAACTTCATTGTTTTTTGGTTATCTATGATTAGAGACCTTAACAGCTATACACTTACTTGAGAGGTGTCTGTGCCAGTTTGGATATGTCTAGGACATTCCACGACCAGTCCCTGCTATTCCATCTGAGGACATTGATAGCTGGGTTGTTGCTCACTTATTGGGTTTTTCATGTGCCATTAAAGATTGTGTAGTGGATATTCAGTTCTCTGCAGAGTGTGGGGGGTGGGTACTTGGAGTGGTACCTTACTGTATCTCACATGATTCCACCTATGCAGTATGGAGATAATGGTGGACCTTCTCATGCTTAGTCTTCACGTGTTGGATCTTCTCATGCTGATGTTGGGGTACCTCTCGATGACGTGCAACCTCCTCCACCGCCTGCACATGGTGCAGATGACGCTCAACGCCTGCAGATGATATAAGTCATTATAGATAACCTCATGGGTTTGGAGAATCCATATGGCGAGGTTTATAGTTTGGCATCGCATGCAGTACACATAGCCCATGTGGGACCTATTAGATCTTATTATTTTATGTATTATTTGTATATTATGTATCGTATTACTCAGACATTTGCACAATACTATTTATTAGATAACATTTTGCTACTTTCATTAATGCATGATGAACATAACTTAACATTTTAAAAACGGTTACATAACTTTAGACAAAGAATTACTTAACGTAACAAAACAAAAATAAATAAGAAAACCTAAACATTACCAAATGATTATGCATGTTTTAACATCTTGATTATATCATCGACAAATCTAGTAATTTTTGCATCAAACTCGATCGGTCCCTTAGTTAGCCCATGGTGATATGTCCTCCACATAAATTTCAAATCTTCATCGGTCTTCAACTCAATAAGGATGTATTTCACCTTTCCATCAGTATCAATCTAGTCTTCACGAAACTCGATCTTATTAACCTTTCTATTCTCGGTGTATGGAAAAATATCGTACAACTTGGATCACAGAAGGGCGAGACACGTGGTGCCCTCGGGGAGACAAAACTCTACAGGAGGTTTCACTCTGTTGAAATACACTTCTACTTTAAACAAAAACGGAGGCGATATTGTAAGATGTTTTTCTTAACAACACATGACCTATATTTATACAACTTTAAATTCTTTTTGGACCATACAAAACAATCAGTGCAATTATAGTTGTACAAAACTGTCAACAAATTCTCAACCTTTCAATTTTCACTCTTTTAAAACTACCAATTTTTCATTCATGGACGGAAAATCTGGTAAGTTACGAATGTTTTCAAAATTCCAGTACTAGACAAACTACCCGATTTTTTATTTTAAGCAAAAAAACCAGTAAACATAGAAACTTTCAATAAAGACGATAATTTCCTTAACATGCCAGATTTTTTAAAAAATCAAATACACCAAAATTTTCATATACACTATCATATTTTTTGTTAGGTACCAGATTTTCCAATTTGATCTACTAAATATTTTGTCTGAATTTTTTAACTAAATTTACACAAAAATAACATGGGTATTATTGAAATATGTGGAGGTACCAAGTTACGGTGTCAAGATTAGGCATGATAATAAAACTCGTATTCGTGGGTATCCATCTGAACCTGCCTCGAAGTTGACAGGAAAAATCCGTTTTGACTGAGTTTGTGTTCGGGTTTGAGTTTTTTCCAATTACAAAATATGGGTATGACTCGGATAATGGGGACACTAGTATCCACCCTGAACTCACCCTGTTTATTTTATATGTACATTATTATTTATTTTTGATAATTTAGAATATTAAATATGTGATCTATGTTTTGATGATTTGTTTTGTATTTATTATTTAAAATATTTAAAATGTATGTACGTAATTTTGAGATTATTTTATTTTCTTAATTATAATTTAATTTAATTTTGAAAAAAATAAATATTTTTAATTAAAAAATTGACTTTACTAAATAGATGGTGGCAGAGCGGAGATACCCGAACTCAACTTGAACCCATTTGAGACGAATTTGGATTTTAATTCTTCATTCCCGTTTGAGTTTGAGACAGAAAATAGAAAATAACTGAGAATTCATATTTGAATTTGAGAGAGATAAAAATCATTTCCGACCCGCTTATTGCCATACCTAATCAAAACCATAACATAGCGGCCCTTCACTTCTACTGGGCTCGCTGGACTGCACCAAACTTTCCTCTCTTTGTTGGAGTTTCTTACTTGTCTCCCTATGTGCAGCACTCCCACACCCCCTGTAATTTTCAAAGATTTGAATTTTAACTCTTTTATGATTTACTTTTTTTTTTTTAGATTTTAACAATAGTTTAAAAAATATCAATGCCAAAAATTTGATATCTATATATAGAATCCTTTGAAATTTTAGTCTTCTTAATGTAAGAAAAATATCAAAAGTTTTAAATAATTGAAAAAATGCGATAATATTAACTTTAAGTTTTTAATCATTGAAAAAAAATAGTCTGTTGCATTTTTTGAAATTTCAGTGCGGGTGACATCAAGTTTTTTAATATAGTAATCTATTATAATACAAATTAGATTTATCAAAAAACAATATGATTGTGTTACCTATGTGTTTTTTTAATAATTGCAGTAAAATATCCAAGCAAAATTTTCAAAAATTCGAATGCATCCCTGCATGACATATCAATTTTTTTTAGTCCAATAATGTATATCAGATTTATAGGAAAATGTGGTAGTTTTAATTTTGTATTTTATAAGAACCATAAAAAATTGGCTACTAATTTTTTTTTTAAATTGATATAAACCGAGGAATTTCAAAATAATTTATAATGTTTTACTTAAATATTAAATTGTCAATTCAAATGAAATGTAAGGGTGTAGAATACAGGTCTTAGGGTGCCAAAATAAAATTTGTCAGTATTGAAGTAGGAGACTTGTTTTGGGCTTTATGTTGCTATTAAGAGAACGATATTTCGCATACTCTTAAATGACTTTTTATATGGGAAAATTTTACTTCATACCCCTGTTTTTATTTCTATAGTGTTATAATTTTGTAAGAATGTCAAATCTTTTCTTAATTGATCTTAACTATTTTATTATTTCACTTTTTACTATTTTTCAAAAAAGTCTGAAAATTGCACCCCAACCATCGTTTTCGATATTTTGGTAAAAACGTTCCGGAAGAGTTTGTCAAAGTGTTCTAGTTTTGGACAGAAAACTTATATAAATCGAAACACTTTTTAAAAGTCTTCCGGTGAGAAGATGTATAAGTCAGAACACTTTTGAAAAGTCTTCTAGTGCAAAGATATGTAAACCGGAACACTTTTCCAAAGTGTTCTGGTGTGAAGATGTGTAAACCTCCAAAGTGTTCCGGTGTGTCCTAAATTCTAAACCGGAACACTTTTCAAAAGTCATTTGGTGCTCATTTTAATTTTTCTTTACTTTTCAGGTATGGAAATTTCGCTCCAAATTTGTCAAAAAAAACAAGCCATTTGTAGACACTACTGATGTATTCTCTACTACTCAAACATTCGATACACGAGAAAAGGTTATAAGATGGATTAAAGAGGTTGGAATTAGAAATATGGTAACTGTTATTATCAAGCGTTCGGACACCGAAACATGCAAGAGAGGAAGAAGTAACAAAATAATATTTGGGTGTGATAAAGGGGGTAAATACAAGGATAAAAGTGAAACTCAAATTGCGACTAAGAGATATGGATGTCCATTTAAAATCAGGTCGACTCCGTCAAAAGATGGGTCTGGATGGAAGGTTGATGTAAAATGCGGATTTCATAATCATGGAATACCTGATAGCCTTGAAGGTCATGCGTTTGTTGGTAGGTTGTCCGCAGATGATAAGAAACATGTTTTTTATTTGACAAAGAGACATGTTCCACCTAGACATATATTGCTTTCCTTGCAAGAGCGAGATCCTGAGAATGTGACTCGGATCACGCAAATATATAAGTAGAAGACTGTGATAGAAAAAGAGATAAGAGGTCCAAGAACTGAGATGCAACATCTGCTTAAGCTCATAGAGGATGCAGGCTATGTCTACTGGAGTAAAAAAAGAGATGACTCAGAAGTTGTGAGAGATATTTTTTGGGCGCATCCAGATTCGATTAAGTTGTTGAATATTTTTCCTATTGTGTTAGTTATGGACAACACTTATAAGACAAATAAATATATACAACATTTGTTTGAAATTGTTGGTACGACACCGACCGAGTTGACATTTGCTGTTGCGTTTGCTTATATGGAGTCTGAGCATACAAATAATTTTGTTGGGTCTTGGAGAAGCTGAAGGAATTGTTTGTGAAGAAAGATTTGTGTCCACAAGTGATTTTGACAGATAGAGATCTTGCTTTGATGAAAGCAGTTGAAGTTGTGTTTCCTACGATAATTAATTTTCTATGTTGATTTTATATTAACAAAAATATGGGGATGAGATACAAGAAATATGTTGTGAAAGAAATGCAAGAGACACATTATGGACGAATCTTCTAAACAACACATGACCCTTATTTATACTACTTTTGATTTATTCTAGACCACTCAAAATTATCGGTCCAATCACAACCACTCAAAACTATCGGTCCAATCACAACCACTCAAAACTGTTGGTCCAATCACAACCATTCAAACTGTCAACCCAATCACAAACCATTCAAATAACGTAAAATATATGCATATGAGTAACATAAACTATACGCATAACATAATATATTACACATAATGTTAATACAAATAACATATGTAAAAAAAACATGTCATAAACATAAGTCATACCAAAAATCATTGTGAAAGAGAAATACGTAACGCCTCAAATAATTCTACAAATTATGGATCATCCGCCTCAACCCCAATCACCTATCACCTTAAGGTTTTAGGTGGATAAGTGGTGTATCTCTCCGACTTATAAATGATCAAGTCACCATATTCCTATCCAATATGGGACTATTTCTCACACTTGTTGTATTCTCAACACTCTCCCTCAAGTGTGGGTCCATAATGCTCCCCGTCAAGTGAATGCTCTTTCTTCTACATACACTACCCTTACCCATGTGGGGTACTTTTTGATACAAGTAAGTTGGTCCATTTCTCAAAATCAAAGGCTCTGTTACCATTTGTTGGGGGGGGGGGGGGGGGGGGGTTACTAGGGCATTGATACGAAGTTGGGGATTATGCACCTTTGTGAGAGACATACAACTTATCCACCTAAAACCTTAAGGTTTTAGGTGGATAAATGGTGTGTCTCCCACAAATATGTGTTTCTCAAGCTAAAAGTACCTACAAAGTGTAAGAATGCTCCTCGCTCGACCCCCCGAGTTGCGCCAACAAGTCTATGATGCCACTGTTGAGAGGAGTTACTAGAAGTATTGATACAAAGTTGATGATTATGTACCTTTGTGAGAGACACACCACTTATCCACCTAAAACCTTAAGGTGATAGGTGAGTGAGTTCTCCCACTTATATATTTCAATGTGGGACTATTTATCCATGTTACTCACAATTGTATTATTCTCAATACTCTCCCTTAAGTGTGACTTTACCACAATGCTCCCCCTCAACACTTGTACCATTGTTGACTCTCTTCAACAGGACACTTCTACCAACATGCGGGACTCTTACCCACGACCATATGGAGATACTTTTGATACAAGTAAGCAGAACCCTTTCTCGAACCAAAGGCTTTAATACCATTTGTTTATGCACGAGATTAATAAATGAAGAAAGGTATAAGAGAATAATATTAAAACTCTGCAATGACAACTATAAATTTGTAAGGAAGAATGATTGAAAAATGATTATTGTTACTATTACTGTTATAAATGACAACTACTACTATTCTATTTATACACCACTTTTCCATCTAAAACCTTAAGGTGATAGATGAGTGGGTTCTCTCACTTATAAATTCTCAAGTCACCATATTCCTATCTAATGTGGGACTATTTCCCCATATTCACACTTGCTATATTCTCAACATTCACCCTCAAGTTTGAGTCCACAATGTTCCCCCTCAAGTGGAAGCTTCTTTCTTCCACACACTTGTACCATCGTTGGACACTCTTCAATGGAACACTCTACTCACATGCGGGACTCTTATCCACGACCAAGTGGAGATACTTTCGATATAAGAAAGCTGGTCCCTTTCTCGAACCAAAGGCTCATGATACCATTTGTTGGGGGGAGTCACTAGGAGCATTGATACAAAGTTGGGGTTATGCACCTTTATGAGAGACACACCACTTATACACCTAAAACCTTAAGGTGATAGGTGAGTGGATTCTCCCACTTATATATTTTAATGTGGGGCTATTTCTCTATATTACTCAAACTTGTATTATTCTCAATACTCTCCCTCAAGTGTGAGTCTACCATAATGCTCCCCCTTAACACTTGTACCTCCGTTAACTCTCTTCAACGAGACACTTCTACCTACATGCGGGACTCTTACCCATAACCATGTGGAGATACTTTCGATACAAGTAAGTCGGTCCCTTTCTCGAACCAAAGGCTCTGATATCATTTGTTGGTACACCAGGTTAATAAATGAAGAAAGGTATGATAAAATAATATTAAAACTCTGCAATAATGGCTATAAAGTTGTAAGGAAGAATGACTTTGAACAATGATTGTTGTTATTGTTATAAATGACAGCTACTACTAGTTTATTTATACACAAAGTAAATTGTCACATAGGCCCTAATAAAAGGTAAACTTAATGACTAAGTGTTGTACCCCAAAATTTGCCCTTCCATTTTCAAGACAAATTATTTCAATAGGTCTCCTCATACTCATGAAGGTCTCAAACACTCAAGACTTATCAAGAATTGATCAAATGGACTATCCTCCTAAGCAATTGACCTACAACTAGGGTTTTGTTTTTCTCAAGGAAAATTGAGCTTCTAAGGCCTCAAGTAGATTTCATGGTTCCTCATATGCTTCAAAGAATACTCTTGTCAAGTTTCAAGCCTTACATCACAAATTTGTTCAGACAATTGCTCAGATGATTGAAAATCAACTATATTGGATAAAAAGTCAACATTGGTCAACTTACAGTCAAACTTCAATATTTTTGGTCAACATCAATATTTCGAAGTCACATTCATCATTTGATCAAGGGTTGATCATGATTCATCAAGAAAACCCAAGATTCATCAAAAGACAAAAGTTACCAAATTAGGGTTTTCTTAAGGAGAACTCAATTGAACTTTGACCAAGCATAACTTTCACATGCTTCATCAAAAATTCCTCAACCAAAATCTAACTTGAAGGAAATTCAATTCTCTACAACTTTGTCCCTCTAAGTTCAAGGCCAAAAATGCTTCATTTGAGAGATATAGGCCAAAATATTACAGGTCATTTTAAAAGTCAACAAAAAGACATCTTTTGTCAAAGTAATTTACATCAACTTAAAGACTTCAAATGGAAAAGTGACCAATGTAACACCCCAATTCTATATGGAGGATAATAATAAAATCAGAGTTCAACATGAATAGGATGCTACATTTTCAACTTAAAATCAAACTTCATTTAATCGCATACAAAACAGATACATAACACTTAATTCGGATGAACTGATAACAGCCTGATTTATTCTTTAAAATCAAACAACTTTTTATTGATAAGTAGCGGAATTTACATACTCAACTTTAATTAAATTAACATCTTTTATTCAACTAAAACAACCTCAATACAAAAATTATTTCATGTAATCAACTTAAAAATTTAGAAACTGAAATAATGATCAACAACTAAACATCAAGCGTTCATCCCCCCGAGTGCTACATATCAGAGTGACAACACCGACTCAAACTGATGAAGATAACAACTATTCTTCTTGATTACCTGCACATTACCAACAGAGGGCAACAATCAAATAGAAGGGGTAATATGTCTAACGATATAATAGAATGTATGATAATTAATATATTAGAATCAGTTCATAAAATCACCACTTCACAACTTTCAAACAACTTTAATCTCAACAAAACATCAACACAACATAACGACTAATTCACAACTTTTAGATGATACCTGTCATAACAAGTCAACAACATAAAGCAACAACAAATCTACCTTCACCATAACTCAAGATGCAACATAAAATGCGACTCAATTACAATGCACATGCATGTGATACCATTGGAGCAGAACTCCTAACTTAAAAATGGAGCAGAACTCCCATCTTAAAAACAGAGCAGAACTCCCATCTTAAAAATTTCCAATTAATAGAGGCATCGACAAGGCATAAGCCTTCTTTGCAGTTTGTCAATCCAGGCCATCACAGAGTATGCAAATGTATGTGACTCAATGAATGCACCATCACATACCCACAACAATCATCATTCATCGCAAGGCATAAGCCCACATCACCATTATTATTAGTAAATAGAGGTAATTCATCATCATTTAGAAATCCCTGCAACTTTGCATTACCAACAAGAATTCACAGCAACTTAACAACAATTCATCCCTGGCCATACGCCTACAACTTAGCAATAATTCAACATTGGCCTTAGGCCTACAACTTGATATTTCAATAACAACAATCAGCGCAACATTGGCATAAGCTTACAACTTAGTACGTCACTACAATAATAACATATCAACAATAGTAATTTGACAACAACGTCAACAAGAAAACAACATTGGCCATAAGCCTAACAATTCAATACCACCTGCAATTCATATTTTTCAGCAAAGTATTCAACACACTGTATCGACTAAAATATACAACAATTGTTCTGTATAGTTATTCAGGCAAATCGACTAAATCCTGCTAATTAACTATCGGCTAAACGTCCCATTATTTATACTTTATACTAATATTCCTTATTAGTTTTTTGACAACTTAATACTACACTGCTATCCAATTCTGCTATATACATATACCAACTCCATTAAATCAACTCAGCTATAATTAATTTACTGATATAAGAATATTTTGCTATTCTGCTAAATATATAAGTTCTGTAACTTATGTCCATTCTGTTAAATATGTTCATGTATTGGTTGTACTAAATTAATTAATCAGCTTCCTATGTTTCATTATTGGTTTCTTCATATATATATATATATATATATATATATATATATATATATATATATATATATATATATATATATATATATATATATATATATATATATATATATATATATATATATATATATATATATATATATTACATACTTACAGAAAGCAAAACAAAACAATTACTAAAACAATATAACCAAAATTAAGTCTGGTACATGAAACATGGTGTGCCACTTGGCACACCCCTTATAATTGAGTGTGCCCCTCGGCACAAGGGTGTCCCCCTCGTCACACTTTTGTTTTTTGTGCCGTCCGGCACAGTCTGTGTGCCCCTCGACACGCCCAAACTTCCAATTTTTCCTGTCACACAAAATTCTTTGTAACTGATTCTAATACTCAAATTTGCTTTCGATCACTCGATTTATAACAGAACAATTTATACAATTGCAGCAACATCAATTTTCGCAGAAACATATTTTTCCAGAACCAACAACATGGAACCACATCAACATGACGATTAAATCAACACGATTTAATTCTCAGCAACATATTCATAGAAATCTGATAAATTTCAGAAACAACCAACCACAACAAATATACACATAATAAAACGATTTTACACAACCTATTTTCCACATACTATTCATCATAGTTCCTATTATACAGTCAGAACCCCACCCTTATCTTGGATTGGAGACCGCTCTATAATTTTTTGATCGAGCCTAGCCTTGCCAAAGTTTCCAACCTTTGCCTTTTCTCTGTAACTTTGCAACTTCCACGTTCCCACAAAATACTCCAAGACTTTTTCCTTATTCCTTCTAATTAACCTAATCCTCATAATTAGCTTAACCTTATAATTATTAATATTCTTATTGGGCCTAACTTTCACACCCCACCTATTACTCCATACAACCAAATAATGAGTCCAACTAATAAACCTTATATTATTCTAATATCTATATTAATATTATTGCTAATATTAATCAACCAATCAATTAAATATCAACCAAATAACAACTTAGCAACTTAAATCAACATTTCTCGATATTTCACAACTTCAACAATTTCAACAACATTTTCAACCATTAATTCGTAATTAATTTAATTAAATAATTAATTAAATTAAAGGGCGTTACAACCAACGTGAGAGTTGTATGGAACATCTTGAGCTTTCCAAAAAGTTCAAAATCACCTTCATATGACAAAATTTGAGAGAGTTATAATTGGTGCAAGTAGAGCAATTTTGAGAAAATCCATGACACCACAATTGAGCAATTTTGGATTTTTAGGCTAATGAGCCTAACTTTTGAAGTTCAAACGTGTTTATGACATGTTTAAGGACCCCCAAGTCCATTCATGTATTATTTTAATTTTTTATTTCATTTATTTTGATTTTATTAATTTAAATTCAAAATTAAATTAAATAAATATTAAATAAATATACAAGGCACGTTGGCTTTTGATTTGGATCATTTTGAAGCCAAAGATCACATGTCAAGCATAAAAAAACCATGAGGGATGAAGAAGGAAAGAGATCTTCATGTTTTGGAAAGTTTTGCAATTGTTTTGGAAACAAATAATGACTTTGATTGCACACGTTTCCTTCCAAGAATGTTAACTTGAAAAACCATCCATTATAAATAGAGGACACACTCCATAAGACAAGGACACATATTGGCTGACATAGAAACAAGTTCTCAAACACAAAATTTTCAAAGAATAGGTGCAAATCGTATCCCAGTTTTCCAGCTATTCTCAACTGAAACGAAGCCTCGAATCATCATCCTGACATCCCCAGGAATCTCCTCAAGTCCAAAACCATGCTCAACCGTGCCCAGAACGTCTCCCCTCAATCACACCGGTGGTAAGGATTTTCTAATTTCAAATTTATTAATCCTTGTGTTATTAATAAGTTTCATATGTCCAGATGTGTTAAACAAGGAACATAGAACAGGTTAGAACCGAGCGTGTAAAGAGAAGGGAGGGGGTTAGAACCCCAGCGATGACAAAACTCTTTTTTCTTTACTTTCTTCATTTCCCCTTTATTTTTATTAGTTATTTTGTTATTAATTAACTTTTTTAATCAAAACTTATACATTAAAAAATCAGAAAGAAGTCATATAATAAAATCAACAAAAAATTAGTTTTAGGGTGTAAAATAATTAATTAATTTTTTGGTCAATTAGATTTTAGGCTTTTTATTAATTAAAATCAATTAGAATTAGGATTTTAATTTTTATTAATTAACACATAAATTATTTTCATAAAAACACCAAAAATATGAACTTAGATTTTTAGGGCATTTAAACTTTTTTTCCAACATTTTCTTATTCTTTTTTCTATTTATTTTCTTAGACAATTGTATAGGTCGCACAATTTAATGTAATAGTTTAGATTTACATCCCCATATTTTTCTAATTGTGTAACTCTCTCAAAGCTCTGTAATAGCGTAGATTTACATTCTCGCTTTATCTTTTGCCTTTATATATATATATATATATATATATATATATATATATATATATATATATATATATATATATATATATATATATATATATATATATATATATATATATATATATATATATATATATATATATATATATATATATATATATATATATATATATATATATATATATATATATATATATATATATATATATATATATATATATATATATATAACTGCTAGTAAATAGGCTTGTATGATAAAAATAAAGTCAAACATAGATAACCTTAATTTTCAAGATAAGATAATTGAAATCAATGCACTTTGCACACTTCACCACTAGGGTAACCTCTCTTCGTTGCCTTGCGATACTAATGGTCACGTCCCACGAAAATAGAAATACTTTAGCAAAGACCCTCGGTTAAACAATATCATCATGGTCCATTTTGAATAAAGATCATAATCCCTCGATGACTCTTCGAGTTGTCTAAAAAATAATCTAGTCACTTCAATGACCCTACGAGAAAAATGATGATAGTCCCTTCGAATTGCTAAAAGTATCCTTACATGTTGCCTTCTATGACCATACGACGATCCTATGTCTGTCCCTTCACATCCAATAGATAGGGCGTTCTACCAACTAATGGTGTGGATAGTACTATCTCTAACGGAGAAGGAAAATAACAAGAACGACCTTTGGTGGGTAAGAATCAACAAATTACTTGCTCATAACAGTTTGAAACAAACAAATTCATTTTTACACCTTACGTTTCAAAACAAATATTTTCAAAAAAACACTTTGTAAACATTCTTGAGGACTGATACAAGAATTATTACAAAGTCTGCCTAACAATTAGCATTCAAAATATTTTTAAATCACACACAACAAAACAAGTTTAAAGTGAGCTAGCAATTAAGAGTCTGTAGATAACTATGGATGAAAAGGATGCTAACACCTTCCCTTTTCATAACTTACCCCCCAAACTCAAAATCTATCAATGGTCTTTCCTGTTATTTTCACCTTTCCTCATTGGATAAAAGAAAATTCGGTGGCGAGTCTTGCTATCCGCAACATTTATGATAAAACTCTAAACAAGTCAGTTCTCCCACCGTATTACAGAACTGGAGACTCTGTTGAGGACAATTTTAAACGAGGGGTTACCTTAAGGGTTTATATCACTTTACTTGCTTGAATTATGTTCTTTGTCTGCTTTAACTTTAATGTCTTTCTTGGGTTTATTATTTGAAAGATCCTACACCCGGATCTAGGGATGTCTTAGGTAAGTATAAATATATCATAAAAATTGTACGGCATAAACTGATGTGGTTAATATGATGGCTACAGTTAGTGTGACACTTTGGTTTGTAATGATGTTCCTTAAGTCAGTCAAGGATAACATTAGGCTTCCGCGTGGTGTCGTTAACACTAATTTTCTTTTAGAACCTCATTTGAACCATATTGGCCATTAGAAAGTAGGGAGATAGTCGAATTTGGTGCAGTCTGAAGGTGGTTGATACTCGAAGCTACACTCATTGAGATTCGAATCTCGGGATGTTTTGATGGAAAATCAGTTGTCGTACTAAAATAAAGCCTCCGAGAAAGATCTGTGATATGAGATTCTTAGAACCCGGTTACTATTTTAGGAAAATTTAAGCCAACTAAACTTCAGTTATGGGAAGGGTACTTACCTATTGACTTCATGCAAGCCTTTAAACCTAAGGCTACTTGTATGACTTGTTTGTATTCACTATCTAACAACTTGAATTCCTCACAGGATTTGTTTGTATAAACTCATTTGTTCTCATCACCTTACGCTTTTGCTTAGTGCATGGCATACATATCATGTCATTTCATAACACAACACTGTTACTAATCTTTCGAGGATCTTAGGGATTTATGGTGCAATATTTACAGGATTGTTATAAGCCAAATTTATATCAAGGGGCAATAGGATTTATTTTCCTCTATCCAGGTGCCGTCAAGATCAAAGTGCATTTTCTTGAGTCAAAGGCTATGACCCATTTGATATGATGAGCTTGATTCTTATAGAAGGACATTCAAAGATGAACAATTAAAGTTCTTCAGACAAAGCTGCAACTAAATTAAATTTCTAATGTTTCAAACTAGATTCCCTAAAGATCCGTGAAAACATTACATACGCATCTACATACCATGTCATTGCATGACAGGTTTCCAAGTCAAGTTTCTCATCTCCTTGTTGTTTATTTCAGCAGAAATGGCTCTTGAACAAATAGTGAAAGATCTCCAGGCTCAGAATGCTCAGTTCCAAGAGATGTTCCTAAGCTTAGCCAAGGAGCAAGAAGAATTGAAGGCACTCATCGTCAAAGAGAAGAAGAAAAAGACAAATAAACCAATTGACATTATCAACATAGGGAGAAGATTCAGAGGTCCGGCTAAACAGGTCAAGGAGATTGAAATCCCAGAGGACAATGATAATGAACAGGATGACAACGATGAAAGTGATAAGCATGAGCAAAATAGAATACATGGTTCTGTCAAATACTTTGTTGAAGAGGAAGAAGATTATTTGGATGAACAATATCCCCCTGTTGATGAGAAGTATAAGCTATTAGAAGAGCGTCTGAAAGCTATGGAGATACAGAAGGTGCCTAGCTTAGACTTCGAAGAATTGGGTTTAGTCTTAGGAGTCGTCATTCCTCTCAAGTTCAAAACTTCTAACTTTGCTAAGTATGACGGCATTTCTTTCCCGAAGATACATTTGAGGTCATATGTTAAGGAAATCCAACCACACACCGTTGACAAGAAATTGTGAGTTCATTTCTTCTAAGAGAGCCTATCTGGAACATAGTTGGAATGGTTCTATCAACTAGAAGGGACCAATATTCATACCTGGGAAGATTTGGTTGCCGCCTTCAACAAGTAGTACCAGTATAATGCTGATCTCACACCAACTCGTATGTAATTGCAAATTATGCCCATAAGCTCTAATGAAAGCTTCAAAGAGTGCGCCCAGAAATGGAGAGATCTCGCAGTCAGGGTTCAACCTCCTTTAGCTGATAGGGAATTGGTTGACATCTTCATGAGCACGCTAACAAGTCCTTTCTATAATTACCTACATGGAAATTCTTCAGCCGATTTCACTAAACTGATATTGACAGAGGAACGTGTTGAGAATGGAATCAGAAGTAGTAAAATCTAGGTGCCTACCTCTTCTGATACTCAAAAGAAGTCATACAATAGGAAGAAAGAGTCCAATATGTGTACGGGAAGAAAGGTCATAATAAGAGAGACCACAACCAATCTTTGGGGGCAGTATTGATATCTAATTCTGCACCAGTGCAACAATGATAACATGATAATCAACGTAAGCAGGATACACCCAAAAGACAATTTACCAAAATCAACATGTCATTGGCTCAAGCGTTGCAACACATGTTGAAGAAAGAGTTGATTACGTTGAAGGATCCTCCTCGGAATCCCAATACTTCCGCTCCTAGCTATCATCCCAATGCAAGGTGTGCATACCATTCTAATAGTCCTGGACATGATACGAATGGCTATTGGGTGATGAAGAACAACATTCAAGATATGATTGATGCTAAGGAGATTGAGTTTGACCCTCCCGAGACTCCTAATTTGATCACTGCTCCCATGCCAAATCATGACTAAGATTGAGAGCATCCAAGTCATTTGAATTTTCAGTTGTAATTTCTTTTGTTTCTTCGAACACTTATCTTTATGTTAAACTTTGTTTTTTTTTCATTAATGCTGAAATTCTGGCTGCAGATACTCAATGTCACGTTCAATGTTATGACACCGTATCTGACTTTCTATAAGACAGTAAATACAAAAATAGTAAAGAACACAGTCAATTGTTTACCCAGTTCAGTGTGCAACAACACCTACTCTGGGGGCTACCAAGCCAGGGAGGAAATCCACTATAAGAGATGTTAATTCAGGAATAAACCAACCAGTTTATCTCCTTCACTTAAGACCTACCCAATGCAATTTCAATCTAAGTACAACTTAAACCTGAGTTCCTACTCACTCCCCCTCAATCACAACAGTGATACATAAAACAATTTGACTAATGAATTGATGAAGACACTCTTCAAAAACATACACTTGATTAAGCTTCACAGCTTTTTAATCAAGCAACACAACCACTCTTGCTTCACAGCTTTGAGTGATACACACACCTAACTTGACTCTGCTTCACAGCTTTAGTCAAGAAACATACAAACACTCTTGCTTCAAAGCTTTGAGTGCTACACAACCCTTACAATTAAAAACCTATTCCAAGTCACTTATCACAATGATAATTGCTTGAATTACAATAGTTAAAACTATACAGCTTACAAATGATCTTCTGTCCAAAAAGGGATTACTTTCAAAACAGCAGCTCTGTTGAATATATAGCAGCTGCATCTTCAGTTAGGGTTTCCACAAAAAGCTAGGGTTAATTCCATTTGACCTTAAGACTAGGTCACAGGACTTTATCAACCAGGTTAGGGTTGAGCTAGGTTAACCCAAAGAAAACGCAGGATTCTGTTCTGGAAAGACTGAGTCATTTTCCTGAAAAAAACTCAGAATTAACCAAACTGCAAACCTGTTAGTTCAGAACAGGATGTCTTAACATTTGTTATGACATCTGAATTCTTGTTTACTGATTTTGGTAAATGTGATCATTTTGCAAAATGCTCAGATACACACTCATAAACATCAGTACCTGTATGACAATATTTTTCTGCAAAGGTACCTAATGAATCAGTACAAACTAAACTAGAATGTTATGACATCAGTCATGACATTCACACATACACTTGGGATTTACCAAAAATGCAAGCCAATAACTAAACAACTACAAATGCATTACATATGTTTGTCTTGAATTAGTCCATTCGATTTCACTATATTTAAACTGTGCTTTTTTTACTTCCTTTTTATGATATTCAACTCTCGTTAAAAGCTATAAGCCTTTAGAGGGAGGATGACATACAATATGATTTTGAAACAGACCTTGCTGATGATGTACATGCGTTGCTTCAATTCCTAAACAGTGGAGATATAAGGAAGTTAATCCCTAATTAACTCCTTTGAGCCTAAGAAGTAGGAGTTTTCTTTTTCATGCAAATTGAAACCCTTAATCATAACCTGGGGCAGGGTAGTTTCTCAGTTAATTCAATTATGCATTCAATCGCAAGCTTTTCCTTCGTACAAAGCAGGTAGTCTCGAAGACATCCTTCCAAATCAAAAGTCGGTGATGGTTCCCCGTAACCATTAAGTCGGGAAGTCATTATCTTTCAAAAGAAAAGCATGCTAAGTCAATCCTATGAAGGAGACTTAGGGGGAAAATTGGGGTATCCTGCTGACTGTAATCTCAAACAAAACAGTTCATGCAAAAGTTAGGGATAATAAAGTCAAAAAGAGGTCGCTACAAATCCTCAGCAAAAGAAAGATGTTACAAGAAAAAATGACTGCCTTCTCAAATAAACTTTCGGTTTCTTAACCATCACCATGTATCAGGGTTATAATTCCAAACTCTATTAGAACCTAAATGCATAATTAACTGAGTATAGGACTAAAGGAAATCATGGAGAACGGGTTGGGTACAAATAAAATTTGAGCCTTTATCCTTTGTTTCTTAAATTGTGAACCATACCACGTTACAACCCTTCAAAGTCCTAACTGAAGCATGGGTTAGTTCGAAAACATATTGTTACAAAAAAGGTATCCTGACTCCTGTAAGGCTTACTATAAATCCTGAGTTGATATCACATTCTTACAAATTTTGTTTTACTAAAAAAAATATTTTTTTAAACTTCAAGACACACATAAACTTTGCAGTTCAATACCACTGTTTGCATATGACTAAGTGTTTGATAGCAAAGAAATTCGCATGACGAATATTCAATGAATGGAAATCCTCCCAGTGGACAAAATTACTTCAGAGGATGGTTCAAAGAGAAAGACACTTCCAGTAACATGCCTTTCATGGACACAATTGGTTATAAACCAAGGGGCATAACATGTTATTGTCCAACTCATCTGTGGCAGTCAAGTCAAGATTCAAAGAATCTCTCAAAAGTGCTGAGTAGCCAGGGGCAGATTTCCATCTGAATTACTTGGGGCATGTTACATTGATCATGCGTTTCAGCAAAAGCCACTATGAAAATTGAATCTTCGGTATCACCAAATTACATTTCTATGTCAGCAATATCAGATGGTGTCATTCTGCTGTGGCAGTTCTTAGAAAAATACTGAGGAAGGTCAAGACTATCAGAAACCTGGTAATCAATGGTTGATCAATAACTTCAAACATCGGGTACACCAGACTAATCCCAGGGGAAAATGGACTCCCACATACGAAGGGCCGCGTATGATCAAGAAAATATTTTCTGGCAGTGCTACAACACTTACTACCATGGACAATGAAAATTCCCTGCGCCCTGTGAACACGGACTTAGTCAAAAATACTACACATGAAAAAGAGACCCTCTAGGTTGATTTGCCTAGGAAAAAATAAGGGCATCCCGATGAACCAAAAGGGTCTGGGCAAAAATTAGGGACATATAAATAAAATTGTACACCCGACAAGTCGAAAACCTTAGAAGGCGGCTTGGGAAAAAAGGGATATACCGGTGGACTGAAAATCTGAAAAGACAGTCCAGGAAAAATTTAGGGATTAAAGCGTACGACTATGTCCCGTTATCTCATTACTTGTTTATTAGTAGAAGTTTTATCACTCTAGGAATTTGTATAATGTTCAAAGTTATCCACAAATCCACACAGAGCAATCTCCATGGAACTATCTCCACAAAGCTACCTTCACAAGCTCATCCCCGACAAAGATATATTCCCCAGCCACTCTAATATGCCTTCAGGAAGAAATTGGGGCATCTTCCAGCAATTCACCTTCATATCCCTAATGGATAGCTTAACCTGATCATCATCCCTAATAGATCCTCTAGCGGATAAGGAAGTTTGATCATTTCCCCAGGATACAGTGGAGACTTCCTCAGCACAGACTATAAAATTCCAATCCCAATCAAAGTTTATTCCCTCGAAACAGTTTATAGGAGTTTAATTCCCCAACGGAGTTTATTACTCCAACATCTTAAATCCCTAACAAAATTCTATTTTCCAGCAGAGTTTAATCAAAGTTGCTATCCCCAGAAGAGTTGCTACGGTATCTGAAACCTGAACAATTAGCACATTGGAGGAATATCCATCTCTTTTATCCCCAGTTAGGGTACGTAAGAATCAAATCCTTCAACAAAAATAACAACGAACGACTGAATCTCCTTGAGTGCCTCTATCCTTAAGTAGAAGTCGAAGATCCCCAACGGAGTATCCTCAAACAGAAAGCAAAAATCCCTAATAAGGTTGTTCTAAACAAAATTGAAGAATTACTTTCTTCATCCCCAGCAACAACCAGGGATTTATTTTCCCCGGCTAGAGGTTGTTACAAGAAGCTACCATACGCTTCAACAACATATTGCATCCATACAACATTTACAAAATATCATAACATATGCATAGGAAACACACATAACATTCTCATTTATTTTGAGAGCATCATTACACAATGCATTACATAGGTCATGCCATTGCATAAAACTAACTTTGTCTTTTCAGGTTAGTTCCAGAACAGATAGAGATTGTCAACATTTTATCATCTGTTAGATATAATCAGGCAATGATTCATTCTGACAAATACATTTTTCAAATACAATCAGTCGAAGATTCTCTTCCAGATACAGTTCAGATACGATCTAGATATAGATTCATTCTGATCTCATTCCATATCATCTTCTAGATACAATTCAGATACGATCTAGATATAAATTCATTATGACACTCATTCCAGATTCTCTTCCAGATACAGTTCAGATACAATTGCGATACATATTCATTCTGATACTCATTCCAGTATATCTTCTAGATACGGGTCAGATACGATCCATATATGGATGTCATTCTGATACTCATTCCAATACATCTTCTAGATACAAGTCAAATATGATCTAGATATGGATGTCATTCTGACACTCATTCCAGATTCTTTTCCAGATACAGCTCAGATACAATCAAGATACAGATTCACTCTGATACTCATTCCAGTACATATTCTCGATACGGTTCAGATACGATCCAGATATGAATATCATTCTGATACTCATTTCAATACATCTTCTAGATACGAGTCAAATATGATCCAGATATAGATGTCATTCTGACACTCATTCCAGATTCTCTTCCATATACAGTTCAGATACGATCAAGATACAAATTCATTCTGATACTCATTCTAATACATCTTCTAAATCAGATATGATCCAAATATGGATATCATTCTGATACTTATTCCAGTATATCTTTTAGATACCGGTCAGATACGATCCATATATGGATGTTATTCTGATACTCATTCCAGTACATCTTTTAGATATGGGTCAGATACGATCTAGATATGAATGTCATTATGATACCTATTCCACTACACCTTCCAGATACGAGTCATATATAATCTAGATATGGATTTTATTCTAACACTCATTCCAGATTCTCTTCTAGATACAGTTAAGATACGGTCGAGATGGATTTCATTCTGATACTCATTCTGATATATTCTTCAGATACAGTCAAGACATAGACTCATTCTAGAACACCATTCAAATACAATCAAGACATAAGATTCACTCTGACACTTCCCAGCACATCTGCTAGATACAGTCGAACACATACTCATTCTATTATACTTCTTAAATACCGTTGAACATAGACTCATTCTGATACTTCTATCAACAGTTACTTTAGAAGGCATCTATAAGACCATCTCCAATGACGCTCTATCAATTTTCTGAATGACATCTTTAAGCCCATTCAAACAATATAATCAACCAATAGTGTTACTTCGTGCACCGACGAGAGCAAATTTCTGGGCACTTAAGTGTTCAATCCTCTTCCACCTTCAAATCAAGAATGGTGAGTATGCTAATCTAACTCTTCAGGTTTAAGAAGATTGAACAGGGGTAGCTATTGTACCCCAAAATTTGTCCCTCCCATTTTCAAGACAAATTATTTCAATAGGTCTCCTTATACTCATGAAGGTCTCAAACACTCAAGACTTATCAATGATTGATCAGATGGACTCTTCACCTAAGAAATTGAACTACAACTTGGGTTTTGTTTTTCTCAAGTGTTATACCCCAAAATTTTCCCTCTCATTTGTCAATTATTTGCTCACAAGATCTTCTACGACATCAAGTTTGCAGCACTGATGCATCAATTTAGGCTTGAAATTGGCACAAGGGCAAAATGGTCAATTGCATACTGAAAAGTCAAACTTTGACTTTTTGGTCAACATTACATTTCAAAGATCAAATTTCATCAATACATTCAAGAATATCAAGCTTAATCATCAAGAAGTCAAGAAAGTCAAAAGTCAACTTGAAAAGTCAAGATTTCCAAGACTTAGAAATTTTCTAAGTGTTTTTATACAAGATAATTTCATCACTTCATGCCATTCTTTCACCAAGATGCAAGACGGTTCAAGGGAAACTTTCAACATGAAAGTTGTAGATTTCCATGATATCTACAACATTGCTTTACACAACTTCTTCTAAATATGCATGGATCTCAAGTTATAAATTCATGAAGTCATGACATTTTCATTTAACACTTAGAGAAATTTTCAGCAGTTTTGGTTAGGTTTTTATCCCAACTTCTTGGCCAACTTTCATCAAGTTACAATTTGATTTAACAAAAGTGGTCAACATTAAAGTTATAGAGGGTGTTTCAAGCTTTCCAAAACATCCAAGAGCAGGAATTTATCATACTTGAGCTAGGAGATTCAAGGGCATGAAGTTGGGCATTCACCCTTGATTTGCAAGTCATTCTATTGAAGAACACACAATAAAACCCTTATGCTATGCTGCATAATCTTATGTTGCAGGCCTTCTTGATTTTAAATATCTACATAATTTAATGTTTACACCCACTTTTGAGATATTACCCAAGTGTTTAAGCCATTGTCCAAAGGATCTTTCCATTTATGGCATAAAGGCACCATTGCTATTCTTAAAAAGCAAGCTTTTTGTACAAAACTTATCTTGAGCCCATACTTTGTTTGTTTCTGATTTTACTCCACCACAAAACATGGAAATTAACCCCTCTAAACCAATAACTTTGGTACTTCATCTTGGAACCATGGAGTACTTGACATAGTTTGATACTTACATCCCAACCAAACCATAACATGTTGTCTTGTAAACCTATTCAACCATTGTTCACAAGTCCTTTGCCTATAAATAGAAGAATAATTTGCAAGACAAAGAGGTTAGATAAAATAGAGAGAAAAGCCAAAAAAATAGGAGGAGAAACTAACACTAAAAAATCATTTTGCTGTCAAAAACCAGATTTGTACACAAAACCTCCATTTTTTGAGCTTTGAAGTCCAAATATTTGAATCTCATACCTTGCAAGTTTTCTCCAAACAAACCATCCAAACACTTCATATACACCATATAGAAGTTGTTCAAACATAAGAATAACTTATGTAACATCACTATCATCATCTTCCAAACTCAAAAAAAACATACATTGCAACTTAACTTGGTTGGAGCGGTTCAACCATTTTCAGCACAAAAGGAAAGTTGGAGCTACTTCAAGAAGGTTCAAAGGAGATCGATCAATCACTACTTTACACCCGAAAACATCCGTACATGTCCTAAAGCTTTTGCTTCGAGAGGTAAACTTTCTCAAACTGTGATCTCATTGTTCATACATCATTTGCTTTTGCGCTCAAAAGATATAACAAGATAGATCAAAGAGAAAAAACTAACAAAAAGCCAGACCAGAGGTTTACACGGGTTCCCATGTCACACGACACGGCCCGTGTCAACTTATTTGGGTTGAAAAACATAGTAAAATGCAGGTACAGAGGCTGACACGGGCACCCGTGTCAATCGACACGGCCTGTGTCAGAGTTACTGGTGCGTACATGACCAAAAAAAGATGAACAGGGGATGACACGGGAGCCCGTGTCAAGAGACATGGCCGTGTCAGGATGGCTGGGACAAAAAAATGTATAAAAGTCATGGACAGGTCCTGACACGGGTGCCCGTGTCCCCCGACACAGCCCGTGTCAGCTCGGGCACCAAATTTCTTGATTTTTGGAGATTTTTTAGGTTCTTTTGGACATATTGCATTGCTTGGAAGTGACCTAAATTTATAAAACCTTTTTGTTCAAGTAAAACCTCAAAAACACTTTTCTAAACAATTAACTTAGACTTAGGTTTTTCTTCAATGAAATTAATTACAAAACCTTTTGCAATAAAAAACCCTAAAAAACAATTTCTCTCACTTTACATCTTCTTGCATATTTTATTCTTTTTTGCATTATAAATTATGTAATTGTCAAAGCCTTGTAATAGTAATTAGGGTTTACTTTACTTGTCATTCCCATTTGTACATTTATATACCCCATCCCCATAATGATGTAATAGCGTAGTAATTTTGTGTTCCGCAATTTATCGCTTTCATATCAATGCTAGTAAATTAGGATTTATATGGAAAGACAAAACCAACAAATAGATCACCCTAATCAAGACTAAATTCATGTAAATAAAACACACTTTCACACAAGCACCCCTAGGGTTACTCCACTTGGTTGCCTTATACAAAAAATGACCATATTACGCATGTAAGGTATCTTAGCAAAACAAACAAAAAAAACAAGATCATAGTCCCTCGATGACGCTATTCAAAGTTGCCTTACAAAAATGATCTTAGTCCCTCAAAATGCTAAGATACTTTACAACATTGCTAATCATGGTTATACGATGACCCACGCCCGTCCCGTTTACATCCAAAGATAGGGTTGCTTACCAAATCAATGGTAAAACAACAATGTCAAAGGAATAAAAAATGCATCAGAAAGACATTTGAGTAGGTAGATTGATTCTAGTTATTTTCTCTATTTTCAAACAACTATCCTTGCTATTTTCCAAAACAAACACACACTTTTCCAAACATCTTACAAACATTGAAAACATTTTCAAAAAGACAAACATCTTTGTATACATTCTTACGAACGAGAATCATTACAAAGATTGCCTAAACAATGGCCTCTTTACAAAATAATTTTAAAAAACCACATCAAGCACAATTTCAAACAAAAGCAAGTGATCTAGCAAGTAACTAAGAGCCCATGGAAAACCATGGATAAAAAGGGTGTTAATACCTTCCTTTTTCATAATCTATCCCCCCGAACTCAAGAAATAATCTCAAAGGTCTTTCCTGTGCTTTTTCACCTTTCCTTTTGGGTAAAAGAAAAGTCGGTGGCGACTCTTGCTAACCGCAACATTTGCGATAAAACGCAAAACCTCAAGCCAGTTCTCCCACCGTATCACATCAAGGAAAATTGAGCTTCTAAGGCCTTAAGTGGATTTCATGGTTCCTCATATGATTCAAAGAATCCTCATGTTAAGTTTCAAGCCTTACATCACAAATTTGTTCAGACAATTGCTCAAATGATTAAAAATCAACTTTATTGGATACATAGTCAACATTGGTCAACTTACAGTCAAACTTTAAGATTTTTAGTCAACATCAATATTTTGAAGTCACATTCATCATTTTGAAGTTACATCAACTTAAAGACTTCAAATGAAAAAATGACCAACATGAGAGTTATAGGGGATATCTTGAGCTTTTCAAAAAGTCTCAGATCACCTTCATATGATAAAATTTGAGAGAGTTATGATTGGTGCAATTTGAGCAATTTTGAGAAAATGCATGAAACCATAATTGAGCAATTTTTGACTTTTAGGCTAATGAGCCTAACTTTTGAAGTTGAAACGTGTTTATGACATGTTTAGGGACCCCTAAGTCCATTCATGCATTATTTTAATTTTTTACTTAATTTATTTTGATTTTATTAATTTAAATTCAAAATTAAATTAAATAAATATTAAATAAATGTACAAGGCATGTAGACTTTTGTTTTGGATCATTTTGAAGCCCAAGATCACATATCCAGTATAACAAAACCGTGAAGGATGAAGAAGGAAAGAGATCTTCATATTTTGGAAAGTTTTGCAATTGTTTTGGAAATAAATAATGACTTTGATTGCATATGTTTCCTTTCAAGAATGTTAACTTAAAAAATCATCAATTATAAAAAGAGGATACACTCCATAAGACAAGGACACAAATTGGCTGCCATAGAAACAAGTTTTCAAACACAAAATTTTCAAAGAATAGGTGCAAATCGTATCTCAGTTTTCCAGCCATTCTCAACTGAAACGAAGCCTCAAATAGTCATCCTGACATCCCCAGGAATCTCCTCAAGTCCATAACCACGCTCAACCGTGTCCATAGTGCCTCCCTTCAATCACACCAGTGGTAAGGATTTTCTAATTTCAAATTTCTTAATCCCTGTGTTATTAATAAGTCTCATATGTCCAGATGTCCATGTGTCCTTTTTGCTTTACTTTCTTCATTTCCCCTTTATTTTTATTACTTATTTTATTATTAATTAACTTTTTTTAACAAAAAATCATATATAAAAAATCAGAAAGAAGCCATATAATAAAATAAAAAATATATATAGTTTTAGATTGTAAATTAATTAATTGATTTTTTTAGATAATTAGATTTTAGGCTTTTTATTAATTAAAATCAATTAGAATTAAGATTTTAATTATTATTAATTAACACTTAAATTATTTTCATAAAAACACCAAAAATATGAACCTAGATTTGTAGGGCATTTAAATTATTTTTTCAATATTTTTTTTATTCTTTTTGCTATTTATTTTCTTAGACAATTGTATAGGTCACACAGTTTAATGTAACAGTTTAGATTTACATCCTCACATTTTTATAATTATGTAACTCTCCCAAAGTCCTATAATAGCGTAGATCCACATTCTCACTTTATTTTTTGCCTTTATATATATATATATATATATATATATATATATATATATATATATATATATATATATATATATATATATATATATATATATATATATATATATATATATATATATATATATATATATATATATATATATATATATATATAAAACTGCTAGTAAATAGACTTATATGATAAGAATAAAATCAAACAAAAATAACCTTAATTTTCAAGATAACATAATTGAAACCAATATATTTTGCACATTTCACCTCTAGGGTAACCTCTCTTTGTTGCCTTGCGATACTAATGATCACATCCCACGAAAACGGGAATACTTTAGCAAAGACCATCGGTTAAACAATATCATCATGGTCCCTTTCAAATAAAGATCATAATCTCTCGATGACCATTCGAGTTACCTGCAAAATGATCTAGTCCTTTCGATGACCATACGAGAAAAATGATGATAGTCCCTTCGAATTGCTAAAAGTATCCTTACATGTTGCCTTCGACGATCATACAATGACCCCACGTCTGTTCCTTCATATCCAATAGATAGGGCTACCTACCAACTAATAGTGTGGATATTACTATCTCTAACGGAGAAGGAAAATAACAAGAACGACCTTTACTGGGTAAGACTCAATAAATTGCTTGCTCATAACAGTTTCAAACAAACAAATTCATTTTTACGCCTCTATTTACCCTGTAATTTGGTAAACAACCGCTGATCTTCTAAATATCTAAAAGAATATTCAGTTACTTGCGAGATCGATCAGATTGATCTCAGGACTTTTATGTTCTAGTTTTTCGGTAAAAAGGTTTTGATGATAACTTCTTTAGACGAACAGAATCACTTTGATATCAAACAAAGTGTTCTTATAATAACAATAAAATAGGAAACTATTCTAAACTATAAATCGTAAAGAATATAAATGACATGAAGAAATTTCATTAAATGTAAATAACTTTCGAATGTAAATATGGTGCATCATACGTACATGTCTCACTAACTCGTTTCTCTAACACTGGTACTTTGAGTATTTGAGTATATTGTACAAAGATGTGAACCCCCAAATCCTAACATCCAAGACTCCTATTTATACTAATTCGACCCTAACGGTCTTTCTATGAGATTACGCCACGTTCGACACCTTTTACATGCAGACATTCTGGCATTTCCATGCTTCTTTCTGGCGAAATACATTAGTTTAAAACTTAAACTTTCCGCTCGAAGCTTTTTTGAATTCAACTTTGAATTCAACAAACGTGACTGTCGAAGTAATTCACATATCTTGAAATATTATTTTCACTTTAAGTTTTTCTTCGACATGTCGAATCATAAAAAACAAGCTTTATAAAATAATCTTATAAGGTCAATTTTCATGTTATTTTTAAAACATGATCCTCTCAAATCAACTTTCATATTTTTATCAAATGTCGAAATCTTCAGCTAACAGCCTCACGCTTCAAAACAAATATTTTCAAAAAAAAAACTTTATAAACATTGCTGAGGACAGATACAAGAATTATTACAAAGTCTGTCTTACAATTGGCATTCAAAATATTTTCAAATCACACACACAAAGCAAGTTTAAAGTGAACTGAGCAATTAAGAGCCCGTAGATAACCACAGATGAAAATGGTGCTAACACATTCCCTTTTCATAACTTACCCCCCGAACTCAAAATCTATCAAAGGTCTTTCCTGTTCTTTTCACCTTTCCTCATCGGTTAAAAGAAAAGTCGGTGACGACTCTTGTTATCCGCAACATTTATGATAAAACGTTAAACAAGACAGTTCTCCCACCGTATTATACTAAATTAAAAGGTACAAACTAAGAAGTACTAAACTTAACAGCTATGCTAACAAACTCAATTCCAGAACCCCTGAAGCTAAACATACTTCTGGACGTAATCTTAGAAGCTTCTACTTCTGATTGATAACAATTTCTGACTAACAACTTCAGAAACTTTATTGCTTCTGAACAACATTGCTTCTGACTGACAACATCATAAACTTCTGATTCTAATCAATAGCTTCTGAATATGAATTACTTTCCTACACAATATTTATTTCATAATTTTTTTCCAACAAAATAATATTATACAACTTTGTATTTTTCAACAAAAACATATTTTTACATTTAAATTTTAATAGTCTACTTTTTAGACAATAGTTTTTGACAACTCAACAAGCTCGACAAAAAGAGAAAACTAAAAAAAATAACACCTATATCATATGTCATAAGTCACAATATATATAGTTTCATCTTTTATCAATAAAATGGAAACAAATTATTTGTAGGATCTGTCAATATTTAAAGTGTAGGCAATAAAATTAAAACTGGACTGGCACACACGTAAGATATGGAAGGTAGTTTGACGAAATTTGGAATACATTTTCTCAAAAATAATTAAGAAAAATACAAAACCTCATGAAACGTGTGTTTACTATACTTATGGGAAAACCAATATGCCCATAATTTATGTTCAAAAAAAAAATGCCCATAATTTTATTTTGCTGCAAATGCATGCATGTGTCAGTTTTTTTTTAAATATAAATAAGCATATGTCATAGTTCTAACTTCTAACTACAGACAAACAAAATGCATATATTATTATTATTATTATTATTATTATTATTATTATTATTATTATTATTATTATTATTATTATTATTATTATTATTATTATTATTGATGTTATTATTATTACTATTATTATAATAAAAAAACAGAAATTATATATGCACACGAACAAATTGACAAACTATACATAGCTCAAATTTTTGGGTATTATATGCAATCCAACCTTCTTTTCGAAGTACCCACCCCACGGACATAAACTTCGATTCTTAAACCATGTCTACCTTGAACACCTCATTTCCATTGACCCAAAGCAAACACAAGCTTACAATTGGAGACTCAGCCTTTGGAGATTAAAAAAAAGAGCAAAAAGTAACACGTTGTTTAAGGATAAGACAAGCACGTGAGTCCCTACTAAAGTCCAAGTTTTTCTTAAACAATTTTTTACTACACCCAATTAGAAACTATAGTTTGAACAGAATGCGCATGGCATGGATCTAATTAAATTACTATTATAGGTAAAACAAAAACGTAAAAAGAAGGGTCACCTCGAAAAAATGGCTTTGAAATCTAAAAATATTAAGCTAAGGTTCCTTGAACCCACACAACGTTGTCATCGGAGACCCCCACGTGGTCCCTCGTGTCTTGCACGTTCAAACCCTAATTTCAAGGTACCCTAGCTCCATCCATCCATTCTTTAATAATTAAGATACCTAAATTTAGGTTGTATCCATTAAATACTAAGAAAAATATAATTAATAATTAATTTTAAAAAATATAGTTATTTGCATGTTAATGGTTCAATATTCTCTATTAATAATCGATAAAATCGTTCAATTGATAAATAATTGATTCATATATCAAAAGATAGTTAGTTTTGTTAATGTAAAATTTGTTCAAATATTGATCAAAGTTGTCTCTTATTTTTTTTTTTGAAATCTTGTATGAATTTATCATAGTTTAATTCTGAAAAGACAAATAAATATTCTACATAATCACGGTTTAACAATTATAAATATTTTATGAAATTTTCTAAATTAATTGTTATAAATTTAAAGTTTACGCTTTATGTTGTACGGAAATTTCAAATAATTATTACTATTTATTTTATATTGTAAAAAATTATTGTCTAAAAGCAAATAGATTTGAACGGAATATTTAAAATTAAATTTGAATTGATGGAGGAAAATGACAATGCCACTGAGATCTGAGCTGACTGAAAGTATTGTAACGTAAATGTGTGGTTGTTTATTGATTATTATATGGTATATGTGAATGCAAATGGAGGATTGGGGTGGGAAGATTAATATAAAACATTTAATGAACGTATGAATAATTTAGAAAAATGAAATAAATATGGTTTGAACGCGTAATACGTGCATGGTGGAGATTTGAATATAACAACTTTTCATTTTGTAGTAGACAAGGCAAAGGTTTTATGCTTAAGTATGTCCGGTGAATGAGGAACCCCAACCACTTACTATGGAATTGTTAATTCTAGTTGAATAAATAATTGTGTTGCTTACTCCTACATTTTCTACTCATCATCGTTCACGTAACATTTCTGATTAATATAGTACTTACAACTTACAATTATTATATTTATAATATAATATAAGGTTAAATATATTTATGGTTATTGATAGTCGTTTTTACACCGTTTTATATTTTTAATTTTAATTTTAGTTATATTTTCTTTATTGTGTCAAGTATTTTATTTTATTTTATTTTATTTTATATTTTATGTATTGGTCGTGTATTTTATTGTTTTCAGGTTCAGAAGAATAAATTGAGATAACTCGGATGAAAAAGTGTGATATTCAGAATTTCGGAGGAAATGCAAAAAGTATGTTATAGGAGGCCCGACACGGATGGTCGTGTCACCTGACACGGACCGTGTCAGGAGGAAAGGCATGCAGAAAATGGAAGTCAGAGGTGCAACACAGTCGGCCGTGTTGCCAAACATGGCTCGTGTTGCACATTCTGGAGCTTGGAAAATAAAATTAAAATGCTAGAGGAGCAACACAGGCGGTCGTGTAGTCTGACACGGCCCGTGTTGGGTTGCGTCGTTGATTTCAGTATTTTGTGATATTTTGCTTCATAGTTGGTCTGCGAGTGTGTTTTGGGTATTTCTAACCGACTTAAGTGAATGTTTGCTATTTAGATTAGTTTCCTCGATGAATTGTCGGACAAACAAGGATAGATTTACGGTAACAATTTGCTGGACTGCAGTTGTTAAGGCTTGTGTACGATTAGACTATAATAGATATCACCTAGGACTAGGGATACCCTATAGTTACCAGATAACTCTTGATAAAACAAAGACTCGACTCTATTAAAAATCTCTAAGGACTTAGGATTTAGGATGAATGGTGAAAGGTTTTCTCACTAAGAACTTAGGGGAAAATAATCTAAAGGGCTGATAATTGAATGTTATGAACTTGTTGAAGAAATCAGGATTCGAAGTTGTCACAAGACAAATTTTACACTTTAACCTAGCATGCTCATTATATTTGTTAAAAAAGCCAATTTACATTACTGCTTATTTTTAATTATCACTAAGTGATAATTTCCAAATCAAACCCCCAGTTAAATTTTTTGTTTAATTGAACCACGAATTAAACTCGGTACTTATGCGCAGTCCTTGAGATCGAAATTCGGGGAATTTTCCCGATTATTACAAGAGGCAAAATAATACACTTGCTATTTTTCTGATCAAGTTTTTGGTGCCGTTGCGGGGAGTGCAAATTATAGAGTTCAATTTTAGTTCAATTAAAATTTTGTTGCTCTGCAACTAAAATTTTATTTTCTGTTATTTTTATATTTTTCTCATTATTGATTTGTGTCTAACCCTTGTATGCGAGGAAAGCCCTCAGCTGAATTTCCTTTTGACGCAGAAATCAAAAGAACTTTTCACGTAAGGCGTAGACAAACTCAATTAGTTAGACTAGAATCAGAAGGTTCATCAGATCATTCAGGTTCAGAGTCTGAAGAGGAAAGAAAAATGGCTAAAGATCCACTACACCAGAGAGAATTCTTGGGGACTATAGAGGTGCAATGCTTCAGCAAATCAGTTGACTATTATGAATCAATCAGTAACAGTTGCATATTTTCAGCTGCACCCCTCAATAATTCGACAACTTGAGAATAGATCTTTCTCCAGAAAGATCAATGAAGATGCCAATAAGCACTTGCGGAGATTTGTCACCATGAGAACTACTTTGAAGATTGAGGGACACACTGAAGAAGCTAAGAAATTAAGAATGTTTTCGTTCACGCTTTCTGAAGATGCTGAAAAATGGTTTTACTCATTACCTACTGGGAGTATTACTACTTGGGAACAGATGGAAAAGACTTTTCTTGATGAATACTTTTCTGCTTCTGTTTACATTCGCAAAAGATATGAAATTGTGAATTTTAAGCAGAAAGAAGGAAAGTTACTAGGTGATGCTTACAAGAGGTTCGAGAGGTTACTGGTAGTTTATTCCACTCACAGTATGAATCAAATTGAGAAAATGCAAATATTTAGAAATGGTCTCAGAGTGAAGACAAAGCAGCTTATTCACACAGCAGCCGATGGCTCATCCAACTTTATAATAGCCACTGGTATTAAGAAGATCATTGAAGCCATTGTTGCGAATGAACACCTGGAATTGTATGAGATGGTTACAAGTAAACTAGAGGGAGTTATTAATTTAAAATTGGAAGCCAACAGACAACTCATAATTGAAGAAACAGTTGTTGTAGAAGTGGAGAAAAGGATGAAGGCAATGAAAATAGGTTCTTAACATGTAGCTCAGGTTTAACATGCACAAAATGTTATTTTTGAAATTTGTAGTGGACCACATATTACTGTGCAATGTCTTGCAACTCCTCAAGAAATTAAGGAGATAAAATTTTTGAACCAGAATAATCTGTGTTTTAATAGCTATAATTCTGGGTGGAAGAATCATCCCAACTTTTCCTGGAAAGAAAATCAACAACTAGCTCTGCAGAAGGCAGCATGAGAGGTAGCTATTGAGAAGATGACTGCCCACACTTCTCAATTCCAAGAAGAGACAAGGAGCAATCACCAGAATACCACACCTGCAATAAAAAATTTGGAAGTTCAAATGGGAAAAATTGCACAACCATTATCTGTGTGAGCATAAGGCAATCATAAACTTCATGAGAATATTAATGTTGTCACAACAAGAAGTCAGAAGGGGTCAGAAGGTAAAGAGAAAGAACATGAGGTAAAATTTAATGATAGTATCATAAAAGTTGAATTAGAAGTGAGAGAGAGCAACAAAAAGCAAGAAGAAGTGGTATCACCTGTGAAGCCAACTGAAGAGAAGAGTGCAAAGGATGCTAAACCAGTGACCAAGTTGCCATATCCCTCTCGAGTGGCAAAGAAAGACACAAAAGAGAAAAAATTTGATAAATTTGTCAAGTTGTTCAAAAAGATGGAGATCAACATAACATTCTTTGAAGCACTCGAGAAAATGTATGTGTACCAGAAATTCTGGAGAAGGTACTATCAAAGAAAAGATCAACAGGAGAGGAGTCGGTATCCAGTGATGAGAAATTGAGTGAAATTACGCCAGAGAGAAAAATACATGTCAAGCAGAAGGATTCGGGGTTAGTTGCAATACCGTGCACCATAAAGGACATAATTTTCAAGAGGGTTCTAATTGATTCTAGCTCTAGCATGAGTTTAATGCCACTATCTATCTTCAGGAAGCTTGGTATTGAAAAGATAAGCGGGAGTGGGACAAAATTAAATTTTTCCGATCACACCATTAAGCAGTCATACGGGATAGCGGAAGATATATTAGTGGAAATTGATAATTTTGTCTTTCTAGTCAATTTCCAGATCATGGATATTCTTGAAGATGAAGAGACTCCCATCATTCTTGGTCGACCATTTCTACTGACTAGTCGGTGCAATTTTGATATCGAGATAAGTAATTTGACATTAAAATCATTTGATGAGGAGATAACTTTGAAGGAGTTGGAAATCGAGAAGCAAGGTGCAGGTGGAAAGAATAAATATTCAGTCTGTATGATCAAAGTAGAAGGAGAAATAAAATTTTCAAAATCACTCCCAGAAGAAGTATCAGGCATGACCTCTCAGGTGGCATCAATAAAAATTCCCAAGTTCTGTCAAGAAGTCAAGAAGATAAAGAACAAGGAACACAGAGGTGTGAAGGTGGAAGTTGGAAGTGACTTGAAGCTTAAAGTGGTTCATACTTTTGATCTGAATGAGTTGTGGGTTACGGAAAGGAGGAACAACAAGGTGTGGAAGAGGAAGTACCCTCCTCAATAAAGGGGATGAACCATCGAGCCATGCGATGTTAAACGAAGCGCTTAATGGGAGGAAACCCACATTTTTAACAACTTAATTTCCCTTTTTGTTGGGATTCTTTTCAGGAAATAAAAAGACGGCCTTATGTGTGAAAGCTAGGAGGTAGCAGTTGGTGTTGCATTACCCTCTATGAGTCACTCTTCTCGATCTTAATCTGAAACATTATGGCAAATGTTTAGTTCAAGTTTGGGGCGGGGGGATTTACTGTTTTGCTTTGCGTTTTATTTGTTTGTTTTATGCTATTTGCTTTGTGAAACCACCCGTTGAAGTTCGTTCATCCCAAATTTTGACAGAAATTTTTTATTTTGCACAAGAGCTTGAATTTCAAAGAGATCTAAAATAGTATTTAGAGACAAATGGATGATTGTTTAAGAGTAGGAAGTTCAGAATAATGTGACAGTGATACGAGTCTAACGTGTAGATTTGTATCATCGTACTTGAATCCTGAGAAGTACTTCTTAAGTAGTTTATTTTGACAGTCCAGCAGAATCTAGATTCACATGCATGTATGTTGGTTGAGAAATAAATAATTTTGGCACCAAATGATGAAAAGGCAGTAAAAGGCATTCGGCCCGTTAAGTTGGGTAATCCTCACCCGGTTATTCAGCTCAAAGGGGGTTGATCCCTAAACATCTTCCAAATAAGGACAATATATAACTTCAAAGTTTGAAAATTTCATCGATAACTAAAAGTAGAAATGCTGCTCATTTAATGCCTAAGAAAATAATTCTTGATTAGTCGTATACATATAATGATCATCATAATTCTTATTGCCTTAATTTGATTGTCCGAATGAAAGAGGAGGAAAATCGCAAAAATACTTAAGTATAAAGCATAGTTAGAGAGGTATCCGAAGAGGAAGCTCAAGATTAAAAGGTTCTTACAAAAAATCTTCGCGTCATGTAAACACCAGACAAAATTCTTCTTAATCAATTTAAAAGGAGGTCTCACGTATGAGTACCAGTATGCTGTGAATTGCATAAGCTCTTGTGAGTGTCGCTTGAGGTCAAGCAATAGTTTAAAATGCGAGTGTTTGATCAGTGGTTTTTACACCATTTTGTACTGTTAATTTTAGTTATATTTTCTTTATTGTATCAGGCATTTTATTTCATTCTTATACATTTTATGCATTGGTTGTGTATTTTATTGTTTTTAGGCTCAGAGGAATAAATTAGGATAACTCGGGCGAAAAAGTGCAATATTCGGAGTTTCCGAGGAAGTGTAAAAAACATGCTATAGGAGGCCTGATACATGTGGTCGTGTCACCTGACACGGGCCGTGTCAGGAGGAAAGGTGTGCAAAAAGTGGAAGTTAGCAGTGTAACACGGGCGGCCGTGTTGCCTAACACAGGACGTGTTGCATATCTTGGAACTTGGAAAAGAAAATTAAAATGCCAGAGGAGCATCACGGGCGACCGTGTTTCCTGTCACGGCCTGTGTTAGGCTGTGACGCTGATTTCAGTATTTTGTGATATTTTGCTCCATGGTTAGCCTGCGAGGGTGTTTTGGATATTTCCAACTGACTCAAGTGAGTGTTGGTTATTTAGATCTTTTTACTTGATTAATTGGGGGAATTTTTACCACACGAAGAATTCGGACGATTGAAGATTGAAGCTTATGCAAGTTTTGGAGAACAAAGTGTTAGAACAAAGTTTGAATCTACTACCCTATATTTAAGTTTTGATGATAACAAAGTGAAAAGATATAGTATTTATAAGTTTCATGTATGAACTATCTGCTGCCTAAAATTATTATGTTCTGACTTGCAGATATTCTGATTGATATAAGCAAGATCACATCTATTCAGCATCAGAACTTGATTTCAGACACCAGCATCAGAAGTTGCCATATCAGAATGTCAAAATCAGATGATCAACTCACGTACATGCTGAAGCCCGATGAACAAGACTGCGCTCAACACTCTGATAAAGAAACACAACAGTTCATCAGCAGCGAAGCAGAGTCAGAATGAGCCAAGCCAGAACTTGCATTAAGTAAGCAACGGTACTGTGCATTGAAAGCAAATTAATTCCAACGGCCTCATTCCAGACAAGATCTGCTCAATAAGGAAAGTTTGTTATTAGCATTGAATCAAGAATATTGCATCCAACGTTCATCATCTCAGTGCTATATAAACAAGACTTTGAAGATTGAAATGGCTAATGCTCTCCAAATCTCTACACGCACAAAAGCTTATTATAATCTTCTTTCTCTCAGTTTTGCTAAACCACACACTCTGATATTCTATCATTGTTTAGCAATCTAGTTTCTAAGCTTCAATTTGTGTATACATCACAGTTGTGATAAAGTTTTGTAGAAAACATCCACACACTTAGTTTTATCTCTTTGTAAGAAAGTGTTACCTTGACAAACAAGGTTGTGGTTTGGATCAAGAAGACTTTAGCAGTTGTTAAAGCAATCTGTAATATTCAGTTGAATATAGTGGATTAAGACCTTGTTGGAGAGAGGCGAAATCACCTTGACGGGTGGACTGGAGTAGTTTGAGATCAAACGAACCAGGATAAAAATATCTTGTTCATTGCATTAGATTTCAGTTTTACAATTCAACCCCCCTTCTTGTGTTTTTCACCACTTCAATTGGCATCAGAGCGCCTGGTTCTGAGCTAAAACACTTAACCGTGTCAGTACAAGATCCAGCGTCAGAAAAACACAATGGCAGGAAACAATTCTCACATCAGCAATGACAACAATGAGGACAGAGACAGATTCAGTGGCAAACCTCCAGTATTTGATGGAGAAAACTTTGATTACTGGAAAGACAGAATTGAAAGCTTCTTTCTGGCACATGATGCTGATCTGTGGGATATGGTGACAGATGGATACACGCACCCTGTGAATGCAAGTGGTCAGAAGATTGATAGAAAAACAATGTCTGATCAACAAAAGCGTGACTTCAAGAATCACCACAAGGCCAGAACCATCCTCCTAAGCGCCATCTCCTATACTGAGTATGAAAAGATCTCCAACAGAGACACAGCAAAGAATATTTTTGACTCACTCAGAATGACGCATGAGGGCAACGTTCAGGTCAAAGAAACAAAAGCTCTGGCGCTCATTCAGAAGTATGAGGCGTTCAAAATGGAAGAATCTGAATCCATTGAAACCATGTTCTCTAGATTCCAGATTCTGGTAGCTGGTCTCAAAGTTCTGGACAAAGGATACTCTACTGCTGACCATGTCAAGAAAATCATCAGAAGTTTACCCAAGCAGTGGAGACCTATGGTTACAGCTCTGAAGCTAGCTAAAGATCTCAACAAAATCACTCTGGAGGAACTTGTCAGCTCCCTCAGAAGTCATGAGATAGAGCTAGAAGCTGATGAGCCTCAGAAGCAAGGTAAGCCTTTAGCATTAAAATCTAACAGAAAATTTGAGTCTAAAGTTTTGCAGGCAGTTGAAGAAACATCTGATGGATCCTCATCAGAAGAAGACGAACTCTCCCTTCTCTCCAGAAGAGTAAATCAACTGTGGAAGCAAAGACAAAGGAAGTTCAGGAATCCCAGAAGATCTGATCAGAACGAGTCTTCTTCCAGATACAGAAGGACAGATTCTTCCTCTGGATACAGAAGATCTGAAGGCTCCTCCAGTAGCAAAAAGCCAAACACCAAAGACATCATCTGCTATGAGTGCAACGAGCAAGGACACTATAAGAGTGACTGCCCAAAGCTTCAGAGGGAAAAGCCCAAAAAGAAGTTTGGAAGAGAGAAGAAGAAAAGTCTCATGGCTACATGGGATGACTCTGACTCGTCTGAAGCTGACTCAGAATCAGATGATGAAAGGGCAAACATATCTCTCATGGCTAACATTTCAGAAGATAGTGAAGCTTCTGAATCAGACTCAGAATCAGACACTGAAGAGGTATTTCCTAACTTTGCTGTTAACTTTACAAAGGCTGAACTTGCTGAAAGCCTTAATGAGATTCTGGAACGTTATCAGCAAATTAGAGCTAAATTCAGAGACCTGAAAAGGAATCTTGAATCTGACTCTAATAAGACTGAGAGTCTCAAATTGGAAAATTCTGAGCTGAGAAATAAGATTTCAAAATTAGAAAACACTTTACAAAACTCTCAGAAGGAACCAATTTCTGAAACTCCCAGCAACGCTGATGAGATCATCAAGGAGTATGATCACAGTTTCCAGAAGTTCCTAGCTAAAAGCATAGATAGAAGCAGAATGGCTTCAATGATCTATGGAGTTAGCAGAAACGGCAGGAAAGGAATAGGATACCAAGGTAAGGTTCCTACACCAAAGAATGTCATGGACTTAACCGTTAAACACACTCCTCTGAATTCACATTTTGTATATGGTCACACACATGATATCAAATACACTAGCAGTAAGCACTCTGAAACCAAAATTCAACCAGAGTTTTGGTAAAACTAACAAATCAGGACCCAAGAAAATATGGGTACCTAAGGATAAAATAATACATGTTGCAGATATCTTTAGCAGCAAGTCAGAAACACCAGTCATGGTACCTGGACTCTGGCTGCTCACGACACATGACGGGAAGAAGGCATATGTTCCAAAGCCTGGAACTTAAGCCTGGAGGCCACGTTGGCTTTGGAGGCAATCAGAGGGGAAAGATAATTGGCTCTGGAACTGTAGGTAATGGAAATCTTCCCTCTATCAATAATGTTCTGCTAGTAGATGGATTGATGCATAATCTGTTATCCATAAGTCAATTAAGTGATAACGGTTATGATATAATCTTTAATCAAAAATCATGTAAAGCTGTTAGTCAGAAAGATGGGACTATCCTGTTTAATGGTAAGAGGAAAAACAACATTTACAAAATCAAACTTTCTGAACTAAAGAGTCAGAATGTAAAATGTCTTCTGTCTGTTAACAACGAGCAGTGGATCTGGCACAGAAGATTGGGACATGTTAGTATGAGAAGAATATCTCAGATTAACAAACTCAATCTGGTCAGAGGACTTCCTAATTTGAAGTTCAATTCAGATGCTCTGTGTGAAGCATGTCAGAAAGGCAAATTTGCAAAACCTTCCTTTAAATCCAAAAATGTTGTTTCTACCTCTAAGCCATTAGAACTTCTGCACATTGACTTATTTGGACCAGTTAAAACTGCTTCAGTCAGTGGTAAGAAGTATGGGTTAGTAATCGTAGATGACTATAGCAGATGGACATGGGTAAAGTTCTTAAGATACAAGGACGAGTCACACTCTGTGTTTGTTACCTTCTGTAACCAAGTTCAGAATGAAAAGGATCTTAGAATCGTTAAAGTCAGAAGTGATCATGGTGGAGAATTTGAAAACAAAGATTTTGAGTCATTCTTTAATGACAGAGGCATTCTGCATGATTTCTCTTGTCCTAGAACTCCCCAACAAAATGGAGTTGTAGAACGAAAGAACAGAACAATGCAAGAAATGGCCAGAACCATGATCAATGAGACAAACGTTGCTAAGACCTTCTGGGCAGAGGCAATAAACACAGCATGCTACATTCAGAATAGAATCTCAATAAGACCTATTCTGGAAAAGACTCCATATGAATTGTGGAAGAACAGAAAGCCCAACATTTCATATTTTCATCCATTTGGATGTACTTGCTTTATATTAAATACAAAGAATTATTTGAACAAGTTTGACTCTAAAGCACAGAAGTGTATTATGTTAGGATACTCTGAACGCTCAAGAGGGTACAGAGTATACAATACAGAAACACAGATTGTGGAAGAATCAATCAGTGTTCGTCTTGATGATAAGCTTGACTCTGAAAAGTCAAAGCAGAATGAAGTTTTTGCAGGTATAGAAATTGAATTTGCAGGTTCTGAAGACAAGTCATCAGAAGCTCTCAACACAGACATTCCTTCAACGTCTGAAAGGAGCACTGCTAGCAATCCTACAACAGCTGCTGATCAACCTCAGAAGAGATTACCCAGAAGCAGCTTGGATCACCCAGAAGAGACTATCCTAGGAAGAAAGGAAGATCCAATCAGAACAAGAGCAAGCTTCAGAAACTCTGAAGAAACACTTATGAGACTTGTGTCTCTGATTGAACCTTCTTCTATTGATGAAGCACTTCTGGATAATGACTGGATTCTGGCAATGCAAGAAGAGCTGAATCAATTCACCAGAAACGACGTATGGGATCTCGTTCCCAGACCAAAAGGATTCAACGTCATTGGAACAAGATGGGTGTTCAGAAACAAGCTAAATGAACAAGGTGAAGTCATCAGAAACAAGGCACGACTGGTTGCACAAGGTTATAGTCAGCAAGAGGGGATAGACTATACAGAAACCTTTGCCCCAGTCGCCAGGTTAGAATCTATCAGACTTTTAATTTCATTTGCTGTTAATAGAGGCATCACTCTGTATCAGATGGATGTCAAAAGTGCATTCTTAAATGGTTATATAGAAGAAGAAGTGTATGTACACCAACCCCCAGGTTTTGAAAATACAAAACATCCAGAACATGTTTTCAAACTAAAGAAGTCACTGTATGGTCTGAAACAAGCTCCCAGAGCTTGGTATGAAAGGCTAAGTAACTTTCTGCTGGAAAATGAATTCACCAGAGGGAAGGTGGACACTACTCTATTCTGTAAATCAGTTAAGAGTGACATCTTAGTCTGTCAAATTTATGTTGATGATATTATTTTTGGTTCTACTAATCCTTCTCTTGGAAGAAAATTTGCTAAGTGTGTGCAGGCAGAATTTGAGATGAGCCTCATGGGGGAACTGAAATTCTTTCTAGGAATTCAGATCAATCAAACTCCAGAAGGAACTTACATTCATCAGAGAAAATACATCAGAGATCTTCTGAAGAAATTTGACCTCTCAGAATGTAAGCCATCAAAGATTCCAATGCATCCCACGTGCATTCTGGAAAGAGAAGAGGTGAGCAAAAATGTAGAACAGAAAGTCTACAGAGGTATGATTGGTTCTCTCCTCTATCTGACTGCTTCAAGACCTGACATATTATTCAGTGTTTGTATCTGTGCTAGATTCCAATCAGATCCTAGAGAATCTCACTTAACAGTTGTTAAGCGAATTTTCAAGTATCTGAAAGGTACTACTAATCTGGGTTTGTTTTATAGAAAATCTAGTGATTACAGCTTAGTAGGCTACTGTGATGCTGATTTTGCTGGAGACAGAGTGGAACGTAAAAGTACTTCTGGAAGCTGCCAGTTTCTGGGAGAAAATCTGATCTCTTGGTCCAGCAAAAGGCAATCAACAATTGCTCTGTCAACAGCAGAAGCTGAGTACATAGCAGCAGCAGGATGTAGCACACAAATGCTCCGGATGAAAAGTCAGCTTGAAGACTTCCAGATTTTTGAGAGTAACATTCCTATACTTTGTGATAATACTTCTGCTATTTGCTTAAGTAAGAATCCCATTTTACATTCTAGAGCTAAGCATATAGAAATAAAACATCACTTCATTAGGGACTATATTCAGAAAGGTATTTTGAACTTAAAATTTATAGATACAGACCATCAATGGGCTGATATCTTTACTAAACCCCTTTCAGAAGATAGGTTTAATTTCATTCTGAAACATCTCAGCATGAAAGTGTGTCCAGAGTGAAAATGTTTTAATTCCATATATTTACCTTCAGATGTAATTTTTTTACTGTGAACTTCTGATCAATCTCCTTTCAGAAAGATAGAACATGCAAATTGTATCAGAGGCAAGTCTAAAGATCTGAGAGTCTAAGCTCAAAGACAGACGTGCTGATCACTACATCAAACAAGTGTCATCCAATCATCAGCATATCTCTGAAGCAGAACGCGTGCACGCTGCTGAGAAGGCAAAGCGCTGATTGGGTGCATTGAGACACATGTCTGGTAACCGTTTTTAAGTATCTTTCTCAAATCCCCCAAAATCAGCAAGCATTTAATGAAAAGTAATCATGCTTTTAAAATGCAATCATGATTTTTCTCTCTCTTAAAAAACGTTTATCTTTTCAAAACAGTTTTGAAAACTCTATTTAAGCACATTAATCTCTCATTCTCATTCTTTACGCTTTCTCACTAATACTCAAGCATTTTCTGCATATTTCTGTGTTCATCTCTTGCAACCTATTTTCCTCAGTTTATTCTCAAAACCCTTTTAGTGTGAACATGGCAACCTCCAGCAGTGCTTCTGCAGGTCCTCAGAAGAAAGCATCATCTGAGAAAAATCAAGTGCCATTCAGAACCCTCCTCACTCCTGTGAAGAATCTTGAAGTGCTTTCTGAATTAATCATTGATTTTGAAAGCTTGAAGGAGAACGGTTTTGACCTAACTGAAGAAGTTAGGGCTCAGAAGTGGGAAAGGTATTTCGATAGGTTGGTTGGACCAACATTCCCAATGCTAGTCAAGGAATTCTGGATTCACGCCAAGGCTTCAACACATCTAGTCACCTCCTTTGTTTTGGGGAAGAAGATTGTGATCACTGAGGATCACATTGCAAGGCTAATCGGTCACAGTGGCGGTGGCGTCCGTTGTGTGGACATGGCTGAAAGATGTGCTGATGTGGGTGTGATAGCTGCAAGGATTTTCACTCTTGGGGTGCCCAGCAGCAAGATTAAAGATCTGAAGGATCATTACAGAGTGTGGGCTAAGATAATTCTGGGGTGCTTCAACCACAGGAAACCAACCAGTTCTCCTGATTACATAAATGTGGATCAGCAGTTTCTGATCTACTTTATTGATCAGAAGGTAAAGATCAATCTGGCTCACTTCCTGTTCAACCACCTCAGAACAAGTGTGAAGGAAACAAGGGAAGAAGAAAGAACCAAGAGGGATTGGATACCTTTTGGAAGGTTGATATCATATATTCTGACAGAGAATAGGCTGATTGAACATCTGATAGAAGCTCAAGAGCTAAGCACTATTGAACCAACAATTGGGAAACCTCTGAATGCAAAGAACTTGAAGAAGATGAAGCTGATAGAGAATATTCAGAAGGAACCCAGAGCCACTTCTATTGCTGATATCTCCAGCAGAAGAGTGCCTCTGAGTGACTTTCCGTTATTTTCTGAAATTGAATCCAAACCAGAGGTGATTCTCAGGTACTTGGATGCGTGCAAGGCAGATGGTACAGATCCAAATCTGAATATCAGAGATCTGCATCAACCTCAACCAGAAGTGACTCTGAAGAAGACGAAGAAGAGGAAGGCACCATTAGAAGGATCATCCCAGCAGACGCCCAGAAAAAGAGGTAATTCATCTGCTGCTCTTGTTTTAAAATCTTCTACTATTCCAGCATCTATTCCTCCTCAAACCTCTCATAGAATCTCAATCCCCATCCCTACCATAGATGAAACCGTACAAGAAGAGGACCCTTCTGAGGCATTAAAACTCAGAAGACCCAGAACCAAACATCCCAAACAACCAACAATCTCAACAACATCAGCAATTGACCAAGTGCTGTCTGACATTGATCAACACACCTCTGATCAACCAATCTCTGAACCACAAACTGTTCCTCCTCCACAACCAGAACAACAGCAATCTGCTGAAGAACCAGAACAACAACAACCACTCTCATCAATTCCAGAAGAACCCCTTATCCCTGAACAATCAGAAATTCCGTCTCCCTCTCCCCAACCAGAAATTAATCCACCATCACCTCAAACAGAGTTTCATCACTCTGAAACTCCTTCTCCTCAACCATCTGAACCTCATTCACCTCAACCATCACCTCTGGCAATCCAGATGCCATGTGGAACAACTGTTATCATGCCCCAGTTACCATCCTCACCAGAATCTACACCACCAAATACTCCCAAAACACCACCCAGTCCAATCATAATTTCTGATACTGATACTCCATCTCCAAAACAAACAGCTGCTCAGAAAACCTCCGAAAACCCCAGCAGGACTTTCATAGACTTAACCAGTCTTGACCGTCTTGCTGATCTGAAACACAAAATTGCCGTCCCAAAACCAAAACAACCAGATGTTGGCTCTGGTATTATGAATTTTGAAACAGGTGTGCTGCAATGGATTGCTTCTTTGAAGCAAGTCTGTCCTGGAATGATTGACCCAACTGCTTCTGATCAGCTCTGGTCACAATTCAGACTTTGGGTACGTGCTGAAGCCCTCAAGTTGCAGGATATCAACTATGAGCAGGCACAACAAAATTTCAGCAAGCTTCTGAATGAAGTTGGAAGTCAGCTTCTGAAAGAGGACGTGCTCCCTCTGGACAGTGAACCTTGGTCTGAGAAATAGCAAGCTGCAAAGGTGCAATCAGAAGGAGACAAGACCATTCAAGCTGAAGAAAGTCAAGTAGAGGATGTTGCTGAAAGTTCTCAGAAGCCTCCTGCTTCTGATGCTTCTCAAGCTGCCTTGGACAGGCAGACTCTGGAAGAACTAAGGCTGAATGACATGCGTCTGCAGCAGCGGATGGATGAAAGCGATCAGAAGATGAAAGAGAGAATGGATGTGCAGGACAGCAAGATTGACACTGTTGTCAGCATGGTGCACAAGCAGAATGAGACTGCTGAAAAGATCCAAGCCATGCTGGAGAACCTGTTCACACGCTTGCCTCCTCAACCTTAGTCTCTTTTTTCATTCATGACCTTTTTCATGTTTTCCTTGATTTTCTGATGTACTGTTTGAATATGTTTTGTAATATTTTCTTGTTTTGATTCTGAACTCTCTCAATATGATTAGTTTTTCTGATCTTAATTGTTTTAGCACATCACCTACACTTTTTGATTGCTGAAAAAAAGGGGGAGAACAAGAATGATATTTTAATCAATAACGGCTAACTAGACAGAAATTCTCAAACATTCTAACTCTATTACTTGAAAATGTTTTTCTGTTTTGCTTAAAGTCTACAGGTACAAGGAAGCTCCTGGACACTCTGAAGACTAGAAGCTCTGAAGCTCTGATCACTATGAAGTTCTGATCCGCTCTAATATTCTGATCCAAAGTAAAGCTCTGACAAGAAAAACTCTGAAGCTCTGCTCTGACATAAAGCTTCTGATAAGTCAAAGACTCTGATACTCTGATGTTCAAAGAAAGGCAAAAAGATCTGATCCTGAAGAACACATGTAATCAAAGGGAAGTAATAAACTCAGGGGGAGTATCTCTCAACTCTGATATCTCTTTACTCCTTATCCTTTTACTTCTTACTCTGATACATATTCCAGATACCTTTTCACGTTATTTTCATTTAAAATATCTAGTTTTTGTCATCATCAAAAAGGGGGAGATTGTTAGAACAAAGTTTGAATCTACTACCCTATATTTAAGTTTTGATGATAACAAAGTGAAAAGATATAGTATTTATAAGTTTCATGTATGAACTATCTGCTGCCTAAAATTATTATGTTCTGACTTGCAGATATTCTGATTGATATAAGCAAGATCACATCTATTCAGCATCAGAACTTGATTTCAGACACCAGCATCAGAAGTTGCCATATCAGAATGTCAAAATCAGATGATCAACTCACGTACATGCTGAAGCCTGATGAACAAGACTGCGCTCAACACTCTGATAAAGAAATACAACAGTTCATCAGCAGCGAAGCAGAGTCAGAATGAGCCAAGCCAGAACTTGCATTAAGTAAGCAACGGTACTGTGCATTGAAAGAAAATTAATTCCAACGGCCTCATTCCAGACAAGATCTGCTCAATAAGGAAAGTTTGTTATTAGCATTGAATCAAGAATATTGCATCCAACGTTCATCATCTCAGTGCTATATAAACAAGACTTTGAAGATTGAAATGGCTAATGCTCTCCAAATCTCTACACGCACAAAAGCTTATTATAATCTTCTTTCTCTCAGTTTTGCTAAACCACACACTCTGATATTCTATCATTGTTTAGCAATCTAGTTTCTAAGCTTCAATTTGTGTATACATCACAGTTGTGATAAAGTTTTGTAGAAAACATCCACACACTTAGTTTTATCTCTTTGTAAGAAAGTGTTACCTTGACAAACCGGGTTGTGGTTTGGATCAAGAAGGCTTTAGCAGTTGTTAAAGCAGTCTGTAATATTCAGTTGAATATAGTGGATTAAGACCTTGTTGGAGAGAGGCGAAATCACCTTGACGGGTGGACTGGAGTAGTTTGAGATCAAACGAACCAGGATAAAAATATCTTGTTCATTGCATTAGATTTCAGTTTTACAATTCAACCCCCTCTTCTTGTGTTTTTCACCACTTCACAAAGACCTTTCATGAGAGGAAGAAATTGAAAATCAAAGTTCACCATCAATTTGTAATGTCTATCTTTATTGTTATTGAAATTATTTTGAACAATATTACGAGTAGCTAAACCCCTTAATGCTAGGGGTGTCCCTGATTTGACTCTATAATGATATTGAATTCCTGAGTTCATCAATAAAGTTGTTTTCTTATTCAATTTGATTGTACAATATTTTTATGCTTTCTTTGTCGGACAAACAAGGATATATTTATGGTTAACAATTTGTTGGACTACAGTTGTTAAAGTTTGTGTACAATTAGACTATAGTAGGTATCACCTAAGACTAGGGATACCCTATAGTTACCAGATAACTCTTGATAAAACAAAGGCTTGACACCATCAGAAATATCTGAGGACTTAGGATAAATGGTCAAAGGTTTTCTCACTAAGGACTTAGGAAAAAATAATCTAAAGGGCTGGTAATTGAATATTGTGAATTTGTTGAAGAAATCAGGATTCAAGGTTGTCACAGGGAAAATTATACACTTTAACCTAGCATGCTCATTATATTTGTTAAAAAAACCAATTTACACTACTGCTTATTTTTAATTATCACTAAGTGATAATTTCCAAACCAAACCCCCAGTTAAAATTTTTGTTTAATTGAACCACGAATTAAACTCGTTACTTCTGCACAGTCCTTGAGATCGACATTTGTGGAATTTTCCCAATTATTACAAGAGGAAAAATAATACACTTGCTATTTTTCCGACCAGTCATCCTAAATATCTCACATGTCACTTTTAATCCCTTAAAATTTTCTTATAGAAAATGGTTCTTCTAAATTTTTCATTCATGTTTTTGGTCATTTATGCTAAAATCATCATTAATTCAGTCGCTAACTAGTAAACTGTCGCTATTTCAGTCTATAAGTTGTAAAAACTGTCATTAAGTTACAAGAGAACCAAAAATGTAGATACAAAATTTTAGAAGGACCATTGTTTAAAGAAATTATTTTGAAAGACTGAAAATAAAAATAAAATATTTAAGAGGACTAAAAAGAAATTTAACCCTGATATATACACTCACTTTTCTTTTACATTTTTAATTATATATATATATATATTCCTACAATACTTGATGAACCGGTTGAATAGAACACGATTGTGGTGGAGTGGTTTTTTGAGGTAATAACGTGAGATGAATTTGTATGGTAAGTACTTAAATGTTATATATGAATGAAGAATAGTGTGAGTTATGGGTCAGAGAGAGTATCCAAACTCTTACATGAAATGTTTTATACATGAATGACAATTATGAATGTTTCCTTCAATTGTTTACATAGAACGTGAGAGATCGTCTAATAACATAAACGGTAAGCATAACTCAGCTATGCTCCTGAAATTTTTTGGGTCATAGGCCAAAACTAAGAATAATCTATTTTATTTTGCATAATACGCCTTAATAGTGTTAGAAAAAGATTTAGTTTTGCAATATTATCTCTGAGTTTTGATGATAACAAATGAGTATGTTTGTATAAACAATTTTGATACCCTAATGTTTATTATTTTTGAGTATTTAACAAACAGGTTATGCTTCTGATGGATGACATAGCCAAGACATTAGAAGAAAATTAGTTCCCCTTCCGCGCTACACAAGTTCTAATGAACAGTAGCAAGACACTCCAAAAGACTTTGAAGTGCAGGCTCTAATATGAAGTCAAAAGAAACCAGTCAGAAGATCTAAAGACAAAACTTTTTCTACTTAAGTCCAGATGCTAAAGACTCATGTTTCTGAAAACAACGTGTTATAAAGAAACCAATCAGAAGATTTGAAGACATAAGTTTCTACTTAAGTCCAGATGCTTAAGACTCATATTTCTGAAGACACCGTGTTATAAAGAAACCAGTTAGAAGATCTGAAGACAGAAGTTTCTACTTAAGTCCAGATGCTTAAGACCAATGTTTCTGAAGACAAAGGGTTCTTAAGACCAAGTGCTAAATATTCTAATAGACAAAGTTCTAAAGACTTTGAAGACTTGAAGTTATAAAGACCAATGGTTCTAAGAAAATGGTACTAAAGACCAAGTGCTAAAGACTCTAAAGACAGAAGTTCTAAAGAATCTAAAGACTTGAAGTTCTGAAGACCCAAGGTTCTAAGAAAATATTCTCGCCACCAAGTGATGAAGACTCTGAAGACGCAGTTCTGAAGACTCTGGAGATTTGAAGTTCTGGTGACCTTGTGTTATGTTATCACTTCTAAACTCATGCTCGCAGAAGCCTCTGAAGTGCAGAAGGAAAGAAGATAATGTTAACATGGTATAAATAGTACATGGTATAATCAACATTTCATTCTACTACCATGAAAGGACGGACGCGCTGCACGATCTTGTCCCCTACGTGATTTCTCAAGCTGCCAATGTTTTTGGAAATCCCAAGAGTATCCCTCAATGGATATATTATTTTATTGGCTATATAAAGTTTTGAAGACTAAGAGAGAAAGCGGCGAATTTTCACTGAATATCCATGCACAAGCGGTGTTCATAGCTTTCATATTTTTAGTCTATTGTTCTTAAATTATTTTACATATTCAGCTTGTATAAAAGCAATATTATTGTAAACAAAACTTGTATTCAAATAGTTGTTTGATTTCCTTAAGGGACCGGTTAGGTCTGTATCCTTAAGAAGTCTAGGACTAGTGTGTCTTAGAGGATTGATTTTCCTTAAGGGACCAGTTAGGTCGGTATCCTTAAGAAGTCTAGGACTTGTGTGTCTTAGAGGTTGTTAGTCACTTGTGGGTAGCTTGTGCATTGTAATAATCAATTGGATTATTGGATTAAGTACTCGATTGAGAGAGGCAAAATTACCTTGGCGGATGGACTAGACTAGCTTGATAATTTACAAGTGAACTAGTATAAATATTCAGTGTTCTTTACTTCCTATTCTTAATAATTGTTATTATCAAGAGTGAAGGAAAAAGTATTTTAATTAAATGGGAATATTTTCTAAAAGAAAAGTTTTTATTTAAAATCCAATTCAAACCCCCCTTTATTGTATTTTTCACACCTTCAATTGGCATCAGAGCTCCGGTTCTGAGGAGATAAAAGTTTGCATTTTTATCAACACTTAACAGTGTTTAGTACCGATCCAATGTGTGTGAAAAACCAATGGCTACACATACTTCCACAATTGGTAATACAGATAATGATAGAGATCACTATAGTTCAAAACCTCCTATGTTTGATGGGGAGAAATTTGACTATTGGAAGGATAAAATCGAAAGTTACTTTCTAGCATATGACTTGGATCTATAGGATTTAGTAATTAATGGATACACTCACCCAGTAGACGATAAAGGCCAGAAGATTGCAAGAAGTTCAATGACAGAAGCACATAAGAAAGTTTACAAGAATCATTACAAAGCAAGAACTATTATGCTTAGTGCTATTTCATACAATGAATATGAGAAGATCACGGATAGAGAGACTGTAAAGTATATCTTTGATTCTCTTCAGATGACGCATGAAGGCAATGCACAAGTAAAGGAAACAAAGGCTATGGCCTTAATTCAAAAATACGAAGCCTTAAAGATGGAAGACGACGAATATGTGGAAATGATGTTTTCAAGATTTTAGACTCTTGTGGCAGGACTTAAGGTTCTGAATAAAGGTTACTCTACAAAGATCATGTTAAGAAGATAATCTGAAGTCTGCCTAAAAAATGGAGACCAATGGTAACTTCTTTAAAACTTTCAAAGGATCTGAACAACACCTCTATTGATGAGCTGATTAGCTCTTTAAGAAGTCATGAGATTGAGCTTAATCAAGATGAACCTCAGAAAACAGTTAAGTCTGTGGCTCTAAGGTATAAGTCTGGAAAGACAAAGACTTATTAAGCTAAGGAAGATTCAGAAGATTCTGAAGAAGATTTGGATGATGAAGAACTTTCATTGATATCCAGAAGAATTGGTTATACTAGAAGCATAGACAAAGCAAATTCATAAGTCAACAAAGGACTTTTGGAAAAGGTGAATCTACTTCTGGGCTGAAGAATGCTTATAGAAAATAAGTTACTTGCTATGAGTGCAACGAGCCTAGACGTTACAAAAATGATTGCCCAAAGCTCAAGAAAGACAAGAAGCCTAAGAAGGCTTACAAAGCCAAGAAGGGTCTCATGGTAACATGGGATGATTCAAAATCAGAAGATGAAGATTCTAATGAAGAGCATGCAAACATGGCACTCATAGCCAGAACCAATACAGATGAAGAAACATCAGAATGTGAGCTGGTAGAAAATGATGAGTCAGACTCCGAAGATGAAGCTGAGGTGATTGCTTCTCTTTCTTGTTTTCAACTTGAATCTTGTTTTTCTGAAATGATGAGAAAGTATCAAACTCTTCTAAGTAAATACAAAAATCTGAAAAATAAGTTTGTAGTTATTTCTGAAAACTCTACTAATGATGAGAAAAACATTTCTAATTTAAATGAAAAATTATTTGTTTTAAAAAAAATCAAATCTAGCTCTCAAAAGTAAAATTTCTAGGTTGGAAGAAAAGATAATCTCTACCACATCTATTACTGATGAAGTAATCAAATATGATAGAGTTTTTTAGCATTTCATAGCTAAGAGCATAAATAAAAGAAAAATGGCTTCGATGATATATGGTGTTAGTAGAAATGGAAGCAGAGGCTTGGGATATTCAGGACCATCAAAGAAAATTAACGAGACTCTGAATGTCAAACCAAAACCTCTTTTTGAACATTTCGTGCTTGCTGGCACATAATTGAAATATCCAGAACAAGTAAGATCTAATACTACTGTAGCACAAACACATGCACAAAAGGAAACTTTTAAACCAAAGTATCATGCACAAATTTCACATGATTATCCTATTGCACAAAAGTCCAAAGGTGTCAGAACCTCTAGAACTGTTAACAAGAAAGAACCCAGAAAATGGGTACCCAAAGATTAGATAATCTATGTTGCAGATGTTCTTGATGGTGCAACTGAAACACCAATTATAGAACCTGGACAATGGATGCTTGCAACACATAATGGGCGAAAGGCATATGTTCCAAGATTTGGAACTTAAGTCCGGAGGCGTGGATATTTCAGAAGCAACCAGAAAAGAAAGATGATTGGATCTAAAACTCTTGTAATCAAAGATGCTATTGTAAGAACAAGACCAAACTTTAAATCTTTTGGAGAAATGCATTTGAGCTTTGATGATCTCGCTTGTTCCAGCTCATCTTTTGAGTAAAGTATAGATTTTGAAAATTGTTTGAAGAATCAGCTGATAGACTATCAGACTTCTATAAGTAATGTTTCTATTATCTTTAAGCCTTATTACAGATATTTTATTTCTTTCAGAACCTCAGTAATCAGAAGATGTTTCGATCAGAAATGTCTTTGATTAGATGGAAACCTTTTTGTTCTCGATACCCTGAGGATATCAAATGGGTCACTTAGTTAGATGTATTGATTAACATGTGTAACCTTTGGTTATGCTTAATCATCACACGCTATCTAAGCTATGCAATGAGCAGTGTGTGTATTTCTTAGAATTGGATTGATATCATGATTATTACTTTCATTTAATGCTCCTAATTATTATGATTAATTGTATGTATTTTATTTTATTTTATCTCACTTTTCAAACACTATAAATCACACATGTTTACTTCACTTCCACACTTTAGAAACCATAAACCCTCATTTTCTCTCAAATCGTTCAACAAGTTCTCTATGTTCATCATCTTTATCAACGCTCTTCATCGAAGATTATCACCCTCGTCAACAACCTTCATCATCTTCAACATTTCAACATGATTAATTCTCAACAACAAGAAGCCGTTCAGTTTTCTAAAGATATGGAACAAACCCTAATCTTCTGAGCCATCTTCTTCAACCATTCCAAACAGTTCTTCTCCTCCTATGGTAACTAGGTCATCTTCTCTATCAATTATTGATGAACACCACATAACTCAGAAATCTTTTCAAGTTCCATGCATCACTCCTTCGCTTGAGTTAGTAGTTCTTCGAGAATACATGGTTGATTTTGATAATCTTGCTGAAAATAGGTGTGACGTTAGAGAGGAGTTAGAGGCTCAACAATGGGAAAACTAGTTTAAAAGACTACATGGTCCTATTTATGGAGCCTTAGTAAAGGATTTTTTGGAGAATGCTGATTGTGATGATCTTCACAGTGTCTTAGATGTATCATCACAGAAAAGTCTATTGCGGATTTTCTAGGTCTGGAATTTTGAAAGGAAAATGTACGTTTGGAATAGGGTTTAGATCCAATGCTCAAAATAATGCTCTCCGTCAATTTTTGTTTAAAAATTACGCCGTTGAGAAGAAAGAATACAAAAGTAAGGATCTTTATGACAATTTGAGAATTTGGCACATGATCATTCTGGGTTGCATAAACCATAGACCTCCAATAAGTTCTTCGGATTATTTCAACATCAGCCAACAATTCATGTTGTACTATTTTCTTGCCAAAAAGAAGGTGAATCTTCCCTTTGTCCTGTTTAATCATCTAAAGGAGGCTAATGTGGACGTCTTCTGGCTGACGTTTTTGTAGAAAGTGAATTGGTAGACTTTCTTACAAAAGAGGCTAGGTTCACTGAATACTTGATTCCTAGCATTGGAGGACCATTTAATGGACAAACCTTGCGAAACATGAAGGTAACCCCAAAACTTAAAAAGAAACACTTGGGTGAGCCAACTGAAGTCACCAAGAATGGAAGAATCCCTATTGACAACTTCCTCTATTCTCCAAGATTGGTAACCTAACCGACATGGATGCATATGTTGTAAGGATGGCTACAGTAGGACATTATATGTCTAATTTCAACTTCACCAAACATTCTACCGAGGAAGTGGATTGTTCTAAATAGAAAAAGAACGAAAGATAAGATGGTTCTGGTCCTGAAAAGAAGAAGAAGAAGAAGTCTGGAACTTCTAAGAGTATAACTCTAGCTGCTTATCCAGAAACGACAAGTAAGTCTGTAACTGCTACTTCTTTACCTGTTTCTAAAATTGTTTCTAATATAATTGATGCAGTATCATCCATTCCAACCACCATCACACAAACGTCATCTTTTACATCCTTTTCTATTCCACCATCCACCATCACCACTTCTGTTTTTGTTCCTGTTACTAATATTTCATCTATATATGTTGTTGTTTCAGCGACAATTCTTTTCAATTCAAATGTTTCTGATTTACCACAAACCACCACCATTTCTGAATCTCAACCCACCACCACCACACAAGCTTTTGCTCCAAATCCTATTTCATATCTCACTACCATTATTCCACCAGAACCAATCCACACTTTTACATCTCCATTAACCTCATCTCAATCACTTCCACAAACTTCTCATTTTTCAACTTTCAATACCAATCTTCATTTTTCATTCTTTAACAAAGAAACTACTCTTCATGACTCACCCATTATCCATTGTGATCCAATTTCTCCCCCTGATCACGAAATGACTGAAAGGACAATTTCTGATAATCGTGGAGCTGTTAAAATTTCCACAACTGAACCTTTCACGTGTTCTAAACTTTTCGATATGATTGAACAACTGATATAACAAAATCCTCCTGATCAAACTTCTGAACTAAATCATCCTGAGCCTACCCAAGTCTTGGTTGTTTATGAAAAACCTTCTCCAAAAACTTGGATGAATGCATTAACATTTTTATAATCAAGACTAAGAAAAAGGTTGTTAAGTTAAGGGCAGAGGAAAATACGAGTACTGAGACTCAGAACATGGATGGTTCTTGGAAACTTTTTCAGAATTGGATGTCTTCTGAAGTTGAAAGAATGAATTCTTTTACTAAAGCATCCAGAGTTTGAGATGTTAAAATGGTAACTGAAAGGAAATAAACAAGAGAAAGAATTAGACTGTTTGAACTGCCCGCTGCTAAACAATAAGAAGATGATGCAAGAGAGTTATAAGAAGAAGAAGAAGAAGCAATACTTAAAGCTCAAGGAGAAGAGGATGCCAGAAAAGCTGAAGAAGCAAGGTTGGCTCAAGAGGCAGAAGAAGCTCGTAAAGCAAGTCAAGATGCTATAATAATGTCTTATTCTGATTCTGCCATTGCGCGTTTGGAAAATGCAATTGGTGAGAGTAGAGGAGAACAACATTTTTAGAGAAAGCATCATTGAACAAAAAGCTATCAATGAGAATGTTTAGAACATGCTACAGCTGATTCTGCAAAAGATCTCTGCAAAAGATCTTCTGATTATTTGACACTTGTACAAGTATTTTCTTTTTGATTTTAATGAAATATTCTTTTGACTTATCAATGAAACTTCTTATCATTTCCTATTGTTTCTTCTGGTTTTTATGTTTTCGCACATAATTACCTTTTTTTATTATGACAAAAAGGGGGAGTAATTAAATGAATGTAATTTTGATTTCAATAATCAAGTTTTAGAAAATGTTCTCTGAAAAGAGCTTCTTACATTCTAACCAAGTTAAAATTATGTTTCTGTTAGAATTGTTTTCTTTTTCAGGAAATGAGAACTTTGATTAAAGACAAAGATCTGAAAGCATTTTGCAAGGCTTATGTCTAACCTGTTGGCTTCAGACTTGGCTCCAAGAATTTAAATCTGGAATCAGACTCAAAGAATTGAGAATCTGGAAGCTGTCTTAGTGACATTAAAGTTTCAAAATTTCAATTGATTTCATTTTCATTGGCATCTAAAGTCAAGACTCTCAATATCTCAATATCTGATCTATTGGAACCAGGGGGGAGTTTTTACTCAAATGGTTCAGAGTCACGATATTCAAGCTTAATCAAGTCATTGACTCAGGGGGAGTTTCATAAAAAGGATAAGTATTCCTTACCTTTTTATTTTCACTTTTTTGATTATATGAACAAAATTATGTCATCAAAATACATAGTTTTGTCATCATCAAAAAAGGGAAGATTGTAATAACAAGATTTGGTTCTGCAATACTATCTATGAGTTTTGATGATAACAAATGAGTATGTTTGTATGAACAATTTTGATAATCTAATGTTTTTTATTTTTGAGTATTTAACAAACAGGTTCTGCTTCTGATGGATGGCATGGCTAAGACATTAGAGAGGATTAGTTCTGCTTTTGCGCTACACAAGTTTTGATGAATAGTAACAAGACACTCTAGAAGACTATGAAGTGTAGGCTCTGATATGAAGTCTAAATAATCCATCTAGAAGATATGAAGACAAAAGTTTCTATTTAAGTCCAGATGCTAAAGACTCATGTGCCTGAGGACAGCGTGTTATAAAGAAATCATTCAGAAGATCTGAAGACAGAAGTTTCTACTTAAGTATAGATGCTAAAGACTCATATTTTCGAAGATAACATGTTATAAAGAAACCAGTAAGAATATTTGAAGATAGAAGTTTCTACTTAAGTCCAGATGCTGAAGACTAATGTTTCTGAAGAAAAAGGGTTCTCAAAACCAAGTGCTGAAGATTCTGCTAGACGAAGTTCTAAAGACTCTGAAGACTTGAAGTTATAAAGACCCATGGTTCTAAGAAAAGGGTTCTAAAGACAAAATTCTAAAGATTCTGAAGAAAAAAGTTATAAAGACTCTAAAGACTTGAAGTTCTGAAGACCCAAGGTTCTAAGAGAAGGTTCTCACGACCAAGTGCTGAAGACTCTGAAGACGCAGTTCTGAAAACTCTAAAGACTTGAAGTTCTGATGACCTTGTGTTATGTTCTTGCTTCTAAAATCACGCTCACAGAAGCCTCTGAAGTGCAGCAGGAAAGAAGATAACGTTAACGTGGTATAAATAGTACATGGTACATTCAACGTTTCATTCTACTACCATGAAAGGATGAACGTGTTGCACAATCTTGTCCCCCGCGTGATTTCTCAACCTGCCATTGTTTCTGGAAATCCCCAGAGTACCCCTCAATGGTTATATTATTTTATTGGCTATATAAAGGCTTGAATGCTAAGAGAGAAAGTGGCGAATTTTAATTGAATACCCATGCACAAGCGCTGCTCATAGCTTTCACATTTTGTCTATTATTCTTAAAATAATTTACATTTCTAGCTTGTATAGAAGCAATATTATTGTAAACAAAACTTGTATTCAAACAATTGTTTGATTTCCTTAAGGGACCGTTTAGGTTCGTATCCTTAAGAAGTATATAACTAGTGTGTCTTAGAGGTTTGATTTCCTTAAGGGACCGGTTAGGTTTGTATCCTTAGAAAGTCTAGGACTTGTGTGTCTTATAGGCTGTTAGTCACTTGCGGGTAGCTTGCGCATTGTAATACTCTGTTGGATTATTGGATTAAGTCATTGGTTGATAGAGGCGAAATCAACTTGGCGAATGGACTAGGCTAGCTTGATAGTTTTCAAGTGAACTAGTATAAACATTATGTGTTCTTTACTTCCTGTTATTAATTATTGTTATTATCAAGAGTGAAGGGATAATTATTTTAATTAAAGGGGAATGTTTTTTAAAAGAAAATTTTGATTTAAACCCAATTCAAACCTCCTTTTTCTTGTGTTTTTCACACCTTCAAATAGAGTATAAAAGTTTACTAAATATCTAAAAACTTCTTTCTATTAGCTCTTTATTTCATTTTTTCTTCTCAGATAAATATTTTTAGATACCATCTTAAAATAAATCAAGTACTCATAAAAACTAAACAAAGCAACACTTAAGTAGAGAACAATATCACCTAAGAAGTAGAATTGTTGACTTTGAATAGAAAACTATATTTTTACAATTTTAAGATCCAAATTGTTAAATTTGAATGCACAAAATAACTTGTTAAGTGTTAAGAATTTGTAGAAAATAATCTTCAAGTAATTCAATTGAATTGGAGTAGGATTAAACTCGAGGATCGAGAATTGGAGTAATATTGAATATTTCAATTAGAGATTAATATTTCTATTGCTGGATGCAAAAAGAATTTCTATCTATGGATGAAAATTGATTTGTGTTTCCTGACTGAGAGGGCTGAAAATGTGGGCTTGATGGATGACGCAAACTATATTGAAATTAAAATTGAACGTTAGAATAAACGAAAGTGAAGTGACATGTAAAAAAATTTGGGCCTAACAAGTGTATATTTTTTTATAATGAATTGAGTGTAAAAAAAGGATATTGTTGTACCCCAAAATTTTCCCTCCCATATTTCTCAACACATGGCAAGCGAGGTCCCCAAATTGCTCAAGGAAGTTCAAGAGTTGACCAAACAAACTCTCTCCTAAGGCAGTATACCTCAAATTAGGGTTTCCATCTTCATCAAGATGTGTGGACCACGAAGGACTCAAATGCTCACCATTGTCCTAATATGTTCTCAAGATCATCCATGTCAAGTTTCAAGCCTTGCAGAAGAAGTTTGCTCAGTCAATTGCTCAAATGCCTGAAAATCAACTGTGCTAGGTCAAAAGTCAACTATGGCCCACATACAGTCAAACTTCAAGATTTTTGGTCAACATCCTCACTTTTAAGTATTATTCATAATTTGATCAAGTGTTGATCATGATTCCTCAAGGATTGCTCACAATTCATCAAAACCCAAAAGTTGCTAAATTAGGGTTTTACAGGAAAAGTCAACTCAACTTTGACCAAGTATAACTTTCTCATACTTTATCAGAAATAACCCATCCAAAGCTCATTATGAATAGGATGAAATTACCCACAATTCATCTTCAACTCCCAAGTTCATAATATGCACTCAAAAAGAGATTCGAATTTTGACATTATAGGTCCTTTTGAAAAGTCAACAAAAACACCTTTTGGGTCAAAGCTTCATACATGAACATGGATGACTCAATTGAGATGATACCATAAGGGTTGTTTAGAGGACACCCTAAGATTTCTAAAAAGTCCAAGAACACCTCTCTAGGGTCAAAATTGAGAGAGTTATGCATTGGCCAAGTTGACCATTTTTGCAAAATTGCCAAAAGTCAAATGTGCTCAAATTTGCATTCTTTGCTAAATGGGCCAATCTTTTTATGCTGTAACTCAATTATAATGTGGTCCACGACTCAAATGTTCACTCACCCATTATGTGCTTCATTTATCAATTTATTTTGATTTTTATTTAATTAAAATGTGGATTAAATCAAATAAATGATGAAAATTAATAAAGATATGATTTGATTTGTTTTTTTTTTGAAAGATTAGCAATCAAGATATGCCGAGTTTACAAGATCAATTCAAGTTAAGGCCAATTGGTACAAAAGAGAGCATGATTGGCATGGTTATGGAAAGATATCATATGGCTTAAAAATCAAATATTCCATTCATGAATTCTCAAGATTGAATAAAAAATTGTTAACCTAATTGGATTCAATACATATACTGAAGTTTGTGGAACCCTAAAAAGAGGAATTTTCGTGCACAATCTGCCTCCAAAAACAAGAACAAAACTCCAAAATTTCCAAGAAAAGTGTGAGACGAATCTTCTTCCACAAGCCAATTCGAGGTGTGCTAAAGTTTCCAGTCGCTTGCTAGACATCTTAGGAAGCTAACAATCCTTTGCAAGTTTCAAAACGCCCAGAAACGCGCGCTACACTTCACATGGTTTGGATTTTTTTTTCAATTCGATTATCACAATTTTGGCATCATTATCACCTTTGATTGTTATATTCGTATTTGTCATCATGTTTGCAAGCTAATTATGCCATTTAATTGTGTTTTTAATGCCTGTACATGATATTGCTATTGCTAGGGTTTCTTGTTTGTTTTAGGGGTTTTTAATGCAGGCAAAATTAGGCCTTGATTCTGGTACCATGATGCTCGTGAGGATGAGACGAGTTGATTGGTACCAGTACTTTTCATTTATCTTGCTCGTATGCAATTTGGAAGATGAACAGGGTTATACCTATAGTGAACGTCTGTAGGTAAAAGTCTTGTTTTCTAAAACGACGGTTTCTAGGAAGAAGACATTGGCGTGTCAAGCAGCCATTGGGACATTTAATTTCGTGCCTTGGATTCAGTTCTTTTGTTTTTTTTCTCATATTATGTTTTATTGTTATTATAATAACAAGCTAACAACGTAACGCAGCTGGCAAGCAAGCATTGGGATTGAGTATAAGGACCTGGGTTCGATCCCAGGTCCCAACCTTTGCTTTGTATTATTTTTCTTCATACAATCCAGTGCTTCACAATCTCAAGCGCCCACCATGCTCCATCAACATCCAGCCATCTGATGTGCCCCTAGCCAGATCCAACGTGCCAACAATGGGAGACCACCATGCTCCTCAAGTCAACGACCATGCCTGATCCAACGCATGGACTGGGCTTGGAGCTTATTGGGCCAAAAGAATTCAGATCTACACCCCCAACATGCTATTCAACACAGGCCCATTCCTAAACTTTTTATTTTTTCTTATTTTTTCTTATTCTTTTTAATTTGTTTTTTTATTTAATTTTTTTAAATCAATCTTTTCATAAAATCACAAAATCAAGAATTCACAAAAATTAGAATTAGGTTTTTTTATTATCAAATTTAATTTAATTAACTAGCTTAATTTAATTTAAGGTAACTTTAATTTGTTTTTTTTGCAATTAAAATCAATTAGAAAGCTAGGCTAAAATTCTTGATTTAATTATTTTTCTTTCTAAACAAAAACACAAAAAATAGGTTAATTTAATTATTTTTCTTAATTAAAATTAATTAGTAATTAGGTTCTTTTTTTAATTCAATTATTCCTTATTTTCTCAAATAACAAAACGACAAAAAATAATTTTTCTTTAATCAATTGCAATTAGGTTTAGTCGGGGGTCAAAACCCTAATCGCCTCACATTTAATTCTCCGCGCGCTTGTTAATTATTTTGCAACTGTTCAGGGTTTGTAATAGTTAATTTAGGTTTTTTATTTACTGTTTAAATCCCTGATTTTTGGCTATGTAATTAATCCCCCTCCCCGAAGCCTTGTAATATCTAGGTTTATTTTCTCGCATTTTTAATTCCTGCAAATATTTAACTGTCTAGATGCATGCTAATAGGATTGTATAACAAGAATGCATGACAAAATTAAAATGGTTAGAAAACCCTAATGTGCAAAGACGATAAACTGAAAACAAATCACTCGCACATGTTCACTCTTAGGGTATATTCTCACTTCAATTGCCTTCGGTAAACGATCATTAAGCATAGGGTGTCTTAGTGGTTGCCCTCCTGTCTAAACAAGATCAAATGTCCCATTCGAATGGTTCCTCAGAAATGTTGCCTCGGAAATGTTACCTCGGAAATGTTGCCTCAGAAATGTTGCCTCGAATACGATCTTAAGACTCTAGGGTTTCTACTAAGGTGTCCTAACATTGCTTTGTGACCATACGTCCCTTTCGAATTGACCCTTACAACTCCAACGGTGGTGCTACCTATTTCTCAATAGTAGGATAGCGCTGTCTAAAGGAAACAAGAATAGAAACAATCTTTTTTCGAGTAGGTAGAAGCTAGTAGGTACTTGCTCAAATCAAAACTTTTCACACTTACACTTTTCAAAACCAATTTTCAAAACAACTTCGTCACACTCTTGAGGACTGATACAAGGGTTATCACGAAGTAAAACATTTTTCAAAACAAAGCACATACAAGCAATTTAAAAATGAGCAAGTACCTAAGATCCCATGGAAAACCATGGATAGAAAGGGTGGTAACACCTTCCCTTTCTATAATCTACCCCCCGTACTCAGAATATCTCGGAAAAGGATTTTTTCTATACTTTTTTCATTTTTGATTGGATGAAATAAAAGTCGGTGGCGACTCTTGCTTACCGCGAAATTTTGCAAAATAAAAACGCAAAACGCAAACTAGTAAAAATAGTCGGTTCTGCCACTGTATCACAGAACTGGCGACTCTGCTGGGGACTTTATAAGTGGGGTGTTGTACCCCAAAATTTTCCCTCCCATTTCCTCAACATTTTTTCATCACAAGACCCTTGGAGCTCAAGAACAAGTTAGGGTTTACTCTGCTCAAGACTTCTCCTTGCACTGTTGACCCAAATTAGGGTTTGTGTTTGCACCAAGATGTTTTGACCTAAAAGGCCCAAAGTGACTTTCATGCTTCATGTTGGACCCACAATTTTATCCATACAAAGTTTCAAGCCTTGATTCCAATCTTTGCCCAGTCAATTGGACAGTTGACCCAGAAATCAGTTGTATTGGGGAAAAAGTCAACTATGGTCAATTGACAGTCAAACCTCATGATTTTTTGACCCACATCAACATTATGAACTCATATGAACCATTTGGTCAAGTTTGGATCACAATTCCACAAGAAATTTGATCAGATCACCAAAAGGGCAAAATGGTCATTTTTAGGGTTTTGACTGCACAAAGGCAATTTTTGATTGTTTGACCTAGACAATGGCAAACCAAACTCACATATGGACTCAAGGACCCCATGGAATTGTCTTGACATGTTCAACAAGTTCAAAAGATCCCAAATGCACAAGATTGACAGATGAATTTTCCAGTCAACTGAGCCAAATTTGACTGTGTACTGAAAAGTCAAACTTTGACTTTTTGGTCAAAATCAAGTGTCAAGATTCATTTTCCATCAGGACATGTCAAATTATGAAACTTGTTCATCAAGAAATCAAAAATTGCAAATTAGGGTTTAAAATGAAGAATTTTTCATAACTTAGAATTTTTCTAAGTTATGAAAATCCCTAATTTTTTCCTAACTTTGTCCCACTTTTTCATCAAGATACATTTGGATTCAAGGAAAAGTCAAAACATGAAAGTTGTAGTCCATTGAAAAATCTACAACTTTGATTCACAAAGTTTCTTCAAAAGAAGCTTTTAGCTCAAGTTATGATTTTTGGAACAAGGGTGCAAAACATTCTTAACTTTGAAAAATTTTGACCTATTTTAGGCAGGATTTTTGCCTAACTTCATGGCCACTTTTCACATGCTTCCACTTGGAATCTAAAATTGCATTACAAAGATGGATTGTAGTACACATTCCAAGATTTCCAAAATGTCCCAGAACTCATCAAACAACCTTGTGGTTAGGGAGAATCGAATTTGGCAATATGGGCAAAACTCACTTTGTTCATGAGCCATTTCCATGTCCATAACTTTGCATTTTTGAACTCAGCATGCTCTAAGCTAGATTACAGGTCTTTTATCTCATCCACACTCCAAAATTAAATGCTAAACCTTTATGCCAAGATGTTATTCTTTGAGTTTGGTCATTACATGAAGGATTAGTCCTTAATTAGAAAAAGCAATATATCCATTTTTGAAAAGTGGAACTTTATGTCAAGGTTGCAATCTTTGAAGTACAATGCAAATCCTTTTGGGACAAGTTCAGGAACATATCACACTGATCTAGAGGGATGGTTGCAGCATGATTAGGGGGCCTGCACAAGTCTAGAAACCAAGTTGACATTTTTTGCTTAAGTATGAAGAAACTTGGCATAAGACATAACAACTCTCATTTCTGCCAATAGAAGATAAGACAAACTTGTTGTACACCTTCCAAACATCAAACCTAAGCTAAGGCACGAGCAAAAAACCTTCCAAACCTCATCAAACCTCAAAACACCATCCTACTACAGAAAACAGAGTCACCTCTGCAGTTGGACTTCCACAACTCAATCCACTCGTGCATTCTTGCTAAAACCAGTTCATACACACTCCATACCACATATACAAGCTATCCCAAGCATTGGACACGACCTGTAACACCTCTAACCAGCTTCACCATTTTTGCTTTTTCTGTTTTGCAGGTTGATTGCCATAGCTTGATTCACTTAGTTTCAAAGCAAGCTAAAGGTTGGAATAGCATCCCTGGACTTCAAGCAAGCTGTACCAATCCTCACCTTGCCTTGAAAGTGCCTCCATTGCCAGACACGATCCAAGTTGAACATGTAAGTTCATGGACTTCTATCTCTCAATATAGGAAGAGTTAGCTTTAAGTTTATGAATGAAAAATGTTCTATTCATGCCCCTGAAGCTATACATATCTTCACTTTCCATTTATATTGCATGTGCTGAGAGAATTTAAGACCTGAACATTGACAAAAATTTAGGTTAAGAATTAGGGATGGAGAAATTCTCTCTCATTTCTGAGAGTTAAGTTAAGTTTTTTATATGGATAGAATCGTGGCTTGATGCTTGACATTTTTCATGTTGTGAGTTTGTGCTAAAAGTCCAAGAATCATGAGATAGCAGAAACGCGTGTTTTATTGTTCAAGGATGCTGGAGGTTTAAGAAGACAAAGTCTTTGGGCTGGGCCTGAGATGTTTTCCTTTTCACACCACTGCATTTCACATACACCCTGTGATACGGTGGGAGAACTGACTTGAGGTTTGCGTTTGTATTCGCAAATGTTGCGGTTAGCAAGAGTCGCCACCGACTTTTTATTTTATCCTAAGGAAAGGTTAAAAAGCACAGCAAAAACCTTTTGAGATGTTTCTTGGGTTCGGGGAGTAGATTATAGAAAGGGAAGATATTAGCACCCTTTCTATCCATGGTTATCCATGGGCTCTTAGTTACTTGCTTAGATCACTCGCCTTTTGCTTTCAATTGTTTTAAATGGTGCTTGAGTGTGTGGGTTTTGAAAATGTTTTGAAAAGAGGCCAATGTGGTGGCAACCTTTGTAATGATCCATGTGTGGGATGTATACAAAGATGTATGTCTTTTGAAAAAGTTTTCATTTGTTTTTGAAAGTTGTTTTTTTGAAGGTGTGGTGATGTGTGATTTTGAAATTAGGCAAGTGTTTTTGTTTTGCAAGTTGATTCAAGTAACTAAGAGGTTATCTACTCCTAAATTTCTCAAAAGATTATTGCTATACTTTAACCCTTTTAACAAGTTTGCACCACCATTGTATTTGGTGGGCAACCTTTGTGTTAGGATGTGAAAGGGACGGGCGCGGGTCATCGTTTAGACCATAATTGCAACAACGTTAAATGTCTTTGAGCAATCTCTCTAAGGGACTTGATCATTTGTTTTTGTTTGTTTTTTTTGAAAAGTTTTATCGAGGGACTATGATCATTCAAAATTATTTGCTTTGCCCAAAGAAGTTTAACATGCAACATGGCCCATTTATTTGAAGGCAACAAGTGGAATACCCTAGGGGGTGCAAGTGTGATTTGTGTGTCCATTTTCATGCTTGTTTATCTTGTATTAGGTCAAACTATTTTTTATCGTTTTTTCGCATACAAGCCCTAATTCTAACATGTTATCTTTTAGAAAGCAATAAAGTGCGAAATTAAAATTACTAAGCTATTACACAACCAAATATGGGAAGGGGGGTACAAATGTTCAAATGGGGATATTGACAAGAATTTAAATCTAAATTATTACATCAATTTGAATATTTGCAATTTAATCAATGTACAAAAATTAAATAAGAATGCAAGATGCAAAAAGAATGTTTTGTATATGTATGAAAAAATATTGTTTATGTAAAAGAGAAAAGAAAATAAAAATGTATTATTTTTTTGAATATTTTGAATTTAGGGCAAAAACCCTAATTTTAAAGAAAAAGGTATTATTTTCTAATTTAATGCAACTATTTACTTATTATTTATAAAAATAAAATAAAATGAAGTGTATTGTGAAAAAAGGTATTTTTATATCAAATATTAATAAAAGTGAAAAATCAAGTATTTTTATATTTTGTCTTAAATATATTAATAGTCACATATATATATATGTATATATAACCCTAAATATGTATTATTCAAAAAAATAAATATTTATTTAATATTTTAATAAAAATAAATAAAAAGTGTTTTTTTGTGTGAAACATTTTCAAAATGTAAACAAAAAATAAAAGTTGTATTTATATCATCTTTTTATTTATTCTAATAATAATACATATATATATTTATGTATAAACAAAGAAATAAATTAAATAAATATGCAATAAATGCAAAAAATGATGAAAAAAAATATTTTTAATTTTTAAATGGCATGAGAAAAAATAAACAAAGTCAGCAAAAAAGAAAAAGGTCAAAAATGTTAAAGAATGAGTAAATGGGCTCAGGGGGGTGTGAGCCAAAAAAGATGGTGTGAAAAGAAAGAACACAAAAGCCCAGCCCAATGCAACACTGTCTTCAACCTCCAGCACAAAATATTTGAAAAAACGCGCGCCATGTTCAACTTCTTCTAACTCTTGATTCCTTGATTTTTTGAACAAACTTCCAACACAAAAGATGTTAAGCATGAAGAGACGGTTCTAACCATATAAAGAACATGAACTATCTCTCTAAGATGAGGGAGAATTTCTCTCCCCCTCTTTTCTGACCTAATTTTTCTACCATTTTTAGAGCTCAAATTCTCTCTACTCAGACAAAAGAAATAAAAAGTAAAGCTATGTACATGTTCAGGGCTATGAGTAGGACCTTGTTTCTTCACAAACTTAAGACTAAAGATGCCTAATAAGAGAGATACGAATTCAAACTTTTACCTGTGCAGTTGAACTTAAATCTGGAGAATGAGGAACCTTCAGTGCAATGTGATGATTGGAAAAGCTTCCTTGAGGTCCAGGGATGCTGTTTCAATGCTTACTTTGTCTTGAGAGCTTCTGAATCAAGCTATGGAACTTCAACTGCAAAAGGAAAAAATGAAAATGGTGGAAACTGTTAGAGTGATTACAGGTCAGGTTTTAGGCCATGGTTAGCTTGCATATGTTGTAGGGAAGGTAGAGGAATAGGTCTTGATCAAAATGCTCGAAGGGATTGGGAGTTTTCACTCAAACTGCAGGGGCACCCCTGTTTGTGCAGTTTGAGGATGATTCTGAGATGGAGGGTGTATGGGAGGTCAAAAGCTCGTGTGTTAGCTTGGATATGTTGTGTGTAATGTGTTTGACAACTTTTCTCTTCTGTTCCTAAGCTGAGATCAGAGTTGGCATAAGTTATGGATGTTACTTCTATGTGAAGCAAGCAAATGTCAACTTGGTTTCTAGGCCAGTACAATGCCTCAATCTATGCTGCACATTTGAGTCTTGATCAGTGGGATATGTCCATGCCTTTTTGCCTCAAAGATCTGCATTGTACCTCATAGATTTGCAAAATTGCCATAAAGTAACACTTTACAAGAATGGATAATATGCTTTTTCTAGTTTAAGCTTGATTTTGTGTGTATTGTCCAAATGAGCAAAATAATGCTAGAACACAAAGGATATGCATTGAATTATTGAGTGAAAATGGGATTAGAGGCCTGCAATGTAGCTTAAGCATGCTGAATTCAAAAATGCATAGTGTATGAACATGGAACTTGGTCATGAACAAAGTGGTTTTTTGCTATATTGTGAAATTCGATTCTCCCTAACCATGAGGTTGTTTGAGAAGTTTTTGGACATTTTGGAAAGCTTGGAATGTGTACTACAATCCATATTTGAAATGCAAATCAAAATTCCAAGTGGAAGGGTATGAAAAGTGGCCTTGAAGTAGGGTAGAAAATCTTGTCAAAATAGGTCAAATTTCACTAAGTTAAAAGATGGTTTAGTGCCCTTATTCAAAAAATTATAACTTGAGATACAAGCTTCAAATGAGAAAACTTTGTGAATCAAAGTTGTAGATTATGCAACAAGCTACAACTTTCATGTTTTGACTTTCGTTTGAATCCAAATGGATCATGGTGAAAAGATGGGGCAAAGTTGGGAAAAAATTAGGGTTTTTCATAACTTAGAAAAATTCTAAGTTATGAAAAATTCCATTTTCAAACCCTAATTTGCATTTTGAGATTTCTTGGTGAACAAGTTTCATGATTTGGCATGTTTTGATGAAAAATGAATCTTGACTCTTGATTTTGACCAAAAAGTCAAAGTTTGACTTTTCAGTATACAGTCAAAATTGATCAATTGACTGGGAAATTCAACTGTCAATCTTGTGTATTTGGGATCTTTTGAGCTTGATGAACATGTCAAGATAATTCCATGGGGTCCTTGAGTCCATATGTGAACTTGGTTTGCCATTGGCTAGGTCAAACAGTCAAAAATTGCCTTTGTGCAGTCAAAACCCTAAAAATGACCATTTTGCCCTTTTGATGATCTGATCAAATTTCTTGGGGAATTGTGATCCAAACTTGATCAAATGGTTCATATGAGTTCATAATGTTGATGTGGATCAAATTTCATGAGGTTTGACTGTCAATTGGCCACAGTTGACTTTTTCCCCAATACAGCTGATTTCTAGGTCAACTGTCCAATTGACTGGGCAAAACTTGGAATCAAGACCTGAAACTTGGTATAGGTAAACTTGGGAGTCCAATATGAAGCATGAAAGTCATCTTAGGCATTTCAGGTCAAAACATCCTTAGGCAAACACAAACCCTAATTTGAGTCCACAGTGCAAGGAGAAGTCTTGAGCAGAGGAAACCCTAACTGGATCTTGATCTTCAAAGGTCTTGTGATGAGAAAGTGTTGAGGAAATGGGAGGGCAAATTTTGGGGTACAATAGTTGCCCCTGTTCAATCTTCTTGGACCTGAAGAGTTAGATTGGCAAGTTTGCCTTTCGTGACTCGAGGGTAAAAGGAGATTGGACACTAGAGTGCCCGGAAATTTGCACTCGCATGCTGGAGTCTTAACAACGTGGAGCCGGGAATGGGCTTATAGATGCCATTTGGAGAGATGGTGGATAGAGAGATGGGCTTATAGATGCCATCTGGAGGAGTGACAGAACTTTGTCGGGAATGGGCTTATAGATGCCATTTGGAAGTGTTGATCGCATAAGAGATTCTTTAGCGAGAACTTGTGTATTTAAGAAAGACAGATGTTTTCCTGACTTGTTACAGGTGTTTGATCTTCAGTCTCCTTATGCAGATATGCCCTGGCTAGATACAGGTATTGAATCTACAATCGGTTGCTCACAGATGTGCCCTGGCTGGATACAGGAATCGAATCTGGAAATAGTCGCTTAATTGATGTGCCCTGGCTGGATACAGGAATCGAATCTTCGAACTCTTCAAACGTGCCCTGGCTAGATACAGGAATCGAGTCTGGAAACGTGGTCAACAGATATGCCCTGGCTGGATACAGGAATCGAATCTGGAAATAGTTGTAGTTGATAGATGTGCCCTGGCTGGATACAGGAATCGAATCTTCGAACTCTTCAGACATGCCCCGGCTAGATACAGGAATCGAGTCTGGAAACTGATCACTCTCAGATGTGCCCTGGCTAGATACAGGTATCGAATCTGGAATTGTGACAGTCGAAGGTAGTCGTTTTTGAGATTGTCTTTTTCCTGAAAAGGCAAAAACGTAAGTTGGCGCAATGTCATGATGTATGATGTGCATGATATCATGATGTTCAACATGAAATGTTGTATGCGTTTCATCATGTAGGTAAGCAAGATGTATGCAAATGTGAAATGTTTATGAATGTAATTTCATCTTAGGAAAATAAATCCTTGACGAACGGCCGGGAAGCTGCTCTGCGGAAGAGATGCTTGGCCGAAGTTCTGATGAGAGGCCTGCTGAGGACTCTAACGATGGATTCCGCTGAGGATAATGATGGTAAACTCCGCTGGGGAACTCCAAAGATAAACTCTGCTTGGGAATACTAAAGATAGACTTCGCTGGGGATTGAAGGAACTTTGCCGAGAGCGATCTTCCGTGGCTTTTAGCTGAGGATAACCCAGTTATAAGTCCTTGTGAGGAAATAACTCTTAAATAAAACTCGGGCGAGACGTCCGTACTTTGCAGGGGATGAGCTTGCAGAATCTACTGGGGATGAGCTTTTAAGACCTGCCGGGGAATGTTGTGCCTTTTTAGGATCGACGGGGGACCAACTCTGCCTGGGGAAAATATTGCTGAACCTTGTTTTACTCTGCGGGGAGTTAAGATGATTTGGCCACATTTTTCAGTTGAACCTACCTTGGTGCCTTGGCGGACAAAACAACCAGACTGCAATAGACAACCCCACATTGCCCCTGTCTTTGATGTCACCGGTAATTAATCTCTTGTTTCATATGCGAATATTTATGAATCAACAATTCAATGTCAAATGCATATATCAAAAAATGAACATTGGACGTTCTTCGCAAGACAAAACAGAAAAAGGGGAAGACAATGGTAATTTGTATGAACAAGTGAATTTGTATTGATTTAAACTTTTGCCTGTGAATAGGCGTTTTTTGTACAAGAGACTGACATCCTAGTAAGAGGACATCGCCAAATAGTATAGAGTTTACATTTTGAAAAAGAAAACAAAACAGCTTATGTGAACAATCCCACTGGGTTCCAACTCTGCTATCGCCTTTATGTTTTTGAACGTCTCATCGCCTTACTGCCTAATCTGAAGATGAAGCTGATTGGTCAATGCCGAAATTTGGGGCCAGATAGTTGATGCCGAATTCCGGATGCGAAGTGATCCAATGAGACATAGTGTTACGCTTTTATCCCTAACTTTTGCCTGGACCGCCCTTTCGGGTTTTCAGTCCACCGGGATACCCATTTTTGCCCAAGCCGCCCTTTCAGGTTTTCGACTTGCCGGGTGTACAGATTTTTATTCATTTCATCCCTTATTTTTGCCCGAACCCTTTTGGTTCGCCGGGAAGCCCTTATTTTTGCCTAGGTATGTCAACCTAGCGGGTCTTTTATTTATGCGTAGTATTTTTTCACTATGTCTGCATTGGCGGGGTGAGGAAGGTCGTCACCGTCCATGGTGGTTAGGATCATGGCTCCTCCTGAGAACACACGCTTAACCACAAATGGCCCTTCGTAAGTAGGGGTCCATTTGCCCCGGGGATCACTTTGAGGAAGGATGATGCGTTTGATTACCAGGTCCCCAACTTGATACTCTTGCGGTCTGACTTTCTTGTTAAATGCCCTGATCATCCGTTTTTGATACGTTTGACCATGACAGATAGCAGTGAGCCTCTTTTCGTCAATTAGATTTAATTGATCAAGTCGAGTCTGGATCCAATCATCTTCATTCAAGTCTGCATCCTTCATTATCCGGAGAGAGGGTATCTGGATTTCGATCGGCAAGACTGCCTCCATGCCATAGACCAAGGAGAAAGGAGTTGCCCCGGTTGATGTCCTTGCTAAGGTGCGGTACCCATGAAGAGCGAACGGTAACATCTCGTGCCAATCTTTATAGGTCACTGTCATCTTCTGCACAATTTTCTTGATATTTTTATTGGCTGCCTCTACAGCCCCATTCATCTTCGGCCGGTAGGGAGAAGAATTGTGGTGCTGTATCTTGAATTGTTCACAGAGTTCAGTGATCATTTTGTTATTGAGATTGGTACCGTTGTCCGTAATGATTCTTTCCGGGACTCCGTACCGACAGATCAGATTATGCCGGATGAAACGCGCCACGACGCTCTTGGTTACTGTGGCATAGGAAGCTGCCTCAACCCATTTCGTGAAGTAATCGATCGCCACCAAGATGAAGCGATGCCCATTGGATGCCGTTGGTCGGATCTCTCCGATCATATCGATGCCCCACATTGCGAAAGGCCAAGGTGCCGTCAGGACATTCAAAGGAACCGGAGGGATATGCACCTTGTCAGCATAGATCTGGCATTTATGACAAGTTCGGGAGTGCTGGTAACAATCGGCTTCCATTGTGGACCAGAAATATCCTGCCCGAAGGATTTTCTTAGCCATGGTGTGTCCACTGGAATGGGTTCCAAATGTACCTTCATGCAGTTCCATCATGATTTTCTCAGCTTCAGCCTTATCCACACAACGCAACAGAGTTGAATCATGATTCCGCTTGTAGAGAATGCCGTTGCTGAGGAAGAATTTTGCCGCAAACCTCCTCATGAACTTCTTATCATTGACAGACGCACCTTCGAGGTATTCCTGAGCTTCCAAGTACCTCTTCACCTCATGATACCAGGGTTTTTCAGTCACCTTTTCAGCCTCGAGCTCGCAGCAGTATGCCGGTTCATCCAACTTCCAGATTATGATTCGGGGAGCCTCATTGTCCCATTTAACTTTGAACATTGAAGACATTGTGGCTAGTGCGTCCGCTAGCTGATTCTCCTCTCTGGGGAAATGCTCAAAAGTTATCTCTTCAAAGTGAGGGAGCAAGGTCGACACATACTCCTTGTAAGGAATGAGATTCGGGTGTTTCGTATCCCACTCGCCTTTGATCTGATTGATCACGAGAGCGGAATCTCCGAAGACACTTAGAAACTTGATCCTCAAATCGATTGCAGCTTGTAAACCCATGATGCATGCCTCATATTCTGCCATGTTGTTGGTGCAGCTGAAACATAATCGGGCGGTGAGTGGAGTATGAGTCCCCTTGGGAGATATGATTACAGCGCCGACGCCGTTACCCAAAGCATTGGAGGCTCCATCAAAATGCATAGACCATCGGGATCCTTCCTCAGGTCCTTCATCCGGTCCAGGTACTTCACAGTCAGTTACCACCATGATGTCTTCGTCCGGAAAATCAAAGTTCAATGATTGGTAATCGTCCACAGGTTGGTGTGCCAAATGATCTGCCAGTACACTTCCCTTAATTGCTTTCTGAGTTGTATACTGGATGTCATATTCTGTTAAGATCATTTGCCATCTCGCTATTCTTCCAGACAGAGCAGGCTTTTCAAATATGTACTTGATGGGATCCATCTTTGAAATCAATAAAGTAGTGTGAGTCAGCATATACTGTCTCAGCCGGCGAGCAGCCCATACAAGAGCGCAACAAGTTTTCTCAAGCAGTGAGTAACGAGACTCACAGTCGGTAAACATTTTGCTCAAGTAATAAATAGCGTGCTCTTTTCGGCCAGACTCGTCATGCTGCCCCAGCACACACCCCATTGAATTATCAAGTACCGTCAAGTATAGTATCAGAGGTCTTCCTTCCACCGGTGGCATAAGAATGGGTGGCTCTTGGAGGTATTCCTTTATCTTTTCAAAGGCGGCCTGACATTCATCATTCCAGCGTACTACTTGATCTTTCTTCAGTAATTTGAAGATTGGCTCACAAGTAGCAGTCAGATGTGAGATGAATCGGGCAATGTAATTCAGTCGTCCTAGGAAACCTCTGACTTCTTTCTCTGTTTTTGGAGTCGGCATCTCTTGTATGGCTTTTACCTTGGCAGGGTCCACCTGAATACCTTTATCACTTACAATGAAACCTAGCAATTTTCCGGACCTCACCCCGAAGGTGCATTTGTTGGGATTCAATCTCAGCTTGTACAACTTGAGTCGGTCAAACAACTTCCTCAGATGGTCAAGGTGCTCCTCCTCAGTTTGAGACCTTGCAATCATGTCATCAACGTATACCTCAATTTCATGATGGATCATATCATGAAACAAAGCAACCATGGCACGTTGATAGGTTGCCCCAGCATTTTTCAACCCGAATGGCATGACCTTATAACAGAAGGTGCCCCACTGAGTCACAAAGGTAGTCTTCTCCATATCCTCTGGAGCCATCTTGATCTGATTATACCCTGAAAAACCATCCATGAAGGAGAACACCTTGTGTTGAGCTGTATTGTCAACAAGGACATCAATGTGAGGTAGGGGGAAGTCATCCTTGGGGCTGGCCCTGTTCAGATCCCTATAGTCGACACACATTCTGACTTTCCCGTCCTTCTTCGGCACTGGCACTACATTGGCAACCCACTGAGGGTAAGAAGTCACTGCAAGGAACCCGGCATCAAACTGCTTCATAACCTCGGCCTTGATCTTTTCAGACATCTCTGGACGCATCCGTCGAACTTTCTGCTTTACCGGAGGGCAATCTTCCTTGGTTGGCAAATGGTGAACTACAATGTCGGCATCCAAACCAGGCATATCTTCATAGGACCAAGCAAAGATCTCCATGTAGTCCTGTAACATCTGGATCAATCGTTGCTTCACGCTGAGCTCTAGATTGGCACCAATCTTGACCTCTTTCCTATCTGTCTCAGTACCCAAGTTAATTGTCTCCACAGGCTCTTCATGTGGTTGAATAGCCCTTTCTTCCTGTAGTAGCAGTCTTGCGAGTTCACCAGGCACTTCGCAATCATCTTCACCTTCGTCTTCGGCCAAGTTGATCGGATTTTCGAAGTCATAACTGGCGGTAGCAGAGCTGTTACCAGTGAGATCCAGAGTGGATTGAAACCTGTATAAGTGAGTGTGTGTAAATACAGCTGTTTTGCAATATATATAACACAGAAAGGAAAAGAGCAAAAGATTTGAAATGCAACAAACGTCCAATGTTTTGATTGATGATATATGAAAATGTCATACAAAAAGCCCTCACAAATGGAGCTACGATGCCCCGGGTAGGACACCGAGCCAACAGAGTTTTAACATATTGTTTGTTACAAATTGGAAATCAAAAGAAATCAATTACTGCGTGACAAATGTGATAGGGGTAAAATCCTTTGCCGTCCAGTTGCTTGGTCCGTTGCTGGTAGTCGGGTAGATCCAACTGTCAAACTCAGCTTCCTCCACATCCTCCTCAATAGCATTCACCCTTGAGCTGGAAATAAACACCGGAGCCTTTCCGATCTTCTCTTTGCGCACCGCCTTCTGAGCCTCTGCAGTAAAGCCTAGCCCAAACTTGTCATTCTTCTGAGTGAAGTCAGGAAGCTGACCCCAGTGTGCATAATTGCCTTTCTGAACCACAGCCCGGGCATCCCTTAGGGAAGCCATCTTCAAGGAAACATTCTCTTCGGCCATTGTCTCTGCAGCTGCTGAAATTGGATGCACCTCCTCGAAATGCTGGAAGGGGGTTTCAATGAACTCTCCGTCCATCTCGATGTACCTGAAGGAATTCAAATGGCTCACCATATACTCCTCTTCTCCTTGTACAGTGACGATCTTCCCCCTGACGGGATACTTCAACTTCTGGTGCAAGGTGGAGGTCACGGCCCCAGCTTTATGGATCCAAGGTCGACCCAACAGACAAGAATACGACGGACGTATATCCATCACGTAAAAGGTAGAGTCAAACACTTGAGAGCCCACACGGATAGGGATGTTAACCTCTCCATGAACCATCCTTTTGGAACCGTCAAAGGCCCTGACGATGATATTGCTGGGTTTCAACTCCAGGCCTTCGTAATCCAGACGGTCTAAAGCCTTTTTCGGAAGAACATTCAAGGAAGAACCAGTGTCCACCAATACATGTGCCAGAGTAGTGCCCCTGCATTCAATAGAGACATGCAGGGCATCATTGTGGTCTCTCCCTTTTGCGGTCAGGTCAGCATCTGAAAAACCCAAACCGTTGTCCGCCGTCAGATTCGCTATGCAGTCAGTGAACTGGACTGCAGACGTCTCTTGCGGCACATGGGCCGTCTTGAGAAATGAGATCAAGGCTTTAGCATGAGCCTCGGAGCATAGCAATAAGGAGAGCAGAGAGATCTTGGAGGGTGTATGCCCCAACTGTTCGACAACATTAAAATCACTTTTCTTTATTATTTTCAGAATCTCCTCCATTTCTTGTCGGGAGGCCTCAGCATTTATGGGTATCGGCGCCTCCATCCGGGCAGGCTCTTCTTCATTCCCTTTGCCCCGAGCATTTGATGACTCGGCAGCAGGGGACACAATTTGATCAGCAACAGGACTAGGTAAACTTGCAGGTTTTATGAGGAGGGGTTTTCGAATAGCGGGCGGCGCAATGTCAGGCGAGAAGAGCCTGCCACTGCGGGTGACTTTAGTTGGACCAGTGATATCGCAGATACTGGCACTAGCGTCAAATTCTTGCTTGATTCCATTTACATACACGTCTGCCCCATAATGCCAGGGGACAGCTTTATCAGACACGTAGGAGAGGGGTCCTGGAACAGTAATGATCACAGGCGCAACTGTCAAGATTTGAATAGGCTTCTTCGGGGAAGCTTTGATTGGATTTTTGAAGATGGTAATTACAGAAACTTCTTTCATCGGTACCAATTGAACAGCAGTCTTTTTAAATAGAATCTCCTTGCTATCCATTAGGCCTTGGATGACTAACCTTAGCAAGGGACAATCAGATAGGGAAATAGCACAGAATGGGCAACCTTCGCCGCAACCCGGAAATAAACCGGCCCGCAGTAGGTTCTTCTTAACAGTCTTCAAAGGGGTAACAACTTCATCTACCGAAACAGCATACACTTCTTCCTCAATGGCACTTACCCTATGCTGGGGCATAGGAGCCGTTACAACATTCGGTCTTTCTGGCGCTTCAAACTGAATTTCCTTTGCGTCGATCAGATCTTGCACTTTGTTTCTTAAGGCCCAGCAATCATCAGTAGTGTGCCCGGGACTATCAGAATGATAAGCACACCGGGCATTTGGGTTGTATTTAGGAGATGCAGTGTTGACGACCTTAGGAGCCTCTTTGAGGGTCACCAGGTTGGTGGATAATAGTTGGGGTAAAATTTGAGATAATGTCATACTCAGTCGGGTATACTGCCTCTTGGACCTTTCACTTCTTTGTTGATTGTACTGCTGAGGAGCAGCAACAGGTTTGGAGATGACCAAAGCATTGACGGCTTGGCGACTTTCGGGCTTGACTTGTCTTCTAGGACCATAGACGGCGCTTGCTTCTTTCTTAAACGGCCTCTTCTCAGCACTTGTAGAGGCAGCCTTCTGTATCTTGCCTGACCTGATGCCAGCCTCAATTCTCTCTCCTGTTAATATCAAATCTGTAAATCCAGCGGAGGAGTTACCAACCAAATGATTGAAAAACGGACCAGACAACGTCCCGAGGAACATATCAACCAGCTCTCGATCAGTTAATGGAGGCTGCACCCTGCCGGCCAAATCTCTCCATTTTTGAGCGTACTCTTTGAACCCTTCACCCGTCCCTAGAGACATACCCTGAAGTTGGGTACGCGTAGGAGCGAGATCAGAATTGTATTGGTATTGTCTGTAGAATGCAGTCGCCAAATCTTCCCAGTGCCGGATGCTAGCTCCGTCCAATTGGTAGAACCATTCAAGTTGTGACCCCGAGAGGCTATCTTGGAAGAAGTGAATCCTGAGGTTCTTATCCGCCGTGTAAGGTTGGATTTTCCTTACGTACGACCTTAGATGCAGCTTTGGGCAGGAGACCCCATCATACTTGGCGAAGGCAGGCGCCTTAAACTTGTGTGGAATGACTACCCCAGAAGATAACCCCAAATCTCCGAAATCCAGTCCTGGCACATTCTGAATTTCCATGGCGCTCAAACGGTCCTCCAATTGTTTGTATCTGTCAGCAGCAGGTGGGTATTGTTCGTCGTTATAGTCCGTCTCGTTGTCGGAGACTGCGGGACTAGGAGCTCCTCCCCCCTGGGGACTGTTTTTCTCAGCAGAAGAAGTGGTTGGATCAGCTTCATTGTGGAGTGTGTTCCCAAATCTGCGTCCGGTGTTGAACAATGCAGTCCTCTTTTTCTTCTTCTTCTTCAGGAGTAGAGTCTTCAACTCTTGCTGACCTTGGGCTAGGCTTAGGACCATCTCTTGAAACTGTGCACTTTGGGCCTGAAGGGCCTTGATTGCTTGCTCACTGGAGGACTCTGGATTCATGATGACTGTGCACATAAACAGCGAAGAAAATTAAGCAACCTGTGAAATAGGGTACCTGCTATGCATATGGTGTAATGGAATGCGTATGTATGCAATGCATTCATGGATTTAGAATATTCAAAATTTGTTGTAGACAAAAAGGAACGCACATTACATTAATAAGGGGAAATTCGTTAGTACATAAATGCCTCATGGGCCAAATATTACAAAATAACTCCTTAAGATAAAAAAACATTGCGCATCCTCTTTGGTGCGATGTAGGTGTTGAGATTCCTTTCCTCGTGCAGCAGGCGGATGAGTTCCAGGACCTTCTTTTCACTAGCATGTAGACTGGTCTCAAGAGAATTCCGTTCTTCCTTAAGCTGGACCCAGCTCTTCTGCATCTCTTCCCAGGAGGTGGGCATGTCAGGATGTTGAATGGTGTAGGATGCCTCTCCTTCCCAGACTGGTTCTTTGATCACAGGAAGCATATGAGGATAAGGCATCACTAATTTCTGGGAGCGGGCTCGTACCCACTTGAGGTAAGGTTCCAACGGGATGGAGTTCCGGTGCCCCAATGTCTTGCTGTCTATCCTACTTGGCATCCTCCAAGCTCTGATAAATCTCTGACGAAGTCCTTGAGTATCGTTGTCGAAGTCGAAAACTATGTCAGGAATTAACATGTCATGAGAGCCATCCTTCCGAGCATAACCAAACTGTCTCCAAGCCAGGCATGGGTTGTAGGTAATACCTCCTTTGATTCCAAATAAAGGAACATTAGGGTACTCCCCACAACGATCAATGATAGTGACGTCTTCCCTGGACCTAGGACACCAATGCATATCTGCATGCGTGAGAGCCATTAACCGTTGTGACCATCTCAAACCCCGCTCGTTCTTCAAAACTGATTGCGGAAGATGCAAAATAAACCACCTTCCCAGGAGAGGAGTGCAACACATAAGGACACCCCTTCTTCTCATGGTTCGAGTGTAACATGAGTGAAGGATGTCCCCCAACAGTGTAGGTATAGGATTCCTGGTCATAAAGATCTGGACAGCACTGATATCAATAAGCTGATCTGGGTTAGGGAACAACACCAAACCATAGACAAGGAGGGATACAACTTCTTCAAAAGCTCGTAGGTCAAGAGAGTTCCAACATTCTTGGGCCTTTTCAAACAGAAACCTAGCTAAGAACCCTTTGATACCACTTCTAACTTCCCAATGTCCTTTGAGGTCGGATGTCTGTAGGTGCAAGGCTTTAGCAATCTCTTCAAGCTTGGGTTCCTCTTCTGTACCGTTGTAGGGTAGTTGATCGAGGATAGGGACCTTCAGAAGTCGGGAGAATTCTTCCAATGTAGGCACCAACTGATAATCCGGGAAGGTGATGCAGTGATGCAGAGGGTCAAAGAATTGGAACAGGACCTTTATCAAGTCCTCCTCAATGTTGGTGTTAACCAAGTTGATGAGTCTTCCATGTCTCTCACTGAATGAAGAACTCTCGGGAATTCTGGACAGAAGTTCCTTAAGCTGAGGGGGAATCTTTACAAGGCCAATCTGAATTGTCTTTCTGCGAGCAGTTTCCATGTCCTATAAAACAAGAACAAAGATGAAGATTCGAAACCCTTGAAATGGTTAGTCAATGCTCATGAGGTTTGTATGATGTAATGATGTGATGATTAAATACACTATAAACATTCACAGAGGCAAAACATGGCAAGGCACACAAGTCACACAAGCCCTTAGAGTTTAGGCCTTTATGGGGTCTGGGTATTACCCTCTTGAAGTTTGGTGGGCTCAACCTGTCCTATCAAAAGTAACCGGGTTCTAAAGGTCCCAATATCACTGGATTGCTTTCATTGTTCATCGTTTCGATTTAGCCACTGAACTGGCGACCGAAATATTCCAGGAAAGCAACCCTCAATTGAGTGTAGTATCGAGTATCAACCAACCTCGGACTGCACCAAAGTCAGTTATCTCACTACCCTAACAAGGCCAAGATGGTTCAATTAAGGTTCCTAAGGTCAGTTGATGCTTCATGACACCACGTGGCGGCCCCATACTCTCCTTGACTGAACTCAAGGGTTACCGGTACACACCAAAGTGCCACATCAACGTAGCAGACTGCTTCAACCATGTCGGTATACCCCGCACAGTTCCCTCACAGCCTTGTTGCTACCTAAAAAGGGTTTCCCCAGATCCGGGTTAGGATCTATAAAACTCCGATACAAAGCCCACAAATGTAAAAGCAAACAAGACAATCAATTGAAAACAAAGGTGATCTAAACCCTAAGGTTACTCCACTTTTAAGTTAGTGTCCCCAGCAGAGTCGCCAGTTCTGTGATACGGTGGGAGAACTGACTTGAGGTTTGCGTTTGTATTCGCAAATGTTGCGGTTAGCAAGAGTCGCCACCGACTTTTTATTTTATCCTAAGGAAAGGTTAAAAAGCACAGCAAAAACCTTTTGAGATGTTTCTTGGGTTCGGGGAGTAGATTATAGAAAGGGAAGATATTAGCACCCTTTCTATCCATGGTTATCCATGGGCTCTTAGTTACTTGCTTAGATCACTCGCCTTTTGCTTTCAATTGTTTTAAATGGTGCTTGAGTGTGTGGGTTTTGAAAATGTTTTGAAAAGAGGCCAATGTGGTGGCAACCTTTGTAATGATCCATGTGTGGGATGTATACAAAGATGTATGTCTTTTGAAAAAGTTTTCATTTGTTTTTGAAAGTTGTTTTTTTGAAGGTGTGGTGATGTGTGATTTTGAAATTAGGCAAGTGTTTTTGTTTTGCAAGTTGATTCAAGTAACTAAGAGGTTATCTACTCCTAAATTTCTCAAAAGATTATTGCTATACTTTAACCCTTTTAACAAGTTTGCACCACCATTGTATTTGGTGGGCAACCTTTGTGTTAGGATGTGAAAGGGACGGGCGCGGGTCATCGTTTAGACCATAATTGCAACAACGTTAAATGTCTTTGAGCAATCTCTCTAAGGGACTTGATCATTTGTTTTTGTTTGTTTTTTTTGAAAAGTTTTATCGAGGGACTATGATCATTCAAAATTATTTGCTTTGCCCAAAGAAGTTTAACATGCAACATGGCCCATTTATTTGAAGGCAACAAGTGGAATACCCTAGGGGGTGCAAGTGTGATTTGTGTGTCCATTTTCATGCTTGTTTATCTTGTATTAGGTCAAACTATTTTTTATCGTTTTTTCGCATACAAGCCCTAATTCTAACATGTTATCTTTTAGAAAGCAATAAAGTGCGAAATTAAAATTACTAAGCTATTACACAACCAAATATGGGAAGGGGGGTACAAATGTTCAAATGGGGATATTGACAAGAATTTAAATCTAAATTATTACATCAATTTGAATATTTGCAATTTAATCAATGTACAAAAATTAAATAAGAATGCAAGATGCAAAAAGAATGTTTTGTATATGTATGAAAAAATATTGTTTATGTAAAAGAGAAAAGAAAATAAAAATGTATTATTTTTTTGAATATTTTGAATTTAGGGCAAAAACCCTAATTTTAAAGAAAAAGGTATTATTTTCTAATTTAATGCAACTATTTACTTATTATTTATAAAAATAAAATAAAATGAAGTGTATTGTGAAAAAAGGTATTTTTATATCAAATATTAATAAAAGTGAAAAATCAAGTATTTTTATATTTTGCCTTAAATATATTAATAGTCACATATATATATGTATATATAACCCTAAATATGTATTATTCAAAAAAATAAATATTTATTTAATATTTTAATAAAAATAAATAAAAAGTGTTTTTTTGTGTGAAACATTTTCAAAATGTAAACAAAAAATAAAAGTTGTATTTATATCATCTTTTTATTTATTCTAATAATAATACATATATATATTTATGTATAAACAAAGAAATAAATTAAATAAATATGCAATAAATGCAAAAAATGATGAAAAAAAATATTTTTAATTTTTAAATGGCATGAGAAAAAATAAACAAAGTCAGCAAAAAAGGAAAAGGTCAAAAATGTTAAAGAATGAGTAAATGGGCTCAGGGGGGTGTGAGCCAAAAAAGATGGTGTGAAAAGAAAGAACACAAAAGCCCAGCCCAATGCAACACTGTCTTCAACCTCCAGCACAAAATATTTGAAAAAACGCGCGCCATGTTCAGCTTCTTCTAACTCTTGATTCCTTGATTTTTTGAACAAACTTCCAACACAAAAGATGTTAAGCATGAAGAGACGGTTCTAACCATATAAAGAACATGAACTATCTCTCTAAGATGAGGGAGAATTTCTCTCCCCCTCTTTTCTGACCTAATTTTTCTACCATTTTCAGAGCTCAAATTCTCTCTACTCAGACAAAAGAAATAAAAAGTAAAGCTATGTACATGTTCAGGGCTATGAGTAGGACCTTGTTTCTTCACAAACTTAAGACTAAAGATGCCTAATAAGAGAGATACGAATTCAAACTTTTACCTGTGCAGTTGAACTTCAATCTGGAGAATGAGGAACCTTCAGTGCAATGTGATGATTGGAAAAGCTTCCTTGAGGTCCAGGGATGCTGTTTCAATGCTTACTTTGTCTTGAGAGCTTCTGAATCAAGCTATGGAACTTCAACTGCAAAAGGAAAAAATGAAAATGGTGGAAACTGTTAGAGTGATTACAGGTCAGGTTTTAGGCCATGGTTAGCTTGCATATGTTGTAGGGAAGGTAGAGGAATAGGTCTTGATCAAAATGCTCGAAGGGATTGGGAGTTTTCACTCAAACTGCAGGGGCACCCCTGTTTGTGCAGTTTGAGGATGATTCTGAGATGGAGGGTGTATGGGAGGTCAAAAGCTCGTGTGTTAGCTTGGATATGTTGTGTGTAATGTGTTTGACAACTTTTCTCTTCTGTTCCTAAGCTGAGATCAGAGTTGGCATAAGTTATGGATGTTACTTCTATGTGAAGCAAGCAAATGTCAACTTGGTTTCTAGGCCAGTACAATGCCTCAATCTATGCTGCACATTTGAGTCTTGATCAGTGAGATATGTCCATGCCTTTTTGCCTCAAAGATCTGCATTGTACCTCATAGATTTGCAAAATTGCCATAAAGTAACACTTTACAAGAATGGATAATATGCTTTTTCTAGTTTAAGCTTGATTTTGTGTGTATTGTCCAAATGAGCAAAATAATGCTAGAACACAAAGGATATGCATTGAATTATTGAGTGAAAATGGGATTAGAGGCCTGCAATGTAGCTTAAGCATGCTGAATTCAAAAATGCATAGTGTATGAACATGGAACTTGGTCATGAACAAAGTGGTTTTTTGCTATATTGTGAAATTCGATTCTCCCTAACCATGAGGTTGTTTGAGAAGTTTTTGGACATTTTGGAAAGCTTGGAATGTGTACTACAATCCATATTTGAAATGCAAATCAAAATTCCAAGTGGAAGGGTATGAAAAGTGTCCTTGAAGTAGGGTAGAAAATCTTGTCAAAATAGGTCAAATTTCACTAAGTTAAAAGATGGTTTAGTGCCCTTATTCAAAAAATTATAACTTGAGATACAAGCTTCAAATGAGAAAACTTTGTGAATCAAAGTTGTAGATTATGCAACAAGCTACAACTTTCATGTTTTGACTTTCGTTTGAATCCAAATGGATCATGGTGAAAAGATGGGGCAAAGTTGGGAAAAAATTAGGGTTTTTCATAACTTAGAAAAATTCTAAGTTATGAAAAATTCCATTTTCAAACCCTAATTTGCATTTTGAGATTTCTTGGTGAACAAGTTTCATGATTTGGCATGTTTTGATGAAAAATGAATCTTGACTCTTGATTTTGACCAAAAAGTCAAAGTTTGACTTTTCAGTATACAGTCAAAATTGATCAATTGACTGGGAAATTCAACTGTCAATCTTGTGTATTTGGGATCTTTTGAGCTTGATGAACATGTCAAGATAATTCCATGGGGTCCTTGAGTCCATATGTGAACTTGGTTTGCCATTGGCTAGGTCAAACAGTCAAAAATTGCCTTTGTGCAGTCAAAACCCTAAAAATGACCATTTTGCCCTTTTGATGATCTGATCAAATTTCTTGGGGAATTGTGATCCAAACTTGATCAAATGGTTCATATGAGTTCATAATGTTGATGTGGATCAAATTTCATGAGGTTTGACTGTCAATTGGCCACAGTTGACTTTTTCCCCAATACAGCTGATTTCTAGGTCAACTGTCCAATTGACTGGGCAAAACTTGGAATCAAGACCTGAAACTTGGTATAGGTAAACTTGGGAGTCCAATATGAAGCATGAAAGTCATCTTAGGCATTTCAGGTCAAAACATCCTTAGGCAAACACAAACCCTAATTTGAGTCCACAGTGCAAGGAGAAGTCTTGAGCAGAGGAAACCCTAACTGGATCTTGATCTTCAAAGGTCTTGTGATGAGAAAGTGTTGAGGAAATGGGAGGGCAAATTTTGGGGTACAACACACCCCTCTGGCCCATTTTGAGTTTTATTTATCATTTTTAATTTTTTCCTTTTGATTTTGGTTCTATATTTTTATTTAAGCATAAAATAATTTTAAAATTATTTTTCTCACATTTTTTGCATTTTTTTGATATTCATTTTGTTTCATTTACCTTTGCACATAAATAAACATAAAAATACTTTTATTTAAAAAAAATAACTAAAAAAAATACAAAACATTTTTATTTTCTGATTTTTATTTTATTTTACCTTTGAAAACATTTTATAAAAAATATACTTTTTTTTATAATATTAAATATTTTTTTTTGTATATATTCAATATATTTAATAAATAATGTAAATACTTATTTATTAGTATATTTAGGATAAAAACATAAAAATAATACATTTTTATTTTTATTAATATTTAATTTAAAAAATCACTTTTTTACAATATATTTCCTTTTTATTTATTTTTTGTACATAGTTAATAAATATTGCATATATTATATAATAAATACCTTTTATTTATAAAATTAGGGTTTTGCCCTAAAAACATAAAAATACCAAAAATTAATTCATTTTTATTTTTGTTTATATGACACATAAAAAATACTTTTTTTCATACATATAAAAAATCATTTTTTGCATCTTGCATATTTATTGTATTTTTATTATGCAATTAAATACCTTGTAAAAATTCAATGTGAATGTAATAGTTTAGGTTTAATTTCTTGCTAAAATATCCCCATTTGAACATTTGTACCCCCCTTCCCATATATTGTGTTGTAATAATTTAGGACCTTTAAATTCCGCACTTTTAAAGCTTTCTAAATATGCCATGTTAGAATTAGGGTTTTGTATGCAAATCAAAAACAATAAATAGTTTGACCTAAATTCAAGATAAACAAGCATGAAAATGGATAACACTAATCACACTTGCACCCCTAGGGTACTCCACTTGTTGCCTTCAATAATGGGCCATGTTGCATGTTAGGTATCTTTGGCAAAAACAAAACAATCAAATGATCATAGTCCCTCGATGACGCTTTCAAAAGTTGCCTAAAAATGATCAAGTCCCTTAAAAGAAAATTGCCCAAAGATACTTGGCACCATTGCAATCATGGTCTAAAACGATGACCCGCGCCCGTCCCGTTCACATCCTAACACAAGATTGTCCACCAAATACAATGGTGGAACAAAATTGTTAAAAGGGTTAAAACATAGTAAAGATCTTTGAGAAATTTAGGGTAGATAGCTCTTGGTTACTTGCCAACTTGCAAAACAAAAACACTTGCCTATTTTTTCAAAACCACACATCACTACACTTTCAAAATAAATTTCAAAAAACATTGAAAACCTTTTCAAAAGACATACCTCTTTGTATACATCCCAACATGGATCATTACAAAGGTTGCCACCACGTTGGCCTCTTTTCAAAACATTTTCAAAACCCACACACAAATCACCATTTCAAACAATTGAAAATCAAGGCAAGTTGATCTAAGCAAGTAACTAAGAGCCCATGGATAACCATGGATAGAAAGGGTGCTAATACCTTCCCTTTCTTTAATCTACTCCCCGAACCCAAGAAAACATCTCAAAGGTTTTTGCTGTGCTTTTTAACTTTTCCTTAGGATAAAATAAAAAGTCGGTGGCGACTCTTGCTCAACCGAAACATTTGCAAAAACAAACGCAAAACCTCAAGTCAGTTCTCCCACCGTATCACATGGGGTATACCTTAGGATCTAGGTCATTAAAACTGCTTCTCTTGATTGCTTTGTTTGCTTTATTTTTGAGGGTTTTTGTTTGGGGTTACTATAGATCCTACACCCAGATCTGGGGAACACCTTTTAGGTAAGTAGCAATAGACTGTGAGGGAACTGTACGACATAGACTGATACAGTTGAAGCAGTAGCTACGTTGGTGTGGCACTTTGGTTGGTAGCGGTATCCCTTGTGGTAAAACGAGGAGAATACGAGGCCGCTGCGTGGTGTCGTGAAGCATCAACTGACCTTAGAACCTTTAATTGTCCAACTTGGCCATTAGAAAGTATTGAGATAGCCGGCCTTGATGTAGAGCTGAGAACTGTTTAATACTCGATGCTACACTCATTGAGATCATACTTTCAGAATATTTCAGCCGCAAGAAAATATTGCATGAGCTGAAACCATGACCGATAAAGGATGGTCAGTGATATTGAGATCCTCTAGAACCCGGTTACTTTTCTAGGGCAGGTTTGAAACCAACTTAACTTCAAGAGGGTATTACCTTTGACCTCATGCAAGCCTTAAACCTAAGGGCTTTGTGTGATTTTACTGTGTTTGAAATACATGTGTTTGCTAAACCTGTGGTTTATCATGACATCATGCATCATAACATGGCATTCATGCTTCATTACACTAACCATTTCAAAGACCAAGGGAATTTATCTTTGTTCTATTTTGCAGATCATGGCTTCCGTGCGTAGAAATACTATCTGAATCAACTTTGTGGAGATACCTTCCCAACTCAAAGAGCTGGTATCAAGAGTTTCTGAAACTTCTACTTTCATTAAGAGACACGGTCAACTTCTCAGCCTGGTTATTTCAAACCTTGATGAACAGATGATGAGCGTACTTTTTCAGTTCTTCGATCCCAAGCATCACTGCTTCACCTTTCCAGATTATCAGTTGGTACCCACCTTGGAAGAATTCTCTCAGCTACTGGGCATACCCATTCTTGAAGAGGTACCCTTCACAGGTATAGAAGAAGTTCCTAAGCCAGAAGTTATTGCCTCAACTTTACATCTGAAACGGGCCGACGTGGTATCCAATTGGGAAACTCGAAGCAGAGTCGAGGGTTTTCTAACCAAATTTCTGATAGACAGGGCTCAGCTATTTTGGGATGATTTAGATTTTCAGGCTTTTGAGGATGTCTTGGCTCTTCTTATCTATGGCTTAGTTCTCTTCCCTAAGTCGGACTCCGTCGTAGATATGAATGCTATCAAGATTTTCCTTTCTTGCAACCTTGTGCCTACCTTACTTGGAGATATTTTGCACACTCTCCATACTCGTACCATGAAGAGAAGAGGGACTCTTATGTGCTGCATGTCGTTGCTGTCGAGGTGGTTTATTTCTCACCTCCCTAAGTCTGTACTGAAGAACGAAGAAGGTTTGAGTTGGTCGCACAGGATAATGTCACTCGCTCATACGGATATTCTTTGGTGTTCCCGAGCTATGGAAGACATTGCTATTATTGACCGCTGTGGGGAGTACCCTAATGTCCCATTACTTGGTATCAGAGGGGGTATAACTTACAATCCTTGTCTAGCTTTGCGACAATTTGGTCATGCTCGAAGGGATGGTCCCCATGAGTTACTTATTGAGGGCATTGTATTCAACTATGAGGATGATGTTAATGAGTATCGCCGGAGGTTCATACGAGCTTGGGGCATGGTAAACAGATCTGGCCCCAAAGAGTTAGGACCAAAGACTTCCATTCCTATGGAGCCTTACCTCCAATGGGTACGAGCTCGGGCCCAAAAGCTTATGATGCCTTATGTGGCCGTATTACCAGTGATTGTGGAGCCCACTACTGAAGAAGGCATTCCCTATACGGTTCTTTATCCTTACATGCCTAGTGATCTTGGGGAGTTATAGAGGTCTTGGATTCAGCTGAAGAATGAGTGGGATACTTACAGGGAACAGTTTCATGTTCAAGAGAGGAAGGTTTTAAAGCTCACCAGGAAGCTCCAGGAAGAAAGAGTGCTCAATGATTATATCAGCACAAAGAGAAAGCGTCCATGGGACTTTTGATTTTTCTTTTCTAGTTTTAGATTTGTTTTATTTACTTATTTGTAACGCCTTAAAGGCATGTTAAACTTTCAAATTTAAGCTAATAAAGTTTTTGTCTATTTTGGTTTGCAAATTTAAATTTCCCGAAGTCTTTGAAATCATTACATGCACATCCCATTATCATACACATCATTACAGGTACCACTACAGGTTTCTCATCTTCTTCGCTGTTTATTTCAGCAGAAATGTCTTCCGATCAAGCCATCAAAGATCTTCAGGCACATAACGCCCAGTTCCAATAGATGTTCATAAGTATGGCTAAGAGGCAGGAGGATCTGAAAGCCCTCATTTTGAAGGAGAAGAAGAAGAAGAAGAAGAAGAAGAAGAAGAAGAAGGTTTTCGGTATTCTGAGCATTGGTAGAAGGTTTTGAGAAAGGTTGAAGCAACAAACTGATCTGACCTCTTCATTCAAGGAAGGGGAGAACCAAGAAGGGGAAAAGGACCCTAGTTCTGCAATTTCTGACGATGATACTGATTATAACGATGAGAAATATCCTCCTGCTGAGGATAGATACAAGCAGTTAGAAGATCGTCTGAGTGCCATGGAAGTTCAGAGGATACTTGGTCTGGATTTCGAAGAATTGGGTCTGGTATCGGGAGTGGTCATCCCTCATAAGTTCAAAGCTCCGATTTTTTCCAAGTATGATAGAGTGTCCTTCCCAAAACTCCATCTCCGCTCTTATGTCAGAAAAACCCAACCCCACACCGCTGATAGAAATGTGTGGGTGCACTTCTTTCAAGATAGTTTGTCAGGGACTCAGCTTGAATGATTCTACCAATTTGAGGGAGCCAGTGTCCGAAACTGGGAAGATCTTGCTGCTGCTTTCTACAAGCAGTATCAGTACAATACCGACCTTGCTCCCACTCGTACTCAACTCCAGAGTATGTCCATGGGTGTAGGTGAAGGTTTTAAAGATTATGCTCAAAAGTGGAGAGACTTGGCTGGGAGAGTTCAATCCCATTTGTCTGATAGGGAGTTGGTGGACATGTTCCTTGGTACGCTATCAGGTCCATTTTTCAATCACTTAATCGGAAACTCGTCATCTGGTTTCACCGAGCTGATTTTAACTGGAGAAAGAGTAGAAGTTGGAATTCAGAGTGGTAAAATACAGAAGGATGCCTCGTCGAGTTCAGGAAAGAAGCCCTTCACTGGTAAGAAGGAAGCCAATGCGGTCTATAGCCCGAGCGGCCAAAGCAGATCTGAACATCGTCAAATGGTAAATGTTGTAGTGATACCAAGACCCGCAATTTCTCCACAATGCAACAACCAACAAAGAGTGGAAAGACCACAACGGCAGTTTACCCACATCAAAATAACTTTGGCTGAAGTTCTACCTCATTTATTAAAATCCAACTTGGCAACCTTGAGAGAGGCTCCCAAGAATCCAAACACTACCTCTCCCAGATACAATCCCAACGCGCGGTGCACCTACCATTCTGAGAGTCCTGGCCACGACACAAATGATTGCTGGGCTCTGAGAAACAAAGTAAAAGACTTGCTCGAAGCCAAGGAGATAAAGTTCGATGCTCTAGAAAAGCCAAATGTTATAACTGCACCCATGCCCAAACATGGTCGTGGAGTTAATGCTGTCGAAATTGATTTGTTTGTGACCTCTGTTGAAGAAATTTCCACTCCTCTTATGACTGTTAAGAAGAATTTGCCATTGGCCGGTTTATTTCCGGGTTGTCGTAAAGGTTCCACGTGTGTTCGATTCTACCTTCTGGTTTCCGTTTGTTGAAGTCAGGTGTTCAGCGCTTGATGGATAATAAAGAGATTTTGTTCGAGAAGACTATGGTTCCTGTTGTTCCAAACAAAGACGTTGCCATTATAACCATTTCCGCCAATACTTCCAAGGTTTCCTCGAGAAGACTTATTAGGATTACACCTGTTCAAAGAATTGCTCGGCTAATAATCAGTGTTCCTGGTCCCATCCCATACACCTCAGATAAGGCTGTCCCATGGCATTATGGTGTTGATATGTACTATCATGGCATTAAACAAGATCTGAAGAATAAAGAAGCTGATACTGATATCAGTAATATTGTCGGGACTAGTAAAGTTACCCAAAGTGGAAGGGTCTTCTCTCCCAAGATTTCCCTGAAAACTGTCAACAAACTTATTGTCATTCCATCTGTTGTTCCCGCTAGTACATCAACTAATGTTCCTGTGCTTACTCCAGTTATCACCCCTGCTGCTGAGCCATCTAGGACTCGGGGCAAGGAAATTATAGGTGAGCCTGCCCGGATGGAGGCACCTAAGAAAATCGTTGTGGAAGCCTCTAAACAAGAAATAGAGGAAATACTGAAAATCATTAAGAAGAGCGACTACAATGTGGTCGAGCAGCTGGGAAGACCCCATCGAAGATATCCATGTTGTATCTACTATTGTGTTCTGAAGCCCATGCGAAGGCTTTGATCGCATTTCTCAAGACTGCGCATGTGCCACAGGAAACTTCAGCAGATCAGTTCAAGGATTATATGGCCATCCTGACTGCTGACAATGGGATTGGTTTTTTAGATGCGGATCTGACATCGATAGGAAGGAAGCATAATGATGCTCTGCATGTCTCGATTGAGTGCATGGGCACCACTATGGCTCATGTGCTGGTAGATACCGGGTCTTCGCTGAATGTTCTGCCAAAGAAAGCATTGGACTGTTTGGATTGTGAGGGTTTGACTCTAAAGCCTAATAACATTGTGGTAAGAGCTTTTGACGGATCGAAGAGAATGGTGCACGGGGAGGTGGACATCCCTGTCAAAGTGGGTTCTCAGACTTTTGGGTCCACCTTCTACATAATGGATATCAGGCCGCCATGCTCTTGCTTGCTGGTTCGTCCTTGGATCTATGAGGCTGGGGCAATTACTTCCACACTCCATCAAATGCTGAAGTATCTGGTAAAGGGAAAGATTGTCACAGTGCAAGGTGAAGAAGAATATATGGTGAGTCACCTCAATTCCTTCCGCTACATAGAGATGGTCGGGGAATTTATATAAACTCCTTGTCAGAATTTCAAAGAGGTCCCTCAGGTCTTGGAATCAAATGAAGTTACTACCAACAAACCTCCATTGAAGATGGCTTCTCCCAAGGACGCCAGGGCTGTGGTTGAAGAAGGTGGGTGTACCAATTGGGGTCAGCTCCCTAATTTCACTCACAAAACTGACAAATTTGGTTTGGGCTTTACTACAGGGTCTCAAAGGGCTGTTAGGCGCGCTCGAACTGGAAGACCTCCTCTACACATCAACAATCAGGGAATTAATGAAATTGAAGACGGTGAAGAGGATTCAGACATCGACAGCTGGATCTACCCAACGACCAACGGTGGACCGAATAACTGGACGACTAGGGACTTCATATCTGTTTCTTTTATTCCGTAGTAATTGACTCATTTGTTTTAAGATTTGTAATAAACAATTTGAAACTTTACGGCTCGGTGCCTTGCCCGAGGCACCTTGGCTTTGCTTGTGAGGGCCATTATTTGTCATTTCATATATCATTAATAAAGCATTGGACATTTCTTGCATACAAATTTTGCGCTCTTTGTTTTTATTTTCTGTCTCTCACTTTATCAAAACAACTATTCTTTTACACACACTCACGTATCATACTGCAGATCCATATCCACTCTGGATCCCATTGATAACAGCTATGCTACTGCAAGTTATGACTTCAAAAATCCGATCAACCAAGCCGAGGACGAAGGTGAGGATGATTGTGAGGTGCCTGGAGAAGTTTCTAGACTATTACAGCAGGAAGAAAGGGCCATACAACCTCATGAAGAGCCAGTTGAGTCAGTAAATTTGGGTACAGAGGTAGACATGAAAGAGGTTAAAATAGGTGCGAGTCTGGAGCCTAGTGTCAAATAACGGTTAATACAGATGCTACATGACTATGTTGAGATCTTCGTCTGGTCCTATGAAGATATTCCTGGTTTGGACACTGATATTGTGGTACATCTTCTGCCAACTAAAGAAGACTGCCCTCCGGTAAAGCAGAAGGTCTGCCGTATGCGCCCTGAAATGTCAGAGAAAATCAAGGTAGCCGTCATGAAACAGTTCGACGCAGGATTCTTAGCTGTCACTTCTTATCCGCAGTGGGTTGCCAACGTCGTTCCGGTACCTAAGAAGGACGGTAAGGTACGAATGTGTGTGGACTACATAAATCTGAACAGGGCAAGCACTAAGGATGACTTCCCACTTCCTCACATTGATGTTCTAGTCGACAACACCGCGCAACACAAGATCTTCTCCTTCATGGATGGTTTTTCTGCTACAACCAGATCAAAATGGCTCCTGAAGACATGGAGAAGACAACCTTCGTTACACAGTAGGGCACCTTCTGTTACAAGGTAATACCTTTTGGGTTGAAGAATGCTGGGGTAACTTATCAGCGCGCCATAGTCGCTTTGTTCCACGATATGATTCATCACGAGATCGAGGTTTATGTTGATGACATGATAGCCAGGTCCCAGACTAAGGAAGAGCACCTTGATCATCTCTAGAAACTGTTCGACAGGTTGAAGACGTACAAGCTGAGGTTGAATCCGAACTAGTGTACCTTCGGGGTAAGGTCTGGTAATCTTCTGGGTTTTGTTGTCAGTGACAAAGGTATTCAGGTAGACCCTGCAAAGGTAAAAGCCATACAAGATATGCCGGCTCCCCGCACTGAGAAGGAAGTTAGAGGTTTCTTGGGACGTCTGAATTACATCTCCAGGTTCATTTCACATCCGACTACTACTTGTGAGCCAATCTTCAAGCCGCTGAAGAAAGATCAAGTGGTAAAGTGGAATGATGAATGCTAGACCACTTTTGAAAGAATCAAGGAATACCTTCAAGAACCACCAATTTTGATGCCTCCAGTTGAAGGAAGACTTTTGATATTATACTTGACAGTGCTAGACAATTCAATGGGGTGTGTGCTGGGGCAGCATGACGAGTCTGGTCGAAAAGAGAACGCCATTTACTAGCTTAGCAAAAAGTTTACCGACTGTGAGACCCGATACCCATTGCTCGAGAAAACTTGTTGCGCTTTGGCATGGGTTGTTCGTCGAATGAGACAGTATATGCTGACTCACACTACCTTGTTGATATCGAAGATGGATCCAATCAAGTATATTTTTGAGAAGCCCGCCTTATCTGGAAGAATAGAAAGATGGCAGATGATCTTAACCGAGTACGGCATCCAATGCACAACCTAAAAAGCAACCAAGGGGAGTGTATTGTCGGATCATCTGGCTCATCAGGCCGTGGATGACTACCAGTCCATGAATTTCGAGTTCTCGGATGGGAATATCATGTTGGTAACCGACTGCGAAGAACCTAGACCGAATGAAGGACCCTAGAAGGGATCCCGATGGTCTATGTATTTTGATGGAGCCTCGAACACATTGGGTAATGGAATTGGCGCTGTAATTATATCTCCCGAGGGCTGTCATAATCCGTTCACCGCCCGATTATGTTTTAACTGCACCAACAATATGGCGGAGTATGAAGCATGTATCATGGGTCTTCGAGCTGCTATTGACCTGAGGATTAAGTTCTTGAGTGTATTCGGAGATTCTGCTTTGGTAATAAGTCAGATCAAAGGCGAGTGGGATATGAAGAAACTGAATCTTATTCCTTACAGAGAGTATGTACTGACATTGCTCCCACACTTTGAGGAGGTAACCTTTGAACATTTCCCAAGAGAGGAGAATCAGTTAGCAGACGCGCTAGCTACTATGTCTTCTATGTTCAAAGTCAGGTGGGACAATGAAGCTCCCCAGATTACCATTAAGAGGTTGGATGAACCCGCACATTGCTCTGACATTGAGACTGAAGAGGTAGCAGATAAACCCTGGTTTCACGAGGTAAAGAGGTATCTCGAGGTTCAGGAATACCCCGAGAGGGCATCTGTTAATGATAAGAAGTTTTTGAGAAGGTTCGCTGCGAAGTTCTTCATCAGTAGTTGAATCGTCTATAAGCGTAACCATGATTCAACCTTACTGCGGTGTGTAGACAAGAGAGAGGCAGAAAGGATCATGGCAGAGTTACATGAAGGTACCTTCGGAACTCATTCTAGTGGACATACCATGGCGAAGAAAATCCTATGGGTAGGATACTACTGGTCCACTATGGAAGCCAATTGTTATCAGCACTCTCGAACCTGACATAAGTGCCAAGTCTATGCTGATAAGGTGCATGTACCTCCGGTTCCCCTGAATCTTTTGACGGCTCCTTGGCCTTTTGTGATATGGGGTATTGATATGATTGGTGAGACCAGACCTACTGCATCTAATGGCCATCGTTTCATTCTGGTGGCTATTGATTACTTTATGAAGTGGGTTGAGGTAACTTCCTTTGCTACAGTAACCAAGAACATCGTGGCGCGGTTCATCCGACACAATCTGATCTGTTGATATGGTGTCCCAGAGAGGATTATTACTGACAATGGTACAAATCTCAATAACACAATGATCACCGAGCTCTGCAAACAGTTCAAGATTCAGTATCATAACTCTTCTCCTTACCGGCCGAAGATGAATGGTGCTGTTGAAGCGGCTAACAAGAACATCAAGAAAATTATGCAGAACATGACGGTGACATATAAAGACTGACACGAGATGTTACCATTTTCTCTTCATAGGTACCGTACCTCAGCACGGACGTCGACAGGGACAACACCCTACTCTCTGGTGTATGGCATGGAGGCAGTCCTACCCATAGAAGTCCAGATACCCTCTCTCAGGATTATGAAGGATACGGGTTTGAACAAAGACTACTGGATACAAACCCGACTTAATCAGCTGAATCTAATCGATGAAAAGAGACTTAATGCTATCTGTCATGGTCATACGTATCAAAAGAGAATGATCAAGGCGTTTAACAAGAAAGTCAGACGTCAATAATATCAAGTCAGGGATCTAGTGATCAAACGCATCATACTACCGCAAGGTGATCCCATGGGCAAATGGATCCCCACATACGAAGGGCCATTTGTGGTTAAGAACATTTTCTTGGGAGGAGCTATGATTCTTACCACCATGGATGGTGACGACCTTCCTCACCTTGTCAATGCAGACATAGTGAAAAGATACTACGCATAACCAAAGACCCGCTAGGTTGACTGGCCTAGGCAAAAATAAGGGCTTCCTGGAGAACCAAAAGGGTTCGGGCAAAAATAAGGGATGAAATGAAAAAAACTGTACACCCGGCAAGACGAAAACCTGAAAAGGCGACTTGGGCAAAAAAGGGTATCCCGATGGACTGAAAACCCGAAAGGGCAGTCCAGGCAAAATTAAGGATTGAAGTGTAACACTATGTCTCATTGGATCATCTTTGCAACCAGACTTCGGTATCAACTATCAAGCTCGGACAACGCCAATCAATCTGATCAACCTTCGGCCAAGTAGCAAAGTGATGAGACGCTTGAAGATATAAAGGCAATAGCAGAGTTGGAATCCAATTGGGTCATTTCACATAGCTGTTTTTCCTTCTTTTACACAAAATTGTATAATTTCTGTCTTTAGGCGGCATTTTCTTACTAGGACGTCAGCCTCCTTGTACAAAACGCCTATTACAGGCCAATTTCAAAATCAATACAAGTCATTTTATGAAACTTCAATTTGTTTCTTTTTCTTTTCTATTTTATTTTGCAAGAACGTCCAATGGTTTATTTTTGATATATGCATTTGAAAATGATTGCTGCTCATAAGGATTTACATAAGAAACAAAAGAGAATTACTCGTAATTCCAGAAACAGGGAAAACAAGAAGTACCAAACCTCACAGTTACTCTGCCCATCAGGTACCGGGATAGAGCCAGCTTGAGAACATGAGTAGTGGTACATATACTCCCCACAGAGTAAAAAGTATCCAAAGACAGTGATGTTAGCTTTCCCGAATAGGACATAACTCTCCCCAGCTGAGGTTCACAATCGCGAGTGAGTCCGTAAATTTTTCCTTAAGCAGAGTTTATTTTTCTCACAAGCAGAAATTCAATCTCCAACAGAATTCATTATCACCAGCAACAGAAATTCATCCCCAGTTGAGTTTATTTCTCCAAATCAGCAGATCTATCAACAGGGTCTCTTCCGGCAAAATATTCACCAGCCGAAAGGATGTGAATCCCCAGCTAGTCATCTTTATTCACCATCCCCAACAGAAGTAGAGGAACTATGGTTTTTTACAGTAGTCAAGAATACCATTTCTCACACTCTCCAAACTGCGGTCAAGGATTTATTTTCCCGGACTCAGATTATTACGTCAGCATTTCATATTCATACATCATGACATGCACATACATTACATATAACATAATCTCAGTTATTTTGAGAACCTCATCACAATGCATCTCATGCATCACACATAACTAACCCTGTATTCCTTTGAGGAAAGACAGTTATTATCAACAATTTCCAACAGGTCCATGATCAACACTCGAAGTTAAACAGAGTAATCATCAGTGCAACAAAAGTAACCTTACCCATGTTCCCTCTGCAGTTTTATCCAAACTCACTTAGAAGTAACCCTACTACCCAAGTTCCTTCTCACAGCCATACTATCCAGGCTTTCATGTCGAAGAAACCCTACTATCCAGGTTCCTTCTCACAACCCTACTATCCAGGCTTTCATATCGAAGTAACCCTACCATCCAGGTTCCTTCTCATAGCCCTACTATCCAGACTTTCATATCGAAGTAACCCTACTATCCAGGTTCCTTCTCACATCCCCACTATCCCAGCTTTCATATCGAAGTAACCCTACTATCCAGGTTCCTTCTCACGACCCTACTATCCAGGCTTTCATATCGAAGTAACCCTACCATCCAGGTTCCTTCTCAAGTCCTACGATCAAGGCTTTCATGTCGAAGTAACCCTACCATCCAGGTTCCTTCTTACAACCCTACTATCCGGGCTTTCATGTCAAAGTAACCCTACTATCCAGATCGCTTCTCACAGCCATACTATCCAGGCTTTCATATCGAAGTAACCATACCATCCAAATTCCTTCTCACAACCCTAATATCTAGGATTTCATATCGAAGTAACCCTACTATCCAGGTTCCTTCTCACAGCCCCACTATCCCGGCTTTCATATCGAAGTAACCATACTATCCAGGTTCCTTCTCACGGCCCTACTATCTAGGCTTTCATATTGAAGTAACCCTACCATCTAGGTTCCTTCTCAAGCCCCACTATCCCGGCTTTCATATCGAAGTAACCCTACCATCCAGGTTCCTTCTTACAGCCCTACTATCTAGGCTTTCATGTTGAAGTAACCCTACTATCCAGGTTCCTTCTCATAGCCCTACTATCCAGGCTTTCATATCGAAGTAACCCTACCATCCAGGTTCCTTCTCAAGCCCTACGATCCAGGCTTTCATATCGAAGTAACCCTACCATCCAGTATCCTTCTCAAGTCTTACGATCCAGGCTTTTATGTCGAAGTAACCCTACCATCCAGGTTCCTTCTCACAACCCTACTATCTAGGCTTTCATGTCGAAGTAACCCTACTACTCAGAATCCTTCTCACAGCCCTACTATCCCGACTTTCATCTCGAAGTAACCCTACTATCTAGGTTCCTTCTCATAACCTTACTATTCGGGTTCTTCCTCTCTTATCCCCAGACAGCAGTCCACAACACTGTAAGACCTGGACCCTATCAAACACGATTGGTTTCACATCTCTCCAATAAGTCGCGGTGCAGCATATACCCCGACCAGATATGCAGTTCACTTCCGCTTCCCCAAACCAGAGTTATTCCCCAATAGAGTAACTGACAACTGGAGCTCCTAAAACTCTATTTCTCCCAAGACAGAGACCAGCATTCCCCATCGAAGTCCTCCTCAACAACAAGTATGCGGGTTCTCGCAAAGGAATCTCTTATGCGATCGACACCTCTTCAGATGGCATCTTTAAGCCCATCCCCGACAATCTTCAATCCTCAACTTCCAAATGGCATCTGTAATCCCATTCCCGATATCACAAGTCAAGCGCCACTTCATGCGAGTGCAAATTTCTGGGCACTCTAGTGTTCAATCATCTTCCACTTTCAGATCAAGAAAGGCAGAAGAGCCAATCTACATCTTCAGGTTTAAGAAGATTGAACAGGGGCAGCTGTTGTACCCCAAAATTTTCCCTCCTATATTTCTCAACACATGGCCAATGAGGTCCCCAAATTGCTCAAGGAAGTTCAAGAGTTGACCAGACAAACTCTCTCCTAAGGCAGTATACCTCAAATTAGGGTTTCCATATTCATCAAGATGTGTGGACAAAAAAGGACTCAAATTCTCACCATTGTCCTAATATGTTCTCAAGATCATCCATGTCAAGTTTCAAGCCTTGCAGAAGAAGTTTGCTCAGTCAATTGCTCAAATGCCTGAAAATCAATTGTGCTAGGTCAAAAGTCAACTGTGGCCCACATACAGTCAAACTTCAAGATTTTTTGTCAACATACTCATTTTGAAGTATTATTCATCATTTAATCAAGGTTTGATCATGATTCCTCAAGGATTGCTCACAATTCATCAAAACCCAAAAGTTACTAAATTAAGGTTTTACAGGAAAAATCAACTCAACTTTGACCAAGCATAACTTTCTCATACTTTATCAGAAATGACCCATCCAAAGCTTATTATTAATAGGATGCAATTCTCCACAATTCATCTTTAACTGCCAAGTTAAGAATATGCACTCACAAAAAGATATGAATTTTGACATTATAGGTCCTTTTGAAAAGTCAACAAAAACATCTTTTGGGTCAAAGCTTCATACATGAACATGTAAGACTCAATTGAGATGAGACCAAAAGGGTTGTTTATAGTATACCATAAGATTTCTAAAAAGTCCAAGAACACCTCGCTAGGGTCAAAATTGAGAGAGTTATGTATTGGCCAAGTTGACCATTTTTGCAAAATTGCCAAAAGTCAAATGTGCTCAAATTTGCATTTTTTTGCTAAATGGGCCCACTTTTTTATGCTTGCACCTCAATTATAATGTGGTCCAAGACTCAAATGTTCACTCACCCATTATGTGCTTCATTTTTCAATTTATTTTTATTTTTCATTAATTAAAATGTGGATTAAATCAAATAAATGATGAAAATTAATAAAGATATGATTTGATTTGTTTTTTTTGAAAGATTAGCAATCAAGATATGCCGAGTTTACAAGATCAATTCGAGTTAAGGCCAATTGGTACAAAAAAGAGCATGATTGGCATGGTTATGGAAAGATATCATATGGCTTAAAAATCAAATATTCCATTCATGAATTCTCAAGATTGAATTAAAAATTGTTAACCTAATTGGATTCAATACATATACTGAAGTTTGTGGAACCTTAAAAAGAGGAATTTTCGTGCAAAACCTGCCTCCAAAAACCAGAACGAAACTCCAAAATTTCCAAGAAAAGTATGAGACGAATCTTCTTCCACAGCCAAGCTTCATCTCCCTTCCTACGTGAGGAAGATTCAGCCTCACACTGCTGATAGGAACTTGTGGGTCCATTTCTTTCAAGACAGCCTGTCTGGGACTCAGCTTGAGTGGTTCTATCAGCTGGAGGGAACCAATGTCCGCAACTGGGAAGATTTGGCTGCTGCTTTTTACAAGAAGTATCAATATAATGCTGACCTTGACCCTACCCGTACTCAACTCCAGAGTATGTCCATGGGTGCAAGCGAAGGTTTCAAGGACTATGCGCAAAAGTGGAGAGATCTGGCAGGGAGAGTCCAACCCCCTTTGTCTGATACGAAGTTGGTGGATATGTTTCTTGGTACAATGTCTGATCCGTTCTTAAATCACTTGATTGGTAGCTCCTCAGCTGGTTTCACTGAGCTGATATTGACAAGAGAAAGGGTAAAAGCTGGGATCCAGAGTGGCAAGATCCAGAAAGACACCTCGTCAAGTGCATTGAAGAAGCCATTCACGGGTAAGAAGGAGGTCAATCCCATTTATAACTCAAGAGGTCAGAGAAAAGATGAGCACCGTCGACCGGTAGAGGCTGTGATGATACCTAGGCCCGCGACTACTCAACAATGAAACAATAAGCCAAGGGTAGAAAAACCCCAAAGGAAGTTCACCCAAATCAACATGCCATTGTCACAAGCATTGCAACACATGTTAAAGATGAATCTGATTACAGTGATAAACCCTCATCCGAACCCTAAGACTTCTTCTCCTAACTATAATCCTGATGCAAGGTGTGCTTATCATTCTGGAAGCCCGAGGCACGATACTAACGATTGTTGGGCGCTGAAATACAAGATTCAAAATATGATTGATGCCAATGAGATTGAATTCGACCCTCCTGAGACTCCCAACATGATCACTACTCCCCTGCCAAAACATGGCTAGGATGGAAAGCATTTTTGTTCATTTGAATTCTCAAGTTGTATTTTCTTTGTTTATTCGAACAATAATTGTCATGTCAAAACTCTGTTGTTTCATTAATGAATTACACATGTTTGTCTTGAATTAATTTTTTTTCACTATGCTTAAAATGCTTTATACTTCCTTTTTGTGATATTCAACTCTCGATTAAAAGCTCTAAGCCTTAGAGGGAGGATGAAGAAAATGATACCATAATATCTACAGTATGCTTTTGAACAGACCCCGCTAACAATGTACAGGTGTTGTTTCAAGTCCCAAATAGTGGAGTTATAAGGAAGACAATCCCTAGTCAACCCCTTTGAGCCAAATAAGTAGGAATTTTTCTTTCACACAAATTAAAACCCTTAATCATAACCTGGGGCAGTGTAGTTTTCTTAGTTAATTCAGAGGCGCATTCAGGCGCAATCTTCCGCTTCACACATAATGAATGGCCTCAAAGACGTTCTTCTGAATCAGAAGATGGTGATGGTTCCGTATAATCAACAAAGCAGGCAGTCATTATTTTGAAAAAGAAAAGCCCGTTAAGTCAAAACCCATGAAAGGGACTTAAGGAAAAAACTGGGGCATCCCGCTGACTGTAATCACAAAAAGAAACAGTTCAGGCAAAAGAAGGGACAACAAAATCAAAAAAGAAAGAGGTCCTACAAATCCTCAACAGAAAGAAGATTACAAAAATGATCGCCCATTCAAAATAAACTTCTAGTATCCGAACCATCCCCGGAACATCAAGGACAGTACTCCAAGACTCAACTAGGATTCTAAACGCGCAATTAACTGAGCATAAGACTGAAGGACTTCATGAAGAACGGGTAGGTACAAATGAATTTTAAGCCTTTATCCTTTGTTTCTTAAACCGTGAACCAGTCCACATTATAACCCTTAAAAGTCCTAGCTGAAGCATGGGTTAGTTTGAGAGCACACCGTTAGAATGGTATCTTGACTCCTGAAGGACTTGTTACGAATCCTGAGTTGATATCACATTCTTGCAAATTTTGTTTTACTACACAAAAAACATTTTCAAAAATTTTTTTTCAAGACAAACATGAGTTTTGCATTCTTTAAACGACATTGTTTGCATATGACTAATTGTTTGACAGTAGAGAAATCCGCACAATGGATATTCAATGAACAAACATCTTCTCAATGGATAGAATCACCTCAGTGGGAAAGACACTTCCAATAACAAGTCTTCCATAAGCAAGGGGCATGACATGATGTCTAACACACCTGGGGCAGTCTCTCCAAAGGTTCCAAATAACCAGGGGCAGATCTCCATCTGAATTACTTGGGGAATTATGCATGCATTCCAACAATGAATCATGTGCCATCTAGAAAACATTTTTGATGGTACCACAACACAACACTATGGAAAATGACAACTCCCTACATCCTGAGAGCGTGGAAATAGTCAAAAAATACTATGCATGAACAAAGACCCGCTAGGTTAACTGATCTAGGAAAAACTTAGGGATAAAAACAAAAAATTTGTATACCCGGCAAGTCGAAAACCTGAAAAGGCGGCTTGGGAGAAAAAGGGTATCCTGGTGGACTGAAAATCTGAAAGGACAGTCCAGGAAAAAGTTAGGGATTAAAGCGTATGACTATGTACCATCACTTGCCTATCAGTAGAAGACTTATCATTCTGGTCGGCAGTTACCAAGCACCTCATGAGTTGGGATAACACTCAAGCTATCCACAAAGCCTCCACAGGTACTTTCTCCAGCAGGTACAAGGGTAGAAAAGTCCTAATGCAAAGTCATTATCGTATCCTCAGCATGCGTCCAAGTAACATCTACACTCCCCACATAGTAGAGGCAACTAAATCTTTGACAGCGGCTTCTTGAAACAGGAGCTACTTTCCCCAGCAAAGTTTCCTCAGAGAGCCAACAGCTATATCCATCATCCAAATTTTATAATCGCAAGCGGTTCATAAAGTTTCCTCCCGAGCATAGTTTGTTTTTCTGAATACGAAAGTTCATCCCCAACTAAGTTTATTCCTCCAGCTACGGAAGTTCATCCCCCAGTGGAGATTCTCTCTCTGAATCGACAAAATCTTCCAGCAAAGCATCTCCTCTCTCAAATAGAGATATTCTCCCGCAGAGTTATTCTCTAGCAGAGTCTCTCTCCGGCAGAATATTCACAAACAGAAAGGAGTAAATCCACGACATAGTCCTCTCCGTTCACCATCCCCAGCGGAAGTAGAAGAACCACTTTTTCTACAACGGTTAGGAATTAAGTTTCCAGTACTCTCCAACAGCAGCCAAGGATTTATTTTCCCAGACTCGGACGTGTCACAATATCATTTCATGTTCATACATCATGACGTACGCACACATATTGCATACAGCATAACCTCATTCATTTTGAGAACATCATCATACAATGCATTTCATGCATCACATATAATTAATCATGTACCTTTTCAGGAAAGACGGTTATCATTAACAATTTCCAGTAGGTCCAAGATTAGCTCCTGAAACTAAACAGAGTGATTATCTGCGCGACCAAATGCAGCTTTATACGGGTTCGTCACGAAGCAATCTTACACGGGTTTCTCCTAAATGCAACTTCACACGGGCTTATCTTGAAAAAATCTCACACGGGCCTTTCTCCTACACGGACTTATCCCAAAGTAACCTTACCCAGGTTCCTTCTGAAGTTTTACCCAGACTTATCCCGAAGCAACCTTACCCAGGTTCCTTCTCGGTCTCGATGTAGTTTCACCGGAATCATCCTGAAGCAACCCTACCCAGGTTCCTCCTTACAATTTCCCAATGTAGTTTTACCCAGACTCATCCTGAAGAAACCCTATCTAGGTTCCTTCTCGGTTCAGATGTAGTTTTATCCAAACTCATCATGAAGCAACCTTACCCAGGTTCCTTCTCGGTCCCAATGTAGTTTCACCCGGACTCATCCTGAAGCAACCCTACCCAGATTACTCCTTATAATTTCACGATGTAGTTTTACCCAGACTCATCCTGAAGCAACCATACCTAGGTTCCTTCTCGGTTCAGATGCAGTTTTACCCAAACTCATCACGAAGCAACCTTACTCAGGTTCCTTCTCAATTCAGATGCAGTTTTACCCAAAATCCTCACGAAGCAACCTTACTCGGGTTCCTTATCGGTTCAGATGTAGTTTTACCCAAACTCATCATGAAGCAACCTTACCCAGGTTCCTTCTCGGTTCAGATGCAGTTTTACCCAAACTCATCACAAAGAAACCTTACCCATGTTCCTTCTCTGTTCAGATGCAGTTTTACCCAAACTCATCACAAAGCAACCTTACCCAGGTTCCTTTTCGGTTTAGATGCAGTTTTACCCAAACTCATCACTAAGAAACCTTATCCAAGTTCCCTCTCATAGCCCTAATATCCAGGCTTTCATTTCGAAGTAACCCTACTATCCAGGTTCCTTCTCTTTATCTCCAGACAACAGTTTATAACATTGTTAAAACCTGGACCCGACCAGATGCAGTCAATTTCATATTCCCCAATAGATTAATGGACAACCGAAGCTCCTAGACTCTATTTCCCAGGACATAAATCAACATTCCCCTGTGAAGTCCGCCCGAACGGTAGGTACATGAATTCTCGCAAAGGGAATCTCTTATGCAACCGATATCTTTTCTGGATGGCATCTTTAAGCCCATCTCCGATGATTCTCTGTCACCTTCCAAATGGCATCTATAAGCCCATTCCCGATATCACCAATCAGTATTACTTCATGCGAGTGCAAATTTCTGGGCACTCTAGTGTTGAATCATCTTCCACCTCCAGATCACGTAAGGCAGACCAGCCAATTTACATCCTCAGGTTTAAGAAGATTGAACAGGGGCAGTTGTTGTACCGTAAAATTTTCCCTCCCATTTTTACTCAAAACATATTCCTAGAGGTCCTCAACTACTCAAGGTTGGCTGAGGGTTGACCAGACAAATCCTCCTCCTAAGACAATGAGCCTCAAACTAGGGTTTCCATTTTCATTAAGATGTTTGAGTTCTAAGGGTCTCAAATGATTTCCATTGCCCTAATATGTTCTCAAGATCATCCATGCCAAGTTTCATGCCTTGCACAAGAAGTTTGCTCAGTCAACTGCTCAGATGCCTGAAAATCAACCGTGTTAGGTCAAAAGTCAATTGTGACCCACATACAGTCAAACTTCAAGATTTTTGGTCAAATTAAACATTTTGAAGTAATATCCATCATTTGATCAATGGTTGATCATGATTCCTCAAGGAATACCCCAAATTCATCAAAACTCAAAAGTTGCTAAATTAGGGTTTCTATAGGAAAAGTCAACCAAACTTTGACCAGGCATAACTTTCTCATACTTTATCATAAATTTCCCATCCAAGGCTTATTTTGAAGAGGATTCAATTCCCTATAACTCATATTCATTACTCAAGTTCAGGAAATGCACTCATGAAAAGATATAAATTCAGATATTATAGGTCATTTCAAAAAGTCAACAAAAACACCTTTTGGGTCAAAGCTGCTTACATGAACATGGAAGATACAATTGAGATAAAACCAAAAGGGTTGTTTGGAGGACATCCTAAGCGTTCTAAAAGGTCCAAGAAAACCTTCTTAGGGTTAAAATTGAGGGAGATATGTATTATCAAAGTTGACCAATTTTTGGAAATGTGCATGAAGTCAACATTGATCAAAATGACTTTTTTTTCTCCAAATGGGACCATGTTTTCTTATTGGAAACTTGTTCCTAAGAGGATCCACGACCCCTGAACTTATTCACTTATTATTTTATTATTTTTATTTTTTCTTTTGATTTTTTATCCATTTAAATCAAAATAAATCAATTTAAATAGTAGAATAATGAAATAAAATCCAAGATTTGATTTTATGAGCATATTATGAGTCAACAAACAACTAGCAAATCATCCAAATCGTGCAAGGGATAATTAGATTGGAAAAGATTATGATTTGGCCAAATTTAGAAATAAAAAATACAAGAGGCAAATCAAATCTCTTTTCCATAATTTCTCAAGATTGCATCTGTTTTTGTTGACCTAAACCATTCTATCATATATACATAACATATCCAAAGCAAAAAAAAACAAGGATTGATCGTGAAAATTACAAGAACAAGTTTCAAATTTTTGTCAAAAAGTGCAGGTCGGTTTTGATTCCATAGGTCGTTTCAAGAAATTCTAAGGCCAGCAATCCATTCCTAGACATTTTCTGAAGCTATTCCAATCATCCTCAAGCCTTAAAACTTTCAGAAATCGTGCCTCACAGTACCACGATTTGCATCTTTTTTTCAAAATTCGTTTTCAATTATTTATCCATCATAAACATGTTTTGATCATATATCCATGCTTGCTATTGTTGTACCCAAAAATTTTCCCTCCCATATTTCTCAAAACATTTCAAGAAAGATCTCCAAGTTGCTTAAGGTAGTCCAAGGGTTGGCCAGACAAGCTCTCTCCTAAGACAGTCTATCTCAAATTAGGGTTTCATGTTGCATCAAGATACTTGAGTCCAAGTGATCCCTAGTGCTCACCAAGGTCCTAATATGTTCTCAAGATCATCCATGTCAAGTTTCATGCCTTGCAGAAGAAGTTTGCTCAGTCAATTGCTCAAAAGGTCCAAAAATCGACTGTGCTAGGGCAAAAGTCAACTGTGACCTACATACAGTCAAACTTCAATATTTTTGGTTAACATCCTCATTTTGAAGTATATTTCATCATTTTATCACGGGTTGATCATGATTCATCAAAGATTGCTCATAATTCATCAAGATTCAAAAGTTGCTAAATTAGGGTTTTGTAGGAAAAGTCAACTCAACTTTGACCAAGCATAACTTTCTCATACTTTATGAGAAATGAACCATCCAAAGCCCATTTTGAATAGTATGCAATTCCCTAGAATCCATCTTCATCTCCAAAGTTAAAAATATGCACTCACAAGAAGTTATGAATTTGGACATTATAGGTCATTTTGAGAAGTCAACAAAAATACCTTTTTTGTCAAAGCTTCATACATGAGCATGGAATAAAAAATAGAGATTAGACAAAAACAGTTGCTTAGAGGAAATCTCAAGCTTTCTTAAAAGTCCAAGAACCCCTCCAAAGAGTCAAAATTGAGGAAGTTATGCATTGGTGAAGTTGACCCTGTTTGCAAAGTTGCCAAAAGTCAACTATCCCTAAAACTTCAAATTTTTCCAAATGGGCCCAATCTTTTTCACTTGTTTTGAGTTGGAAACATAGCCCACGTGCTCTAGCCTTTTCCACTTGTCCATATCTTCTTTTTATTATTTATTTTGATTTTTATTTGAATTAATTTAATTTAAATCAAATTAAATCAAATAAAAATCCAAAACATTGATAACAAGGGATTTTGTGCTTGTTTCAGATTCCAATACACAACTAGCCATCATTCAAATTTGCATCAAGGCTTGTGTGCACACAAATATTGGAAATAAGCCAAATTTGGAATGTTTTCAAAGCAAATCAAATCAAATCAAAAAGCATTGAAAGAGAAGGATTTGGATCAGTTTTGCAACCCCAATTCCTTCACTAATACATAAGGAGTGCGTGTAGATAAAAAGGAAGGTTGGAAAGAGGCGCTAGAACAAGAACCAGTTTTGAAAAAAAATCAAAAAAGTGTGAGATCGAATTGATAGTTAGAGGCATCCTCAAGGCTTTTATTGATCCCAATCGCTTCCTGGAACTCTCAGCAACCTAAAGCAATCAAGAACTAAGCCTTTCAAGCTCCAAATCGCGTTGTAAGTCGTTCACGTTACACCCGTGTTCTTGAATTCGAAACTCACGATTTATGCATTGTTAGTTTGAAATAATTGTACATTCTTGATCACCATAACATTTACAAATTTTTTGCATTACTCAATTTCATTTAGATGGTCTGTAACGAAATCCACCATTGTTAGGTTTTCGAGCTTGGTTTTAGGGTTTTTGTTTTCAAGAACAATTGGCCTTCATGAGTGGTACCTTTAGGTTCACGAGGACGAGACGAACGCAACCATGGTGTTAGGTTTTGTTTATGTTGCCTATAGAAGATTTTGGAACGGACATGGCCTATAGCGACGGACAAAACGTCCGTAGGTAAAAGTATTTTGCTTTTACCCACAGAGAGAGGAAGGAGACGATGAAGTGTCGCTCCCCTACTGGCCTTTTCAAACATTGACGCGCGTTTTTCTGAATTTGTCCACTAACATTTTTTTTTGTATATTATTATTATTTTGTAATATGATAACAATCAGAACCAAGTGGCGCAGTGGTGGCCACGTAGGTGCTTAAGGCATTGGGATGCATGAGGTTAGGGGTTCGACCCCTGCCTCCAACATTTGTGGCTTTTTTCTTGATATATTTCAGGTTATCCAGTGCATATGCATTACCCAGAACCATGGTGCACCCTCACAATCAATCACGGCAGGTGGTTTGAGATACAGATCTGATGGCCAGTAATGAAAGCACACTGTGAGCCACAGTCAACATGCAGCACTGGATTGCAAAAATCAAAACGGATCATCATTTTTGGGCCAAAATTTCTGCTATTTGCACCCTCCAAAATGCTACATTCAGGCCCATTTTCTCTCTTCATTTTTTTTTAAATTATTTTATTTAATTTGTTTATTTATTTTACTAACCATTAAATAGTTTTCCTTTTTATAAAAAAAAATCACAAACAATATTTTTATGTCCAATTAAAATCAGAATATTATTTTTAGCAATAAATTAATTAATTTAATTAGGTTGATTAATTAGATAACTTTAATTTATTTTTGTAAATAATTAAAACCAATTAGAATCAATAGATTTTTAACACTAACCTAATTATTTCATTTCTTTCCTAAAATAACAAAAATCCAAAAATAGGTCTTGTAATTATTCTTCATTAATTAATTTAATAACCAATTAATTTTGCATTTTAATTTTAAGACTTAATTTCTTTTCTTAAAAAATATTAAAAAACAACAAAAACATTTCTTTTTAATTAGGAGGGTCAAAACCCTAGTTTTCGCATTCGATCTAATTTGCTCGCGCACTTTATTTTTATCCCAATTATTGTATCTGCTCCCGATTTGTAATAATTAAATTAGGACATTTATTTATTTTTACCGCTTTTAAATTTCAAAGGGTTTGTTTTTGGCTATGTAAATACCCGAAGCCTTATAATAACTTAGTTTAAATTCTGCACTTTAATTTCTACAAATATTCAACTGCTAGATGTTTGATAATAGGGTTTGCATGACAAGAATGAACGACTAAATTTAAAACAGTTAGATCACCCTTAATTGTGCAAAGATAAAAATAATCTGAAACTGAATCACCCGCACATACGCACTCCTAGGGTAAACTCCCACTTGGTTGCCTTCCTTAAAACGGTCATTGAGTATAGGTTGTTTTAGAGGTCGTCCTCTTGTCTAAAAGATCAAAGTTACCTTGGAAAGGTTGCCTCGGATATTGTTGCCTCGGATAAATGATCTAAGACATTAGGATTTCCACTAAGACGTCCTAACGTTGCTTTAGTGACCGTATGTCCCTCTTTCGAATTGACCCTCAAACTCTAACGATTGTGCTACCTACTCGCTAATAGTGGGGTAGCATTGTCTAAAGGAAACGAATACAGAACAATTCTTTTTTCGAGTAGGTAGATTAGTTCTTAGATACTTGCTCATCCAAAACAAACTTTTCCACACTTACACTTTTTTTACAAACAAGTTTTCAAAAACACTTCATTACACTCTTGAAGACAGAAGCAAGAGTTAAATCGAAGTTAAAACAAAAAAACTTTTCAAAACCCACAAAACACAAAGAAAACAATTTTGAAAAAATGAGCAAGTACCTAAGAGCCCGTAGATAACTACGGATAGAAAGGGTGCTAATACCTTCCCTTTCTATAATCTACCCCCTGTACTCAGAAATATCTCGAAAAAGGAATTTTTCTGTGCTTTTTTCCTTTCCTTGTTGGATAAAATAAAAGACGGTGACGACTCTTGCTTACCGCGACATTTTGCAAAAACAAACGCAAAATGCAAACCAGCATTCCAAAAAACAGTCAGTTCTTCCACCGTATCATAACTATCATATTTGCAATGTTTTAGATTGGTTTGATTGAGGTTTAAGTGCAGGAATGGCACGATGCCGTTGTTAGGGTTTTGAGGTCCCAACTTGGGAATTCCATATAGAGGCAAAATTGGACAAAATTAGGGGTACTATCATGCTCAGGAGATGATTTGCAATTGATCCATGTCTTCGGTGTGAATTTATTCTGCTTGTACTGCATTTTTGAATTTTACAGGTTTATAGCTACGAACAAAATCTGTCACTATAGCCTATTGTGACAGAAATAACTGTAGGTAAAAGCGTAATACCTAAAACGACAGTGCTGGGAAGAAGATGAGGGCGTGACAATATCCCACTGGCTCATTAGAATCCACGCGCATTTTTCTGGATAAGGCACTTTATTTACATTATATTTTATTTATTTCGTTATATGTACAAATGAGCTTTCCAACGCAGTTGGTCATGGAGCGTGTATATGATGCAAACGTCTTGGGTTCGATCCCAGGCGTGTGCTTTTATATTTTTCTTGACAATTAATTGCAGATTCAGCGCGTCTCCTAGCCGAGCGTCCACCAAGCGTCCACCGTGCGCTCACAGATCCCACCCTTTGGATTATCTCAAAGCAAATCTTACGTTCTAGAGTTGAAGACCCATGGTGAACTCCCAGAAGCTGGTCCACACTGGACCACACGCAAGGCATATGGGCCTACCATTTTGGGCTTGGCAAATTCCATCCCACACCCCCAAATTGCTTCTCCTAACAGGCCCAGTTTTATTTTTCTTTCTTATTTTTTATTTTATTTCATTTTAATTTTAACTTTATTTGTTTCAAAAATCATTTTTTTATAAAATCATAAAATCATCAAACATTAGAATTAGGTTTTTTTTCTTCTAAAAAATAATTAATTCCATTAATTAATTAGATTAATTTAATTAGGGAAATTTAAATTCTTTTTCCATAATTAAAAGCAATTAGAAAATTAGGTTTAATTCACAAATATTTAATTTTTCTCAATAAAAAAAATCAATTTTTTATTTATTTAAATAGATTCTTCAGAATATTTACTTTATTCTCGCGCGCAATTATTTATTTATTTTTCCAATTAATGTAACTGTTTCGAGGTTTGTAATAGTTGTTAATTAGGGTTTATTTTACCGCTTATTATTTACTGTTTAATCCCCGATTTTTGGTTATGTAACCCCCTCCCCAAAGCTTTGTAATAGCGTAGATTTACTTTTCCGCTTTACTTTCCGTTATTATTAACTGCTTAGACTAATAGACTTGTATGGAAAGAATAAAATTTAAAATGGTAGAAAACCCTAATTGTTCAAAGATAATCAACTGAAATCAAACACATGCACATGCTCACTCCTAATGTTTGCCCCACTTTGGTTGCCTTCGGTAAACGGTCATGAAGTATAGGGAATTTTAGTGGTCACCCTCTAGTCCCAAAAGATAAAAAATGACCCATTCGAATGTTGCCTCAGAAAGATCTTTAAGACTCTAGGGTAAATACTAAGGTTTCTTAACCATTGCTTTTGTGACGGGGCTACCTACTCCTTAATAGTAGGATAGCGCTGTCTGAAGGAAACGAGAAAACGAACATTCTTTTTCGAGTAGGTAGAAACTCTTAAGTACTTTCTCAAAACAACAAAAACTCTTTCACACAAACACTTTTAAAACAGTTTTTCAAAAGCAACTTCGTCACACTCTTGAGGACAGATACAAGGGTTACCACGAATTTAAACAAAAACTTTTCAAAACACATAAGCAATTTCAAAATGAGCAAGTACCTAAGATCCCATGGAAAACCATGGATAGAAAGGGTGCTAACACCTTCCCTTTCTATAATCTACCCCCCGTACTCAGAAATCTCGAAAAGGTTTTTTTGTTCTTTTCCCCTTTCCTTTGTTGGATGAAATAAAAGTCGGTGGCGACTCTTGCTTACCGCACATTTGCAAACAAAAAACACAAACCGGTATTAAACAGTCGGGTCTTCCACCATATCACACCTGGACTCAACCTGACAAGGGTTTAACTTCTTTTCCCCAGTAGAGTTTGCTTCAACCCCAGCAAGTTACTGTGAAGCTTGGATCCGACCAGATATCAGTTCAACTTTATCTTCTCAAGCGAGTTATTATGAAGCCTGGAATCTGACCAGATAGCAATTAACTTTATTCCCTTAGAAATTTGTTGTGAAGCCTAGAATCCGATCAGATAACAACTAATCTCAAGCAAGTTACTGTGAAGCCTGGACCCGACCAGATATCAGTTCAACTTCATCTTTTCAAGCAAGTTATTGTGAAGCCTGGACCCAACCAGATAGCAATTAACTTCATCCACCTCAGAGATCTGTAAAGCCTAGAATCCAACCAGATAGCAGTTTAATGTCAATAAGTTATTGTGAAGCCTGGTCCCGGCCAGATAATAGTTCAACTTCAAGAAATTTTCTGCGAAGCCTGGAATCTGACCAGATAACAGTTAATTTATTCTTCCCCAGCAAGTCACTATGATGCATGGACCCGACTAGATAATAGTTTAACTTTTCAAAAAAAACTATGAAGCCTGAACCCGACCAGATAATAGTTACCACTTCAAGTTACTGTGAAGCCTGGACCCGACCAGATAACAGTTAGACTTCAAGCAATCTTCTGCGAAGCCTGGATTCCGACCAGATAACAATTAATTCAGATCTTACCCTGCAAGTCATTGTGAAGCTTGGAAAATGACCAAATAGCAGTGAACTTCATCCTCCCCAACAAATTGTTGCCAAGCCTAGATTTCGACCAGATAACAGCCAACTTACGTTGCTCTCCAGTCAGGAATAATTCCCTAGTAGAGCATTGAACAATCAAAACTCCTAAACTCTTTTCCCAAGCAGAGATCAACACTCTCCATAGAATCTTCTTAAACAAGCCAGTATTCCCCATCGGAGTTTCTCCTCAAAAAATGGAACAGGAATTCCCAGTGGAAACATCCTAAAATAAGAGGAGCATACTCTTCATCCTCAGCAGCAGTATGGGAGCTCATTTCCCAAGGCTCTTCAGCGTGTTGTCAAGGATTTATTTTCCTAAACAAAGACACGCTGCAAGGAACACATCACATTCATAAACCATAACGCATACATGACAAATGCATACAGCCTAATATCATTTATTTTGAGAACATCATTACACCACGCATACATCTGCATGCAACTAATCTTTTTCCTTGTAGAAAAATCTACATACAAAGACATATACCACTCCAGTTTAAATCAATCAAAAGATTTATCCTGATACCTTCCTCAGTCACTCTGAATGGAATCTCTAAGCCTATTCCCTACACAATCAACTAACACATCCTCGAGTGTAAATTTCTGGGCACTCTAGTGTTCAATCATCTTCCACCTTCAAGTCATGAATGGCGGACTCGCCAATCTAACTCTTTAGGTTTAAGAAGATTGAACAGGGGCAGCTGTTGCACCCAAAAATTTTCCCTCTCATTTCTCAAGAATTTCCTCCCAAAATCTCCCATGACATCAAGTTTGCAGCATTGATATACCAATTTAGGTTTGGAATTGGCACAAGGGCAAATTGGTCAATTGCACACTGAAAAGTTAAACTTTGACTTTTAGATCAAAATCAAGTTTCAAGAATCATATTTCATCAAGACATGTTGGAATATGAAGTTTTTTTCGTCAAGAAAATCAAAAGGTCAAAATTACTTTGGAAAAGCCAAAATTCTAATTACTTAGAAATTTTTCTAAGTGTTTAGGAAATATGATAAGTTCAGAACTTCTGGCCAGATTTTCACCATGATGCAAGTTGATTCTGGAAGAACTTCTAACACAAGAGTTGTAGATGTCAATGAGATCTAAAACATTACAGAACAGAACTTATTCTAGAAGTGTTGGGATTTCAAGTTATAAATCCTTGAAGACACGTCCATGAAAATGAAGCATTCAGTAAATTCTGGGCATTTCCAAGATAAAATTTGGTTAGAACTTCTGGACTAGTTTTCACGAAGGTTCAATTAGAATTTGTAAGATTGATTCAAAGAGGGTCTACAAAGCATGTTACAAGCTTTCTAAAAAGTGTGAGAACCCCTTCAGAACATGCTGGAGCAGGGAGATTCAAAGATCAAAAATTGGATATTTGTTCTAAGTTACGCTGATGCTGAACTTCTCCTCATCATTTAATGCTCACACCGACTTTTGAGTCTTTATCCAAAGGATTTCCCCATGTGTGACATAGAAGTACCATTGTTGTCCTTGAAAAACAAACTTTTATGCAAGTTTATGATGGGCCCATGCTCTAATTTTGCTTCTAAGGGTACTTTTCCATAATTCATGCTTACAAATCTAGCTTAGGCATGGCTAAAAGCTGCTAACCACCCTACTTTGTGCCTTGAACCATACTTGTTTAAACTTGCTTCAAGAACAAGTCAGTGCCCTAGCATATGCTGGCTGTACTTTTGACTTCTCCAAGCTACTAAATCCTTGCCTATAAATTGAACTTCATTTGCAACTATAAAGAAGTAGAGAATTTGAGGAAAAGCCTTGAAACTTTGCTGAAACTTCAAAGAACTTGAAACTGTAAACACAAAATACAAAACCTGCTAATTTCTGGTTTTTGCATCCAAGCTCTAATCTTCCTTGTGCATTTCCCAACCAAATCACCCACACAACTTCTGATATACATTTAGAAGTCATCCCAACTTCTGTTTTCAGACTGTAATACAATCTTCATCAATCTCCATCTCAAAAAACTAGAACATTGCTTCTTGGCTGCTCCATAATCTTCCAGCCATCCATAGTTCAGGGTTGTTCTAGCTTTCGGAGAATTGAGGGAAGCTGACCAGAACATCACAGCAGTCAGAACCAAGCTCTAGCATACAAAATATTTCCCAACTTCAAGGTAAGTTTCTTCTGACTTTCATCTCATTACTTAGGCATTTATAGGCTTGCATGTTCAAAAATACAATGTAGACATCCTGACTCTGATGTTGTACATATTCATAGATTTCATGTATTTTTTCCTAAGTAGAGAGAATTTTAGTTCAAAACGTATTAAGGAAATTAAGATTCAAAATTAGGATTAGAAAAATTCATGCTTGCCTCTGATTTACAATTTTGATACTTTATATTTTTGAAACCTTGATGAAACATTCCATAACTGCTATGTTTGCATTTTTTGTTTTGTTGAGAAATTGCTAAGTTGCAGATGCTCTGACTGGAATGGAGAAGGAGATGAAGTTCATCATCAGAACTTACTTTGTAATATATGTTTATGTTTTTGCTTCTAATACCGGATGTATAGTCACCCCAGTGGTAGAGAGCGTGTGCATAAGATGTTAGTGCTAAGGGTCCTGAGTTCTAGCTCCAGAAACACCTTTTTTCATGTTCATTTCCTGACATTTTTACCCTATTAGTTAGATCAGAACTTCTAGACATTCCCACCCAACAACATTGACACCTCACATACCCATTATCAGAACTTTTAGCTTGCCAATGACACTAGAACTTCTAGGCTTCCAGCTACATCAGAACTTACAGGCTCTCTTAACATTCAGAACCTCCAAACTCTCTCAACATTCAGAACCTCCAAACTCTCTCAACATCCAAAACATCACAGCAACTAGAACTTCCATACCTTCCAGTAACATTAGAACTTCTAGGCTGCCAGTTGCATCAGAGCTTATAAGATTTCCCTAATTCCCAACAACCCCAAAACTTTAGTGTACCCGGACCCAGAACTTCCGACCTTTCCCTTTTCTGCCAACATTTTGTTTCTGACTTGCAATGCACCATAGTCAGAACTTATGTTCTCTCCTTTTTCAGCAACGCGCTGATTCTGACCCCTTTTCCTCTTATTATTTTATTTTATTTTCAATAACCAAAAACACCAAAAATATTTTTATATTCACACACTTTATTTTATTTATTTTAAAATCAAAAGACTAAAAAATATTTTATTAAGAAAACTTATTTTATTCTCTAAACAAAAATAAAACAAGTCCATTTTATTCCTTGTATATCATTTCAATATGGTTGTAATAGATAATTAGTACTTTAATTTCTTGCAATCCCCATTTGTAAATTTGTATACCCCATCCCCCTAATAATTGTAATAGCGTATAATATTTACTTTCCGCGATTTATCGTTTTCATATAAATGCTAATAATTAGGATTTGCATGGGAAGATAAAAACAAAGAGTAGACAACCCCTAATCAAAGACTAAATGCATGTAAATCAAACACCCTATTCAGACATGCACCCCTAGGGTTAACTACACTTTTTGCCTAAAAAATGGTCATGTTATGCATGTGAGACGTCTTAGCAAAAAAATTTAAATACAAGATCATAGCCCCTCGATGACGCTACAAATGTTGCCTTACAAATGATCTTAGTCCCTCAAAGATAAATGCTAAGATATATCACAACATTGCTATCATGACTATACGATGAATCACGCCCATCCCTTTACATCCAAAGATAAGGCTTCTTACCAATCAATGGTAAGATAACAATATTGTGATACGGTGGGAGAACTGACTTGAGGTTTTGCATTTTGTCGCAAATGTCGCGGTTAGCAAGAGTCACCACTGACTTTTATTTTATCCAAAAGGAAAGGTAAAAAAGCACAGGAAAGACCTTCGAGATGTTTTCTTGAGTTCGGGGGGTAGATTATGAAAAGGGAAGGTGCTAGCACCCTTTTCATCCATGGTTTTCCATGGGCTCTTAGTTACTTGCTTAGATCACTTGCTTTGCTTTGTTTGAAATGGTGTTTGGTGTGATTTTTGAAAGTATTTTGAAAAGAGGCCATTCTTTTAGGCAATCTTTGTAATGATTCACGTTCGTAAGAATGTATACAAAGATGTTTGTCTTTTGAAAAATGTTTCAATGTTTTGTAAGATGTTTTGAAATGTGTTTGTGTTTGTTTTTGAAAATAGTAAGGATTGTTTGAAATGGAGCAAGTAACTTAGAAGCTATCTACCTACTCAAATGTCTTTCTTGTGCATTTGTATTCCTTTGACATTGTTGACTTATCATTGATTTGGTAAGCAACCCTATCTTTGGATGTAAACGGGACGGGCGTGGGTCATTGTATGACCATGATATCAATGTTGCCAAGTATCTTAGCATGCTTGAGGGACCAAGATCATTTTGTTTAGGCAACTTTTGTATAGCGTCATCGAGGGACTATGATCTTATATTTGTTTTATTTTGCCAAGATACTTCGCATGCGTAACATGGCCATTTTATTTTAGGTAACCAAGTGGGTGAAACCATAAGGGTACTTCTGTGTAAAGTGTGTCATTTTTCATGCTTTTGTCTTGCATTAGGTTTTTTCTATTTGTTTGGTTTTTGTTCTTGTCATGCAAACCCTAGTTTACTAAACATGGTATAGGAAAACAATAAATTGCGTAAAATAAACTAAGCTATTACAACAATTATTATGGGAGGGGGGATACAAGTTTTGAATGGGGATATTGCACAAATATAAACCTAAAAATATTATTACAACCCAATCGAATATTGTGCGAATTAAATAAATATACAAGTATTTAAAATGCAATGCAATGTATTTATGTAAAAAATGTTTTGTATTTGGTTTTTTGTATGAGAAAATAATTTAAATTAAACCCTAAAAAGAAAGGAAAAATAATATTATTATTTTTGGAGGGATGAAACCCTAATTTTTAATTAAAAGAAAATAATGTTTCCTAATATTAATTTGTCCATTTTTTGTATATAAATATTAAAAATTAAGTATGTATAGAAAATAAATATTTTATGTGTATAAATAATAAGATAAAAATATTAAGTATTTTTAATTTTATTTACAAATTATTTAAGAAAATAAAATTTATTTATCCTAATAAACTATTTTTTATGAAAAAAAAATAATAAAAAAATAAAATAAAATTGCAAAAAATAAAGAAATTATTTTTTATGATTTTTATTATTTAGAAAAATAAATGAAAGTATAAAAATATGAAAATGTAAAATAAATACATAAATATAACAAAGTTAGTCAAGGGGGTGCAAATAATAAGTCAGGGGGAGCAAATAGTGAAAACAAAAAAGCCCAGGCGCCAAAAAGCCCAAGACACCCATCCCTGTCCTCCAGCCAGTCTTCTTCTTCGCGTGCTTAGTTCAAACCTGCAACTCTCAGATGCTTGCACAAAAACAAAAACTTACAACATGAAACATGTGGCATTTGGGCTCACGATTCCAACAATATAAATTTTGTAACCTAACTCTCAAAGATCATAGAGAATTTTGGAACCCCTAATTCGTGACCTAAAAATTTCAGCATATTCAATATAAATGAAAATTATGCATATGTACAGCTTCACCATGTTATGGACTACATTTTTTCTTCATAAATCGTGGCTTGAGGATGCCTATTCAGAGAGATAGAGTTCAAGAAAATACCTCCTTCAGTTGGATTTGAGTAGAGCAATGTAGGGACTTTAATGGAGGCCTGTTGATTGTGTGAGCTTCCCTGAAGCTATTCTAATGCCTAGCTTGCTTTGTGGATGGCTAGAACTTCCTGCACAAGTCAAGCTGCAAGCTTCAAGGTTGAAAATGGAAATGGCTGAAACAGGGGTTACAGAACCAGGGTAAGGGCTTGGCTTGCTTTGGTATGATGTATATGAAGTGTTTCAAGTGTTAAAATACAAAACGCACGAGCCAAAAATTAGTTGGCTTTGGTTTTGCAGATTCTGGATGTTTGGACAAAAAAATGGTGTTTTTGAGTTTTGGAGAGTTTCAGGTGCAAGAAAATTGTCCTATTCCTTGCCAAATGTTTATGTATTTGTATAGAAATGATACAAAGTCCACTCCTTACTAGCTGCACAAGTTCTGATCTTTTGGCAACCTTTCTTGTATTTTAAGCAAAGTGAAGTGACCAATGTTACATGCTTGTACTGGCTAGCTTGAGGGCTGCAAAGAGCTTGTACAAATTGCTTAAGACCTATGTGAATTGATTGCACCAAAGGGACAGGTCCGAGGCTCAAGATTGACAGAGTTGCAAAAGTTGCACTTTATGAAAATGGCATTGTGAACTTTTGGCCAAAAATGGAATTATCTCTTGTACAAAGCTCCAAAAGAAAAAATAATGCCTTTATATTCTGAGTTTGCATTTAATTATGGAGTGTAAAGTGAGTTTAGGACCTGTAAAGCAAGATTCAAACATCATAGATGTGATTTGCAACTTGATGCTTTGTGAAAATGGCATGAACAAAAGTGATAAAATGCCAACTTCTCCTCTTCGATTCTCTCTAACCAAAAATGATCTTGGAGAGTTCTTGGACATTTTGGAAAGCTTGAAATGTGATATATAATCCATATTTGAAATGAATTTTGAGATACCTCTTGGAACTAGGTGAAAAATGTCCATGAAGTTGGGTCAAAAACCTGCCTAAATTCGGGCAAAATTTCACTAAGTTAAGAAGTTCATGGACCTATATTCACAAATTCATAACTTGAGATCCAAGCATATTTTGGGAAAAGCTTGTGAAGCAAAGTTGTATATTTCAAGAAGGACTACAACTTTCATGTTGGAAGTTTTCTTTGAATCAAAATGCATCATGGTGAAAAAGTGGTGAAAAGTTGGGAAAAAATAAGAAAATTTTTATACTTAGAAAAATTCTAAGTTATGAAAATTTTCAAATTCAAAACCCTAATTTTCAAAATTGGTTTTCTTGGTGAACAAGTTTCATATTTTGATATATCTTGATGAATTATGACCCTTGGCACTTGATTTTGACCAAAAAGTCAAAGTTTGACTTTTCAGTATACAGTTGACTTTTGATCAGTTGACTGCAAAATTCATCTGTCAATCTGATGAACTTGAGATCTTTTGAACCATGTAATTAGGTTAAGATGATGCCATTAAATCCTTGAGATCATGTTTGAACCCAATTGGTCATTGGCTAGGTTAAAAATCAGAAATTGTCCTTTCTCAGTCAAAACCCTAATTTTCACCATTTTGCCCTTTTGATGATTTGATCAAATTTCTTGAGGAATTGTGATCCAAACTTGATCAAATGATACATATGAGTCTAAAATATTGTTGTGGATCAAAAACTATGAAGTTTGACTGTAAATTGGACATGGTTGACTTTTTCCCCAATACAACTGTTTTTTAGGTCAATTGTCCAATTGACTAATCAAAAATGTGATTCAAGGCTTGAAACTTATCATGAGCAATCTTAGGGGTCCAAGATGGTGTATGAAAGTAACATGAAGGATTGATGGTCCAAAAATCCTTGTGCAAACTCAAACCCTAATTTTGGGTTATCAGTGCAAGATGAGGTGTCTTGAGTTGACCAAACCCTAATCTTGTCTTGAGTCCAAGAAGTCTTGTGAGGAAAATCTTGATAAATGAGAGGGCAAATTTTGGGGTACAACAAATATCAAAGGAAGAGAGAAATGAATAAAATACTTTTGAGTAGGTAGAAACGTTCTTAGTTGCTTGCTCACTTTCAAAACAAACATCCTTGCAAACACACACCAAACACTTTCAAAACATGAAATATTTTCAAAAGTCCAACACTTTATATACGTTCTTATAAGACAAGAACCATTACAAAGTTTGCCTAAACGAAGGCGCATTTCAAAAATACTTTCAAAAACCACCACAAAGCACACTTTCAAACAAAGCAAGTGATCTAGCAAGCAACTAAGAGCCCATAGATAACTATGGATGAAGAGGGTGCTAATACCTTCCCTTTTCATAATCTACCCCCTGAACTCAAGAAAATAATCTCAAAGGTCTTTCATGTTCTTTTCACCCTTTCCTTTATTTGGATAAAAGAAAAGTCGGTGACGACTCTTGCTAACCGCAACATTTGCGATCAAATGCAAAACATCCCAAGTCAGTTCTCCCACCGTATTACACCTATCCTTTCATTCCCTTTTCAATCGAACAACTTAATATAAGATCAAGCATAAAAGGAGGCAGATCAGATTTATACAGAAATAAATCAATTGCAGATTAAGCCATAATCAATGTTATTACAGAAATTGGAAAAAATCAAAATGGAAAAAATTCATACAGTGCTCTCAATTACATACAGGAATTCAAAATATTTCCTACTTCTAAAACCCTAATTAAGTTTAAGAATTAAGTTTATAGACAAATTAACTAATTTCCTAATTTGCTAAAGTTCTGAAATTACAATAAAAATGGACGAAAGATTACAGAGAAGGCGACAGAAAAAAAGAAGAAAGGGTACACATAAAGAATAAAAAATTTATAGTAAAAAAAACACAGAAACAGAGGGAGAGACAGCAAGAGAAAAAATATACAAAATCAAATTTATTTACAGTGAAGGAATTTTGTTGTCTGATCCGCTTCACCCAACATGCATTTTCTGCTTCCGTCCTTCATCCTCACCACAAACTGCCGCTCACAACCATTGCTACCGCCGTTGTATCAGCATCGCCATTGTCACATGCGAAAGGAAAGAAAAAGAGATCAGAAGTGGAGGAATGAAGAAATGGAGAAATGAATTCGCAGCAATATAGGTAACGTAACCCTAGCTCCTATTATTGAATTTCCTTAATGATTATTGCTTGATTGGGGTTTATTGGGATGATTGTGGGGGTTTCGATTTGGAGAGATAAAAGGTTAGATAATTGTCGATGCCTTTGGAAAGGGTTTTCCTTGGCTTAGGGTTTGTTCTGGATAGAGAAGGGAAATGAGGCAAAGAGGAGGAAATGATATAATGGGTTCAGGTTTTGGGAAAAGTAAATATAATAGGTTGTTTGATTCAGTACGCACCATCTTATCACAGTATCGTACACCATCAAATCAAAACCACGTGATCTTAATCATGCGCTTCAAAAACACGCGCGCCCATAATAACCCAACACCTCGTCTGTAAATAGCCCATGTGAACTCCTCCCTAGGCGTTTTGGGCCGAGCCTAATGCCTCTCACCCCCCTCCCCCCCCCCCCCCCCCCCAATTTTTTTGTTTTTACTGCTAGCACGCAAAATGCACCCCTAGCTTCATTTGGGCCTTGTCCAAAAATCTGAACTAAGGCACATACTTAACATACTCCCCATTTTGCTACTGTACATAAAGCATACACCCCCTGCCTCCTGGGCCTAAATTCAATATCTGAATTCAGGCCCATGTTATTAAAACCCCTCAATTTTACTACAATAATATAATCTGCACCCCCAACGAAATTATTTTATTTATTTTCTTTTATAATTTCATTTATATATTTATTTATTGTATAATATTATATTATTATTTATAATCAATTTACATTAAATTTACTTTAAAATAATATTTGTTTATTTGCAATAAAATTATATCTTTTAAATCATGTACATAAAAACATTTTTCACCATATAGATTAATTTAATATTTTACATCAAAATATTAAAACTCGCGCGATCCACAAAATTAATACATCTGCAAGCAACATGTGGCATATATCTGACCACTTGATGAGGAGGCTATATCAGGCTCCTTCGCTCTACGTCTAAAAAATACACAGACAAACATCAAATTGTTTTTCATAATAAATTAATTCAACATTAATTTTTGAAAAAGGAATATGAATATATTTGAATCAACTGCGAATTTGGTCTAACAAACTCCATTATTCACACTCTTAGACTACGTATGCGAGGAATTCAAATATATTCCGCAATCCATAAAAAACACAAATCAACTGCGAACTACGAATTGGAACTCTGATTCCTCCTAAGAGGATACGTAAGCATACGACTAAAATCGCGGCGAGTTCCCCTAATAAAATGTTAAAACCCTTTTTCCTAAAAAAAAACACGCTTCTAACCCTAGTATCCTTGTGAACAAGGTAGACAAGGGACGCCTAACACCTTCCTCTCATCTAGAACCGAGTCAAATTTAGAATCTATGACTTTTTAGGGTTATTCCTTTATACCCCCTTCCTTTAGGATAAAAATTAAGGGTGGGGACTTTGATTTAAAACCAGTTGCAACAGCTGGCGACTCTGTTGGGGACTCAACCCTAGGCTTAGAAGCTTTATCCTTAGTTTTAGGGTTTTTAAGGTTTCTCATTTTTGTTTAATTATTTATTTTAGGGCTAAATATGTTTTTGTTCCTTATAAATATCTCAAATTTGAATTTTAATCCCTATTAAAAAAATGACAAATTTTGGCCCCTAAAAATTTTTTTTTCATCCAGTTCTAGTCCCTGCTATTTTCTAAAATTTTAAAAAATGTTTCTTTATCAAATTTTAGAAATTTTTAAATTGAGAAGAATTAAATATGATTTTTTTTAAAATTTCAAAAGATATTGATAAAAATAATGAAAATCTCGACTTAGAAATCAAATTTTAAATTTCTTTTTTTCCAAGAAAGTTTTTATAACGTTCTAAACATGTTTACAAAATGATCATTCAAAAATACACATTGGTTTAACAACAGGGACTAAAAATACATGCATAATAATTTTGTAGGGACTAAAATTTGCCATTATTTTAATAAGGACTAAAAATGAAATTTGAGATATTTATAGGGACCAAAAACATATTTAACCCATTATTTTATTCATTTACTTAATATTATTTTTATCTTATTATTATTCATTGCATTTACATATTTGTGGTGAGATTTAAAATTTTACAAAAAGACACATTTTCGGAGAAAAAAAACCCTTAAAAAGAAGGTTTGTCTATTTGCCAACGAGATACATCATCCCTGTGAGTTTATGAGATGACTTCGCCTAGAGTCGATGGATTTCCCCAAAAGAAATACGTCTCAAGAGACATCCTCTTGGGAAATAGGACTTTGGAATGACGCATATGGCTCTTTGTATAATCCTGAAACTAAAATCTCATGATGAGACCTTTAATGAGCTAGAGACAAAAGTTTCGGTCTGCAAAGAGACTCCACTTAAGGGAGGCCACTGTGCCTTTCCCTCTGGTGTTATTTATGATACCCGTAAGGAAACCACCTTATGGGGAGGGTAGAATATCCATAAAATAGAGATAAGAGCCTACCTTCTAAGGGTTACTGTTTATTAAATCCCGTCATTTAACATTTTACTCGTACATTCAAACATCCTTACATTTCACATGTTCATTGTTGTACCCCAAAATTTTCCCTCCCTTTTTCACAAGAAATCACAATCCCAGGGTTTTCTCTGATTTTTGAAATTGGCTCAAGAATCGGTCAAACAGACTTTTCTTTATCAGTCAATCCAGAATTAGGGTTTTCTATGATTTTTTGAAGATTGACTCGGGAATTGATCAAGCAGACTTTTCTTTGGCAACAAATCCGGAATTAGGGTTTTCGCTCGAATTTCTCAGAAGAAACTGAATCCTAAGAAATTCAGTTAACTGTTACATTGTTTTCACGCTTGTTCAAGATTACTGGTTGTTTCTCAAAACCTAATTATCTGGGATAAGAGTTGAGACTTTTGTTCGGAACATTAAGGCATTTGCTTGATTAGTGGAGTGAAAGGTTTATGGAATGCTTGTTTGTTTAATTGTACAATGCATATGTTAATTGGAATACCACGCGTATTGTGATTGATGCAAGGTTGCGAGACTGCAAAATTTGTTGATTATTTATTTCATCTGGATTAGAACTATTAAGACACAGTTTCAATTATTTTGATTTAAGAGTCTTAAATAATTAAATAAACATAAGAGAAAGATGGAAATATATTTGACAGTAGAATTTTCTTTTGATAAAGACTTTTATTTACTTCAAATATGGTTACAAATTTATTCGAATATTGTAAGATTACAACTTATAATATTTAGGACAATATTTGTTTACAATAAATGAAAAATAAATCCAAGCCTAATCTCTTGAGATCTTTGACTTCTACTGTTTCCTCTATCATCCAACTGGTACTTACCTGCAAAAGACAGAAGAAAAAGAAATCAGCACAATTAACTGAAAAGAATTTTCAAGCAGATAAAAAGAAATCATCATTAAAGTTTGTCGACTGGAATCAGAATGCTATTTTCATCATATTTTATTTTCCTCTCTGCAAATCACAAGAAGATCGCTCTTCTCAGTTCACAAAGAGAAATAAGATATAAATATAAGCATACATTTGGTTCAAATACATAAACAAGCCAACTAGAAGCAAAGTGCACTGCATGCTATACAAAACTGCATTAGTCAAGCAAGTCAGCAGGGCAAACATAACCAAGCATGTCAAAATGAGTTACAAGCCAACTAGGTACAAAAAGCAACAAAGTACAATGCAGAAGCATATCAACTAAAGCATACAAGCAACCAAGTACACAAAGCAGAAAGTATGCAAACTGTCAAAGAAAGTACAACAATGCAGAGAGATAAACCAAGTTACAAGCCAAAGGGACTTGTCAAAGCCATCATCATTTTCCAGCACTAGACAAACTTTTCAGAATAAAATATATTAAGCAAGAAAATGCTTATGAGAGAGAGAGAGAGAGAGAGAGAAAGAGAGGACCTTTTAGTGAAAAGAGTTTGCAGTTTTGGAAGGAGGGCAGGCTATTTTCAAGACAGTAAAAGATAACAAAAAAGATATATATCAGTTCAAGGAGAGGAAGAAAGGGATAAAAATATTGAGCAAGCTGCAAACAACAAACTTGTTTACCAAACTTACCAGAACTGCAAGTCAAAAACTTGCAAGCTAACAACCTGCCTGCTCATCAAACACAAACAGAACAAAAGGCAAGCCAACCTGCATAACCTGTTAGCAAACCTGCTAGCCAAAACAACTCAAACATCTCCAAACTTACAAGCCTGTAAACCACAAAAAGAACAAAGGCCAAGCTTGAAAAACTCAAGCAAACCTGTATACCAAAACCAAAAAACCTGTTTGCAAACTCAAGCAAACCTGCATAACCTGCTTGCAAACTCAAGCAAACCTGCAAAAACGACAGCCAGCTCAAATATGCATAACCAAACTACTGCAACTTACCAAAGCTACAACCCAAACCTGCTTGCTCAAACAAAATCATCAAACCTGCCTGCTCAACAAACACAAACAAAACAAACAGGCCTATGCCAAAAAACTCAAAAATCTGCCAAATAACCAGCTTGCTCAAACCTGCTAACAAGCTGTAGCAAGAATCAAAAACAAGTTTCAGAAGATCTTCATCATTAACATTAACACCCAAAGAAGAAGGAGAGATTCAGAAGTGACAATACGAAAACAGTTTCAGAATATTCATCATTAACCTTAACACCCAAAGAAGAAAGAGGAAGAGTATCAGAAGCAGTTCAAAGGGTTTTCAGAAGAAGCAAATAGGTTTTCAGAAACTCCAACAAAGTATCATCATCACCAATATTCAAAACAAAGAATCAAAAGCAAGTTTCAGAGTATTCATCACTAACAAATACAAACAAATCTCAGAGGATCATCATCATCAACATCAAAACGAAAAGAGATGAAGAGAAAATCAAGCAAAGCTAGTTTTTCAGAATAATTTCATCATCATTATTCAGCATTCAAAGAGAAAGAGAGAGATTCAGAAGTAATAAAGTTTCAGAAGCTAAGTTCATCACCAACAAAAACATAAGCTAGCATTATTTCAGAAAACACGTTCTTCATCAAAAAGAGGAAGAGTTTCAGAAATAAAATCAACAAGTTCTCAGAATAACTTCATCATCAAACATTCAAAAAGAGAGAAAAGACAGAGATACCAGTAAAGCAAGCAAGCAACCATTCATCTACCTCTTCCGCTCCGGCCACCAAGAGCGCCGCCGGTCCAACCCTCCCTCCATCTTTTCCAGAAACAAAACACCAAGGTACTGTTGTACCCCAAATTTTGACCCAAGATACCATCTCCCATCTGCATCATTACATTGCAAGTGTTTTGACCTATTTTATCAATTTTCAAAGCAGATCTTAAATTCATAACTTTTTCAAATCGAGAGCTGGTTATTTTTGAAACGCCCAGTTTATTAATTGATCAATGATGTTATTTAATTATTTATTATTCTGAGTTTAAATAATTGGAATTCATTTTCAGTTATTATATAATTTAAAGAATTATAAATAATAAAGTAAATATTTGAAAAGAAGTTTATTAATTGATCAATGATGTTTATTTAATTATTTATTATTCTGAATTTAAATAGTTGGAATTTATTTTCAGTTGTTATAATTTAAAGAATTATAAATGATAAAGTAAATAATTGGAAAGAAGAAAAGAATTAACTGGTAAAATAATAGAGTTTTATTCATTTTATTCTAATTGTTACAATTGTTGTTTAAATACCGTATTTATTTACAAAGTATTTACAATGATAATTTTTACAAATGTTTAAAGTGAAATAAAAACTATCCTAATTTTTCTAAGTTCTAAATCTTCATCTTCTATCCAATACTTCTTTGATGCTCATTTGATTTTACCTGCAAAGAATTAAAAGAAAAAGTCAGAAATAGATATATAATTAAAAGCAGGCAATTAATTAGAGTTCATCATTAAAAGCAAACGGCTGGAATCAGTTTTTACCCTCTTTGCAAATCACGGGATTTCTCCCGGTTCACAAAAAGGAATGAATATTTATTGATAAATATGAATGCACAAGTTAAAAATATGCACAAATTCAATTGTCAAAGCTGCATGTTTCAAAACCAATTGCACATTTAATTGTCAAAACTGCATATTTCAAAACTAACAGCATATGCATAGTCAAAATTACATTTTCACAAACAAAGTCCAACGTAAACTGTCCAAAAGTATGGAAGTATGGAAATACAAGGCTCCCATACTGTAACAATGCAGATGGCAAAGAGGAAATGTGCAGATCAAAACCATATATGCAAGCAAATATATTCCTATTTTCATCATTTTCCAGCTTTGCTTTTTCAGAACACAAGTACATAACATCATTTTAATGTTTCAAACTGTACTAAGGAGAGAGAAGAGAGAAAAGAGTGTGGGTTTACAGGTTTTGGCCTTAGGAAGAAAAGGGATAGAAAACAAAACTGCAGTAACACAGTAAAAAAGGGAAGCATAGAAAAAGATACAAAACAAACTGAATGAAACAGTAGAGAGGGCAGAGGTATCAAGAAAAATTGAAAATATACAAAACCTGAACCATCCAAAGCCAAGCAAACCAACTAATATAAAACAACACAAACTCTTCAAGAAAAGCCAGAGTTCAAACCTGTTGGAAGCCTTAAACAAAAAACAGAGTTCAAGTACCACAAGCCTATTTCTCAAAGTTCAGAAACCTGTTTTGAAGCCTTAAACCACAAAAATCTGTCAAGCTTTGTCAAAAAAACAACTAGCAATCAAACTCAAGCCAGTAAACCCGACCTCAGACATGCCTGAAACCTCACCATTCAAAGCTGGAAGCTAACAACCAAACCTTTCAATCAAAACCAGTTAACCTGCCTAAGCCTCACAAAAACCAGTAAAGCCTTAAGCCTTTCAAACCATAACCTGTTGAAACCTGTAAAAGCCTTAGCCCTCAAATGACACAAGCCATAAACCAACAAACAATACCCTGTAAAACATACTGTCAAGCCATAGTTCTAAATCTCCCATAAACCAACAAATCATGCCAAGTTAAAAACCAGTAAACTCAACATACTGTCAAACCATTTCAAAAAGGCCTAAACTTATACCAAGCAAGCTAAGCAACCAAGTTCAAACCCACAACTCAAAACCCTCAGAGTTTTCTCATCATTGGGCTACTAAACACAAGGCAACCAGAAGAGAAGAAGAAAAAAAAATCAAATATATTCAAAGGCATTTCCAGCATATCATCATCAAAAATCATCGAGGCAACATGAATCCTCAGTTGGAAGCATCATAGGATAGCAAACACATTAAGCTAGTCAAAATAAAATGTTTCAACAATAGCACATTCAGAAGTAAATAGAAGCAAAGCATCAAGACGGACAGGAGAAGAAGAAAAGAAGTGTCTTAACCAAGCACAGAAGGGGCAAAATATTCGAAGGCAACAGTCAAGCATACAACGAGGCGACAGAGGAAGAGGAGATAAAGAAGCAAAGAAGCGTGCATAGGCAAAGGCAAGGTCAACAGAAGAAGAAGAAAAATATCACATAAGGTTCTCAGGCCAAATCATCATCAAACCACGAATCAAAGGGACAAAGAAACACAAACCAGGGTCTCCAAGCGGAGCTAACTCAGCGTCGTCCCTCACCGCTTTAGCCGCCATAGCTCTTCTCAACCCCTTCCTCCTCCGTCTCCAAAGGTAATGTTTCTCCCTCTTTTTCTTTCATGTACCTCAAATAACCATAACAATAGGAAGTCAGAATCAAAAATGGATGTAAAAATAATAAACATGCAAAATCATAATAAAACCCTAATGAGATTTAAAACGAAGATTACCTTGAATCTGTCGCCCTAGCGTTTCGTTGGAGGGAATAGGAGGTTTGAAGATGCCGGTGGCCATGGGCAAGGGAAAACTCAGAGGCGAGGGCATGAGAGCAACGACGAAGACGAATCAAGGACGAAGAAGAGCGTCGCTCTGTACCCTTTGCTAACCCTAATCCAAGTGAAACAAAAACCTGATGACCCTAACTTTGTTTCAATAATTGGGCTTAACCCGTTTCCTATGCCTAAAAGCCCAAACGAATTCTATTAGAACCCCCCCCCCCCATCCCATTTCTGTTTGCTCTTATTTTGGGCCCTTAAAAAACTCTTTGGCCTTTTCTTTTTTTCCTTTTATTTTTGTTTTAAACATTCATAAACCAAAAATTGATTTACTTTTCTTTTATAATTAAATATTATAAACCATTTTTCGTCTAATTTAATTAAGTATATTAATTTTATTTATATTAATTCCTAATGAACAATACCCTTTTATATATTAATTAAGACCTTATATATAAAAGATTAGTAAAAAACTTGAATTAATAAAAAACATTAGTATATTTTATTATTCGCATATTAATACTAAAAAAAAATATAAAAATAGAATTTAAAAAAAAAACATTTTATTTTCTTTAATTAATTCTCTTGCTTTGTGCATATTAAATAAAAATATAAAAATGCATGTTCACATCCTTTAGTTTGTTATTTAATCATTGTTGTGGTTATATATCACTTAGCTATTTAATCATTATCTATCTAATTTTCTGTTTGATTATTTCATCTTTATTTGGTTATTCTGTTCACGTCTAAATCCAAGAGAAAAAATGATTAAATTTGTTGACTTCATGTCCTCAAGTCCAATCACGCGAATATCTTCATTTCATTAAAACTTAAGATAATTTTTCCCCAAATATTCAATTTTTTCAAAACTTATACCTTTTAAGTCAAAACTTCGACATTAGGTCGTCGTACCTTCAAAAATAACCGTCCGTACCCCTTTTCAACCAAAAACAATTTATTTTTAATCAAACGAACATTTTAATAAACAGATATTTCAAAAGGTTCCTATAGAATACTATAGATACATTGGGTGCTAATACCTTCCCATTGTATAACCAACCCCCGAACCATAGACCTCTTTTCAAAAAAACGCCTTGTATTTTCATTACTTTTAAAAGTATTATTTTACATTGCATACTTTAGGGTTTTATTTCGCTCTTTCCCCTTTTCCCTTGGAAATAATAAAGCGCGGTGGCGACTCTTGCTTTTGTGAGACGAATTAATTAATAATTCGATCTCCGATTTACCCCGTTACATTTTTTTATCGCTACAGAATTGGCGACTCTGCTGGGGAAAAGATTGACCTCTTACTGGTCCATCCCTAAGTGGGTTGAGCCTAGTTTGTTTTATCTGTTTTATTATTATTTGTTTTGTTTGATTATGTGTTTAAATTGGGGTTGTTTGGGTTTTTTTTGCAAAGGACGAATCCTATACCCGGATTAAGTTACACTTAAGAATAGGACGGGCGGTACAGTCATGTTAACTTTGAGGGAGTAATCCCGAAGAAGGAGGCATGAGATCCCCCACTCAATGGAAGGCCCTTTTGAACATAATATTTGTTTACCGAGTAATCGGGAAGATATTATTATTTTCGACCTGGGAGCCAGAGAAATTGAGAACCGTAGAACCCTGACCCATCTTGGCCTTTTAGGTGTAGCGCGGAGACTATAACGGAGTAATTCGGAAGTAGTTGTTATGCGATGCTACACTCAGATGAGTTCCTCTTGAGAATATTGCTAATTATTGAGTAATCAAGACGTTGGTAATATCCGAAGGAGGAATGTAGACTCTGGGAACTCTTAGAACTTTGTCTTACAGGTGTGATGAAACCATAGTACATACCTTGGGGTGGGCTTTACCCCTTGACTCCATGCACAAACGTTGAACCTTTGAACCCCATGTTTGTGAACTTGTGTGTAATTGTTGCATTATCATTCATCCATACATCCATCAACATTTTTTTTGTAAAAAAAACTTGTTTTTCAAGGAACTTAGGAATGATTTTTACAGACATCTCAAGTACTATTATTATGGAATTCGGAAGGAGAAACACTCGAAGTTTTAGTTTTAAGGAGCCCGAGATTGAAGAACTGAAGAGTTTAATTCCTAAGATCAAGAACCCGACGGATTTTCAGAAAAATTATGGGTCCATTATACCTCTCATGAAGCGCAAGATAAAAGAAGGCATCCTTAGTACGTTAGTCCAATTTTACGATCCTTTGTATCGATGCTTCACCTTTCCGGATTACCAGTTAATGCCCACCTTAGAAGAGTACTCCTACATACTTGGTTTGCCGATCACCGACTGTGTTCCTTTTTCTGGCTTAGAAGAGGAACCCAAATCTCACGAGATAGCGACCCTCACCCACTTGAAGAAGTCAGAGATAGAGGAGAACATGACTACAAAAGGGGGAATCCGAGGTTTGTCTGCGCAGTTTTTGTTGAGGAAAGCTCGTCATTTCGCTGAGATAAAAGATACTATTGCCTTTGAAGACGTCTTTGCTTTACTCGCTTATGGTCTATTCTTGTTCCCTAACGTTGATAAGTTTGTGGATATCAACGCCATCAGAAATTTCTTGATTGGAAATCCAGTCCCTACGCTGCTAGGAGATACCTACTACTCCATCCATCTTCAAAACTCTTATCAAGGAGGGATGATTATTTATTGCGCACCGTTGCTGTATCAGTGGTATGTTTCTCATCTACCTAAGTCTGATGTTTTCTGGGATCTCGAGAAGGAGCCGCGATGGGCGCCAAAAATTATGGCTCTCACTCATTTCGACATTGATTGGTATAATCGAGCTTACTATGACGTGAAGATCATCGATAGCTGTGGTGCTTTTCCTAACGTGCCTCTTCTTGGTACGAAAGGTGGAATTAACTATAATCCTGTTCTCGCGCGCCGTCAGTTTGGATACCCGATGAGGGACAAGCCAAACAACATCCATGTGAGTGGTTTCTTTCTACAAGAAGGACAAGATCACCAGGCAGCTAAGAGGGAGATCGAAGGAGCTTGGCGCCACATCCATAGGAAAGGGAGAGACATGTTAGGACATAGGGGTGCCGTTTCTTTGGAGCCTTACCTACAATGGGTCCGTGCTAGGGCTTGTGCTCTCAAGATGCCCTATAAACCTGAGAAACCTTTATTCCCTACCGTTGCATCATCATTTGTTGATATCCCTATCGAGAATATGGGAGAATACCAAGGAAATCTGGCTAGGTTGAAGTCCGAGAGAGATGCTTGGAAAGAAAAGTATAATATGTCTGAATATGAGAATCGGGTCCTGGCTCGACAACTAAAGGAAAAGGAGGATTTGCTATTTATTCAAGATGGCTGGTTCATTGATCATGATGAGAAGCTTCGTCAAAAGGATGCTTTACTGAAGAAATATGCTAGTGAAAGGAAGAGAAATAAGGAAGGTTCGGTAAGCCTTGCTCTCGTTCCTAATCCACAAAAGGAAATCATTGATCGACTGGTAGCTGAGAAGAAAGAGATGGAAGACTTTTATGAAGAGAAGATCAGGAAGCTCCAGTTACAGTTGGCATTTGGTCCTTCATCTGATGATTCTGAGTGATCTTTAGTTCTTAGTTTTATTTTACTGATGTCATTTTGTAAAACTCTGTAAAAGGGCTTCATGTTCCGAAGTTGTAATTTACTGCTCTTATTATGGGCTTCATGTTCCGAAGTTGTAATTTACTGCTTTTATTATGGGCTTCATGTTCCAAAGTTGTAGTTTACTGCTTTATTATTGGGTTGTTATACCAAAGTTGTAATTTATTGTTTTGTTGTTCCAAAGTTGTAAGTTTTAATTTACCGCTTTTGATTAATGGATTGAGTTTTTGTTGTTCCAAATTCCTTTACCATTGATGTGTGCAAAATTATTGAAGTTCCTTAAAAAACTATTAAAATGAATTATCATTTACATCACATATCATGCATCATCCAACATTCCACTTCACATGTTTTCTAGAGTCTTATCCTTGTTTCTTTTTCCACTCCGATAGATTGTCTAGATGTCTCATCGATACGATACTCGAGCCAATCGTCAGAGGAAGATGGAAGATCTGGAACAGGAAAACCACGAGCTTCGTGAGGAGGTCGCTACCCTTCGTTTCGGTATGGAAAAGTTAACTGCGCTAGTGGAAAGTTTGATGGCTGCTCAGAATCAGCCATCGACTACAGCTGCTGAGATTCAGACTTCAACTACTATGGTTTCCGAGATTGTCACTGTTCCAACATCTGTGACTCAAATCAACTCTCCGCTTCAACATCAGATGCCAAAAGGTTTTCCGTGGGGAATGCCTTACAACTTTGTGCCAGAGGGGTATCAGCCTGTCGTACAGCCTTTGTTTCAACCTACTATGTCTTTTCCTCAACCAGAGACAACTACCATGCCGTCGGTAATCCCGTCTGTGACACCTTTCCCGCAACTGGTGATGACAACTATCGCTCCTGTGGTTAACTCTATGCCATACTTGAATGAACCTACTTATCCTGCCGAGCCTGCTGAAAGTTTGGGTCTTTTTGATAGAATGGAAGAATTTCAAGACCAATTCCAAGAAATGAAGAGGGAGCTCAGAGCGTTAAAGGGGAAGGATTTGTTTGGAAAGAACACTCATGACCTTTGTTTAGTTCCGAATGTCAAGATTCCAGCAAAATTCAAAGTGCCAGAATTTGAAAGATATAAGGGTGATTCGTGTCCTCGGAGTCACTTGACTATGTACGTGAGAAAGATGTCTACGTATTCCGATGATCATGACTTGTTGATTCACTATTTTCAAGACAGTTTGACGGGTGCCGCTCTAAAGTGGTATATGGGTTTAGACAGCATTCGGATCCGCAACTTCAACGATCTTAGCGAAGCTTTTGTTCATCAGTATAAGTACAACGTTGACATGGCGCCGGACAGGGATCAACTCCGGGCGATGTCCCAGAGAGACAGAGAGTCTTTTAAGGAATACGCCCAGAGGTGGCGTGAAATTGCTGCTCAAATCTATCCTCCTCTTGAGGAGAAAGAGATGACAAAGATATTCTTGAAGACTTTAGGTTCCTTTTACTATGAAAGAATGATTGCCAGCGCACCCAGTGACTTCACCGAAATGGTAAGTATGGGCATGCGGTTGGAGGAAGGGATTCGTGAAGGGCGTTTGGTTAAAGAAGGAAGTCCGTCTAGCAGTACCAAGAAGTTTGGAAGTGTTTTCCCAAAAAGAAAAGAACAGGATGTCAGCGCAATCTTCCTAGGGAGACCAAGGAGAGGTTACTCACACGTTGCGGTAGTCACTCCGGCTGTCCGCCCAATGTTGATGACCCTAACTCATCAAACCCCACCAACTCAACAACGGCCATTTCAGCAGCAGCCTCGACAACAGGCTTATCCATTCAACAACCAAAACCGTTCACCAAGAAAACCGCAATTCGATGCCATTCCCATGACTTATACTGAATTGTTCCCTGCTCTTATCAGAAAGAACCTCATAACGACGAAACCTCCTCCTGTCGCACCAAACAGTACTTCTCCGTGGTACAAGGCGGATCAGTTTTGTGAATATCATCAAGGGTCGTCGGGGCACAAAATTGAAAATTGTTTTGCTCTAAAGGCGGACGTGCAGAGGTTGAATAAGAATGGTATCTTGTCTTTCAAGGATGTTAACCCAAATGTTAGAGATAATCCTTTGCCTCGACATGGGGCAGCATCAGTGAATATGGTGGAAGGTTGTCCGGGAAAGTTTCGAGTTTTTCAAGTTGAACACATAAGAGATTCGTTGATCAGGTTACATCAGAGCTTAAGAAGACTTGCCTTTATTAGGCATCAGCATGATTATGATGTTTGTGAATTTTGTTCAAGAGAGGTTGATTGCCCTATTGTGAAGGAGGATATTCAAAAATTGTTAGACCAGAGGGTTATCACTATTACATATGACAGAGATCCGGATGATGAAGTGAATGTTATAATACCACAATTCAATTTGCCTGAACCAGTAGAGATCGTTTACGACAGTCAGACTGAACCTGTTGCTCCTTTGATCATTTACCCGCCTGGTCCTGTGCCTTACAACTCAGACCAAGCTATACCGTATAAGTATAATGCCACAATGATTGAGAATGGGGTAGAAGTCCCTATACCAACAAGGCCATCTTTTGTTAACATTGCTGATGTGAGTAGAGTTACGAGAAGCGGACATGTCTTTGCAGCAGTACCTTTGAAGAGACCAAAAGTTCAAGTCAGGAGGCCCATTCCGGAAGAAATTCTAGCGAGAAATATGGAACCAAGGGTTGAGATAGGCCGATCCAATGAACCTATCCCACATCCCGATGATGATGAGATTCTGAAGCTCATCAAGAGAAGTGAATATAAGATTGTGGACCAACTATTGCAAACTCCTTCCAAGATTTCTTTGCTTGCTTTACTGAGAGATTCTGGTGCCCATAGAGAAGCTTTGATGAAGGTCTTGGACCAGGAATTCGTGGATCATGATGTGACGGTTGACCAATTTGATAGAATTGTGGTAAATATTACTTCGTGTAACAATCTTGGTTTCAGTGATGAAGAGCTTCCGGAGGAGGGAAGGAACCATAATATGGCTTTGCATATCTCAATAAGTTGTGGAAATGATACTTTATCAAGTGTGTTGGTAGATACAGGTTCGTCGTTAAATGTAATGCCCAAAACTACATTATCTCGACTCTCATATCAAGGTGCTCCCATGAGACCTAGTGGAGTAATTGTCAAAGCGTTTGATGGTTCTAGGAAGACTGTCATTGGTGAAGTGGATCTTCCTATGGTAATTGGTCCTCATACTTTTCAGATCACTTTTCAAGTAATGGATATTCGTGCCGCCTACAGTTGCCTATTGGGTCGTCCATGGATCCATGATGCAGGGGCAGTCACTTCCACGCTCCATCAAAGATTGAAGTTTGTAAGGCATGGAAAGCTGGTAATGATTGGTGGAGAGCAGGCTATGGTGGTAAGCCATTTGTCATATTTCTCTTTTATTGATGCTGATGAGGATGTTGGAACCCAATTTCAAGCTCTATTTGTTGCTAATAATGAAGTGAAGAAGCAAGGGACATCTATTTCTTCTTTTGAGGATGCGCGACGAGTGGTTGAAAGTGGTTCAGCTGAGGGTTGGGGCCAGGTGTTGACTTTGCCCGAGAACAAGTCTGGAGAAGGTCTTGGTTTTCATCCCGTGTCTACAAGAGTCAAGTAGGAAGTAGTTACTCGTCCGATACAAGAGGTTTTCCGAAGCGCAGGTTTTATCCATCCGACTCCTCCTAAAGTTGATGCTATAATAGGAGACGATTCTGAAGAGGATTTACCCGATTTTGTAACGCATGGAGTGGCTTGCCAGAACTGGATTGCTGTTGATGTTCCCATTGTGATGCACATTTCTGAGTAATGTTTTGTTTTGTTTTTGAAAAAATTTCGCTCTGCCCAAGGCGAAAAGTATTTGTGTCGGGCTATGTTGAAAATAAATCCTTTTGCTCTGCCCAAGGCAAAAGAGAAAATGTCTGGGCTCTTTGTTTCAAGTATTTCCCTTCATGAATAAAAATGTTATTTTGTCCACTACTGTTTTATTTTTCACTTTTTCTGGGAAATAGTAATGAAAATTAATTGATAGTAATAGGAAAATATAATAATATTTTGTTTCATTTGTACAACATTCATATTAATCGATTTCTAAAATAAAGCATAATCATATGTGTAGATTAATCCATGACTTAACCACTGAAAACAATGATCCTATGCCCTCTCCCAACTTTGAATTCCCTGTGTTCAGAGCCGAAGAAGAGGATAGTGAAGAGATTCCTGATGAAATTTCCCGTTTGCTTGAGCACGATGAAAAGACTATTCAGCCGTTTGAAGAGCCTATAGAGTTGATCAATTTGGGTAATGAAGAAGATAAAAAGGAAGTTAAGGTCGGAGCATTGCTTATCCCAGAGGTCAAAGAGAAAATGTTGGAGCTTCTCAAAGAGTATGTTGACGTGTTTGCTTGGTCCTACCAAGATATGCCAGGTTTGGACAACGATATTGTGGAGCATCGTTTACCGTTGAGACCTGAATGTCCACCGATTAAGCAGAAGTTGAGAAGGACTCGTCCCGATATGGCTGACAAGATCAAAGAAGAAGTTCAAAAACAAATTAATGCAGGTTTCCTTGTTACATCGGTCTATCCTCAATGGTTAGCCAATATAGTGCCTGTTGCTAAAAAGGATGGCAAAGTTCGAATGTGTGTAGACTACAGAGATCTGAATAGAGCTAGCCCAAAGGATGACTTCCCATTACCGCACATTGACGTATTGGTCGACAGTACCGCAAAGTTCAAAGTCTTTTCTTTCATGGATGGTTTCTCTGGGTACAATCAAATCAAGATGGCACCAGAAGACATGGAGAAGACAGCTTTCATTACACCTTGGGGAACATTTTGTTATCGGGTTATGCCGTTTGGTTTGAGGAATGCTGGTGCAACATACCAAAGGGCCATGACTGCTTTATTCCATGATATGATGCATAAAGAGATAGAAGTGTATGTAGATGACATGATCGCTAAATCACAAACTGAAGAAGATCATTTGGAACATTTATTGAAGTTATTCCAGCGTTTGAGAAAGTATAAACTCCGTCTGAATCCCAACAAGTGCATTTTTGGTGTTCGTTCTGGAAGACTTCTGGGTTTCATTGTCAGTCAGAAAGGTATTGAGGTAGATCCTGATAAAGTCAAAGCTATTCGGGAAATGCCCGCACCCAAGACGGAAAAACAAGTAAGAGGATTCCTTGGGAGACTGAATTATATTTCTAGATTTATATCTCATATGACTGCTACCTGTGGGCCGATTTTCAAGCTTCTCAGAAAGAACCAAGGATGTGTGTGGACAGAAGATTGTCAGAGAGCTTTTGATAGCATCAAAGAATATTTGCTTGAACCTCCCATTTTGATTCCTCCGGTGGAAGGAAGACCTTTGATTATGTACCTGACTATATTGGAAGATTCCATGGGATGTGTGCTTGGTCAACAAGATGAGACTGGAAGAAAGGAGCATGCTGTATATTATCTGAGTAAGAAATTCACAGACTGTGAGTCTCGATACTCATTGCTTGAGAAAACCTGTTGTGCTTTAACTTGGGCTGCTCGCTGTCTACGCCAATATATGATTAACCACACCACTTGGTTGATCTCCAAAATGGATCCGATCAAGTATATCTTTGAGAAGCCCGCCTTATCTGGGAGAATAGCCCGTTGGCAGATGTTGTTATCCGAATATGACATTGAGTATCACACTCAGAAAGAAATCAAAGGGAGTATTTTAGCCGACCATTTGGCTCACCAACCAATTGACGATTATCAATCCATCAAGTTTGATTTCCCAGATGAGGATGTTATGTACTTGAAAGCTAAAGATTGTGAAGAGCCGTTACCTGAAGAAGGACCTGATCCCGAATCCCGTTGGGGTTTGATATTTGACGGAGCTGTGAACTCTTATGGGAATGGAATTGGGGAAATCATCGTCACTCCCCGAGGCACTCATATCCCGTTCACGGCGAGATTGAAGTTTGACTGCACAAACAACATGGCTGAATATGAGGCATGTATTTTGGGTCTCGAAGAAGCAGTGGATCTAAGGATTAAGATTCTTGATATTTACGGAGATTCGGCATTAGTAATTAATCAAATCAAAGGAGAATGGGAGACTCGTCATCCTGGTTTGATCCCTTACAGAGACTATGCTAGAAGATTGTTAACTTTCTTCAACAAAGTGGAATTACATCATATCCCTAGAGATGAAAACCAAATGGCTGATGCTTTAGCTACTTTGTCTTCAATGTTTCAAGTGAATGGTTGGAACGACGTGCCTACAATCCGGGTTATGCGCCTCGACAGACCTGCTCATGTGTTCTCAGTAGAAGAGGTCACCGACGACAAACCGTGGTTCTATGACATTAAACGTGTTCTTCAAACTCAAGAGTATCCGCCTGGGGCATCCAGTAAAGATAGGAAGACGTTGAGAAGATTAGCAAGCAGTTTCTTCCTCAATGAAGAAGTGTTATATAAGAGGAATTATGACATGGTCCTACTCAGATGCGTAGACAGACATGAAGCAGACATGCTGATGCAAGAAGTACATGAAGGATCCTTTGGCACACATGCCAACGGACATGCAATGGCTAAAAAGATACTGAGAGTTGGTTACTATTGGATGACAATGGAATCTGATTGCTGCAAATATGTGAAAAATGTCATAAATGCCAGATTTATGCGGACAAGATACATGTGCCACCGACCCTCCTCAATGTTATCTCTTCACCTTGGCCTTTCTCTATGTGGGGCATTGATATGATTGGAATGATTGAACCCAAAGCTTCAAATGGTCATCGTTTCATCTTGGTAGCGATCGATTATTTTACTAAATGGGTGGAAGCAGCATCTTATACTAATGTAACCAGACAGGTGGTAATCAGATTTATCAAGAATCAAATCATTTGTCGATACGGTATCCCGAGCAAGATCATCACGGATAATGGTTCGAATTTGAATAACAAGATGATGAGAGAGCTTTGTGAGGAGTTCAAAATCGAACATCATAATTCTTCTCCTTACAGACCGAAGATGAATGGGGCTGTTGAGGCTGCTAACAAGAACATCAAAAGATTGTCCAGAAGATGGTGGTAACTTATAAAGATTGGCATGAAATGCTTCCGTTTGCTCTGCATGGATACCGTACTTCAGTTCGAACTTCGACAGGCGCAACCCCTTTTTCCCTAGTTTATGGTATGGAAGCAGTACTCCCCGTGGAGGTTGAGATTCCGTCTATGAGAGTGTTGATGGAAGCTAAACTTTCTGAGGATGAATGGTGTCAAAGTAGATATGATCAGTTGAATTTAATTGAAGAAAAGAGATTGACAGCTTTGTGTCACGGTCAATTATATCAGCAGAGAATGAAGAAGGCTTTTGATAAGAAGGTTCAACCGCGCGAGTTCAGAGAAGGTGACCTTGTGCTCAAGAAGATATTATCTTTCCAACCTGATTCTAGGGGCAAGTGGGCTCCGAAATATGAAGGACTGTATGTCGTTAAGAAAGTTTTCTCTGGAGGTGCCTTAATTCTCACAAATATGGACGGTGAAGAGCTCCCGCGCTCCATGAACGCCGATGCAGTCAAGAGATATTTTTCTTAGGTTTGAGTTGACAGTTTGCTAAGTTGAAACCCGAAGGGGCGACTTAGGCAAGCTTTTGGTCAGACCAGTCTTGGCATTTGAGCACATTTTGGAATTCGAAGTTGTTAGGGAGAATAGTGATCATTGTTTTTGTGTAACCCTTTCTTTCATGTACTATTTCCCAAACTTTTGTAAACCGTTGGAGTCGCGTTGTTAGCGAACTACCATCTTATTAATGAAATTTGAGCATTTACCTTTTGTGGGCAAAATTTTAATTTTACGGAAATATTTGAAACAAAGTCATTTAAAGTATTCTTATTTTAAAAATGTGTCGTGAATAATGAAAGGAATATTAACAGTTGTTCCGAGGATGGTCAAGCCATGAAATGCAAAACAATACAGTAATTTATCCTTGCATGATGAATGTGTTTTATTTCAAAATCGTCATGAGGGGTTGGTTGTGTAAACTTGCGTTTCTCGTGGTACTAAGTTTGGTGACTCCCCAGCCTTTCCAGTTAAGCGTTGTTTTGGTTACCCTTATTTGGGCGATTTCTAATGTGTGGTACGCTTTGTCTCATGCCAGTAGTCTATTGGTGTCAGAAGATTGGATTTGAATACTTTTCTCCTCAGAAGACTTGAGCCTTGTAGCGTGATACGCTCTGACGTTGCTTTGTGGTCCCAGTTCCAGTTATTTTCCGTCTTTTTTAAGATTGGCCAAGTATCTATTATGTCGTGACATCTTATTGTCTTCAAATTATTCCACCTGTTTGTTGTCAGCATAACATTCATTTATTCATTTATACTTATACCACGCATGCATATTCACATTTGCCATTGATTTTGGGTTGTATACTTTATTTTAATACAATGTACAGTTTCTTTCCAAGTAGAAGTTTAGATTAGGCAGAAAAGGTGCTCCCTTTCTAAATTCCCCAACTGAGCTAATCCTCATGGATGATTTTTTGATTTAGCCTACCTTGTCCCTTTCTGGATAGGATGAATCCCCCAATCGAGTTACTTTCTCATCGGGTGGAGCCTTGTTTGACTGTTTTCTTTCTGGTTTATTCCTGGAGGGAGTTGTTGTCTCTTGCATAGGCTATCTCATGATTTTCCCCAGTGAAGTTGCGACCTAGACGAATGGTGCATTTATTTTGCACATTTAAGTATGTGATCTCCTCGGGAAGGATTGATTCAGGGTCCTCTTTGACGAAGATTTTATTCTCTGGTAGTGTTATCGCAACTTTCTCCTGAAATATTTTTTGGAAAACGGCAAGCGGCGGTCTCTTCATGAGCAACTTGTGCGTTATTATTATTTTTGGAAAACAGCAAGCGGCGGTCTCTTCATGAGCAACTTGTGCGTTATTATTATTTTTGGAAAACGGCAAGCGGCGGTCTCTTTATGGGCAACTTGTACGTTATTATTATTTTGGAAAATGACAAGCGGCGGTCTCTTCATGAGCAACTTGTACGTTATTATTTTGGAAAACGACAAGCGGCGGTCTCTTCATGAGCAACTTGTACGTTATAGACATCGTTGGAAAACGGCAAGCGGCGGTCTCTTCATGAGAAACTTGTACGTTATTATTTTTGGAAGACAGCAAGTGGCGGCTTCTTTATTTGAGCAACTTGTATGTTATTGACATCCCTGGACGACAGCAAGTGGCAGCTTCTTTATTTGAGCAGCTTGTATGTCATAGTATTTTTTGGAAGACAGCAAGTGGCGGCTTCTTTATTTGAGCAGCTTGTATGTTATGGACATCTTTGAACGACAGCAAGTGGCAGCTTCTTTATTTGAGCAGCTTGTGTATCTACAACCTTATTATTATTTCAGCATTAATTAGTATATCTCCGGAAATCTCGCCGAGAAGTTTGTTATGAATCTTTACCTTCAGAAGTCGGTAATCCACTATCAGCAAATTTGATACTCTCTGTCTATCTTTGACCTTGAGTTGTGAACTCACTGATATTTTGGGTCAATAATCTGTTTTTTATGGCCTATGCAAGATACCTTCTTTGTTAGGGTCAGAGTCCGTATTTTCTCAAATTTTTATTCGCCGTCAAGAGTCTATTATTTGAAGTTGATGGCCCATTCCCCCAGTATTGTATAATCTATGTCCCTGTGCTTTGTTGGTGTTTGATTTCTCCCGCATTATCTTGTTCTCATACAGTATCATTCTCCATGAATTTAAATACTACATCCACATCATAAACATAATGGCGGTATCTTAGGGCAAAAATTTGCGTGTTATGTATTTAAGTACCTTCAATCTCGTCGAGACGAAGATTTTAATCTTCATATCTCCGGATAGAAGAAACTTAAATAGGGGCAGCTGTTGTACCCCAAATTTTGACCTAAGATACCATCTCCCATCTGCATCATTACATTGCAAGTGTTTTGACCTATTTTATCAATTTTCAAAGCAGATCTTAAATTCATAACTTTTTCAAATCGAGAGCTGGTTATTTTTGAAACGCCCAGTTTATTAATTGATCAATGATGTTATTTAATTATTTATTATTCTGAGTTTAAATAATTGGAATTCATTTTCAGTTATTATATAATTTAAAGAATTATAAATAATAAAGTAAATATTTGAAAAGAAGTTTATTAATTGATTAATGATGTTTATTTAATTATTTATTATTCTGAATTTAAATAGTTGGAATTTATTTTCAGTTGTTATAATTTAAATAATTATAAATGATAAAGTAAATAATTGGAAAGAAGAAAAGAATTAACTGGTAAAATAATAGAGTTTTATTCATTTTATTCTAATTGTTACAATTGTTGTTTAAATACCGTATTTATTTACAAAGTATTTACAATGATAATTTTTACAAATGTTTAAAGTGAAATAAAAACTATCCTAATTTTTCTAAGTTCTAAATCTTCATCTTCTATCCAATACTTCTTTGATGCTCATTTGATTTTACCTGCAAAGAATTAAAAGAAAAAGTCAGAAATAGATATATAATTAAAAGCAGGCAATTAATTAGAGTTCATCATTAAAAGCAAACGACTGGAATCAGTTTTTACCCTCTTTGCAAATCACGGGATTTCTCCCGGTTCACAAAAAGGAATGAATATTTATTGATAAATATGAATGCACAAGTTAAAAATATGCACAAATTCAATTGTCAAAACTGCATGTTTCAAAACCAATTGCACATTTAATTGTCAAAACTGCATATTTCAAAACCAACAACATATGCATAGTCAAAATTACATTTTCACAAATAAAGTCCAACGTAAACTGTCCAAAAGTATGGAAGTATGGAAATACAAGGCTCCCATACTGTAACAATGCAGATGACAAAGAGGAAATGTGCAGATCAAAACCATATATGCAAGCAAATATATTCCTATTTTCATCATTTTCCAGCTTTGCTTTTTCAGAACACAAGTACATAACATCATTTTAATGTTTCAAACTGTACTAAGGAGAGAGAAGAGAGAAAAGAGTGTGGGTTTACAGGTTTTGGCCTTAGGCAGAAAAGGGATAGAAAACAAAACTGCAGTAACACAATAAAAAAGGGAAGCATAGAAAAAGATACAAAACAAACTGAATGAAACAGTAGAGAGGGCAGAGGTATCAAGAAAAATTGAAAATATACAAAACCTGAACCATCCAAAGCCAAGCAAACCAACTAATATAAAACAACACAAACTCTTCAAGAAAAGCCAGAGTTCAAACCTGTTGGAAGCCTTAAACAAAAAACAGAGTTCAAGTACCACAAGCCTATTTCTCAAAGTTCAGAAACCTGTTTTGAAGCCTTAAACCACAAAAATCTGTCAAGCTTTGTCAAAAAAACAACTAGCAATCAAACTCAAGCCAGTAAACCCGACCTCAGACATGCCTGAAACCTCACCATTCAAAGCTGGAAACTAACAACCAAACCTTTCAATCAAAACCAGTTAACCTGCCTAAGCCTCACAAAAACCAGTAAAGCCTTAAGCCTTTCAAACCATAACCTGTTGAAACCTGTAAAAGCCTTAGCCCTCAAATGACACAAGCCATAAACCAACAAACAATACCCTGTAAAACATATTGTCAAGCCATAGTTCCAAATCTCCCATAAACCAATAAATCATGCCAAGTTAAAAACCAGTAAACTCAACATACTGTCAAACCATTTCAAAAAGGCCTAAACTTATACCAAGCAAGCTAAGCAACCAAGTTCAAACCCACAACTCAAAACCCTCAGAGTTTTCTCATCATTGGGCTACTAAACACAAGGCAACCAGAAGAGAAGAAGAAAAAAAATCAAATATATTCAAAGGCATTTCCAGCATATCATCATCAAAAATCATCGAGGCAACATGAATCCTCAGTTGGAAGCATCATAGGATAGCAAACACATCAAGCTAGTCAAAACAAAATGTTTCAACAATAGCACATTCAGAAGTAAATAGAAGCAAAGCATCAAGACGGCCATGAGAAGAAGAAAAGAAGTGTCTTAACCAAGCACAGAAGGGGAAAAATATTCGAAGGCAACAGTCAAGCATACAACGAGGCGATAGAGGAAGAGGAGATAAAGAAGCAAAGAAGCGTGCATAGGCAAAGGCAATGTCAACAGAAGAAGAAGAAAAATATCACATAAGGTTCTCAGGCCAAATCATCATCAAACCACGAATCAAAGGGACAAAGAAACACAAACCAGGGTCTCCAAGCGGAGCTAACTCAGCGCCGTCCCTCACCGCTTTTGCCGCCATAGCTCTTCTCAACCCCTTCCTCCTCCGTCTCCAAAGGTAATGTTTCTCCCTCTTTTTCTTTCATGTACCTCAAATAACCATAGCAATAGGAAGTCAGAATCAAAAATGGATGTAAAAATCATAAACATGCAAAATCATAATAAAACCCTAATGAGATTTAAAACGAAGATTACCTTGAATCTGTCGCCCTAGCGTTTCGTTTGAGGGAAGAGGAGGTTTGAAGATGCCGGTGGCCATGGGCAAGGGAAAACTCAGAGGCGAGGGCATGAGAGCAACGACGAAGACGAATCAAGGACGAAGAAGAGCGCCGCTCTGTACCCTTTGCTAACCCTAATCCAAGTGAAACAAAAACCTGATGACCCTAACTTTATTTCAATAATTGGGCTTAACCCGTTTCCTATGCCTAAAAGCCCAAACGAATTCTATTAGAACCCCCCCCCCCATCCCATTTCTGTTTGCTCTTATTTTGGGCCCTTAAAAAACTCTTTGGCCTTTTCTTTTTTTCCTTTTATTTTTGTTTTAAACATTCATAAACCAAAAATTGATTTACTTTTCTTTTATAATTAAATATTATAAACCATTTTTCGTCTAATTTAATTAAGTATATTAATTTTATTTATATTAATTCCTAATGAACAATACCCTTTTATATATTAATTAAGACCTTATATATAAAAGATTAGTAAAAAACTTGAATTAATAAAAAACATTAGTATATTTTATTATTCGCATATTAATACTAAAAAAATATATGAAAATAGAATTTAAAAAAAAAACATTTTATTTTCTTTAATTAATTCTCTTGCTTTGTGCATATTAAATAAAAATATAAAAATGCATGTTCACATCCTTTAGTTTGTTATTTAATCATTGTTGTGGTTATATATCACTTAGCTATTTAATCATTATCTATCTAATTTTCTGTTTGATTATTTCATCTTTATTTGGTTATTCTGTTCACGTCTAAATCCAAGATAAAAAATGATTAAATTTGTTGACTTCATGTCCTCAAGTCCAATCACGCGAGTATCTTCATTTCATTAAAGCTTAAGATAATTTTTCCCCAAATATTCAATTTTTTTAAAACTTATACCTTTTAAGTCAAAACTTCGACATTAGGTCGTCGTACCTTCAAAAAACCCGTCCGTACCCCTTTTCGACCAAAAACAATTTATTTTTAATCAAACGAACATTTTAATAAACAGATATTTCAAAAGGTTCCTATAGAATACTATAGATACATTGGGTGCTAATACCTTCCCATTGTATAACCAACCCCCGAACCATAGACCTCTTTTCAAAAAAACGCCTTGTATTTTCATTGCTTTTAAAAGTATTATTTTACATTGCATACTTTAGGGTTTTATTTCGCTCTTTCCCTTTTTCCCTTGGAAATAATAAAGCACGGTGGCGACTCTTGCTTTTGTGAGACGAATTAATTAATAATTCGATCTCCGATTTACCCCGCTACATTTTTTATCGCTACAGGTACAGTTTCCTTTTTCTCAATTTTTATGCATCTCACGCATAAAGCATCAAAGAATTAAAACATGCAAACAATAAACGTGCAAGAATCACACAAATGCAAACTGTAAAAACGCGTTCAAAATAAAAATGTACCGTTCAAAACAAATGGCATGGACCGTCGTGGAGAGGAGAAGGCTAGGGTGGCGCTCTGGCAGCTTGAAGGTTGGAGGAAGAATCAACGCTTTTCCTGAGAGAGACGAGAGAAATGAAGAATAAAAGCAAAGGAGGCGCCGCCGAAACAAAGCTTGCAAACCCTAAAGAAATTCTGAAACGCTAAAAAATTGTTCAAGTTCACATTTGGGCCTTCGCCCCAACAACTGTCTCAAAGCCCAGCATTCTCTAAGCGTGAACACACCCCCTTTCCTTCCCAATCCTTATTCTTCTCTTTTTTTTTTGGGCCTGCTCCTTCATACTAACTCTAGGCCCATCATCTTTTTAATCTTATCTTTGTTAAACTAGTACTTTTCTTTTATTTTCATTTTAAGTAATTTGATCTTTTTTATTTATTTTGTTAATAATTACTTTAATTTTCTTAACATAATTTTAATTTTCTTTATTAATTAATATTTTTCATACTAATAAAAATAGGTATATAATAGAAGCATTAACTTAAATCATTTTTCTTTTCTTTAAAACTCTTTGTTTACATAATTCATTAATAAAAACACAAAATAATAATAATAATACTTAATCTTCACTAGGTTAAATTTTATTTGTTCATTTGTAAATAAATACGTACATCTCATAGTTCTTTGATTTTCCTTAATTTGTTATAATTTTACATTGAATTGCGACAGTTCGATTTGGTTGTAACATATATTGAGACATTATTATTCTGATAAGACTCATCCCCATTTGTAAATAATTTGTACCCCCATCCCCGGATACTTTTTTGTAATAACTTAGACTTTAAATTCCCGCAATTTATTGCTTTCAATATATTATATAGTAACTAGGGTTTGTATGCAAAGATCTAAAATCAATCGCTAGATAACCTAATCCAAGAATAAATGCATGAAAATCAATACACCATTCACAACTTACACCTCTAGGGTAACCTCGCTTGTTGCCTTGGAAAATGCAATCATGTCCCTCGAATATGAGACACTCTAGCAAATGCCCCTTCGATAAACAAATATCGTAGTTCCTCGATGACCCTCGATGTTGCCTTCGATAAAATGATCTCGTCCCTTACAAAATTGCTAGAGCGTCTCACAAGTTGCTTTCAATGATTGTATACGATGACCCGCGCATGTTCCGTTTAAACATCCTAACACAAGGTTGTTCACCAAATACAATGGTGAAACAACACTGTTAAAAGGGTTAAAAACATAAGAAAGATCTTTGAGTAAAATAGGGTAGACAACTCTCAGTTACTTGATTAAAAATCTTGCAAAACATCCTTGCCATTTCCAAACACACTTCACAAAACAACTTTCAAAACATTGAAATATCTTTTCAAAAAGACACACACCTTTGTATATATTCAAACAAGAATCATTACAAAGGTTGCCTAGACAAGGCCTCTTTTTCAAAGAATTTTCAAAAACCACACACAAAGCACCATTTCAAACAATTGAAAAGCAAAGGCAAGTGATCTAAAACAAGTAACTAAGAGCCCATGGAAAACCATGGATGAAAAGGGTGCTAGCACCTTCCCTTTTCATAATCCACCCCCCGAACCCAAGAAAACATCTCAAAGGTCTTTCCTGCGCTTTTTGACCTTTCCTTTGGATAAAATAAAAAGTCGGTGGCGACTCTTACTAAACCGCACAAATGCGAACACAAACGCGAAACCTCAAGTCAGTTCTCCCACCGTATCACATTCATCATACATCATTTATCTGTTTTGGACAGAATCCTAAACTTCTCCGAAGAGAAGGCTTTTACGGGCATTAGGCAAACTATCGACATCAAAATACTGGCCGAAGGTTTAAAGATCCCATATCCTGAGTTTTATCTTAATTATAAAAAAGAAGGAGAGGTGCGAGGAATTAAGAGGGGTTATTTGGAAAATAAAGCTCTCAATCTGGAAAATAATAAATAATGGGAATCTTGTGTCAATTTTCTAGGGATGCTTACATTTGGTGTTGTCTTATTTCCACGCACTATAGACTATATTGACCCTACAACCATCAGTGTGTTTTCGAGAACAAATACTTTTAATACAGATCCCACTCCATCTATGCTTGATGATATCTACTGCACCATTCATACATGGTACGAAAAGAAAAGAGGTACCCTAAATTATTGTATTCCATTGCTATATTCCTGGTTCATGACCCACCTTTATAAGGAAAGTTATTTGGTTCCGAATTTGACAAGGTATGAATGGCCTCAGAAGTTAAGATCTCTCACTGCCAGTTCTGTGTTGTGGTATGCCAGGAAGTTAGATATCAGTGATACTGTCTATATTTATGGGGATTTTCTTAATGTTCCACTAATCGGGTCACAAGTCTGCATCAATTACAATCCCACCTTGTCCCCATGACAACTAGGGTATCCTCTGGAAGAAAAACCTCCAGATGAACAACTCCAACAATTGATCGTTCATGACATGGGCAGAAATGATCGAGAGCTACTCAACAAAATCATTAGGGCTTGGAGTGGGGTTAACAAAAGAAAAGAGGAAAGGAAAAATGCAGTGGAAAAAGAACCTTACACTTAATGGGTTCTAAATATGGTAAAAATTATCAAACTTCCTTTTGATATAGATCCCAAATATAAGCAAGAGGACCCAGTCACTCCTCCTATATCTTTAGAAGAGGTAGATGATTTGAAAAAGCACAGAAACATGTTCAGAGGGAAAAGGAAGATCTAGAGCTCAATCTCCTTAACTTGACCAAAGAGAAAAGACAAATGCATCACATACTCTAATTGAAAGACCAACAGATTCAAAAAGAACGTGAAGCATTTGAAAAAGAAAGTTTGAAAAGGAAACGTTCGACCGAAGGGCTGTTAAGTGATACTTTTAATCTAGATTCCCATAATCAGAGGCTGGAAGATGCTACTAATGAAATCGGAAAGTTGAACAAATGGTATGAAAAATCCGTGCAAGAAAAGAAAGTATTAGAGGAAGAGTTGATGGCTCAAATCCAAAGTTTGGCCCAAGTATCTTTAGATCAAGAAGAACAGTTGAAATACCTCACTACCAGGCTTCAAGATAGCCAAGAGTTAGAAGTTAGAGAGCGCCTCATAAAAATAAGAGCAGAAAGACATCTGGCCTAGAAAAATGATGAGTACGAGCAAGTATGCCTCGAGCTGGAGGGCCTCCGGAAGGACTATCTAATACAGCGAAGACTCTATACGGAGCCGAGAGCTGAAAAGATGTATTGGGAAGAGCAGTATACAACGATTGCCCAAGAAGGAAGGGATAACCACAAGATAATTCCCAACCTCTACCAGGAATACTAATACTACAAAGATAAGCATGAGAAGCTCGCGTTCTTGGCCAAAAACCTCATCGAAGACATTCCCAGAAGCTTAAAGGATGCAGAAAGTGTAATGGTCCCTCTCTCAGAGGAAGTTGACAATTTTCACAAGCTATTCAGGACAATGGTCGATCGTTTCAGAGAAGATATTTTCAAATGGGTTTAGAAGATTGTTTTCCTTTGGATTATTTCCCTTCCAGCAAATTTACTATTTTAGAATTGTAATATTTTCCAGTATGTGAAATATATTATCTTTTAAAGACAATTGACGTTTCAATAAAAATCATTGTGTTTCCTATCTTGTTTGTGTATTCATTTTCCAGATACTCACCAAATAAGAAAAGCAAAGCCTAAAAAAAAATATACACGATATTATAAAAAGAATATATATACCCAAGTGAATAAGACACACAAAGCATAAATCTTGACGTTGTTCATATATAATCATACGTTCATAAAAACATTCGCATCTCATAAATTCGCAATTTAAAAACTCATTTTTTCAAATAAAATATTCTCCAATTGAACCATTGGTAGAAGGAAACCACCACCTCCTTGGCCGCCGTATCAAACAAGAGCTCACCAACTAAGAGCCATGGAACAAATAGAAGAGAATCAAGCAGCTTTCAAAATATATCTAGAGCAAGTTAAGAGCAACTTCGACTCAATGAGGGGAGATATGAGTCAGGTTCTTCTAGCTTTGAAGAACATCATTGATAGACAAGAACAAATTCCCAAAGTAGCCTTTGAGGAAATAACCCAAGCTATCGGTGCATCGAGCGGTCACCAACTGAAAAAAGGATTGGAGACAGGGCCACAGAAATCTGTCATGGCTCAACACGAGGCGAGACAAGAAACTTAAGGGTTTATCCCACCTCCACCAAAGGCACGAGAATCTCACACCCTGCAAATTCCAGTTAATCATGCTGAAAATTACTTGGACTTACAATATAGGGATCACTATTTAGAGGATGTTAATCAGGCACCACAGAAAGGGACCAACACCCCTTATGTTGAAAACTCGTTAGCACTAGACCAATATAAAGATCTAGAAGAAAGGTTGAATGTCATGGAAGGATATGATTCTTTTGACGTCGATGCCCTCGATATGGGTCTCATTCGGATGTAATAATCCCACCGAAATTCAAAGTACCTAACTTTGGAAGATAGAAAGGACTCACTTGTCCGAGAAACCACTTGCGCGTATACTGTAGGAAAATGCATGCTTACGCTCAGAACCATAAGTTAATGATTCATTGCTTTCAAGATAATTTGAGTGGGGAATCTCTGGATTGGTATATGTGGTTGGAAAGGACACATATAAAAACATGGGCAAATATTTCCAATGTGTTCCTGAAGCAGTACAAATACAACCTGGATATAGCGTCTACCTGCACACAACTCTAGAACTTATCCCATAAGAAGGAAGAGTCCTTCAAAGAGTACGCTAAAAGGTGGAGAGAGATGAAATCTCGTGTACAACCACCACTTCTGGAGAAAGAGCTAGTCGACATGTTCATGGGAATCCTGCAAGGGGTATACTATGAAAAGATTATAGGAAGCATTTCTTCCGGGTTTTCTGACCTAGTGACTATTGGAGAAAGGATTAAGACAGGGATAAAGATTGGAAAGATTTAAGAAGGGTCATCAAATTCCCCTTTCAACACAAAGAGACTGGTCCCTAATTTTAAAAAAAGGAAGGAAGGTGAAGTTAATGTTGTGGCTTCACATCCAAAAGAACAACAACCATTGATGATTTCGTGAGAGCAGCAGCAATAGAACAAGTTTGACAGATCCCCGAGGAAGTTTGATCCCCTCCCTATGCCACATAGCAAACTATTAAAACACTTGGTTAAAGCGTCTTTGGTAGAGCTAAAACCGCTAGCCCCACCAGCTGGGGCACTCCCACCAAGATACGACGCCAATGCTAGATGTGAATATCATACAAATTATCTGGGCAATACCCTAGAGAAATGCTGGGCCTTTAGGAATAAGGTTAAGGATTTATTGGAGGCTCAAGATATTACCTTCGAAAAGCTGAACATCAAATCAAACCCCATGCCTCCGCATGGTGGTCCGACAATAAATGCGATCGAAGTAGTCACCGGCTGTGGGATGGGAAAATAAGCAAAGTCATCGATAAATCTATTGAAAGAATACCTCTTGGAATATGGATTCCTCCTTGAGTATAACGAGGCTTTTGAAAAGACTTTACAATAATTTATGGATCAGGGGATAGTCCAATTCTGACCATACCCTGAAGGTAAGTATATACCAACAATTGAAGGAAGTATGAAGAAACCATTGGTAATTCCTTATTAAAAGCCAAATCATGACATGAAAATTATCGTGATCCCATAGGGAGTTTTAACAGAAACCCCTATCATAAAACAAACTCTGAAAATACCAGTAGCGTCAAAGACTATGATGGTAATTAGAGGGTCATCTCCTATCCCTTACAGAAGTGACAAGGAAGTACCATGGAGTTATGATCCGGCTGTATATGTCAATGGTTCGAAACAAGAATGTGAGCCATAATCAAGTCAAGAAACTGCAATTTCAAATATAGCAGGGACAAGGGGCATAACTCGTAGTGGTTGGATGTTTGGAACTAAATCATTGGAAAAGAGTGACAATGTGTTGAAAAACAAAAACCACTTGTTGACAAAAGAGAAGTGACTATAGGGTGATAGACCAACTTCATCAAACTCCATCCAAGATTTCCATACTCTCGTTTCTCATCAATTCAGAAGCGCATCAGGATACTTTGATGAAATTTTTAAGTTATTCTCATGTTGCAGAAGAAATCACAGTGAACCAATTTTATAATGTGGTAGCAAATCTGACATCTGGGTCCTATTTGGGTTTCAACGACAGTGAGTTATCTCCACAAGGCCGAGCTCACAATCAAGCACTACACATTTCAATACAGATAGGTACTAAAAGTATATCCAAGGTACTTATTGATACCGATTCTTCCCTTAATGTGTTACCTAAATCTAGCCTAATGAAGTTAACACTAGACGGTGTTGTAATAAGGCCAAGTTCCACGATTGTCAAAGCTTTCGATGGTTCTCAGAGTACAATATTCAGAGAAGTAGACCTTCCCGTCAAGATCGGTCTGCACATGTTCTATATCACCTTTCAAGTCATGGATATAAAATTGGGGTATACATGTTTACTCGAACGACCTTGGATCCATGTAGCAGGGGAAGTCACTTCGACTTTACATCAAAAACTGAAGTTCTTTGTTGAAGGAATATTGGTCATAATTGGTGGAGAAGAAGACATCTCCGTAAGTCACATTGAGTCCTACAAGTATATCAGTGCTAACGAAGATTTCATAGCTACATTGTTTCAAGTATTGGAGGTTGCTTCAACGATAACCTTACCGGTAGAAAAAGTCAAAAAGCCTACTATGAACTCTTGGAGAGACTTACAAATAGCAGTGGAGAATGGTGACTCGAAAGGATGGGGAAATCTCCCTGAAATATTTGAGAAGAAGAACCATTTTGGCTTGGGTTATGAATCATTGAAGGCTACTATAAAAGGGAAATCACAGTTTCCACCAATCAATGAAACCTTCATCAGCAAAGGGGTAGAGCATGGCGAATAAGTAGAAATGGTGTCCCACAAAAACAACATCAAAGGGGCGTCTGATTTCATTAGTGAATGCGCCTAGGCAGAGAGCTGAAGAACTGGACCGTTATGGAGATTCCTGAAATTCTCTTTCCAAAATCCATGCCCAAAACCACTGATAATGTTATTGCTGCTATCCGATATGATTTTTATGCTCCCGTTAACCAAGCTGAAGTGGAAGATGTTGAGGATCTTGAACTTTCTGAAGAACTGGCAAGAAGCATAAAACAAAAGGCCGACATTATACAACCATATCAAGATCCTATTGAGACTATTAATCTTGGCACAGAAGAGGATCCAAAAGAGATTAAGCTATGGAAGCGTTAGAAAAAAGCATCAAGGAAAGGCTGATCAAGTTGTTACACGAGTATATGGATATATTCACCTAGTCCTATAAAGACATGTTAGGGTTGGATACAGATATTGTAGTACACAAATTACCTCTCAAAGAAGGTTGTCCCCCGGTCAGGCAAAAACTTAGGAGAACTCGTCCAGATATGTCCAGAAAAATTAGGGAAGAGGTCCTTAAACAATTCGACACAGGGTTGGCAGTTGTAGACTATCTGCCTTGGATAGATAACATCGTGCCAGTACCCAAGAAAGATGGAAAAGTATACATGTGTGTAGATTATCGGGATCTAAACAAGGAAAGTCCTAAAGACGATTTCCCGCTACTTCACATAAATGTTCTGGCGGACAACACGACTTAAGCTTTAGTATTCTCATTCATGGACGGCTTCTCAGGTTAAAACCAGATTAAAATGGCACCTGAAGACATGGAGAAGACTACCTTCATGACACCTTGGGGCACTTTCTGATACAAAGTAATGCCATTCGGTTTGAAGAACGCAAGGGAAACCTATCAACAAGAAATGGTGACACTATTCCATGATATGATTCACAAGGAGTTTGAGGTGTATGTAGATGATATGATTGCCAAATCTCATACAGAGTAGGACCACATCATATGTTTACAAAAGTTATTTGACAGACTGCGAAGGTTTAAATTAAGGTTGAATCCGAACAAGTGTACCTTTGGTGTCAGGTCAAGCAAGTTAATGGGGTTTATTGTAAGCCAACGTGGTATCAAAGTGGACCCTGCCAAAGTAAAAAATGTACAAGAAATGCCAGCGCCAAAGACAGGAAAATAGGTTCATGGTTTCTTAGGACGATTGAACTACATTTCAAGGTTCATATCACACCTAACTACCACGTGCAAACCTATATTCAAAATGTTGCGAAAAGATCAAACAATAACATGGAATGAGGATTGCCAGATAGCTTTGGAGACGATAAAGAAATATTTACAAGAGCCACCAATATTGATGCCACCAGTTCCTGGGAGACCTCTCATTATGTACCTAACAGTACTTGAAGGGTCGATGGGATGTGTATTGGGCCAACAAGATGAAACAGGTAGAAGAGAGCATGTAATCTACTACCTCAGTAAGAAATTCACTGATTGCGAAACCAGGTACTCGCTCCTCGATAAAATTTGTTGTGCACTGGCTTGGGATACTAAAAGATTGAGGCAATACATGTTAACACACACCATGTGGCTAATAGCAAGAACGGATCATTTAAAATATGTGTTCAAGAAACCAGCTCTTAAAGGGAGGATTTCTCGATGGCAGGTGTTATTATCAGAGTATGACATACTATATGTTACGCAAAAGGCCATCAAAGTAGTGTATTAGCTGATCATATAGTCCATCAACCATTGCCAGAGTATCAGCCTATGAAATTTGACTTTCCGGATGAAGATGTTATGGCTATTGATGACGATGAAATACCAGGACCCCATGAAGGACCTGAACCAGGGGCACGTTGGACACTCATGTTCGACATAGCTTCAAATGCATTAGGACATGGTATCGAGGCAGTCTTAACTACTCCAAAGAGCTATCACAAACCTTATACTGCAAGGTTATGTTTCGACTGCACCAATAATATCGCCGAATATGAAGCTTGCATCCTAGGTCTGAAAGCTGCCATCAATCTGAGAATCAAATACCTCAAAGTATTTGGAGACTCAGTATTGGTCATATGCCAAGTAAAAGGTGAATGGAACACCAAACACCCAAACTTGATTCCATATTGGTATCATGTCTTAAAGCTAGCTGCGAAATTCACCGAAATTACTTTCAACCACATCCCGCGAGAAGAAAATAAAATGGAAGATGCTCTAGAAACCTTATCAGCTATGTTTAAAGCAACCTGGACCAACCACGAGCCACACATCACTATCAGACATTTTGAAGAGCTAGCACACCGCCTCGCTATTGAAGAAGGACTGGATGACAAGCCTTGGTTCTACGACATCAAGAGATATCTTGAAAAGCAAGAATACCCTGAAAATGCCTCTATCATCGACAAACGAACTCTGCGAAGGCTAACATCAAAATTCTTTCTGAGTGGTAATGTATTGTATAAAAGAAACTACGATATGGTGCTACTCAGGTGTGTGGAGAAACAAGACGCGAACACGTTTATGAGGGAAATCCATGAAGGCATCTTCGAAACCCATACAAATGGGCATGCTATGGCCAGAAAAATTCTATGGGCAGGATATTACTGGTCAACAATGGAAGCATATTGCTATCATTATACAAAAACCTGTCACAAATTCTAAATCTACGCCAATAAAATGAGTGTACCGCTTACTCCTCTGAATTTCATGAGCTCTCCTTGGTTGTTCTCAATTAGGGGAATTGATATGATAGGTATGATCGAACCAAAGGCATCTAACGGACACTGATTTATACTAGTCACCATTGATTACTTCACCAAATGGGTAGAGGCAACATCGTATGCAATTGTGACAAGCCAAGTGGTCACTCATTTCGTCAAGCAAAATCTCATATCCGATATGGGGTTCCAAACAGGGTCATAACTGATAACGGGTCTAACCTGAATAATAAAATGATGAAAGAATTATGCAACGATTTGAAAAACTAAGCATCATAATTCCTCACCATATCGACCCAAGATGAACGGGGCTGTCGAAGCTGCAAACAAAAATATCAAGAAAATCATTCAGAAAATGGTGAAGACATATAGAGATTGGCACAAAATTATTCCCTTTGCTTTACATGGCTATCGTACCTCTGTACGTACATATACATGTGCAACTCTTTTTATCTAGTATACGGCATGGAGGCATTACTCCCAGTTGAGATAGAAATTCCGTATCTCCGAGTGCTAACGGAAACAAAGCTTGAAGAAGCTGAGTGGGTTCAAACATGACTTGATCAACTCAACCTTATTGAAGAGAAATGTTTGACAGTTGTGTGCCACTGTCAGTTATATCAGAAACGGATAAAGAAAGATTTCGACATGAAAGTTCGTCTGTTACACCCCAATTTCTCCCCCCCCCCCCCCCCCTAAGATTCCTCTATCATCTCATATCAACTCAATTACAACAAGATCACACTAGGGTTTGTTTCTTCTCCTTATCTTTAAGTTTTCTCATGAGAAATCACCAAGCACCTTGACTTGTATATTGTGATCATCTATGTTTTGTTTTTTATTAACTTTTAACTAATGAATACTCTGAATGTTTGCTCTAGTTGATGATGTTATAGGTGGAAGCACAACACATTTCATCAGGTTGATCTATAGGTTCATGAGTTTATTTCCATTCCTTCTTCAACAAAGCTTCATTGAGATTCAAGCTTCATCATGCCTCAATTTGTTAAAGAAAGTCAAAGGATGCAAAAGTTGATTGAAGAGTTTTACCTAATTGGACAAGTTCTTGATTTCTTGATCACAAGTGCATAACTCCCTCAATTCTTAATATTTAGAAGTGGTTATGGTTTCTATGGTTTCTTATTATCATCCTCAACAACTTTTATATACAAGACAAAGATATTTGTGCAAGAAAGTTTGTCAAATTTGAAATGGATTTCTAAGACATTTTGTTGCTCTAGAAGCTAGGGTTTTGAACTTCTAAGGGCTATATCTTGCTCATATTTTGGTATTTTTGAGTGATTCCAAAGACACACACTCCTCTTTAAAGATTTATCAACGAATCACTTCAAAATTTTCAAGAAAATTTTATGTGTAAGATATTTAATGTTGAAGAAAGATTACAAGTCCTCTAAGATATGCCATCAAATTCCCTTATGTGACTTCAAAAGATCATAACTTGGTCAATTTTTATCTCCTTAAACCCGTTCTTTTTCCATAATGATTTTAAGGATGTGAAATTCAACCCTTATTTAATGTGCAAAGCTTGAAAATGGATGGAAGATACCCTAAGGATGCAAAAGATTATAGGTCATCTCATGAATTTTCACCAACTTCATCAAGTCATAACTTTCTCATTTTTTAGAGATTTTGAATGGTTCAAGTCTCAAAATGTAATTCAAGGGATCCACTTAATGCCATCTTTTTTTTTATCAAGAACAAATTTTAAATGGAAGACCATGTTTGGATGCAAGACATTATAGGTCATTTTTGAAGAAAAACTTAGAATTTTTCTATGTACAAAAAGCCAACATCTTTTTCTCAACTTTGACTCATCACAACTTTCAGCTTAAGAATCCATTTGATTCCATTCCTTCCATATTGTAAAGTTTTTGATCTCATATTTTTAACACATCAAGAATCAAGTCCTAAGGTTCCCTAAATTATGCACACCATGATTTAAAAGTTGGTACCTTAGAACTGAAGTTTCTCAAACAGTCAGAATGCAATTTTTATAGTTTGACTTCTAATCACCAAATTTATGGGTGTTTTCTACTTAAACATTAATAGAATAAGAGTATATGGGTGATTTAGAGTGTCAAAACGCATCATTTGGATGAGTTTTGATGCACATGTGATCACACTTATATCATGAAAACAGGTGCGCATGATTTCCCTCCAAATTGCATCATTCACCACTCCTCTTGATTCCTTCCACTTCTACTATAAATACAGGCTCTATCCCACTCATTTTTGTAAGCTTAGATAGCCAGAATCACCCTGCCAAACTCTCTCTTGAACTCCCTTTTCTGCAACTTCGAATTTGGTTTTAGAGCTTTCCTCAACCCATTTTCTTTGTCAATTCTTCATCCTTGAAATTGACTAAAGCTAACAGAAGAAGAACCAAGCTCTAAGACTTCCCAAATCGTGTTAGTCAAGTCAAGTTTCAGAGCTATGAATTTGAACTTCAATAGGTAGATTCCTTTACCAATTCTCTTAAATTTTGGTACTATAATGAAGCTCTCATCATTTTGATTCTAGTCGCAACATTTGTTTTCTTCTGGAAGTGAGTTTTGGCCATTAATTTTTAAATCCCTTTTCAAATCTTTCCTTCTAAAACGACTGAGCTACACCTTATATAAAATTTTCATGAGGGTACCATTGGAATCGTCTTGAAGAGACAAAGCGAATGGTACCAGCTTCGAGCTCTAATTTGTACATTTCAGAGATCTGCAATTCGCGTGGATGGAGGTTGAACATGACCAACGTGTCATCTCTTAACCAATGATATCATGCCACTTATTTTTTTTTAAATTCCGATTTTAATAAATGATTAAGTGTTTTATTCATTAAGGACCATGATATGCACAACGCGTCCTATCCATTTGATTAGCTTACTAACGTGTTTTGACTCTCATCCAATGGTCTACATCTTTTTGGTTTTTATTTTATTTTCTGATTTTATATTTTATTTGTTTTAAACTTCAAAAATTCATTAAAAAATATTTTAACTTCAAAAAATCTAAAAAATTTCCTAAAAATACTTTTGATTTTTCTCTTTCTGATTATTATTTTTTCACAATTTTATTTTGTGCTTTGATATTTTTTTATATTTTTTCACTTTATTTGAGTTGTTTTAAATGTTTAAAAATATTTTTCTTAATTTTTAAATTTTGAAAAAAATATGGAAGGATCCAATGACCTCTTGGAAAATATTGGTGACTTCATTTTATTTTTATTTCTGAATTTACTATTTTTCACAATTTTTGGTTTATTTTGTCTAATTATTTTAATTTTAAAAATAGTTTCTGACTTTAAAAAATTACCAAAAATTTTGTAAAAATATTTGAGCTCATTTCTGATTTTTCTATGGTCTCATTAAATTTTTTCTTGGATGTTTTGAATATATTTGCTATTTTCCCTTTTTATTTTCCATTTTAAAAAATCATTTTCTTTATTTTTAAATACAATTTTATTTTTGTATATATTCTGGTTGATCTTGAACTATGAGATTTTGATCATGAGCTTCATTAACATCATTGGATCTTGGGTGTTAAGTTTAACTCCACCAAAATGGATGATTGATTTTAATGATAACTTGATTAAATTTTTGGTTCAAATATGGTTTAATTCTTATCCCTTCCCTCTTTATCTTATCCCCTTCTTGCTTGTATTACATGTTGTAGGAGAATAATTTACATATCATTTCTCTATATATATGGTACATATATTGCTATTGATCGGCTTCAAAATAGGTGTGACTTCTATATAAGTCCACTTACGAATGCTTAACATAGCACTAAATTTTGTCTCGATTCGAGAAATGATCATTCGTGGCTAAACCTATGTTTACAAACCCGAGTATGTTAATTTGAAACCTTTGATCCAATAATCTTGTGATCCATTGTTAGGAGGATTTGGTCTTATCAATCCTCTAATGAATCTTCATAAGGTTTGGTCAAAGTGAATCACTTAAAAATCATTGATCATTTATGTTTCCCTGAGATTTTGAATTGAGTGATATACTTGACAAAAAGCAAATGAAACTTGTTGTTGAGAGGCTTTGGTTTTATCAATCCTCTAATGAGTTTCAAAAGCAAATTTCAAGATGGTCATTCAACTAACCTCTAACTTCTAATAATTGACTATATTTTATGCATTTACTTTATGCTCTTTACTTTAAGCATATTTATTTTAGCATTTATATTTCATTCTATTTTCATCTTTGCTCACTTGATCATTTACCTTTATGTCATTTTATTTTTGCTTACTTGAGCTTTTCATTTCTTTTTTAAGATACCTAATTATCAACTTGAATCAAAAAAAAAACTTTAATGTTACTTAGACTATTTTGTTACTATCCTTGTCATTATAGAGATTGTGGACTTCTTGGACTTAGGATTAGAGTCATTGGCCTACCTTGAGACCTTGTGACTTTCATTGCTATTTTGTCTAGAGTTCTTGGGGCTCATCCTAAGACATTGGGTTATTTGTTTGCTTTGTGGGCAGGTTGTTTTAATTACATGCTTTGTCTATGATCGGGAATTTATCTATATACAGTCGTTACTTTGCCCAATTTTTGTAAAAGACCTAATGCAATTGAAGCTTGGTTTTCTTAAGAGGTTTATTATCTTTACTTGTCTGGTTTTAATATAAAGGACGAAAATTATACATTAACTCATTGTGTTAAATGTTGGCTTATTCTTGGTTAGACGGTTCTTTTCTCCAGCTCTTACTTCATGCTTTAGGAAAGTCCCTTCATCTCCTCTCATCTTCTTTAATTTTAAAATCTTCTCCCTCCTTTTCAAAACTATTCTTGTTTTCTAAACTTGAACTTCTTTCACAATAAACTTGGACTTATGTCCGTGCATTTTCAAAAATATTTTCTTGATTAAACTTTAATCAACTTAATAATACCTTGACATTTTTGTGAAAAGACTAAAATTTAACCAATCTCATTCAAACCATTTGGTCACTTTGGCTCTTTTACTTTAAATTTTTCCCAAAAGATAGACTCTTGTCAATCCTTGTAGTGATGTGAACTACTATACTTCTATGATATATAGTGAAGTGAGATATCTTCCACTTGAGTGTTGAGCGAGGCTTTATTTGAATTTAAAATCCAGGCCATATCCTCCACTTTGAGATGACGCAAATTCTACTTTCTCATAATTGTGGATAGTAAGTATGTTTTCCACTCGGATAAGAAGATAATTTCTCATCTCTTAAAATTAACCAACACATTTGTGTTTTAAAATTTTTAAAGGTGAACTACGAGTACCCTGATCCCCTATTGCATGGAAGGTGGTACGTAGGCACTAAAGGTTCACATCCGCGGCGGTTTCAAAAACTATAAAAATATTTCTTTTCTTATCTCCATCACCTATTGTTTATACAACTTTTATAGCCAAATACACAAATTTTCAAAGATTTTCTTGCGGAGTACCGTAGATGTTTAGGGTGCTAATACCTTCCCTTTGCATAACCAACCCCCTAACTTTGATTCTCTCCCCCCTCTTTTTGGGTTATTCGCTCTTTTCTCATTCCTTTGGAAATAATAAAGCACGGTGTCGATTTTTGTTTTGATATGTGTGAGTCATGTAAATCCAATGGCTTAGTCTCAACATTTCTACCACTACATTGTCCTCGCATATTCAAAGAAGGGGATCTAGTTCTGGAAAATATCTTGTTACCTCATCTAGATTCACATGGAAAATAGACACCCAACTATGAGGGTCCATTTGTGGTAAAAACGGCATTCTCCTGTGGTGGTCTTATCCTCACAATAATGGATGCGGAAGAATTACCACATCTGCAAAATACAGGCGTAGTCAAAAAACACAATGTATAAGAAAAGCTAGCTAAGCTCGACCCTTAAATAGGTGAAAACCCGAAAGGGCGGCCCAGTAAAAAATTAGGGATTTTATTCAAAGAAATAAAGAACAAAAAGACTGCAATCTAAAACCATGACTGCGAACCATGAAGGAAGGGATTGGTCTAAATCATCAGACTCAAAGGCAAAGAACATTAGAGCTATCAAGAGAATATTGGGTAAAATAGAAGTAGCAATTATCATTTTCATTTACATTTACAATTGTTGTACCCAAAAAATTTCCCTCTCATTTTACTCAATACATGTCCATTGAGATCTCCAATTTGCTCAAGTTTGCCCAAGAGTTGACCAGACAAACTCTCTCCTAAGGCAGTATATCTCAAATTAGGGTTTCTATTTTCATAAAGGTGGGTGGACCACAAAGGCCTCATATGCTCTCCATGGTTTTAATATGTTCTCAAGACCCTACATGTCAAGTTTCAAGCATTGTACACAAAGTTTTCTCAATCAACTGCTCAGATGCTTGAGAATCAACTGTACTAGGTCAAAAGTAAACTGTGGCCCACATACAGTCAAACCTCAAGATTTTTGGTCAACATCAACATTTTGAAGCTATATCCATCATTTGATCAAGGGTTGATCATGATTCCTCAAGGAATGCTCCAAATTCATCAAAACCCAAAAGTTGCTAAATTAGGGTTTTGCAGGAAAAGTCAACCCAACTTTGACCAAGCATAACTTCTTCTTACTTTATCAGAAATTTTCCATTCAAAGCTCATTTTAAGGAGGATGCAATTCTCTACAATTAATCTGCAGCTCACAAGTTCAAAATATGCACCCACAAAAAGATATGAATTTTGAAATTATAGGTCCTTTTGAAAAGTTAACAAAAGCACCTTTTGGGTCAATGCTTCATACATGAACATGGAAGATCCAATTGAGATGAAACAAAAAGGGTTGGTTAGGGGACATCCTAAGATTTCTAAAAAGTCCAAGAACACCCTCCTAGGATCAAAATTGAGAGAGTTGTGCATTGTCAAAATTGGCAATTTTTGGAAAATTATCAAAAGTTAACATTGATCAAATTTGCATATTTTCCAAAAGGGCCCATGTTTTCTTGCTTGAAACATGTTTATAATAAGACCCATGACCCCTGAGCTTTTCCACCTATTATTTTATTATTTTTATCATTTATTTTGATTTTTTATTCATTTAAATCAAAATAAATCAAATTAAATGGTAAAATAATGAAAACAAATCAAATCTTGGAATTTTTGTGCATATTTTGAGTCCATATACAGCTAGCATGCCAGCCAATTTATGCAAGACTCATTAGGGTTGAAAAAGGATGGATTGAAGAAAGTTTTGGAAAGAAATCATACATGAAGCAAATCAAATCAAATCTCCATTATTTCTCAAGATTCATGTCAATTTTGTTAACCTAATTCAGTCTCCTACATATACACAACAATTCCAGACCATAAGCGTCAGGATTGGAGGCGTGAAACAGCAAGAACAGAATTGAAATTTTAGACAAAAAGTGTGAGATAAAAATCCACTCTAGAGCCATCCTCACAGAGATTTAAAGATTTTAATCCATCCTTGGACATCTCAGGAAGCTAACAACATCATTTGCTAGCCTCAAAACATCCAAAAATCGCCCCTAGAGATATCACGGTTTGCATATTTTTAAAGTTTGAATCCATTGATTTACGCATCATAAATCTATTTTAATCACATATTCATGTTTATTGTCATGCTTGCAACGTTTTTGAATCCTTTGATTTGAGTTTTTGCACAGGAATCGCGTAATGCCATTGCTAGGGTTTACGAGTTTGTTTTAGGGGTTTTCAATGCATGAAAAATTGGTTCTCATATTGGGTACCATGATGATCAGGGCTTCAAGCACAATTGATTCATGGTCACCAATTTCATTTATCTTGCTTGTATGCCATTTTTGAATGAAACATGGTTATAGCTACGAACAAACGTCCGTAAGTAAAAGTGTTTTACCTAAAGCAACTATCCAAGGAAGAAGATGATGCGTGTCAAAGCATGGTTGGCCAATTCAAATCTCGCGCGTGTTTTCATGGCTATTAACGTTTTTTCTAATATATTATATTTTGGTTATTTATATTACCAACAAAACACGTTGGTCCAGTGGTAGCCAGGAGGAGAGATAAGGCGTTATAAGCAGGAGGTCAAAGGTTCGACCCTTGACTCCAACATTTTCTCATTTACATGTTTTCTTTACAGAATCCAATACGCTTCATCTCCAGGAGACCATCATACACCCTCAATGCATGTCCACTGGATTACACGTTGACCAGATCTCATGCTTCTCCAATGAAGGTTCATGGTACTCCTCCAGGTCAATGCTACACCAGATACCAAAGTTGACCAGGCCTGGAGCTTAATGGGCCAAAGAATTTCAGATTAACACCCCCAACATTTCTATTCAACACATGCCCATTTCTAAATCTTTCTTTTTTTATTTTCTTATTTTTCTTTATTCTTTGCAATTTATTTATTTATTTTATTTTTAAAAATCAATTTTTTTTCATAAAAATCCCAAAATCAAGAATTCGCAAATTTAGAATTAGTTTTCTTTTAATCAAATTTAATTTTTAAATTAATTAGTTTATTTAATTTAGGGTAACTTTAACTGATTTTTTACAATTAAAAATCAATTAGAAAACTAGGTTTAAATTCATGATTTAATGATTTTTCTTTTTTAAACAAAAACACAAAAAATAGACAAATTTAATTATTCTTCTTAATTAAAGTTAATTAGTAATTAGGTACCTTTTTTCAATTCAATTATTACTTATTTTCTTAAATAACAAAAAATGAAAAAAATGATGTTTTCTTTAACCAATTGCAATTAGATTTAGTCAAGGGTCAAAACCCTAATTTCTCTCGCACTTAATTTGTCGCGCGCTTGTTATTATTTTTGCCATTATTTTGTAACTGTTTCAAGGTTGTAATAGTTTTAATTAGGGTTTTAAAATTTCGTACTTTTATTTCCCGTCAAGGCAATTATGTAACTGTCAAAGCCATGTAATAGCTATGTTTATTTCCGCTTTTACTTTTTGCAAATTATTAATTGTTAGATGAATTAATAGGATTGTATGGCAAGAATGCATGAAAAATTAAAACAGTTAGAAAATTCTAATGCGCAAAGACTAAAATAACTGAAACAAATCACTCGCACATGTTCACTCCTAGGGTTTACCTCACTTCGGTTGCCTTCGGTAAACAATCATTAAGCATAGGAGATTTTAGTGATTGCCCTCCAGTCTAAAGAGATCAAATTATCCCATTCAACTGTTGCCTCTAAAATGTTGCCTCGGAAATGTTGCCTCAGAAACATCTTAAGAATCTAGGGTTATTACTAAAGTTTTCTAACTATTGCTTTGGTGATTGTACTTGTCCCTTTCGAATGTCCCTTACAACTCCAACGACGGTGCTACCTACTCCTTAATAGTGGGATAGCGCTGTCTAAAGGAAATAGAACAAAAATAATCTTTTTTGGAGTAGGTAGATGCTAGTAGGTACTTGCTCAAATAAAAACTTTTCACACAAACACCTTTCAAAACAATTTTCAAAATAACTTCGTCACACCCTTGAGGACTGATACAAGGGTTATCACGAAGTAAAACATTTTCAAGACAAACGCACGCAAGCAATTTGAAAAATGAGCAAGTACCTAAGAGCCCGTAGATAACTACGGATAAAAAGGGTGCTAACACCTTCCCTTTCTATAATCTACCCCATATACTCAGAATATCTCGGAAAAAAGGTTTTTTCCTATTCTTTTTCCTTTTCCATGATTGGATGAAATAAAAGTCGGTGACGACTCTTGCTTACCGCGACATTTTGCAAATAAAAAACGCAAAACACAAACCAGTATTAACAGTCGATTCTGCCACCGTATCACAGAACTGGCGACTCTGCTGGGGACATATATAGTGGGGTAAACCTTAGGATCTAGGTCATATTTAATTGCTTTCTCTTGATTGTCTTTTTTGCTTTATATTTATGGGAATTGTTTGGGTTATTTGATCCTACACCCGAATCGGGGAAACACCTTTTAGGTAAGTAGCAATAAACTACGAGGGAACTATGTTGGGGTATAGCGGCACGGTTGAAGCAGTAGCTACGTTGATGTGGCACTTTGGTTGGTACCAGTAACCCTTGAGTAAATTAGTGAGAGTACGGGGCCGCCACGTGGTGTCGTGAAGCATCAACTGACCTTAGAACCTTTAATTGCACAACTTGGCCAGTAGGACGTAGCGAGATGGTCGACTTTGGTGTATTCCCAAGGTCGACAGATACTTGATGCTACACTCATTGAGGTATGACTCTTGATCTTTGTTTGGTTGCGAGTCAATCGCCTATTGAACGAAGCTGGGAGAAAGATCAGTGATATTGAGATCCCTTTTAGAACCCGGTTACTATTTATATGACAGGTTGAACTAATCCAACTTCAAGAGGGTATGACCTTAAAACTCATGCAAGCCTTAAACCTAAGGACTTGATGTGACTTGTTTGTTGTTTGCTATACGTGTTATTTTCTAACCTAATCATGACATCATAAGCATGGCATAACATGACTAACCATTTCAAGGATTCCCTAGGGCTCATTTTTGCTCTGTTTTGTAGGACATGGCATCTGCCCGTAGGAACATTGTACAGATCAACCTTGTGAAAGTGTCTCCCCAACTAAAGGATCTGGCATTAAGGGTTCTTGAAGGTTCTCATTTCACTAGAAAACATGGTCAGTTTCTCAATCTGGTCACTGCAAAACCTGATGAAGAGTTGCTAAATGTGTTGTATCAGTTCTTCGATCCGATGCACCATTGTTTCACCTTCCCGGATTACCAGCTAGTACCTACTATGGAGGAGTTTTCTCAATTGTTAGGGGTACCTATTCTTGACCAGTTGCCTTTTAATGGTACGGAAGAACATCCAAAGCCTGAAGAAATTGATAGAGCTATGTCTTTACAACGACCTGACATAGTGGCAAATTGGGAGACTAGAGGGAGTGTCCAAGGAATTCCGGTTAAGTTTCTATTTGAGAAGGCCTATCATTTTTGGGATACCTTAGATTTACAAGCTTTCGAAGAGGTGATGGCACTTCTCGTTTATGGGACAGTACTTTTCCCTAATGCTGATCAATTCGTAGATGTGAGCACTATCAAGGTTTTCCTGTCTCATAATCCAGTAACTACATTACTCGGGGATATTCTGCACTCTTTGCATGCTCACACTCTAAAGAGAAGGGGAACCCTCCTATGTTGCACTCCTCTATTGGCTAGGTGGTTTATTTCTCACCTACCCATGTTTGTTTTGAAGAATGAGCAGGGTTTGAAATGGTCTCGCAGGCTAATGTCCCTTAAGCATTCAGACATTCATTGGTGTTCACGGTTCTCGGAAGATGTTACCATCATCGGTCACTGTGGTGAATTCCCCAATGTCCCCCTCTTAGGCATTAGGGGAGGAATCACTTACAACCCTTGTTTGGCACTACGTCAGTTTTGTTATGCAAGAAGAGATGGCCCTCATGATACGCTTATCCAAGGAATCGCCTTCAACTATGAGAACGACGTTCAAGGCTATTGTAGAAGGTTCATAAAAGCTTGGGGCATGGTACATAAAATTGATAGCAAGACGCTAGGGCACAAGAATTCCATTCCTCTTGAGCCTTATCTCCGATGGGTACGAGCTCGCGCCCGAAGTCTGATGATGCCTTACCCTGCTGTCCTACCAGTAATTGTGGAACCATTTGCTGAAGGAGACACTGCTTCTTTTGTTCATCACCCTGACATGCCAACTGATCATGAAGAATTAAAGAAGTCTTGGGTTCAACTCAAAGAAGAGCGGGACACATTTGAAGCTCAGTTCTATGCTAGTGAGAAGAAGGTCCTAGAGCTCACTAGGCTACTTCATGAAGAAAGGAACATAAATGCCTACATCGCGCCAAAGAGGATGCGCTCCTGGGAGACCTAGTTTCTTTATTTAAGTTTTGTTTTGTTTAATTGTAAGCCTAAAAGGCATTCTTTGTAACGATTTGAATTTATTAATGCAATTAATGTGTGTTTCTTTTGGTTAAACAAATATGAGCCTTTAAGAATCCTTGAAATCATTGCATACACATCCCATCAATAGCATTGCATAAACAGGTACCATTACAGGTTTCTCATCTTCTTCACTGTTTATTTCAGCAGAAATATCTTTTAAACAAAGCATCAAGGACCTTCAGGCACAGAACGCCCAGTTCCAACAAATGTTCATAAGTCTGGAAAAAAGGCAGGAGGATTTGAAAGCCCTCTTCCTGAAAGAGAAAAAGAAAAAGAAGAAGGATGTCGGTATTCTGAATATGGGCAGAAGGTTTGGAGAGAGGTTGAAGCGACAAACTGATCGGACCTCTTCATCCAAGGGAGGGGAGAACCAGGAAGAAGAGAAAGACCACAGTCCTGCAGTGTCTGAAAACGATACTGATTATAATGATGAGAAATATCCTCTTGCTGAGGATAAATACAAACAGTTGGAAGATCGTCTGAGCGCCATGGAAGTTTAGAGGATACCTGGACTGGATTTCAAAGAATTGGGATTGGTGTCGGAAGTGGTCATCCCGCAGAAGTTCAAAGCTCCAATTTTTTCAAAGTATGATGGGGTGGCCTGCCCAAAACTCCATCTCCATTCTTATGTCAGGAAGATTCAGCCTCACACCACTGATAGGAACTTATGGGTCCATTTCTTTCAGGATAGTCTGTTTGGGACTCAACTTGAATGGTTCTACCAGCTAGAGGGAGCAAATGTATTAAACTGGGAAGATCTGGCTGTTGCTTTCTACAAGCAGTATCAGTATAATGTCGACCTTGCTCCCACTCGTACTCAACTCTAGAGTAGTCCATGGGTGCAGGTGAAGGTTTTAAAGATTATGCACAAAAATGGAGAGACTTGGCCGGGAGAGTTCAACCCCCATTGTCTGATAGGGAGTTGGTTGATATGTTTCTGGGGACGCTATCTGGTCCATTTTTCAATCATTTGATCGGCAGTTCATCAGCTGGTTTCACCAAGCTAATCCTAACTGGGGAAAGAGTAGAAGCTGGAATTCGAAGCGGAAAAATACAAAAGGATGCCTCTTCAAGTTCAGTAAAGAATCCTTTTGTTGGTAAGAAGGAAGACAATGTTGTCTATAGCCCGAGGGGCCAGAACAGGGCTGAACAATGTCAGACAGTAAGTGTCGTGATGATACCTAGACCTGCGGTTTCTCCATAACGCAACAATCAACAAAGGGCGGAAAGACCACAATGACAGTTTACCCACATCAACATGACATTGGCTGAAGTTCTACCTCATTTGCTGAGATCTAACCTGGCAACCTTGAGAGAGGCTCCCAAGAATCCAAATACTACATCTCCTCGATATAATCCGAATTCCCGGTGGTGCCTATCATTCTGAGAGTCCTGGCCACGATACAAATGACTGTTGGGCTCTGAGAAACAAAATACAAGACTTGATTGAAGCTAAGGAGATAGATTTTGATGCTCCAGAGAAGCCAAATGTCATAACTGCTCCCATGCATAAACATGGTCGTGGAGTTAATGCTATTGATACTAATTTGTTTGTTACCTATGTCTAAGAAGTTGCTACTCCTCTCATGATTGTCAAGAGGAATTTGCTGTTGGCCGGTTTATTTCCAGGTTGTGGTGAAGGTTCCCACATGTGTTCGCTTCTACCTTCTGGTTGCCGTTTGCTGAAGTTAGGTGTTCAACGCCTGATAGATAGCAAAGAGATTCTGTTTGAGAAAACTATGATTCATGTTGTTCCAATTGAAGATGTTACCATTATAACCATTTCCGCCAATCCTTCCAAGGTTTCCTCGAGAAGACCTGTTAGGATTACATCCGCTCCAAGAATCACTCCACTGATAATTGATGTTCTTGGTCCTGTCCCATATGTTTCGGATAAAGCTGTCCCGTGGCATTATGGTGCCGATGTATACTATCATGGCATCAAACAAGATTTGAAAGATGAAAAAGCTGATCCTGATATTGGTAACATTGTCGGAACCAACAAAATCACCCGAAGTGGAAGGGTCTTCTCTCCTAAGATTTCCCCTAAGACTGTTAACAAGCCTATTATCATTACATCTGTTATTCCTGCTAGTACATCAACTATTGTTCTTGTTATTACTCCAGTCGACGAATCATCTGATACCCGCGGGAAAGAGGTTGTAGGTGAGCCTGCCTGGACGGAGGCGCCTAAGAAAATTGTTGTGGAAGCCTCTAGGCAAGAAATAGAGGAAATACTGAAAATCATTAAGAAGAGCGACTATAATGTGGTCGAGCAGCTGAGGCAGACCCCATCAAAGATATCCATGTTGTCTTTACTGTTGTGTTCTGAAGCCCATGTGAAGGCTTTGATTGCATATCTCAATACTGCGCATGTGCTGCAAGAGACTTCAGCTGATCAGTTCAAAGACTGTGTGGCCAACTTGACTACTGATAATGGGCTGGGCTTTTCAGACGCAGATTTGACACCAAAAGGAAGGAAGCATAATGATGCTCTGCATGTCTCAATTGAATGCAGGGGAACCGTTATGGCTCATGTACTAGTAGATACTGGGTCTTCACTAAATGTTCTGCCGAAGAAGGCATTAGACCGGTTGTATTGCGAGGGTTTAACTCTAAATCCTAGTAACATTGTGGTAAGGGCTTTTGACGGATCGAAGAGAATGGTGCATAGGGAAGTGGACATCTTTGTCAAAGTGGGTTCTCAGACCTTTGGGTCCAATTTCTATGTGATGGATATCAGGCCGTCGTATTCTTGTTTGCTGGGTCGTCCTTGGATCCACGAGGCTGGGGCAGTCACCTCCACACTCCACCAAATGCTGAAGTACCCAGTGAAAGGAAAGATTTTTACAGTGCGGGGTGAGGAAGAATATATGGTGAGTCACCTTAACTCCTTCCGCTACATAGAGATGGACGGGGAATTCATAGAAACTCCTTGTCAAAATTTTGAAGAGGTCCCTCAGATCTTGGCTTCGACTGAAACTACCAGCAACTAACCTCCTTTAAAGATGGCTTCTCTCAAGGATGCTAGGGCTGTGGTTGAAGAAGGTGGGTGTGCCAATTGGGGTTAGCTCCCTGATTTCACTCATAAAACTGACAAATTTGGTTTGGGCTTTACTACAGGGGCTCAAAGGGCTGTTAGACGCGCTTGGACTGGAGGACCTCCCATACGCATCAACAATCGTGGGATTAACACCATCGAAGACAGTGAAGAGGAATCAGACATTGACAACTGGATCTACCCGACTACCAATGGTGGACTGAGTAACTGAACGGCTAGGGACTTCATACCTGTTTCTTTTATTCCGCAGTAATTGACTTATTTGTTTTAAGATTTGTAATAAACAATGTGAAACTTTACGCCCTGGTGCCTTGCCCGAGGCACCTTGGCTTTGCTTGTAAGGGCTATTACTTGTCATTTCATAATCATTAATAAAGCATTGGACGTTTCTGGCATACAGATTTTGCGCTCTCTGTTTTTCACTTTATCAAAACAGCTATTTTCTTACACACACTCACGTATCACAATGCAGATCCATATCCACTATGGATCCCATTGATAACAGCTCTACTATTGCCAGTTATGACTTCAAAAATCCTATCAACCAAGCCGAGGACGAAGGTGAGGATGATTGTGAGGTGCCGAGAGAACTTGCTAGACTACTACAGCAGGAAGAAAAGGCCATACGGCCTCATGAAGAGCCGGTGGAGACAGTGAACTTGGGTACTGAGGATGACAGAAAAGACGTTAAAATAGGTGCAAATCTGGAGCTTAACGTCAAACAGAGGTTGATATAGATGTTGCACGACTATGTTGAAATCTTTGTCTGGTCCTATGAAGACATGCCTGGTTTAGACACTGATATTGTGGTACATCGCTTGCCGACTAAAGAAGACTGTCCTCCGGTTAAGCAGAAGGTCCGCCGTATGCGTCCTGAAATGTCATAGAAAATCAAAGCAGAGGTCATGAAACAGTTCAATGCAGGATTTTTGGCTATCACTTCGTATCCACAGTGGGTTGCTAAAGTTGTTCCGGTACCTAAGAAGGACGGTAAGGTACGGATGCATGTTGATTACAGAGATCTGAACAGGGCGAGCCCCAAGGATAACTTCCCACTTCTTCACATCGATGTTCTGGTCGACAACACCGTGCAGCATAAAATCTTCTCCTTCATGGATGGTTTCTCGGGCTACAACCAGATCAAGATGGCTCTTGAAGACATGGAGAAGACAACTTTCATCACACAGTGGGGCACCTTCTGCTACAAGGTGATGCCTTTTGAGTTGAAAATGCTGGGGCAACTTATCAGCGCGCTATGGCCGCTTTGTTCCACGACATGATTCACCATGAGATTGAAGTTTATGTTGATGATATGATAGCCAAGTCTCAGACTGAGGAGGAGCATCTTGATCATCTCCAGAAATTGTTTGACAGATTAAAGACATATAAGTTGAGGTTGAATCCGAACAAGTGTACCTTCGGAGTAAGGTCTGGTAAGCTTCTGGGTTTTTTCGTCAGTGACAAGGGTATTCAGGTAGACCCTGCGAAAGTAAAGGCCATACAAGAGATGCTGGTTCCCCGCATAGAGAAAGAGGTTATAGGTTTCTTGGGACGTATGAATTACTTCGCCAGGTTCATTTCACATCTGAGTGCTACTTGTGAGCCAATCTTCATGCTTCTGAAGAAAGATCAAGTGGTAAAGTGGAATGATGAATGCCAGATCTCTTTCGAAAGAATCAAAGAATACCTTCAAGAACCGCCAATTCTGATGCCTCCAGTTGAAGGAAGACCTTTAATATTATACTTGACAGTGCAAGACAATTCAATGGGGTGTGTGCTGGGGCAGCATGACGAGTCTGGCCGAAAAGAGCACGCCATTTACTACCTTAGCAAAAAGTTTACTGACTGTGAGACCGGATACTCATTGCTCGAGAAAACTTGTTGCGCTTTGACATGGCCTGGTCACCGGCTGAGACAGTATATGCTGACTCACACAACCTTGTTGATATCAAAGATGGATCTGATCAAGTATATTTTCGAGAAGCCCGCTCTCTCCGGAAGGATAGCAAGGTGGCAAATGTTCTTAACCGAATACAACATACAGCATACAACCCAAAAAGAAATCAAGGGGAGTGTATTGGCTGATCATTTGGCTCATCAGGCCCTGGATGACTATAAGTCCATGAATTTTGAGTTCCCGGATGAGAATATCATGTTGGTGACTGACTACGAAGAGCATGGACTGGATGTAAGACTTGAAGAGGGATCCCGATGGTCTATGTTTTTTATGGAGCCTCAAATGCACTGGGTAACGACATTGGCGTTGTAATTATATCTCCCGAGGGCTGTCATACTTCGTTCACTGCCCGATTATGTTTTAACTGCACCAACAACATGGCGGAGTATGAAGCATGTATCATGGGACTTCGAGCTGCTATTGACCTGAGGATCAAGTTCGTAAATTTATTCGTGGATTCCGCTCTAGTGATAAGTCAGATCAAAGGCGAGTAGGATACGAAGCACCCGAATCTCATTCCTTACAGAGAGTATATACTGACATTGCTCCCACACTTTGAGGAGGTAACCTTCGAAAATTTCCCACGAGAGGAGAACCAGTTAGAAGACGCGCTAGCTACCATGTCTTCTATGTTCAAGGTTAGGTGGGACAATGAGGCTCCACAGATTACCATTGAGAGGTTGCATTAACCAGCACACTGCTGCGAGATTGATGCCAAAGAAGTGGTAGGCAAACCCTGGTTTCACGAAGTCAAAAGGTACCTCGAGGCTCAGGAGTATCCTAAAGGGGCATCTGTCAATGATAAGAAGTTTTTGAGAAGGTTCGCTACAAACTTCTTCCTCGGTAATAGGATCCTCTATAAACGTAACCATGACTCCACACTACTATGGTGTGTAGACAAGAGCGAAGCAGAGAGGATCATGACAGATCTACATGAAGGCACCTTTGGAACCCATTCTAGTGGACATACTATGGATAAGAAGATCCTACGGGCAGGATATTACTGGTCCACTATGGAAGCCAATTGTTATCAGCACTCTCGAACCTGTCATAAGTGCCAAATCTATGTTGATAAGGTGCATGTACCTCCAGTTCCTCTGAATGTCCTGACAGCTCTGTGGCCCTTTGTAATGTGGGGTATTGACATGATCGGCGAGATCATACTTACTGCGTCTAACGGACATCGTTTTATTCTGGTAGCCATTGATTACTTCACGAAGTGGGTTGAGGCAACCTCTTTTGCTACAGTAACCAAGAATGTCGTGGCGCAGTTTATCTGACACAATTTGATTTGTCGATATGGTGTACTAGAGAGAATTATTACTGACAATGGTACGAATCTCAACAACACAATGATCACCGAACTCTGTAAATAGTTCAAGATATAGCATCATAACTCTTCTCCCTACCGACCGAAGATGAATGGCGTTGTTGAAGCAGCTAACAAGAATATCAAGAAGATTGTACAGAAGATGACAGTGACATATAAATACTGGCATGAGATGTTACCATTCACTCTTCATGGGTATCGTACATCAGCACGGACGTCGACAGGGGCAACACCCTACTCTCTGGTATATGGCATGGAGGCAGTCCTACCCATCGAAGTCCAGATACCTTCTCTCAGGATTATGAAGGATTCGGGTTTGAACAAAGATGACTGGATCCAAACTCGGCTTGATCAGTTAAATCTAATCGATGAAAAGAGACTTACTGCTATCTGCCATGGTCAGACGTATCAAAAGCAAATGATCAAGGCTTTTAACAAGAAAGTCAGACACCAAGAATATCAAGTCGGGGATCTGGTGATCAAACGCATCATACTTCCGCAAGGTGATCCCAGGGGTAAATGGACTCCCACATACGAAGGGTCATTTGTGGTTAAGAACATTTTCTCGGGAGGAGCTATGATTCTAACCAACATGGATGGTAACGACCTTCCTCAGCCTGTCAATGCAGACATAGTGAAAAGATACTACGCATAATTAAAGACCCGCTAGGTTGACTGACCTAGGAAAAAATAAGGGCTTCCCGAAGAACCAAAAGGATTCGGCAAAAGTAAGGGATGAAAATTAAAAAAATATGTATACCCGGCAAGTCAAAAACCCGAAAGGGCGGCTTGGGCAAAAAAGGGTATCCTGGTGGATTGAAAACCCGAAAGGGAAATCCAGGAAAAAGTTAGGGATTGAAGCGTATCACTATGTCTCATTGGATCACCTTGCAACCAGACTTCAGTATCGACTATCAAGCTCCGACGGCGCCAACCAATCTGATCAACCTTCGGCCAAGTGGCAAAGTGATGAGACGCTTGAAGATATAAAGGCAATAGCAGAGTTGGAACCCAATGGGGTTGTTTCACATAACTGTTTTTATTTCTTTTACACAAATTGTAATTTCTTTCGGTGGTGTTCTCTTACTAGAACGTTAGCCTCTTTGTACAAAACGCCTATTACAGGCCAATTTCAAAATCAATACAAGTCATTTTTACAAAACTTCAATTTGTTTTTCCTTTTTATGTTTTGTTTTGCAAGAACGTCCAATGATTTAGTTTTGATATATGCATTTAAAAATGATTGATGCTCTTAAATATTTACATAAGAAACAAAAAGCAATTACTCGTAATTCCATAAACAGGGAAAAAACAAGAAGTACCGAACTCGACGGTTCCTCTGCCGGCAGGTATCGGGATAGAGCCAGCTTGGGAACATAATCGTTGGTACATAAGCTACCCATAGAGTAAAAGTATCCAAAGGCATTGATGTCAGCTTTCCTGAAATAGGAGATAACTATCCCCAGCCAAGGTTCGTAATCGCAGGCGAATCAACAAATTTCATTCCCCAAGCGGAGTCTATTTCTACAGATGCAGAAGCTCAATCTCCAAGAGAGCTCGTCATTTCCAGCAACGGAATTTCATCCCCAGCTGGGTTTATTTCCTCCAGATCGGCAAGACTACCAACAGAGTATCTCTTCCCCCAAAGTTTGGTCCCCACAGAGTTATTTCTCCAGCATCTCTTTCCGGTAGAATATTCGTAAATCTCCAGTAACCGTTAGGGATTTACTTTCCCAGACGCAAGCATACCCCGACACATTTCATGAACATACATCATGACATGCGCATGCATATCATATACAACATAATCTCATTTATTTTGAGAACATCATCTCACCCTGCATTTCATGCATCGCATACAGCTAACCTTAATATCTTTTGCAGGAAAAGACGACAAGCTTCAACAAATCCAGCAGTTATACAGATCACATCTATAGACAACTAATGGAAACTCAGTTCCCGAAATCAAACGGGTCAACCAATCTACATTATCGCTTCAAAGTAACCCTACCATCCAGGTTCCTTCTCACAGCCATACTATCTAGGTTGTCATATCAAAATAACCTTACCCCGGTTCATCCTGAAGTTTTACACGAACTTATCACAAAGTAACCTTACCCCAGTTCCTCCTGAAGTTTTACACAAACTTATCTCGAAGTAACCTTACCCTGGTTCCTCCTGAAGTTTTATAAAAACTTACCTCAAAATAACCTTACCCTGGTTCATCCTGAAGTTTTACACAAACTTATCTCGAAGTAACCTTACCCCGGTTCCTCCCGAAGTTTTACACGAACTCATCGCAGAGTAACCTTACCCAGGTTCTTTCTCGGTTCAGATGCAGTTTTACCCAAACTCTTCACGAAACAACCTTACTCAGGTTCTTTCTCACAGTCCTACTATCCAGGATTTTCATATCGAAGTAACCCTACTATCCAGGTTCCTTCTCATAGCCCTACTACCCAAGCTTTCATATCGAAGTAAATCTACTATCCAGGTTCCTTCTCATAGCCCTACTACCCAGGCTTTCATATCGAAGTAACCCTACTATCCAGGTTCCTTATCACAACCCTACTACCCAGGATTTCATATCGAAGCAATCCTATTATCCCGGTTCCTTCTCATAACCTTACTATACATGTTCCTTCTCTCTTGTCTCCAGACAGCAGTCCACAACACTGTAAGACTGGGACCTAATCAAACACATTAGTTTCGCATTTCCCTAGTAGAGTAACGGACAACTGAAGCTCCTAAAACTCTATTTCTCGATACATATACCAATGTTCCTCAGCAGATTCCTCGTCAACAACAGCAACAGGGACTCTCGTCAAAGGAATATCCCAGGAAATCAACATTCTCTAGATGGCATCTTTAAGCCCATCTCCGACAATTCTCCGTCGCCTCCAGGATGGCATCTTTAAGCCCATCCCCGACAATCTTCTATCATCGACCTCGAAATGGCATCTGTAAGCCCATTCCCAATATCACAAAGCAAGTGCCACTTCAGACGAGTGCAAATTTCTGGGCACTCTAGTGTTCAATCATCTTCCACCTTCAGATCACGAAAGGCAGACGAGCCAATCTACATCCTCAGGTTTAAGAAGATTGAACAAGGGCAGCTATTGTACCCCAAAATTTTCCCTCTCATTTTAGTCAATACATGTCCATTGAGAACTCCAATTTGCTCAAGCTTGCCCAAGAGTTGACCAGACAAACTCTCTCCTAAGGCAGTATACCTCAAATTAGGGTTTCTATTTTCATCAAGATGGCTGGACCACAAAGGCCTCATATGCTCTCCATGGTTTTAATATGTTCTCAAGACCCTACATGTCTAGTTTCAAGCGTTGTATAAAAAGTTTGCTCAGTCAACTGCTCAGATGCTTGAGAATCAATTGTACTAGGTCAAAAGTCAACAATGGCCCACATACAGTCAAATCTCAAGATTTTTGGTCAAAACCAACATTTTGAATCTATATCCATCATTTGATCAAGGGTTGATCATGATTCCTCAAGGAATTCTCCAAATTCATCAAAACCCAAAAGTTGCTAAATTAGGGTTTTACAAGAAAAGTCAACCCAAATTTGACCAAGCATAACTTCTTCGAACTTTATCAGAAATTTTCCATCCAAAGATCATTTTTAAGAGGATGCTATTCCCCACAAATCATCTTCAGCTCACAAGATCAAAATACGCACCCACAAAAAGATATGAATTTTGACATTATAGGTCCTTTTGAAAAGTCAACAAAAGCACCTTTTGGGTCAATGCTTCATACATGAACATGGAAGATCCAATTGAGATGAAACAAAAAGGGTTGGTTAGGGGACATCCTAAGATTTCTAAAAAGTCCAAGAACAGCCTCCTAGGGTCAAAATTGATAGAGTTGTGCATTGTCAAAATTGGCAATTTTTGGAAAATTATCAAAAGTCAACATTGATCAAATTTGCATATTTTCCAAAAGGGCCCATGTTTTCTTGCTTGAAACATGTTTATAATAAGACCCACGACCCCTGATCTTTTCCACCTATTATTTTATTACTTTTATCATTTATTTTGATTTTTTATTCATTTAAATCAAAATAAATCAAATTAAATGGTAAAATAATGAAAACAAATCAAATCTTGGAATTTTTGTGCACATTTTGAGTCCATATACAGCTAGCATGCCAGCCAATTTGTGCAAGACTCATTAGGGTTGAAAAAGGTTGGATTGAAAAAAGTTTTGGAAAGAAATCATACATGAAGCAAATCAAATCAAATCTCCATTATTTCTCAAGATTCATGTCAATTTTGTTAACCTAATTCGGTCTCCTACATATACACAACAATTCCAGACCATAAGCGTCAGGATTGGAGGCGTGAAACAGCAAGAACAGAATTGAAATTTTAGACAAAAAGTGTGAGATCAAAATCCACTCTAGAACCATCCTCACGGATATTTAAAGATTCTAATCCATCCTTGGACATCTCAGGAAGCTAACAACATCATTTGCTAGCCTCAAAACATCCAAAAATCGCCCCTAGAGATATCACAGTTTGCATATTTTTAAAGTTTGAATCCATTGATTTACGCATCATAAATCTATTTTAATCACATATCCATGTTTATTGTCATGCTTGCAACGTTTTTGAATGCTTTGATTTGAGTTTTTGCACATGAATCGCATAATGCCATTGCTAGGGTTTACAAGTTTGTTTTAGGGGTTTTTAATGCAGGAACAATTGGTTCTCATATTGGGTACCATGATGATCAGGGCTTTAAGCCCAGTTGATTCATGGTCACCAATTTCATTTATCTTGCTTGTATGCCATTTTTGAATGAAATAGGGTTATAGCTACGAACAAACGTCCATAGGTAAAAGTGTTTTACCTAAAGCAACGGTCCAAGGAAGAAGATAATGCGTGTCAAAGCATGGTTGGCCAATTCAAATCTCACGCGTGTTTTCATGGCTATTAATGTTTTTTCTAATATATTATATTTTGGTTATTTATATTACCAACAAAGCACGTTGGTCCAGTGGCAGCCAGGAGGAGAGATAAGGCGTTATAAGCAGGAGGTCATGGGTTCGACTCCTGACTCCAACATTTTCTCATTTACATGTTTTCTTTACAAAATCCAATACGCTTCATCTCCAAGAGACCATCATACACCCTTAATTCCTTTCCACTGGATTACACGTTGACCAGATCTCATGCTTCTCCAATGAAGGTTCATGGTACTCCTCCAGGTCAATGCTACACCAGATCCCAAAGTTGACCAGGCCTGAAGCTTAATGGGCCAAAGAATTTCAGATTAACACCCCCAGCATTGCTATTCAACACAGGCCCATTTCTAAATCTTTCTTTTTTTATTTTTTTATTTTTCTTTTTCTTTGCAATTTATTTATTTATTTTATTTTTAAAAATCATTTTTTTTTCATAAACATCTCAAAATCAAGAATTCACAAATTTAGAATTAGTTTTTTTTTAATTTAATTTTTAAATTAATTAGTTTATTTAATTTAGGGTAACTTTAACTTATTTTTTACAATTAAAAACCAATTAGAAAACTAGGTTTAAATTCTTGATTTAATGATTTTTCTTTTTTAAACAAAAACACAAAAAATAGGCTAATTTAATTATTCTTCTTAATTAAAGTTAATTAGTAATTAGGTTCCTTTTTTAATTCAATTATTACTTATTTTCTTAAATAACAAAAAATGATGTTTTCTTTAACCAATTGCAATTAGATTTAGTCAAGGGTCAAAACCCTAATTTCTCTCGCACTTAATTTACCGTGCGCTTGTTATTATTTTTGCTATTATTTTGTAACTGTTTCAAGGTTGTAATAGTTTTAATTAGGGTTTTAAAATTCCGTACTTTTATTTCCCGTCAAGGCAATTATGTAACTGTCAAAGCCTTGTAATAGCTAGGTTTATTTCCGCTTTTACTTTATGCAAATTATTAACTGTTAGATGAATTAATAGGATTGTATGGCAAGAATGCATGAAAAATTAAAACAGTTAGAAAACCCTAATGCGCAAAGACTAAAATAACTGAAACAAATCACTCGCACATGTTCACTCCTAGGATTTACCTCACTTCGGTTGCCTTGGGTAAACAATCATTAAGCATAGGAGATTTAGTGGTTGCCCTCCAGTCTAAAGAGATCAAATTGTCTCATTCAACTGTTGCCTCAAAAATGTTGCCTCGGAAATGTTGCCTCGGAAATGTTGCCTCAGAAAGATCTTAAGATTCTAGGGTTATTACTAAAGTTTTCTAAGTATTTCTTTGGTGATTGTACTTGTCCCTTTCGAATGTCCCTTACAACTCCAACGACGGTTCTACCTACTCCTTAATAGTGGGATAGCGTTGTCTAAAGGAAATAGAACAGAAACAATCTTTTTTCGAGTAGGTAGATGCTAGTAGGTACTTGCTTAAATAAAAACTTTTCACACAAACACCTTTTAAAATAGTTTTCAAAACAACTTCGTCACACCCTTGAGGACTGATACAAGGGTTATCACGAAGTAAAACATTTTCAAGACAAACGCACGCAAGCAATTTGAAAAATGAGCAAGTACCTAAGAGCCCGTAGATAACTACAGATAGAAAGGGTGCTAACACCTTCCCTTTCTATAATCTACCCCCCGTACTCAGAATAACTCGAAAAAAAATGTTTTTTCTGTTCTTTTTCCTTTTCCATGATTGGATGAAATAAAAGTCGGTGGCGACTCTTGCTTACCGTGACATTTTGCAAATAAAAACGCAAAACGCAAACCAGTATTAACAGTCGGTTCTGCCACCGTATCACAACACATTTATATCCATACTTTCTGTAATTACCTCTTTCTAGGGATTGCATCTTGTACCTTTTCCTGTTCAGAGGCATATTTATCGATAAAAATGTTGAAGTTTTCTTCGAATATTTTGATTGCATTTCTTTCTTTTTTGACTTGTTTGCAAAATACTACAATTATTTTTTGTGAATATTTGTTTGAAATAATTTTGGGGAATTGACATGCCAATAAAATCATTTGATAAAACATCGAAAAGCATTTTGGTTAGAAAAACATTGAAGGAAAATCCACGCCTACGTACATGTCCACGCCTATCTCTACGCCCACGCCTACGTCTGCGACTATGTCTATATCCATGCCAAAATCCACGTTTATGTCCATGCTTACGCCTGTACCTATGATACGGACATCAAGATCTCACTGACATCTTCCACCAAATCCAAATCCACTTGGAGATACAACAATGGGCAACAAACACCGTTGGGGAGTTGGTGACTATGAGAACCCGATGGTTTAACAAAAGAGATTTATCAAAAGCATTTGCAAAACACTTGGGACATACACATACATTTGGGGCATACACATACTTAAGGCATGCACATACAAACATTTGGTGCATAAGCACATAAGCATTTTTGTACATAACCATTATAAACATTTGAGGCATACATCATACTTGGATAGCACATCAATTTAGAGCATTATGCATACAGTGCGTCTTACAGAGCTACTTTGGTTAAGATTACAAATTTTCTTGGGGTTCATCTTTAGCAGGCTTATCTGTGCGAATTATATAGTTCAAACTTTAAAGCAATTTGGTGTTTACTTCCTTCATGTTGATAGTTGTGGTTGAGGACGACACAACCGACTTCATCATGAATTTGGTGTTCTTCACGTTGATAGTTGTGGTTGAGGATGACACAACCGACTTTATCGTGAATCTGGGGTATATTTTCTTCATGTTTATAGTTGTGGTTAAGGACGACACAACCAATCTCATCGTAAATTTGATGTTCTGAACGTTGATAGTTGTGGTTAAGGACAACACAACCAACCTCGTCGTAAATTTGGGGTATATTTTTTTCATGTTGATAGTTATGGTTGAGGATGACACAACCGACTTCATCATGAATTTGGTGTTCTTCATGATGATAGTTATGGTTGAGGACGAAACAATCGGCTTCATCACGAATTTGGGGTATATTTTCTTCGTTTTGATAGTTGTGGTTGAGGATGACACAATCGACTTCATCATGAATTTATTGTTCTTCACGTTGATAGTTATGGTTGAGGACGACATAACCGGCTTCATCGCGAATTTGGGGTATTTTATGCTTCATGTTGATAGTTGTAGTTGAGGACGACACAATCGACTTTATCATGAATTTGGTGTTTATTTTTCTTCATATTGATAGTTTTGGTTGAGGACGACACAACTGACACCATCAGAGAATTTCGGGTTCCATTGCTTAAAACCTAACATATCTCCTCTGGCTATCAAGCCTGGTAAATATGCAAAATGTTGAAATCCCTTTAGGTACTGACGAATCATCTGCATCTTCATTTCTAAATTAAAATAAAATTTGGTTCAAATATCGGTAGGATGATACATCATCATCTGTATCTATTCTCCATACCCATGGGAACGCTGTACAACGTATCCTTATAATCTTTCGGGCAAATTCTGAGGTCTTCCAATATTTAACAAACTTCCGATCATAACATGCGAGACCTAGTATTCTTGCACTATTCAATCGGAAGATGATTAAATAGGGGCAGTTGTCATACCCAAAAATTTCCCTACCTTTAATTATATTTAGGGTTCTATTCAATAAATCACATTATTCAGTTTTTTACGTCTATGTGGGTGCAAAATGTGGAAGAGGGGTGTTATTGATCCAAAATGGACCATCAATATCTAATGGGTCATTAGGTTTCTAAAAAGACCCATTCAGGTTCTTAAATAAGGATGGAAGGGTGTATAAAAGAATCTGTTTTTGTTGAGGCCCATAGGAAATTATTTGTGAAAGGCCCAATAAAGTGAACTTCTGGCCCATTTTATTTTATTTTTTGTTTTACTAACATCATTAATAAAATATTATTATTATTATTATATCTTAACCTTTCATTAAAAATGATATTGGTTCTTATTAAAAAGAAAAAATGTTGAAAGTTCTCTTGTAAGACCAAAGCAAATCGCAGGCCCAAACTCGAAACGCATAACAAGCCCAATAACCAAAACATCTGGCCTGTTTCTATTTTTGAGAAAACAATGTTTATTGATTATTGATTTTTAATTGTTAAAGTGTTTGTTTTATTTTTGAACTAGCAGGCCTAAAATGATATGGCCCATTAAGATGTTTTATTATAAGTTTTTATAATTAAAACATCATTGTTTTGTAACAGGCCCAACCCAAATCAAAGATAGCACATACAATCTAGAAAAAATGTTGTTTTCAAAAAGAAACATCAACTGTATCAATTAAAGAATAACACTTGTTTTGGCTTCATTCACAAACATGTATTGTACGAATTAAAAAAAATGCGCTTAAGTTTAAACCTTATCCTTTCATTCCCTTTTCAACCGGACATCATAATACAAGATCAAGCATAAACGGAGGCAAATCGGATTTATACGGAAAAAAATCAATTGCTGATTAAGCACATAATCAATGTTATTACAGAAATTGGCAAAAATCAAAACGGAAACAATTCATTCAGTGCTCTCAATTACAGACAGGAATTTAAAATATTTCCTATTTCTAAAACCCTGATTAAGTTTAAGAATTAAGTTTACAAACAAATTTACTAATTTCCTAATTTGTTAAAGTTCTGAAATTGCTATAAAAATGGACGAATGATTACAAAGAAGGGGACGGGAAAAAAAAGGGTACACAGAAAGAATAAAAAATTTATAATAAAAAAAACACAAATGGAGGGAGAGAAAACAAGAGGAAAAAATATAAATCAAAATTTTTTACAGTGAAGGACTTTTGTTGTCTGATCCGCTTCGCCCAACACGCATCCGCTGCTTCCGTCCTTCATCCTCACCGCGAATCGCCGCTCACAACCATTGCTACCGCAGCTCTACCAGTATCGCCATTGTCACTTGCGAAAGGAAAGAAAGAGAGATCAGAAGCGGAGGAATAACGAAACGAAGTCGCGACAATATAGGTAACGGAACCCTAGCTTCTATTCTTGCATTTCCTTCATCATTATTGCTTCATTGGGGTTTATTAGGATGATTGTGGGGTTTCGATTTGGAGAGTCAGAAGGTTAGATGGTTGTCGCTGCCGCTTGAAAGGGCTTTCCTTGGTTTATGGTTTGTTCTGGATAGAGAAGGGAAACAAGCCAGAGAGGAGGAAATGATATATTGGGTTCAGGTTTTGTGAAAAGAAAATATAATAGGTTGTTTGATTCAGTACGCGCCATCTCATCACAGTATCGTACTCCATCAAATCAAAACCACATGATCTTAATCATGCGCTTCAGAAACACGCGCACCCATAATATTATATTATTATTTATAATTGATTTACTTTAAATTTACTTAAAAATAATATTTGTTTATTTGCAATAAAATCATATCTTTTAAATCATGTACGTAAAAAACATTTTTCACCATATAAATTAATTTAATATTTTACATCAAAATATTAAAACCCGCGCGATCCTCCAAATTAATACATCCGCAAGCGACACGTGGCCAATATCTGGCCACATGAGGAGGAGGCTATATCAGGCTCCTCGGCTCTACGTCTAAAAAATACTCAAACAAACATCAAATTATTTTTCATAATAAATTAATTCAACATTAATTTTCAAAAAAGGAATACGAATATATTTGAATCAACTGCTCATTTGGTCTAACAAACTCCGTTATTCACACTCTTATACTATGTATGCGGGAAATTCAAATATATTCCGCAATCCATAAAAAACACAAATCAACTGCGAACTACGAATTAGAACTTTGATTCCTCCTAAGAGGATACATAGGCATACAACTAAAATCGTGTCGACTTCCCCTAATAAAACATTAAAATCTTTTTTCCTAAAAAACGTTATTCTAACCCTAGTATCCTTGTGAACAAGGTAGACAAGGGGTGCCTAACACCTTCTCCTCGTCTAGAACCGAGTCAAATTTAGAATCTCTGACTTTTTAAAGTTATTCCTTTATACTCCATTCCTTTAAGATAAAAATTAAGGATGACAACTCTGATTTAAAACCAATTGCAACACGGGACAACTCTTGAACCATTGAAAAGAGGCGTATTTGTTGGCATTCCCATTATTTGTAGAGGTCTACTAGGTCATTGTTGGGTTGAATTATTTATTTATGAAGGTAAGAGTTGATTCATGCTACTAATATTCTTTCAAAAACACGTATATGCCAAACATTGTCCTTCATCAATGAAAGGAAATTTTAAATGGTATTGGTCATAGTATCCCACTAAATGTGCTAAATTTTAAAGTCGAAATGTGAAATTTATGCGAGGACTAGTTGATAGCTCTAAATAGTTATTCCACTGTCTTCAACTGATTATTTTGAGGAAGAAACTTTGTTCCTTATTTGTGGGTTCCTTAATTAAGCTGGAGAGTGTTAAGTACAATGTGTGAGGATGTTGAACCATTAAATTAAAAAATACATTAAAAAATAAAGTAAAGAGACAAAATTGGTAAAATAAATTTGATTGATTGGATCTTGGATAGTTTACAAATTGTGGTATTTAAAGAAAACCATCCGATTAGACATAGAATAATGGGCTTCGCAAATGTTGCATCATTCACCTGAGTGTTCCGTCTATTTTGAAAAATATTGTGCCCTAAATTCGACTTCATGTCTTATATTCATTGACATGTTTCGTTGAACTTATTCACAATATTTTAATTAAATCTAAAACTTTAATAATCATGATAGACCTTAATAATTTTGAGAAATATTTTTTGATTTAGTTTTTGAAAAGTAATTTATTAAGTCGAATTTAATTTTGCTCATACTTATTTGATATTGTCTCGATTAAGAAGGTTTTGTTAGTTGGTTAATTCTTGTTATGTAGTTATTTGAATTTTTAGCATGTATTTGAGCATAAACTATTTTGCATATATAATAGGTCATTGTGTTTGTAATAAGACATAGAAAACATAATACAAATCAGTTAGATAGTTAGTTAAGCATAACTAATTCATCAATCTCTCTCTTCTTCTTCTTCTTCTTCTTCTTCTTGTTTTTACAATATCATCTTTCTTGAATCCTTTGTTCCAACAAATTGGTATCAAGAGCTTGTTTGCGATTCAGAGAGAATCTAATGGCAAACGGATCAACAACATCAATACAGTTTCCAGCAAACCTACCGATTTTCAAAGGTGAAAACTATCAACGATGGGTTGAACAAATGAAAGTTATTTTCAGATTTCGAGATGTTGTAGAAATCTTGAATGATGGAATATCACAGTTGGATGTAGATGCTACGGAAGCCTAGAAAGTTACGCATAAAGATCAGAGGAAGAAAGATGGCAAGATGTTGTTCTTGATTCACTAGTGTGTGGATTGTGATGTATTTGAGAAAATAATTGAAGAAGAAACAGCAAAAGGAGTTTGGGAAAAGATGAAATCTTTGTATGATGGAGATGAGAAACTGAAGAAGGTGAAGTTGCAGACTTTCAGGAAGCAGTATGAGATGCTTCAGATGAAAGAGGATGAGTCTGTTTCTGTATATTTCTCAAGAGTTGTGGCACTAACAAACCAGATAAAGGCGTGTGGTGAAGCGCTAACGGATCTGTAAAAGATAGAAAAGGTATTGATATCTTTAATTGCAGACTTTGATTACTTTGTTGTAAAAATTGAAGAGGACAAGAATCTATATAAGATGAAGTTGGAAGAACTTCAAGCTTCATTGGAGGCTCATGAAATGAGGCTGCAACAGAGAAACTCAGAAAGAGAGAAGACAGCTGAACAAGCATTGCAATCAAGATTCAGCAATAAAGTTGGAAAAGAGAAGTCGAAGCAGTGAAAGAATCTTGCTGGTGATGAGAAGTTAAGCAAAAATACTGATTCGAAAGGTGTGGGCAACAAGTATTCTGGGAAGAAAGTTGACACGAAAGAGGTGCAATCTTACAATTGTCAAGGTTTTGGCCACTATGCTAGAGACTATCGAAGAAAGAAAGTTGTGAAGTCGAAAGATAGTGATGAAGCTCAATGTGCACGAGCTGGAAGTAATGATTCTGATGATGTGTTGTTACTGGTGAACACTCAGTCGAATACTGAGAAAAACAACATGTGGTATCTGGATTTAAGATGTAGCAACCACATGACTAGCAATAAAAACTAGTTTACCAAGTTAGATGAGTCAGTAAAAAAGGTGATAAAGTTTGCAGATGGAAGGCATATCAAATCAGGTGGTAAAGGAGATATTTTGATTATCAGGAAGGACAGTCGAAAGGCTACTATCACTGAAGTTCTATATGTACCTTCGATGACAATTAACTTGATAAGTGTAGGTCAATTACTTACAAAAGGCTTCAATATGAAGTTGGAGAATAATAAGATGAAGGTATATAAGGCTGATGGGAGGCTAATAATGAGAGCACCATTGGCAGAGAACAAAATGTTCAGGGTTGAACTCAACACATCAGATTATAAATGTCTTGCTTCGACTACAAAAGAAGATAAGAACTGGCTATGGCATCACAGGTATGGACATTTAAACTTCAAAAGTTTATGTATGCTCAATAATAAAAGAATGGTGCTTGGGTTGCCGTATGTGAAGGAACCAAAGAAGATATGTGAGGAATGATGCAAAGCTAAGCAGGCAAGGAAGTCGTTCAAACGTGATTTGCCTATAAGATCAAGGAAAAAATTGGAGCTGGTTCATTCAAATGTGTGTCGACCCTTTGAAGTAAAGTCCAATGGAGGTAAAATGTATTTTCTTACTTTCATCGATGAATTCACCAGACATATGTGGATTTATCTTATTGAAAGGAAGAGTGGGGTATTCACATAGTTCAAGAAGTTCAAGTTGCATGCTGAGAAACAAAGTGGCTGCAAATTGAAGAAGCTAAGAACTGATTGTGGTGGTGAATATACTTCTACTAAATTTGCTATATTTTGCAATGAGGAAGGTATATAGCATGAGGTTATTGCATCCTATACGCCTCAACATAATTGCATAGCTGAGAGAAAGAATAGAAGTGTACTGAACATGAAAAGATGTATGTTGAAAGCTAAGAATATGCCTAAGAGATTTTGGGATGAAGCAACTTCGACAAAAATATACATTCTAAATAGAAGCCCAACAAAGAAGATGGTCGAAAAGACACCGCATGAGGCTTGGACAGGGTCGAAGCCAAATGTAAGTCATCTTAGAATTTTTGGATCAATATGTTTCAGGCATGTACCTGAACAATTGAGAAAGAAGCTGGATGATCGAAGTGAAGTCATGGTGCTCATAGGTTATCATTCGACTGGTGCATATAAGTTGTATTCACTAATCAAAGATAAACTAGTGATCAGTAGAGATGTTCTTGTAGACGAAAGCAAAGGACGGGAGTGGAGTCGAAGCTCAGTTTGAATTGACTCAGATACAGTCACAACTATGTTTTAAGAAGACGGAGAGAACAAAGCTTCGACAAGTTGAAATAAAGAACCAACTGGGCAAAATGAAAGAATATCCACAAGAACAAGATCTGAGTCGACCAGGCTGATTGGATATGAGAGGTTTCCAGATCAAGCAATCAATGCAGATGGTGACTTAATTGAAGAAGCCATGATGATGGCTGAAGCAGAACCAATTGATTTGGGTGAAGCCTTGAGCAATTCAAATTAGTGTGAAGCCATGAAAGAAGAACTTAGAGCCATTGAGAAGAATAAGAATTGGGAGCTTGTGGAAAGAACCAACAAGAAACCAATCAATGTGAAATGGATCTACAAGGTGAAACGAAGGCCAAATGGTGATATTGCAAAGTATAAGGCAAGACTGGTGGCCAGAGGTATTCTACAAAAACCTAGTATTGACTTTGACGAAGTATATGCGCCTGTTGCAAGGATCGAAACAATCAGGATTGTTGTTTCGATAGCTGCAAGTAGAGGATGGAAAATGCACCAAATTGATGTGAAGTCAACATTTTTTAATGGTCCATTGGAAGAAGAAGTCTATGTTACTCAACCAACAGGTTTCGACGTCAAAGGGTGGGAGTCAAAAGTTTTCAAATTAAGGAATGCTCTCTATAGCTTGAAGCAAGCTCCTAGAGCTTGGAATAAAAGGATAGATAGCTTCCTAATCGAAGCAGGTTTCACAAAGTATGTCTCTAAGCATGGATTATATGTAAATGATGTCGAAATTGTCAATCAAATCATTTTATGTCTCTATGTTGATGACTTACTCATTACAGGAGCAGACAAAGCTGAGATAATGAAAAGGTAAATTCGAATTTAATGCAGAAATTCGAAATGTCTGATTTAGGGAATCTCTCCTATTTCCTGGGAATGGAATTCAAAGACGTCGAAGAAGGAGTTTTCTTGCATCAAACGAAGTATGCTCAAGATATATTGAAGAGGTTCAATATGAGAAATTGTAAGGCTGTTGTTACTCCATTAGAGACTGGAGCAAAGCTGACAAAGGAATCGAATGATGAGTTTGTAAGTTCGACCATTTACAAACAAATCATTGGTTCCCTGAGGTATCTTTGTAATACTAGACCAGATATTTGCTAAAGTGTAGGATTGTTGAGCAGATTTATGGAGAAGCCTCAAGAATGGAATCTCATTGCAGTGAAGAGGGTGTTGAGATACATAAAGGGAACTATTGATCATGGTGTGTTT